>CM076112.1:1333750-2667500 GCA_038048805.1 Hipparchia sbordonii
TTTTCCTTTATTACTCATCGTAGAAGGTGATACGCTAACAATAAAAACCAAACAAAAATAAATAACAAAAACATTCAAAACGTAACAATACCAAAAGCTTGAAAAAATTTGGTTCATTAGAACGGTTTCAATGAGGTGATAACACCTAATCATTGAAAATTTGAAACCATCTATATATATAAAAATGAATCGCTTAATGTGTTGGTAAGCGCATCACGCGTGAACGGCTGGACCGATTTCGCTAATTCTTTTTTTATTGTGTTTGTTATTGTTAGGAGAAGGTTCTTATGAAAGAAAAAATTAAGAAAATTGCGCGGAAAATTAGAAAATTTAAGAAATATTAACCACCATATTAAATTATTTCTAATGTAACCGCTTTTACAATTCAAACTTTTTTGATGTAACCTTATGGCGTTTGACATAACATTGACAGAATGCGTGCTGCCAATTTCGACAGGACAACGTCTGTCGGGTCCGCTAGTTCTATATAAATATATGATCATCGAGCATTGAGATGAGGAGAAGGATCTGATGATGGAGCAGAACACTGGGTAACAGGATGACAGTTAAATTGATTATAATCCGGCCATTGCCAAGATTGTCCTCGACTGCGATCTCACCTGATGGTAAGTGACGATGCAGTCTAACATGGTAGCGGGCTAACTTGGAAGTGGCAGTGTAGATTCAATACATACCTCTAATCGATTTCTATACACCATCGTGCCGGAACGCTAATTCGCTTGGCGGCACGTCCACTTAGTGGGGGGTCTGCCAACACTGCGCTTCCCGGTGCGGGGTTGCCACTCCAGCAACTTGGGACCCCATCGACCATCAGCTCTTGGAACTATTTGCCCCGCCCATTTCCACTTCAGTTTCGCGACTCGCTAAGTCGGTGACTTTGGTTCTCCTTAACGGATCTCCTCGTTTCTGATTTGATCTCGCAGGGATACTCCGAGCATAGCTCTCTCCATCGCCCGCTGAGTGATCCTGAAGGCTCAGAGACAATTCAGAAATTATAAACTCCCAAATTACCCCCGCCGGGAATCGAACCCGAGACCTCCCAGTTATAAGACCACAGCGCTCACCACTGCGCCAGGGAGGTCGTCAAAAGCAAGGTGAGCGATATTAAATTATATCTTGATGTAGTGAAAAGCCAGCTTTACTTCGTGGCGTATTAAAGCTAAAGCGGATAACATTAGAAATGTGTCAAACATTGTACTTAAGTCATTTTTCGAGAACTAGACTGAATTAATTTCTATCCAAAATTACCAATTTTTCGATTTTCCAGCTGTCTTTAGGACTTTTACCTTTTTATTATCTTTAAACAGTATTCCATTGCAAAGTATCCCTTTATTATAGCAATGTAAATTGTTTTAATGTCAATGTTATCCACGAATTGGTGTCAACTTCAGAACTGAATTTTTATAATGGCAATATCATGAGATCGCAGTCTCGAATAAAAAAAAGATAAAGAAAATAATCCAAGAGCCAGTGAGACATTTTCGGTGAGACCGTATATGATAAACCATGTGTGAACTTATACAGCCTCTTAAAAATATACGAGTACACTTAATAGGTAAACCACTAAAAATATGCGTTAACCAGTTTGGTTAGTGCAAATTATGTAATAAAAAGATCAGATTAACTAGTTCTTTATTTTTTTTATTTGTTAATGCACTCATACTCATAATTTTTAAGAACTGCATGTAGCTTTTTTGTATACTACTATAATATTTGTATGCCGCTACGGCTAATGTATTGAACTTTTTACTAGAATTGTCATCTTTTGTTTGTAACACACATTATGCAAATAAAGAATTTCTATTTCTATTTCAAAGAATTCACAGTTTAAAGTAAAATACCTATTCATTTAAGGTAATAAAATGCAGTAATAAAATTAAATTTAATTAGCGAATCTAATGCATTATTAATTTTTATGATGATGTTTTATTATTGATGACAGCTCGCAAAATAAATCCTGAACAAAGTGAGCTTTTGAGGCTGAGTGGAACAAAAAGGCGAGCCTCCAACATGCATAACGAAACAAAGATCGGGTAGGTGAAGCTGATCTTAGGGACGATAATGAAAACATTTTAATAATGGTGAAAGTAAGAAAGATGTCGATGGGTGAAACGTGTTTATTGTGCACAGTCTAATATAATTACGATATAGGTGTCTATTATACATATTTACGAGCTGAGGCTACTAGGGACTTTAGTAAGTAAAAATTTAGAATAAGTTGCATGTTATTATCAAAATCAGTTTTTCCTTCAAACTGTTAAACTGAACTCACAAGTCAAAGTAAAAAGTACCTTCTTAATTAAATGACCCCGCTAGCTCTCCGACTAGCACACGACTTCACACAGACCAATCAATGTAACTTGCATATTAAGCGAAACAAAAGTACAGGGAATTCCCCGGCACAGAGTCAATGTAGAGTCGCGCAACAAGTCTAGAGCTGTAGAGAGGGAGACGAAAATATCGATTTTAATTTTCATATTTTAATTCGATGACTTCCAACTTTAGAACGATACCACACGATGCCGCAATTCGTTATTTTGCCGGATTTCAAAATCATGAATCGATGATGATTTATAACTTCTTTTCCTTTATTAATTTATTTTAATTTTATTTTATAACTTTTTTTCCTTTTATAGCGTTTAATTTTCTTTAAATGTATTGTCATTTAAATCCTAAATTCTAAAAACAGTGAAGTTCTCCATTGCGATATTATTCATTTCCCAGTTCTAGCACTAGCACAGTATAATATAGTATTGGTTTTATTTTCAATAAGAATCTTTTTAACAAGATTTTGTGAATAAAAGTTAAGTTAAGTTTCTGGGTTCCGTACCAGAAGAGGACCCTATTACTGAGCCTCCGCTGACCGTCCATCCGTATGTCTGTAAGCGGTCTGTATCTCATGATCCGTAATAGGTAGAGAGTTGAAATTTTCAGAGAATGTATATTTCTGTTGCCGATATAACACTAAATATTAAAATAAATTAGGGCTTCCCTATTAAAAACGTGTTTCTTGACATTTTTTTGTACTCTATAAATGAGGCCGACTCGCATTTGACCAGTTATTTCTTATTTTATAAGTATATAATTTGATACAAGATAAAAAATAAAAATAACTTAACATTCAATCATTACATCATTACATCTACATGGGTATGCACCCTTATCAATAATTTGTAAAAGAATCGATGATAAAAATATCGATGTAATAACACCCACAACCCTAGCCAAAACCAAGATAGATCTACTCTGTTGTTGACTGTTGTTACTCGTACTTGTTTATTCTCAGATGGTTCTTGTGTTTTTGGTGCATTTTTAATAAATTATAAGAAAGATTAAAAATAATCTGATTAAATTAAGAATTGATTTTATGGGAATAACACACTATACCAAACAGGTGAGTGGTCTGATTTGTTTTTTTACAAAATAATAACCAAATTTTACTGGTAATTGTATGGACTTTTTCGACCATTGCTAGGGAACTTATCGACAGACTAGCGTTAACCCGCGGCTTCGCTCACGTTATGTTCGGTTTTTTAAACCCCTATTTTACCTCCTTCGGGGTTGAATTTTGAAAAATCCTTTCTTAGCGGATGACTACGTCCTAATAGCTATTTGTGTACCAAATTTCAGCTCGATCGGTCTAGTGGTTAGAGCTGTGCGTTGATAGATCAGTCAGTCAGTCAGTCAGTCACCTTTGCCTTCTATATATTTAGATTGCAGATAGAATATAGAAACCATATAGAAAGAAACCAACTACATATAAATTAAGTTCTTCTGTATAGGTTTCCTGGCAGAGATCACTCTGAGTGATAAGGTACCTATCACCTTCTGTTTTCTTAATTCAAGTATTAATATATATATGTATAGCTACTCGTGCTGATTCACTGACTCACTCACTCATTGATCACCTCTCCTGTAAAATTTTGTATGAAAAAAATTTTTTTCACTCACGGTTTCGTATAGAGGACAAAAATTCATTCGGAGGAAAAATATGGAGAGAGCTGATGATTGAGGATTTCGGAGACGGGTGAGGAGCACCGGCCAGGGTATCGAAGATAGGTGGGGGGTGTTCAACCAAATGTCACTCGAAACCTCATCCAATTGGCAGAGAGCCGAAAAAAAACTTCAAAATGTCGGATTCAAGATGGCGGCCATACAAATTTCGTCGGCGTCTATCTCGGAGACTATAAATGGTGGAAGAGTGGTTTCTTGGAAAAAGAAAATCAGGACTCGAAGGTCCACATGATGAACAGAAAAAAAATTCAAAATGGCGGAATTTATTTTTTTCCATACAAAATATATGCAAGACTTTAATAGGTTCATTTTCAAAATTTCTAATGGTTTCGTATAGAGGACAAAAATTAATTTGGAGGAAAAATATGGAGAGAGCTGATGATTGAGGATTTCGGAGACGGGTGAGGAGCACCGGCCAGGGTATCGAAGATAGGTGGGGGGTGTTCAAACAAATGTCACTCGAAACCGCATCCAATTGGCAGAGAGCCGAAAAAAACTTTCAAAATGGCGGATTCAAGATGGCGGCCATACAAATTTCGTCGGTGTCTACCTCGGAGACTATTAAAGATGGAAGAGTGGTTTCTTGGAAAAGAATGATCAGGACTCGACGGTCTACTTGATGAATAGAAAAAAAAATTCAAGATGGCGGAATATATTTTTTTCATATAAAATGTACACAAGATTTTGATACGTTCCTTTCCGCTGATGGTTTCGTATAGAGGACAAAAATTCAATTGGATGAAAAATATGGAGGGAGCTGATGATTGAGGATTTCGGAGACGGGTGAGGAGCACGGTCAGGGTATTGAAGATAGGTTGAGGGTGCCCAAATAAAAATCACTCGAAACCTCATCCAATTGGCAATGAGCTGAAAAAATTATCCAAAATGGCGGATTCAAGGTGGCGGTCATACAAATTTCGTCGATGTAAAGATGGAAGAGTAGTTCCTCGGAAAAAGATGATCAAGACCCAATGATATACTTATAAAACAGAAAACACGCGGTTCGCTTTAGCGAGCCGCGCACCCACGCGCCCTACTAGTTTATATATATATAGCTACTCGTGCTGATTCACTGATTCACTCACTGACTCACTCATTGATCACCTCTCCTGTAAAATTTTGTATGGAAAATTTTTTTTTCACTCACGGTTTCGTATAGAGGACAAAAATTCATTCGGAGGAAAAATATGGAGAGAGCTGATGATTGAGGATTTCGGAGACGGGTGAGGAGCACCGGCCAGGGTATTGAGCATAGGTGGGGGGTGTTCAACCAAATGTCACTCGAAAACTCATCCAATTGGCAAAGAGTCGAAAAAAAAACTCCAAAATGGCGGATTCAAGATGGCGGTCATACAAATTTCGTCGGTGTCTATCTCGGAAACTATGAAAGATGGAAGAGTAGTTCTTTGGAAAAAGATGATCAGGACCCGAAGGTTTACTTGATGAATAGAAAAAAAATTCAATATGGCGGATTTTTTATTTTTTCATACAAAATATATGCAAGACTTTAATACGATTCTTTTTCAAAATTTCTGATGATTTCGTATAGAGAACAAAAATTCATTTAGAGAAAAAATATTGAGAGACCTGATGGTTGAGGATTTCGGAGACGGGTGGGGAGCACGGCCAGGGTATCGAAGATAGGTGGGGGGTGTTCAACCAAATGTCACTCGAAACCTCATCCAATTGGCAGAGAGCCGAAAAAAAACTACAAAATGGCAGATTCAAGATGGCGGCCATACAAATTTCGTTGGTCGGTCGGAAACTATAAAAGATGGAAGAGTGGTTTTATCGAAAAAGATGATCAGGACCCGAAGGTCTACTTGATGAATAGAAAAAAAAATTCAATATGGCGGATTTTTTTTTTCATATAAAATGTGTGCAAGACTTTGATACGTTCCTTTCCACTGATGGTTTCGTATAGAGAACAAAAATTCATTTGAATGAAAAATATGGAGGGAGCTGATGATTGAGGATTTCGGAGACTGGTGAGGAGCACGGTCTGGGTATTGAAGATAGGTTGAGGGTGCCCAAACAAAAATCACTTAAAACCTCATCCAATTGGCAATGAGCTGAAAAAAAATACCAAAATGGTGGATTCAAGGTGGTGTTCATACAAATTACGTCGATGTTTATCTCAGAGACTATGAAAGATGGAAGAGTAGTTCTTTGGAAAAAGATAATCAAGACCCGAAGGTCTACTTGGTGGACAGAAAAACCGCGGTTCGCTTTAGCGAGCCGCGCACCCACGCGCCCTACTAGTTAACTCTATGTATATCTATACTTATTATAAAACTGTAACGGGACGAAATCTGTACATTAAATATATTTTGAAAATTTTAATCGGAGGATGCTTTATTATCGATAGTGAGCCCAAAACAATTTTTTTTGAATTTTTTGTCTGTCTGCCTGTCTATATGTGCGCGCATCACGCGAAAACTACTGAACGGATTTGAATGAAATTTGGTATAGTGGTAGCTGATACCCCGGGTCAATATAAAGGATACCTTTTATCCTGATGAACAATAAACTTTATCCGGGATAAGGGATGAAAGTTTTTGTTGATTTTGCTCCATAACTTCGTCAAATCTAAACCGAATACGATAATTCTTTTTTTCTTATAAATTGTGTACCTACTATTAGAAATATTTGATGAAGATCTACTAAATATTATCGGAGGTAGCGGACGGAGAAAATTTATATTTTCGAATTGTCTGTGGCTAGTTACTATCCTATTAATTATTTATTTATTACCTGTTAGCTGTTGCCTGCGACTTCGTCCGCGTCAATTTCTGTTATTATGATAAGCGTGATGTTATATAGCCTAAAGCCTTCCTCGATAAATGGACTATCCAAAACAAAAAGAATTTTTCAATTCGAACCAGTAGTTCCTGAGATTTGCGTGTTCAAACAAACAAACCCTTCAGCTTTATAATATTAGTATAGATAATTCCTCAATCGATACCTTAATTATTAGTGGCATACATTTTTACTTAAATTGATTTTATTACTTACAAATTTCTTTTCAGGACTGAACATGCGTATAAAAAACCTAACTCCGATTCTGGTGAGTGACGAGAAGATTATGAAGCCTTGCAAATTAAAGGATACAACGGTAGTCGTCGACGCACAAAGTATATTTTACAATATCTACAAAGTCGCAAATCTTCCGTACGCATTGGGTTGTGAGAGTGACAAACTGGCTGACTACCTAAGAACGTATCTCGACAAATTCAAAAAAGCCAACCTACAATGCCACTTTGTCTTTAAAGGGGGACACAAGGATAAGAAAATGCTCGATTTTCATTTTCAGGACTGTCGTGGCCTCCACGGAAGATATTATATCCCTGGGAGATATTACGATGACATTGTTACTCCTTTTCTTGTTAAAGATGTATTTTTTCAAACGCTGGACGAAATGGGTTTCGACTATGTGGTCTGTAATGATGATCACGTTACTGAGTGTATCGCATTGGCTCTGAACCTCAACTGTCCTGTCATAGGCAACAATATGCAGTACTTCTTCTCACAAGTGCAGTACATCCCGGAACGAAACATTGTACTGGATCAAAACGACGACCTGCAGTGTCGTATGTATACACTGTCCAGCTTTTTGACTACATATTATCTGACTGAGGAAAAAATAATTTTATTCATTATGTTGACAGATCAACATGTATTCGAAGAAAATTTATTCATGCACTTTTTTCAGTCTCGCATATTGTTAACGCGCAATAACAGTATAAACTTAAGAAACCTACTCAAATGGCTTTCGTTGAGGAAACCAGAGCAAGCGTTAAAAGAGATTTTCGAATTTCTCTCACAATCAAATAAAGCGTTATTCATGGAAAAGAAAACTGATTTGGAGAAATTGGCCGTTGAAAGAAAGAAAACTGTAACGAAGATAGCCCTCTACGTGACGGACAAAAGCAATGCTAATTTCACACAACCAGACCCAGATTGGTTTGAAAAGGGAGTATTCTTGAAGTACATCGCCATACCTTACGTGAATCTATACAGGTATCAAATTGTGGAAGCTTCCAACGCTATAGAAGACTACGAACAAGACAACTCGGTAATCCTATCAATAGACATCATGAAATATGCTTACGATTTGTTAACAAACTTTAAAGGTGGTGAAATAAATGTCGTGCACAAAAGAAACGCTTCAGGGGACGAAATCGAACAAACATATGGAATCTCTGTTAGAAAACCAAATTACGAAGCGACGTTAAACGTTTTCGAAAACGGCTGGGAGAATATAAAAGAACTTAACCTTTTTGAACATTTCATTACCGAATCATTACAGTCATTCGACTTTGCTCGTTTGAACAGAGCTCCGGTGGAGGTCAGACTCCTTATAATCGCTTTAGTGTACTTCTCGCGGAAAAAACCCGATGTGAAACTAGAAATATACAGTATACTGCTATCATATGTTATGCTTGGAGTTGTTTTCGAGAAGAGGGATAAAGATGCTGCCGTAGAAAAGTCTAACAACCCAAACGCGTCAGACAAACCATTCTTAGATTCAGTCACCGACACGCATTCAGTGACCGCAGCAGATTGTGACATTGCTTGGTCTATAATGAGGCAATATTTCGAGATAAGAGAGGACGAACTATGCTATATGTTCGATAGAAAACTCTTACATCCGTTGGTGGAATTCCAACGCTGCTTGGAAGAGCTTAACAATTTGAACCGGTTGTGCGGGTCGCAGTTCAACCCCACCGTGTACAGCAAAACGTATAACGGAACGTTTGTCTACAAGATTCTGTACTTGATGGAGGGCAAAGGTCAGGATGGCTTTGAGATTATCAAAAACAAGTTAAACCCCGCACCTACCGTTCTCGCGTTTCTTACTGGACTAATTGAGATTTATGAGTCCATTCTATACGAATATTAGGTTTAAATTCATGTTAAAGAAAAACAAGCTTTGAAAAGTACTAAGACTAAACTAATAATATCAACTGACAATTTAAATAGGTACACGTTTAAAAAAAACATACCTACATACGTAGCCAATGTCGGTCTTTAGTTATTCTTGAATTTTTTTAAAGCATTTAATAGCTGCATTAGAGAAGCTGGATATCCTCGAGAGTCACAGAAATATAACAAGATAGAACGGAAAAGTGGACGGGACCTGGGTGCCAACAATTTGCAATGCAATTGTTGAATTGCATTGCAAATTGTTGAAAAAAGTTTTCAAATATAATAAAAACCCATGAAAATGACATATTACACTATTTCCAATTATAGAAATCTAGGAAGTTCGTCCCAAAAGACGAGGCATTTCCTTTCACAAGGATGTAGGTACTTAGTGTCAACAATAACATAAACGTAAAAATTCTTGTCACAAAATCGATTTCAAACGCCATTACAAAATATTGTTATGGCAAATCGGTCCAGGCATCTTCGTGTAATCGGGGAATATACATGAAAAAAAAAATTTTTTTGGAAGTCGGTTAAATAATCCACGCCACGCCACGACAGAACCACGCCATCTGGGTTCAAACCTAGATGGCGTGGTTCTGTCCACAAATACCTACGCACTCATGAGTCCTTAGTATAACAGTATCGGTAACCGTTCTAATCTCGATATATTTCTGTGGCTCACAGGTTAATCGGGTTGTAGGCTTGTAGTAGCTATTCGTACTCGATAATTAACTACATACATTTAATTATACAACGTGTAACAAAAGTGTGAAATAACCCTGAAGGAGGTGCTCATGAAACTAAACTAAACGCTTATAAATAATTCGTAAACCTCGTTAAGAAATTCGTTGGCCACTTCTAAAATTTTGCTTTTTTTACCCCACATTGTATAGTTTTTATTGATTGATTGATTATTCTTTACAATATTTTTTTTTTTTTTTTTTTTCGGTTTTTGTTCCCCCTGTATTTCTTTTTATTTTTCCTTCTCCCAGTTGAGTGTTTTTTTTCTTTCTCATATGTGATTTCTATCTGTGAAAACTTGTAATTAGCTTTAATTGTTCTTTTGTATTTATTAACTAGTTCTTAATTTTCTAATAAGCTGTAAGTTTTCCTGTAAAATAAAATAAAAATAAAATAAAAATAAACAACTTTCCCCAAGGAACATAGGTCGAAATGTGAAAAAAATATGTGGACCTCCCATACAAATTGACGATCAGCTGATTGATTTACTATGAGAGGTAAATTTTTTTTCATATTTCGACCTATGTTCCTTGGGGAAAGTTGTTCAGTTTCAATGAGGACATTCACCTCCTTCAGGGTTATTTCACACTTTTGTTACACGTTGTATAAATGCATAAGACTCTGCATTTCATACTCATTAATTTTATAGTTTGTTACTTGTGCCATGATTGTAACCTAGCATTTACTAATTTTAAGTACCTATCTTAGATTAAGTACATACGCGTATTTGGTTTAAAAGAAAAATAAAGCCAAAGATTGGTATTGTTGTATTAAATTACCTAGTTGTGTTTTTTTCCTACCTTACCAGTAATGCTTACATACACTACTATTATAAAGAGGAAAGATTTGTATTTTTGTGTGTATGTTTGTAATGAATAAACTCAAAAACTACTGGACCGATTTGGCTGAAATTTAAAATGAAGATAGATTATACCTTGGATTAAAACATATGCTACTATTTATCCCGAATAAAATTGTAGTTCCCACGGGATCGTGAAAACTAATTCCACGCGAATGAAGTCGCGATAATTGTAAAAACTGTGGGGGTTCCAAGGAGCTGAAATGGCGACCCCGCATTGGAAAGCGTAGTGTCGGCAGACCCCCCGCTAGGTTGGCCGACGACATCAGATAAGTCGCACGGAGCCGCTGGATACAGACGGCGCAAGACCGAAGCCTGTGGAAGTACATGGAAGAGTCTTTGTTCAATAGTGGATGTCTATTGGCTGATAAAAAAGATAAGTTTAACATGTGTCTGTCTGTTCCCTCGTATCTCCCTAACGAATAGATTTTTATGCAATTTTTTCTGTTTGAAAGCAGCGTAAACGCCATGGTTTTTGGCTATAACTTATGAAGATTTGTTCAGGTGTTTGAAGATCATCAGGTCATTTCCTTTCCAATCCAGAAGCTTAAAGACGTCCTCCAACGCAGCAGGAAAGAGCTTCGGGGAGATTACATCTCCCTGTCGCACTCCACGCTGCTATTGGATTGACCTCGTAGTCTGGACCTATACATATTGACATGGTGGTAGTTTCGTACATGCACTTCAACACTTGGATGGTACTACCATAGTAGGTACAGTCCAACCTTAGATTATTTAGATTTTGTTAGTTGATTTTAACCGTCCTTTGTAATTTCTGCAAACTTTGATAACACAACTTGCCATTTTCAGCAAAATAACCTATCGCAAAAAATAAGCCGCACGTTCGTATCACTTGACGTTACAATTGATACTGAGGTGCGGTGAACGCTTTTAGGGATAAAAGTTCTCCTTAATTTTTATCGACGCTTTTGCGCCGCCGTCACTCTATCTAGAGAGTTTATTATCAAAGAGTCCAACTTTCCACCGAATCAAAGGCTTTCTAATAGCCGACAAATATAAGCAAAGTGGCCGGTTATACCTACTTTTTTAGTCAGTCCGCGCCGACAATCGCCCACGCGCATCTGTCTTTAGTAAGCGTTATGACCATGTTATGACACGCTAATCATCGGCGCTGACAGGCCAAAATGTATGGATGCAATAGATGCGTTTTAGAATAACGCTGACCGGTCAGCGCTGACGATCGGCGCTGACCAACTACGCGTCGAACAGCGTAACAACTGACAATAAACCAGCCGAAGTTAAGTTCATAAGTTTGCAGGTTCAGAAATAACAAATGCTTAGAATTAAACAAAAAATATTTATTAACTAAAACAGATAGGTACATTCATTCATCTTAACTACTGGACCCTGGTCTCCTCTTGAATGAAAAAAAAATGGTTTAGGCCTTGGTCCACCGTAGGTCAATAGCGCAATTTGAGAATATAGATAACATCATAACAACCATGCAGGTTTCCTCACGATATTTTCATTCACCGTTAAAACTAGTCATATTACTCCGCAAAGTTCGAGATGCGTAACACTGACTTTTCGGAGTTATGTCTCCGAGAATCGAAACCCAGATCGGAAAACTTTCAGTGTGCTTACGCGGTTATTTTCTCTACGTTTAAAAAAGATATCCAAAAATACATATATGTATTCAAACTATGTCGCCTGGAAAACACTGCGCAGCGCAGCATGAGGTGCATATGTACATGCGCTGATCCGGGGCCCAAGTCTACTATTGCAATTGTAGTTCAATGTCTATCAATGACATCCCAATTGCTACTTTTAGCAATTTTGGTAGTCTACTAATTCAATGGCGTCACAATTGTTTTCCGATGGTTTGCCACTGACACATCTAGCTTTGAATCTAGCTTAAATAAACGTTTTTAATATGTAGTTTTTTTTTGAAACTCATTTCGGCAAACGCTTTTTAAGCTAATTGCAATACCGAGGTATCATTGATTTACAATCCAATTATAAGAAATCGAACGACCATTGTGAATTTAGTAGACTACGAAATTTTGGACGAATCATAATTGAATTGTAATTGTATTGCGGTTCAATGACAATGACATGTAAAATAGCAGATTTGGGGCCCTGAAGTGGCGTATACGGTTTCATTATCGTGGTGTAAACCGCACGTATATGGGGCCGACGCAGCGCAGTACAATGTCCGCTTTAAGGGTGGGTCTCGCTCCCTTCTCAACGGCTATCAGTTTGAAGTTGCGTATAACCTCGCTCAGCACGCACTTCATCTCCATTTTCGCAAACCGTTGGCCTGGGAAAGAAACGAGTAAACGATTTAAACTTTGGCTAAAATTACGGTACTTTTAGCCAGAGCCGGAATTTGGGAACTACTGTCAGCAAGGAGCCAAGACTTCTCGGAAGAATTTCTTTCAGGGATTATAGAGATAGAGATGGGTAATCTGTCTGTATACAGTTCCGGCTTGCTCTGATCACCGATGCAGTTCCTAGGGCCGACGCTGGAAGGTATACATAGAGAAGCGCTTGACTGTGACCTCACCTGATGGTAAGTGAAGATGCAGCCTGAGATGGTGCGTGCTTGCTTAGAAGATGCCTATTCACTCTTGATTTAAAGATACCTACCCAAGTTATAATTAGTTGGAAAAACGGAATCCGGAAGGGCATTCCACATTTTTGCGCTGCTAATTAGGAACGAGGAAGCAAAGCGCTTAGTGCGTGATCATGGAGTTTTGAGCACATAGCGGTGCAGATTTATACAATGCCTTGCTGTTCGGTGTTAGAAAGGTGCTCTTTACTCACCGATGCAGTTCCTAGGGCCAGCACTGAAAGGCACGTAACTGTAGGGATTCTTCGAGTCTGCATCCAGGAATCTCTCCGGTTTGAAGGCCTCAGGCTGCGGGTAGAATTCCGCACTGCGCTGCACGTCGTATATGTGCACAACTACTTCTGAACCTTTCGGCACTTTGATATCGTCTAATCAGAAAAAGAAATAGGTATACCTACAAGAAGATCCTTTTCTCCAAATTGTTTCATCGTTTAGGCAAAACTTCATCATCAAAAGCAGCCTATTGCACAACTAACAGTCTACCTCCTTTCTCTCAGAGGAAAGAAGATAACCATCGTCCATAAATATTTGACGATGAAATTAGTGCCATTGTCAGTATTTAAAGAAGCCTATTGCACAACTAACAGTCTACCTCCTTTCTCTCAGAGGAAAGAAGATAACCATCGTCCATAAATATTTGACGATGAAATTAGTGCCATTGTCAGTATTTAAAGAACTGGTACATCCGCGCCTTGATTAGCACCCTATACTAGGTGTGAGATGGTTTAAGTGAACACTACAAATGGAAACTATCTCTGCAATCCACAAATCAGTTTTGAGCTGACTGACAGACAGATGCTTGGTACGAAAGAATCACTATACACAACAAAATCACTAGGTTTCAATAAAAATGTGACTTCTTTATAAAATATTGAAAATTCTAAACTAGCCGATAGCCATGACTTCGTTCGCGCGGATTAAAGGGTTTTTGATTCCCACCTTAAATTTTCCGGGATAAAATTTAGCCTATTCTAGTATATAAACTAATACACTGTAAAATTTGATCAAAATCCGTCCAATAGCTTTTGCGTGAAAGAGTAACAAACATCCATTCTCATTCCCTTCGATCCTTGAACCCATCTTGAAGCAAATATATGTTTTGTTTTTATCTCAATGATTTATCTAAGCTCCCTTCAAAGTCTTTAGTCCTGTAGCAGAGAAGGGTCCACTATTTCGAATCACCAAGGTTCTTACCGGCCAAGTCAAACTTACCCAACATAAAATCTTCCACTATTTCTCGCCCGATGAAGGGCACACTCGGATAAAGCCTGAGGATCTCCTTTATAACAGCCTCCAAGTATTTCATCTCCGCCAAGTCTGACATGGTGATTTCACGGTCCGCGTCGCCATACAGAGATTTGCACTCTTCGAAAATACGCTCCTGATAAATAGGTAAGTTACTTACAAATTTAACCAAATGACTACTTTTCCTATATAATGATAATAGTATCGAACTGAATAAAAAAAAATTTAGTCAAATGTTTACGTGCTTTTGAATCAAATCTTAGATAGATTTGATTTTACCGGTTCGGAATTTCATTCCATTTGCGAAAAACCTACAAGGTTTAAGAAAAAAGTTAATGTAAAAATTATATCGGAAACTGCACATTGAACTAGACATTGAAGATCTTGTTGTGAATTCCGAAATCCCAAAAATTCATTTGTCATATCTTGGTGAATAACTCATATCGTATTTTTTTTAAATTAATGAATCATACCTGTACTTCCTCATGGTCAGCTAGAAGCATTAATCCAAATGACAAAGCGGTTGCTGTAGTATCATGCCCCTGTAAAACATGAATTTTTAGACGGATTGAATGTGAACTGCAAGCTGACTGCGAAATTGCAGTTGGAAAAACTTGATTGCAAATGCTGACAATTTGTATGGACTTGATGAGCAGTCCACGGGCAGTTTTATTACAACGGACTATGCCGTCATTTGATACATTTATCTTTAAAATGCATCAAATATTCAGTTTTGCGATCCAAATACAGTTCTATTTAGAACCATATTGGTTGACGATAGTTTAAGTGATATGGCTCTTCAGTGAGTAGTGGTTTAGATAATGCCAAAATTAAGTTGTATGTATGTAAGGAGATACAGCCTCGATGCCCTTCTTTGGGTGATGGTTTCACCATCTAAGTTCTCCGGTTTCTGACCAGCCAATCATAAAAGAACCAACATCAATGAGCAATCAACGCCCACTCTCAATCTCAGCGCCTCACTTACCTCAAACATAAACGTATTGACTTCTTCTCGAATACCCTCTAAGTCTATTTCGCCATTCCTCTCAGCCTCCAACAACAAATCAAGGAGCGCTAGTCTCCTTTTACTTCCATCTTTATCACCATTCACTGCATTTGCTATATCGCCGCTATCATAAGCTTTCTTCCTCTCCATAATAACATTGTCGGCAAACGAATGGACTTTGACCAATGATTTGGCAAACTTTCTGCCCAATGGATGCAAATTAAATATTATGTCATTGTGCAAATAAATTTTGGTAAGACGCTCCATGACCGTTGATCCAATGTCTAAGATGGCGTTCTTGTATTCAATTTTGGTTTCTGACGTGTCGGAATCCAATTTAATGCCCATAGAAGTTTCTGAAATCAAAAACTTATTATTACTATTTTATTGTTTAAACAATAAACAATAAAATATACCCTCTTGGACAATAAATGACAATAAAGTCGAGGTTATTAAACGATCGCGAGTTGTTATGATGCTTTTGAGAGGTCACAGTGCAGCGGTTAGAAACGAAAATTATTGTTATTATTTATTACATGCGAAATCGCTTTGTAAGTATTATTAATGAAATAGATAATAAGTTATTTATTATAACGTATTAACAGAAATAATTGATGAGCACCAAATGACCTCTTGAACCTTAAGATTGCAGGAATATAAAAATGAGCTTGTCGTTGTTTTGAATAAAAATAAACTATCTTATCCATCTGCTATATTTCCTTACCTACGCATTTAAAGCACAGACATAGAATACCTAATAGTAGGTAACTAATGGCACAGAATAAGGAAGATATCTCTTGTTATACTGCAGTGCTTTAAGTTTTAGCAGGACTTCTGCACTCCGCGTTTTAGGTGCAAGAGATTAAAGCCTTTATTGCCTTGAAATAGGGTATAATAAATGTATGAGTACAGTTCAAGTGAGGCTGGGGAGTTCAGTCGACTTTCCAGGGAATTGAGCGTTTCAACAAATCCGGTGCACATTTTTCATAAGTACCTTATTAAGGCTTATTGGGACGTTTATGATCCTTCAAGTCAGATTCGCCTTTCCGTATTAGGGCTTCACTCGAATTAGGATTTCACTGAGATCCAAACTATACCTACGTGACCTATTCTAAAAATGCCACAGTTAATTTTTACGTTTTATTACCTCTTTTACCTAACATGCTATCTAGCTAGTAGCTTTAATAAAGTCAGTGATTTTGTTGTGTTTTAGGTGGCTACAGTTCCCGACAGCGTTCCGTCCTAACGTATCAACTCAATAGGGTAACGAATGTAGTGCGAAGGGATAACAGTTACGCAATGGAAAGAGAGGCAACTTCTAGGTGAATGTAACTGTAGGTGGGTAACTTAGCGGTTTGCGACCTGAATTACCCTTTACTTATAGGATGGTAGCAAGAATCGCCATTTATCTACATGATTCTGTGGAGTGAATCCTCTATACCTGTACAGTACAGGTACAGAAGATTCTGTGGCTTTACCAACTTACCACAAATAGAGTACAGCATGTAATCGCTTATAAACGGCATGACGTCGATAACGTCCGTACCCTCCCTGTACAGTTTCCTCATCTCCTTCACCATGCTCCTGCTCTGCTCCTCGAACACCTTCAGAAAACTCTTCAGGATGTCGAAGTGGAAGGTCGTTGTCAAGATCTTACGCCGCCGGTGCCATTTGTTACCTGAAATGCTTTCATTTAATTAATCGTCATCAAAGACTTAATTTAACTGTCGCCAGCCTTTCGGTCTTCTACCGTATATACTTTATGTGTTATTACAGTATTACCTTCTGTGATCGCTGGTTATTACAGACTATCAAGACACGCACAGAGCATGTCAAGCCAAATTCGAGTAATCTATCTCTTTCACATTGCAGCCAAATCGGTTCAACTTCAGTCGCTGCGGCATGATTGAGTAACAAACATCCCTCCATTTATTTATTTATTTATACAACTTTATTGCATGAAAAACAAGAACAAAATACATAAGTTGTACGGTCTATGTTGAAACCGTACAATTCGCCCAGTCATCATTCACGCTGTATTATAAATACGCTTTACATTCAATCATAAATCAGTGCACATAACATCGCATCGCGCTCACATTACTGCTATTAGGTAGAGGCCAATAAACTTAAGTCATCTACTCAGCAGTTTTATTTCTGTGCGGTCCTGAACCGTACATGTGGTCCTTCGAGCAGTTAAATTGAACCTGTGATCTACAAGTGAACAGTTCAACGTGCTTCCGAGCAGCATTTTTCGTGTATCTGTACGATAGCGAATCGGTCTGCCGGCCTCCCACAAGCGGGTTTCACCGGTTAGATTGAGAAGGCGCACATATCGTACTAGGGACACGGAACCATCAAGCGGAAGCACAGCAGTCTACAGCATTCAATCAGCATACAGCATACACCATACCATCGCCATACGTCTTTGTCGTCTCAAGCACTCAAGAGGCAAGAAAATTCACGCATTAGCATCAACTTCGAGTTGGGAGCAGCAAGCATTCAGTTAATCAGTTTTTCTCTGCGATCCACGACATATCACCGCAGTGACAATGGCTGGACCAGAGGACCAACTCGAAATTATGCATGCGATGAATACGCTCTTGGTGAACTTTAAAAAGGATGGACCAGAGCGCAAGACTCCAGAGATGGTATGGAGGAAGATTGACAAACTCGATGAATATTGGGCCGAGTTTCAATCCAATCACGCAACTTTGAAGACATGGGAAGATCAGTCTCATACTTACTTCACGCACAAAAAGTATGAGGACACTATGGATTTTTATCACAAAACTAAAAGATTCCTTATATCCCATCTACCCCAAGAGAAATCGGTGCCAACTCCTATCGTACGACCAGCAACATCCAACGTCGAACAAGGAGGTCCGTCATCTCAGGGACTACAAACACCGACAAATCCAAACACGCAGCAGCCCTATTTGCAGCCGCGTGTTGATACAAATTCTACTACCTCTAGCAAGATAGAGGAGATGCTATGTAAGCAATCCAGTAATTACAGAGCATTTACAAGAACAGCTAACAACATCAACATCGATCAAATTCAGCAAAAGTGGGAACTTGACGAAGCTCTCAAGTCCTTACAAGAACGTTGGACAGCAATTGACAAATTATACTGGGAAATCGATGGTACGCCAGGTACCAATGACTTTTCCGATGAAACACAGTACAATTTGTGTGAACAGCAATACAGAAACATGACCAGACTCATCAGCAACAAATTAGGGTCACTAACGTACAGAGAAAAGTCTACACCGACGATGGATTTACCTACGTTCAGTGGAGGCTATCAAAACTGGACTTCATTCAAAGACTTATTCACGGAAGTCATCCATAACAACGCATCAATATCCGACGTGCAAAAAATGCAACATCTGAAGGGAAAAGTAAAAGGAGAGGCTGAAAAACTAATACAGCATCTTATGATAAGTCCCAACAATTATCACACTTGTTGGGACATATTAAACAGTCGGTATAATAATAAGAAGCTGATCTTTTCATCTCATCTAAACACCTTACTCAGCCTCCCTACCATACAGCATCCATCCGCTGCCGCAATCAAAAAGATTCACGACACTACCAAGGAATGTCTCTACGCCATCACCAATCTCGGCGTGGACACCTCGTCGTGGGATCCAATCATTGTGCATCTAATCTCACAAAAATTAGATGCAGACACGCATAACGACTACCTAGAGCATCTAGCTGCCCCACGTGAATTACCAAATTTGCAGGAATTCCTCGCATTTTTGGAAATCAAATTCACATCACTTGAGGCATCGCGTCGTAGGCAAGATGGAATCAAATCTGTATCTTCCCAACAGCAAGAGTCGTCTTCTAACAGCAAGAAAACTTATACCTACAAAGCATACAGTTCAAAGAAAAAAAAATATAACAACCAGTCCTTTGTGAAATTAAGCAATCAAGAAACAACAGCATGTCCTATTTGCGAAGGAAATCATCGGTTGTTTACGTGCAAGGCATTTCTCGAATTACAACCCGCAGCCCGGTTGAGAGAGGTTACGAAACACAATTTATGTAAAAATTGTTTATTCGACCACAATGAAAATGGAAACAATGGAAGGTGTTATTCGGAAAAAACATGCCGAGTTTGCAACGAATATCATAATACATTGCTACATGATGCCTACGCTAATTACGCAACAAATAAACAGCAAAACAGCAATAACGAAATCAAGAAATCAACTGGCAATAGTCACGTGTCTCAAGACGACTTATCCGAGACACTCTTATCAACAGCATTAATCAGAGTTAAAGCAGCTGACAATACTCTGATTACACTACGAGCCCTCATTGACCAAGGGTCTCAAATATCACTCATCACTGAGCATGCAGCACAAATGTTGAAATTGCCCCGGGAAAGATGCAAAGGGGTCGTATTCGGCATTGGCGCCAAAGAGAGCACGTGCAAAGGCATAATGAATATTACGTGCTTAGCAAGACACAATGACTATACATTGAATACCAATGTTTACGTTATGCGCAACCTCATCAATAAACTGCCAAATAATTCATTCCAAAAACCACAATGGTCATTTTTGGAAAACATTCAACTGGCCGACCCAGAGTTTCATATTAGTCGCTCCGTGGATCTTCTATTGGGGGCCGATATTTACTCCACCATTATCCAAGAAGGTATCATCAGGCACGAAAAATCCCCGCTAGTTGCGCAACAGACACGCTTAGGCTGGATTTTATGTGGCCATGTTCAAACATTCCAATGCAACATGGTTCTAAACAATGTGGATGATATCCAGAGATTCTGGTCCGTGGAGGACATTTCGGAAACAACAAACATGTCCCAGGAAGATTTGGAATGTCTACAACATTACAAGGACACGACTAGAAGAAACGAAGACGGCCGATATGTTGTTAAATATCCCTTCACTGATGATATGGAGGAGAAATTGGGAGTATCAAAGCCCAAGGCAGCCGCACAATTTCAAAGCTTGGAGCGCAAGTTGAGCAAACAACCAAACTTGGCTCACGCATACCAAACATTTATTGAGGAATATTATTCATTAAATCATATGGCTGAGTGTACAAGTAACGCGACACCTAGCTGCTATTTACCTCATCACGGTGTAGAACGCGCTGACTCTGCGACTACGGCTTTGCGCGTGGTGTTTAATGCGTCAGCAAAGACATCGACAGGCTACACATTAAATGATTTAATGAAGCGTGGCCCAAATTTACAACAAGACCTTATGTCCCTAATCCTAAGATGGAGGCAATATCAATACGCATTTACCGCTGACATTGAAAAAATGTTTAGACAAATACTCATCAGCGACGATCATCAGCAGTTCCAAAAAATTTTATGGCGTAGTTCACCTGATCAGTTGCTACGCGAATATCAGTTAACAACTGTCACATATGGTATGAAAGCCGCTCCGTTTCTTGCCATGATGACACTGAAACAACTGGCAACGGACGAAGGACATAAGTATCAAAAAAGCAGAGCAGCCCTAGCATTACAAGAAGAGTTTTATATGGATGACCTCGTGAGTGGAAGCTTCACTTTATCTAGCGCCAAGCAATTACAAGAGGACTTGATAAAACTACTTCAATCAGGAGGCTTCAACCTACGCAAATGGACATCTAATAAAACAGAGCTCTTAGAAGGCTTTAGCAAAGCTCAGAGTAATCATGAAGCATTCAGTTTCAAACAGTCTGAATCGACCAAAACCCTCGGTCTGCAATGGCATCCAGAAAAAGACATTTTTACATTTCAGTTAAAGATTGACATAACAACAACCAAACATACAAAAAGAACATTGTTATCGGATATCTCAAAGATATTTGATCCTATTGGATGGCTATCTCCGATAACTACCAAATTAAAACTTCTTTTTAAAGAAGTGTGGCTTTCAAACATTCATTGGGACGATGAGCTACCGATCCACCTTAGCAAGGAATGGGAAAAAATACGAGCTGACCTACATCAACATTTGACCCATTTCCAAGTGCAACAATGGTATCAAAACAGCGAAGGTGATAGCATCGAGTTACATGGGTTTTGCGACGCGTCGATGAAAGCCTACGCATGTGTAGTCTATTGCAAGATTTATTCAAAAATAACACTTATAGTCGCTAAGACCAGGCTCATTCCCTCAAACAAGATGAAAACATTCAAGAAACAAGACCAAAAGGCCATATCAATCAACAAGCAGCATAAGATTATCAATCAGCATTTAAACAATTTGTCGGGAAGCATATCGTATCATGACATACATCAATACACCGTCATATACGTGGTGATGGCCGGATGCCTGACAATAGCCGCCGTGTACGCATATCGGTGTGTGCGGCGGCGCCGTGCGAGCAGCGAGCGCGTTCGCGAGGTCCCGCAGCCACCAGCCACAGCCGCCCCCCGTCGTGTCCCGCGCCCTCGGCAGCGTCCGCCCTAGCCGCCCCAGCTCCATCAGACCAGCAGCGAAGTCGAGCTTAGAGACTTCACATTTCATCGAGTCTAACTTATTTATACATTCATAGTAATAAGCATTCATTTTGTAAGCGATTTGTTATCTTTATTTAAGTATTCATCTCGCTTAATTTGTCAATAGCTCACTCATATCACTCATCCTTGCATCTCATTTCTCTCCCCTGGGAGCATGTACGGTCTATGTCGAAACCGTACAATTCGCCCAGTCATCATTCACGCTGTATTATAAATACGCTTTACATTCAATCATATATCAGTGCACATAACATCGCATCGCGCTCACATTACTGCTATTAGGTAGAGGCCAATAAACTTAAGTCATCTACTCAGCAGTTTTATTTCTGTGCGGTCCTGAACCGTACATAAGTAAATAAACAGTGTAACACAAAAGGTGACCTTATCACTAATAGTGATCTCTTCCAGGCATCCTGTACGAGAGAACTTAATGTAAGTGAGAGACGGGGATCGCAATAAATACATAGGATTATGTATTATTACATAATTATAAAAATATCCATCCATCCATCCATCAATCCGTCCATCCAAACTTTCGCATTTATAATACAAATAGGATTAGTAGGATTACCTGTGCTAATGAGAAGGCCGGTGCCCAGCCAAGGCTCCATGAACCGGTAGGGTTTACTTTTCGAGATGTTACGCGAATGCGATAACACGATCTATAATATAAACGTAAAAATTCTTTTTACGAAACCACTACAAAGTATACCAATTGTGCCTATAAAATTTGAAGAGTTCCCTTGATTTCTCCAGGATCCCATCATCAGATCCTGACCTGAATGCAAGGGTACCTACATACTTGAGGACTTGGAGAGTGGCATAGGCTAAATCAAAAAGTTTCCGCGGAATTTTGAAAGCTATGTCCACGCAGACGAAGTCGCAAAGCATCGGCTAGTAAATCCTTGCTTACTAATATTATAAATGCGAAAGTGACATAGACAACTTTTTGTCCTGGAAAATCGAAGAGTTTCCGCGGGATTTTAAAAACTAAATCCACGCGTGCGAAGCTGCGGGCAAAATAAACAAGCCTCAATAGCCCAACGGTTAAAGGTGCGGACTGAAAACTGAAAGGTCGCAGGTTCGAGCCTCACCCGTTACACTATTGTCATACCCACTCCTAGAACAAGCTTTTCGCTTATTTGGAGGGGAGAGGATAATATAAGTCAAGTTCAGCTTGGCTAATATTCTTTTTTTTTTAAAAAAAAAAACAAGTAGGTACTTGCCTCTATGTCCTCGACAGTGTACGTATGCAAGATACGTCTGCAAAAAGCCGTGATAACCATACGCTTTCCATACAGTTTCGGGAACTCTGTTATCTTCTGGAATATTTCCTCTGAAACATATTCAAAATAGAATAGAATAGAAAAATATTTTTTATTCAAGTAAACTTTTACAAGTGCTTTTGAATCGTCAATGAATCTACCGCTGGTTCGGAATGCCCTTCCTGCCGAGAAGAGCCAGCAATAAACTCGGCGGAGCCAGCAATAAAATGATTTATTACTAGACGATGCCCGCGACTTCGTACGCGTGGATGAGGTTTTTTAACTCGCACGGGAACTCTCCTCTTTTCCGGGATAAATAGTAGCCTATGCGTTATTCCAGACTATGATCTATCTCCGTGCTTTTCAGCCAAATCGGTTCAGTCGTTGCGGCGTGATTGAGAAACACATCTCCTATACCTATTCTATATAGATAATCATATACAGCGTCTAACGGGGGCATCAACCCTGAAAAAGGTGAATGTGCTCATAAAACTGAACAACTTTCCCAAAGAACATTTTTTTTTTTTTTTATTCGATGACAAGATAGCCCTTGACTGCGATCTCACCTGATGGTAAGTGACGATGCAGTCTAAGATGGTAGCGAGCTAACTTGGAAGGGGTATAGCAGTGTAAATTCAACCCATACCCCTAATTGGTTTCTACACGCCATCGTGCCGGAACGCTAAATCGCTTGGCGGCACGTCTTTGACGGTAGGGTGGTAACTAGCCACGGCCAAAGCCTCCCACCAGACCAGACCAGATACAATTTAGAAATTATAAATTCCTAAATTGCCACCGCCGGGAATCGAACCCGAAACCTCCCAGTTATAAGACCACAGCGCTCACCACTGCGCCAGGGAGGTCGTCATATAACCATACATGAGGAACATAGATCGAAATATGAAAAAAATTCGGCCTCCCATAGCAAATCAATCAGCTGGTCGTCAATTTTGTAAGGGAGGTCCAAATTTTTTTTTCCTTGGGGAAAGTTGTTCAGTTTCATGAGCACATTCACCTCCTTCAGGGTTGATACCCCCCTTTCGTTACACCTTGTATATTTCTTACTAGCTATTGCCCACGACTTCGTTCGCGTGGACTTAGTTTTTTTTTTTTATAATCCCATGGAAACGCTTTGATCTTTCGGATTAATCACAGACGGATTAATAAATAGTTAGCCTTCGGTTTGGCTCGGGTGACCGCCCTCGAACACCGACTCACCGCATCGCATTGTTCGCCCGCGCTATTCTTCTTCTTTCTTTTTGCTTGGCTTCTAAGAGTCGTACCGAGACGTTGAATACCCTCAAACCTTCCTCGAGAATTGGGCTATCAGAAACAAAAAGAATTTTTCAAATCCGACTGATAGTTCCAGAGACTAACGCGTTCAAACAAACAAACTCTTGCACTTTAGATATGAACCTAAGTAGGATTGCCATTGGCTTACCTTGTGTCAGTCCAATGAACGAGAGGGCGCTCCCAATAATGGGCACTTTCGGTGGTCCGGGCAGTCCATCCAGGTCATTCCGCTCCTGCCGGAAAAACTTCCACAGCACTACGAGTACGATCAATGATATGAAAACTGGCCACAGCATAATTTGAACTTCCTAATTGGTAATCTTTTGAATCTGTAGCCTAGAAAAAGAAAAAAAAAGGAAAATATTTATATAAATAAGGTAAAGAATTAGTTAATAATGGCGACCTCCTAGCTCTAAATTTTCAAAGTTATAGTATACATACAACGTGTAACAAAAGTGTGAAATAATCCTGAAGCAAGTGAATGTACTCATGAAACTGAATAACTTTCCCCAAGGAACATAGCTCAGTTTCATGAGCACATTCACCTCCTTCAGGGTTATTTCACACTTTTGTTACACGTTGTCATCACGTTGTATATATATTTTTTGTTTGAGTGCAATTATGATTTAAAAAAATTATATTTAGTTCGTTTTAATTATTTACGATAGGTATTAACTTTATTTAGGGGAGGAGACGGTGTTGCCACTAAATTACAACATGGGATTATTCAAGGCGGGCAGATCAACAAATTCCTAAAAAGCGGGCAACGAATTGGTGGTGACTGGTGCCTCAGGTGCTACAAATGTTCATGGGTGGCGGTAATCACTTAACATCAGGTGACCCGCCTGCAAGATTGCTCGCAAAAAAATATAAAAAAGGAGAATTTACTATAGGTAGTGTTAGATAGGTTTTTGTTCAGAATGTAAAAAAAGCAGTTTTCCTAAAAATATCAGATAGGAAGCTCTTGGTGGTTAACCGTCGATTTGCCATTTTATACGTAGCATCTAAAGAATTTAAGTAGAAAAGTTTTTAATTGAAATAAACTTTTACAATGTGCTTTTGAATCTTCAAGAAAATCTGCAACTATTCGGAATTCCGATCTGACCGAGAACAACTACTCGGAACAGGAAGGTTGCTCTTCTAAAAATTAAGAGGCAAACTGGTTTATTTTACGTTTAGAATATTTTTTAGAAAACAGGTTTAAATACCTGTACCTATATACACATTATACAGGGTGGAATGGATAAGTGTGCGCAGGCGATTGTAATTGCCTGCGCAGAATAATGCGTACACTTCGAATATTGGAAAATAATTCATCAGTAGGTATAGGTAATCACCGTCAAAAAGAGTTTTTTGGCAAGAATACCATTAATTCAACCAACCACCACAATAATTGAGATTGTTGTATGAATTGATGCAAAATTGACGCGACTTTTCCGCAATCTGAGTCATCCAACCAATTTTGGTTATTTTGTGATACAAAAAACAGTTATCGTATCATATCATGCAAATCACTTTATAATTACATACCTATTATAATCGAGTTACAATGCGAGATCCAAGGTCATTGCGACTAGTGTCTATAAATAAATTCTTACTGTATTATTATTAATTAAGTATCAATTTGCGAATAAGTTAATTAACTTCTTAAGTAATAAAGATTGACTAGATCCTCGTAGTATTTATTACAAGTTGAAATCCACGGCTTTTTCCATTTGTTTATTTAAGTATGTTTAAAATATATTTCTTTATACAAGTTTTGATGACCTTTTGAGCGCAGTGGTGAGCGCTGTGATCCTTTAAGTGGGAAGTCTCAAGTTCGACATGTCAGGGGCAATTTGGGAATTTATAATGTTTGGATTGTTTTTGGTCTGATGTCGGGAAACTTTCTCGATATACATAATATTTTTATGTTATCCTACTATCCTACTTTATTAATATTATAAATTTGAAAGTGTGGATGTTTGAATGTTTGGATGTTTGTTACTCAATCACTTCGCAACGACTGAACCGATTTGGCTGAAATTTGGCACAAAGATAGATTATAGTCTGGAATAGCACATAGGCTAATAAGGCTTTTTATCCCGGGAAATAAGAGAGTTCCCGCGGGAATCAAGAAATCTCAATCCACGCGAACGAAGTCGCGGGCATCAACTAGTCTAAATATATAAAAGGCAAAGGTGACTGACTGACTGACTGACTGATCTATCAACGCACAGCTCTAACCACTGGACCGATCGAGCTGAAATTTGGCATACAGGTAGCTGTTAGGACGTAGACATCCGCTAAGAAAGGATTTTGGAAAATTTCAACCCCAAGAGGGTTAAATAGGGGGATAAAAAATCGAACCTAACGAAAGCGAAGCCGCAGGTTAAAGCTAGTTTAATATAAATTACGAGCAGTGATAGCCTGGCGGTTACGACTACGGTCTTTTATTTGAGGAATCGCGGGTTCGATCCCGGACACACATCTCTGATCTTCATAGAGCCATTGTGCCAGGCATGGTAGACTATGGCCTATAACCATCGATACCCCTTCTCTTAGATGACCTGCGCTTAGAATTGAGCCGTTGATGTGTAGCTAAAGATGATTATGAACATAAACTAACTTGCAGTGGGTAGGTACCTACTCTTACTACGAATGTCCACAAACGAATGTCTACAAAGCGATAATATTGAATAGATAAAATATAAGAAGTGATAAACTATGTTAGTTGTCGCAACCAGTAAGTGGGTCTACCATCAAACAAATATAACAGGAACAATAATACGAACAGTCTACAATACATTCTTTCTTAATTAGTCTGTACTTTAATATAATAGTTTTAATCCATTTCAGGTAACTTTTAGAAGCCTTTATTCAATAAACTAAAATAATATGTGTTTATGTTATTCTGTGAAAAAAAAATATTTGTAACAGTTTAGCTCTTTCTATGTAGGTGTACTCTTAATACTTACTCAATAAACACTACAAGTTTACAAGTGCCGATTAAAATAGATCTTCCACAGTTTGAAATCAAAATAATTGAATTTCAGTCATGCGTCAGTTTTGAATGAAATTGGCCCACAAGAGCCTGAGTTTTTCACTTTACAAGGACAAAATGATTAAAGATAAAAAAATGTATCACATTTAGTAGACAACACAGTATAACACACAAAACTACAGAATCCGAAACATTACTGCGATATACTAGTACGTACCTATAAACACGTAAATTCGTAATTTACGTCAATTAACATGAGTATTATGTTGTTAAAACACAAGTTTACACCACAACGGACACTGCGTATATGTCATTGTTTGGTGTTTCACCATGGCCATACCTATTACAGCAGATTGTATACAAGTAGCGTGGGCTATAACGATGTATCAGGAAAGATAACTCCTTGACGTAACGTAACGATAACGATGCGATGCCAGATAGTAAGTACATAAATACAGGGTGGAAAAGATACCTAAGTGTGCGCGGAGGATATTTCTAACAAGAAATTATGTGATAAATATAGATTTAAGTAGATAAATATAGATTAAATGATTTTTCCTTTGTATTCCTATTTGTATATCTAATTAAGTTTTTTTTTCTCGTGTGCACTGTTTTTTTGTAATTGATATTTTAGGGGTGGTATGGTTTCCAAAATATCTTAACATATCAATGAATGGGAATTCCAAAATACTATATCAGTAATGGGAGCTATAAAATCCAATTTAGAGTTTTTTTTTTTTGTTTTAATTTAGTGCAGTTGCACAAGGTGACTTAGCTATTATAATATTAAAACCTATTTAGTTATTATTAAAATATGTTTTTTTTTATTATTATCCACTTGCACACACTTAAAGTTACCAGCCTGTAGGTAGGGTGACCGACCCAATTATTAGCACTTTAAGAGTTTATCCAATTTCAAATATGTTTTTTAAATTAAAATCTAACCAAATTCTTTAAATAATTGTGTTCATAAGGTTACTTGTTTAATAATATATATAATTAAAGAACTTTTTAAGGATTTTTTTCTTAAATCAACAAGAATTTGAAATAAAATTGAAAAATGACCCAGTCCCCAATTATTCGCACATACGGGATTAACTACTGGTAAGTACTGACTGGTAAGTCGACCAGTCAAAATGGCCGAAAACTTCAGGAACTCCAGAACAATATCTTTCAACTACAATAATGACGTCATTTTAAAACTTTCCAGATTAGAAAGGTTTCGATTGTGAAAAATATGAATTCCCCAAAATATTTTTTAATCTGAAAATTTAAAAACTACAGTCAGAAACTTATATTTTAATCTTTTTTGCTAAAGTGCGAATAAACTGGTGCAGTGCTAGCAATTGGGTTGGTCACCCTAGGTATACTAGTTTGGTAAAAATGCGCACCAATTTCAGATTCTCACCTTTTGAAGAATTATCATAAGATTTAAACGTCTTTATCGCGTCAAAACATAAAAATAATTTGCCGCTAAAAACATTACCGTTAAAAACAATATTAGCAAAAAACAGCGTATAAATAATAATAGATAATAATAGACTCATTAAATTCTAATAATCAGCTACTGATTGATTAGAATTTAATGAGTCAAGTACTCACTAGATTATTAAATACAAAGGTTGCATTTTATTGTTTAGCACTTGTCGTAATCTATTTACTTTTTATGAAAATCAATTTGCTGTTCTTTAGTCTGGCTAAAACTCAAAAACGGCTTGACCGATTAAAATAATTTTGCTTTTGTTCGCTCTAATACCTAGAAAACCCCAAAAGAAAATTGAAAAATGGAAAAAATCCAGAGATAATTAAAAAATATCCTAACTTCGGATTGCTTTTGTAAAGTAACGGGAAGGAAGCCGCTGGTAAAAGCTAGTTTATAACAAACAACTACATCAAACGAGTCGCAGGGAGCCGCTGGATTCAGGCGGCGCAAGACCGAGACCTGTGGAGGTCCATGCAAGAGACCTATGTCCAGCAATGGACGTCTATAAGTTATAAAAGAAGAAGAATAATTATAACAAATTCAGAGCTGCAAGTTATAGGTTAGGGTTACCAACGGTATCTACTTTAAAAAAATTCAAAACTATTTCACGTGAAGACTCTACCATCATCAATAGGTATTTGGTAGGTATGACCATAGACTAAGAATTTTTTCATGACAAGTTTTTATTTTTTTAAGTAGAAACCTTTAAATATTTTCGCGTTAAAAAATTTGCCTAAAATCTACTTCGCTCTTTTACCTATAATCCTTTACATAGGTACTTATTTGTAAAAGCGGTCAGCCGTTTCGATAATTATTATTAGGCTGTACTAGTTAGTAGAGTGCTTTGGTGTTGCATTCGTTCAAATAAATACTTAATCATTATCGTAATTACCTAATTATGTCGAAATCATAAACAGTTCACTTCAATTTTCATTAAAATTCCTACAGATAAATTATTATGATAAGTTTAATCAGTACACATAATTAGAAATTGATATAAGTACTCGTATTATTAATGCATAGTCATGCGAATGATGAATTTACGAGTACATAATTATATAGTTTAGTTTAATATAGTTTAGTTGATTATTCCTGTTAGGTTAGGTTCCCGCGGGAATTAAAAAACTGCGGGCATCATTCACTAGTAACAGAAATCTTCAAAAACGCGCGCCACTACATTATTTTTCGTCAGGGAGTGAAAAAGGGGTGAAACCACGGCGACGACGTTACCCGTTTTCGAACGTCCCCGAATTGGATAAATGGATACCCATCAGAGTCCAGGGGGACAATAGACTGATCCTGATGGCCAACGTTCGTTCAGCCGAGGTCTGACTCTCAGACGTCCTTAGGGCTTTCACGCACTGCAGGCTAGATTTCATCCTGGAAAAGGAAGGGTTAACTGCGGGTTGTTACGTTCCCTCAAATATGGTTGAGCGAAGCAACGGCTGGATCATGCGTCATGCTCCTTACCTATTGTAAATTTTTTTTAAAGAGCATCTTGACGCTTACTAGCGACTGCTGAGTTTCTTACCGGCTCTTCTCAGCCGAATCTGCATTTTGCAATGTAGATTTATGAGGTGTCATAAGAGCTACAAGTTGGCCTACATGAAATAAATAAATTTTGAATTTGAATTTAACGAGGTATTTTAAAAACCTAGTTAACTCCACGCGAGCAAAAACTAGTAGGTACCTACTTATAATAATAATTCATTCAGTATGACGAAAGATGTCACAGACTTTAATTATACCTATTTAAGTAGTTTCACCTTAATAAAAATCACTGTGAGAATACTGTACCTATAGAAGTGAATTGTGAAAATTCTGAGAATGTTTCTCCCATCTCCATTGTTGATTTATCTTAAATAAACAAACGCTGCTAAATATTGCGCTTTAGCTCAAATAAATAATGCTATATTTAAGTTAAACGTATACAAAGCAATCCTAAGTAGGTACTTGTCACTATGAGTAAATAAATAGGTAGGTACAATTTTATTGAAGTATTAACTAAAGTTAACATATCTACGATGTATTTAACACCTACGGATTCAGTGGTTCCTCATGGACGACAAAAAAGCCTATTTCCTAGTGTTCCCAATAAGGAGTTAAATTATGAAATGGCCAGTTTTCATATCCATTTACATAATATTATAGAGAAGTAAAATAGCTCCAAACAGTTCCGGATATGTTGATTGTGCATTCATTTAAAAGAGAAATAATATTCTCCTACGCTCACACATAATCTACTCCTCTGCGCTAGATTAGCCCGGGGTCCCACGGCCCATGTTATAACAGGCCAGATCGCGCCAGGCCAAATCGACCGTCGCACTCGATGAAGCCTGCAGGGCGAGCATAAGCGGGAGAAATTTTATCCCCGGGAAAAGGATAAAATGTTTATCCCCTCGCTTAGTTTTATCCACCCGTCGAGCATGAGCACACCGGTGGAAATAACACTCAGTGGATATACTTATAGGAATATACATCGCCTTCTCCTCTGTTGCCATGCTTTAGGATAGGGAAAAGATAATTTTATCCCCTGTCAGTGGATAAAATCGGGGGATAAATTTTTTATCTCCTGCCATGCTAGCTATGCTGGTGTCGCCCGTCCGATTATTGCATGGAAGTAGGAGTCATACTTCCACGTGTATTATAATTATATGTGCAGCATAATAATTATCTATGGTGCTGCGTACCTTGGCAGTTGCTAAATGACAATTGCAATTATTACAACACTAACGTTAAGATACATTTATAAAAGGTGTAGAAAACCCGCGGTGTGAAGACAAGCTATATAATTAAAAAAATTAAAACACACGACTGCCCAAGCGTACGCTCGTCCCTGAAGGTTAGCAATAAAGCCGCCTTTGCATGCGTTGTTTCTGTTTCTTGTGCGCAATAAATGTTTTAAATAGCTACCTAAGTATGTATCCTTTTACTTATCAATCATACGCTGGTATTATTTAATTCAAATACCATATATTTTGGTAATATTTAAATGGAAATTAACATAGATAAAGCAGCTAGGGGTCGGGCGGTGCGTATGACAGGCCGATATTTTTCAGTTCGCAGTCTTCTTGCACGAAATCCTTCAGCAGGAGTTTCTTTAACGCAGTACGGCGAACCTGAATGATGAACGATAAGTTTAATGCATTTAAAAACCTTTTGATGACAATTGAAACTCAACTTTATTCTCTTATACGTTTACGATTGTAATTGGCACAATGTGAATCCACGCATTGCTCTGTTTTGTTTCATTACATTACATCACGATTCACGATCAATAGGAATGACCCTTGGGTCTTTTAATTGCAATATCTCACAATGATCTCACAAAAATGTGAAAGAATGGACTATCTAGATTGGATAACTTTAGCCGATGTGACTGAGAGAACCTATGTGTATATGAAAAAGAAAATGCAGTCTAAGATGGTAGCGGGCTAACTTGGAAAGGTATGGCAGTGTACATTAACCCATACCCCTGATCTGTTTCTACACGTCATCGTGCTGGAATGTTAAACAGAGGCGGCTCTAGCCCATGTAGCGCCCGTGTGCAATCAATATCTTGGCGCCCTCTAGTAGACGCGCGGCCAAAATGGAATACTTACAATACAAGAATACCGTTTGGCTTACAGTTATATTTTCACCAGTGAAAAGAAATTCAGGTGCAAAAAATTGTGCAATTTTAAATGATGTCGGGAATCAATAAGCACACGAGTAAAAAATATTTTTAAGCTATTGCATAGCTTCTATCGCGGGCCTTGAGCGTGGAGACCGAATCCAGAAATTCCGTAACGAAAATAACCTGACACGGGACTCCTCTCACCGCTAGATGGCGTTGATAAAAAATGCTATGCAATAGCTTTACCGCGGCAGTCCCCGAGTGCCGCACGTCTTTTTTATCGCTGCGAGTGACGGCGACGCATGCTCTTTGGAGGTGTCGCGAGCGCGGCGCCCCTTAAAATTCTGCGCCCGTGTGCGTTGCACACCCTGCACTATAGGTAAAGCCGGCAGTTGGCAACTAGCCACGGCCAAAGGCTTCCACCAGATAGAGAAAGAAATGAATTACAGCAAGAGTCTGCAACTTGGCCTGTCTCAGCTCCTCGCGGATGAACATCATCTCGGGGCGCAGGTCGCGGTGCGCCTGCGGGTCCATGTCGATCTTCAACTTGGGGTCAATGCCCGCGAGCTGCTGGTCACTGCAACATTAGTTTCAGTACTGTGTTAACAAATTCGATTTTAAATAAGTTGTTTGAATTATGTTGGTAGGTAATGGGTATTAAATTAACGTAGATATCCTTACTAATATTATAAATGCGAAGGTGTGTTTGTTTGTTGGTTTGTCCTTCAATCACGCCGCAACAAAAGGATGAACGTGATTTTTTGCATGGGTATAGTTGAGGACCGGGAAAGTGACATAGGCTAGTTTTTATCCCGGAAAATCAAAAAGTTCCCGCGGGATTTTAAAAACTAAATCCACGCGAGCGAAGCCGCGGGCATCAACTAGTCTTATTATCTAATTTCCTTTATACACCAATGTTCTATTCTAAACCTCAGACCATAGTTGACCATAGTGTTCTTCTAAACCACTTCTAAACACATTTATTTTGACCCGTGAAAACAAAAATCTCACAAATTGGCGCCAACGTCTGCTTCCAATATTCCCGCTTCTTCCAAACTCTCGGGTTCACCGTCTTCATGATTGTTCTTTGTAGACATTGTGTTGAAACTGTTTAAATTAAGTATTTATAAAACTTATTAATAAAATTATTAAGAAATATTTCAATTTTCAATGATCAAATTAAAACATTTGACGTGTGAGACAAGTTTTTAGTTTTTTCTTTTTATAATAATTATGTAGGGTAGGTACCTAACACCCACATGTAACCTACACCGATCTTTGTAAAATCCTTACTCTTATATGTTTGTGGTAAAATCACACACAATCCGAAAGTGTGTTTGTGTGTTGGTTTAATCACGCAGCTACGAAGCAACGGATGACGAATCGATGTGATTTTTGCATAGGTATAATATAATCACGAGTATAATACTAAATTAAATTACGTTGAAGACTAAAAATTGTGTTTTAGATAGGTATTGTTTTGTGCTACAGTCCACAGAACACTAACGGCATAATAACGCCTACCGGGGTTACAGCAAGGTTACAGCTAGTTGGCCTACAGCATTTAGGAGCAGTCAGCAGCTGAAATCAAGTAAGTACCTACCTAATTTCGCAAATCGCGCCTTCGACTCACTTCGACTTCGACCGCGCCTCACTAACGCCATCTATACCATCTAGAGGTATTTATAAAATGCTCTACCTGGTCTGTGCTCATTGCAAAAATGTTATTAATTTCTTTTATTCATTAACTATATTTTTATAGTATAAAATTTAAATTGAAAATAACAATGTGATCATACGTTATAATTTTAAAAATATTAAACCAAAGATGTTAGGTACTTCATCAAATTAATAAAAAAATATAATTTTGACGCTATGTAGTGTTTACTATTCTAAACTCTTTGGACACTTATTGACTCTATAATCTGTGGTAAAAGGGTGACTGAACTGCCTCATTGTTATTTATTGCATTTGACTCTAATAATACATTAATTAGCCGTTTTACTGGTACAGTGAGTGCAATAACATACATTACAAGTCGTGACAGCCATGCCGATGTGAGTAATAGCGAAGGTGTGGCGCAGCGCTCTGGGCGTTGTTTCAGTGTTGATCCCTGGTGACGTTTGTGTTACGAAAAATATTGTTCCTAGCCCGTCGCAAGATGACCGAGTACAAATTAGTGGTTGTAGGGGCCGGCGGCGTGGGCAAGTCCGCATTGACTATACAACTTATACAAAACCATTTCGTGGACGAATACGACCCTACGATTGAGGACTCTTATAGGAAACAGGTCGTCATCGACGGCGAGACCTGTTTACTTGATATCCTGGACACGGCAGGTCAAGAGGAGTACTCAGCTATGAGAGACCAGTATATGAGGACAGGGGAAGGGTTCCTGTTAGTGTTCGCGGTAAATAGTGCGAAAAGTTTTGAAGATATCGGCTCGTATAGAGAACAAATAAAGAGGGTGAAGGACGCGGAAGAAGTGCCGATGGTGCTCGTCGGTAACAAATGCGACCTTCAGGCGTGGGCCGTGGATATGACACAGGCGCGAGAGGTTTGTTTATGTTATTTTTTTACATCTGTGGAGTTAGTAAGGTTCCCATATAAAAATATTTTGTACATTACCCGCCAGCAAAGATGACAATGGCTTCGGTGTAAAGCATACTCTGTCTGAAGTGACAAAGTCACATAAGTAAACAGTGATGACACTCCTCAAACTCACATAAATGTAAGTACAATGACTACGCTCAATGGCTAGCCAATTGTCTCTTTTTGTAGCTTGAAGAGTAACACATACTTCTGGATAGTGTAGTTCCAGAATGAAACTTTAAAGACACTCTGTGTCTTCAAAGTTTCATTAATTTACATTGATTTGCTTAAATTTTATCTTTGACCGTGGCTACTTATTACCTTACCATCAGAGATGTGCTGCCAAATAATTTAGCATTCTGGCATGATGTTATGTAGAAACTGCTTAAGGATATGGGTTTTAATAAAAACTGCCAAACCCCTTCTGAGTTAGCCCGCTTCCTTATCACGCATTGTCACTTACCATCAGGTGAGATTGTCGTCTAGGGCTATCTTATGAATAAAAGAAAGTTTTAATTAAAAACTGCCGAAACCCTTCTGACCTCTAGCTTACATCCTTAGGTCTGCATTATCACTTACCATCAGGTGAGATTGCAGTCTAGGGCTATCTTATAAATAAATAAAAATACAGTTCCCTTTATTACAACTGTAAGGTGCAGTGTTAGACAATTTCCCATTGCTCATTGTATTTCTTTCCTTAACAACAAGGAAGAAATTGGTACAAGCTACAAACCATTAATGTAACCATAAATGGTTATCAGAATTAATTAAAATGTAACTACTAGTTGATTAGTCATCCTTATCTCTTGTTGCTACAAAGTAAGCAAAGGTTCAATGAGTAATTCATCTAAATTGGGTTAAAAGATATTTACTGTTGGTATGCCATTGATTTTATGGCAGTGAAAGATTATATTTGAAACTTTATTTAAGTACTTCTGGTTACACCAACATCGAATGATGTTTAACTGAGGAATATTTTGGGTGTTCTGACAGTTTTTGTATTGAAAATACTGTCAAAATATCTTTACATTGGTAAAGTTTACTTTACATTCTCTTATATGTATAGAATTTTGGTAATTTTTAAAACAGTTTGTCTCTGTAAAATACTTAAAAAATATTTCTTTTCAATTTAGAGAAATGTGTTTTTTTAAACAATTTTCAAATTGTTTTTTTTTTTTTTTTAAAGAATATAAGTCAAGTTGAACTTGACTTATATTCTCCTCTCCCCTCCAAATAAGCTGAAAGCTTGTGTTAGGAGTGGGTACGACAATAGCTCAACGGGTGGGGATCTAACCTGCGACCTTTCAGTTTTCAGTCCGCACCTTTCACCGTTGGGCTATTGAGGGTTATGTATTAATATTTGATTACCACTTATAATCAGAAAGAGAGTATCACATCTATCATAGTGTTTGAAGTGTGTTTAATAGTTTATTGATTTGTCCTTCAACCAAAAACTTGACTTATGAATATGACTATATTAGTGAATTTTATTGTCTTTCTTTTCTCTTTCTTACTTTGCTTGTTAGCATGTCCAACTACAGATATATGATATGATGATGATAGATATAATGGGTTCGATTCCTGGGTCCGTTCAATAAAACATACTTATTATGTATTTCTGCCAAGAAATTCTCAGTACTAGCCCAGAGTTAGGAAGTAGGCAGTGTGTCACCATCATGCCTTGGAGAGCATGTAAAGCCGTCGGTCCTGCGCCTGATCTCTCTCTAGTATAAGTGTCGGATTTCCATCCCATCAGACTATTAGAGTACAGGTAAAGAGAGTGTACCTTTGATTAAGCATACACTACTATAACCTGATAGTCTCAATAGCCCAACGGTTAAAGCTGCAAACTGAAACTGTGCAGGTGGAACCCCACCCGTGGCACTATTATTGTAGCGTTCCACTTATATGGAGGGGATAGGAGGATATTAGTCTACTTCAGCTTGGCTAATATTCTTAAAAAAAAGACGTGTGGCACTCCTCGGGGACTGCCGCGGTAAAGCTTTGCATAGCATTTTTTATCAACGTCATCTAGCGGTGAGAGGAGTCCCGTGTCAGGTTATTTTCGTTACGGAATTTCTGGATTCGGTCTCCACGCTCAAGGCCCGCGATAGAAGTTATGCAATAGCTTAAAAATATCTCCCGTGCATACGTCTAACCTCTGAGGTTTGTCGCAGTGACCGGATTCAGTCGGAAGGACATTACTTTGAATAACAGAAACTGTATATGATTCCAGGTAGCGCGAAGCTACGGTGTCCCCTTCGTAGAAACGTCAGCCAAGACCCGGATGGGGGTCGACGACGCGTTCTACACGCTCGTGCGAGAGATACGCAAGGACAAGGAGAGCCGCGGCAAGAAGTACCGGAGAGGGAAGAAGTTAGGCTCCCAACGCACATTCAAGTGCACACTTATATAAGTTAAGCTAGTTACAGTCTAATACTTACACTGAAATCTATAGATCGCACTCTCTCTGCTCAGTTTCAAGACAGAGCTAAAACGAGACTAAATTATGTCCGGACATAAATTACGCCTCATTTTAACTCTGTCTCAAGTTTGAGCCAAGTTAGAGCACGTACTATAGATCTCAGGCTTAGACTCCTATTGTTAAGCGCACCTCGATCACATACCTGACGTTTCATTGGATGAGACGGAGTACTCATAAATCTTGATAATGACGATGGTACCAATTCTTTTGTACTAAACTAAATTATATCAAAATATAATGCTATCATTTTCACCTGCAAGCATTTTGAAAGTGATAGCCAAAATGTAAGATTAGTAAGAGGCGAGACATACCTGAAATAGTTTGTCCCTTTCAAGTTTCAGGATATGCAATACATCTGTGCATGCATCTATTACATCCCTCAATTTGTACTCCTGTCTTGTTAAATAATTATGGTGCAAGTGCATCTTGATACAATCTCATGATTGGCTATATGCATATTTATATTGCTATTTCCTGCTTGAATATCCTTCTAAATATATAAAAAGAAAAGGTGACCGACCGACTGACTGATCTATCAACGCACAGCTTGAATCATTTGTTGGGCTGAAATTTGCCATACAGACAGCTACTATGACGTAGGCATCTCCTAAGAAATGATATTTGAAAATTCAACTCCTAATAGGTTACTTAACATGAAGCTACTGGCAAAATATAGTCATAATTGTTATAAAATAATACGAGTATATCCCACGGTAATTATCACCGCAGTCCCGTCGTGACCACGGTCCATGCAACTGGATCGAAATATCGACAATCCCAACTATAATAATTACCATGGTACATACTCATATTATTTTATGACAATTATGTTGTTAAACCACAAATCAAGTATCAAATCTTTAGTAAAATATAGTCATACATATAGCCTATGACAAACTATTATTGAGATTGTATCAATATGTATGTACATATTGTTTATATGATCACAACTTCACATCACAAACTCTGTGCCAGTGCCCAAAGTCAACTCATTGCACATACGAAATATACAATACCAAAAACAGATGGTTTAAAATTTGAGGTGTGCTTAAATTATAGGGGTTTCTATATTTGGGGTAATATCTTATTGAACATCATTTTTATATTAAGGATTAGAGCTTTATTTCGTAGCTCCTATATCCAAGGTTTGTTATACAGTACAAAATGCTCAGATAAAAATTAGATACAGTATCAGACAGTAAAAATTTACACATGGACGTCTCCAAAGAGCGTAGAGCGTCGGACACTCGTACTGTTGTTTCAAACATTTTATTGCTTTTTTTATATTCAATGACAAGATAGTCCTTGACTGCGATCTCACCTGATGGTAAGTGATGATGGTGTATGAAGCCAATCTGTTTCCAAAGCTCGATGTGCAATAATTACTGCCTGGTACTTTATCTTTGTTGAAAGCCTCTCCCTCACATATGCGTTTTTAACCATTGATACTGCAGTGTGTTACTACAATGTATCTTTTCATACATTTCTTATCACAGCAATTTGAAAGGGTCCTAATAGAAACTGTATTACAAGCATAAAAGTTTATAAACTATACTCTGACTATGGAAAATTGGATGTAACATATATTGATTTTGATCATATAAAATGTAGTCTACGTCATCCCGATCATCATAACAAATCGATTGACACCTTATTCATCAAAGTCGGCTCAGAAGTTTATTCGCTACAGTGAAACATTCGTAAATAGTTAGATACATATGTAGACTGTCAAAATCATAAACCTTTCTTTTTGTTGTAGTCGGTTAAAAAATAGATGTCGCAATAAAAACGCAATAACGCGCTTGATTGGGGGAGGCTTTACCTTCGTTAACATGATTCATTTATAATGCAGTGGCCACATCGATAGAATTTTGCGTCGTGAACGCTACACGCGGCGTAAATATTTTCACAGCATATTTTTATTTATATGAATAGCGAGCAAACGAGCGGGCGGGTCACCTGATGTTAGGTGATTACCGCCGCCCATGAGCACCAGAGGCACCGCCAATGCGTTGCCGGCTTTTCAAGAATTTGTTGGACCGCCCCTTGAATAACCTCATGTTGTAATTAAGTGGCAACACCATCGAAGGGACTCATTCTTATCTTTTTCTTTTATGTCCTAACTATTGACAGTCACAGTTGTCAGCCAACGCCGTCACTGAATGGTGTCGCTTAGACAGACCTATATGACCTGTAGCGGAAAAAGTTTTTTACACCATGTTGAACCGAAACTGTCTTTACCTCGGAACAGTCGCTCTGTCTGGTTCAGTCGTTGTATATTGGAAGTTCAAACTTGTATATGAATATGGTACTTCTTAAAGAAACTCTGTTACCATGCTTGACAATCATGTGGCGACATCTAGTTTGTATGTAGGAAGTTGCTTCATCGTGACGTTATCTCTAAATCCTATAGAGATAATAATGTGTGGTTCACACAACACCGCATCGTACGTCTATAACGCTTTGTACAAACGGAGACTGAAACGGAGAATCCTTCACTCTATGGAAAAATTTGGATGCACATACACAATAACGTTTCAACCCACAAACCTTTGTCAAATTAAATACATACATAATGTAAAGGAATAAAGTTAACTTTTCAATTGATAGCTTGTGTGGGTTGACTCTATTGCATATATGCTTAGAAATTTTTAATCGATCGCACATTGCAATTTTTTATTGGTGTGGCTGCGACTTTATACACAAAGGGTCTTATTTAGTACTGTGTTTGAATTTACAAGCACTAAGAAGTAATTCTTTTTTTTTTTAAGTTAGAAAAAAGCCTTGAATGATAACATACTAACCGCACAATATAGGTATACCTTTTATTACTAGGTAAGGGTACTATAAAATAGAACGACTACTAGTGAGCGCCGCAGACATTGATTGAGAAGCACTGCTAAAAGATAGACCCTATCCATAAAATGCTTCTTCATTGTGATGTAATTTGTGATCTTTTTCTTCTTTTTCTTTGAGGCCTCAATACTTTTATATTGTAACACCCAAAAATTAATTAATTAATAATTTATTTGTCTAATATCCAAGAGAGGTACTAGGTGTGTTTCAAATGCAGGTACTAAATAATATCCATTTGTGTTATTTTTACTAAAATAATAATTAATCAACAATTTTTTAACTGTTCTAACATCTTTACGACTTTAAACTATCACAGTAATTAAATAATAATAATTATATCACAAACATTTTTTTAAATAGTAGTCATATTATAACTCTAAATTACTTACATTATAAATCAAAAGAAATGCTTATTAAATTATAAAAAATATCTAATATTAAGGGTGGCGATACAGATATACAATTTCATTAAAGTTGTATTAATTGTATTCAAAAAGTAAAGTGTGGTTTTGTAAAACCTAATCTTCACCATTGAATAATATACGCACTAATAGGTTGCTTAAATTAATAAAACTTATTAAAATATATTTATAATATTTTATACAGAAATTACGTTTTAATAAAAGCTTTTATCAATGCTCTCTGTATGTAGTGAAAACTTCTGGTTGGAAATTATCGCTCAGTGATATTATCACGACCACTTCGCCTTTTAACTGTCACCGAATCTCGCCGCCCTGTATAAATTGTAAGTCATTTTCGATTCATAAGTTTGACAGAATTTTTTCGCATATTTTTATACTTACTAATAATAATTAAAATGTGGGTGATTTCAAATTATTAGAAGTAAGCTTCTGCTATTTACTTGTCTATAGCTAGGTAGCGATTATATCAATTTTAGAAATCTTAAGGGCTGTTAAATACTTTTAATAGGTATTAATAAAATTAGAGTTCCGCAGACTACGGACTTAACGATCGGTATAATTTTAAAATCGGCCATTCACGCCTTATCAGCTGATTATAATTTGCATTTGCGATCTAAAACAACTCGACCGATCAAAAAGTCTGTATTCTGTGGGCGGCCTTATGGCTTATAGTTTGTCGAATTTGTTCAATGTCACATGTTCACTTTATCAAGCCTGTGTGAGCTAGATACTATAGCGTACCAGTTCACTCTGTGTGCGTGAAAGGTGTTGTCATTATTGAAAAAAATTCCCATTAACGTGGGAAAAACCTCAAACCAGTTTGGATTTGAGATTTTCATTGTATGAGTTGACAAAGGAACGTATGTTGATATGTATTTTTTATATATTGGTAGAATGTCGATTTATAAGGCGGTCAAAATTTTATTCTTGTTCAATGATATCCTAACCACATAAAGTGTACAAACATGTTTTAAATTTTTTAAGTAGCAGAAATAACGGCTGTTTTAACAGAAAGTAAACACATTTTTAAAGTCTTTATTTTGCGTGGCGAAATTAACCTAAGTCTATCATTATAACTAATTTTATTTAAAAATTATTTTCTTTATCATGTGCATACATAGTGTCTCTATTTGGTGCGAAACTTATAGTTTATGGTTTTATAAACAACGCTGACAAACACAAATAATAATTATTGTATTTATTTCCAATATTTATACTGTGGTAGGTGCTAAAGAGACGGTTGTGCGCGATACTGTACTGTAATTTATTTTTACTAGTATTATATTTCCAACGCCCGTAGTGTTTAATTTTATAAAACGAAACCCGTTCGATAAAGTTTCCGATTATTTAAATGCGATATAAAGTTAAAGCTTGTACAACGGTCCGCTAATGGCGTTGTACAAATTAGGTAAACTAACGTGAATTCTAAGCCGTATGAATTTCGTTCACATAATGGGCATGCCGACGTTACGCTCGCAGTTTCCGGCTCACTGTACTAGTATTAGCGTTCAATAATAATCTAAAAAGTCTCACACTACTGTACGCAGTTTGCTGCTAAAAGCTTAGCCCAGCGCCCGATTTGCTACAAAATAACAAAACAAACTCGGTTGCTGACTCTGTATACAAACTACACTACTTTCTTGTACACTGACTGGAACACTAGTAGGTACAAAGTTGACCTAGACAGTGCGCCGCTGTAAAAGTGTGAATCCGCCCCAAACTACACACGGGACTAATATTTACCATGACTCACATTTTTTCCCTAATAGGTAGGTACACTTGTTTATTTTACATATCATTGTTTTATATAAGAGCAATAGAAGACATTCTTCGATGCCTATAAAACGTGTTAAAGTAATTTTTATTCTTATGTGTACCGACTTGTAAAATATAAAATATTACAATGTATAGATGATGTGCACCACGTACAAACACACGTTTAAGCTTGTTGTTCTGGTAGGGTATAGATACTTTTGTTTACTTGGATCCCTGATCACATGACGAAGATGAAAAGACATGATGATTCAGATGGATTATGTCAGAGATCCTGGTATATATCTCATAAATGGCACGCAAATATTTTATAGCTTTATAAACGACTGTGTTGCCATTTATTTAATTATCTATGGCTGAATGAGCAGTCTCTACAGAAAGAGATACCTAGTTTTTTTTTGTTAAAAGTTCATCGCTCGACCACATTTACCAGTTTCTGATATAGAAATTTTAATTTAATTATAAAGAATAGCTGGACAAGATTATCATTAGTAAAAATTTTTATCAGCCTACCCTAGTCGCAGTAAAAAAAACTTTATAATTCAAATATAAGTTATGTGATATTCGTATGAATGAGTGTTAAAGAATCTTTTGGCATCTCCAAATTCTTACCAATACAGAGGTGCCAATAAATCTTAATTGTTCCATATTTATTTTATTTTCGCAACTGCTTAATATCTTCTATCAGTATCTATTTTTAGGAATAAAGCAATGAAAAACACTACTGTAAGACAATTTTTAATGTGTTTTTATCTTTTTCTAAATAAAAAATACACGTAAATATAACTAAACGTACCTAAGTCGTTATCTTATTTTTACTGTTGCTTATATATAAAATATGTAAATCAAACCTCTGACATTCTTGACTTTTAATTTAGATTTTAGATTGAGTCAGTAGGCAAATCAAGATTGAGTCAGTAGGTAAAATATGACTTATAATTCGCCGGCGACTGGCGAGTCAGTACTGACTTGATATTGCTATCATAGAAATTGTTTTCAAGTTAAGTGCTGACTTGAACGTCTTTATCGCAGCTTGTGGCACTGATTGAGCATGTACTAGCAATGTGTGTAAACAAACATGCAAAATCGTGCTGATTTCAAATGATTAAATAAATCACGTTTGCATCGTGGTGCAAGAAAAATGAAGCGAAGCTAAAGACAAAATTTAAGATTGGTTGCACCATCGTGGTCCAACCAATCTGGAATTTTCGTCCTTTTTTTCCTCGGCCTTTCCGTCCGTATTTTATTTTTCTCATTTGTCTATATCTTCAAAATGGCTATAATTGTTTTAACAAGGAAGCCGAACTTTTACTTTCATTTTTACTACTGACGTCACTCACAGACCCAATCTAATTCTGCTTTTATGTATAGTATTAACTCCTGCGTAAATTTTTAATTTTGAATGTATGTAGTACGAGAATAAGTGAAGATCTTAGAGAAATTAATAAATATTTTTATTGTAGGTACGAGTTCGGTAATGCAAGAAGTGTTTAAATATATTTCAGTTTAAATACGCTCACAAATGACCAAGTTAATAAATTTAACGGCATAAGAACAATACATTAAAAAATGAGGGCCTTTGCATCTTCCTGATTCGAATAGTTCTTTCACTGAATTAAAAAAGAAGTACCTAACTTATTCAAAAATCGTTTTAAATTTCTAGTTATTTTAATTAAACTAGTATTTTATATTAAAACTTTTTTAAATACATAATATTTTTGCATATTAATGAAAGCGAACGAATTTTTATATAAACTTGTAATTTCTGACTTTGACAGTTTTCTTTAGGTTTAAGTTTCAATAATTTTTATCTACCCTAGTTTACATACGATATGTAACATTAATTTTAAGAAATCATTTAATTCAAAGCTGCCAACGGGAAGTCAGCCAGAAAACTTTTGCCATGATATAAATGTAGCTGATTAGGGTTTATTTTTATAGTTTTTTCGCGATTTAAATATGTATTAACAAAACCTAAATTATAATTTTTCATTATTTACCTACCTTGATAGAATCCATTTAAATAATAAATCGAGTTTGATGATACTGCACAATTTGTTGGAAATAAGTAGATGAAATATTTATGAAATAATGTTAATATCTGTAAAATGGCACAATAATCTGTGCTAATGAAATAAATAAAATTGGCAAAACAAACCTTTGTTTATTTATTGCCCTTCATATTTGAGAATATTCACTAAGAACCTGAAAATAGTGTTAACCTGTAAGGTACCATTCCAAGAGAATATAATCACTCCATTTATGTAACTGATGCGGCAAAAGGCACATGTAGTTCAATGACAGATAGAAGATGAGGTGAACTCCTTTGAGTATATAACCAACGGTGACCTCGCATTGGAATGCGAGGAAAACTCGATGTTGGCAAAGGTGAACAGACGACGTGGATCGATCCGCCAGATGTAAGCGGCACAAGACCGCGATTTGTAGAAATCCTGACCAGATAGACCTTAACCTATGTCCCGCTGCTGACGTCTTAACGGTTGCCGATGACATAAATACCACATTAGGTAAATATTATTTTGTACTGATTATACGGTTTTTTTATTGTCATTTACGGTTATTTTGAAAGGAGTGATAGCCTAGTGGTTAGGACTGTAGTCTCCTATTCGGGGGTCGCAGGTTCGATCTTGGGAACGTATCTCTGATTTTTCGGAGTTATGTGCGTTTAAGCAACTGAATATCACATGCTTCAACGGTGAAAGAAAATATTGTAAGGAAATCTGCCCATCTGAGAGTTCCCCATAATGTTCTCGAAGATGTCCGAACTCCGCCAATTTTAGGCCAGCGTGGTGTACTATGGCCGTTGATGGGTTGATGATAATGATGACGTTAAATACTATAAAGTTAAAACAAATAATATGGGCAAAATGTAGATGAAAGTATGGTAACCCTATAATTATTATTAATGCTCATCGACAAAAAAAAAGAGGATAGGTATACGGTAGATACCCACCAAGGAATATACTACTTCCTACCGAGAGGACCTACATGGTTCAGGCCGTAAATTTTGCCACTTAGTGACATAAACTGTTATACAGATTCTATGTAACAATAACATAATCGTTACATAAAAACGTTACCTAAAATTGTAAAGCTAAGAACAGAACTGTGAACAAAAACACAACAGTAAAATAAAGAAATAGTTTTTATTCTGTTATAATAACTGTAAGGCTCTGAACTGATTTTGGAGGCATCTGTGAACAAATAATTATTTATGTTGTTTATATATTGAATTTAGTTTTCAAGATCCCGCGCGAATTATACTTTTTTCGGGATAAAAAGTAGCCTATATTTTAATCTAAGGTATAATCTATCTTAATTTTAAATTTCAGCCAAATCTGTCCAGTTTTTGAGTTTATTCATTACAAACATACACACAAAAATACAAATCTTTCCTCTTTTTAATAGTAGCGTAGATTGGTATCTACCTATTAGACATAGCTACTAACTACTAATTATTTTCGTGAAAAAAGTGCTAACCTAAATGGCAAGTCCTCGTCTCTCACCTACACTAAGCTTTAAGGTTATTTTATGTAACGTTACATAAAATTATATGTAACACGTTAGATAAGCGTTACATAAACGTTACATAAGCATGAATTTCTGGTATCTTATCGGTGATAACTCATTATAAATGCAATATTTCCAATTGAAATTAGGACTGTTTAATAACTTACGACCGCAAAACTAATTTCTGATAAAATATTGGTAAAAAGTTGAGTACTTACGTTTAAATCTTCAAAAACAACCTCCGTAACGACGTGACCGTGTCACTCTATCCACGAAAAAATTCGACTAAATTTAACACAATAGCCGTAGTTGTTTGGACAACCACATGATATTCTATGGCTATGTTGCGAAATAGAAAAATGTTTCTAATTAAACGATTAGTTAAAAACAAACGGCTATGAAGCGTTACATACAAAAAGTTACATAAATATCGGATTTCTTACCAAAATTAAAAATTTCAATAATATATATAAAAAAATAATTAAAGCAAATAAAATTGTCACTAGATGTAAGCCAATTTCATAAAGATTATAAGAAAGAAATTATATAAATTGTAAACGCAATAAATACGATACAGCATGAAGAAATGCTATGCCACCCCTACAAAGGACATAGTGATTATTTGCAAAAAGCTCCTTTTGGATTATATAAATATTTTTTTCTTATTAATTTACTATTAAAACGTGGAAGAACTTTGCGGTCTCGAGTACCTATACAATAATTCATGGATCTTTATTATTTAAATCCATGTACCGATCATAAAAAACGTAAAAACTTAAGAAGACAAGAGGGAAGGAAAAAAAGTGGCAAAATCTACGGCCTGACCCACATACTAATATTGTAATGTCAATTTTGACACGACGGTGTCATGCACGTCACGGGCCCTGTCCTGACTGTCAGTGTCAAGTGCCAACCCCAACCCTTGTTTGATGGTGTTTTGGAGTTTGTTAGGCCTGAAAGCCAATGATTGGGAATTGAATTGAATTGAATTGGAGTTTGTTAGTTTGTTTTTGTAACGTCGAATTTATCAGAAACCTATAGCTAATAATATTTAAGATAACGCCTAAACATGGATTCGAAAGACGTTTGCATAGAAATCGAAAATGATGAATTTTACAGCAAGTTCCTGGTTGAATCGGTGAAACCGCTTGTAGGTGAGAACATATCAGTGACAGAACAGCTAAACAAGCTCACTCTGGGTATCGAAAAGCTCAGTAAAAGTCTAGAATCCCAAGTTCTAGCCAAGCACAACGATTTACTGACACAAGCAAGTAATATATCTGAATTGGAGGCTATGCTAGAATCTGTGCGCTCTCAAGTGCAGGGCTTACTTCGCGGCGCCGAAAGACTCAAAGACCGTGTACATACACCGTATAACGAGTTGGAAAGCCAGACCATGATGCTAGAAAGAGTACAGACAACATGCAATCTCCTTAGACATTCGGCTAAAATACTCGCTTTGTGGAACAAACTCAACTCTGTTAAAGATAATCCCACAAAAGAGGCCATGATACTTTTTGAGCTAAACGAACTGATAAGCGATTACGATTTCAAAGGTATAACTTTGCTCGATGATGTCTTGACACAAGTTGAACATCAACGGAAGGAGTTATTAAGAAATTCCACAGAATTATTACAATCTAGCTTGTTGAATGGTGATAAGGTTAAACTTCTGCAATGTTTTAAAGTTTTTCACAACTTGCAATGCACCGAAGAACAGATAAAAATTACAGTTGACAGCATATTGAAAGATTTGAAAAAGGAAATAAATACAGCACTCAATGTGCAAATGGTGTCTATAGAAGTGAAGAAATCTAGTTCAGGAAGAATTGCGCCTGGTAAAGCTAATATCATGAATGCTCAGGATTTCAAGCTAAAACTCTGGGACAATATTGACAAACTGTTTAAAAATGAAATGTACAATGGCTGTATGAAAGTAGTCATGCTGCAAAATGTTATAAACGAGCTACACGCTATAGGAAACTTCAGAAATATAGGGAAAAAATTCTGGGATGAGCTATCCTTAATTTTCAGTAGTGAATTAGAAAAAAGTCCTTCGACAGTCAGTCAATCTCTCGAAATAGATTTCCCAAAGCTGCTAAAATGCTTCAATGATTTACTATCAAAATTGAAGTGTAAGAATTTAGAAATGAATCGTTCTTGCTTGACTAAATGGGAAAATGCGTTCCTTTCCAAATCATTGGCCAAGCTATTGGAACCGGTCAGGAGTATGTGGCACTTGAACCAAGTCCCAACCATGGATCAAATAGACAATGCCATAAGGGTGATAGCGGAAGCCCTGAGTATTTCATTGGCAGATAAAAATTTGAGCATAAGCTTGGCATACAGTGTGGCAAAGAGCATCAAGCAAATGAACGTAGAAGCTGAACAGCGTTTGTCTATGGACAGTGACGTTGCACAGATCATCGAAGCACCGACTAGCTCACAGCAGAAAAATGCAGATTTATGCAATGCATTGTACTACTTTTCATCACAAATCAAAAGGGTACTTGCCAATATGAACTCCATGTTACCTCAAGAAAGCATACAAATCGTTCAAAACAGCTTGAAAGACATGTCTAGTCTACCAGTCCTAAATTTATTTGCTGAATCAATTAAGAACTCACTTTATGTCATTTTAATGACGATGCACGACGAACCAGATTTAATCAGAGCAGATGATCCAAATAATAAAACTATATCATGCTCTCCCTACATGAAGGAACTTCAGCAATTCGTATCACGATGCAAAGACATATATTTGTCATTATTTAACGAGAAACAGGCGTTGAATGAATGCTGTATAGACATTTCAAAGTGTTGTATAGAAAGGTTTATGCAACATGTATGTAATGTTCGTCCTATAAGTTTATACGGGCGTGCAAAATTGCAGGCAGATTGCAAGCATTTGGAAACGTCTTTGGCCCCAATAGTAAATGATATTACAGAGTTGGGTGATCACTACCGCCAGTTAAAGGCATTAAGTCTGCTTTTAGAGAAAAAGCCCCAGGATATAGCGAAGAGTCAACATGAAGGGGCATTATTGCCTTACTCTTTGGTCATGATGTACCTCTTTTCTTTCGGCGGACAGCAGTTGATGGCACCGCATGTATGTGCAGGTTGGTATGGTACTTATTCTGATATGGTTAGTTATTATTCTAAAAATAACTTGCACAATGGGACTTTGGTCCAATTAACTAAATATTCAAATCAAGCTCGAATGTATTATTGCATAAATTTTTTTGTTCAATGACAAGATCTCACCTGATGGCAAGTGACGATGCAATCTAAGCTCGTAGCAGGTTACCTTGGAAGGGGTATGACAGTGTACATTCAATCCATACCTAGTCTGTTTCTACACGCCATCATGCCCGAACGCTAAATCGCTTGGCGGCACGTCTAATAGTAATAGTCTTCAAAACTAGCATTTGCCTGTGACTAGGTCTGCATGGAGTTAGGTTTTAAAAATCTTGAAGGAAGTTCATTTTTCTGGGATAAAAATGACCAGTCTAGAGTCTAGGTCCTTCACTACACCAATGCAAAAAGTCATGTCAATCAGCATGTCGGTTGCTGTGTTATTGAAGGACAAACAAATACAATCATATACATATAATTATGTATTATATAGTATTGTTTTATGTTTTTCAGGTTGGAACATACACAAACTGATACAGTGGTTGGATAGTCACAGGAACGAAAGGGACAGGCTCGAGTTTGTCGCGGGCGCGCTACAACGATACCAGAACCATGTGCGACAAAACCAGATAACTTGTTACGACGAGGTGTATCCCATACTACTGCAGCTACTCGAAGATGGGAGGAAGTCACTGAAGAAGTAGTTTTAATAGTAGAACAGTATACACAAAAGTTTCTATTTCCTAATTTAATATAGCTATAGTACTTATTAGCGATAGTAAGTGAAGATTCAGCCTAGATGGATGATCAAACATTCCTGGTTATGTTATATGTTTATTTTAATTTTAATTTAAATAGGTACAAAAATAAATAATTTTAACAAATTAGATTTCTTTTTAATGTTTGCATCCTTACTAATAAATAATTATAAATACGAATGTGTTTGTTGATTGGTTTGTCCTTCAATCATGGAGCAGCGGATCGATATGATTTTTGCATGGGTAGAGTTGAGGACCTATTAGAACGTGACAGGCAAGGTTTTTCCCGGAAAAACAAAGGCTTCCGGCGAGATTTTTGAAAAACTATCTACATATAGGATAGGGGATTGTCGACTTACGTGGAAGTCTATTCTTCGGCGCTGGCTCGGCGGGTGTAATTTCCTACACGAATTACTGCACTGTTACACACACCGGTTTGATTAGAGTTCGTTTGTTTTATGCGTATTTCACTTATTTAATGCGTAAATTGCGTAATTATTTATTACGAAAGTAAAATGTGTAGATGCGTAAGCGACAACAGTACCGGGGAGATGACGGAAAAAATACTTCATTCACAAGTGAAGTCGCGGGAAAACGGTATTATCTAAAGGTTAAATAATAAAACACATATAAATTGTGCTATTATTATATTAAATAAAATTCTTTGAAACATAACGTGTCTGGTCCTGCTGCCCTCATCGCTAGACGTAGGAAGCTGTCTTGACGCCGGCCAACTCTCCCATCTGTCCAGGAAACTTCATTTTAGTGCACAGTCCTAACCACTAGGTACCACTGCTATATAATATACTAGCTGATACCCGCGACTTCGTTCGCTTTGATTGAGGTTTTTATTTCCACGAGAACTCTCTTATTTCCCAGGATAAAAAGTCTATGTCCTATTGCAGACTGTAATCTATCTTTATGCCAAATTTCAGCCAAATCGGTTCAGTCGTTGCGACGTGATTGAGTAACAAACATACAAACTTTCGCATTTATAATATTAAATAGGATAATAGGATGTGCTGATACTAACTTATATTGGGTAGGAATAGCAAACCTACACAAGGAATAACAAATTTCTTTTGCTATAATCGGCCAAACTAGAAAAAATCTTTAACACAACTAAGGAGATCCTTAAGTAGGTACGCGTAGATATTCGATTGACGAATCTGTGGCGACAGATTAAATAGGAAATTAAATTTTTATATCTTCAATGAGGAGAAATAAAAATAAGTTTAAAGTAATGGAAAAATATTTTTAATAATAGCCATACCATTCATAAAATAACAACAACCTTCATTAATCTAATAAAGGGATCTAGACTTGTCTCCGAATCATAACAACTACTACCTAAAGAGTCTCCCATTAGAAAATAAGTCTCGAATTTCCATACAATCATAGATTTACTTTATTAAAACCCAAGAATATAGCAGGGTGATGTATCGAAGTTTGAAATCGGTTTTTATTGTGGAAAAATAAAACAAATAAATGATCCCTTCCTTGATTTTTTTAAACTATTTTTCTTTAAGAGTGCGTTTCCGCATATCGGGTGACTTTCGGTACATATTGTGACTAAGTTAAACCAAATAAGATGGAAATAAAAATTGCTACACATAGATTGGTCCTTAATCTCCAAATCTTGGGAGTTGATTTTGTTCAAAATCTCAATTTTTAGTACTATAAAAATTATTTCCCGTCACCTCTTCACACAAAATTCACGATTTTGGGGCGACTTTAGGTACATTTCTTGTATATAATATACCGGTTTTATGTAATTAAAAAATACTATCTGTTAGCCGATATGTTCAACTCAAAATCTTGGAGAGAAAAATATCAAAAATAGTACAAATAGTATTAAAAAAAAAATATAGCATCGCGTGTAATTTTTTCACATATTTTGGTTTAAACCGAATCTTAAAATAATGTGCAATAAGGCTTATTTTGATTTTACTCGGTCACTGGTTTGATTTATTTTCAAAATTCAAAATTCAAATATCAATCAGTCGGCGTTTGACCGCCTTTCTGAGTGGTAGCTGCGCTGGTTGCATGCAGATGCTGGTATCGAAAAACATCGCTGTACGAACACGAAATAGTTCATAGCAAACCAAATTGATACTTTATATATTTTGAAAAGAAAGGTAAGAAACTAAGTACTAGGTACCTATGGTACCTTCAATATAATAGCATTATTTTATTATTTGATAGAATTTCGAAATTTCTTGTAAAGTTATATTCCCCGAATGTAGTACTGACCTGCATGTATACCTCGAAAACTTCTATTGGAACTCCTAGATCTTTAGAGTTAGTTGTATTGAGTTTGGGCTCGTTTTGTAAGTTATGATGAGATCTTACCACTGGACTTGTTAGAGTGACCTGATGGTATACTTCGAAGACTACTACTGGATCTTCTAGACGGCTACAGCTAGTTATATCGAGTTTGGGCTCGTTTTGTAAGTAATGATGAGATCTTACCACTGGACTTGTTGGAGTGACTTGGTGGTATACCTCGAAGACTTCTATTGGAACTCCTAGATCTTTACAGCTAGTTATATCGAGTTTGGGCTCGTTTTGTAAGTAATGATGATATCTTACCACTGGACTTGTTGGAGTGACTTGGTGGTATACCTCGAAGACTTCTATTGGAACTCCTAGATCTTTAGAGTTAGTTATATCGAGTTTGGGCTCGTTTTGTAAGTTATGATGAGATCTTACCACTGAACTTGTTGGAGTGACCTGATGGTATACTTCGAAGTCTACTACTGGATCTTCTAGACGGCTACAGCTAGTTATATCGAGTTTGGGCTCGTTTTGTAAGTAATGATGAGATCTTACCACTGGACTTGTTGGAGTGACTTGGTGGTATACCTCGAAGACTTCTATTGGAACTCCTAGATCTTTACAGCTAGTTATATCGAATTTGGGCTCGTTTTGTAAGTTATGATGAGATCTTACCACTGGACTTGTTGGAGTGACCTGATGGTATACTTCGAAGACTACTACTGGATCTTCTAGACGGCTACAGCTAGTTATATCGAGTTTGGGCTCGTTTTGTAAGTAATGATGAGATCTTACCACTGGACTTGTTGGAGTGACCTGATGGTATACTTCGAAGACTACTACTGGATCTTCTAGACGGCTACAGCTAGTTATATCGAGTTTGGGCTCGTTTTGTAAGTAATGATGAGATCTTACCACTGGACTTGTTGGAGTGACTTGGTGGTATACCTCGAAGACTACTACTGGATCTTCTAGACGGCTACAGCTAGTTATATCGAGTTTGGGCTCGTTTTGTAAGTTAGGATGAGATCTTACCACTGGACTTGTTGGAGTGACCTGATGGTATACTTCGAAGACTACTACTGGATCTTCTAGACGGCTACAGCTAGTTATATCGAATTTGGGCTCGTTTTGTAAGTAACGATGAGATCTTACCACTGGACTTGTTGGAGTGACCTGATGGTATACTTCGAAGACTACTACTGGATCTTCTAGACGGCTACAGCTAGTTATATCGAGTTTGGGCTCGTTTTGTAAGTAATGATGAGATCTTACCACTGGACTTGTTGGAGTGACTTGGTGGTATACCTCGAAGACTTCTATTGGAACTCCTAGATCTTTACAGCTAGTTATATCGAGTTTGGGCTCGTTTTGTAAGTTATGATGAGATCTTACCACTGGACTTGTTGGAGTGACCTGATGGTATACTTCAAAGACTACTACTGGATCTTCTAGACGGCTACAGCTAGTTATATCGAATTTGGGCTCATTTTGTAAGTAACGATGAGATCTTACCACTGGACTTGTTGGAGTGACTTGGTGGTATACCTCGAAGACTTCTATTGGAACTCCTAGATCTTTACAGCTAGTTATATCGAGTTTGGGCTCGTTTTGTAAGTTATGATGAGATCTTACCACTGGACTTGTTGGAGTGACCTGATGGTATACTTCGAAGACTACTACTGGATCTTCTAGACGGCTACAGCTAGTTATATCGAGTTTGGGCTCGTTTTGTAAGTAATGATGAGATCTTACCACTGGACTTGTTGGAGTGACCTGATGGTATACTTCGAAGACTACTACTGGATCTTCTAGACGGCTACAGCTAGTTATATCGAGTTTGGGCTCGTTTTGTAAGTAATGATGAGATCTTACTACTGGACTTGTTGGAGTGACCTGATGGTATACTTCGAAGACTACTACTGGATCTTCTAGACGGCTACAGCTAGTTATAGCGAGATTGGGCTCGTTTTGTAAGTAATGATGAGATCTTACCACTGAACTTGTTGGAGTGACCTGATGGTATACTTCGAAGACTATACTACTGGATCTTCTAGACAGCTACAGCTAGTTATATCGAGTTTGGGCTCGTTTTGTAAGTAATGATGAGATCTTACCACTGGACTTGTTGGAGTGACTTGGTGGTATACCTCGAAGACTTCTATTGGAACTCCTAGATCTTTACAGCTAGTTATATCGAGTTTGGGCTCGTTTTGTAAGTTATGATGAGATCTTACCACTGGACTTGTTGGAGTGACCTGATGGTATACTTCAAAGACTACTACTGGATCTTCTAGACGGCTACAGCTAGTTATATCGAATTTGGGCTCATTTTGTAAGTAACGATGAGATCTTACCACTGGACTTGTTGGAGTGACTTGGTGGTATACCTCGAAGACTTCTATTGGAACTCCTAGATCTTTACAGCTAGTTATATCGAGTTTGGGCTCGTTTTGTAAGTTATGATGAGATCTTACCACTGGACTTGTTGGAGTGACCTGATGGTATACCTCGAAGAGTTCTATTGGAACTCCTAGATCTTTAGAGTTAGTTGTATTGAGTTTGGGCTCGTTTTGTAAGTTATGATGATTAGATCTAGGAGTTCCAATAGAAGTCTTCGAGGTATACCATCAGGTCACTCCAACAAGTCCAGTGGTAAGATCTCATCATTACTTACAAAACGAGCCCAAACTCGATATCACTAGCTGTAGCTGTCTAGAAGATCCAGTAGTAGTCTTCGAAGTATACGATCAGGTCACTCCAACAAGTCCAGTGGTAAGATCTCATCATTACTTACAAAACGAGCCCAAACTCGATATAACTAGCTGTAGCCGTCTAGAAGATCCAGTAGTAGTCTTTAAAGTATACCATCAGGTCACTCCAACAAGTCCAGTGGTAAGATCTCATCATAACTTACAAAACGAGCCCAAACTCGATATAACTAGCTGTAAAGATCTAGGAGTTCCAATAGAAGTCTTCGAGGTATACCACCAAGTCACTCCAACAAGTCCAGTGGTAAGATCTCATCATTACTTACAAAACGAGCCCAAATTCGATATAACTAGCTGTAAAGATCTAGGAGTTCCAATAGAAGTCTTCGAGGTATACCACCAAGTCACTCCAACAAGTCCAGTGGTAATATCTCATCATTACTTACAAAACGAGCCCAAACTCGATATAACTAGCTGTAGCCGTCTAGAAGATCCAGTAGTAGTCTTCGAAGTATACCACCAGGTCACTCCAACAAGCTCAGTGGTAAGATCTCATCATAACTTACAAAACGAGCCCAAACTCGATATAACTAACTCTAAAGATCTAGGAGTTCCAATAGAAGTCTTCGAGGTATACCACCAAGTCACTCCAACAAGTCCAGTGGTAAGATATCATCATTACTTACAAAACGAGCCCAAACTCGATATAACTAGCTGTAAAGATCTAGGAGTTCCAATAGAAGTCTTCGAGGTATACCATCAGGTCACTCCAACAAGTCCAGTGGTAAGATCTCATCATTACTTACAAAACGAGCCCAAACTCGATACGACTAGCTGTAAAGATCTAGGAGTTCCAATAGAAGTCTTCGAGGTGTACCATCAGGTCACTCCAACAAGTCCAGTGGTAAGATCTCATCATTACTTACAAAACGAGCCCAAACTCGATATAACTAGCTGTAGCCGTCTAGAAGATCCAGTAGTAGTCTTCGAAGTATACCATCAGGTCACTCCAACAAGTCCAGTGGTAAGATCTCATCATTACTTACAAAACGAGCCCAAACTCGATATAACTAGCTGTAAAGATCTAGGAGTTCCAATAGAAGTCTTCGAAGTATACCACCAAGTCACTCCAACAAGTCCAGTGGTAAGATCTCATCATTACTTACAAAACGAGCCCAAACTCGATATAACTAGCTGTAGCTGTCTAGAAGATCCAGTAGTATAGTCTTCGAAGTATACCATCAGGTCACTCCAACAAGTCCAGTGGTAAGATCTCATCATTACTTACAAAACGAGCCCAAACTCGATATAACTAGCTGTAGCCGTCTAGAAGATCCAGTAGTAGTCTTCGAAGTATACCATCAGGTCACTCCAACAAGTCCAGTGGTAAGATCTCATCCTAACTTACAAAACGAGCCCAAACTCGATATAACTAGCTGTAAAGATCTAGGAGTTCCAATAGAAGTCTTCGAGGTATACCACCAAGTCACTCCAACAAGTCCAGTGGTAAGATCTCATCATAACTTACAAAACGAGCCCAAACTCGATATAACTAGCTGCAGCCGTCTAGAAGATCCAGAAGTAGTCTTCGAAGTATACCATCAGGTCACTCCAACAAGTCCAGTGGTAAGATCTCATCATAACTTACAAAACGAGCCCAAACTCGATATAACTAGCTGTAAAGATCTAGGAGTTCCAATAGAAGTCTTCGAGGTATACCACCAATCACTCCAACAATTCCAGTGGTAAGATCTTATCATTACTTACAAAACGAGCCCAAACTCGATATAACTAGCTGTAGCCGTCTAGAAGATCCAGTAGTAGTCTTTGAAGTATACCATCAGGTCACTCCAACAAGTCCAGTGGTAAGATCTCATCATAACTTACAAAACAAGCCCAAACTCGATATAACTAGCTGTAAAGATCTAGGAGTTCCAATAGAAGTCTTCGAGGTATACCACCAAGTCACTCCAACAAGTCCAGTGGTAAGATCTCATCATTACTTACAAAACGAGCCCAAACTCGATATAACTAGCTGTAGCTGTCTAGAAGATCCAGTAGTAGTCTTCGAAGTATACCATCAGGTCACTCCAATAAGGCCAGTGGTAAGATCTCATCATAACTTACAAAACGAGCCCAAACTCAATACAACTTACTCTAAAGATCTAGGAGTTCCAATAGAAGTTTTCGAGGTATACATGCAGGTCAGTACTACATTCGGGGAATGTAACTTTGCAAGAAATTTCGAAATTCTATCAAATAATAAAATAATGCTATTATATTGAAGGTACCATAGGTACCTAGTACTTAGTTTCTTCTTTTCAAAATATATTATCAATTTGGTTTGCTCAACTTAGACTTAGATTTAGAATTAAACTTAGACTTAGACTAAGTCTGAGTTCAAATCTAAGCCTAAGTCTAACACTAAGACTAAGTCTAAGTCTTAGTCTTAGTCTTAGTGTTAGACTTAGGCTTAGACTTAAAGAGACTTAGTCTTAGTCTAATGCATTTCCCAGTGGCTTAAAAAAGTCTAAATCGAAGTCTAAGACTAAGACTAAATCTAAGTCTAACTTAGTGTACAGCAAGTCCGGACGAAAATAAAAAATAAAAAAATAAAACATAAACAATTTATATCCAAGTATCAAAACAAGTTAATTCACTCATTTTTAACGCAGCTTGCCCGCGCCTGTGTGTGCGTGTGAACGGTGCATGTGTAGAAGTGCGTTTTTATACCTACTCTTTGCGAAATCCCGTCCTTAATTCATTACAATATAGCTCGTGGCTGCAATTTCACTTGGTGGTAAGTGATAATGCAGTCTAAAATGGAAGCGGGTTTTTTTTTTAATTTGATGACAAGATTGTCTGCGATCCCACCTGATGGTAAGTGATGACGCAGTCTAAGATGGTAGCGGGCTAACGTGGAAGGGGTATGGCAGTGTAGATTCAACCCATACCCCTAATCGGTTTCTACACGCCATCGTGCCTGAATACTAAATCGCTTGGCAGCACGTCTTTGACAGACAAATAACTTTGAAAAGGTATAGCAATTTTAAATTAAACCTAATTCAAGTTTCAAAATTAAAACTACGTTATTTTATGGAAATTCGAGCTTACGGGAGACTTAAATAAATGAAATTAAAATTCAATTGATATCATATTTTACAATAATTGTGTGTGTCTGAACCGAAGGACCCGTTTGGATTGTAATCTAATATTAGATGCGGTTCTTAGCTGCTATTTGATTGTTCATCTCTCTAGTTCGAGATAGAGTTGTTCTAAATCACAATGTAGCAATCATTTTAAGACATTCCCATTGGAGTAAGTCTATCACAAACACATCTTCATAGAAATTCAATACAAATAGATTTTGTTCAAGGGAACCTTTGCATTTTCAACTGTTTTGATTTTGAACATCTCTAAAATTTCGTTTTAAGTTGGGGTCTATATATACTTAATATTCTATACTTACCTTCTATACAGTCTATGAAAAAGTAAAACTATAACTGGACGCAGATACGCAATAATGAATCAACCTACACAATTTACCCATTGAAAAGTAGACTTTATTCTTTTACATTAAGTATGTATTTAATTTGACAAAGGTTTGTGGGTTAAATCGTTATTGCGTATCTGCGTCCAACTAGCACTAAGAAAAATTAAAAATAATAAAATGAATAATTACAGCATTACATACATAACCAAATTCACAATTCATTACAAATAAAAACAACAAACTATAATACAGTGCAAAATGCAATATACAGTTATAATACAAAAGAACTTAGAGCCAAACAATTTGGTAATGAACAAAGAAAAACACTTTTACACAAAACTAATCTAAGAACTACATAGTCTAATATCAACAACTAGTCGACAATCTATTTTTTAGCTGGCTTAAAAGTCAGAAGCTTTTTAGTTTTAAGTTCATCTTAAAAGAACAAAACCCTATTTAACAATGCATGTTAAGACATTCCATAATATTATACCTATCCAAAATCATCTTCAATCTCTAAAACGCGTTTTCTATGAAAAAAAAAATTCTATTTCTCAAAATTTACAAAAATTTTTTCAATCGATAAATAGCAAATATATTTAAATTTTCGCGCGTAAATTGACAAAAACGCTAGACGCCATGTTATGACGTCATTTGGTTAGAAAGTTCGTTCGCTCAAATGGTTGGCGCGCTTTGTAAAGCCGACACAAAATGGCCGCCGGTTGATGTCGAAAGGCGGCGCGGCTTCTGCGACCCTTTTGCAGTGGAAACCCCATGCTTTTTATCCGACTTTCAAAAAGGGGGTTATCAATTCGGCCGGTATCTTTTTCTATGTATGTCCGCTGATTACTCCGGGATTTCTGGACCGATTTTCTTTTTTTTTTTTTTAATCAACAGAGAAAGCTTGAAAGGTGGTTCCATATTTTTTTTTATCTTTTACCTTTTAAGCCAGCTAAGGATAAACAGATTTTCAATTGACCTGGTCGGGCGCGAAGGCAATCTTGAACACGTCGTCGTATTCGCTGACGAAGTGCACGTCGATGCCCTCGCGGATGAAGGAGGGCAGGTCGTCGAAGTCTCTTCTGTTCTCCTCGGGCAGGATCACGCACGTCACGCCCACGCGCTTGGCCTTGACACAGACGAATAACTCATTAAAAAAAATACATGTCAAAAAAAAAAATGGCGGCACTATCTAGGATCTATGAATTCCAAGACATCAGTACCCATTGTCTTAAACTAAATTGAGAAGTCAAAATCTAGTACTATCCTTATCAGCAGTGAGCATTTTGAAAGGAATAGCTATATATAACTCAATATATTATATATTGAGATCATTGTTGCATATTGAATAAAAACAGTGCAGCTTTGACATTGATACTTGATAGCGTAAGACTGTAGAAAAAAAGATGTTCCGCTTCTAGGCATTTTTCTACACATAGTGTATGGTTGCAATTTAGGTTTGTCTAAGGTTGTCAGAGGTTTGTCTATGGTCGTCGTAGGCTTGTCTATGGTTGACGTAGGCTTGTCTATGGTTGTCTTAGGCTTGTCTTTGGTTGACGCAGGCTTGTCTATGGTTGACGTAGGCTTGTCTATGGTTGACGTAGGCTTGTCTATGGTTGACGTAGGCTTGTCTATGGTTGACGCAGGCTTGTCTATGGTTGACGCAGGCTTGTCTATGGTACACATAGGCTTGTCTATGGTACACATAAGCTTGTCTCTCACCGCGATGATCTTCTCCTTGATCCCGCCGACGGGCAGCACGCGGCCGGTGAGCGACACCTCGCCGGTCATGGCGAGCTGCGAGCGCACCGGGCGGCGCAGCGCGAGCGACATAAGGGCGCTGGTGACGGTGATGCCGGCCGAGGGGCCGTCCTTGGGCGTGCCGCCCTCCGGCACGTGCAGGTGGAGGTGGCTGCATCACAGGAAGAAACAGAAACATTGCAGTCAGTAGGGAACTCCCACTGAAGGGAACTGGTAGCTTACAGTTCACCAGATTAAAAAGAAAAAGTGTATTTCTCTAAGTGACACCGACAATGTGATGCGAGTGAAACGCCAATGGACAATTTGCTCCAAGCTCAAGCCAAATTCAGATTGCTATCAGCTACCAGAACGGCTTATTGTTTTCAATAAAACAGATTGCCGCGTCGCAGACATGATAAAAGAAAAAAAAAAGTAGGCCCACGGCTGGGCGTAGACCTCCCTCTCGATTGAAAAGGGTTTAGGCCATAGTCAACGCTGGCAAAGTGCAGACTGACATACGTACAGCACACATTTACTCACTTCCACACACTCTTGTAAAAAACTTAATGTCTCTATGAACGCACACTAACTCAAAAGCTGTCACACTTACAAGCTGACACGTACGTTTGTACATGTACTTCGGCAGAGAGGAATACGTGCGCTTGCCAAGTCCTGGCTAAATGGTCGAATGTACTCAGCGATACTTACCTAGTGTTTAAAAAGTTGTTATCAGGATAGTTCAGCGCGAGGAAGTTCCTGGCGACCGTCAGCGCGATGCGCGCAGACTCCTTCATGACGTCACCCAGGTGCCCCGTTAGCTCCATCGAGCCCACTGTGGGCTTCTCGTCCTTTACGTGATTTCGGATAGCTGTTTCGATGTAGAGTGTGCTCCCACCTGTTGGTAAAATATTGGTTATTTTAGCTTGTGACTTTTAAGGCAAGGAACGTGTATAAAACCTTCCTACTAAAACTCGCATGTGAAACTTGTCCTATCACTATCTGAGAATAACATGTGGAAACAGGTCTTAATTATCTTCAATACTTCATTAAATACCCACGGAAGACTTTTCAAGTCGGAAAAGCATCTTTGTATAGTACTTGCAATTCACGAGAGAGTATTAGCTTTATTTGAAAAAAAAAAAAAAAAAAACATTTCCAGGACCGTCCAGGATTCGTCCAGGCGTCTTCGAGTAATCGGGGAACATACATAAAAAAAAAGGATTCCAATGAATTGAGAACCTCTTCCTTTTTTTGGAAGTCGATTAAAACCCGCTCACCCATCGCGGTCCACGCCAGCCCCATGACGACGCCGGGCGGGGTCACGTCGTACATGCGGTCGTGCTTGAAGGTCGGCTTGCCCACCAGCTCCGCCAGGTTGCTGTCGTCGATCACCATCTTGTCGGCCTCTTGCTTCACTATTTTGTAAGCAACTTTGCGAGCGATCTACAGCAAATAATAAATACTTAATATTATAAACTCAAAAACACTAAAACCCTACCTAAAGCCGTGTCCAACCGCCCCTATAACGGCCCCTGTCCTCACATCTAACCTATTTAACCACAACACGTCAGACAAACCGACATCTGTACGTGAGGGTAACTATCAAACATATCTAAGTATTATTTAATTAATTACACTCATCTAAACCTACGGGTAATATTTATTCGATTAGGGCGCGATTGCTATCACAATCCCTTAATCAAATACAACGACCTAGACGCGGGAGCATCCAATAGCCGTATGAGTCTCTGGAAGATACTGAATTAATAACGTCCAAAGCGCTGTATTTATACTCACGGCGCGGCGTCAGACCGGCGCCTACGTCGTCAACAAAGTCAAACTACCTACAACTAGTTTTATCAAACTACTTTCAATACATTAAAGTTGTATATCTTTACTATTTCAATATTTCGCTAACAATATTACGTTTAGATTTCTCTTCGGGAATTCCTTTTCGGTTTTTCCGGTAGATATCGGCAGAACTCTAAGTACTTATGATTGTGGGATTTTACGTGAGAATGTCACGCCCATTTCCACAAACAATTTTCAGACTTTCTTGAGGCGTAATAGAGGAATAAGAGCTTATTAGGCTCAATAGCCACCGGTTAAAGGTGCGGACTGAAAACTGAAAGGTCGCAGGTTCGAACCCCACCCGTTGCGCTATTGTCGTACCAACTCCTAGCACAAGCTTTCCGCTTATTTGGAAGGAATGGTTTTATTAGGCATCTTCAACTTGGCTGTATTGCATATACCTTCTCGATATGTTTCTGCAGGTTTCTGACCCCGCTCTCTCTGCAGTAGGATTTTATGAGAGTGTGTAGACTCTCCGCTGTGAGGTCCATCTGCTCCTGGGTCAGACCGCAGTTCTTGCGCGCCGTTGGCACCAGGTACTGTTGGGCGATCGCTAACTTCTCTTCCGCTACGTATCCTGAGACGGAAATGTTAAATTATAGGCTACTAGACGATGCCTGCGAGTTCGTCCGCGTGGATTAAGTTTTTTTTTTAATTACCGCGGGAACTCTTTAAATTTCTGGAATAAAATGTAGCCTATGTGTTAATCCCGGGTATGAGCTACCTGCATTCCAAATTTGAGCCAAATCGGTATTTTTATTGTAGCATGAAGAATAACATACATATACATATACACACATGCACACGAACACGCACACACACACACACACACACACACACCTACGCCTTAATGCACCCACGCACGCAAGCCCACGCACCCAGGCACGCAAGCTCACGGACCCACGCACGCAAGCCCACGCACCCACGCTCGCAAGCTCACGGACCCACGCACGCAAGCCCACGCACCCAGGCACGCAAGCTCACGGACCCACGCACGCAAGCCCACGCACCCACGCTCGCAAGCTCACGGACCCACACACGCAAGCCCACGCACCCAGGCACGCAAGCTCACGGACCCACGCACGCAAGCCCACGCACCCACGCTCGCAAGCTCACGGACCCACGCACGCAAGCCCACGCACCCACGCTCGCAAGCTCACGGACCCACGTACGCAAGCCCACGCACCCACGCAATGACCTCTGATTACTGGTACTGATTAAAATGCATTGATGGAGCAAGAACGCCATGAATTAAGCCAATCAGAGGCCATTGCGATCGTTACACTGTTGCAACCACTTTTAGAGAATCGACTCGCAGGTTCCTTCTGCTCAGAGTCACTCACCGGACATGTCGATGAGCTCCATCCGGTCCCGCAACGGCTCCGGGATCATCTCCACCACGTTGGCGGTGCAGATGAACAGCACCCGGGACAGGTCCACCGCCACGTCCAGGTAGTGGTCCAGGAAGTTGGCGTTCTGCTCCGGGTCCAGCAGCTCCAGGAGGGCCGAAGATGGATCCCCGTGCACACCCCTGGATAGGAAACGGCGTACAAATACATGTCGTAAATAAATGGCAAATTGAATATTCTTTAATTATAACACGCGTGACATAGGAGACGGAACGGCCCGGATACGCAGCGGAGACAGCAGCGAGAAGGACGTGGAGGAGAGAAAAGTGAGAGGGAAAACGAGGGGTCTGGCGATAAGGAGAGATGTGGAAGACGGGAGGGAGAATGAGGACGAGGAGTTTAGGTGAGACTCCGACGGAACTGCAGGCGAGTGCATCGCTGTTGTCTACCCCATTAAGGGGAAAAAGACAGGGGGCAGGGAGGTAGGAAAGAATTTGCAGGGAGTCAAGAGGGCGCCCCAGGAAACACACTAATGGCAAGTACCAGGTATGATATTCTACTAGGGATGAAAATCAAAAAAATCAAAATCAAAATTTAATTATTTCATGTAGGCCAACTTGTAGCTCTTTTGACACGTCATAAATCTACCACCGGTTCGGAATGCAGATTCTGCTGAGAAGAGCCGGCAAGAAACTCAGCAGTTGCTCTTTTCAAAAAAAAATTTTTTTTACAATGATTAACAAAACTAGGCTATGCACACATTGTTTCCACAAAGAAGTTTCAAAAATGCACACCTACCACATGTTAAGACGGGTAGACACAAAGCAGACCCATTTCCGTTGGTGGCACCCGTTCACGAGCACGACGCATGATCCAGCCATTGCTGATGAATTTTATACTCACAAAACAGCGAAAAACTTGTTCCGCACGACGAAGAGTATAATAGAGTACTTCATTGTTAAATGACATGACAAATTACGACAAACATCTGCCATTACGCATTTCATTTACCGCACGCTCGTAACATATCCACCTCTTTTTATACATATACTATATCATAGGTGCCCTCCCGAACGTTGACCGGTATAATCAATCACGAGGTTTACGTTCCCTCAAATATGGTTGAGCGAAGCAATGGCTGGATCATGCGTCATGCTCGTGAATGGGTGCCACCAACGGGAATGGGTCTGCTTTGACTGCCCGTCTTGTCATGCGTTGGATTGGTGTACCTACGTATGCATTTTTGCATTTTTGAAGCTTTATTGTGGAAGCACTGTATACATAGCATAGCTTTGTAAAAAAAAAATTTTTTTGAAAAGAGCAACTGCTGAGTTTCTTGCCGGCTCTTCTCAGCAGAATCTGCATTCCGAACCGGTGGTAGATTTATGACGTGTCATAAGAGCTACAAGTTAGCTTACATAAAATAAATAAATTTTGAATTTTGTAGGTTGCTCAGTCCTCGTATACCCCGCCGCCTTCAACATGACCACTGGTCCCAAGCACTGGGAACTGTTGGGCAGGGCGCGGGCCAACGACGAGCAGCTGTGGGTGGCGCTCGTCAGTCCCGCGCGGGATCCCGACGCGGGGTACGTGGCGTGGGGACATTCCACATTGGTGGACCCTTGGAGGTTGGAGGGGTCAAGGGAGGTGTCGGAGTTGCCCTGTACTCACTTGCCAATCTTGTCGATTTCATCGATGAGCACGAGCGGGTTCTCGGTGCCGGTCTTCTTGAGGCACTGCACCAGCTTGCCGGGCATGGCGCCGACGTATGTCCGCCGGTGGCCCTTGATCTCCGCCACGTCCGTCATGCCGCCCACCGAGAACCGGAAGTACTGCCGGTTGAGCGCGCGCGCTATCGAGCGAGCTGGAATATAACACAGTAACTAGTGTAGTATTGAGACCATTCTAATGAGCCCAAACACTATATCTGCTATAAGTCACTAAGAAGTTGTAATCCCACAGACTACTTGCTGCTGCAGCATCAACTCAAGGTTACTAAGTCTTGGAAATAAACCGAAATAACACTACACCAAATTACAAATCAATTGCACCTGAGAATGTTTGTAAGACCCTTTAACCCTGTAAAAAAATGAGCTGTTGGTTGATCTTCAAACGACTGAACAGATTTCCCTAAATTATAGCTGACTATAGATTTTTATTACTTTGCACTTATTTACATATTTATTACATACAAAAAAGACAACTTTCCGACTTTTTTGGGGCTTAACAGTATGGCTAATAGAGTCTTTTCAAAAATTTGAACAAATATTCTTACTAATATTATAAATGCCAAAGTGGCAAACCAACAAAGAGTTGGTTCGTCCTTTAATCACAGCAATGGAACAACGGATCGACGTGATTATTTTCATGGCTATTGAGAACTTGGAGAGTGACATAGCCTACCTTTTTTCCCAGAAAATTAAAGAGTTCCCGCGGATAATAGCGGACAAAAGTTAGTATGATAAATAAACCTAAAGACAAAGAAAACTGACCTATACTAGTCTTTCCAACGCCCGGCGGTCCGTGAAAGCATAGGATCTTGCCCTGGGTGCTGCCTTTAAGTTGCGACACCGCTATGAACTCCAGGATCCTCTTCTTAATATCTTCCATGCCGTAGTGGTCCTCATCCAGAATTACTTGAGCGTCTTCTAATTTAAGGTTTTCTTCGGACGTCACCCCCCAGGGCAGAGAGGTGAGCCAGTCCAGGTAGCAACGGGTTACACTGCGCAATAAATGTGTTATTATAACAGGACTTAAACCTCTACCCAATAAGAGGGATCCTTATCTATACTAATATTATAAAGCTGAAGAGTTTGTTTGTTTGAACGCGCTAATCTCAGGAACTACTGATTCGAATTGAAAAATTCTTTTTGTGTTGGATAGTCCATTTATCGAGGAAAGCTTTAAGCTATGTAACATCACGCTGCGACCAATAGGAGCGAAGCATCAGTGAAAATTCGCAATAATAATAACAGAAATTGATGCGGACGAAGTCGCGGGCAACAGCTTGTATAAACGTAAAAATTCTTTTTACAAAACCTACTTCAAACGCTACTACAAACTGTATCCGTCTCTATCTAAAACAAAATTTTGTATAGTGTACGGAGCTAAGACTTGTGACGTCACACGCCAATAGCGCTCTCTGTCTTACAGGATACTTTAAAGCTCTGTATTTCCGAGACTAGTTAAGATATTAAAAAAAGAAAAATGGTAATGTGTTTATAATATTTAAAACTTTATTTAAAACTAGCGGACCCGACAGACGTTGTCCTGTCTTAAGTTTTTTTACATCCTCTTTGACGAAATTGGCAGCACGCATTCTGTCAATTTTATGTCAAACGCCATAAGGTTACATCAAAAAAGTTTGAATTGTAAAAGCGGTTACATTAGAAATAATTTAATATGATGGTTAATATTTCTTAAATTTTCTAATTTTCCGCGCAATTTTCTTAATTTTTTCTTTCATAAGAACCTTCTCCTAACAATAAAAAACACAATAAAAAAAGAATTAGCGAAATCGGTCCAGCCGTTCACGCGTGATGCGCTTACCAACACATTAAGCGATTCATTTTTATATATTAGATAAATATAAAAAAAATATCAGCCAAACGGCTTATTATTGTACGGCCCAAAAAGAGGAGCAGAAGATAAAGTTTTTTTTATTTTTTTTTTTAATCTTTAATTGAAGGCTTTTACGTTTGAACGTATGTCAGCCTTATCGTACCCTAAACAAAATATAAAACTAAAACACTATTTACACATGAATAGACTGAACAAACTGCACGCTTCGTCAGAATTTGGATTTGCCAATAAATTATGAAAGACACCAACGTGCAGTCTGTTCAGTCTTAAATCTTCCATTAACCGGTTTCTATCAGACTAAAGTTCTAAATCTAAAAGGAAGTAACTCACTTGAATTCCGAACTGTGGCTCTCCAAGAAGTTCAACTTGTTCAGCTCCTCGTCGATGACGGTCTGCACGGCGGCCGGCACCGTCTTGTCGGCGAGCCGCTCGCGGAACTTGTCGCCGATGGCGTCTTTGTCGTCCTTTTCTAGACCGAGCTCTTTCTTTATCACCTGATTAAGACAATTAGAGAATTAAATTTATGTACATTAAATTTGGAATACCCTTCCGGCTTCCGTCTTTCAAACCAAAAACGGTTACGCCCTGCATCCGATCCGAATCTGTGAAAATACAGATATAAAAACTCGGACTTAATTCGGATAGTGCTTACGCACTAATCCCATCACTGGTTGTTATAAAATAAAAATAATACGAGTATGTACCACAGAAATTATTTTAGTTGGTATTGTCGATCCAATTGCATGGATCCACCACGACGGGACTCAATTGCAATTGGATCGAAATATCTATATACAATCCAAACTGAAATAATTACCATGATACATACTCGTATTATTTTATAACAATTATGTCATTAATCCACGAATCAAGTATAATAGTACATTATGGTACAAGTGTCAAAGTTGGTGATTACCGCTGAGGCGCTATTGAGACCCGAGCCGTTAGGTGAGGGTCTTAAGGTAGCCGAGGACGGTAATCATCAATGTACACGTGTATCATACGACGTTTTTCAACACACTTGTGAAGAAAATAATACTAAAATAGTACATTATGGTACAAAACAGTGAAAACGAGTTGTGAAAATTTTTTCGCAATGGCGGGAAAAATTAATGTTCTTTTGTTCGCCCTCTTGATGCTCTTAAGGGCAGACAAAGATCGACAACCATACAGCCTATTATATAGACTATTCAGGTGTTTCCCAAGTAGCACAGATAGCTGTATAAATACTCACTTTTAGACCTATTTGAAACTCTATGCGTATTAAGACTCTTTTAAGAGTACACTGGTGATCCTACAGCTGCATAATAGCTGTCAGTGATATTTAAACAGCTTAGGCTGAATAAGGGTTGTTTAGTGGATAAAATTACGCCAAATGCTGTATAAGAGGTATTTGTGAACTCTTATTACACTGACTTATTAAGGGGCACGTGTGAACTATTATGAAGTTAATAGCTATATAATGGATGATATGTGACCCACATTACAGCTTAACATGAATCCACCATTTTATTGTATAACCTCATAACCTATATAAATATACTGATTCATTTTTCAACTTTTATTATGTTTTGTGTATGAATTAGGAATGGATTGCATTAGTTTTTACTTCTCGATATCATAATAACAACTTTTTATCTTATAATTCTTTTCAAAGCACTAAAAATTGTTTATTCAAGTTTTCATCACGGCTTATTTATATCACGAAACTAATTAAAAACCGAATATTTTCGTGGCGCACTAAAATTTTCTTAGGTAATATATATGTATAATGTCAGTAAAATTACATTCCCAATCATTTTTCTTTTATAAATATGAAAACAATGCACTTAACTTTGAATATATAACCACACGTATTCAATCAAATTCAATTCACTCCACGAAGTATATTAATTTGCTAGATTTGTATTATCTATGGTTTGCTACTTCACTTTTACGTCACGTGACATATTTGCTGAATAAAGAGTAACTTGTAATCTTTTACTCAACTTAAGGCTGTATAATTTGTGCCCATTTAAGAGGTATAAGAGCTGTATACGGCCGTATACAGCCCTTATGCAGTTTTTTTATACAGCTTTAAGCGTGACGGGAATTCGTTATTCAGCTGCTAAGCAGCCTTCGTGTGCTACTTGGGTTATTTGATTTAATTAGTTTTCCGGAATGCGCGCGCACCTTTAATGGCCATAGACTAAAAGAATGAGGTTTCTTTTTTTTTTGGCTTTTCTCTTATAGCCACGTACAAAATGGGGAATTTCCAGTTTTCTTTATTACAGAAAAAACAAAAGTTATATTTGAGTGACAGTTTTATTTATTAAACACGTACAAGTTGAAATTATCTATTTAAATACGAAGTTGTATGAAATGAGCAAGCAATAGGTATCTTGGCAATAGGTAGGATCTTTTTTGTAATAGAAACTTTTTTAAGAACAAAGCAACTCAACCAATAAAATTAAAAAAAATAATTCTATAACTCACATTGTGAATAATAGTAATCAAAAGTCACAGTTTGAGTTAAAGGTGTCATTGTGTGCCTAATTGCGGTGAAGCGGGAGCCACTTTATGAGCAAGTGTGTTGAAAAATCTTTAATCCGATCTTTGATCCAAATCCAAGCTTCAAGGGGCAATTTCGTCACATCTACGTCAGTCTGCCCGAGGTAATACGAAAGCGTTCTCACAGACGACGTAGAGGAATCTGATGTAAATTACCATACAAATAGTTCTATGACCACTTTGGAACGTATTTTAACTAGACTTGCAACAAATATTCGGTTACTATTCGGTATTCGGCCTATTCGGCTGCTTTTATTATATTCGGCCGAATACCGAATATCTACATATTATTCGGCCGAATACCGAATACTTAAATAATATATTTTGTCATAGAGAAATAACTGGTAAAATGAAAAATTAAAATCGATTGATTACGTATATATTCATATTATCATTTACATAATCCTCGAAGTATAATATTTTTTTAAAGGCCATAATCGTTTTTTTTTTATTATTAAAGTACGTTCGTAATTATTTATTTGTTAAATTTCACACTATCACACTTACAAATAGATCAAAATTAAGAGAGCACAATAAACTGTACTTAACGTAATACGATATCCAAGAAATGAACTTGTCGAAACATGCAGTGCGTTAGCAATATACCGCGCAGAGCAACAGCGGGCGCGCGGGCGATGAGTACATTAGAACAAAACAAAGGAACGCGAAACAATCACGTACAAGTTTTTGGCGCTAGAATCCAGCCGAATACTTTTGCCTAATATTCGGCTATTCGGTCAGGGGCCTCGCCGAATATTCGGTATTCGGTATACTGCCGAATATACTATTCGTTGCAAGTCTAATTTTAACCGATTCTTATCGGATGTAGTGCATAACCGCAACAACTATAACATCTTCTAAAATATTTTGACATACGAGGTATTCATTCTCTACAGCGATGATAGTATGTGCCCATGTAATGATTGTTACCTTGAGCTGCTCGTGCAGGATGTACTTCCTGTGCTGCTGCTTGACTTTCTCCTCCACTTCCTTGCCGATCTTCTGCTGCAGTTTGGACAGCTCGTACTCCTTCTTCAGCAGTGACAGCGACATCATCAGACGTTTTGGTATCTGTGAATTTTATATTTTTATGTGAAATATTTTGGTAACTGTGGGTATTGTGTTGCGTCATGCTCGTGAACGGGTGCCACCAACGGGAATAGGTCTGCTTTGACTGCCCGTCTTGACATGCGTTGGATTGGTGTACCTACGTATGCATTTTTGCATTTTTGAAGCTTTATTGTGGAAGCACTGTATACATAGCATAGCTTTGTAAAAAAAAAAAATTTTTTTTGAAAAGAGCAACTGCTGAGTTTCTTGCCGGCTCTTCTCAGCAGAATCTGCATTCCGAACTGGTGGTAGATTTATGACGTGTCATATGAGCTACAAGTTAGCCTACATGAAATAAATAAATTTTGAATTTTAAATTTGAATTTTGTGGGTGTGTGTGGGTGTGGATGTGGTTTCGCTCACACTATCTATTAAAATAATATATAAAATATAAATAAAGTAGATAATAGTAGATAATAATTCCTGGTACAAAATTACCAGTTTCGATTTTTTGGCTGTTCTTTTATTTATTTATTGCTTTTCTATATTAAAATACTTAATGTAACATTTTTTGTTTTGGAGGGTTTCTCACCGGCTCTTCTCAGCAGAATCAGCTTTCTGAACCGGCGGTAGATTCTTCACTTGTCATAAGAGCTACAAGTTGGTTTACCTTAAATAATTTTAAATTTTTTTTAAATATTGATGATGATGACTTACGTCCATTTCCTCCAGCACCGCTTGCAATTCAGCGGGTTCCGCACCAGTCAGCGCCGCGCCTAGATCACTGAGGTATACCGGGTTATCCACCACCCTTTGGCCTTGTGCTAACATGTGGTGTAGAGACTCCCTGTAAAAGGTATTTTATATCAATCACCTGGCAATTTAACAATCGCACCTGATGGTAAGTGACGATGCAGTCTAAGATGGTAGCGGTCTAACTTGGAAGGGGTATGGCAGCATACATTCAATGTATACTCCTAATCGGTTTCTACACGCCATCGTACCGGAACGCTAAATCGCTTGGCGGCATGTCTTTGACAGACAAATCTATAAAATAATAGTAACGAATCTTAAAGAACTTGGAAAAGGAATGGTAATTTTAAATTAAACCGATACACTCAATCTTAATTTAATTTTCAAAATTAAAACTACGTTATTTTATAGAAATTCGAGCTTACGGGAGACTTAAATAAATCAAATTAAAAAATAAGAATCAATTGGTGGTAATGAGCAACGGCCAAAGCCTCCCACCAGTGCAGACCAGAGACAATTCAGAAATTATAAATTACTAAATTGCCTCCTGCCAACCTGAGACCTCCCAGTTATAAGACTACAGCGCTCACCACTGCACCAGGGAGGTCGTCAAAATACCTTATAATACATCTTACCACTAGAGAAGCTCACCTGTAAAGGGGGTTCATGTTGATAATGTCGCGGATGGTCTTAATGACCTCCTGTGTCAACGCTTTCACCTCCTCGTTCTGCTGGAACTTCTCGTGCTGCATATTCTCCACTTTCACCATCATCACCTGGTCTGGCACCGGTTTTTTTGTCTCTTTTTCTCCACTGGCCTCCTCCACGTCGTTGGTCTTCCGTCTCGTGTTGCGATACTTCCGCCTGCGCCGTTCCGCGTCGGACTCTTCGCGGGTAACGTTAAATTCCACGTTAAATACGGGAAACTTGAGCTTCATTTCTGAAATATTGTTTCATTTCAGAATTGAAGCTGCAAGATTTCACTACAATTTGTTTAACACGTCTTCCAGGATAAAAGTAGCCAATGTAATTTAATTGGTGCGGTTGTTTAGGCGTAACAAACAGACAGACCGACAAAGTTACTTTCGCGTTAGTAAAATTTTGGATGCAAAATTGTTTGTTTGTAGGTTTGTCCTTCAATGACGCAGCAACGGAGCAATTATAGATCAACGTGATTTTTTGCATGGGATATGACCTCATAGTTGAGGACCTGGAGAGTGACATAAGCTATCTTATATCTCTGAAAATAAAACAGTTTTAGTCCAGTCAAAAAACTTCAAAAAATGGCCCAACCTCTGGAAAATTGCAAAAGTTTTGAAACTTTGCACATCGAATTATGGGTCCCTGGGGATGAATATACCAAAAGTCCTCATGCGTACGAGGCGAGCTCTAGCGGCAATTAGCGGAAACAGGACCCTTTTTTTGGTTTTTTGTTAATATCTCGAGAACCTTTGGTTAAAGGTAAAAGTTTACTAGGACATAATTGAAGCTTATTAAAGGAGGTGGGTTGATAAGGCAACAAAATCCGCCCCTCATACACTCGAAAAAAAAAGTTCCAGATTTCGACAAATTGTAAATGTATTTATATACTTGAAGATATAAACATTATTGTTATATAAAGTTTAGGTGATAAAAAAAATAGTAAGTTACAGAAAATATTACCCAAAAAGAGAGTGTTTTCGGCTTTTTCATACATTTTAGTCGTTTTTTAAGCTTTGATTTAATATTTAAGAATGAAGCGCTCCATGAACCATGGTAAACGTAACTGATAATGATGCTCCTTTTTATAAGCTTTCATATGAGTATTAATTTATTTTGGTTCATGGAGCGCTTCATTCTAAAATATTAAATCAAAGCTTAAAAAACGACTAAAATGTATGAAAATGTAAGAAAAGTAAAAGAAACACTCTCTTTTTGGGTAATATTTTCTGTAACTTACTATTTTTTTTATCACCTAAACTTTATATTAAAATAAAGTTTATATCTTCAAGTATATAAATACATTTACAATTTGTCGGAATCTGGAACTTTTTTTTCGAGTGTATGAGGGGCGGATTTTGGGCCTTATCAACCTACCTCCTTTGCAACAATAATGATTATATACATTTTTCTTGAATTCCTAATAATTACCGAGTTTTAGGCCACTAAAAGATAGCTTTTCGAAAAATCACGCTAGCGGCGCCCGGTACAATATGGCATTTGTAATAATATTTGACAATCATGGTTTATCATTTTTTTTTGGGTACCAAGGGTGATTCAGAAAATAAACTTCACAGTTATGTACAAAAAAAAGACATATTGTTTATTAAACAACTAGCTTTTGCCCTCGGCTTCGCGCACGTTAAGTTAAATTTTTCAAACCCCTATTTTACCCGTTGTACCCCCTTAGGGTTCGAATTTTCAAAAATCCTTTCGTACAGGATGCCTACGGCCTAATAGCTACCTGTATGCCAAATTTCAGCCTGATCCGTCCAGTGGTTTAAGCTGTGCGTTGATAGCATTTTTTATTGTTTCTGTATTTCATCTCAATATTTAAAACGTAAAGGTGACAGACTTACTGACTGATCTATCCACGCACAGCTTAAACCACTGGACGGATCAGGCTGAAATTTGGCATACAGGTAGCTATTAGGCCGTAGGCATCCTCTACGAAAGGATTTTTGAAAATTCAACCCCTAAGGGGGTACAATGGGTAAAATAGGGGTTTGAAAAATTTAACTTAAGGTGTGCGAAGCCGAGGGCAAAAGCTAGTTGTTTAATAAACAATATGTCTTTTTTTTGTACATAACTGTGAAGTTTATTTTCTGAATCCCCCTTGGTACCCAAAAAAAAATGATAAACCATGATTGTCAAATATTATTACAAATGCCATATTGTACCGGGCGCCACTAGCGTGATTTTTCGAAAAAGCTATCTTTTAGTGGCCTAAAACTCGGTAATTATTAGGAATTCAAGAAAAATGTATATAATCATTATTGTTGCAAATCTAATAAGCTTTAATTATGTGATAGTAAACTTTTACCTCTGACCAAAGGTTCTCGAGATATTAACAAAAAACTAAAAAAAGAGTCCTGTTTCCGCTTATTGCCGCTAGAGCTCGCCTCGTACGCATGAGGACTTTTGGTATATTCATCCCCAGGGACCCATAATTAGATGTGCAAAGTTTCAAAACTTTCGCAATTTTCCAGAGGTTAAACCTTGTTTTGACTGGACTATTTCTGCAGGATTTTTATAAACTAAATCCACGCGGACGAAGTTGCGGGCGCAAGCTAGTTTCTTATACGAGTAGGGATTTACTACACTAAGGCTGAAATCTAAAGCCCGCATTCTCACACAGCTCAGAGTCAAGACAGAGTTAAAACGAGACAGATTTATGTCAAGAGCATATTTGTGTATCGTTTTAACTCTATCTTAAGTCCTAGCTAACTCAGAGTATACTCTATAAATCTCACCATAAATACAAGTTAAGTATAATAATAATGTCCTCCCGACCGAATCCGACCACGGCGGCTAATCTACAGAGATTATCCATCTGCGCGGGAGATATTATAGTGCACAAGTGTGTGCGCAAACACAGGTGCACTCTCTATTCCTTCACTCTCATAGCTCGAGGACGGAAAATCCGACACGACCGGAAAGAGGTCAGGCGCAAGACCGACGCTTTTACGTGCTCTCCGAGGCACGGGGGTGACTCACCACCGACTTCCTAACTCCGGGCTAGTACTGAAAATTTCTTAACAGAAAACCCAATAAGTACATTTTTTTGGCCCGACCCGGGAATCGAACCCGGGACCTCGTCATCCGTAATCGAACTTGCTAACCACTAGACCAACGAGGCAGTTAGTAAGTAAGTATAAGTTTACACTGTACCTGCAGGCCCAGTCTCAATCTCATCCTCAACAAACTGTCCAGTGATCTTAATCCTCCGATGCGCCATCACAACCAGCCTCAGCTTATAGTCCATATCCTGCATCTCGTGTATCTGGGCGAACACCCCAACATCATGCAGGTCGTCCAAACTCGAGACTACGTCCGATTTCTCGTCTTCCTTCTTGCGCAGGAAGATGCCTACGTAGGGTTGGTTTAGTTTTACTTTACGTCGTATTAGATCTATTAGGGCTGGGTTTGATATCTGTAATAATTTTTTAAGTTTTTAAAGTGTCTTGGGACATATCTTTTTGAAACTGAGAAAACTCAACAGGCAGCAATATAAAAGAACAACTTTTGAATCAAAAGAGGCAGGCTTTTGACAGTAGAACATTACATTTAAATTAAAAATTAAAGTCCCCCATGGGAATTAAAAAACCCTTAATCCACGCGGACGAAGTCGCAGGCATCATCTAGTTTATCATAAAAACCACAAGAGTGTCTACAATAAATAATTTGAAACTAACTGTTAAAAGTGGACAGTATCATGATTAAACCAAAAATTTAAAAAAATTAAAACAATGTTTGAAGTGGCTTATGTACTACACCAATCTACCCATCTGCACTTGTCCAGTTTGATGAAATCTATACTCTAACTCTAAGGCTGAAATCTATAGACCGCACTTTCACTCAGCTCAGACTCAAGATAGAGTTGAAACGAGACAGATATATGTCAATGCATATTTGTGTCTTGTTTTAAACTCTATTTAAGTCTGAGCTGAATCAGAGTACACTCTACAGATCTACAGATGAATGATTGCACCACACCTTATATCATTTCTCACCTCTATCAACTTTATAAATCTAGGAAACACAGGGTTCCTGTTGATTGCTATCACAGGCACTTGCGGCCACACCTCTGGCACCGCCACCGTAGCTGGCAGCTGACTCGAGAATAGTGGTGTTTCATCCTTAACATCTGCAGGAGCTTCTTCCTCTTCTGGATCATTTTTACTGCTAGACGAGTAATGTCTACTGAGATAAACCTAGAATGAAAATCAATTCAGATTCATTAACCTATACTGTTTTTTAAGCCATATTTCACAAGTCAAAATCTATGTTTTGACCGTTCCGTAGAACAAAGTCTCATCTGCTAAATTCATAACTTGAGATTTGAACCTTGTAGATGTTACTTTTAAGGCTCAAATTTCAAGTTGTGAATTTAGCAGATGAGACTTTGTTCTACCGAACGGTTGATTTACTGATACATTGATTTTGATTTATCACTAATCGCAATCTTTGAAATAAAGGGAACCTGTATCTTTCTTCAAGTTCAAAAAAGGAAGAGGTTCTTAATTCACCCAGTATATTTTTTAAGTATACAATTGTTCTTCAGATATATGCTTACAATATCAGCAGCATGTATATGCTCACAATATCATCTGCAGGATTGTTTTCAAAATGATTGATAATGTAAGCTTAGGAATCACCTCCGATAGACTAACAGAGCAGAATGAACATATCCAATTAAAAACTTGTAGCTTTAGCTTTAAGTTTACATAAATAACTATCACCATTACCCCACGTGCATATTGGGATACCTATAAAATTATCGTCTATCGAAAATGAAAATAATTATAAAAAAAAATTTTTTTTTGTTGTTTAAAAAGTTAACATACTCAAAAGTAAAGGAAAATATTAGACAAAGATTGTTTAGCAACATTAGTTATAGCTAAGGAAATAGGTATTTAACAAGATTCTTCACAAGAAGACACTTGGAATATGAACTTTAAATATAATAGGCATAACCGGTACATATAGCAGTCACTATACCTGATTACTAAGTGGGAAACCTCCATTGTGACAGCAAACACGGGTGTTTTGGGTATTGTGCTTATTAAAGCTATTCAATATACGATTCCCCACCGGCTTTCGATGTAAATCTGATGCAATTTTCGATACATTTCTAACCACTTGCGAAGATGTTCGCAAACTCGGGTTGAACAGTAGCGTATTCCTCACTAACACATTTGCTGCGTGCATTTTTATCGTTAAGTAGTAATAACACACAAAATTAAGCTTTTACATTGAAAAATAAAAAGTAATATTCCTTTGAAGGTTATTTTTCCAAAATTTTCAAAGTTTAGTTAGATCCCAGACTAAAAAAAATATTGGAAAACAAAATAAATGACAATATTGACAACTAGGTATTTTTTGGTCTTTGTTAACAACATTGACAAAAGGCTTAGAAGGGCTAGAATCCAGAGCCGTAAAACCAGTTATAAAAAAAAAATGAGTACAGTAAAAGCTCCTTATTCGCGCTTCCTTCATTCGCGGTTTCACTATTCGCGGATTAAAAAATTGTGACCCAATTCCTTTATTCGCGGCTAAAGATTTCTTTATTCGCGGATTTAGTCGGTACATAGGCTTCAACATGCACTGGAAATGTGACATTTAATCTGAAAAATCTTAGTGAAGGTTTAAGAATGGCAAATGAGCTGTGTGATTTCTTTATGAAAATTGATCCGTCCATGGAACGAAGTCTTATTTTTAAGAGGAAAATTGCTAATGCCACTGCTGAATATCAGTTTGAACTGAAGGAGCTTTTAAAAACTGCCAAGCAAGAAAAAATTACAAAGTTCTTTAAACCTTTGCCTAAGCCTGACGATAATAATTAATAAGTATGGTCAAAAACTTCAATTAAATTGTTATTTTTTTATATGTTTGTTTTTTATTTTGTCACCTAGGAACGTATCCCCTATAATCCCATACAAATTACCATTCTGTATTCACGGTTTCTGTATTCGCGGCATATTTACGGAACGTATACCCCGCGAATAAGGAGCTTTTACTGTAATGACAACCAAGATGACAACAATGCATTTGAGTTGAGGTTAAAAATTGATATAATTTTTTATAATAATTTTCTCACATTTAGATATATGAAATATTTACGATTTTTACAAAGATATAGTCCAGTAAGTATTTGTAATACTTAGTCAATTAAAATTTCGCCTGTATTCCGTCTTTACGCCTAATAATATTATGTTAAAATATCTTCATAAACTTCTTTTATTCCTCATTCCTAGAAAGTTATGAAGATGGAAGTATCTACAACTGTAGCGAGTCAAAAGTGTATAAAAGAAGGACAAGCAGAAATTCGTCTAACATCAGATAAAGTTTTCTATAACCCAGTACAAGAGTTCAATAGAGATCTGAGCATAGCAGTGTTGAGTGTTTTTATTAAGGATTACATAGAGGAGAAGCTCGTTAGAGCACAAAAAAGTCTAAAGAAATCTGAAAATATCATTGAGGATGTAACTGGAAGTGACAGTGTTGCTGAGGTTTGTTATTTTCTGTTTATTTTTGTTTCAAGTACCTTCTACTTCACAAGTAAAGTATAAGTCTAGCTCAGATATTTCTAATCTCTTTATATGCATAATGTTAGTTTAGCCACAAATGCAATATAAGATATATGTTTATTAATAAGTATTGTCCTATAAAACTTATTTCCCAACATGATAAATTGAAAATTTCAGGTCCCTGTACAAATCCTAGAAGCCCTATCAGCCACTGGGCTCAGGAGCATTCGTTATGCTAAAGAAGTGCCAAACACAACAAAGATAATTGCTAACGATCTTTCAGAGCAAGCTGTGGAGACAATCAAGTCAAATATTGTACATAACGGTGTAGAAAATCTAATTGAGACAAGCCACGATGATGCTTGGTAATGAATAATGATGTTCACTTTTTGAGAGTACTACTTTCATTGCCAGCCGTTAGGTGGTCATTCATACCTTGACATTTCACTCTAATACCAGAGCACTGATCCTATCAGCCTAATATAGATCTATGCCACACTGCGGTGCCTAAACTCCTTTGTTATAACTCATACAAACAATTACAAACTATTTTATGCAAAGGCATCCTTTATAATAATTGTCAACATCTGTGATATATTTTATTTAATAAATTGTTTTAGTTTATTTAGTTTTTTTTAATTAATCAGCATGTTGATTCTCTAAAAATGATTGCATCAGTCTTACGATCGCAATAGCCTCTGATTGGCTGAATTTATGGCATTTTAACCAGTAGCGGGAGGGTACCAGCCAAGCAGATGTCACTGTGGTAGATTAACTGATGCAATCATTTTTAGAGAAATGACACACTGATGCCTGTCACATGGCATGTGGTACAGTCTACACACTTTCCAACCAGGAAATCAATGTCTGTGCTGATTGTCACTTGTAAATGAGACAAGTCAGTGACAGTGTTTATTGTCAACAGAAATAAAACCTCACTTATCGCTATATTTACAGCATGTTAATGTACAAACACAAGCACCCAAGCAAGAGGTTTGCAGCAATCGATCTGGACCCATACGGCTGCCCGTCTGTTTTCTTGGATGCTGCGGTGCAGAGTGTACAGGATGGGGGGCTGTTACTGGTGACGGCTACGGACATGGCGGTGCTGGCGGGGAACTCGCCTGAGACGTGCTATTGTAAATACGGAGCTATTAGTTTGAAGACCAAGTGTTGCCATGAAATGGTGAGTTGATCTTTATTATTACCTATCTTCGTTTCCTGGGAATCTTTTCCGCAAGTAGGCGTCGATTCGCCCGTTTTGCGTTTTGCCCGTTTACCTATCTATCTACCTTGTGTTTGTAGTTATGTCCTTTTGAATTTTTTTTTTTTGCCTTTTGCTCCTAGAAAAGATAGGTTGGTAGCCATAAGGTATATTTCTTTGTGTTCTCTATATTTTGTGGGGAAATATAAAGTTTTTTGTGGGTTGACTTTCTTGAACTCAAAAACCAAATTTGCCACATTTTGCTCATAATTATGAAGATTTAGCTGTCCTGAAAATTAGTAATTTAATACAAATATTTTATTCACAGGCGTTAAGAATTCTACTGCAATGCATAGAGCAACATGCAAACCGGTACAGTCGGCATATAGTGCCGCTGCTAAGTATATCGGCTGACTTTTACATCAGAGTGTTTGTTAAGGTGTACTCAGGGGCGATACATTGTAAGAAAACTACCAGGTGAGTGGACAATTTTTGGAAACTGTTTTCTGATTTTTTTTTTTTTTAAATTCTATGACAAGATAGTCCTTGACTGTTATCTCACCTGATGGTAAGTAACGATGCAGTCTAAGATGGTAGCGGGCTAACTTGGAAGGGGTATGGCTGTGCACATTTAACCTTTACCCCTAATCGGTTTCTATTTGTCATTGTGCCGAAACATTAAATCGCTTGGTGGCACCAAAGCCTTCCACCAGACCAGACCAGAGATAATTCAGAAATTATAAATTCCCAAATTGTCTCAGCCGGGACTCAAACCCGAGACCTTCCAATTATGAGATCACAGCGATCACCACTGTACCAGGGAGGTTGCAATACTGTCATGCCCCACAGACATACGCAGCACATACTACCAGTTACTAGGGAGGTCGTCAAAGACATAGGTACTATATTATATATTTATAAAATAACAATTGATTCCCAGCAAACTGTCCATGGCGTACCACTGTGTGGGTTGCGACAACATAACCCTGCAACCCCTGGGCGGGTTCAAACCCAACCCCACGGAGAAGAATCCCCAGCAGACGAAGGCGTACTTACCCGCCGCCCCTCCCGTCGGCGAACACTGCGTACATTGCAACCAGAGGCATCATGTGAGACATTTTATTTTATTATTGAGAAGTTTTCAAAAAAAATTCAAAATTATTTATTTCATGTAGGCCAACTTGTGGCTCTTATGACAAGTCGAAAATCTACCACTGTTTCGGAATGCTGATTCTGCTGAGAAGAACCGGCAAGAAACTCGGCATTTGCTCTTTTCAAAACAAAAAATGTTACAGTATGTACTATGTAGCTTATCTGTCTTGTGGACAACCAAAGCAAAGTAGATTGGTTCCAAACAACTTTGTCATTAAGGAAGAAAGGTTTTTTTAATTTGTTAACAGGATGGGCATAGACTGCGATTTCACCTTATGGCACAGAATACCTAACAGTGCCTAAAGGTACAGATGATTCACTCCGCAAAATGGTCTAAATAAATAGCGACTCTTGTTACCACACAATAAAGTGCAATTCAGGTTGACACAGCGCTACTTACCTACCGTCTTATTCACCTAGACTTTTCTTTCTTTATACCATGTAACTCTTATCCCTTCGCACTCTGAATTTAGATCCTTCAAAGAGGTGCGCCATGTACTTGTAGCTCCGCAGTTTAGTGCGGAGTTCGCCAGGTCTGCTTATGGGCTAACTTTGAAAGCAGTATCAGTTAATTATCATGTGAATTCACCAACACTCGAATAATATGTTCAAGCATTGGTGAGTCCATTTTAATCGCAAACATATTCAGGATGCTGTTGAATGCAGTCTTCTTTCGTATTACTGCAAATAAGTCCGATGACTAATTACCCTTACCCTTTACCATATACCTACCCTTTAGCAAACATACCTGACGCTGAACAAAACCGCGGCAAACCCAACAACATCCTGAATCCATTAATGTATTGCACCTTTAGTGCGTCCATTGTTTTTTGCGCATAGTCAACCCACATTCGGCTTACTGTATAATGGCATAATAATATAATGGATTTGGCAGTACTCCTTACTGGCCTTCCATTTACAACCGCAATTAGAAAAACCGAGGACCGAACAGAGTGGAAGACCATAGTAACCAATGCCACGAAGGCACTTTCATATGGACACGCCTTTCAGAAACGAAATGTGCGACCAAGAAGAGAGAAGAAGACTTCATCTTCATGAACCTGTGATTTATGTATACATTTTCTTGCAGCTAGGCGGCCCAATATGGTCGGCGCCGATCCACGACGACGTGTTCGTGACGCGCGTGCTCACGCACGTGCAAGACAACCCGGCGCTGCTCGGCACGGCCAAGCGCATCCAGGGCGTGCTGGCCATGGTGCGCGAGGAGCTGCCCGACGTGCCCCTGTACTACACCCTGGACAAGCTGTTCGGCAGGGTGCACTTGGAGACTATGCCGATGCTGGTTATGAGGTTCGTTGGCACTCCTGTTTGACGTAACGGTTCCCAGCAGCTAGAACGCCCAATATGACTGAAAATCAGCACTGAATACCTTCGTTAAAGGTATGCAGCTTTTGCTGAGCTCAGACCTTTTTTCGGGTTGTGCCACACATGACATTTGCGACAAGGGCGACATAACTCAAAATTCACCAATTTTAGTGTCGAAAATGTATACTTTTTGCTATAAAACAACATTACGCTAAGCACAAAAAAATAAGAGCGAGAGAGATTGTGACTTAATGCTCTGTCGCTTTGTTGGCCGCTGTGTAGTTTCGAGACCGCAGCATCCACAAAACATTACTCTCTAACGAGAGAATTCTCTCATCGTCGATTTTGAATTATGTCACTCTTGTCGCAAATGAGCGATATGTTAACCCGGAGCTTCTATTGCTTGGGTGTTTTGGTAAAATGCTTGAGAGGCGGAAGTGTCGGGATATTGTACCTTAGTGTATCGTGATGTGTGGTACAATTTCTTAAATAAATGCTTTTTCTTTCTATTCTCAATTTTTGTCATTTCCAGTGGCCAGTTGAAAATAATGGAGTTTTTATTTTAATTATGAGATAGGTTTGCGCTTGACGACAATCAATGATAGAAAGCATTGATGAGGTCTAGATTGGAGCGCGCTTGCCTAAAAAATGCCTATTCACTCTACGACTAGGTTGAATTTCAACCACAACATGTTGCCTATGCCCGGCGGGTGCATAAAACTTCGAGGCAGTGGTGTGCACAGGATGTACAAGAGGGTAGGCAGATGATATAAAATGAAAAAAAAATCTCCAGTAAGATTTATAAAAAAACTTAAGTTTAGATATTGTACAAATTATAAACAGCCTACCCTTAAATTTTTATAACTCGTACGGAGATTTTCTCCATTTTATATCATCTGCCTGCTTAATGCCTACCCTGTATGCACGCCACTGCTGCGAGGGGATAAACATTTTATCCTTTCCCCATGGATAATGTCTCCTGCATGTGCTCCCCTGCAGGTCAGCGATCCTGAACGCCGGCTACAAGGTGTCGTACTCGCACGCTGCCAAGTTGTCGATCAAGACGGCGGCGCCGGCGCAGCTCATATGGGACATCATACGCACGTGGGAGAAGACGCATCCTGTCAAACCTGCCAAGTATGGTGCAATTTTTAGCAACTGTTAGCTATTTTTTCTGATATTTCCTTTAAGGCCCAAGACACGGAGCTGCCCGCGAAATTCAAATGTAATTACATTTTTTGCCATTTATAAACGAATACGACAAAGTAGGCTTATGGTATTCAAATTGCGATAATGGCAGTATCATCTTCACAGGTTTATATACTAATCTTTACGTAAAAGTATCCAGTTTAAGAAATTAATCAAAATAATGACTAATTTGTGAGTCGCGTCAAACTCATTATTTTGACTAATTTCTTGAACTGGACACTTTCACGTTAAGATTAGTATATAAACCTGTGAAGATGATACTGCCATTGGCGCAATTTGAATACCATAAGCCTATTTCGTCGTATTAGTTTACAAATTGCGAAAAACCAAATTAAATTTGAATTTCGCGGGCAGACCCGTCTCTTGGGCCTTAAGTTTAAGTTAATAATAAAAAGTAAAAAAAGATAAACTAAAGATTTTTAGACCTGATTCGTAGTTTAATGACATAATGTTATAAAATATTACGAGTACGTACCACGGTAAGTATTTTAGTTGGGATTGTCGATATTTTATTTATTTACTTTGGCAGATTAGAATCAGACCCTGTCGCAAAGCAGATACTGTCGCAAGAGATCAAAAGTAGGATCGACCTGAGCGAGCGACCCGACGCCAACCCGACAAGTCGTCGCGACGGACACCTGCGCTTCCAGTTCAACCCGACCCCGCACTGGGGCCCCGGCTCTAGAGCCGCTGTTAAGTATGACTTCTTAATCAAATTCAAATTCAAAATGTATTTATTTCATGTAGGCCACCTTGTAGCTCTTATGACACGTCATAAATCTACCACCGGTTCGGAATGCAGATTCTGCTGAGAAGAACCGGCAAGAAACTCAGCAGTTGCTCTTTTCAAAAAATAAAATAATTTTACAATAAGTAACCAAACTAAGCTATGTATACAGTGCTTCCACAGTGAAGCTTTAAAATGCAATACATATAATCCAACACATGTCAACATGGGAAGACAAAGCAGACCCATTCCCGTTGGTGGCACCCATTCAGGAGCACGATGCATGAAACAACTGATAGACGTCCACTGCTGGACATAAGTCTCTTGCATGAACCTCCACAGGCTACGGTCTTGCGCCGTCTAAATCCAGCGGCTCCCTGCGACTAGTTTGATGTCGTCGGTCCACCTAGCGGGGGTTCTGCCAGCACTTCGCTAAGTATGACTATCAAATTCAAAATTATTGCCAACTTGTAGCTCTTATGACACGTCATGACTCTACCACCAGTTCATAATGCAGATTCTCCTGAGAGATTCTCATCATAATTTTTTTTTATTCTATGACAAGTTAGTCATTGACTGCGGACTCACCCGATGGTAAGTGACGATGCGGTCTAAGATGGTAGCTTATCTTCATAAACATTTTGCCTGGTGGGAGGTTTTGGGCATAGCGCCCTACTCCTAGTCCTGCACGATGGCGTGTAGAAACCTTACCAAGTTAGCCCACTACCAAGTTAGACTGCAGTGTCACTTATCTTCAGGTGAGATCGCAGTAAGGGCTAGACAGCCCTTGTGACTTGTGACTTAAATATGTTTGTTTAGTCATGCAAATTCATGAAATTATTTTTGTTCCAGTATCGGCGAAGAGAAAATATCGAAGGCGATACGCAATCAGAACAAACACAGCAGCAAGGAGAAGAGTGCTGGGAAACGAGGCCACTCCCCATCTAGTGAGGACGAAGTTCATAAGAAAACCAATACGGAACATGAACAGACCGTAGTTGTATGAATAAAAAAGTTGTATAAAAAGAACTGGTTTTTCTTTTAAACTTTCATTAAAATTGAAATTGATTAAAACTGGTTAAATCTAGTCCAAGTAGCATGCTTTAATTTGGGCTTTAATCAGGTAGGAAAAAATGTGGGATGGGACGCTTGGAAGCTTTGCTTGAAGGAACAATATCGATTAGAAATGATTAAATCATTTTGCGATCGATGCCATAATCTTCTGTAGGTACCTACTATGTATCCTTTAATCCTACACTGGTTTTTCAAACAAACTAGCAATATTCAGGTTCTCGTCCAAGCTTTCAGGCAATGTTCAGGCATGCCAAGATATCGGCTGGATACTTTTTGATACGGATTACTATAGATAGGTAGGTACTCTTATATGTTTGTGGTGTGGTAGGTACCATCTTTTTGAACTCGAATAACCAAATAATTCTGAACGATAAATTTTCTGTCAATGTCAAATTCATTTGGCATTTCCGTCTATTATTCTACCAAAATTAGAAGTACCCAAAAACGTACAGCCGTGCTAATGTTTAACCATAATATAATATTAGTCGTTTAATATCAATACGATACAAAACACATTTGAGTTTTGACATTACAAAATAATCACTTGTCAAATACGGATTACGGAACAACAGCAGCTTTTCTTTTTTATCTTGTACTACCTACCTACAGAATGCACTTTTATTCTTTGTAACTTTTAATTTATAACATCAAAGGGCAATTGCTAATTCCCGATAGGCGTTATCGTCGACCCATTTGTTTTCTCACAAAGCTGCCTCGCACGTGCCAGGTTATCGTCGTGTAATTTGTATTGTTTTGTGTTTAACGACGTGAACTCGACCCCAATAATCAATAATCGCAGTGTTTTTTTTTAAAGAAATTATCCTGTATCGATAATGCAGTTACAGACATTATTAATAGCCTTGCTGCTCTCGTTTGCCGTTGCATCGGATAGAAAGGTAAGATTTAAGAGTTTTTCTCATTGAAATAATCGGTATGTGCTGACGGAGTCTTCCAAACCACACTTGCCAGCTTGGCCTTAGTGGACACTGAACCATTGGCTAAACATTGCCTAAACCCTTTTCATTTTGAGAGGAGACCTGCCTCAGAGATAGTGACTAACGGTTTTGCTGTTTTTCAATATGTAACAACCTCCCATTTTTGACGATTTCCTTACCTTTATCACAGAATTATGATTTCATTGTATTGGATAGGTATTACATTAATGTTACTCAGTGCTGAAATTATAACTGATAATGAATTATTATTAAATAACTAGGAAAAACCATTAATTAGAGGCCTGAGCCCTTTCCATTAATCACAAAAAGATTATTAACACAATCGGCCCCCAAACTTTTCCTCTATAAATAGGTAAGTACTCCAAATAGCTAAATTAGTAAATTTTTGTAACAGTAAGCTGAACTGGTTTTGATTCACAGACAAGTAGAGAAGTATACAAGGAAATTGAGCATTACTGCATAAAAAATAATGGGGACAATAATAGTTAATACAAATTCAATAGTATGTAGCTGAATTTGTCTTGACCAAATCTAAAGATAGAGACACTCACATATTTTCTCCTGGAAATGATAGATTTTCCTCAGAATAACAATAAGAAATATCCTTAACTTTCCAGATTACACCAAAACTCAACCCAGGATGTAAGAGCTGTGACAGCAGCACAACACTAGTCTACATTAAATGTGAGGGTCCATCAGACACTATACATCAAATATGGGATTTCACGAGAAAAATTCCAACAGTAATTCTTACTGTAGCAAGCTTGAACTCAACGCTGAATATAACCTGGGAAGGATCTATGCCTGTGAGATTTGATATATCTGAAGCACCTTCATATAGTTTTGCTACAGCCCTAGATAAAGTAAGTATAATATAAATATCCTCCTGAATGTTTGAGATACACCTAGCCTAGTGCAATTTTGATAGTTACAATGTTGCTGTTTTTGCCTCAGTAGCTCAACTGAGACTGAAAGGTCGCAGGTTCAATTCCCACCCATTGCACTGTCGTTGTACCTTACTCTTAATACAAACTTTCTGCTTATTTGGAGGGGAGACGAGAATATAAGTCAAGGAGTTGCCTAATATTCTTTATGAATAAAACCGAAAGGTCAGCAGTACAATCCTGCCCACACTAATTTCATACCCACTTGTTATACTCTTTACTTTTATTCTGAGGGAAGATGGAAATATTAGTCCAATTTGTAGGACTAATTTCAAACAACAAATAATAATTATACATAGAAAGTACTATTACTTCCATTTATTTATTTATAACTAGCTTTTTCCCGCGGCTTCACTCATGTTAAGATCGATTTTTCCAACCCCTATTTTATCGTCTTAGGGGTTGAATTTTCAAAAATGCTTTCTTAGCGGATGCATATGTCATAAAAGCTATCTGTATGCCAAATTTCAGCCCAATCCGTCCAATGGTTTGAGCTGTGCGTTGATAGATCAGTCAGTCAGTCACCTTTGCCTTTTATATATTTAGAATTTTGAAAAGTTTTATTTTAGAAGATAAGGATATCACAAAATGTTTCTTTGTGCTTGCTTTGCTTTTACAATTTCAAAGTTGAATAATATTCCAACAAAAGACCCAGAAACAGTGAGTAAATAAAATTGAATAAATTGCTTACACAACTGGGTTATTGTCAAGATCTTCCACGTAAACTTATTGTTTTCTATTTGTGTATGTAAATGTTGGTAACTGTGCCGTTTGCCTTAATTACTACCTACAATACTATATAATTATTATAATTATTTTGCTATTTCTTTTGTATTATAACATCTAGGTATTTAACTTTATAATTATGTGGATTCTTAACACAGATGTGTTCGTGTTCAAGGGATGTTTAGGAAAACAGAATATAAGTCATTCGTTTTTATTCACTACACTTAAAGGAAAAGTATATACATCCCGCAATATGCATGTTCACAACATAACCACAAATAAAGCTCATACTCTCTCATGAATTGCAAGAACTATACAAAGATACTTTTCCGTCTTGAAAAACTGTTTCTACATGGACGAAGTTGTGGGCATCAACTAGTTTTTAACCGAATTCCAAAAAAAAGGTTCTTAATTTAGCGGATTGAAAGGATATACTTCCCAGATGGTCCCATTGTCATCACATCAGGATCTGATGATGGGATTCTGGAGAAATCGAGGGAACTCTTCAAATTTTATAGGCACAATTGATATAGTTTGAAGTTTGTTTTGTAAAAAGAATTTTTACGTTTATACAATATTATATTTTATAGTATTTAAACATATTTTCACAAAAATACTCCCTATATTTGAGTTGCTACTCAAATATTATACAAGCCAATACTGGATCAATCAAATGAATCATTAGACTGGCCTGCATTACATATCCTTATGATAAATTGATCCATATTATATAACAAAACAATATGATTGTATCAATTGTATGGCACACGATTATGCTTTTAATTTATTCAAAGCACTGTTTATAATTATTTATATGTATGAATCAGTTCAAAGAACATATATGCCTTAGATAAAGATTGCTCATAGAATTTTTGACTTGAGTGTATTAAATGAGATTAAATGTAGGTTATAATTTTTATTTTATACTAGCTTTTACCTGCGGCTTCATTTGTCCAAAATTACCGATTTTGATTTTAAATTTTCAGCTACTTTTATGGGGTTTCTTGATTTTTTTAAACCACCTCTATAATAGAGCAATCAATGTATTATTGTTTACTTTTCTTTATTCTAGCTCTATGAATACGACGATTTAGATGATAACGGTCATTTTGACCCTAAATTCCCCCACGACATTCACAAGCTGGACCATTTGGAGTGGCACCTCAACGACAGCAGTTTGACTGACTCGGAGGCAATAGTGCAAGTCTACGCCACACTTTTCAATCATAGGAATGGTCAATATGGCACTATTGGAATTAAGGTAACATTTAAAACAAATTAATGAAATTAACTAAATTAAAATTAATTAATTTTAAACAGATCTAATCAAATTCCATCCATTTATATAATGGAGACAGTCCTATTTGTGAGGAAACACTACAATCTGTACAAAACTACAGAAAATAGCTTTTAGTATATGTAACACTAAGTTATCACACATAACTCAATACATTTAAAAAGCTTTAAACACTTTAATGTGAATTTGAATGAATATAACAATTGAATTGGTATCTATGATTGGTATATATTTGAATGAGTATCCCACAATGCCATTTTAGGTTTTGTGCACCTTATCATTTGTTTTTATCTATTTTAAGTGTTCCTTTAAAAAGAAATTTAAAAACAGCATTTTTTAACATACTTTCAAGACGTATAAAGTTGTATCATTATTAAAACGACGGCCTAAACCATTTTATTGACCTTCAAAACAATTACCGCGTCACGTAAGCGTTTTGGGGATACAACAACTTACGTAGGAGGAACCTAAAAGGTTAGTGATGAAAGCGACTTTTAACCCCGTTTATTTTCTTGCAGTTGGATCTACTGCCCTACAAAGACTATGCCGTTGAGCTTCCCCACCTCATCCACACTGCGAACTCCACCCTCTTCGACGTGAGCCTCGTGAACCTCACCACCACTGATGGGTACAACGCGTCGCGGTACGCGCTGCACCTGCTGCTCGTCAGCACCGACCCCGTCACCAAGTCCATGCACTACACCATGAGGAAGAGCCTCGACGACGAGCACACGCCCGGAGTTTTTGAGGTGAGTGTACATAGCATCTAGTAACTGGTACGTGCTGCACCTGCTGTTTGTCAGTTCCAAGTCCATGCACTACACCATGAGGAAGAGTCTCGACGACGAGTACACGCCCGAAGTCTTTGAGGTGAGTGTACATAGCATCTAGTAACTCGTACGTGCTGCACCTGCTGTTCGTCAGCACCGACCCCGTCACCAAGTCCATGTACTACAACCACGAGGAAGAGTCTCGACGACGAGCACACACCCGGGGTCTTTGAGGTGAGTGTACATAGCATCTAGTAACTGGTACATGGTACACCTGCTGCTCGTCAGCACCGACCCCGTCACTAAGACCATGCACTACACCATGAGGAAGAGTCTCGACGACGAGCACACGCCCGGAGTCTTTGAGGTAAGTGTACTTAGCATCTAGCAACTGGTATGTGCTGTGTTCGATTCCCAGCGGGGGCAATTGGTAATTTATAATTTCTGAATTATTATTGTTTGTTTGCCATTTTGCAGCAAATAAATTAAAGTTCAACGACTGGCGGTTGTCCCAAAATACTATCTTATAGTCGATAATACAAATGAAAATGAATTTTATCACACAGGTAATAGAGATCAAAACGCCGGCGCTGTACGATGAGGAAGTAGGCGGGTATCTGCAGTTCAGGCCGGTGGGGTACGTGCAACCTGAACGCGGCGTTGCCAGCTCGACCGTCGCTCATGTATCGGTGTTCAATAGGTAAGACTACACTGCAATATGAGCTTTATTACATGGGCAATAGACGTCAAACGCGAGCGTTGTACGTACGTGCGTATTCCATGTTATAGTAAGATACCTTAAATTCAGCCTTTCACGGTAATGTTATAATCAGTAATTGTGCTATGGGACTATGTCATCATATTTTTTTTTTTAAAGAATACCTACCTAATAGTCCAACCTTTCAGTTTTTCAGACTATACCATTAACCGTTAGGCTATTGAGACTTCAAGTTAATATTGTTTCCAGGACGTCTCTCCCAAGATATAGTACCCTCAGAACATTCTTCGACGAGTATGGGAGGGCCAACCTGCTTGTACAGGACATGATGGTGTCATTCGGGGAATCTGGTGATGGCTACTATACTCAGCACAACTACACTGCGTGGTGAGTGATCACATTCTCTAGATATAGTACCTACCCACAAATCTCTTTTCGCGGCGACAGGCGTAAGTGTCAAATAGGCATTAAGTACCTACCACCAGGTTTTCGTTCCTGTTTTGAAGGCCGCGCGCCGCCCATTCCCTTTGACACGTACCGCGTAGTGTTTGAAATTTTAGAACAGAAAAATAAATATTTTTGTTTTGTTTGAAAAAAAAAAAATTCTCTTAAACGTTGACACTCCCGGTCCTTAACTATACCTATGCAAAAAGTCACGTCGATTCTTTGCTTTGTTGTGGCGTTTTTTTTTTTTTTTTGGCAGCAAACAAGGCGGGTCACCTGATGTTAAGGGATTACCGCCGCCCATGAACTTTTGTAGCACCTGAGGCACCACCAATGCGTTGCCGGCTTTTCAGGAATTTGTTGGTCCTTTAATTCTTTGTCCTTGACAAACCAACAAACAAACACACTTTCGCATTTATAATTTACTAGCTTTAACCCGCGGCTTCGCTCACGTTAGGTTCGATTTTTTAACCCCCTATTTAACCCTCTTGGGGTTGAAATTTTCCAAAATCCTTTCTTAGCGGATGTCTACGTCCTAACAGCTACCTGTATACCAAATTTCAGCTCGATCGGTCCAGTGGTTAGAGCTGTGCGTTGATAGATCAGTCAGTCAGTCAGTCAGTCAGTCAGTCACCTTTGCCTTTTATATATTTAGATATTGGTAAGGAAGTAAGGATAAATGTCCCGTACGCAGGTCGTTCTCGGTGGGTTACGGCGCGCCGCCCGCGGAGAGCTTCTCGTGGTTCGTGGTGGCGGTGATAGCGCTGGGGCTGGGCGTGCCCGTGCTGCTGGCGCTGTCGGGCGTGGCCTACGTGCTGCTGCGGCGCCGCCGCCCGAGCGCCGACCGCCTGCGCCTCCACAACGAGGACTAGCTGTACGGAGCACGCGTAATCGGGTAAGAGTACACGGAAACGCGCTGTTCGTACCTGCAACCAGCGTATAGACTCACAGTGTAACGCGAGCCCTTCTACGGACTGCATGTTCTATTTTACGCGTAATCGGGTAAGAGTACACGGGAACGCACTGTACGTACCTGCAACCAGCGTATAGCGCGTGTAACGCGAGCCACACTAATGTCACGCCATTCTATGCACTGCGCGTTCTATTGTGCGCGTAGTCCCGTAGGAGTATACGGAAACGCACAGTTCGTACCTGCAATCAGCGTAGAAGCTCACAGTATAACGCGAGCTACACTAATGTCACATCATTCTACGGACTGCGCGTTCTATTGCACGCGTAGTCGGGTACGATTACACGGGAACGCGCAATTGGTAACTGTAGCCACGCGTGCAACGGCGAGCGCTGTGTCGGGTTTGCCAGTCTGAATACATCGCCGAAATTGTAGGGACTTATAATAAAATCTCTTAGTAAGAACAAGCATTTTCCATGTCAAATGTTTATTTTAGGTTAACATGTTCGTTGTAAACATGTTTTGCATGTACATTGTACATGTTTACAACGAAAAGTTCAGTGGTTAAGTGAGCTAAACCCCTAAGGTAACAGACAGACGGACATACATACTCTCACAATTAGTAGGATTTTTCGGTTTGGTCTCAAAGTTCAAAGCCGATCTCAGACACATAATTGTTAAGTTTTCAAGTTTAAATGTGAAATAAAATGTTCATATTAGGTTAATTTGTATTGTTTTGTAAATAGGAAAGTAGCAAAATTATTATCATAATATCAATGTATATTTTTATTACCATCTTCTGTAACTTATCTACAAAGTTCCTTTTGATGTTTTTAAAATAATTGACTTATTAACTAAAATTGAACCTTTGTCCTCAAATAACACTAAGAAAGGAGTGACGGTAACTTATTTTAGTCTACTATAATCTATTGACTAAATTATTTTTAAGAGAAATACAGTATTTTTGAAAATTGTTACATAAAGGTGCTACCATTCCGTATAAGTTATACAGTTATAAAACATAGTTTTACGCGCGAATTTTTCTCACCATCATAACTGTCTCCACCACAAACAAATTTTATGTAACAATATCAAATGTGGATATAATTACGTACCGTACATAAAAAGTTTTATAACAATTGCATAATTGGACGCACCTTTATAAATGTCGGCTATTAAATCAATTTTGTATATTTACTAGAAAATTGTAATCGTTTAGTTTTTTAGTTTAATTTTATTTTTAAGATTTTTTGTTATGTGATCTTAGGCTGTTCAGACATGGACCACCATAAATTGATCCATTTTAATTTTTATTTTGCGATCATTTTACTTTTATTTTGTAGAATATTATTTGCTAGCATTGTATTATGATGTGATATTATTGTTTGTATGGGATAAGTGTATTATAAATAAAACTATTTACTTACCTATTATAAATCTAAGCTTTTCTCTTATTATCTGTTAAGTATTTAAAATCCTCGAAGCTCAATTACGATTTCCCGTTCTTTTTAAATTATTATTGAACTTGTCCAAAAACTGACGCTTGCCTGAAATAAGTTTCTAGGACCAATCGAAGAACAAACTATTTTTGCATTCCAAAATAATGGCCCGCACACACTGGCGGACGGGACGGTAGAGGATTTTAGTGCCAGTGTGTGCAGGCCATAAGAAGACATCAGTAAGCTATAGATCGCGCCAATCTTTTTGAATGCTCTGAACCACGCGGTCAGATCCTCCGATAATTAAAAAGTATCATACCTGTAATTGTGCCTGTAACCTGTAAATTACATCGAAACGAGACTACATTATGAGTATTCAAAAAGATATTATGTATGTCCGGGCCTTTACACTCTAATTTTAACGTGAGAAATAACATCAAGTTGGTTTAATAATCGTCACTGGAAATGCGTAGTACTTATTTACTACGCATTTAATATAAATTAACCTAAGAACTCATTGATAACCCAATTCTAGATAGACTCGTCGAAATATCACATTGTATAGTATGATAACGCGCCCGCGACTTCTTCTGCGTGATCAATAAAAGGTTTGATAAAAATTCCGTGCGACTCGACTTTGATTTTCTGGGATGTTTTATTAATACATTATTTACTACCGCAACCAACCCTACAGGAAAGTATAAGAAAAATGCTTATGTAAAAACTACGTCAAAAATTTATTTTCGATGGTAAAATTATAATACCAATGTATTTCTCCACTTAAAACTTCCTCCTTATAATAACTCGAGATCCATCCTATTATTATTAAATCGTACATGATTTCAAGTCAGGCAATCCAAGATGGCGCGTCTGTCAAATTTAAAATTCGCCCACGATGGCGCCACAAAATTCATCACGTACGAATTATTTCCTTCAACGTCGATTGTTGGACTATTGTCTTTATTGACCGGCGAGAAATTATTCGAATGCGTATTTTGTGGTGTAAAAAGTTGACGTTTCGCCATTTTCCCCTTTCTATTCCCGTTTGCAGTGTTGCCATTCTTTGTGTGCGAATTATTCCCGTGACTCTTGTATTTATGGCCGGAATTCTGTTGGTACTCCTGTATCTCGTTCTGCAAGCCTTGAGAGATTGCTTTACTTTTTCCCTTGCACGCCTCGATTTCTCCCATCGACTTGTGTCGCGTTCGTCTGAAAACTTTTTGATGTCGTTCGGAAACCCAACGTCGCATGCGTTTGACGAATGGCAACACCATAAAGAACGCGTTTGGACTGACTCCCATTTTGACTTTCGGTGTCATGTCTTTTCTATTCGCGGGTAAATCCGCTATGGGAAACCACTCACAGGCTTTTATTTCGTTTCTAGTTCTCGGCTGGAACTTTGTGTCGCGCGGTATGTAGCCGATGATGTAAAGGCGGACAATCTGGTCATGTATTATTGCTTCGATGTAGTCTTGCTTGTTTATAAGGCCAGTGATGTCAAAGCCGGTTTCTTCCAGTACCTTTAAAGCAAAGTAGAGGACTAAGTAATGGCTAAGAGATCTTCTCTCTAAGACTTATGACAGTGACAATCTATTGTGCTGGATAAGTAATTTTAACCACTTCACTGGTGACTGACTTTCAACATTTGAATAGAATAGTTTATTAGTCATATTGTATTACATAATATCTCACATGCAGACAGAGATTAGCAGTGTGGCCAGACTGGGTCGTGAGGACATTATTATTAATTTTTTTTTGTAAGAATATTAGTCAAACTGAACTTGACTTATACTCTCCTCTTCCCTACAAATAATCGAAAAGCTTATGCTAGGAGTGGCTATGACAGTAGTGCAACAGTTTGGGTTCAAACCTGCGACATTTCAGTTTTGAGTCCACACCTATAACCATTGGGCTATTGAGGAACTATACAATAAATCTGCGCTTTTTTAAACTTACTTCTCTAGCAGCACATTTCCAGGGCTCCTCGTCCTCATTGACCTTGCCCTTGGGGAAGCCCCAAGAGGCCTTAGTCCAGTAGGACTGCACCAGCAGCACGTGCGACAGGTCGCTGTCCAGCAGGATGGCTCCATATGTGGGCACACTTTGTTTGTATTCACGCCAGTTGTCCAACACTTCGTCAAGGTTCCTTATGTGCTCTCGAAGCTGGGGGACATGCTGTAAGGACAACAAATCAAAATCCTTACTGATACTCATGCAGCAAAAGACCAATGTGATATTTGGCACGGGTATCGTCAAAGACCTATAGAATGACATAGGTTACTTTTTATCCCTGAATATCACAAGTTCCTTTGGGATTTTAAGCATTAACCCACGCCACGCAGACAAAGTCCTAGGCATCCACTAGTTTTATAAACCAGCACTCCGACTTTATCCATGTGGACTGTTTTTAAAATCCTATGGGAACTCATGATTTTCAGGCAAAATTCAAAAGGTTAAAGAACCTTTAAAGTTAGTTAGCGCCTACCCAGATTGCCAATACAATATCAAATTTAATGCATCATCATACCCTTCAGACTGTTTCTAAGGGTCTTTTAAAAGTATACTGCTTGTCTATACCTGAAAAATATGTGCAGCAAACTCTCTGATCCCACAAGGGTTCAGTCGAGTGGACTCGTCCGTGCAGTAGTAGTCCAGATAGAACCAGTGGGCCAGCTCTATTTGAAAGCAGATCCTGACTAGATTGCCCCGGTCTTCCTGTGGCAGGTTGATTATGAAACGGCTGAAGTGAAAAAAATGTATTTAAATGAAACTATATTTATTATATAAACACCTATTCAATTCAATTTATGATTATGGCGATTAATTGCTGCCAGAGGGCGCGGTAAACTTCGCCAATGACGCGTGGAATGGAGGAGACACGTTTATGGAAATCGCAGGTAAGAGTTGGAAATGGTATATCTTGAAATTCCAGCTTGCAATCCTGACAATGTACCTATAAGTAGCAGGATTTTTATAGGGGTTAGTTTCCAACCTAAAACAACACAATATAAAAATTACAAATTTTATTTACTTACATAAATATTATAGCTTAATATTATTATATTTAATATATTTACATAGAAATTTACAATATGGACTAAACACAAACATCAACAAACATTCAACATTTAAAGGACGGGGGATTTGGGGAGGAAGAACGTCATAAAGAGGGCGAAGAAGTTTAGGACAGGAGAAGAGAATATGGGAAACAGTACCATTGTCTAGGCCACATTCACACAGGGAGTGATCTTTAACTCTGATCTTGTGCAGGTGGACAGGAGTACAGGAATGACCAAGACGCAAGCGACATATTGTAGAGGTTACCCACCTATTTGCATATCTATGGGAAAAAAACCACGGTCGTCTTGGTATATCTGGTTGTATGGAGGCGAAAAATTTACCTTTAACCGATTTTGATTCCATCCATAAAGATTTCCAGGACATATCCAGATAAGATTTAGCAAGGCAAGATAAATCTTGAGAGCTATTTTTAAAATGCTCAAGAGAGCCTAGTTGTATGGCAGATTTAGCACAAGAGTCAGCTGTGTCGTTTCCAGGAATACCAGAATGACTTGGGATCCACACAAGAGTTACAGCCAGTCCGTTTTTATGACAATTGAACAAAGACTCTCTAATCTGTAGAATGATGGGAAACCTTGATTTACTCCGGAAAGGGTTTTCTTTAATGGACAATAAACAACTAAGGGAGTCAGTAAAAATTACAGTATGTTTAATGTTATGGGAGAGAGTAAACAGGATAGCTTCTAACAAGGCAATGGCCTCTCCTGTAAACACAGAGGACTCGGGAGGACATTTAAACTGCAAAATAATTTTGTACCTGGGCACCCAGCAGGCAGCACCGACGCAACCTTCCGGAGACAACTTCGAAGCATCAGTGTAAATAAATAAGTGATTTGACCAATTTTGATGAATTAAGCTTTGAAATTTTGAATAAGTATCTGGGGCTCCTTTGACTAGACCAAGATCAGTAATCACAGGAGGATTGTGCACCAGGGCTTTGTAAGAAGTTGAGAAAAGAGGATTAATTGGAAAAGATATTGAGGGATGAGGGAGATTGGTAAATTTACGGAAGCTATCCAAAAGGTAAGATGAAGGGTTGCTTGAGCTAAGGACTAGGGATAAATTGGTCAATTTGGGCCATAATGGGTGGGAAGAGAGCTGTAACATTTTGCTGACAAATCGGTCACAAAGGTACTGACGACGAAGGTGTAATGGTGGATCAACGCATTCAACCTGCAGAGCATTAGTAGGGGATGACTTCATCGCCCCCAGAATAATTCTGAGACAACGATATTGAATTTTGTTTAGCTTTTCAGAAACAGTTTTATTTAAAGGGTCCAAAACAAATGAGCAATAATCAATATGGCTACGAACCAATGCATTATATAAAAGTTTGAGAGAATAGGCATGAGCTCCCCACCAAACGCCTGCAACTGCACGTAGAACATTGATGCCCTTCTCACATTTACTAATTATATATTCAGTATGAGCCAATCCATTCAGTCTGTTATCGAGTATAACTCCAAGGAATTTAGCCTTATCTACTAGATTGATGAGTTGATCCCCATAGTAAAAACTAAAGTTAGGCAGAGATCTCTTCCTCGAAAATACAACGGCTTGACATTTGGCCACTGACAAGGATAAACCATGGTCAAAGAGCCATTGGCCTAGATAATGCAAAGCAGAGTTCAAACACTGGGATATTTCCTGTACTGAGCTTGAGCTGTGATAGAGGACAATATCGTCAGCATACTGCAAGATGTTACTGAAGTTGTTTACAGACAATTCAAGGTCGTGAGTGTATATGCTATAAAGCAAAGGACTGAGAATGGAGCCTTGGGGAAGACCTTTCCAGATTAGTCTGGGTGGGAGACTGGATGACTGGTGTTTTACCACAACTGACCTGCCAGAAAGCAGGTTGCATATGAAATGAGTTATCCTCGGTGGTACACTCAGCTGGTGCAGTTTATGCCTGAGCAACGGAAGAAGTACATTGTCATATGCAGAAGCAATATCAAGGAAAACACCCACAAGGTACTCTCCCTTACCAAAGGCAGTTCGAATGTCTGTGGTGAGTATGCTGAGGCTGTCTGCAGTACTGATACCCTTTCGAAAACCGAATTGCGAAGGGGCTAGCACTCCTCTGTTTTCCATTAACCATTCTAAACGGTTTTTAATGAGGATCTCGGTAACTTTAGCTAAGGTGGAAGAAAGAGCTATAGGCCTGTAAGAATTCGGATCAGACGAATTTTTTTGCGGTTTTAAAAGAGGAATTACTATTTGGGATTTCCAGGATTCTGGAATAACCCCATTTTCAAAAAAACGATTTACTAAATTTAGAAAACAATGTTTAGCTCTATCATTTAGGTTAACCAAAAAGGAGTAGGGCACACCATCTTCCCCTGGAGTTGAATCTTTTAATCCACTGAGAGCTATCTGCAACTCTGAAAAGGAAAAGGGGGCATCCATTTCGCCCAGAGAGGTTGCTGGTGCAGAAAAAGAAAATTCATCCACCTGAGGGACATACGGAGGAGCAAGTTTGTCAGCAAAGGCGCTAAGCCACTCAGAAGGATTGTTGGAACAGGGATCAGAGTGGTTAAGGGCTCTCCGAAATCTCCTGATGTTTGTCCAAACAATTGAGGAAGGGGATCTAGGATTTAGCGATTCGCAAAACTTGGTCCAGCCAAACTTTTTCTTTTTAGAAACCAACCTTTTTGTCTTAGCGTCTATGCGCTTATAATTAATAAAATTCTCCTCTGACATACAAGCTGAGTATTGATTTTCAGCTGTAACCCTCTGTTCAAATAACTCTTTGCATTCCCCATCCCACCAAGGAGGGGGGGGCAAATGCTTCTTGCTAGAGAGAATTTTACGGGGAATATTGGAATCGGCCGAAGAGATAAGAGATTTCACAAAATGATCGTAGTAAATCAAGAGATTACCATCATCACCAAGATCAGGCAGGGAGTCCATAAAGTCATCAACAGACTGAGCGTAACCACCCCAATCTGCTTTCTGCAATTTATATTTCAACAAGGGATTAGGATCGGGGCTGAAGACGGATCTACTATTTAAAGACAAGATAATGGGGAAATGGTCACTACCATAGGTACTGGGAAGGACTTTCCAGGATAGCTGAGATGCCAGAGAAGAAGAAGAAAGAGACAAGTCTACTGCCGATTTTGGGTTCTGATTGGGATAAACTCTGCGAGTCGGAGAGCCATCATTCAGGATACAAATGTTCATATCCTCAAAGATGTCAACCAACGACTGAGCAAATCCGTCACAGTTATAACACCCCCACATAGTGTGGTGGGCATTAAAATCACCCATAATCACAACAGGGCTGGGAAGTGAAGATATAATAGCATGAAGCTCTGGGACTAAAGATGGATTTGGGTGAGGGATATACAAAGAAAGAAAGGAAATATTTACAGCTCTCACAGCAATAGCATTAAACTGATCACTGTGAGAGGGGATAGGGATTGAAGAAAAGGGGAGGTTGTGCCGGACAAAGATGGCACTGCCTGCATAGCCGTCATCCCTGTCATCCCTTAAACAGAAGAAACCGGGGACCCGAAAACGGGATCCCGGCCTCAGCCATGTTTCCGAGATGGCAATTATGACAGGATTATGCAGGTTGATTAAAGATATAAATTCTTGTTTTTTAGGACGGATACTTTTACAGTTCCATTGCAGCAGAACTGTTGGAGCCATTGTTTACGATTTTATAAAGGTGGTTTATGTTTTGGGCAACGTTGGGCGGTAGGGGGATTTCGCTGCATGGTGCAACGATACTGAGGAGTAATGCTGTAAGCTGTTCCAACATATTCTCTTGGGGAAAGCTTGAGCTGACTTGACTGCTGTTAAGAGCACAGCCATTCGGGAGTGAAGAGGAGGGACTATTGACTAAGGATTGGTGAGCTAGTTTGTCGAACCCCTTTGACAAGGGAGCACGAGGACGAGGAGAGCGAACAATCGTTTCCCGATACGACCTTTGGGAAGTTGAGGGGCGGGTTACAGTTGGGCGAGGAGAGTTAGCTGGGCGGGGAGTAAATGTAGGGGTAGAAAACATTTCCTTGGTCATCTCAGCGTATGATCTGCGGACATTGGGAAAGCGTTCTGACGCTTCTGCATAGGAAATGTTCTCCTGTGACATTACCAGCTTGATATTTTGCTGACGGGCAAACTCTGGACAGTTCTTGTCCGATGCGAAATGGATGCCTGAGCAGTGTAAACAAGTAGCCTTTTCTTTTAAGACATCGCAAGACTCACCGGTATGGGGCTGAGCACACCTGAAGCACCTAGGCTTAGACCTACACTGTGTTTTAATGTGGCCAAAACGACAGCAATTAAGGCACTGAATTGTAGGATATTTATAAGGCTCTACTGGCAGGGAAGTGTAAAAGGAGAAAACTCTTTTTGGGAGGATTTGACCCCTAAAAGTCACAACTACTGACTGGGTGGGAACCCACTCAATGACAGCTTCATTTATGGTTTTGCGATTAAGGCGTCTAGCTTTCAAAACTTCACCGCAGCCAGTCGGTAAAACTAGAGACTCAACGAGCTCCTCCATAGACCAATCTACGGGGACACCACGAATCAGACCCATCCTTGTTATGTTATATGTTGGAATTGCAGCTTTATAATTTGCTTCAACTAACATTCTGCTGTTCAGGAATTCATTAGCAGCTTGGGCAGAAGATAGTTCGACGCTAATTTTATTTCGACCGATGCTTTTAACACCGTCTTTTATTATGGACGAAACCTTATTTTTGTGGAGAAATTGGCCGAATTTAAGTGCACGGATCGTAACTCCCGCGGATGGGTCTAACACTTCCCTCGTAACATGAACTATGAAGGGGCCCTTATCATCCCCATTGTAACTCTTAGGGCCTTCCGTAAAAGAAGGGTGAATAAAAACAGATTGCATGGACGGAACCGATTTTGACGAATCTGCCGGTTTTTTGCTGCTAGCTTCAGCAAGATTATCTTCTTCGCCATGACGCTTCCGGGAGGAAGCCGCTGGTCTTGACGAGCAAGACGTATCTTTCTTTTGAGACCCATCAGGGTCTGGAGGCTTCGGAGGGGTGTCCACCTCCATCCTCGCGCATTTACCTTACACCGCCACCAGAATTCGTTAGTAAATCACAATAAAACACACAAAAACCAGCTACTTTTTCACAAAAAACCACTAACAAAAAACACCGCACGTGTGTCGACCAAAGCCAACGAGCGAAGTCCATAAACACCTATGAGTTAAGAGTTAAAACATGCCAATGTCATCTATCCATCCATATCAACTCATTGCCGGACCACCACTGAGAGAGGTTGAATGAAGGGTTACTGCTGTAACTGTTTATCTATTTATAGACTACAGTTTTTGATATTGGTAAACAAAACGAAGATAACTTAGGCTGAGTCTGAATTTCACTATAGAAAAATAAGCCCCGTCTCCCGCACAATCCTAATTTGTCATGTTCTTGTTGCAAGAAACTAATAAAGGTCTTTACCTGCAAAGGTCATCCAATATATCAATTGGTATGGAATGTTTGCTATGACGAAAACTATTATCAGTCGAAGTCATATTTTCTTCTGTTTGTTTATATTTAGTTGCAAGTTCACTTTACACATCAATAATTTTAAGTCGGAAAAGTTAAAAATCTCCGTGCTCCCAGTTTGGGAAGAATTGCTTCAATTAAACTTCTAGGACAATAAAATTAAACAACAGGTAAAGGCAATGCAACATAATTGAAAACAAAACATCGCAAAGGCAATTTTTTATGATTTTCTTTCCATTTTTTCCACAGACCAGAAAAGATTTTTTCATTGACCACACGTTGACCACAGATCAAACAGATTATAGGCCACCAAAGAGTACAGATCCATAATTAATTAACAAGACCAAAGAGTTTAAACACTTTCGTATAACCCAAGAGTATATTATCACTACGTAGTTCACCAACACATTGATTTTTTTTAACCACAGAGTATAGTATGAAATATAAACCACAGGCTTATAATTTATTAGTCTGTAACCACTTATAATTTATTAGTCTGTGGTTAGAATTCTTGAAACGTTGGTGCGTTGGAACCACCACAGAGCAAAAATCAATTCATATTTGAGTTTTGACATTTTTTCACATCAACACTTGAGGTTGGAATTGGAAAATTCGTACAATTACCTGTAAATTACACTTAAAATGGACATAACACCGTTGTTCAAAGCCTGTATTAAAACAGTTCGGACTCGGAATAAAGCTTTCGGGATCCACAGCCCCGCCAGCGATGATAAGCAACGCATACTTCGAAGTAAACCGAAGACTGCCTTCATGTCTACGGCCAAAGATATAACTTCACAAATAACTAAACTTCGAGATTTTCTGCTGGAGCACAGAGAAAGGTATTTAAGCTTCTTCAATAATGTGAATGGAGATGAAATGTCTGAAGCGGAAAGGGACCAAATAGACACGGGAGCGCAAAGAATCATCAACACCTGTTCTCACCTATTAAAAGAGTTCAGAAACGATAACCGTAAGGTTTCCGTGTCTCTCCAGATGCGAGACTACATGGACGCTGTAATAGATCTCATAGATTCCTACTTGAAAGCTGTGTGCAAAATACACAGTGAGTTAAAAGCATTAAGGGTCAAAAGAGCTTTGGATATTCGGAAGCTATCACGTTTAGAATTACCACAAACTAAATCTAATATACCAAATCCGTTTATAGAAGAAAAAATTGTAGAAAAGGATGATAATGTAGTTTCAGATAATGTGGGAACAGAAGACATGGACAATTCTAGAAGTAAACTTGATTTGTCTGAGAATGAAGTTGCAGTGTTATCGGATGAGGGAGAACTAAGTGCAGAGGAGCTCCAGATGTTTGAATCGGAAAATGTACAGCTGTTGAATGAACTAAACAGTACGACAGAAGAAGTTAGACAAATAGAAAGCAAAGTACTGCACATTGCTGAGTTGCAAGAGATATTTACTGAAAAGGTAAAAGGATTTCAAATAATCAAATACTTTAGTTGAATAGATAAAGGCCACTGTGTTTATCTTTCTCTCTTTAGTGCACATTGCTGAGGGGCTGTAACTACTTCATTCCATTATTCACATAACTGCAGTGGTTTCCTTGGAAAAATAATATGTGACAGACTTTAATGCTGAGATCTATAGAGTAGGCTCTGACTTAGTTTGGACTTAAGATAGAGTTAAAATGAGACCCAAATGTGCTCTGACATAGATCTTACTCATTTTATCTCTGTTTTGAGTCAGAGCAGGGTGTAAATGCTGTCTGTAGATTTCAGCCTGAAACCTTTGAAAATTGAAATCAATAAAACAGTTGAAATTCCTATTATCACTAAATTTTCCAAGCTGCAGCTTAATTACGTTGTCATATTTTTGAAAAATTTCACTTGCAGTTTAGATATACTACTTTTACTAAATATACTGTAAAACACTACAATCCATAATTGGTTTTAATTCAACTGATACATGATAAAAAAGGGTCTTGTCACACGGACAGACAGATGCACAAAGAATGAGCCTATAAGGATTCCATTTCTTTTCGGAACCCAAAAAATAAATTATAAATGGCAAGATATGTTTACTATACTGCCATATCTCTGACCTATGTTTTAAAACCTTATTTTACACTTTTCAGATTCTACAACAAGAACAAGACATTGACAGGATAGCCAACACTGTTGTGGGCACGACTGAGACTATGAAGGATGCCAATGAACAGATAAAGCAAGCCATTCAAAGGAATGCTGGTCTTAGGGTCTATGTACTATTCTTCTTACTTGTTATGTCATTTACGTTACTGTTCTTGGATTGGTATAATGAATGAGTAATGATGGGAGCACATTCACAATTTGCTGTGACATCATGTGATTCAATTATGTTCACTTGCACCAAATACTTGTAGGTATTGTTGTTATGCTCAAAAACAATCATTAAACAAAAATACATGTTAAATTGAGTTGATAAGCTTCACATAGTGTTGTCACTTAAACTCTTTTCGGGCCAGATATTTGTTGAACATAAATATTATATACTTCTTTTTTTTCTTTTAAACAAGAATATTAGTCAAGCTGAATTTAACTTACATTCTCCCCTCCCCTTCAAATAAGCGAAAAGCTTGTGCTAAAAGTGGGTAGAACTGGATGGACAACAGACTATGTGCACTTCCACAACATTGCCCAGCACTGGCAGCATGGGCAGGAGATAAAATTTTATCCCCCAATTTTATCCACTGACGGGATACAATTACCTTCTCCCTATGCTAGAGCATGGCGACAGGGGAAAGGAGAAGTATATCCCTATTTGACATTACAAGTGGAGCAACTTCCCCCGGCTAGAGCATGGGAACAAATGAAAGTGATAAACTTGTCCTTTTTTGACTTTTGAAAGGGTCAAACGAAAACAAAAACCACCTACGAATCACCTATTAACTGTCAAAATCACGAGTATAGATAAAAAAAATTGACTTTTTGAAACCGAATTGACATAAATTTTGAAGTATTATGATATTTGTACCTCCTACTTCCATGATTTTCTTATAATGGCAATAATTGCGGGGATAAATTTTCTCCCATTTTATCCACTGTCAATATTCTTCTACCGCTGTGTCCATGCTCGATGGATGGATAAGACTAAGCAAGGGGATAAACATTTTATCCTTTTCCCGGGGATACAATTTCTCCCGCCCATGCTACCAGTGCTGCTAGCCAGCTGACTAATGACTGGGCACTCCACTGCCTCATGAGCTGTAATCACCATCAACGGCATGGCACGCAGGCAACCACACAACGAGAACATGAGACTGATTGGACAAGTCTTCGTTCTCATGTGTCAGCTTATGCAACTGGAAAATTGACGCCCGCAGCACAAAGCATTTGAATGTGCCACAGGAGTGTGATAGCATTAAAATAACAGCTATTAAAGTAGAAACTTAACTTTTAATAAAATAAAAGATTAATAATAAACTATATTAAAAAAATAACATCTTTATTAACATGGACTTCCACGGTCACATATCCAGTGATTCCCTGCAGTCTGATGTAGGCTAACCTGTGTTTAGGGGGTTCTGCCAATACTGCCTTACTTTCCGAAGTTTGGTCCCTACTCGGTATTCAGCACCGTAAAATGCCATGAACCATCAGTTCTTCCAAATATATGCTGTGTCCATGGCCACTTCAGTTTTATGACTCAATGAACATGACTCTGTTCCCCTACAGATCTCATTCCTGATTTGATTTCTAAAATAAGCTGGAAAATTAGTTATCAGGAGTATTTAACCAATGAAGTTGCAAGATCCTAAAATACAGTGAAATTGAGTCTTTCATCTCTCAATCTTCAGCTCTGGGCAGAAAGTTTCCCCTGAAAATGATCCGGGGGCAGAATCTCTACATCCACTTTGTAATAATGGATCCCTCTCTCCGTCATGTTGGGGTGAGTATGAATAATCAGAATTTCCACAAGACTCCTCAAAATGTGCGACCTCCTCTTCCATCATTATTTTTGCAATTTTCATTTTTATCTGAGCCTGTCGCCTTATTGAAAAAGACTTGATAGTCTTTGCATAACCGAGAAAGATCAGTTCTGTGGCATCATGGTCTTTGTACTGCGAAACTCGATCACTGTTCGTGCACAAGTTTTTCTCTTGTCGTGACATATAAACACGACGTCTTCTTTGCATTAACACTGATGCCTTTTCAGTAGACCTATGATTTACCTGTGTACCTGCAAAATGCAAAACTTCCATTAATTCAGTTTTGTAGAAATCCAATAATTTTATATTTTGATAACCTATATTTATTTGATAGCATTCCACTAGACCTTTCCAAAAGCAAGAGCAGCTTTACAATCCATGTTTACAAATATATTTTTGTTAAATTTTTAATTTTTTTTTTATAAAAAATAATATACCTTCACGATATTTCTCTGTGACCTGTACATCTGAACTGGATTGTGACTGAGTATCTAAATCATCAACTAGTGTGACACAAAGGTGTTTTTTCATAAATGCCATGTGTGGAGCCCACTGCCAGTGAATATATTTGGCTGCTGGGTGATTTTTTGGACACTTTTTACTTTTTAAATGCTTTGAATATGTATCTTTTAGATTCCTCCATTTACTTCTCGTTAGTTCATCTGAAAATAAGAATATTTTTCTGATATTTTGCACAATTGTTACTGTATGTACCCTGTATCACGCATGTCACGTCCACATCGAGTAGACTCAATTGCGGAAGATGTATATTCATGAACTTGCCTCATTAATGTAATTCAAGCAGTTGTAGTCAGTTTTGTGGACTAAATAAAAAAAAAAAAAAAAAAAAAGAATTAATATTCTTGAATAGATAAGATAGGATCTTGTATAGGTACTAAGAAAAACTAAGCATGCAGATGAAGCAGGATTCAGCTGTTCATTTATGTGCATACAAGTAAATGGTCAGGTTATGTTAAATTGTTATTGCAATGTAGAATTCTATAAGGAATTGTTAATATCTTGAAATTAATGAACAAAATTGTACATTTTAGTAACTTTAACTTTATGGTTGCTTACCAGAAACGTTTAAGGTTGAGGCTATTTCTTTCCAATTCCTATCTTTTTCTATTTTGTTCTTATTTAATGGGTCCTTTGCATCATACAGGCACGGTCGCTGCCTAACTAAATCAATAAAATATTCAATATTCATTTTGTGAAGTAGGTACCTACTGAAAATTGAAAATATTTTGATATTAAATCTTGCAAAATAAATCATAAACAAAAACACCAAAAAACCTGTGCAAAAATTATAGTACAAAGACAGCAGGGTTGCCAACTCCTAAAAAAAATAAGCCCTAACATCAACATGAAATACCCCTAAATAACCCTAAATGCAATATTCAAAAGCCCCAAAAAAATCCCTGTATCTTGTTACCATTTAAGGCTAATGTTTAAATGAGTTTCCCGTTTTATTGAGGTAAATAAAAATAATATAACTTAATTTTAATTACATTATTCGGCAGAGGTGTAACTATACCGTTTGAGGCCCGTGGCAAATTCATTGGATGGGGCCCTCCCTTCCCCAATATAAAGAAGCTCAACCAATGAGATAACATTTTTTTATTTTATAATAAATCACTACGTGAAGTAGGTACATACAATTGCAACGTAAAAGCGACATTTTCCCGAGCGAAGTGAGCGCGAAATTTTTTATGATTGCATTACGGCACTTAGTAGTCCATACTTGGTACCTACAATAGAAATGTAAAAGTGATATTTTCGCGAGCGAAGCGAGCGCGAAATTTTTTATGATTGCATTACGGCACTTAGTAGTCCATACTTGGCACCTACAATAGAAAAGTAAAAGTGACATTTTCGCGAGCGAAGCGAGCGCGAAATTTTTTATAATTACATTACGGCACTTAGTAGTCCATACTTGGCACCTACAATAGCAACGTTTTTTTATTTTGCACTACGCCATATCTACTACATAGTCCTGTACTTTTGGCGCTTGAGACCCTGTGTTTGTATGCGCCGCACACCCGGCATCGTAGGTATTATATATAGAATTTTAATAAAAATGTTAGAGGTCGCTTCGCTCACGAAAATGTCGCTTTTACGTTGTTATTACAATAGCAACGTAAAAGCGACATTTTAGCGAGCGAAGCGAGCGTGAAATTTTTTATGATTGCTTTACGGCACTTAGTAGTCTATACTTGGCACCTACAATAGAAATGCAAAAGTGACATTTTCGCGAGCGAAGCGAGCGCAAAATTTTTTATAATTGGTACTTAGTAGTCCATTATTGGCATCTACAATAGCAACGTATAAGCGACATTTTCGCGAGCGAAGCGACCTCTAAAATTTTTATGATTACATTACGGCACTTAGTAGTCCATACTTGGCACCTACGAGTACAATCGAAACGTAAAAGCGACATTTTCGAGAGCGAAGCGAGCTTGAAATTTTTTATGATTGCATTACGGCACTTAGTAGTCCATACTTGGCACCTACAATAGCAACGTTTTTTTATTTTGCACTACGCCATATCTACTACATAGTCCTGTACTTTTGGCGCTTGAGACCCTGTGTTTGTATGCGCCGCACACCCGGCATCGTAGGTAAAGTCGGCCCTTCAAACTATTTAGCTATTGTTATTGGGGTACCTATATTCGGTAATTAATTAGATATTTTATAAAATTTTAAAATATGTGTTTATGGACCTAATGACATTTAGGTACCTATACAAATATGTATCTTTTTAATTTATGTAAGACATAAATAAAAATTTTGGCCCGCCCCTAAAATCTGCTGCCCTAGGCTCCAGTCAACTCAGCCTTTTGGTAAATCAATTTACTGTGCGTAGCCTTTATTGTCCCAAAGAATTTAGTTTATATCAATTTTAATTTTGAAAATGATCGCTCGGCCCTAGTGCCGACTACGGCTAGCCGTAGCCACAGGAATGGCTATAAATGTTAGGATCATCTTGTGCTTCTGACTCTCTCTGACCGGGGCCCCTTCCAGCTGGGGCCCGTGGCATTTTGCCGAAATGCCACCCTATAGTTACGCCTGTGTTATTCGGAAAGTAACGCAAGATCCACCATCACGTTTTAAAATGAAAAGGGAAATCGGTTTCGTAATTTGTTTTTCACTATATTATATATCGAAAAAGCGTGTTCAACGCTAATGTATTGAAAAATTTTCAAAACGCTTTAATAAAATAAATAAAAAATAAAAATAGCCTTTATTCTCTGATCTCTTATAAACTAATTACAACTAACATTATTACTATTCCTATGTCTAATATTAATAATAATTGGTTCATTTATCTTATATATATATCTTAGGAATCGTAACCCCAGCATTACGGATCAGGTTGTCCTTTGACATAGGCCTCCTCTAGAAATTTCCATTTGTCCCTATCATGTGCTAATCTGCGCCACCCCTGTGGTAGATCATCCTCCCATCTTCTTTGTGGCCGACCTCTTGCTCTGCTCCCATCTCTGGGGTACCAGTAAATGATTTCTTTAGTCCACTTTTCTCTGGGAGATCTAACCACATGGCCAATCCAACGCCATTTAAGTTTCCTTATTCTTTTTGACACATCTACCACAGCTGTGAGCTTCCTGATTTTGGTCAGTCTCCATTTGTCCTTCAGTCTGATGTGAAGCATGCTCCTCTCTATCCCCTGTTGGCATACCTTAAGCTTTTGACTATGAGCCTTTGTCAGACCCCACGTTTGGCACCCGTAGGTAAGTATTGGTAGGATGCACGTGTTGAATACTTTACGCTTGATTGTCATTAGAGTATTTTTATTCTTCAATATATCCTTCAGTGACCAGTAGCGAGCCCAGGTATTATTTATTCGCCTTTGCAATTCCTTGTCCATTTGCAAGTTTGGTGCAATTAGTTGGCCTAAATAGATGTAGTCATCCACATATTCTATGTCCTGGTTGTTTACATTGATTTTTTGTTGATATCTATTGGTCAAAACTTTTGTTTTGGTTGTGTTCATTGTCAGACCTGCTTTTTGGCTCTCTGTTGCTAATTGTTCAAGCATTACTTGTAGAGTGACTGGATCCTCGGCAAACAGTACCAGGTCGTCTGCAAATCGCAGGTGTGACAGCCTGCCTCCATTAATGTTTAATCCCCACTCTTCCCAATCTAGATTTCTGAAAATCTCCTCTAACACCGCCGAAAAAAGTTTGGGAGACAGAGGATCCCCTTGTCTGACTCCTTTTTGAATTTTAAATTCCTCTCCAATTTTTTCTAATTGTACTTTTGCCGTGCAGTTGCTGTATATATTCTTTACAAGTCTAATATATTTCTTTTCTATTCCTTGATTGACCAAGGCTTTATATATGTAGTTATGAGAAAGGGAATCAAATGCCTTATTATAGTCTACAAAGGAAATATAATATGGTTTTCTATATTCGTTATATTTTTCTATTACTTGTTTTACTACATGCATGTGATCTACTGTTGAAAAATCAGCTCTGAACCCTGCCTGTTCTCTTGGTTGTTCTGCATCTAATTGTTTAGTGAGCCTGCCTAAGACAATTTTTGAAAAAATTTTGTATATATTTGTCATAAGACTGATTGGTCTATAGTTGTCTATTTTGTCTTTATCGCCTTTTTTGTGAATCAGTATTATGGTTGATTTTGTCCATTGTTCTGGAATGAATTCACTATCTAAGATATCGTTGAATAAACTAGTTAGTGGTTTTAATATTGCATCCAGTGACCCTTTAAGCAATTCATTGGTTATTCTATCTTCTCCTGGGGCTTTGTCATTTTTTTGTGTTAGTATAGCTTGTTTTGTTTCACTTTCTAATATGTAAGGGATTTCTTCTTCCTCGTTTGGCTTTTCAATTACTATTGGCATTTCCGGTGAACTGTAGAGGTCTTTGTAGAAATTCGTAGCGATTTTGCTTATAGTTGTTCTTTTTGACGTAGTATACTCCTTGTTTTCTTTGTTTTTTCCCTTCATTTTTGGTATCCAGGACGAATGATCTCTAAGTTTCTTCAGTGCTTTTTTAATTCCTCCTGTTTTTTCAATTTCCGATTGGATTCTGTTGAGACTTATCTCTTTCTTATGATTTCTTATACTTATTGTGATCTTTTTACTTAATGTTTCTATCTTTTTAATGTTCTTTTTCCTATCTGCAAACAAATTTCCTCTTTCTTTTATCAGAGTTCTTGCGTTTTGTCCTATTTTGTCTACTTTGTTTAACTTGCTCATGCTCCTCAATTCATTTCCTAAATTTGTTACTATTTTTTCGAGTTTGTTGTACTTTGCTTGAATTGAATTATTGTTTACAATTTTGTTTATTTGTCCTTTTGCTTTATTAAGGATGTTTTCTGGGATTGGAGTTGCTATTTGATCTGTTATGTTTTTTATGTGTTTCCTTGTTCTTTTTTTCTTTGTAGTTCCTAAAGTAGCTCTAACCATTCTATGGTTCGTACTGAAGTTTAGTTGATTTACTACACCTACATCATTAAAGAAATTTGGGGTGTTAGTTAATATGAAATCAATTTCATTTCTGGTTTTACCATCAGGTGAGATCCATGTCCATTTCCTGTTTGTTTTTTTCTTATAATAGGTGTTCATTATCCTTAAATTGTATTCGAGAGCAAGATCAATGAGTTTTTGTCCATTTTTATTACGCCTACCTCGACTGTAGAGTCCAATGATGTTAGTTTCTCCATCCTGTTGGCTACCTATTTGACTGTTGAAATCTCCCATCACAATCTTGTTTTTATTAGTTTCTTCAATAGTATCTTGTAGTGATGTATAGAATAAGTTCTTTTCTTCATCATTCGCTTGCTCTGTGGGCGCATATACTTGTATTATGGACCATGGCTCTTTTCCGTCTTGGATAATCAAGTCCAAAATGGCAATTCTTTCTGATTTACTTCTAAATTGTATGATGGACTCTTTTAGATGCTTTTTGACGATAAAGCCCACACCATGTAGCCCCTTAGTTTCTCCTTTGTAGTAGAATATGTAATCTTTATGCTCTCTCACTTCTTCTCCTAATCGTCGTACTTCGCTTAATCCTATAACATCCCAGTTTATTTCTTCTAATGCATATTCTAGTTCCATCAGTCTATCGTCTGTTCTGAGTGTTCTTGTATTTAGGGTTGCTATGAATAGTTTGTTTTGATCTTTTCTTTTCGTTGAGTTTAGTAGATGTTTTGGGTTTAATATTTTTCCTGCTTGCTGCTTGTCTTCTAGAGGGTGGTGGTCTGAGGTCCCGAGGTGACCAGCCTGGTTGGGACCTTTCCATGTTGTTTTGTTATTTTTCGTTTGTGACTTTTTAGTTTTCCGTTCGTTGCTGGAGTTACTTGATTGCTAATTCACGCTGCTAGCTCCGCTAAATGAGAGTGATCTCACTTTATCAAAGTAGTTAACTCGGCTCATTTTAGTCTTGTTGGTGTTTTTTGTCTTCTCGTCGTTTGATGTGATTGGCGAGTTTGTAGGCGATCGCTTCCTTTTTTCTATTTTTTCTTTTATTACTAGTCTATCGTAAACAATATATCCCTCATTGCCCTTGTCTAGTTCTTCTTTTAGTTGAGTTTTTAATTCTTTTCTCTTTAATAGTACTTCTTTGGGGTAATCTTCTGTTATGTATATTTTTTCTGGTAGATGTTTCTTATTTCTTAAAAGTTCCATTTTTCGCCAGTACAAGGTGAGCGTCATGCATATAGGCCGCGTTTTACCGTCAGTTTTCTTTCCAATTCTTTGAAAGTTACTTATCTCCCATTTGTCCCAAGATTCTATACCTGCTTTGTCACTGACAACGTTCAAAGTTGAGATAATATTTTTGAGTAGGTCAGAGAAATTAGTTTCAGTTTCTTGGACACCATGAATGATTAGATTGTTTCTCCTTGCTTGTCTTTCTAAATATTGTGTTCTTGTCTTCAATGTTTCTACCTCTAGTTTCAGTCCAACTATGTCATCCACAAGAGGTTTTAGTTTTTCATCCATGTTTGTAATCATATTTTGGTTTATAACAGCTGTTTGTTGGCTCATCTCCTCTTTCATTTTATTCCAAAGTAATTGAAATTGAGGGTCCATTGTTGATTTAAAAAACTACCAAATTGGTAGCTTTTCTTAGATTGGTGTTGTGGCAACACTTGTTCCAACTGCCAGATGTCAACAGTATGTAACTGTCAAGTGTCAAATATGTTTACCGGTAAATCGTAATGGATTCTAACCTCCAAAAAACGTCGTAATTTCTCACTTATTTTTCAGTCTTCTCTCTTGTTTATTAGTTTTAACCACTGTATATTCCGATTTCGTGTGATTTCAGTGTATAAAATCACGTTATGCCGTATCGTATGATGCGTTTTAAACACTTTTCTGGAATTATAATTACGAGAGTACTCTTTATGCAGCGAACTGTCAGACAGCCGGAAACGGAAAAACCCTTTAGCTAAAACACAAAACGCTTTAGCTAAAACGATTTTAAGCATATTATTCCGAAATATCATAGGCGTTTTGCTTTATTTACTCGTTTTGGTTAGTCAATTATGTGACGCTTGAAAATTTATTTATGCCCCTAAAAATAGCCCTAAATTTTTTTGAGCCCTAAAAAAATCCCAACAAGCATAATTCCGCCCTAAATTTGGGGCTAAAAGCCCTAAGTTGGGAACCCTGAAAGACAGTATTTGTTATAGTTGGTTATAGTAGTACCACAGACCAGTAACAAGTAGGTACCTACTCTGGTAGGTACTCTCACATTGTGACAGTGACGTACGAAATAAGGTAGGTACCTATCCCCTTCGTAGGCACCTATAGGTAGGTACTCTCAATCAAAGACTATAAACACTACGTTGGTTCTACAATACCTACATACTTTTTGACGTCCACTGAAGTCTGAGTTTAGTTGACTCAATTTGAGCCCAAGTATTAGTGTTCTGTGTTTGAGCCCCTCGAGCTATAAACCTCTAGGCCTTGGTTGAGTGCTGTCCTAGTGAGGCGATGAGGATATAACACGATATAATTGGAAAACCAGCCCCGAGTCAAAACTAAAAACTTTTGATTCTGAAACCCACAATATATGTTTGTGCTGAAACCCACAAACATATATATGTTTGTGCTGAAACCATGCAAACTCACTCTGTACCACAGATATATCTGTGCTCTTTGTAAGTAAATTACATACTCTTTGTAAGTGTCTTTGCACAAAAATGTACTTTCACTTGAGTCTTACTCTGTGTTGGGGAACAAAAAGTAGTAGGTAATCTATGGTAATCTGTGAACAAAAAATTTCAAAATATTTCCGCTCATCCAATTTACTTTACTTTTATTTACTCGTAGAGAGAGAAGACATAGAGCCAGTGACGATTTCTTTCTCACTCACACTAAAAAGAGAGCAGAAATAAAGTTATTAACGTGATAAACAGAGACGCAGCTACCCAATTTTTTGTCCCTCATCGTGTAACCAGTTTTTTTCAAGGTCGACACACTTTTGTGCGAAACAAACTGACAGTTAATAAGAAAATTTAGTATCTATGTGTGTTGCCAGCTTTAGGTACCTATACAATGTCCCGATTTTCCCTATCCTACTTATATTATAAATGTGAAAGTTTGAATGTATGTATGGCCATCCATACATACATCCAAATTTCCAACATCCATATGTTTGTTACTCAATCACGCCACACTAAACCGATATGGCTGAAATTTGGCACGGAGATAGGTTTTTTTTTAGTAATGTCCTCTGACATACCGTAACGGCGGGTTACTTTGGCTACTTTTTCAATTTTTTTTTTAATTTTTGTTGAAACAAAATAAAGTCGTGATGGAAGAGATGAATATTATGAGAAAAGAAAAGAAAGATGATGGATACTAGAATATATGTCGGCGATGATTAAAGTGTATTCAGTTAGATAGTGTCGGTTACTGTTCTGAATCATCCTGAAGTTTCGTTCGAATGTCCAACGACCAGTCGAGAACTGTTGGCGATCTTAAGAATTATTTTATCTACAAAGTTCTTAATTTTTAAAGCCATTTTTAAATAGCTAGAGGCAGACTTTTAATGTTTTTTTTTAAATAATTATTAACTTAAACTATGAAGAGTTGCAGTTTTATACGACTGCCTGAAAAAAGGAATATACTGTTAATTTTGATAACTAAATATACAATTTTTGTTGCTTTTAATTCAATAGCATTACTCGATCGAAGGAAAATTTTAACTGTTCATTACAAATTATTTTGTGTAACATTCTTAATAGTAACGAAAAAAAATTTTCCTTTGTGTTACATACATCTTTTTTCAAAGTGACTCACATATGCTAAATTTCTATTCGGCATTTCAATATTTTTTTTAAGGAGCAAATAATTATCTAGTGAATTGGTCCTATGAAACTACATTAAAAAACTTTAGTATAAAAAAAAAATATTTTTAAAAAACCGACTTACGTGTACAAACTAAAATTATTTTATACTTTTAAGTGGTGGTTGAAGTTAATATTGTGTGCAATAAAGAATAATAAATTCTTTATTGCACACAATATTAAGATATATGTAAAAAATAGAAGCTTACCCTAATAGGTATGTCTCTCCCAGACAACCTTATATGTGTAGGTATGTTATTTAAAAAATAAAACAGTTCAGCATCTGTTTTGTCGTTTTATTTAAAAATCCTGGGAAGAATTTTCCATCTAATTTGGGGTACTAGGGGAGTGCAGTTATTGTGGCAACATTAAACTCGAACTTGTCATGTGACGTCATCGTTACGTCATGTTATCTCTATTTCAGTCGCGGTTACACAGTACCTTGGTCTATTGCCTTCTCTGTCTACGTATTTACTATAATTGTATAATTGTATTAAACTCACGTTCAATAAAATAAGATATTTGTAATACTTAATTAAATTCATCATGAAGTAAGACCAAAATATATGTACACTATAAATCACTATAATCCCTATTTGCATGTGTAATTTGTGTGAATTTAAACAAAAAAATTATTTTAGGTTAACGGTGGACGGCTTGCTTGTATATTTTCCGTACGATTACATTTATCCGGAACAATATGCTTATATGTTGGAGTTGAAGAGAGCGCTTGATGCTAAAGTAAGTAAACCTTGCCGGCTGGAAGCTTGTTAGAAAAAGTTAGTTGCACAAACTTTCTTTTGATCTGAATACATGGAGATAAGCAAGGAACATCAAACTTCTTTTTGTATAATCCTTCAAACCAGAATAAATCTGTGGATAAACCATTCACCCGGAAGGTCCAATTCACTGAATGCCCAATATGTCTTACCTCCTATTCCCAGAATGTCCGATTCTTGAATGTCCATTAAAGTAACTTATTTTTTAGGGTCATGGCTTACTGGAGATGCCCTCAGGAACTGGGAAGACTATATCTCTGCTATCACTTATTGTGGCCTACATGATACAAAACCCACACCACATTAGGTATGTCGTATTATAAATAAAATTTTATGTTTTTGAATGCTGTGTGGATTGAAGGATAAAACAACAAACAAAAATACTTTCACATTTATACAGCTACTAGTAGCTTTCATCTATTTTTGAAGTATAAAAGATAGCCTAAGTCACTTCCCAACTCCTCATGTATACCAATGCAACAAAATCACATTGATCCATTACTCGCTTGCTGCATGATTGAAGGACAAACCAATAAACATTCACTCTTTGTAATATGAGTAAGGATTTATTGTTTGCTCTAATATTTTTTTTAAGGAAACTGATCTACTGTTCCCGTACTGTACCAGAGATAGAAAAAGTGTTGGAGGAATTGAAAAATTTGATAAAGTACTACGAGAAAAGCCATGGGGAGAAGCCTAATCTTACTGGAGTTGTTCTTAGTTCAAGAAAAAATCTATGCATACATCCAGAGGTAAAATTTGGTGCAACTAGTAGATTAAATGTTCAGTTGACTGTGACATGGGAATCGTATGGCTCTGTTTGATAAATTTAACATACCAAGCTGTTTCTGTGCCAAATTTCATGTCAATTGTCGATTAGTCGTGAAGATGTATAAAACAAAATATTGTCCTTAGGTACTGTAAATGTTGACACTTTTTGTTACCAGCATGGGAATCATCACAGGAGACAGTGGTATCTGTGTTTGGTAACACTTGATCACAGTCATAGGTTACTATTTCTGGGCACTACCTAACTGGGCAAAACCTAGTGTCCAACTTTACTAAGTGGACACTAGGTTTCCAACTTATTTTTCAACTTATGAACGTTTATGTAGAAACTTCTTGTGCTTGTTAAGAGCCACAAGTTGGCCTACATGAAATAAATAATTTTGAATTTTGTGTTGATTCAATGTTAACGGATGTCAACCCAGATATTTCCAGTTTCTAATTACTATTAGTATTTGATAGATGGATTGAAGGATAAACCAACAAATCAAAAATCCTCAAGCCAACAATCACTTTCACACTTTAGCAGGGCTCCTCTCAGACAATGGTTATAGGTCCTGCGACTTGACTCTCACCATTTATTAAATTTAATCAGAAGTGGTGATTCCTACACAAAACTATAAACTTTCCCTATTTTTTTCTTCTATTTAAACCACCCTTGTATTAAGGGAACAAAATAAAAGAAAATATTCATATCAGTCAAGCTGTTTCTGAGTTTTAGCCAGGCCTTCAAATTGCAATTGATTATACGGTTTGTCTTTTGGCAGGTATCTCGAGAAAGAGAGGGCAAGCTGGTGGACGGCAAGTGCCACTCTCTGACTGCCAGCTACATCCGAGACCGCCATGAGAGGGACAATTCTGTTCCAATATGTATGTCACTAATCACTTTTTTTAATCATATAGACTAGCACTTGACTGTGATCATAACTGATGGAATGCGTTTGTCTAGAAGATGCCTATTCACCTTTATTTATTCATATTCATTCTTTAATAAATAACTTCACTTTATGAGATAACTGTATCCTTACTTAAATTCAAAAATCTTTATTCCAAACAATCTTATGCCGGCGTCTTTGTTATTTATATATTACCTAGGATTAGCTGATGCCCGCGACTGCTTTCGCTAACAATAATAACTGAAGAATAACAAGTAGGCTATGTCATTCTCCAGTATGACTAAGATTCGCGGTACTGCGAGAAAATTTACGAAAGAATTTTGAGAAAATACTATGTTTTAGACGAATTTTCTTGTCGTGGGCTAATGTTAGCCCTACTGATCCTCAACTGTACTCGTGCAAGAAATCCCTGTTGCTACGTGATTGAAGGACAAATCAACAAACAAACACACTGTCGCTGTCTGTTTTTTTTTTGACACCACTATTTCCTTGTGTAATTTGAAATCACTATTATTCTTTAAAAAATAATTATGAAAACTACAGCTGTGGAGAGGCATGTTAACTTTGATTTGCTTGACCAATGGATAGTCACCTTAACTTTCCTCTGTGTGAACAGGTCAGTTCTACGAGGGTTTTAATCGAGAAGGCAAGGAGTCTATGCTGCCTTATGGCGTATACACCATGGACGACCTCAAGCAGTATGGCGCGGACAGAAACTGGTGTCCCTACTTTTTGTCCAGATTTGCTGTGAGTAATCCTTACTAATGCTATGAATGCGAAAGTGTGTTTGTTGGTTTTTCCTTCAGTCACGCAGCAACGGACTGACGTGAGTTTTTGTAGGGGTATAGTTGAGGACCTGGAGAGCTTTTATCCCGGAAAATTAAGGAATTACCGCGGGAATCAGCTAGTATGCGAAATGCAAAAGTATATTTATTGGTTTGTCTTTCAATCAAGTAACAACAGAGTGAATTTTTTGCATGGGTATTGTTGAGGACTTGGAGAGTGGCATAGCCTACCTAGCCTGAAAAACAAAGAGTTCCTAAAAACTTACTCCATGCAGAAGTCGCAGGTCAAAGCTTGTTTAAAGAAAAAAGCCAACCAACTGCCACTGAAGCTAATTCTGTTCTACATAATCTCTAAATTAAACTTAATTGACATCTTGTGCTATCCCTTTCATTATGCTCCCTATGGAAAAGGATAGAAACCTTTGTAAACCCCGAATGTCTAGTATGTCTGTTATATCTTATTCCCGGAATGTCCAGTCTGCCCGGTAGGTCTAATTGCTCGAATGTCCAATATGTCTGTTATGTCCAATTCTCAGAAAGTCCAGTCTACCCTCTACGTCCAATTCCCCGAATGTCATATTCCCAGATACACTTAGACCTATCAATTTAGTTTAGACATTGTGTACAACAGAATTAGCCACAATATCTTTTTTGTTTATATCTTTTTTAGTTACACCCCATGTAAGTCTTTCCTTTGAAATAATTAATATTTGTCCAATACAGATAATTCACGCAGAAATAGTAGTATACTCCTACCATTATCTCCTAGATCCAAAGATCGCAGAAGTGGTATCCAAAGAGCTAAACAAAGAAGCTGTGGTTGTCTTCGACGAAGCGCATAACATAGACAATGTTTGCATAGACTCTCTGAGCGTCAAACTGACTAGGAGGACCATAGACAAGAGCACACAGGCACTACAGTCTTTGGAAAAAGCAGTGACACAGTAAGTTTTATTGTATTTTAATTATAAAGATAAAAAATATATTAATTACCAATCTTTATGACTACAGAAGAGCCCACAAGAAACTTACCCTTTACAAACTACACAAGCTTTAAGTTTATTTGGAGGGGTGAGTGGAATATTATGGACATGGCTAATAAAAATAATAAATTTATAAAAAAATCACCAACGAATCAATTGCTAATTTTACCTGGGGTAGAAGTGTAATGGGACGCAGATACGCAATAACGATTCAACCCAATGTGGGTTGAATCATTAAATTAAATACATACATAATGCAAAAGAATAAAGTTGACTTTTCAATTGATAAGTTGGGTTGGGTTGACTCATTATTGCATATCTGTATCCAATAATTAATCTATGATTATCACTGGAGAGGTGGTATCACTGGACTGCTTTCACATTTTTTTTGGACCTTTTTTAAATCTTCTTTAAAGATACCCGAAAACGTGGGGTAGGGTCCTGGGTTATGTGGGGATTTTACCCACTAAAACCCCCTTCATAGCCACCCTCAGCGCAATCAAATTTTTTTTGGACCTACTTGATTGACGCCATATTGGCGCTGTAAACAGTTACGAGTGTCCAAGGAACTAAAATTACCTGAATGACGACAGATTAATTATAAACTATTACTTTACCGATTCGTATAAGAACAGCCAGTCCAGCATTAATCATAGATTAATTTGACTGTACCGTTATTCGAAGCTTAATTCATTGAGATAGGCACTACGTTTCCTGCCTTTATACATCTGTCTCTCTCTGTCATATTGCCGTCTCTTTCTAACCCCCCATCCAGCAACAGCGCTCGCCATTTTGATCATTGGCGTGTTGTTGTTGTTGAGGTCAGTGATAGACGAGACGTATAATGTTAGGAAATTGCAGGTTGAAGCAAGAGGACGCGGAGCGGCTGACGCTGGAGTATGAGCAGATGGTGGAGGGGCTGCGGGAGGCGGCCGCGGCGCGCGACGCCGACATGATCCTCGCGAACCCCGTGCTGCCCGACGAAGTGCTCAACGGTACGTGGGGCTTTTCTTGGAATGCACTGGGACTAGTAGATAATTGTATTGGTTATTTCTTTAATTCAGACTTACAAAAGCGCTTACGAATGTCAAAATGGTTAATTAATAGGTAATATTGCAAATGGTATACCAACCTCTATAATATAATTAATCTATGAAATCATACAACGACAACAATTAATTATAGAGGTCGGTGCGCCATTTACAATATTACCTACTAGTTCTAGAGACACTCGTGTCTGATTAATGATTACAGCGCCAAAATGGCGTCAATCAAATCCAAAATGGCGTCAATCGAGTAGGTCCAATTCCATGTAGGACAACACCCTGTCCAGTGTTAATCATAGATTAATTATAGAGCTCAGTGAAAGGTCGCCATCCATTACACTATTGTCGTACCCACTCCTAACATAAGCTTTCCACTTAATTGGAGGGGAGTGGAGAATATTAGTTCAGCTTGGCTAATATTCTTTAAAAAAAATTTGTTTCAGAGGTGGTTCCAGGCAACATCAGGAACGCGGAACATTTTCTGGGCTTCCTGAAGCGTTTTATAGAATACCTGAAGACTAGATTACGAATACAACACGTGGTACAGGAATCTCCGGCAGGTAATGTCATCATTCATTTAATTTCTCTTATGCTATTGAGCTCTAAAATAATCCGAGAGATGTCCTTTTAGTCTTACTAATATTATAAACTAGATAATGCCCGCGACTTCATCCGCGTGGATTAAGGTTTTTGATTCCCGCGGGAACACTAGTTTTTCTTGACCATGGTCCATGTAACTAGATGTAAATATTAACAATTCTAACTAAAACAATTATCGTGATACATACTCGTATAATTTATCAAATAGGCTACCCATGTTAAGGCATCAAATTAAATACTAATATTAAGATACTCATTTAAAGACATGACTGAGACACAAATAAAGTGGAAACACTGTAGAACAGAATACAATGGAATCATGTTACACAGGATAGTTATCACTGTCTCATGAATCACTGGAGTGAATTATATCCGCGCTTTTTTATCATTTATATAGTCTTCAAATTATTGTATAATATGTTTTTCCATGAGAGCAGATTTAATTGATTTCTAAAACTTGTGTAGATCATCTCCCTTCGACAGTGTTCTCACTTAATTACAATATGGGGTTATTCAAGGGGCGCACCAATAAGTTCCTGAAAAGCCGGCAACGCATCGGTGGTGCCTCTGGTACTACAAATGTTCATGGGCGGCGGTAATCACTTTACATCAGGTGACCCGCCAGCTCGTTTGCCCGCTGTTCATATAAAAAAAAATACTTTAACAGAAGTCTAATAACTTAAGCCGTTGGTTTCTCACCAGGTTTCCTGAAGGACGTGGCGGCGCGCGTGTGCATCGAGCGCAAGCCGCTGCGCTTCTGCGCCAGCCGGCTGCAGTCGCTGCTGCGCACGCTGGAGATCCCCGACCCGTCCAGCTTCGGCGCGCTGACGCTGGTGGCCAACCTCGCCACCCTGGTCTCCACCTACACCAAGGGCTTCGTCGTCATCATCGAGCCCTACGACGACCGGACGCCCACTGTCTCCAATCCTATCTTACATTTCTCGTAAGTGTTCCAATTTTCCTTAAAAGTACGTTGTTAGGAGATGGTCCAAAAATGCATGGAGCACGGGATTACTATCTGTATAGTGTATAAAAATATAAACCACTTCTGACTGTTAAAATCCACGATTTTATCCTCATTATAAATCACAATAATATCATTTACGTGAAGACAGAAACACTACAACGTCGTTTGTAATGGCGGATTTCACGTCATACAGAGTCTATAACCACATACGTTCTCGTCATTTTTGACGTTTTGTTATCTCTCAAGTTATTTTTGCAATAAATCACAAAGATGTCATTTTTCTAATTTTTTTCTTCCATAAAAATCTCTCTAAAAGTCTTAATTATAAACATTTTAAAATAAAAAATAGCCAAATCAGTCCAGCGGTGACGAAGTGAGTGAAGAACTGAGCTAACGGACAATCAAACATTTGGTTATTTCAGTTGCATGGACTCTTCAATCGCGATGCGGCCAGTTTTCTCCAGATTTCAGTCTGTCATCATCACATCTGGTAAATATTACTTTTATTTCCAATATATTCCTACAAAAAGCCTTTCTGTTGTATTGCATGTTTAAGATAATTTGTTTTTTTACTAAACAAAAAATATATTTGACACTTTGTTGTGATTTGATGTCATATTTATTACCTTTGTTTGGGCAGGAACATTGTCTCCACTGGACATGTACCCTAAGATCCTGGACTTCAACCCGGTGATAATGAGCTCCTTCACGATGACCTTGGCCAGGCCTTGCATATTACCAATGGTTAGTGCTTAACTATAACCACTGACCTCTATAATTAACACTGAACAGGCTGCTGTCATATTTTTTAGACTTACTTGATTTCCGCCATTGTGGCGCTGTAAACAGTTACGAGTGTCCAATGAACTAAAAATAGTGAGGGCACTCGTTGACAACTGATAATAATTGATACTTTTTGGTGCTTCCTGCACCCCTATATTAATTAGTTCCAAAGACACTCGTGTGTCAAATGTGGCGCTTGAAATTCATCCATATTTCAAGCTGTCATTTGTCACCAATTCCAGTGACAATCATAAATTAATATAGAGGTCACTGACAATAAACATTACTCGATTACGACCACAGATTAATAATAGATGTCAGTGACTATAACCATTATCCGATTACTGCCTTTAATTGGCTCATAAGTAGAAATCGGATATTCGGATGCTTATGTATGTACATAAAAATTGCTATGAAATTATGGAAGCGGCTTCCTTGAAAAAAAAAGCGGCTTCTGCAAATACATAGCATGGTTTCAGATAGTGTCGAAGGGCAGCGACCAAGTGACGATTTCGTCCAAGTACGAGACGAGAGAGGACGTCGCCGTCATCCGGAACTACGGCCAGCTGCTGGTCGAGGTCAGTTTTGTTTGATACTGTAATAGATTGTTCAACAAGGGCTTAAACGAGCCCGTGCTATATAACACCAAGCATCGTCAGTGGAGCAGTGTGGGTTGCTTTTCCAGTTCCATTTTCAAAAATACGAGTAATTTCAATAAATAAGCATGCGCGCGCACGCACACACACCACACCACACGCAAACTGCATGAAGTTGAATTTTTTTAAAGTTACTATTTGGGAAGGAAGTGATTTCTACAATACAGGGAATTCTAGTGTGGAAATCACGGCTTTCAATGTATATTTTATTGTAGAGTATATAAAAAAAATTCCTAAATGTTTTTGTTAATGTCATAATATATGTATACTGCAAGTGTATTTATGTAAATAAATAAGTATTATAAACTTAAGTCTACCCATGAATTTTTTATAACTATATAAAGCGTGTTTTCAGATATCGGCGTGCGTGCCGGACGGCGTGGTGTGTTTCTTCACGTCCTACCTGTACCTGGAGAGCGTGGTGGGCGCGTGGTACGATCAAGGTGACGTATTTCAATACGGTATTTTACTCTTTTTTGAAAGGTGTCTCAATTTAATCCTAAGGTGGTAATTTACAACTAGAAAATTTATTAAAATCTTATTCAATCGTTAAGTACCAAAACAATGCATTTAAATTTTTCATTTTAAATTTTCGCGCGTACGAAAACGCTAGATGACGTCATCTCGACAGTAAATTACACACTGAGTAGGTAGTTTAATTACCTATCACAGTGACAGATGACAGCTAGCTAATAACATTAACTGACGAGGAACACACGTTATGACGTAGCGTTATGGCGGGTGGCGTTTCGCATATTTGTAGCATAGCTAAAGAAAAGTGAAAACTTTGAAATAAAATATAAAATTTATTTTAGAATTTTGGGTACACAAGTAAAAAAAGTATGTCTTAAATAAAATTATTTTGTACTGTATACAGGAGTGGTGGCGTCACTACAGAGGCACAAATTACTGTTCATCGAGACACAGGACTCGGCCGAGACCAGCTTTGCACTGATCAATTATATCAAGGTAAATTAATTCCGACATAATATGAGGCAACAAATTAATATTTTAAGTGTTACTACTAATCTCTATTAGCAATACCATTTTTTGTGTTTTAAATATTTAATCATATTTGAACACACTGACCTCTATAATTATTAGTCTATGATTAACACTGAACTGGTAGTCCTTATTACAAATGACAGCTTAAGTTATGAATCAATTTGAAGCGCCACATTTGACATACGAGTGTCTCTGGAACTAACAATAAGCTTGACTGAAATTCTTTTTAAAAAAAAAATTACGGTTACGATTGCAAAAAAATACTTTCAGTACTATCAGTTGTCAACAAGTGCCTTCACTAATTTTAGTTCCTTGGACACTTGTAACTGTTTACAGTGCCAAAATGGTGTCAACCAAGTAGGTCCAAAAAACATGACTGCAGCCTGTCCAGTGTTAATAATAGATGATAAATCAAAATCAAAATTTATTTATTTCATGTAGGCCAACTTGTAGCTCTTATGACACGTCATAAATCTACCACCGGTTCGGAATGCAGATTCTGCTGAGAAGAGCCGGCAAGAAACTCAGCAGTTGCTCTTTTCAAAAAAAAATTTTTTTTACAATTGTTAACAAAACTAGGCTATGCACACAATGTTTCCACAAAGAAGTTTCAAAAATGCACACCTACCACAACCTAACACATGTGAACATGAGTAGACACAAAGCAGACCCATTTCCGTTGGTGGCACCCGTTCAAGAGCATATAGTTATAGCAAAGAATATACAGACCAAGAACTCTAACTGCCTTATAAAAAGTGAAATAGGCTTATACCATCGCTAGGTGTCGCTACTAGTCGCTATCCACGTAAGATTAAACTAAAATCGGCGAACTATTGCATTTTCTTCGTTCAATTAATTATTACTATTTATTTATAGTATCAAAATACAAAAATTTCATAAAATCACACACGTAAAGAGCTAATTTACTTTCAACTAATTTAGAATTTTAGCAAGGTTTGACTTTGTTGTATTTTCGTTGATTAGCGAACCCATAGTACACCGAAGTTTTGCCGAATTCCGATAGATGGCATAACAAAAACAAATATTTAACATTTGAAAATAAATCGATCTCTGTTTTGTTAGCTTTAATTACTAGGTAAATTTTGTACTAGCTGCACCGAGTCCAGTTCCATACAAATACTCGATCCAAATACCTGTTCCATCTAGTTTATGAAGTTTACAAAATCATAAAATCTGCCTACTATCATAGATGAAGAATAACACTATTTCGTTGAAGCTCCGACTAGTCTAGTATTGAAAGACAAAGACGGAAAGACTGCGGAATCGTGTAGTTAAAAAAGGACAGAATATATTTTTGTACAATTCGGCACCCTTAATTTGAACCTTATTTCTATACTATTAAAACTCGCGACAGGCACTCGTGTTTGCCTAAATAATTCTGGTGTCAGTCATTTGAATTTGAATCATATTTCTATGTATTAAAAAGAGTGCACGTTGCGTTACTTTTATATGTATCGAAATATGGTTCAAATTCAAATGACACGTTTCGAGCAGGCCGCGGGTGGGACAAAAGAATATACAATTCTTTTCTCTACGACTGCGATCTCACCTGATGGTAAGTGACGATGCAGTCTAAGATAGTAGGGGCTAACTTGGAAGGGGTATGGCAGTGTTCATTCAACCTAAACCCCTAATCTGTTTCTACACGCCATCGTGTTTTTGTTGTTTTTGATGTTTTTCTATGTATGTCCACTATTGTCCACCACCGATTCACGCGATTTTTTTTTTAATCGACAAAAGAAGCTTGCGAAATGGGTGCATAAAAATGTTTACCTGAAGGTACTCCTCAAACCTGATGCTGCAGGGGTATACTTTCCCCCTAAATTATGGAGCTTTAGGAACTGTTGTTTACGAATTGGTATACTTGCTACTAGATCATAGAGCTCCAGGTCATCCTCCTCAATACTGCAGCCCGATTAAGAACGTTCCGATAACTTATTTAGCGATCGATTCGGTTTGTTACCGTACGATAACATATATTTTCAATTCAGAACTAATACCTATTCTCAAAGGTGTGTGAAGTCTGCCAATCCGCACTTGGTGGTAGTGGCCTCATCGAGAGAAATAGTAGGTAGTGGGCCTGCGATTGGTTGAGAGGAATTAATGAGAAATCCTTAAGTACTAATAAATATCCTTACTAATCTTAATCCTTACTAATATTTTAAATTCGAAAGTTTGTTGGTTTGTCCTTCAATCACGCAGCAACGGTGCAACGGACTGACCTGATTTTTGCATAGGTATAATTGAAGGACCTAGAGAGTGACATAGGCTAAGGACATAGGCTACTTTTTATCCCGAAAAAACAAAGAGTTCCCGCGGGATTTTAAAAACTAAATCCACGCGGACGAAGTCGCGAGCATTAGCTAGTCTATACTTCTATACTATTATAATAAAGAGAGAGCGCGAATTTTGTGGGTTTGTATGTATGTCCGGAGCAAACTTTGGAACCACCGCACCTATTACAAAAATTATAACAGTAAAAAGGAATAGGGGGGGTCCCTCGGGCCATAAAATGGTTGAAAAAAAATTTAAAAGTCATCGCCACATTGGAATTCGTTGTTATTGGACCGATTTCTTTCAAAATCGATATTTAGGCTTCTCTGGGGTCATGAAAGAGGAAATGGTTGCCAAAATTTTGAAAAGCCACCGCCATATTGGAATTCTTTGTTATTGGACCGATTTCGTTCAAAATCGATATTTAGGCTTCCCTGGAGTCAAGAAAGAGGAAATGGTTGCCAAAATTTTAAAAAGCCACCACCATATTGGAATTCTTTATTATTGGACCGATTTCGTTCAAACTCGATATTTAGGCTTCCCTGGGGTCATGAAAGAGGAAATGGTTGCCAAAATTTTGAAAAGCCACCGCCATATTAGAATTCTTTGTTATTGGACCGATTTCGTTCAAAATCGATATTTAGGCTTCCCTAGGGTCATGAAAGAGGAAATGGTTGTCAAAATTTTGAAAAGCCACCGCCATATTGGAATTCTTTGTTATTGGACCGATTTCGTTCAAAATCGATATTTGGGCTTCCCTGGGGTCATGAAAGAGAAAATAGTTGCCAAAATTTAAAAAAGTCACCGCCATATTGGAATTCTGTGTTATTGGACCGATTTCGTTCAAAATCGATATTTAGGCTTCCCTGGGGTCATGAAAGAGAAAATGGTTGGCAAAATTTTAAAAAGTCACCGCCATATTGGAATTCTGTGTTATTGGACCGATTTCGTTCAAAATCGATATTTAGGCTTCCCTGGGGTCATGAAAGAGAAAATGGTTGGCAAAATTTTAAAAAGTCACCACCATATTGGAATTCTGTGTTATTGGACCGATTTCGTTCAAAATCGATATTTAGGCTTCCCTGGGGTCATGAAAGAGAAAATGGTTACCAAAATTTTAAAAAATCACTGCTATATTGGAATTCTGTGTTATTGGACCGATTTCGTTCAAAATAGATATTTTGGCTTCTCTGGAGTCATGAAAGAGAAAATGGTTGCCAAAATTTTAAAAAGTCACTGCCATATTGGAATTCTGTGTTATTGGACCGATTTCGTTCAAAATCGATATTTTGGCTTCCCTGGAGTCAAGAAAGAGGAAATGGTTGCCAAAATTTTAAAAAGCCGCCGCCATATTGGAATTCTTTGTTATTATACCGATTTCGTTCAAAATCGATATTTAGGCTTCCCTGGAGTCAAAAAAGAGGAAATGATTGCCAAAATTTTAAAAAGTCACCGCCATATTGGAATTCTTTATTATTGGACCGATTTCGTTCAAAATCGATATTTAGGCTTCCCTGGGGTCCTGAAAGAGAAAATGGTTGCCAAAATTTTAAAAAGTCACCGCCATATTGGAATTCTTTATTATTGGACCGATTTCGTTCAAAATCGATATTTAGGCTTCCCTGGGGTTCTGAAAGAGAAAATGGTTGCCAAAATTTTAAAAAGTCACCGCCATATTGGAATTCTGTGTTATTGGACCGATTTCGTTCAAAATCGATATTTAGGCTTCCCTGGAGTCAAGAAAGAGGAAATGGTTGCCAAACCAGATAATCAAGAATTCCAATATAGCGGTGACTTTTTAAAATTTTGGCAACCATTTTCTCTTTCATGACCCCAGGGAAGCCTAAATATCGATTTTGGACGAAATCGGTCCAATAACACAGAATTCCAATATGGCGGTGACTTTTTAAAATTTTGGCAAACCATTTTCTCTTTCATGACCCCAGGGAAGCCTAAATATCGATTTTGAACGAAATCGGTCCAATAACACAAAATTCTAATATGGTGGTGACTTTTTAAAATTTTGCCAACCATTTTCTCTTTCATGACTCCAGGGAAGCCTAAATATCGATTTTGAACGAAATCGGTCCAATAACACAGAATTCCAATATGGTGGTGACTTTTTAAAATTTTGGCAACCATTTTCTCTTTCATGACCCCAGGGAAGCCTAAATATCGATTTTTAACGAAATCGGTCCAATAACAAAAAATTCCAATATGGCGGTGACTTTTTCAAATTTTGGCAATCATTTTCTCTTTCTTGACCTCAGGGAAGCCTAAAGATCGAGTTTGAACGAAATCGGTCCAATAACAAATAATTCCAAAATGGCGGTGGCTTTTCAAAATTTTGCCAACCATTTCCTCTTTCATGACCCCCAGGGAAGCCTAAATATCGATTTTTAACGAAATCGGTCCAATAACACAGAATTCCAATATGGCGGTGACATTTTAAAATTTTGGCAACCATTTTCTCTTTCATGACCCCAAGGAAGCCTAAATATCAATTTTGAACGATATCGGTCCAATAACACAGAATTCCAATATGGCGGTGACTTTTTAAAATTTTGGCAACCATTTTCTCTTTCATGACCCCAGGGAAGCCTAAATATCGATTTTGGACGAAATCTGTCCAATAACACAAAATTCCAATATGGTGGTGACTTTTTAAAATTTTGCCAACCATTTTCTCTTTCATGACCCCAGGGAAGCCTAAATATCGATTTTGAACGATATCGGTCCAATAACACAGAATTCCAATATGGCGGTGACTTTTTCAAATTTTGGCAACCATTTCCTCTTTCTTGACCTCAGGAAGCCTAAATATCGAGTTTGAACGAAATCGGTCCAATAACAAAGAATTCCAAAATGGCGGTGGCTTTTCAAAATTTTGGCAACCATTTCCTCTTTCATGACCCCAGGGAAGCCTAAATATCGATTTTGAACGAAATCGGTCCAATAACACAGAATTCCAATATGGCGGTGACTTTTTAAAATTTTGGCAACCATTTTCTCTTTCATGACCCCAGGGAAGCCTAAATATCGATTTTGAACGATATCGGTCCAATAACACAGAATTCCAATATGGCGGTGACTTAAAATTTTGGCAACCATTTTCTCTTTCATGACCCCAGGGAAGCCTAAATATCGATTTTGAACGATATCGGTCCAATAACACAGAATTGCAATATGGCGGTGACTTTTTAAAATTTTGGCAAACATTTTCTCTTTCATGACCCCAGGGAAGCCTAAATATCGATTTTGAACGAAATCGCTCCAATAACAAAAAATTCCAATATGGCGGTGACTTTTTCAAATTTTGGCAACCATTTCCTCTTTCTTGACCTCAGGGAAGCCTAAATATCGAGTTTGAACGAAATCGGTCCAATAACAAAGAATTCCAATATGGCGGTGGCTTTTCAAAATTTTGGCAACCATTTCCTCTTTCATGACCCCAAGGAAGCCTAAATATCGATTTTGAACGAAATCGGTCCAACGAATTCCAATGTGGCGATGACTTTTAAATTTTTTTTTTTCAACCATTTTATGGCCCGAGGAACCCCCCCTATTCCTTTTACTGTTATAATTTTAACTTTAGATCGGATCATGCAAATAGATAAAACTCTGAAATCTATGATCGAAAGTCGTAAAAACGCTTAATCTCGCGATTTGACATTTTTGCGACCAGAAATCGCCAAAACCCGATGCAGTCAAAAAAACGCTGACTTTTGCTACTTTTAGTATCTAGTATCGAATACGTTTGAGTAGGGAAAACGCGATGTAGTCGTAAAAATGCCAATTGCTTCCGCTAAAAAAAAGATACCGGCCGAACTGATAACCTCCTCCTTTTTGGAAGTCAGTTAATTAGTCAGTCAGTCTGCCTTTAGAGTTGTCTTTATAGTAGTTGTAAAATATTATTCGACAATTAAATTTAAAAAACATAAAAGAAGGCGAAGCCACCTCTTAACACTAGTATTTTTATAAGTCGACACCATAAATTAAATAATAAAATATATTTTGTAAATACGTTAATGGCTTTTATTTGATAATATTTTTCTATACATTACAATAAAGTAAAAAAAAAAAAAATTCATTTTAATATTCTAACACAACACAACAGACATATAAACACACAGTTAAAAGCACCATAGTAAAATATTATAATTTATATTATTATACTAGACGATGCCCGCGACTTCGTCCGCGTGGATCAAGGTTTTTCAATTCCCTTGGGAACTCTGTAATTTTCCGGGATAAAATGTAGCCTATGTTTTAATCCTGGGTATGAGCTATCTCCATTCCAAATTTCAGCCAAATCGGTTCATTCGTTGAAGCGTGAAGGAGTAACAAACATACACACACACACACACACACACACACATACAAACTTTCGCCTTTATAATATTAGTGTGATAGTGTGAAGTGTGATTATTGACATAATTTTACAGTTTTTCCCCATTTTATCGGGATAGAACTTGGATCTTGAATCGAGGCGCATTTGATTTGACACGAACTATACAGTGTACAATGTACCTACACTAGAAATAGCAGTGCTTGGTAAGCACCTAGCTATACATATTCACTTTATTTACCTAACCGGACGCCCGCGACTTCGTCCGCGTTCCTAAATCCCCACAGTTTAGGTGGGCAGAAACCCTGCAGCATCAGGATTGAGGAGTTGGGTCCTGGAATTCATCGATGTAGTCTTAACTTGGCACCTACAATAACTATTCATAATCGACAGTTCCTAAATCCCCACAGTTTAGAAGGGCAGTACCTCTGCAGCATTAGGATTGAAGAGTTGGAACCCGAAATTTTTATGGGAGCATCTTGCAAAGTTTTTGTTTCAATTAAAAAAAGATTCACGCAAATCGGTTAAGAAATCAGGGAGATATCGATATACAGAGGTAAAAAAACACAACTCCTTCTCCTCCTTTTTCGAAAGTCGGTTAAAAATGTAGCCTATAACATGCCCGATAATTGTGAAAGTCCCGTCAAAATCGGTCCAGCCGTTCCCGAGATTAGCGACAACAAACAGACAGACGTCTGTTTGTTGTCGCTAATACAAAATGTAGACAAAAATTTTAAAAATTGTTTTCTGGTTATAAGTACTTACCGTATTTACTTTCGTATGTAGTTAGTAAAAAGCCGTTCTTTTGATATTACAAACAGACACTACAATTTTATTTATTTGTATAGATAATATACATATCTGCTTTAGACAAGACAATTATTCAAAAGCATGAAAAAGGTACCAACTTGTTTTTTTAACCGACGTCAAAAAAAGAGGAGAATTCCAATTCGTCGCCGAAAACAAATTTCAAATCTGTACAGATTTCAATATTTTTTTTTAAATTTGAATTCGTCAGGTTGATCCCATTTAAATTTCGTGAAGATCTGATGAATATCTTCAGAGATAGAGGATGGAACTCCTCAATGAATAAATAAGTGTAATATTTGTACACGTATGTTGAAGTCCAGCCAGCGTCGCGCATCGGTTTCATCGTTTCTGTTTCGACCCGCCCAACTTCAATATACCTACGTGTACAAACGAAAATTATTTAAGCTAAGTATTCTATCGCAAAAATGACACTACTTTTATTTAAAGAATTGAAAAAAAACCTATACGTTAAAAATATATTATTTAGACTCAAACCTTTGTTACTACCCTACCTTACTAAACTACTTTTTGAGGTATGCAAATCAGCAGGCCAGCGTAAAGCTTCAAAGTAAAATAAACTATAACATTATCTTAATTTTTGTTTGGCTAGGTTTGTCAACGAATCACCTACCAAGGTGATTAGTTGACCTACTAGATGGAGTGCCATCTAGTGAGGTAACCTAGTGAGGTTAGTTTGATATAGTTGGTGATTCAACTACTATGCGCTAGATGGCAATAGCGAATAGCTTGCTCAGTGTCGCCGCCACAGATAATGAGTGGAACTACAAGGTACCAGCGAGAATAATGCGTATTTCAGTAGCTTTGATTGAATGTATGGAGTGAGCAATCTAGTATGTTAAGATGATCTTTGGTTATAGCAAAGAATATAAAGACCAAGAAGAATAACTTCATAGTAAAAATTGAATTAGGCTTATACCGTCGCTAGGTGTCGCTACGAGTCGCTATCCACGTAAGATTAAACTAAAATCGGCGAACTATTGCATTTTCTTCGTTCAATTAATTATTACTATTTATTTATAGCATCAAAATACAAAAATTTCATAAAATCACACACGTAAAGAGCTAATTTACTTTCAACTAATTTAGAATTTTAGCAAGGTTTGAGGTTCGTTGATTAGCGAACCCATAGTACACCGAAGTTTTGCCGAATTCCGATAGATGGCATAACAAAAACAAATATTTAACATTTGAAAATAAATCGATCTCTGTTTTGTTAGATTTAATTACTAGGTAAATTTTGTACTAGCTGCACTGAGTCCAGTTCCGTACAAATACTCGATCCAAATACCTGTTCCATCTAGTTTATGAAGTTTACAAAATCACAAAATCTGCCTACTATCATAGATGAAAAATTTCGTTGAAGCTCCGACTAGTCTAGTATTGAAAGACAAAGACGGAAAGACTGCGGAATCGTGTAGTTAAAAAAGGACAGAATATATTTTTGTACAACTCGGCACCCTTAATTTGAACCTTATTTCTATACTATTAAAACTCGCGACACGCACTCGTGTTTGCCTAAATAATTCTGCTGTCAGTCATTTGAATTTGAATCATATTTCTATGTATTAAAAAGAGTGCACGTTGCGTTACTTTTATATGTATCGAAATATGGTTCAAATTCAAATGACACGTTTCGAGCAGGCCGCGGGCGGGACAAAAGAATATACAATTCTTTTCTCTACGACTGCGATCTCACCTGATGGTAAGTGACGATGCAGTCTAAGATAGTAGGGGGCTAACTTGGAAGGGGTATGGCAGTGTTTATTCAACCCAAACCCCTAATCTGTTTCTACACGCCATCGTGTTTTTGTTGTTTTTCTATGTATGTCCACTATTGTCGACCACCGATTCACGCGATTTTTTTTTAATCGACAAAAGAAGCTTACGAAATGGGTGCATAAAAATGTTTACCTGAAGGTACTCCTCAAACCTGATGCTGCAGGGGTATACTTTCCCCCTAAATTATGGAGCTTTAGGAACTGTTGTTTACGAATTGGTATACTTGCTACTAGATCATAGAGCTCCAGGTCATCCTCCTCAATACTGCAGCCCGATTCAGAACCTTCCGATAACTTATTTAGCGATCGATTCGGTTTGTTACCGTACGATAACATATATTTTCAATTCAGAACTAATACCTATTCTCAAAGGTGTGTGAAGTCTGCCAATCCGCACTTGTTGGTAGTGGCTTCATCGAGAGAAATAGTAGGTAGTGGGCCTGCGATTGGTTGAGAGGAATTAATGAGAAATCCTTAAGTACTAATAAATATCCTTGCTAATCTTTACTTCCTTATTCTAACTAATCCTTACTAATATTTTAAATTCGAAAGTTTGTTGGTTTGTCCTACAATCACGCAGCAACGGTGCAACGGACTGACCTGATTTTTGCATAAGTATAGTTAAAGGACCTAGAGAGTGACATGAGCTAAGGACATAGGCTACTTTTTATCCCGAAAAAACAAAGAGTTCCCGCGGGATTTTAAAAACTAAATCCACGCGGACGAAGTCGCGAGCATTAGCTAGTCTATACTTCTACTATATATAATAAAGAGAGAGCGCGAATTTTGTGGGTTTGTATGTATGTCCGGAGCAAACTTTGGAACCACCACACCTATTACAAAAATTATAACAGTAAAAAGGAATAGGGGGGGTCCCTCGGGCCATAAAATGGTTGAAAAAAAAATTTAAAAGTCATCGCCACATTGGAATTCGTTGTTATTGGACCGATTTCGTTCAAAATTGATATTTAGGCTTCTCTGGGAGCATGAAAGAGAAAATGCAAGAAAATGGTTGCCAAAATTTTGAAAAGCCACCGCCATATTGGAATTCTTTGTTATTGGACCGATTTCGTTCAAAATCGATATTTAGGCTTCCCTGGAGTCAAGAAAGAGGAAATGGTTGCCAAAATTTTAAAAAGCCACCGCCATATTGGAATTCTTTATTATTGGACCGATTTCGTTCAAACTCGATATTTAGGCTTCCCTGGGGTCATGAAAGAGGAAATGGTTGCCAAAATTTTAAAAAGCCACCGCCATATTGGAATTCTTTATTATTGGATCGATTTCGTTCAAACTCGATATTTAGGCTTCCCTGGGGTCATGAAAGAGGAAATGTTTGCCAAAATTTTAAAAAGCCACCGCCATATTGGAATTCTTTATTATTGGACCGATTTCGTTCAAACTCGATATTTAGGCTTTTCTGGGAGCATGAAAGAGAAAATGCAAGAAAATGGTTGCCAAAATTTTGAAAAGCCACCGCCATATTGGAATTCTTTGTTATTGGACCGATTTCGTTCAAAATCGATATTTAGGCTTCCCTGGAGTCAAGAAAGAGGAAATGGTTGCCAAAATTTTAAAAAGCCACCGCCATATTGGAATTCTTTATTATTGGACCGATTTCGTTCAAACTCGATATTTAGGCTTCCCTGGGGCCATGAAAGAGGAAATGGTTGCCAAAATTTTAAAAAGCCACCGCCATATTGGAATTCTTTATTATTGGACCGATTTCGTTCAAACTCGATATTTAGGCTTCCCTGGGGTCATGAAAGAGGAAATGGTTGCCAAAATTTTAAAAAGCCACCGCCATATTGGAATTCTTTATTATTGGATCGATTTCGTTCAAACTCGATATTTAGGCTTCCCTGGGGTCATGAAAGAGGAAATGGTTGCCAAAATTTTAAAAAGCCACCGCCATATTGGAATTCTTTATTATTGGATCGATTTCGTTCAAACTCGATATTTAGGCTTCCCTGGGGTCATGAAAGAGGAAATGGTTGCCAAAATTTTAAAAAGCCACCGCCATATTGGAATTCTTTATTATTGGACCGATTTCGTTCAAAATCGATATTTAGGCTTCCCTGGAGTCAAGAAAGAGGAAATGGTTGCCAAAATTTTAAAAAGCCACCGCCATATTGGAATTCTTTATTATTGGACCGATTTCGTTCAAACTCGATATTTAGGCTTCCCTGGGGCCATGAAAGAGGAAATGGTTGCCAAAATTTTAAAAAGCCACCGCCATATTGGAATTCTTTATTATTGGACCGATTTCGTTCAAACTCGATATTTAGGCTTCCCTGGGGTCATGAAAGAGGAAATGGTTGCCAAAATTTTAAAAAGCCACCGCCATATTGGAATTCTTTATTATTGGACCGATTTCGTTCAAACTCGATATTTAGGCTTCCCTGGGGCCATGAAAGAGGAAATGGTTGCCAAAATTTTAAAAAGCCACCGCCATATTGGAATTCTTTATTATTGGACCGATTTCGTTCAAACTCGATATTTAGGCTTCCCTGGGGTCATGAAAGAGGAAATGGTTGCCAAAATTTTAAAAAGCCACCGCCATATTGGAATTCTTTATTATTGGACCGATTTCGTTCAAACTCGATATTTAGGCTTTTCTGGGAGCATGAAAGAGAAAATGCAAGAAAATGGTTGCCAAAATTTTGAAAAGCCACCGCCATATTGGAATTCTTTGTTATTGGACCGATTTCGTTCAAAATCGATATTTAGGCTTCCCTGGAGTCAAGAAAGAGGAAATGGTTGCCAAAATTTTAAAAAGCCACCGCCATATTGGAATTCTTTATTATTGGACCGATTTCGTTCAAACTCGATATTTAGGCTTTTCTGGGAGCATGAAAGAGAAAATGCAAGAAAATGGTTGCCAAAATTTTGAAAAGCCACCGCCATATTGGAATTCTTTGTTATTGGACCGATTTCGTTCAAAATCGATATTTAGGCTTCCCTGGAGTCAAGAAAGAGGAAATGGTTGCCAAAATTTTAAAAAGCCACCGCCATATTGGAATTCTTTATTATTGGACCGATTTCGTTCAAACTCGATATTTAGGCTTCCCTGGGGTCATGAAAGAGGAAATGGTTGCCAAAATTTTAAAAAGCCACCGCCATATTGGAATTCTTTATTATTGGATCGATTTCGTTCAAACTCGATATTTAGGCTTCCCTGGGGTCATGAAAGAGGAAATGTTTGCCAAAATTTTAAAAAGCCACCGCCATATTGAAATTCTTTATTATTGGACCGATTTCGTTCAAACTCGATATTTAGGCTTTTCTGGGAGCATGAAAGAGAAAATGCAAGAAAATGGTTGCCAAAATTTTGAAAAGCCACCGCCATATTGGAATTCTTTGTTATTGGACCGATTTCGTTCAAAATCGATATTTAGGCTTCCCTGGAGTCAAGAAAGAGGAAATGGTTGCCAAAATTTTAAAAAGCCACCGCCATATTGGAATTCTTTATTATTGGACCGATTTCGTTCAAACTCGATATTTAGGCTTCCCTGGGGTCATGAAAGAGGAAATGGTTGCCAAAATTTTAAAAAGCCACCGCCATATTGGAATTCTTTATTATTGGATCGATTTCGTTCAAACTCGATATTTAGGCTTCCCTGGGGTCATGAAAGAGGAAATGGTTGCCAAAATTTTGAAAAGCCACCGCCATATTAGAATTCTTTGTTATTGGACCGATTTCGTTCAAACTCGATATTTAGGCTTCCCTGGGGTCATGAAAGAGGAAATGGTTGCCAAAATTTTAAAAAGCCACCGCCATATTGGAATTCTTTGTTATTGGACCGATTTCGTTCAAAATCGATATTTAGGCTTCCCTGGGGTCATGAAAGAGGAAATGGTTGCCAAAATTTTAAAAAGCCACCGCCATATTGGAATTCTTTATTATTGGATCGATTTCGTTCAAACTCGATATTTAGGCTTCCCTAGGGTCATGAAAGAGGAAATGTTTGCCAAAATTTTAAAAAGCCACCGCCATATTGGAATTCTTTATTATTGGACCGATTTCGTTCAAACTCGATATTTAGGCTTTTCTGGGAGCATGAAAGAGAAAATGCAAGAAAATGGTTGCCAAAATTTTGAAAAGCCACCGCCATATTGGAATTCTTTGTTATTGGACCGATTTCGTTCAAAATCGATATTTAGGCTTCCCTGGAGTCAAGAAAGAGGAAATGGTTGCCAAAATTTTAAAAAGCCACCGCCATATTGGAATTCTTTATTATTGGACCGATTTCGTTCAAACTCGATATTTAGGCTTCCCTGGGGTCATGAAAGAGGAAATGGTTGCCAAAATTTTAAAAAGCCACCGCCATATTGGAATTCTTTATTATTGGATCGATTTCGTTCAAACTCGATATTTAGGCTTCCCTGGGGTCATGAAAGAGGAAATGTTTGCCAAAATTTTAAAAAGCCACCGCCATATTGGAATTCTTTATTATTGGACCGATTTCGTTCAAACTCGATATTTAGGCTTGCCTGGGGTCATGAAAGAGGAAATGGTTGCCAAAATTTTGAAAAGCCACCGCCATATTAGAATTCTTTGTTATTGGACCGATTTCGTTCAAACTCGATATTTAGGCTTCCCTGGGGTCATGAAAGAGGAAATGGTTGCCAAAATTTTGAAAAGCCACCGCCATATTAGAATTCTTTGTTATTGGACCGATTTCGTTCAAAATCGATATTTAGGCTTCCCTGGGGTCATGAAAGAGAAAATGGTTGCCAAAATTTTAAAAAGTCACCGCCATATTGGAATTCTGTGTTATTGGACCGATTTCGTTCAAAATCGATATTTAGGCTTACCTGGGGTCATGAAAGAGGAAATGGTTGCCAAAATTTTGAAAAGCCACCGTCATATTGGAATTCTTTGTAATTGGACCGATTTCGTTCAAACTCGATATTTAGGCTTCCCTGGGGTCATGAAAGAGGAAATGGTTGCCAAAATTTTGAAAAGCCACCGCCATATTAGAATTCTTTGTTATTGGACCGATTTCGTTCAAACTCGATATTTAGGCTTCCCTGGGGTCATGAAAGAGGAAATGGTTGCCAAAATTTTCAAAAGCCACCGCCATATTGGAATTCTTTATTATTGGACCGATTTCGTTCAAACTCGATATTTAGGCTTCCCTGGGGTCATGAAAGAGGAAATGGTTGCCAAAATTTTGAAAAGCCACCGCCATATTGGAATTCTTTGTTATTGGACCGATTTCGTTCTAAATCGATATTTAGGCTTCCCTGGGGTCATGAAAGAGGAAATGGTTGCCAAAATTTTAAAAAGCCACCGCCATATTGGAATTCTTTATTATTGGATCGATTTCGTTCAAACTCGATATTTAGGCTTCCCTGGGGTCATGAAAGAGGAAATGTTTGCCAAAATTTTAAAAAGCCACCGCCATATTGGAATTCTTTATTATTGGACCGATTTCGTTCAAACTCGATATTTAGGCTTTTCTGGGAGCATGAAAGAGAAAATGCAAGAAAATGGTTGCCAAAATTTTGAAAAGCCACCGCCATATTGGAATTCTTTGTTATTGGACCGATTTCGTTCAAAATCGATATTTAGGCTTCCCTGGAGTCAAGAAAGAGGAAATGGTTGCCAAAATTTTAAAAAGCCACCGCCATATTGGAATTCTTTATTATTGGACCGATTTCGTTCAAACTCGATATTTAGGCTTCCCTGGGGTCATGAAAGAGGAAATGGTTGCCAAAATTTTAAAAAGCCACCGCCATATTGGAATTCTTTATTATTGGATCGATTTCGTTCAAACTCGATATTTAGGCTTCCCTGGGGTCATGAAAGAGGAAATGTTTGCCAAAATTTTAAAAAGCCACCGCCATATTGGAATTCTTTATTATTGGACCGATTTCGTTCAAACTCGATATTTAGGCTTCCCTGGGGTCATGAAAGAGGAAATGGTTGCCAAAATTTTGAAAAGCCACCGCCATATTAGAATTCTTTGTTATTGGACCGATTTCGTTCAAACTCGATATTTAGGCTTCCCTGGGGTCATGAAAGAGGAAATGGTTGCCAAAATTTTGAAAAGCCACCGCCATATTAGAATTCTTTGTTATTGGACCGATTTCGTTCAAAATCGATATTTAGGCTTCCCTGGGGTCATGAAAGAGAAAATGGTTGCCAAAATTTTAAAAAGTCACCGCCATATTGGAATTCTGTGTTATTGGACCGATTTCGTTCAAAATCGATATTTAGGCTTACCTGGGGTCATGAAAGAGGAAATGGTTGCCAAAATTTTGAAAAGCCACCGTCATATTGGAATTCTTTGTTATTGGACCGATTTCGTTCAAAATCGATATTTAGGCTTCCCTGGGGTCATGAAAGAGAAAATAGTTGCCAAAATTTTGAAAAGCCACCGCCATATTGGAATTATTTGTTATTGGACCATATTTTGTTCAAAATCGATATTTAGGCATCCCTGGGGTCAAGAAAGAAGAAATGGTTGCCAAAATTTTAAAAAGCCACCGCCATATTGGAATTCTTTATTATTGGACCGATTTCGTTCAAACTCGATATTTAGGCTTCCCTGGGGTCATGAAAGAGAAAATAGTTGCCAAAATTTTAAAAAGTCACCGCCATATTGGAATTCTGTGTTATTGGACCGATTTCGTTCAAAATCGATATTTAGGCTTCCCTGGAGTCAAGAAAGAGGAAATGGTTGCCAAAATTTTAAAAAGCCACCGCTATATTGGAATTCTTGATTGGCAACCATTTCCTCTTTCTTGACCCCAGGGAAGCCTAAATATCGATTTTGAACGAAATCGGTCCAATAACAAAGAATTCTAATATGGCGGTGGCTTTTCAAAATTTTGGCAACCATTTCCTCTTTCATGACCCCAGGGAAGCCTAAATATCGAGTTTGAACGAAATCGGTCCAATAATAAAGAATTCCAATATGGCGGTGGCTTTTTAAAATTTTGGAAACCATTTCCTCTTTCATGACCCCAGGGAAGCCTAAATATCGAGTTTGAACGAAATCGGTCCAATAATAAAGAATTCCAATATGGCGGTGGCTTTTCAAAATTTTGGCAACCATTTTCTCTTTCATGACCCCAGGGAAGCCTAAATATCGATTTTGAACGATATCGGTCCAATAACATAGAATTCCAATATGGCGGTGACTTTTTAAAATTTTGGCAACCATTTTCTCTTTCATGACCCCATGGAAGCCTAAATATCGATTTTGAACGAAATCGGTCCAATAACACAGAATTCCAATATGGCGGTGACTTTTTAAAATTTTGGCAACCATTTTCTCTTTCATGACCCCAGGGAAGCCTAAATATCGATTTTGAACGAAATCGGTCCAATAACACAGAATTTCAATATGGCGGTGACTTTTTAAAATTTTGGCAACCATTTTCTCTTTCATGACCCCAGGGAAGCCTAAATATCGATTTTGAACGAAATCGGTCCAATAACAAAGAATAATCGACAGTTCCTAAATCCCCACAGTTTAGAAGGGCAGTACCTCTGCAGCATTAGGATTGAAGAGTTAGAACCCGAAATTTTATGGGAGCATCTTGCAGTTTTTGTTTCAATTAAAAAAAGATTCACGCAAATCGGTTAAGAAATCAGGGAGATATCGATATACAGAGGTAGAAAAACCCAACTCCTTCTCCCCCTTTTTCGAAAGTCGGTTAAAAAAGTAGCCTATAACATGCCCGATAATTGTGAAAGTCCCGTCAAAATCGGTCCAGCCGTTCCCGAGATTAGCGACAACAAACAGACAGACACAAAAATTTTAAAAATTGTTTTCTGGTTATAAGTACTTACCGTATTTACTTTCGTATGCAGTTAGTAAAAAGCCCTTCTTTGATATTACAAACAGACACTTCAATTTTATTTATTTGTATAGATAACTAGAAGAACGCGCCGACTTCGTCCGGGTTGAAAATTTAAATACATATTTGTTTTTACGGGACTGATCGCACAGAGCTTCTTATAGGAGACGATTGTAATTAAAAAAAAAATATACCGGCCGAATTGATAACCTCCTCCTTTTTGGAAGTCGGTTAAAAATCACTGCAGGAACCAGAGGAATCTCCCGCGCCGAAACCCGCCGCCGTGCACCGCCCCCGCGCCGGCCGACACATATTAATTTAATTTTCCGATAACTCCTATGATATTTATTTAAATTGTATCGTGTAAAGGGCAAATATGTTCTAAACTAAATACTTACGATAATAAACATATTTATTTAGATATAGATTGACATCGCATCGGTTAAAGAACCTTCGAAAGTAATTCATTATTTTTAATCAAAATTTGAAAGATAGAAATGGTCACTGTAAGTTATTCTTAGAAGATAGACATATGCTATTGCGGACTTTTTTTTAGAACTTTTTAAGAGGAACAATTCACCCATACATCATTTTCATCCAATAGCAGTATATGACCCAGCGCACGCCTTGAAAACGTTTAAGATTCAAAAAATTTTCCGACTTCCTTAACAAATTTGCACATAATATCTAGCCATAATACTTTATGTGCATAATATATAGCCTATAACCATCTGGAATAATGTACCTTTGAATTGGTAAAAGAATTTTTGAAATAGGTGCGGTGATTCCAAAGTTTGCTCCGGACATACATACAAACTCACAAAATTCGCGCTCCCTCTTTATTATAATAGTATAGATATACATATCTGCTTTAGACAAGACAATTATTCAAAAGCATGAAAAAGGTACCAACTTGTTTTTTTAACCGACGTCAAAAAAAGAGGAGAATTCCAATTCGTCGCTGAAAACAAATTTCAAATCTGTACCGATTTCAATATTTTTTTTTAATTTGAATTCGTCAGGTTGATCCCATTTAAATTTCGTGAAGATCTGATGAATATCTTCAGAGATGGAGGATGGAACTCCTCAATGAATAAATAAGTGTAATATTTGTACACGTATGTTGAAGTCCAGCCAGCGTCGCGCATCGGTTTCATCGTTTCTGTTTCGGCCCGCCCAACTTCAATATACCTACGTGTACAAACGAAAATTATTTAAGCTAAGTATTCTATCGTAAAAATGAGACTACTTTTATTTAAAGAATTGAAAAAAAAACCTATACGTTAAAAATATATTATTTAGACTCAAACCTTTGAGGTTACTACCCTACCTTACTAAACTACTTTTTGAGGTATGCAAATCAGCAGGCCAGCGTAAAGCTTCAAAGTAAAATAAACATTATCTTAATCTTAATTTTACTATTCGTTGACATCTGACGTTGGAGTGTCATCTAGTGAGGCAACCTAGTGAGGTTAGTTTGATATAGTTGGTGATTCAACAACTATGCGCTAGATGGCAATAGCCAATAGCTTGCTCAGTGTCGCCGCCACAGATAATGAGTGGAACTACAAGGTACCGGTGACAATAATGCGTATTTCAGTAGCTTTGATTGAATGTATGGAGTGATCAATCTATGTTGTTAAGATGATCTTTGGTTATAGACAGTGTTTGGAGAGGCCAACTGTGTCGGGTCAGGCAGTTCATGTGTCGGGCACCGGTCGTGTCGTGTACAGGCGTGCGAGAGCGGGCGCGGCGCCGTGCTGCTGTCGGTGGCGCGCGGCAAGGTGTCGGAGGGCGTGGACTTCGACCACCACCTGGGCCGCGCCGTGCTCATGTTCGGCATCCCCTACGTGTTCACGCAGAGCCGCATCCTCAAGGCGCGCCTCGAGTACCTGCGCGACCAGTTCCAGGTGCGTGTTCCTCGACTGCGCCTCAACGAAGTTCGAGAGTAGTTTGTGGGAATGGGTGTGACTTATATAATAAAATCTACAGTCAATGTTGGACTGGCCTTGACACAAGTTAACGATGTCTGTTCAAAGTATGCTCATGAAAGAAACATATCATATAATTGGAGATTATGTATATAAAGTCTGATTTTTAATTCGGTGGAATTCTGACACTTGTCATTTTATAAATCGAGCGAGTATTTGTATGAAAAACAGTATTACCACCTGTAGTTCGATTTTACCCCAAACTATCTGTCAGGCATTTGTCATAAATATCTATGTGCGGCAATTGATATTTATTTTTCTAAGTTTAAATTTGATATCTTTTTGTGGGATTTTTTAAATCTCTGGTAACATTAAGATACGTCAGAATTCCACGCAATTAAAAATCAGACTATAGATAGAACAAATTATGTAAACTAATATCTGCTAACTTGTCAATATGACCGAGTATAAATCGTCCGAAACGAGCAGACAGCTTTTAATAAATAATTATTAAAACTAATTTCAGATCCGCGAGAATGACTTCTTGACGTTCGACGCGATGCGGCACGCGGCGCAGTGCGTGGGCCGCGCCTTGCGGTAATTTTTTTTTTTGTAGCGTACAATAATTGGATTTTGTTGCCCGTGTTAAATATAAACTATTTCTTGCTAATTATTAAGTACATAATCTTCCAAAATAAGTAAAACACACGTCCACTGCTACTTTTTAGCGTGATAACCAATTTAAATTTTATCGATTCAACTACAAAAATGTGTCAAATGTTTATGAAGTAATCGTTCATTATTTTATATAAGCTAGCATACTTTGCGAGCGTTTGAGGTCTGATTAGTTGCCAACATCCCTATTCTAGTTATAATTAATGAATTGCGAACTGGTTCGCAATTCATTAATTATAACCATAAGAGCCACAAGTTGGCCAACATGAAATAAAGAATTTTGAATTTGAGTTTGAATGAAAGATCATGCATATTGATATATAGGTAGTTGATTTGGTATATAGTTAACTGTAATATTTTGTGTATCGATGGGGCTGACATAAAGGTCACCTTTAAAAGTCCCATTTTAAATAATGAGAATAAAAAATATATAGTATATTTATCATGTAGATATGCTTTTATGACAAGTCAAAACTCTACCATGGGTTGCATGTCCGGCAGCGGCAAGACGGACTACGGCATAATGATCTTCGCGGACAAGCGCTTCAGCCGCGCCGACAAGCGCAGCAAGCTGCCGCGCTGGATCCAGGAGCACCTGCGCGACTCGCTCTGCAACCTCAGCACCGAGGAGGCCGTGCAGGTACCTCCCCGATACCCTCACTAGCCCAACGGTTACAGGTCGCAGGTTCGAACCCCATCCACTGTCGTACCCACTCCTAGCACAAGCTTTCCGCTTATTTGCAGGGGATAGGAGGATATTAGTCAACTTCAGCTTGGCTAATATTTTTTTTTAAAAAGGGGATCCCCGGGCACATCGGGCACCGGGTTACTAATTACCACGCTGACCACAGCCCAAACCAATCAGAACCAGACTAGTGACATTTAGAAAATTTTAATTTTCTAAATCGCCCCTGCCGGAAATTGAACCACTTATAATTTATAAATAACACAGTGGTCATCACTGCGCTGGTGATGTTAAAATTTTTATAAAATCCCATCCCCTACGAACAAATATCGTTAACTTCAGAAGTCACAGAACATCTGCTATTTTTATTTCTTTATCAACAAGATTGTCATTGACTGCGATCTCATCTGATGATAAGTGACAATGCAATCTAAGATGGTAGCAAGCTAACTTGGAAGATGTATCACAGTGTACATTCAACCCATACCTATAACGCCACGCCCGTTTCTACACACCATCGTGCCGGAACGCTAAATCGCTTGGCGGCACGTCTTTGACGGTATGATGGTAACTAGCCACAACCAAAGCCTTCCACCAGACCAATATTGATATTTAATCAACTCGCCAGATCTGCAAGCGCTGGCTGCGGCAAATGGCACAACCCTTCACTCGAGAGGACCAGCTCGGTGTGTCGCTGCTGACGCTGGCGCAGCTGCAGTCGCAGGAGCAGCAGGACAAGATCGAGAAGCAAGTCATCCAGAAATAAACCTCAGACTATTATATACTAAACTTGTTTGAATTCTTTAGAGTAACTACAAAAAAAAAGACTGAAAGTTTCCGATAAAAATGGGACTAGAATTTTTTTGACATTTCTGAATTAAACAGTATACATATTTCAGATCCATAAACGACCGAATAACTATTCCTACCTCCTTTTAAAATGAACACACTTAGATTTTTTTTAAGTAAGCGTAGTTTACGACTTGGACATAAGTTTTGTAAATAAAGTTTCTTGACATAATTACTTATATTTATTGCATTTTTATTTTACCTACTTCTCATCCTAAATTATTGGAACAAGAAAAAAAAAAAAAGATACCGGCCGAATTGATAACCTCCTCCTTTTTGGAAGTCGGTTAAAAAGAAAAACTATTTAAAGTTTTTAAGAAGTTAAAAAATAGCCATTTGAAAACAAGTTTCCACCAAATCGAAAGCTTCGTATTCTACAATTATTGAGTGAAATAATTTGCCGCAAAGTAAGGAAATGAGGAATAAAATAAAGAACAAAGTTATTGTCATTTACAAGTTTTTTTTATCTCACACATTTTATTTAAAACCATCAAACACTGTAGGTCAGATTAAAAATGAATAACTGCATTTTAAAATTTTTACATAAGTTAGAAGACTTAGCATGCATATGTTACAAAGATAATCCAGTACCAGCTCAAAACAAAAATTGAAAACACATGTTTTTTATTTAAATTGTGCACCCCACTTTTTTTTTGCAAAAAGTTCCAAAAAGAGGTCCAGATTAAATAACATGTTATTAAACTTTTGTAGTAAAACTTTCGAATAACTGCATTATAACAATGTTTTTCCGCTGACTAAAAATAATTTAGAGAATATAGTTCTAAGATTGTGACTTATTCCGTTGTACACAATCTCTGAAATAAATTATTCGTGTATAATAATAGAATTAGCTACATCCTTCACAAGAATTAGCACCATTAGCATAGTTGTAAACCATTCAATATTTGGGATTACAAAAAAAAAAGACAATAATAATTATGTTAAATAACAATGTTTTATAACATTTATATTCTGTGAATGCACCGTAAATAGCGTACATTCTTGTTTATTTTTTTCTATCACACAAATCTAATGGCTTTATAACATTCAACAGGTCAATGTTCTAGCTAATGATAAGCTAAATATATATTTAACAAAAAAAAAAGACAACAAAATTTTTAAAATAAATATTCATTCGTAGGGTGACCGACCCAATTATTAGCACTTTAAGAGTTTATCCAATTTCAAATATGTTTTTTAAATTAAAATCTAACCAAATTCTTTAAATAATTGTGTTCATAAGGTTGCTTGTTTAATAATTTATATAATTAAAGAACTTTTTAAGGATTTTTTTCTTAAATCAACAAGAATTTGAAATAAAATTGAAAAATGACCCAGTCTCCAATTATTAGCACATACGGGATTAACTACTGGTAAGTACTGACGGGTAAGTCGATCAGTCAAAATGGCCGAAAACTTCAGGAACTCCAGAACAATATCTTTCAACTACAATACTGACGTCATTTTAAAACTTTCCAGATTAGAAAGGTTTCGATTGTGAAAAATATGAATTCCCCTAAATATTTTTTAATCTGAAAATTTAAAAACTACAATCAGAAACTTATATTTTAATCTTTTTTGCTAAAGTGCGAATAAACTGGTGCAGTGCTAGGGTTGGTCACCCTACTTAAAACCAAAGATGCATCGAAAATCAGGATTTGACGTATTTGTCTATCTATGGTTTTTCACATTTACTATCAGGACATGCAATGGCGTCATTATGCATGTTTTCGAATAGAAAAAAAATTGCGCCTAAATAAAATATTAATAAAAGCCGTCCAAGAGTTCATTGAAAATAAATATTTCTAATAATACATTAAAGAATAAAAATCTTAAATATAATTAAAACAATTCATTCCTACAATTTAGTAAATACACGTTTTAACACCAGTTTAAAGGTGGGCGGTGCATTTCAAAGTGTAGACCATTGCCAAATTCGAAATGTAATAGCAAATTTCTTTAGAGGTTATTATTGTTTTGCTTCCTATAGTGCCGTTTTTATCAACGTTGAACATTCAACCATGGAAAAAATTTTGATATTTTGACATTAAAAAAAATATACTTACAGGTGATTTTTTTGGTTGTGCACAATTTTTTTTATGTTGTATATAAATATAAACGAAATTTAATCAACACGTATTTTTTATTTTTTTATTTTACTTAAGAATACCAAAGACATCCACTTTTAAACAGATGTTTAGGGTCACCCTACAAACGTAATCTATCAGCTGTTGATACATTAGGCGCGCGCGGCGGCCGTTAACTTCCGAGCGCGTATTTTAATTTCGTCGAATAGTATGACCATGATTTGCTTATTTTATGGTCAGATATGGTAAAAAAATATTTCAAAAAGGTACAAAACTATTGATTGAAATATGTTCTATTAACGATAAAGAACAACCGAAAAAAAAATTGTGCACTAACTAAAAAATCATTCTGTATATACGCGACGAATTGAGAACCTTTTTTTCATCGGTTAAAAACTGCCAGAACGCCCAATTTAAACGCTCAGCTAGACATTGTTGAAATTGGCTTAATGTTATATTTATCGAGGATTTCTTTATAAATAAAAATATAAATCAAGCAAAGAAAATTGTTGTAGTGAGGTGGTAAAAAATGTGAATTGCAATCATTAACTTACATATTACTTGTTGCAATAAAACTTGCTGAAGGTCTTCACACTTGACATATAAATAGTATCTTTAAAAGGCAAAGCTGCACAAATTAATATTTATGTATATATTTTATAGACCAGTAAAACAGATCTTTTCTTCAATCTACATCTGGTTTTTCTGTCAAATAAGTATTTTTTTTATTTAGATTGTCTGTTACATCCGGTGAAAATTTTTACTAGCGCCAGCCAAGTGAGATTGAATGTTTTTAAAATTGTACTGGAAGAAAATATTAAACTGGACAGATGGAAAAAACTTATTCCAATAAACGGCCATTTGCAATATTATTAGTTCCAGAGACACTCGTACGTCAAATGTGGCGCTTCAAATTGATGCATAATTAAAAAGTCATTTGTATAGGGGCAGCGAGATCAGCGGCTGCACCACGCGGAGTGCAGTCCCGAGGGCGGCGTCACTACAAGTCGCCGGAGTGCTTCTGTATGGGGCGTGGCTGGTGCGGGTTGTGCGGGTTGTGCGGCTGGTGCGGGTGCGGGTTGTGCGGCTGGTGCGGGTTGTGCGTCTGGTGCGGGTGGCGGCGGCGCGGCGCGAGCGCGGCCAGCAGCGCGCGGCCCGCCACGCTGCACAGCTCGGTGCCGTCGCGCGCGCCCGCCACGCGGCCCCCGCCCCCTAGCGAGTTGGCTATGTGCCTGTACGAAAACCGACCTCTATGTAATATTACTGTATTTTTATTTATTTATAAACTTAAAAAAAAGGGAACACAGTTTACACCATAATTTATAGATTAGAAAATAAATTCAGACTCTTTATTTCTGTCTTAAAAATAATTAAACTACTCCATTAGGTTATCAAAAGCCGATTATAGTTCATAATGCTAGTCCCATTATCCTTTATCAACGACAAAACAATCAAATCAAAGTTTCCATGGGATTTTAAATACTAAATCCACGCACACGAAGTCGTGGGCATCAGCTAGTTCATAACAAAGGAGTGGTACGATTCGGCTCACCTGACCATGTGGTAGGGCACGTGCTGCGTGGAGATGAAGTCGAGGCCGCCGCCCGCGTCCGCCAGCGACGCGGCGCCCGCGAACTTGGACGCGTTCGCGCACGAGAAGAACACCACCACGCGGTGCCCGTCCTGCCCACACACAACAGTTATTATTAAGATAAGCTGCAATGATCTCTATTTTGAAGCCGCCACTACTTTTTGGAGCTACTTGATTTGACGCCATTTTGGATTTGATTGACGCCATATCGGCGCTGTAAGCATAGATATGAGTGTCTCTGGAACTAATAATATTGCAAATGGCGCACCATCCTCTATAATTAATCTATAATTTCATGACCAGCCTCTGTAAAATGAGACCACGCCTTGTAAGACTACAGAATCAAGAGCCATAATATAAACGTTAGCTCACCTGTTTAATTTTCTGTAACTTCTTCCCGGTGTTTTGCGTGAAGGGAAAGCTGGTCCCATTTTGGGCAGCCTCTATACTGTGCAAGTCGTCCGCTTTCACCACAAAATATCTTGTACTACCTTCATTGTTTTCCGCATACTTCTCTATGTTCGCCAGCAAAGTTTTACCGTTTGGGGACATGGGACTTTTTGGACCACTGTAAGATTGTGGGGAGAACCCTTGAGGCATCCCGTCGTTCCTCCAGCCAGGCCTCTGGCCGTTCCTATTCTGGTAATAGTTGTTTTGGTAGTAATTATTTTGGTTCCCGAATTCGCTTTGACTTTGGCTATATTGAGGGTAGAATTTGTTTTCGTGTCGATACTGTTCTTCGTCTACCCGCATACGCCAGTTCGGCGAATCGACAGTCAAAGGCTTCGGCCGCTGACCTATGCCACTGGGTTGATTCAACCCTACGTTTTTTTCCTCGGCGCCTAAAACGTGGACTACGGTGTTCAGAATTTGTTCGTCGAGTGGGGTCATAGGTTTGGCTGGGTTGGACATTCTGCGAATGACCAAAGCACACAGTTTCTGCCGCAGGTAATATACGCTTATAGCGTCGGATGCGTCCGCAGTGAAAGCCATCCAGTCGTCTAAAGTCAATACTGCTGTGTCTGGGGACGAGTTATTTTCGTCAGCCTCGCTATCTGAATCGCTCGATAACCCTGGAGGGTTCGCCCTCTGAGTTAACGCTCCGGCTGGTAACCTTAGCGGACCGCTGAATAAAGCGACCGTCAGAGGAGTTACCAGAGTAGTGCACCGAATAAAACAGAAACGTCCAACACGCGATATTTCCTCGAAAACAACCCAGTCCGTCGGTAAACTTTGTACAGATTTTTGTGATCCCGTCACTCCGCCGCCGCGGTGTAAAGTCGAACTTGGGTGGAAAGCGACTTTGACTTCTTTAGAAGTTCTTAATGTGCAAGAGTCGCGATCTACTCTCGCTATTGAGGGATACAATCCACTAACAAGCACGGCTTTAACTACGTGCCACTTTTCCGAGTTCAAATTCACGTCCTTTATATCGCCGGAGCCTCTAGCTTTGACTAGACATAACGCTCTAAGTTGAGCTAAGAGTTGCGATCTATATCCGACGATCATTTCCATGGTGGCTCCGCATATTAAATTTTTCGAGCAGAAAGACTTTTCGGTGCCATTCTGTCTGGCACATTGCCAGGCTTGGAAAGCTCTCAGCAAAGCCATATGGTCGGAATAACTGTCCGCGGCGAATTCCTTCCGCGCTAGACCACCTTTTTTCCTATTTTCCGGATTCATGGATATTTGGAACGGTTCCTTATTAGCTAAACTGCATACGATCGTCAGTATCGGGTCCAAGCATTTCATGACGCATGCGTAAAGCAACATTTTGCCTAACTTCGGCTCCACAGTCAAATCTAGCAAATGCTGGCCGATTTCCGTCAAATCTTCCATCGGAGTTAAAGCCCCGATCGTTTTCAATAACGACACAGCGTTGCGGACGGCCAAAAACGATGGTGGTTCCAAAGCTTTGGACAAAAAATCGGCGATAGGAGTGTTTCCCGGAGATAACAATTTCGTGTGAAGACATAACTCTTGGAGGGGAACTCTTAGAATTTCCGGCACAGAATTTAGAGGCAGAGTTTTAAATCGTCGTTTAGAACACATGTGGAAGCAATGTCCGGGTTTGGTCCTGCCCGCTCGCCCCGCCCTCTGCTGGCAGCACGCCCTCGACGTCCAAACACATTGTAAGGAACAAACTCCCCCGTTCGACTCATAATACTTTTCTTTCACTTTACACGAGTCGATAACGTAAACTACGTCGTCGATCGTTATCGATGTCTCTGCTATGTTTGTGGAAATAATGATTTTCCTCGCGTTCGGTAGAGGATTGAACACCTTCTTCTGGTCCAGAGTTTGCATGTTGCTGTGCAAAGTGAATATTTGGTGCTTCATGACGGCCATTTCAGGGCAACCTTGAAATAAATAAAATATATATTTGCCGAATTCACGCCAATGTATTAACATTACTGCAGATAGTAATGATACTACCACACAACTATGTCGCTGGGTATCGTGATAAGAGATTAAAGACTTAAAGATCTTGAGATATAGACATTCGAAATTTGAAGGAAGTATCTCTTAAGCACCCTAGAATTACACTAGGGTAGGATTTTTAAAATTTTACTCATTCAAAGGGGTAAAAAGTGATGGTAGTAACGAATAGACGTGATTTTTGCATGAGTATAGTTGAAAACTTTGAGAGTGACATAGATTAATTTTTTATCTCGACAAAACAGGGGGTTCCCGCGGGATTTCTGAAAACAACTCCATATGTATAAAACCTACTCCTTTTTATAAATAACATTTATTTAAAATCTGAGTTCACTAAGAAAAAGTCTGAAACGTAATATAATTTTTAAAAAAATCAGAATTACCTTGTATTAAGTCCCTTAGCGTTACAATGTCGTCGTATCCTGGCAAGAAGATCAATATGCTTCCCTTGGGCATATTCAAGTGGATATGCTTCACCAGAGCGAGCATAAGGTCATGATCGATGAGCTCTTCTGAGACGGCGTGGTTGTACACGTCCAGAAGGAAGTTGTCTTCTGCGTTGTCGTCTTCTTGACTGTTCTTGGGCTCTTCTGTGTGGTGGAAGGTGGCCAGAAGCTTGGCGCACTCGGTGTGACCGTTTTCGATGGCGTGGTCGTACGCTGTTTTACCCATCTTGTCTTTGGTGGTTGGGTCTGCGCCTACAACATAAGGATATATATCACACTTCACACTAATAAGGCGAAGTTTGTATGTGTTTGTGGCTCCTTCATGCCACAAAGAATGAACCGATGTGACTGAAAATTGGAATGGAAATAGTTTATACCCAGGATTAACACGTAGGCTACATTTTATCCCAAACTATAAGAGTTAAGAGTACATTCCAGACGATGTCGCGGACATTATCAAGTACTTCATAAGAGTAGAAAGCTCTAATTACTCCTGCTTCTTAGTGTAGTATAGGGTCAGATGTCCAACAATGAAACAGTGGTACACAATAAAACACTGTGATATTTCTAAAATTCTGCGTTGCCATTTCGTGCATTATATTGCGTTAGGACACTCTCGTGAACCCCCCGCCCTAGCCCAATTTGCATCGACGCCGCGTGCGAGAAGATGTGTTTGCGGAGCACTTTTGGTTTTTTTCGACAAAAAGTAAGTATTTTTAGCATTCTTTATAGATTTTTTACTAAATTATGGTTGAAAATTTCATAAATTTCATGATCAATTAGCATTACACACATTTCGTAGATTAATGTGCAATAAATTATATCTTAAAGTGTTACAATTTAGTGGGTAAAAAATTGAGATTAGTAAAAAAAACCTTAGGTAGTTCACAATGAAACAGTTGCACAGTAACACAATGAAACACTATTTCAATGTGTATCATTTTGTTTTATTGTGTACCGTATAATTGTACATACATAATATCATGTATTTTCCGGGCAAATTAATAATTTTTGTGGCTACAAATTCACAAATTAATCTTATTAACATTAAATTTTTTATAATACCAGTAATAGTACTGGTAACCTGATTAAAGTTAATTAAAAATAAATCCTTTTGTGATTATTAACTCAAGCATTTTTTTTTATTCACCTACTCCATAAATTACACAAAAGTCGAGACAATACTATTAATGTTTCATTGTTGAATTTGTGGTGTTTCATTGCGTACCACCCCTGTGGACACAATGAAACATTTCCCATTTTTTAGTTTATAATTTTTTGTCGATTGATTACATATTAATTAAAAAACTTGTAAATGAAATTCGATGCCGAATAAAATTACCTACACACCTGTAAAAAATTAGGCTTCTATCTGTAAAAACAAAAGGTGCATGAGACTTTGAATTTTTTGTGTTTCATTGTTGAACACATGACCCTACTCAAACACCCACATATATACCAATGCACACTCCAGGCACACATAATGTGTGTTACACAACCGGCGTGCTGTCCGACCCGTGGTCCTAGTACGACTGCCTAATGACTCAATGGCGCCTGTATTTATAACATGTTTCCTCCAATATTCACAGACTACCCTCTGTATGCTACACTTAGCTATCGCTGTCCTTGTCCTACTTAACATAAATTTGAAATTGCTAGTTTGTTACTGTCACAAGGAAGGAAGGTCACATGTATACAACAGAATTAGCTCCACTTTATAGTGTAGTATGCTCACCGATGCGCAGTATCTGCTGCGCGGTGTCGGTGAGGCCGCGCCGCGCCGCCGCCATGAGCGCGGTGCGGCCGCAGCGGGAGTGCGCGCACTCGGCCGGCACGCCCTCCGAGAGGAACATGTACAGGATCTGGCTGAACGAGTCCTGGCCATGGACACTAACTTTTACAGAGTGCTTTTGGATCTCACTACTTAAATAAATACAATAATAAACAAATACAATATTTAATAATTTACCTATCCTGCAAACTATTTGAGCGAATGAACTATAAACTACCGACGTGATGACGTAGTGTCATGGCGGGGTACTATTTCGAGCGTTTCGCATATTTCTAGCATAGATAAAAAAAGTTTAAAATTTATTTAATATTTTTATGAACTGAAACTTTGACTCTGTTTCTTGTTGTCCAAACTATATCATTTATATATTTTTAACTATATCATTTATATATTTTTAGATTATTTGTCACGGTAGTAAATTACTACAGTGGTCATCATCATACCAATTATTGCTGGTCCACTATTAGGCAAGGGCCTCCTCCCAGAATAAGAAAGGTTTAGGCTATGGCATAGGCCACGCTGGCCTAGTCAAGTGCGGATTGTCAGAAGTCACACACCTTTGAGAACATAATTTTTTTTTTTTAAAGAATACCAGCCAAGCTGAACTTGACTGATGTTCTCCTCTCCCCTCCAAATAAGTGAAAACTTGTGTTAGGAGTGGGTAAGACAATAGTGCAACGGGTGGGGATCGAACCTGCAACCTTTAAGTTTTCAGTCTGCACCTGTAACCATTGGGCTATTGAGGCTTAAGACATTATGGAACTCTTGCAGTTAGACAAAGGATAATGGATGAAACATCTGTAAAAATAAAACTTACTAAGCTGCCCTCGTTGAAGCATTCATCCAAGAATTCATCCATATCAGCTTGTAGAGCTGGATCGATTTGCGTCACCTTCTCTTCTTTGTTATTACTGTCTTCTTGAACTTGCTTCTGACCTAAAGTATTAGAATAGAAAAGTAATTTATTCGCAAATGTCATTTTGATCTGTCAAGTAAATCTAGGACTGGTTGGTGGAGAAAATCCAGCAAGAATCTCAGCAGTTGCACTTTTTAAGATAAAATGTTATATGTAACAAAATATGTTGTGCAGTTTAGTTATTACTGTCTCATTAATACTTGGTGGTTGCTCTTTTCAAAAAAAATTTTTTTTTTAACAAAATCTTTTTTTTTGTTATGAAACTATGCTATGTATACAGTGCTTCCAAGATGAAGTTTCCTAAGTCCAATACAATACAAATACAAATAAATACAATCCAATGCATGTTAAGACGAGTAGACAGAAAGCAGACCCATTCCCGTTGGTAGCACCCGTTCACGAGCATGACGCATGATCCAGCCGTTGCTTCGCTCAACCATATTTGCAGTACGTACCTTCCAAATGCGACCAGTAGCTCTGTCCGCTGGTGAGCTTGGCCTTCAGCTCGCGCTGGATCTGCGCCATCTTCTTGGTGCTGTACTTGGTGAGCTTCAGCACGTCCTCCAGGTAGTGGCGCTGCACCTCGTGCAGGCGGCCCGGGATCGTCACCACGGGGCACTTGTTGAAATATCTACATACATACAACAGGATAAAGTTACCATGGATACTAGGCGAAACATCTCTGTAGGTGTGATTTTCTGCACTGCCCAGTGTATTCGATGATGGCTCTGAATAGGTTAAGGTAGTTTTTAAGGACTAACATAGAATAAGTAATTGTTACTAACACATACTGCACTAATATGTTATGAAGTCATTTGTTAGTAACATAATGTATGGACCTAAAATCAGCAATAAGGAATTATTTATTTTATTTTTCCAAATATTGTCACACATATAAGCATCCAAGGTTCTCTACGTATGGCTCAAGATCGCACCAGCTGGCAAGCCTTAACCTAATAAACTGACGTAGTGAGTCACGACCCTCAGTCATGAGGAAGCGACTAAGAACCTCATAAGAGCAGGTGATCTTTTTAAATAATTTATAATAATAAATGACATGCTAAAAAAAAGCTGCTCATTCTCGTCCAACAGAGCAAGGCAAATAATAGTAAAAACAAAAGCAAGCCATGTCAGATATAAAAGATCTCCGATCATCATGTCAAAGAACGAATAGAGGACATATATTTAGAAACAAAACAGGTGATCCACCAGCTCATATTATATTCGTTATTTATATTTATAACAAAATGGTTGTCACCTGGAGAATATCTGCGTGTCCATGGTGGCGGACATGAGCACCAGCTTGAGGTCCTTGAGCCGCGCCAGCGCGTCGCGCAGCGCGATCAGCAGGAAGTCGCTGAACTTGTCCCGCTCGTGCACCTCGTCCACCAGCACGTGCGTCACCCCTGAGGACAACCCGGCATCGTGACCAACCCAGTACCATAGATTAAATTATAGAGGGCTATGGTGGGTAGAAAAGTGGACTAAAGAAATTATTTACTGGTACCCCAGAGATGGAGCAGAGCAAGAGGTCGGCCACAGAGAAGATGGGAGGATGATCTACCACAGGGGTGGCGCAGATTAGCACACGATAGGGACAAATGGAAATTTCTAGAGGAGGCCTATGTCAAAGGACAACCTGATCCGTAATGCTGGGGTTACGATTCCTAAGATATATATATAAGAAAAATGAACCAATTATTATTAATATTAGACATAGGAATAGTAATAATGTTAGTTGTAATTAGTATATAAGAGATTTGAGAATAAAGGCTATTTTTATTTTTATTATTATTTTTTATTTTATTTTATGGTGGGTAGTCACCCGTGAGCGCGGTGTCCCCGGCCATGAGGGTCCGCAGCAGCACGCCGTTGGTGCAGTAGGTGAGCACGGTGCGCGGGCTGACGCGCGACTCCAGCCGGATCTGGTACCCGATGGACTGACCTATTTTCTCCATACGCTCGTAGGCTACCTGTCGATTTAATTAAAATAGAATAGAATAGAATATAAATATTTTTTATTCAAATAAACTTTTACAAGCACTTTTGAATCGTCAATGAATCTACCACTGGTTCGGAATGCCTTTCCTGCCGAGAAGAGCCAGCAAGAAACTCGGCGGTTGCTCTTTTCAAAAAAATAAAAATTTTACAATTGTTATTGAAACTATGCTATGTATTCAGTGCTTCCACGATGAATTTTCCTGAGTACAATACAAGTAAAAATAAATACAATACAAATACAAATAAATACAATTCAATACATAAAAAATCATATAGCCCAATCTGTGCCTTCTATGGCAAGTCCATCCGTTGCTCCAGATCTTTTTTCCCGCGTACTACCAAATTGTGGATTCATCTCCCTTCGACAGTGTTCCCACCTAATTACAATATGGGGTTATTCAAGGGGCGAAACGATAAGTTCCTGAAAAGCCGGCAACGCATTGGTGGTGCCTCTGGTACTGCAAGTGTTCAATCACTTTACATCAGGTGACCCCCGAGCTCGTTTGCCCACTATTCATATTTAAAGAAAAGTCGAGTACCACCACTTTCAGAAGCAGATTCTGTTGAATTTTCGAGGTAGGAGATGGATGGCTATATGGTGTACACACTCAAAGACTTCAAAACAGTCTGAAAAACTGAATAACTTCATTGGCCCTAACCTTGAAACTCAAAACACAGTACTGTAGGCATCCTGCCAAAATTTTGTCTACCCATTTACTTGTGAATTTGTATGAGATTTCACAAGTAAATGGGTAGACAAAATTTTCTCACAGAGCACATTTTAGCCCTACTGAATACAGCCAAATTTTCTCGCATCATGAGGTTTCAAGTCTCAAATCATGCTAGTAACTAGATCAAGACAAAACCCCCAGGGAAATAAAGGAAAAAAAAAACAAAAAACTAGATCAAGTCAGTCATGCTATCCAAACATTATTGTTAACTGGCGTTTTTCATTGTTTTGCCTCGCCAATGCCTGAAGCTACCCTTACCCGCTCTGCGACAGACACGGCCGAGATCCTCCGGGGCTGCGTACAATAGATCCGGGCCGGCTGCTGGTGCTCCTGGCAGTGCTCCAGGATCAGTTGTGGCAGCTGAGTGGTCTTGCCGCAACCTGTAGCACCCGCTACTATGATCACCTGAAAGTTTCATAATCCTGGCACTAAGACTGAAATCTCTCTCCCACACTCACTCTGCGCAAGACTCAAGACAGAGTTAAAATGAGACAAAATGTCAGAGCATGTTTGTGTCTCGTTGTAACTCTAACTTAAGTACGAGCTGAAACAGAGCTCACTCCATAGATCTCAGCATAAGGCTAGTAATTAATCATGATTCACAAACATTGTCTTTAGCTTCTCTCCTCTCACTCTTAATAAGCCTCACTTCCGGTTGATATGAAGAGAAAAGAAATATTATTAAAACAGTGCATTTTTTAGCATTGTATTGTATTACTATTTTTGTTAAAATTTATACTTTATAAATTATACAGCTAAACTTTCATGAAGAATAAAAACTATCTATTGATGAACTTTACCATACAGTTGTTTTTAAGATTACGAACAGACTTTTCATTGAATTAACTGTGTATATATTGTAATTTGTACATACCTGGTTATGTAAAATAGCATTCATGAGATCTTGTCTCTGTTCATATACAGGCAACTTTTCCCTGAACTTCAGTAAATCTGGATTGTATGTCGTATTTGGCACCTGCAATGAAAAAATTAAAGATATAATATCATAGCCTCAATAACCCAACGGTTAAAGGTGCAGACTGAAAACTGAAAGGTTGCAAGTTCCAATCTACACCTTATTTGGGGATAGGAGGATATTACTGAACTACAGTTTGGCTAATATTCTTTAAAAAAAAAATTGAGGCCTCTAAAGAAGTCATTCTTTATTAGACGACTTAAACATTGTCTAGAAGGCATTCATGTCGCAGGCATCGCCTAGTTTATAATATTAGTAAGGATATGAGTTTGCTCAGCTGTGGTACACCATTGTTAAGCTTTCCAGTGACTTATGAGCTAACTGTGAGCTCTTGTCCTCTGGAGAACTACTCAAATCATTCCTCTCTTTGGTAGTGATGGGATAGACATTGCACAGCCACTAAGGCTGAAATCTATAGAACGCACTCTCACTGAGCTCCGACTCAAGCCAGAATTAAAACGAGACAGATTTATGTCAGAGCATATTTGTGTCTCGTTTTAACCTCTATGTTGAGTCTGAGCTGAGTCAAAGCACGCTCTATAGATCTCAGCAATACTACCTGAGTTTGCTCACCTGTGGTACACCATTGTTCAGCTGCCCCAGTGACTTGTGAGCCAACTGTGGGCTCCTCTCCTTCTCTGGACAGCTGCTTAAGTCATCTTTCTCCTTGCTAGTGATGGGATAGGCATTGAATAACTCGGCAATGCTGCAGCGCATGTTACTGTCCAAAATGAGCTTCGCATCATTCTGTATTATTGTTGAGCCCAGTCGTTTGTATATTGTTAGGTAGCGGTTTACACCTGTGAATATATAAATTGTGCACAATATTAATAAGCCTTAGTTTTATTAAGTTCGGGAACCCGTAAATTTTTCAGATTAAAAAGTAGTTATGACACTCTTCAGTTAAACCCATTAGAAACTTTAAAGATGGATGCGAGTCTTGCACATCAATACTCAAAACTTAAGCAGCTGTTTTTGTGTTCTCGTCAATTTTAATATTATTTAAAAGTATATATTTTACAATTATTTGAATATTATGTGTTAATCAAAGTGTTCTTTTACCTACCAGTTACTTCTATAACAAATTCCTGTGATTTTGCACAAGTTGTGTTTTCACTAAGTTATTGTTAACACTCAAACATTTTTCCATAATGGAATCAATTAAACAGACAATCACCGAGCTCAGCGCACATTTTAACGCTAGGATGGAAGAATTTCAGCAAAACATCAAGGGGTCCATCCCAGCTACCAGCCCAACTAATGATATCGCGGCAGAATTCAGTTCATTTAGAAGTTTTGTGATGGCGGCGCTAGAAGGTTTGCATATGCAAGTACAACTCCTTTATAAAGCTAATGATGACATGGAAATGAGAAGCAGACGTAAAATTCTATTGGTACATGGCATTCCTGAGAGCAAAGATGAGACCTTAGATTCTGTTGCCACAAAAGTACTTGCTGATCATCTCAAGTTGCCGGTTAATTCGGAGTGTGTGAGTCGCTGCCATCGTCTAGGGGGTTTTAAAGCAGATAAGCCAAGAGCTGTATTAATTAAATTCCGAGACTTATCACTCAGGAATAAGGTATGGTACGCAAAGACTGGCCTCAGGAACTCGGGCATAACTCTGTCAGAGTTTCTTACTAAAGAACGACATGACGTATTTGTAGCGGCTCGGCAGCGTTTTGGTGTCACTAACTGCTGGACCAAAGAAGGGCATATCTTTGTAGTTGGACAAGATGGTTCACGGAAACGTATCCGTTCGGTTGCCGAGCTCGATTCCATTGCGACTGTGACTGCCACTCCGCTGACTTCAACTGATGCTCCGACGACTGCCCCGGCTTCGCCCAAAGGCGGACCAGCCCGCAGCAAGAGGTCCGCCAGGAGATAGGTCACGTATAATGTACACTGTCCTAACCTATTGTACCTAAACTGAGTGCGTGAATATATAGTCAATGTTACATATCTACCCCTTTTTTAATTCATTAATATGTAACAAATTTTGCATTCCTACTTAGTGGGGCGGGTGTGTAAATAATCACTATACTTAATATTCGCTACGATGAGTGATTTCGATGTATTAAAGCAATTGTCACGGGTTGGGTAGGTATCTGCATGTACCTACATAATTGTTTTGAATGTTTTGTATTCAAAGTAGAAAAATAACTGTCAGTTAGCAATGTCGAAGTCTAATGTCATAACGAAACCACAGAAATAAACTTGTAGAATCGACATTGACATCTGTCAGAGTGTGTGCACCATAGATCTAGTACTTTCTTAGAACTTCTTGTTTAGATTTAGTTTAGTTGAGTGATATTTATTAATTTTTATTCAATCTCTTCTTGATATCTTTTTAAATTTTAATGTATAATATAATAATTATAAGCAATCTCTTCCTCTATTATTGGTGGGTAAAGGAACAAGTGGTATCATTGATACACATTATTGCACGTTTTGCTATTAATTTATATAAACTACATTCTTAAAAGTATTTATATTATATATATATACATAATTTATATTATATTACTATTGTTTAATATAACACATATATAATTATTATTATTTATTTATTTTTTTGTCTTAGTGTACTATGGCAGATAATGATATCTGGAAAAGTTGTTCTGAAGATGAATTCTTCTCAGCTTCTGATGCATCGGACTCATCGGACGGCAGTTTCCGTAGCTCCTCAGTATGCCTTCACTCCCAACTTGACTCAACGTTGTCATCTTTTCCGAAAAACTTCAATGCTGTACATATTAATGCTCAAAGCATTCCTTCTCATTTTCCAGATCTTCTGTCCTCTTTTGTAAATAATAAAAATATCCATGCTATCCTAGTTTCTGAAACGTTTTTAAAACCATGCATGCCTTCTCTTTCTTACTCTATTCCTGGTTTTCACTTAATTCGAAATGATCGCACTGGTAAAGGAGGAGGTGGTGTGGCTATATATCTTCGTAGCCATATTCCTTTTACTATTTTAGATAAATCTCCTACTTTATACTCAGAAACTGCTGAACATATTTTTATTGAGGTACAGTTTGGTCAACTGAAACTGCTACTTGGTGTTTACTACAGTCCCTCGTTACATATTAATTACTTTCAATCATTTGAAACTCTTCTTGAGCAATATCTACCAACAGTTGACCACACAATAATAATGGGCGACTTTAACACGTGTATCCTTAAAGGAGATGCCCGTGCTAAACGCCTTTCTGATATTATCAATAGCTGCAATCTGCATTTGTTACCATCTTCTGCAACGCATTTTTTTCCCAATTGTACACCTTCTCAGCTGGATTTGATTTTGGTTTCCTCTAATGAACATGTTGATTTACATGGTCAATTTCCAGCTGAGGCATTCTCTTACCACGATCTTGTATATGTCTCATATAAAGTTCGTCCTCCCAAGGCGAAGCCAACGATAGTAATGCGACGCAGCTTTAAGAACTTTAATAATGAAAATTTTTTACATGATCTTGATAAAATTGACTGGGACGCCATCTACTGCGCATCTACGGTTGATGATAAAGTTAATTTATTTAATTCAATGCTAACCGAAATATTCGATGTGCATGCACCATTGCGGCCAATCAAGCTGAAACACTTACCGGCACCCTGGTTGACCAAAGAAATTAAAGTCGCTATGGCGAAACGTAATTTAGCTAAAGCTAAATTTAAAGTCAACCCAACTGCTGATCGTCTCGCTAAATACAAAAAGCTTCGGAACCGATGCAGTAAACTTTGCCGAGATGCTCAACGCAATTACATCCACGACTCGATTGATAGCGGTAATACCTTAAAAACTTGGAAGTTTTTGGCTTCGCTAGGTATTGGTAAGCAGCGAAACCAGACCTTCAGTAATGTTAATTTGGATGATCTGAATAAACATTTTACCAGTGTAACTCTGATTGATTCCCAAATTAAGGACTTCACTTTAAGCTGCATTAGTGCATCAGCTTTTTCTGACTTTCCTTCCTTCAATTTTAATTCAGTCACGCCTAGCGAAATCAAAAAACACATTTTGGCCATTAAATCTGACGCAATCGGGAGCGACGGTATAAGCCGAAAAATGATCTTGTTAGTTTTAGAAAAGGTGGTTCCAATCCTTTGTCATATTTTCAATTATTCTTTGTCCACCGGTACTTTTCCGAATGTTTGGCGTTCAGCCCATGTTATTCCTATCCCTAAAACTACTAATCCTTCATCTTTCTCGCATTTTCGTCCAATTTCCATTCTTCCTTTTCTATCCAAAATTGCTGAAAGAATAGTCTCCTATCAACTTCGCAGCTATCTATCTAATAATAATCTCCTTAATACCTTTCAGTCTGGCTTTCGGCCCGGACACAGCACGGTCACTGCACTCACGAAGATCTGTGATGATATTCGATGTGGTCTTGATAACCAGCTTGTTACAATTATTGTACTTTTAGATTTCAGTAATGCTTTCAACACAGTTGATTTTGATATAATGTTGGCCATTTTAAAGTCTAATAACTTATCGTTGGAAGTGATCAACTGGTTTCACTCTTATTTATGGAATCGGCGGCAACGTGTTTGTGTTGATAATAAGTTTTCTTCCTTTTCCTATCTCCGTGCTGGTGTTCCTCAAGGTGGGGTTCTTTCGCCTTTACTCTTTGCTATCTTTATTAACTCAATCTCTCACATACTATCTTCCTCCTTCCATCTCTACGCTGATGATCTGCAGATATATATTTCTGTACCTGCGGATGGCATTATAGCTGGTATTAACAAAATTAACTCAGATCTATGTAAAATTAGCTCCTGGAGTAAGTCGTATGGTCTTACTATCAACGCTAGCAAATCACAGGCTATTGTTGTCGGTAACCCAAAACAAACTCGTAAAATTGATTTCAACGCCTTAGCTCCAATTGTACTCGACAACACTATTTTACCATTCAATGAGACTGTTAAGAACCTCGGCGTGATTATTGACTCCTCCTTTTCCTGGGTTCCACAAGTGAACCATGTTAGCAGACGTCTGTTTGCTGCTATCGGATCTCTAAAACGTTGGAAGAATCTACTCCCAATTAAAACTAAGATAATCCTAGCTGAAACACTTCTTTTACCAATACTGGATTATGCCGATAGCAGCTACACTGATCTTAATGAGGGATTACTGGACAAGCTTGAGCGTTTACAGAATATGTGCATACGATTTATTTTTGGCCTGAGAAAATTTGACCATATTAGCGAATACCGGGCTCGTCTCAAATGGCTTCCAATAAGACTGCGCAGAAATTATCATGTCCTTTCCTTACTTTTCTCTATCCTCTACAGTCCGCATACTCCTTCTTATCTCAAAGAACGTTTCACCTTTCTCGCTTCCATCGATCGTCCCATGCTACTTCGCTCATGCCTAGACAACAAGCTCAAAGTTCCTCATAGAAATACTAATTTTTATGGCAAGTCATTCTCAGCATATGCTGTGGAGTTATGGAACTCCCTGCCGAATAACGTCCGAAGCTCACCATCCTTAAATATTTTTAAAAATCGCCTGAAACAAGTATTAATATCCACATGCCATGGCAATTAAACTGTATATTTTTTGCAATTTCGTATAGATATGTATATATTTATATATTTATGCTATGTTATGTATATATATATAGGTATGTATGTATTATTTTATTTTATTTTATTTATGTATTATTTTATTTTATTTGTTTAAATAGATATTATAGTATTTGTTATGTTATTTGTTATGTAGTGTAAATATGTATATTGCTTAGATAATATACCTTTATGTTGCACCATACTACCCTCACACATCATTTCACTCCTATCACCAATGGTTGCCTGGTAGAGATTGCTTTGTAGCAATAAGGCCGCCTTTGCATGCGTAGTTCTAAGTTTTATTTATTTTTGTTTCATTCTTGTGTGCAATAAAGTTTTTATCTATCTATCTATCTATCAATAGTTTATTTAAGACTTACTACATTCAGATATGTACATAAAATGAGGAACAAAGTAAAGTACTTTGTACACCATAAAGTGAATAGTAAATTGCATTGCATACTATATTTGCAACCTTTTGTGAACATATAAACTCCAAAGCTGTTTCTATCTCTAAAATATATGACAACATTAAATAAACAATAAAAAGTAAACACAAAAATGAATTCTTTTCTTTAACAATCTCTAACGAAGAAGATGAATTTATTTACCTTTCCCACGCGATTTTGACTTCAGCCCCAATTTGGCAACAGTCTCGTGGATGAACCCTCGCTCTTGAGCAGACAGGAAAGTTGGGAACTTCAGTTCAGTCTCATTTTCATCACTCAGAAACTTATCGAGTTGGATCTTCAAAGCAATACTCACTGATTCCGCGATTGGAAAGTGCTTATTGCCTAAATTCCGCTTGCCTTTCTTGGAACTCATTTTAATTTAAAAAATAAAGAAATAAACAGGAATCCTTTACTTTTGTCATTAGTTTCCAAGAGAATGTAATCCTCTCCGTTGGATTCTTGAAGTTATTCTTGTTGTTCGTCACTTGTAATCCACAATTACAAAGGTAATCTATGGTTGGATTATTTTGTTTATCCTAAAAATTAATTTTGTTTTGCACAAAATCGTCCACGAAAGGAGAAGAACACGAGAAAAACGAGAACAAAAACACAGAATAAAAATTATATGTCATTGTTTCATCAAGTAGGAGTTCTGTTCTGTGGTCACCACAGACTCAACAGAGTACCTACCTACACCACCGCAGACAAGTTATGCCACAGAGTAGGTACTTTGTTGAGTTAAGCTGTCACTTGTCAGTCAGCTGTCATTTTGTTTGATGATTTTGTGAAGATTTATTTGCACTGATTTTGCACGTGTTCGATTCCGTACGTAATGTATTGTAATTATACCCATTTCTACAATTCTTACTGAAATACTATCAATATCCGTCACAATAAGTTACCAAGTTGTGCTTCAAAAAATATAGAATAACATTTAAGTATTGTTTCATATGAAGTAGGTCGCAAAATGTCCAAGAAAATAAAGCATTTGGTCGTGGACACGACTGCTTTCATTCGAGCAGCCAATTTGCAGGACATCGCAGAATCAGTTTACACAGTCCAAGAAGTAGTAGACGAGATAACCAACGATAGACAACGCAGGAAACTCGTAGTGCTACCATATGACTTAAAAGTAAAAGATGTCTTCACAGAGAACATCAAATTCGTCAGCGAATTCGCCAAGAAAACAGGTGACTATACCAGTCTATCTGCTACGGATATTAAAGTGATGGCTTTAACATACCAACTTGAAAAGGAGATTATTGGTGATGCTCACCTTAAAACTGAGCCTACAATTCAGAAGACTATTAAAGTAACTGGTCTGCCTGGTTTCAATTCTGATCAAAATAAAACAAATAATCCACAATCTGAAAAATTAGACAGCAAACTAGCTTCCCCTGAATTTGATGAATCAAACAATATTGAACTTGTAGATAGAATTGAAGCAAAGATAATTCCAAACACACAAGATATAAATATAGGTAAAACAGCACCTGAAGTTGATAATGATGCAAGGAATGTTGAAATAACTGTCAAAGATGGTGAAGAAAGTGATGATGACAATAAACTAGCAGAAGAAATAGCCAATCAAATAAAAAATATGGATTTGAGAGATGAAAAGGAAGTTGATGATTGCATTGTCAAAGTTTCTGATGATGATGATGACGATGAAGATACTGAAAGTGAAGAATCTAACAGTGATGATGGAGAATGGATTACCCCCAATAACTTAAAAGAGAAGAAGAAAGAATTAGAAGATTGCATATTTGAAGAGAAACATGTAGATGTAGCATGCATAACCTCAGATTTTGCCATGCAGAATGTTTTAAAACAAATAGGCTTGAATGTAACCTCTATAGATGGGCGAGTTATTAGGCAGTTACGTACATTCATTTTTCGTTGCACCACCTGTTTTAAAACAACAAGTGTTATGACCAAATTATTCTGTCCAAAGTGTGGGCATGCAACGCTCAAAAAGGTATCGGTCAGTATCGATGAACATGGTAATCAGCACATACATATAAATGGTAGAAAACCTTTGACAGCTAGGGGCAAAAGGTTTAGTTTACCTACACCAAAAGGAGGGCAACATTTCCAGTATCCAATTTTAACAGAAGACCAGCATATACATAAGAGGTTTGCAACCAAAATGGCTCGAAGCAAAACTAATGCTCTAGACCCTGATTACACTGCTGGTTTCTCACCATTTGTTATGAAAGATGTAAACTCCAAATCTGCTGTTTTAGGAGTACGAGCTGACAAACAAGATGTTAAGTACTGGATGAAACATTACTCTAAGGGAAAGAAGAATTAAAAGTTATTTAAAAAATGACATTTTATTTATGTATTGTCAAATACACTTATTTACATAATAATTAAAGCTTACATTTTTATTCTGTCAAACATTCATCAATCTTATGGAAAATAACATGGCACAGCATTCCATCAGCCAAGTGTAATAAGTTGTATTCAGGCATGTTAGAGCATTTAAAACTGCTCTAGGTTAGGCATCTACTCTAAAGTATGATTCACACTAGATTGAGCAGTGGCAGAACAGTAAAGTAAATTGAAATAAATTAGTTTGCAGAACAGATAGAATTATACATTTATATTTATAACTTTAGTACATCATCATCAATATATGCTTATGCTTTGTTTATGCACGCTACATCTAATTTGATTCATACATATTTACTCAATACAAAAAATGTGCTATAAAGACTTGGTTACACATAATACAAGTACCAAGAGACATCTGGAGTAGCACCTTTCTTCGTACAACCAAATACATTGATATTAATCTGCCTCTTGATTCAACATAAAGCGATTGAAGATGCATGTGGCTTATCATGGTGCAGTATATAGTTGTGATCACACAGTACTTTTGTCAAGAACCTTCTTGTTTATAGATATTAGATATATATAAATATAATAGATGTCATATCTATCCTTTTAATTTTTCTTCAAAGAAGGTAAAAACCGAGTCTATACATTTGCACGATGTCATTTCGTGTTTTGGATGACCTGCAAAAAAGAGATTATTTCATTTTACACTCTGTATTATAAAACTGTCAGGGGTCATATAAACTCTATAAATAATATATATACCGATAAAAAATAAGTCTTACCAGCTGAAACTCTTGTGATATCAAAGTCAGGAGTTTTCATCGGCGTATCCAATGGTGATGAGCTTGATATCCAATTTCTTGATATCTGAAATGAGATTTGATTTATTAATAACTAGACGATAACATTGGAACTATTTGTGCATCACACACAGACCATGACTGATTTACGTTAGGAAACCAGTCCGTCAAGAAAGAAAGAACTAGACGATACCTGCGACTTAATCTGCGTTGATAATGATTTTTGATTCCCGTGGGAGCTCTTTAATTTTTTGGGATTAAAAGTAGTCTTAATCCAGGTTTTATCTATAACAGTTCCAAATTTCAGCCAAATCCATCCATTAGTTTTTGCATGAAAGAGTAACAAACATACAAACACACAAACACAAACTTTTGCCATTATAATCTAATATTATTATCACACTAATGTGATGTGAAGTGTGATTCTTTTTATAATATGTAGTTACAAGTACAGAGAGAGAACTGTGTAATGATTATATTATACATTTTATTATTTAAGCAAACGTTTCCTGTATGTACTTCAACAGGCTTGGCCCTTGCGCCGCCTGTATCCAGCAGCTGCCAGCTACTCTCCTTATGGGGGGACTCTTTTAGGGGGTCAAGAATACTGCTTCCCATTGTGGCCTATATACTTACTTTCTTCAAATGCTTAGATATCTTCACACCAGAAAACCCATGAACAGAGTCAGTCAATGCTACAGCTTTAACTCTCTTCTCGAACTGCTGCTTCTGTTTATCAGCCAGCATGACGGTCAAGACTCCACCGTAACTGTGAGCCACTATAACGATGCTTGAGGCTTTTGTTTTGGTAATGTATGTGTCCCATGTATACCTGGAATATGTAAGCAAATTAATAATAGCAGCGTATTGACCACAGGTTATAAAATGGTGATTATGCACTCATAGTGGAATAGAAGGTGCAATATTTATAATATCTCTTCTTTGGTTGGCTATACTTCATAATATCCTTCCGAATTGAACCACTGCAACAGATCTCTACAGAAGTAGGTTAGCACGGGAGATATTATAGTGCACAAGTGTTCATGCAAACCAGAAGTTACTCTATTGACTCTCTCAGTCTGATAGGACAGAAATCCAACATAAACGGAGAGAGATCAGAAGCTCAAAATGCTAAAAATCAATTCGCTCCATTATGATAAGTACTAACATAGTAATAAGTTTTTATTGCAACTAATCCTAATACACTTTTTTTGTCTGAAAATAAATAAATTGAATAGAATTGAATTACAACCACACTTCACATTTATAAGTTTTAGGATTTTTGAGGAGATACATTCAACACTTGGTAATTTGCTCAGCTCATCCTTACATACATGGTATGTTCCTCTGCAGTACTGCTGTGTTTAATCTTCTTGTCTTCACGATAGTTGTCGTTGCAATTCAGGACCACAACACCGTAGCCTCTCTCCTGTGCTTGTCTGATGTATGGGATCTGAGTGCCTGTGTCGAGACTATCGTTGATTATTAGTCTGTAATCAGTAGAAACATCTGAATTAAAATCAAGTTTTTATTATTTTATTGAGATATCATGACGATAATGTTGTGTTGTGGTAAACTATTATGTAAGGTTCTTCATATCAGATTTTTTGCATCCTACTTTATGATCATGATACATTATAACTATGACATATGTGATTAATATACGGTACACCAAAATCATACAAATACCCTACTGTGTAGAACTTCTCTGTAATGTTTTGCTCATTGCTGGGAGTTGGGCCCTTTACATTAATTACAAAATAGTTGGAGTGTTCTTGTTTTGAGCTCCCTGGTCGATTAACATAAGATTTGATTCTTATGATTCCTTTTTAGCATGTGTTTAAGTTAAAGATCATGACATGTTAAAATACACTTAGAAAAATAGAGAAAACAGAAATTCGGACCTCAAAATCCAGTCAGCCATCTGATTACGACCTGGGTCAATAATGCTACTTCCTTAAAATCTTTTTCTTTGTTTTTATTACTTTTTTAAAAGCAATGGTAAACTTAGTGAGAAGAATAATTTTTTAATCCTAAATCCAAGCAGGTGAATTTGAGGCTGGGTATCAACTATTGCAACTAAAGGCTGTACATCTCTCGCCTTACAGAACCCTGTAATACTTACGAGCGAGCCCACTGCCCAGCCCTCACAGCGCCAGAGCCATGTATTAACACCAACAGGACATCCTTCTTGTCATAATCCTTAGACACAAATATAAATGTCCCATTATCCTCTGTACTGCCTTTAGGCACAGGCAGCTTGTACAGTCCCTCTTTCTCCAGTAAATAGTATACATAGTCTGTGATTGCTGCACCGAGAACTTCGTAGTGGGCCTGACATTCTTGGTGGTTGTTGCTTATGTTAAATTGGAACTGCTCATTGCCTGGCTGTCCGTTTTCATCTATTTTTCTTAGCTGTCCATCTGTACAAAAAGAATTTATTTACTAGAAGCCTACGTAATATTTTTTAGTTAAAATATAAAGGTATTACCTAGTGAAATAAAAGCAGACAGCAAACCAAAAAGTAAAACTTATTCGGTGGTACGTTTTTACAACTAAGCCAGGCAAGGTCTCTGAAGCTACTTCGAATTTCCACTTGTTTGTTAGTCTATCTGTCTTATAACTCCTTAAATGATTACTTCTAATTCACAATGCCCGAAAATAATGTCGATAAGGGGGGCACCGTTAGAAGCAAAGGAAGGCCTTTTCAAACAGAGTATGCAGAGTAGGTACAAAAATATTTTTCATATAATTTCATCAAAAAGAAATTCATTTCTAATTACTATGCCACTTTAATTGACTTTACTCTTTACATAAATTCTAGACAGATATGCACTAGACGCGAGGTTCAATTTCGAGGCGAACCACAAGTATAGTTAAATTTTGAAGTACTCACCTGAATTAAACGCATAACCCAAATCCGTGATAGTTTTGTTTTCGGTCATAATATTACGGTGTATCAGCTGTGTTTTGTTACAATAGTGACTACCGTTTATTGAACACTGACTCGGTCTAACTTTAACTACGGTTCTTAACAAACACTGTAGTTGATTGATGTAACTTAAGTTCCCCATTCAGTTCACAAAGTTTTATTTTGGTTTAGACTTTAGAGGCGTTTTTTAGGTTTTAAAAAATAATGAAAAAGGAAAAACTTATTTCCTTAATTTCCAACCGCAAATAAAGTAGGTTTTAATTTTATACTCTGTGGTACAGTGGCAGAGTCCACAGACCAGAAAAGATAGCAGAGTCTGCGCAGACCATGGAAGTAGACGGTAGGTAGAACGTAGGTAGAACTTCTACCTACGTTCTACCTACCTTCTTCTACCGTAGAAGCACAAGGTAGAAGACATTTCAAAGAATGTCGCTTGGGCAAGAACTAAGAAGGGACATCATAAAATGCGTGTGTATCACCTTCACTTTTACAGTCTGGTATAGCTACATCTCTTTTATGCAACTGTGAAGTTTAAATGAAACTGATAAAGGCTGAATACATCAACGTAACATAAGTCTATTCGACGAGCGAGATATTTTGGCAGATTTTCAGTACAAAAACTGTCAGAACGCCCAATTTATTTCTCGGAAATCGGCACTTATAGACCAGGGTAGATCCCTGTAAAAATAATAAAAAGTGAAAAAAAATAGTAATAGGATGAAACCCATTAGAAAAGGAGGGGAATATTATAAAAATGAAAGGAAAAATAATTTACGGGCGATCTGAGGTCGGGAAGGGGTGGGGGTGAGTTTTTAAGGGGAAAAAACGGTTTTTCTCGATTTCCGGCAAAACTAAAAGTCCTATCGAAAAAAGTCAAATGGCAAAGTTATAGGTAATAAAAAGATCTAAAACTTTTGTATTTACACTTTTTTCACATAACCTCAAAATTTATGTGAAAAATTCAAAAAACCAAGTTTTTGGTTTTTTATTTTTATCTTTTACAAAATTTTTTTTTTTTTTAACGAAATTTGGTGAAAACTTACCTTTTTATGTTCCAAATACGCTGTAATTTATTTGATTAAAAATATTTATTTTTTCACCTTATTTTGAATTAATATCGAAAAAAACACCCTAATTTTCATTCGAAAAGTCACCCGTCAAAATATCAGCTTTTTTCAAAAAGTTAGTAGGTTTGTTTTCTGTTCGTTGAAATCTCTACTTTCCGATGGTGAAAAAAAAAATATATGTTACTACAGTAAATCTTCTCAGAAAATAATTTCAATCTTTAGGTTATGTTACGTTAAGCATACTATTTTTTAAAGAAAATATTAGATTTTAATGTTTGAGTTGATTGATACAGATAAAAATTTTTGTTTTATTGTTTTAAGTAAACTTGTCACAATTATTTTCAAGAATTGCAAGTTAAATAAAAGCTTTTAAAAGAAATCCTGTTCCTAAAGGAGTTTTATTAGTAGTTGATACTTTATTACATTATTATCTTTTGATTTTTTTATTTTTTAATGAACATTTGAGAAGATTTTACTATTTTCTGTTTTTTTTTTTGCCAGAAGTAGAAACTGCATAAAACTGCATTTTAAACTATTAACACGATAACTAATGTCATATTTATGTTATTGTTAATTGTATTAGAACTTAAGTTCCTAATAAAATACCAACATCATCAAACGCATATGTTTGGTTTTAAGCGCAAAGTATAAGATAGATTTCATAATTAAATTAACTAAAAAGAACCGGTATAGTGGCATTTTCTATACAGCTTTGTCATTAAGAATTATCATAAATCAGTCATATTTGTTTTAATTAAGATATAAATGATTAGGTATATTTCCGATTTTTGATCTCCAAAGAAATTCTAAGTAATTGGCTCAATTATTTGTGAATAATATCGATGGTGGTAAGAATGTACTTACCATTTTGAGACTGCCATATTAATTAAGGACTAATGAAGTTTTACATAATTTTTTTGTATTATTTCCTTGTTAATTTAAAAAAGTATTAAAGTTTTTGTTATTTTTAACGACTTTTTTTTAATTAAAAATTATTTTTCATGTTTAGTGTTAACATTTATTACGAATCTATATTTTTCGCATTGACTAACGAATATAGAAGTGAATCTATAATACGATTCGAGCATCATTCAAAAAGTACAAGAATAACGGCGTTACAAATAATTGCGCGCCAGATTACGATACAAAATTTGACTCAATAAGTTATGCACAAAAATGATGCGTTTCGCTCACTAGAGCATTTGTAGGCGAATAAAGGCGTACTGTTTTTTACAAAAAATAAATGCCGAAGTTCATAGACGAATAAAAATTTAAGATGATTTTTCTTGAATATCTCTTTTGCAAATAAGGCTAAAAATTTAGCAAATAGAGTAAAAGAAGCGTTATTTTTTTACTCGCCTTTCTATATATATAACTTTAATCAGGTGTAAATAGCAAAGAAGGTAGATCATTTCTACGGTTTTTGGGCTCTCCTGTAAAATTGACTTTTTTCGATTACGCCTTTATTCGGTTGGGGTGGCGATATATGCACTTTGTAATTGCCCTTTGTAACCTATTAATATCTACATGTTTATTAAAAACTAGATAGTTAATGCCCGCGACGTCGTGCGCGTGGATAGAGGTTTTTTAAATTATCGCGGGAACGCTTTAATTTTCCGGGATAAAACTGTAGCTATGTCCATTCCAAATAGCCACATCGGTTCATTCGTTGTGGTGTGAAGGAGTAACAAACATACACACACAAACAAACTTTTTATAATATTGATGTGATTAAAATATTATATGAATGATTATAGGAATCAATACTATAGAAGGTGCCTTATGTAGGTATACTATAGCTAGGTACCTAATATTATCTTATTGTATTCCTTATATTTTATGTATGTAATTATTTAATTATATACCTATATGACCTTTGGTGCATAAACTTTGATAAGGGGTAAAGAGATGTAAGAGTTATTCTTATTATAGTTCTGCTTAGCTCGGACTACAGTACCTACAAGTATTTACATACATGTAGTATAGAGATTTTAATTACTTCTTATTGCTTGAATCATGAATAAAGTCGCCGTTTTGGGTGCTGGTATAAACGGTTTAACCTGTGCTGTGAAGATTAAAGAAAAATATCCAAATGTTAACGTAAGTTTCAAATACTAAGTGCTGTTTGATCGAATTTATCGTGGACCAAACACGAGATTTTTAGGGTTCCGTAGGAAAACTGCAAGGAACCCTTATAGTTTCGCTAAGTCCGTCCGTCTGTCCGCAGCATAGCGCAGAGACTATTGGTACCTATAAACATGACTGTACCTAATTTTGCAAGGATAGTATGCATGCATATTAATTACGCCGAAAACGTTGTACAATAAAATTTTGAAAGAACACTATTAGTATTTTACCACTACACGTATATAAAGGGGTGCCATCTTGGATACGCAAAAATCAGCAACAGAAAATCGCAGAAATCAGCGTTCAAAAATCCCAGAAATCAGGGTTCAAAAATTGCGAAATCGCGATGCAGATGCAAAAATCCCTAAAAAGGTCGATCGCTGCCGTTAAAAGTAGCCAGTCATTAAAAGAGGCCTATGCCCAGTAGTGAATGTAGGTAATCTGGCTGATGATGACGTATAGATACCTACGAGGAGGGTTTTCTAAATTTCACTGACCCCAATAAGAAAAACTATTTTTTTAGGTAGTGATAATAGCAACGGAGTTCACGCCGAACACAACGGGCGATGGATCTGGAGGATTCTGGTACCCTTACCTTTGTGGAAACACGCCGCAGGAACTTTTAGGGTGAGGCTCGAGGATTATGGGCTACAAACCCTCAGGCCTTAGGTCTCCACTTAAGAAATGTCTTGAAGAGGCCCGAGGGTTTACCACCAACGCTTAAAGCAGTATTATTTCAATGTTGAATCGTTGATGGGTTAATTGCTTATAACGTTAATTTTTCGCAGTAAATGGGGCGGTGAGACGTACAAATTCCTGATGGAGCTATGGCGAGAGGGCGGCCACGACGTGTGCCTGCTGCCCATGTACGAGCTGTACAGGAATCCCGACAATCAGCGCCAAAACACCTGGACCAGCCACGTGTGCGGTTACACCAGCCTCGACGACCGCCAGCTGCAGTACTTGAGCCAACTGTATACAGTCAAATATGCGTAAGATATTTATCTGTGCAGCGCCTCAGGGTGGTGTGTCAGACCATTCGTGTTTTATTTATTTACTTGATGATACCCGCGAGTTCTAATTCCCGCGGGAAGTCCCTTAATTTTCCGGGATAAAATGTAGCCTAACTATGTGTTAATCCTAGGTATGATGAGCTAGTTATCTGCATTCCAAATTGCAGTCAATGCAACCCAGTAGTTTTTGCAGTAGTAGTTATAAAGACGTTTGCCTCCGATCATTTCGAATAGCCATCCCATCGGGCGACGGGCACTGAGTGGCCGAAATTAGGCCAAGAGTGGTTACGTTACCTATTTTACTGGTCTATTTCAGAGCTGGCCGAACGTTCACGTCATTCATCTTGTACCCACCAACAATATTGGCTCTCATGTACCAACGTTTCAAGGCAGCCGGTGGACAAACCCTGCAATATAACATATCCTCCCTGAAGGATAAACTACTCGATGATTTCGACGTGGTCATCAATTGCTTGGGACTTGGTGCGAGATACGTGGTGCCCGATGAGAAAGTGGTGCCAATAAGAGGGCAGATATCAAGGGTTCGTATGAGGTGTGGGATTGTCTAAAAAGATTGGAACTGGCAACAGTGACGATTGCAATCACCTCTGATGGCTGAATTTATAACGTTCTTGCTGCATCAATGCAATTTAACCACTAGCCAGAGTACCTACCTACCAGCCCATCAGAAGTGAATACAATCGTCATACTGACACAGAATACCTAATAGTACTTAAAGGTACAGAAGATTCACTCCGCAAAATGATTTAAATAATTAATAGCGACTCTTGTCACCACACAGTAACGTGCAATTCAGGTTAACACAGCGCTACTTACCTACCGTCTTATTCACCTAGACTTTTCTCACTTTTTATCACGTAACTCTTATCCCTTAGGCCCTTCGAAAAGGTGTACATGTAGCTCCGCAATTTACTGCGGAGTGCGCCAGGACTGGTATTGATGCAATCATTTTTAGACAACCCCACTGACACAGCGGGACCAATAAAATATCAATTTACGCTACTATAATGCAGTCACAATTCAAAAGCTTTAAAATTAAATATTCCTCATTTTCAGGCCTAAAAGTACTTACCTTTTATCCGTTTTAGGTGTTAGCTCCCTGGGTTACCAATGCTTTAATAGACGAGGACTCTGGACATTACATTTTACCAAAGTAAGTAAAGTTACTTAGATAAACGTACTGTTAAATCTCTATTCAGTGAAGCGGCTGAACCTTAAGTCAGTAGCAAAAATTTCTCTGAGATTCCCTGAGAAGTGCCCTACCTACTGTAATACTTAGCAAAATAACGATGTCGGAGTGAGAATCAAAACCGCATCTTTTAATTTTGGGTAACTCAGCCCTGCCTCCAATCCTTTCTTCCTATTTTGGTATACACTCTTCCATCACTTCCAGACTTGTCGACATAGCTTCCAGTCTTGAAGCAAAAGAGTTCGAAAATTGATACATATAGAGCCCCAACTTCCGAGGACTGGCGACCTCATACCGAAAATCTCATTCTTGAAACTTGACAGACCCGTCCACTCGATGGATAGACAAAAGCTTGAAAGCTGCTCCTTTTACGTGTCTATTTTCGAAGAAATTAAACTTACGAGATGATCAACGCTCAGCAAGTAGCGGCATTTCTGAACTCAGAAGATGTGACAGGTTTTGTTTTCAGTGTACACAACTGCGTATTGGGTGGAACACACCAAAGAAACGATTTCAACAGAGGCATAGTAGACAAGGACACTGATTTTGTTTTCAAGGGCTGTACGGAACTTATGCCAGGATTGAAGGTACTGCACGGTAGTACTATTATAAATAGCAAGTGATATTATTATTTTTCATAGTAATTTTTGGTGAATAAATCGATACCTCCTACGTAAGTTTCCGGTTGTTGTATCCCCAAAACGCTTACGTGACGCGTTAATTGTTGTGAAGGTCAATAAAATGGTTTAGGCCGTCATTTTTATACGAGTACATATATGAAAGTATGTTAACGAAGGTTGTTTTTTTTTAAACGAACACATACAATAGATAAAAACAAATGATAAGTGCAACAATCCTAAAATGCCAATTTTGTTGGATACCACAACTTATGTAGGAGGTATCGAAATATTAGGAACTTTCGTTGCTGCATGATAAAGGGTAAAAGTTACATTGTTACAGAATGCAAAACTAATTACCCACTGGGTAGGCTTGAGACCCGGCCGAGACAGCGTGAGGCTGGAGCCTGAAGAGAGAGATGGCAAACTCTACATACATAACTACGGTCACGGTAGGATTATAAACATCTCAGTCCATCGCCGGCCCACAGCTGGGCAAGTGGGCACATGTGTCCTCTGAACAAGAATGATTTACCTATGTCGGGACATATTTGTCTCGTTTTAACTCCATCTTGAGCCTACGCAGAGTGTTCGTTTTCCTAAAGCATCCATTTTACGTAGATAGCCCCTAAGTACAATCGTTTACCCAATGTATTTCTACTTCCTAAAGGTTCGTGTAAATGAAATTGCCAGAATGCGTCGCCTGCCTAACTTAGCCAGGCCTGGCGCACTCCGTAGTAAACTGCGAAGCTACAAGTAGGTACATGGCGTACCTATTCTAGAGCCTAGCCTAAGAGGCTAAATTCAGAGAGTGCGAAGGGATAAGAGTTACGTGATAGAAAAAGAGAAAGTCTATGTAAATAAGACGGCATTCTGGGCTGGTTTCCACACTTAAACCAGTCATGGTCTGTTGTGTGTGATGCACCAATCCTTCCAATGTTCTTAGCTCTCTCCAGAAGCCTAGCAGGCCGGCCGGGTTGCCAAGGACTTCTCGAAGTGAGGCTGAGGATCCTAAATTAATCCGAGAAGTCAGATCGAAGCCTGGGATCGAACCCAGGACCTTCCGAAATGGAGGCCGAAGTCTTAACCACTAGGCTACCACCGCATATTTTAAAAAACTAAAGAAATATTTCTTTTATAGGGGGCAGTGGGCTGACGCTATTTTGGGGGTGCGCGAGCGACGTTTTGGAAATATTCGACAACCATATGAACAAGAAAGAAAAATCTAAACTTTAAGTACCTACTATGTATTATTTGTATCAAATAACATATATAAAAATATATCTTGCATTTTCACATTATAACAATATTATATTACTTATATATTATTATTGCTATTGTATAGCATACAAAAATGATTTGGTTTTAAAACTTCTAATAAACATAATTTAATTTTACAATAAAAATTTCTAAGGGTCGATTTCATCAACGTAAAATAATCCGAGAGTTTTAATATTTTGATAGATTTTCAGTACAAAAGTAATCTCGGTTAAACTTCACTCGAAGTTTTGGTGAAATCGGCACTAGGTGTATGAAATAACCTTCGATCATAGAAAAATAAGGAAATAACATCAAAAATTAAAACAATAAAGGGTATTTTGGTAACGTTAACATTTGGTTTTGAGTATAGTATCGTAAATGTCTGTTCTCCTTTGAACTCTAATCGGTATCTGACTCCGGACTTCTTCAACGACGCTTAGATCTGCAAATTAAAAAAAAACCTTGAAAATACTCCCCTCCTTACTAATATTATAAATGTGAGTGTTTGTTTGTCGGTTTGTTCTTAGAACAAAGAGTAACAACACACAAACGCATGCACGCACGTACGCACGCACGCACGCACACACACACGCATACACCCACACACATACTTTCGCCTTATAATATTAGTGTGATGTGATTAAATCTAAATTTTAATTTCGATAACACATTAAGAAAAAATCTAACTTACCAATGTCTGCAAAAAGTGTGCCAGGCTTCTCGTCCAACTTGGCCACGACATTGGCCCACGGGTCCACCAATGTGGAATGTCCCCACGCCACGTACCCCGCGTCGGGATCCCGCGCGGGACTGACGAGCGCCACCCACAGCTGCTCGTCGTTGGCCCGCGCCCTGCCCAACAGTTCCCAGTGCTTGGGACCGGTGGTCATGTTGAACGCGGCGGGGTATATGAGGACTGAGCAACCTACAAAATTCAAAATTTATTTATTTCATGTAGGCCAACTCGTAGCTCTTATAAAAATTATATAAAAATAATCATAAATTTACCACCGGTTCGGAATGCTGATTCTGCTGAGAAGAGCCAGCAAGAAACTCAGCAGTTGCTCTTTTAGAAAAACAAATTTTTTTTACAATAGGTAACAAAACTATGCTATGTATACAGTGCTTCCACAATGAAGCTTCAGTAATTCATATGTAGGTATGAATACACACAATCCAACACATGTCAAGACGGGCAGTCAAAGCAGACCCATTCCCGTTGGTGGCACCCGTTCACGAGCATGACGCATGATCCAGCCGTTGCTTCGCTCAACCATATTTGAGGGAATGGGAAGGGCAAGGTACGTAAGGTAGGTACTTTAGAAGGCTCATTCGAATCAAATAGGCTTCTAGTAAAATAATGCAGCCCTTGCCTTGCTTAGCCATGAGATGCGCCATTTCCCCAAAGCGCAAGTCGTAGCAGATGCCCACGCCGATCCTGACGCCCTGGTACTCGAAGCTGGTGACCTGGTCCCCCGCGCTTAGCACTTCCGACTCCTTGAATGTTATCTTGCCGGGAATGTCTATGTCGAAGAGGTGCATCTGTGGAATTCATCAATATCTGTACAAAATTGTCTTTTAAAATCCGAGCTCACCACCATTCTTATTCAGTCACTTTCTTTTAATGCCCAGCCAATGCTGAACAAAAAGAAGATACTACTATTACTACTACTACAATAGTTTTAATGTACAGTAGAATCCCGATTATCCGAACATCGATTATCCGAACATCCGATTATCCGAACTCATTCGTGATCACTCAAAAGGTGTGATTGATTACGTCAAAGATCAATAACAAGTTATTTCCAACCAAAATTTTAAATTACATGGGTACTTTGTAATTCATTTGCTTTGAAATCGATTATCCGGATTTTCGATTATACGGAATACCCCTGGTTTTATTTGATCCGGATAATCGGGATTCTACTGTAGTTTCTAAATTCCCATAGTTTAGGTTAGTAAAGTACACTGAAACCGACAGCTCCTTAATTAGCAAAAGGCTAACCTTTTTTATTTTGCTATAATCATTTGCTAAAAATAACAGAGCTGTTAATTTACTAAAAGTAACAGATCTGTTGATGGATTATACCTTTTTTTGCTAATCATGAACTATCCAATAGATTCTATCCAATAGTTCCTTAATTCCCATGGTTTAGGTTAGGTAAGAGCATTATCCTGCAGTATCAGATTGAGAAGTTCAATAACATACTACTGGATACTCACAGTATCAGCTTACAATCAACATTAGTCCTTATTTTGTACAGACCTTACAGCGTCAGGATTGAGGAGTTTAGACTTGGTATTCATATAATTATGTTGATGATGATCGACACAATATATCACGGTGCAGGGTACTATATTTTTGGCAGGGTTGTCACCCACCTTCCTGTGCTGAGCCAGCAGCTTCCCACTGCCGTCCCACACGGTGCAGGTGTTGTAGAGCGCGCCGCCGCAGCGCTCGGGCACGGTGCCGCCCACCACGCACACGCCGGCCTCGGCCGCCGCGCGGGACAGCGCGCGGCACGTCTCGCCCGACGGGACTTCCTCCGCATACTCAGAGAAGAACTCTAGGATTAATTCAATACTATAATTTTTATAGTTTCCTTTTACTATCGGCCAAGAATACCTAAATGGAACAGTAGTATGACAAACTAAGTATTTCGATACACTGAGGCCTTGTTCACGTAGAACGTGTGGGTGTGGTGGTGGACGTGCTTGCAAATGATCAAACTTATGAAGTAGTATGTCAGTGTTCACACACTAGTATATAGTATATATAAAAATAGCTGTGCCAGCCCGCGCGTTATACTTGAACAAGGCCTAACAAGTTAAAAAAGCCTCACTAGCTTAACAGTTGTGGACTGAAGTCTGAAAGGTCTACAGGTCTATCTTCAACTGTTGCACTATTGTCATACCCACTCTTAACACAAGTTATTCGCTTATTTGAAGAGGAGAATATTTGTTAAGTTCAGCACAGCTAATATTCTTTATATTTAAAAAAGTAGTATCAACTCACTAGTGCCGTAAGGGGAGTTGAAGCACTCGGGCAGGGCTACAATGTGAGCCCCTTGCTGCTTGGCCTTATGTATTTCGCTGACAGCTGCTGCCACATTCTTTGCCTTGTCACTGCCTACTGACATCTGGACTAGCGCTATTTTAAAGCCTAGAAATAAAGTTATAACTCATGAACTGAATTCAAAATTTTAAGGTTTCCATTTCAAAAAGGTGAAGTTTAATTCAATTTATAATTATGATGGGTAAGTTGATAAGACCCTTTTGTGAAATAGGAAATATGGTGATGATTTTCAAACGCCTGGAACAGATCATTATAAATTATAGCTAAGATCCACCTCAATTACAGTAGCTTTCAAACAGAAAAACTCACATCAAAATCGGTCCATTCGTTAGGGAGCTATAAGGGAATAGACAGATAAACACGTCAAAGTTACAAGACCCCTCTTTTTGAGTCGGGGATTAAAAATTACGTTATGTGGAAAAAAATTACACAATATTATTATAAAAATTATAATACTCTACCCTTACGGAACAACGTTGGTTTTTTACAAAACCTTGGATGAACTGCATCTATCGAACTTTCAGACATTTTTAAAATAGATAAGTACCTATATAGTTTTAAACTTTTAACTAAGAACGATTACCTCGTCTCAACATAATTGATTATCTGAACTGACTGATAATTCACAATTCCCGCTTCTTTATATATATTATACCCAACTTTTTATCAGGTATTTAGCACAGGTATAAAATGAACCCTAGGTTTCGAGAGTTTCAAGGGAAAATTGGGGAAGAAACCGGAAAATCGACAAGTTTAAAAATGTAAACAATCGTTGCAGACCATGAAAAAGTCATGAAGTCATTTTGGAGGTTACACTTGACATATTTTGTTGACATTGATAATTTGACAAACGTTATGGTTAATCCATGGAGTAGGTAGGTATCTATGTCACACAGGTAGGTAGAGAGTAGAATTGTATATTCCTAGACTGTCTACGAAATGCTACATAATTTTTGTCTCTTTTTGTGTTCGTTTTTGATACTTACTTTTATTATAACCTTGAAGGATAACAAAATAACTATTCATTATTACTTTTTATTGTATACAGACCTTTTTTGAGTTGTATGACTTTTGATCTATACGGATCTATACTATAGATCAAAAGTCATTCAACTCAAAAAAGGTATAGGTATAGATTCTATAGTAATGGAGATTCACCGGAGATCTCCGGTGAATCTCCGGAGAATGGCAAATCACCGATGATTTTCACCGGTGCTTGAAATTCCGCTCCGGTGCAAACCTCTAATCTATAGGTGTACGAGAGCCATAATCCTTGCCATATTTTCTGGGGTTTCCCCATTTCTTATATACCTGTTTAGAAAGATACTCTATAGGCTTTTAATTCACTGTTATCTACTTTTGTTTACATAAGGAAAAATTCTCAGAAAGACAGATTGCCTACTAAATACCAAGAAATAATTATTTTGTATATTCTAACTTTTGTCGGTAACGTCCGAATTGAGTTAGCTTTTTTAAAAATCCCGTGGGAACCCTTTGTTTTTCTGTTTACGGGTGGTGGTCATAGATTACTACATAGTGTATTATCTATGATTACTACCCTTACTAATATTATATATACGAAAGTGTGTTTGTCTTTCAACCACGCTGCAACGGAGCAACGGATCGATGTGATTTTTTTGCATGGGCATACTTGAGGACCTAAAGAGTGGCATAGGTTTCTTTTCCCGTAAAAACAATGGCTTTCCAAGGGACTTAGAAGAAGAACACCAAGTTCCTTGAAATCCTTGACATATGTACTCTTTTTAACCGACTTCCAAAAAGGAGGAGGTTATAAACAAGACAATCGAGCAGGTTGTGTAGGGTAGTTTATTAAAACAGGAACAAGTACAAATTCTTACTTCGTTTATTCAAGTCTAATTTATGATCATATTTTAATAGTACATTACATTGCCTAAACACCTACTTATCTATACTACAATAATTGTGTACCTTACACACAATAATGTAATAAATATCATGGCAATCTCGCATTTAGAACAACCTTAACTGATTGATTGTCAAAAATTGAGGTTAGACCATTAATTTCTATAACTAATCTATGATTAACACTAGATTTTCTTTCCCTATACAAATGACAGCTTAATTATGGATCAGTTTGAAGCGCCACTTTTGACATACGAATGTCTCTGGAACTAATAATATTGCAAATGGCGCACCGACCTCTATAATAATCTATGGTTTCATTGATGATTAAATAGTATTAATTATAGAAGTCAGGGCGCCATTTGCGATATTATATTTATATTTTTTTACTAAAACAATAGAGCGATCACTAGTAGAAGAACTGTGGAGCAGGGTGATTGTCTTTGGCCACATGCAGCTTGTTTCTCCTCTCCTGTCGGGAGCGGCTGAGGTACGGCGAGGGTTGCTTGAGGTGCACGGTCGCCACGTGCAGCTTGCGGCTGTTGGACTGAGCGAACGCCTTGCCACAGACCTCGCATTCATAGGGTTTGACACCTGTGTGACACTGGAAAGAATTAACAAGTAGTTGAAAAGTACATTATTGCAGCGGCCAGCAAAAGAGGCATTGATGGACGAACGTATAAATGTGGGCCGAGGCGAAGCCGATCCACACATACGTAAGTCCATCAATGCCTAGTTGTGGCCAAGGCTTGTTATAGTGCTTCTCTCAAATAATGCGTGGAAATTAAAACACAATTTACTTTTCAAAATCGATGACGAACAACAATAATTTTTCCCGCGTTAGTGTTCATTTGTTTTTTTTTTTCAATAAACAGCTTTCTTTTTGGAAGCCAGTTCGAAATTTAAATGAAACCTTTCATAAGTTACCTCCTTGGTTGCCATGTTTCGGAGTAAAAGATCGTTCCATTTTTAAATTACACGATATGAGTTTACCATAGAGTAACGTAATACCAATACGTATGGCCGCTACTCGCATGTATTTGGCCAGTACAGCAATTTCGATTTATCTCGAAGAAGGTTGTCAAAATTATGCTCAAATTTCCAAGCATGTTTGAGAAAAACGACATTACTAGTCTTATGGCTGGAAAAATTCATCAGGTGAGATCGCAGTCAAGGACTATCTTGTCATCGAATAATATGAAGAAACTAAAATATTTAATAGTAGCTAACGACCGCGACTTCGTCCGCGTGAATTTAGTTTTTATAATCTCGCGGGAACTCTTTGATTTTGCAGGATAAAAAGTAGCCTATGTTTTAATCCGAGGTATAATCAATTTCTATTTTAAATTTCAGCCAAATCGGTCCAGTAGTTTTTGCGTGAAAGAGTAACAAACATACACACACACACACACACATACAAACTTTCGACTTTATAATATTAGTGTGATGTGATTGTTTAACATCTTACTGTGTACTCATATTCATCAGCAAATAAATTTCATTAAAAAAAAAAAAGACATGTGGCACTCGGGGACTGTCGCGGTAAAGCTATTGCACAGCATTTTTTATCAACCCCATCTAGCGGTGAGAGGAGTCCCGTGTCAGGTTATTTTCGTTACGGAATTTCTGGATTCGGTCTCCACGCTCAAGGCCCGCGATAGAAGCTATGCAATAGCTTAAAAAAAAAGACTTGGCTCACCCTGAAATGCCTGTCCAGAGCGCCCTTACACTTAAATGCCTTGGCGCACACGCTGCAGGCGTGCGGGCGGTGCTCCGAGTGCGTCTTCTCGTGCATCTGCAGGTTGGTGCGGTTGAAGAACGCCTTGGGACACTGCTGGCACTTGAACGCGCGTTCCTCGAAGTGCGTGCGCTTGTGGTACACTAGGAACGCGTTACCCTATTAAAAAAAAAAAAAAAAATTAGATATTTGGTCAACAAGACAGCCAAGTTCGTTTTTGTTGTGAGTGCCCAGTTTGGGCCCCGAGCGGGCGAAAGATTCTAAGTTAAAATCCTGAGTGTTGTGCCCTCACTCAAATTCCTGATTCAAAGGCACAAAAACAAAAACTTTGCTATAGTGTGATACATACAACTTTTCACGTCTTCAGTAGTTGTCTTCACGTTTCTTTTCACTAGTAGTAGTCAGAATTTAAAATTAAAATGTACAGAATAAATAAACAGTTCAAAAAAAGCGCCTTTGCTGTCTAAAACCAGTGAGCAAAAGTCGTTTTTGCTCACTCAATGTGAAAAAGTGTTATCTCAAGAAAAGTTCAACACTTTCTCACTGAGTGAGCAAAAACGACTCACTCACTGATTTTAGACAGCAAAGGCATCCTTTTTGAGCTAGTGAGGTGAAAAAAAATTTAAGTATCTCTTGTGAGCAACTTACCCGGAAGCTCTTCCCGCATATGTCGCAGATGTAGTTCTTCTGTATGGGGTAGTTCTTGTCGGGGTGCACTCGCCGGAAGTGGGCCCAGTACACGCGCGCGTTGGGCATCTCTTCAGAACACTATCAACGTATTAAGTTATTTGTTTTAATATATAGACTAGCGCTTGGATGCGATCACACCTGAAGATGCAGCCGAAGATGAGGCGTGCTTGCTTAGAAAATACCTATTCACGCATGATTTGAAGGTACCCAAATTGTAATATTTGTAGATGTATATTGACTAAGATTTGGATATAGCACAGACCTTTATCTTTAATCTATGATTAAGACAGGACTCGCTAACCCTATAAATGACAGCATAATTATGGTTCGATTATGGCTGTGATTTCTTTTTTGGACCTATTTGATTAAAGCCAACCTCTATAATTAATCTATGAAATCAGAACCAATCTCTTTAAACTATGATTTCATATGAAATCATAGATTAATAATGGTGCGCCATTTGCAATATTATTAGTTCCAGAGACACTCATATCTATGCTTACAACGCCATGATGGCGTCAATCAAATCCAAAATGGCGTCAATCAAATAGGTCCAAAAAATAAATCACAGCAGCAAGTCCAATGTTAATCATAGATTAAATATAGAGGAATGATGAAATTGCAGATGTTAGAGTCATGACGTGTTATAAGGGCTACAAGTTGACCTACATGAAATAAATAATTTTGAAAAAAAATTGAATTGAAAAGGCTGTTATCAGCATGGATGGTGATACTTACGTGCACACAGCTGGTGGGCCAGGAGAGAGCGGCGGGTTTCTTGCCGTAGTTGTGCGGGCGCTTACGCGCGTGCGCGCGGCGGTGGTGCACGCGCAGCGACTCCGCGTCCGGGAATGACTCGCCGCACACCCTGCACCCGTTGCTAGAACCAAAAGATTTTTCTAACTACCCACCTACCTTATTTTTATTTTATTTATTTTTATTTTTTATGTACATATAAATATTTACAAAAGAAGATATATTAGAAGAAGTATACATAGGTGAAGCTTATCTCTAAAAAAGAAATTTCTTCCAGCTTCCCTTGAAAGTGAGTAAGGTGAAATTATAGAGTGGTATAGGTCAAAAATGTACATCACTACATATACTATAATACCTACTATATAATATAAATAAATAATTAACTACATAAACACGAAGATACATAAATACATATGAATACATAAATACACATAATACATAAATAATATAATACATACCTACATAAATATACATAACTAAGTAACACATAACGAGAGATAGTGCTGCTTCACTTTAAATTTGAATGTGTGTATTGACCTTGTACTTAGTTTAATTGTATGTTGTAAGATTTGGGTAACAAATCCTAGCATACATACTTTAAGCAAAAAGGATTACATCGCATAGAGAAATTAGTTTTTGAGGTTAGGAAATAAACTCATTTAATTGAAAACCGCCAATGCTCACAAGAAACGAAATTTTCACAAGCTGTTTCGAATTGACAACCGCTTTTATAAAAGTCCTTCAATCACGCATATTCGATAGCTTGGAGAGTGACATAGGCTACCTTTTATCCCGGGAGAAGAAAAAAATTCTCGCGGATTTTTAAAAACTCCACTCGGACAAAGTCGAGGGTAAAAGCTAGTACAAAAGGTCCAAATACATACTTAAAGTCCGTGCTCTGCGTGTGTTTGACGGACGTGACCATGTGTCGCTTGAACGCCTCGACGGATACGAATCTGACGTCACACCGCTCGCAATATGGCGTGTCTTCTTTCTCCCCCTCTAGTTCTTCTTTCTCCTGGGGGAAAAAAAATACCCTATTCGGTAACTGAGTTGCATGTCAAGCGGTTAAAGTGATGTTATTTTTAAGGTTAACACACCAAAAGAACCAGACGAAACCAAAAATATTCAAATAATCCTACTATATAATATTATAAATGCGAAAATTTGTGAGGATGGATGTATGGATGGATGTTTGTTACTCTTTCACGTAAAAACTACTGAACCGATTTGGCTGAAATTTGGCATAGAGATAGATCATAGTGTGGAATAACACATAGGCTATCCCGGAAAATAAGAGAGTTCCCGCGGGAATTACAAAACCTTAACCCACGCGAACGAAGTTGCGGGCATCAACTAGTAAAAATATAAATACTTACCGTGAGTACTTACTTTCAGTTATTCCTTAGTCTTGCTTAACGAATGCAAATTACTCAATGTTCATTTGGAACCAAGGTTTTTGACACTCATGTGTCAAAAACCTTGAATGAATTGATAATCTCGCGTCAAGCCTCAATAGCCCAATGGTTACAGGTGCGGACTGAAAACTGAAGGTCGCAGGTTCGAACCCCACCCGTTGCATTATTGTCGTACCAACTCCTAACACAAGTATTCACTTATTTGGAGGGGAAAGGAGAACATCAGTCAAGTTCAGCTTGGCTGATATTCTTTTTAAAAAAAAAAAAAAGTGTGGGTATTTGTACTCACAAGTACGTCCTTATGCATCATAGTTTTGTGCATGTTGAGGCCCAGCTTGCTGACGAAGGAGTACCCGCACACGCCGCAGATGAACTCCGACGGGTGCTTCATGCGGACGTGGCTGAGGTAGGATGTCCATTTTCTAAAAAAAAAAAAAAAACTGGTGAAGAAAGCTTATTAATAATTTTAATAACCTAATAATTATTAACTCGTGATGGAAATCAAAGATGAATCTTTTGAGAAAAGATGTTTGGTATACTAAAAATTAAAGTTAAAATTTAAGAAAAACAAACTATAATAGTATGTTCAATGAATGAGATGCTGGAGAATTTTATGCCTACTAAAACTCATCAAAAATTACGGATCACACAGATAAGAAGTTACAGTTACAGACTACATTGATGAAAAAAATTTTAATGTATGCCTATCTAGTTAATTATTTTAATGTATATTTTCTAGTTTTAAGGTAAAAATTTGTATGCCTCACGGCATGAAGTAGTGGTACACAGCAATACCTAAAAGAACTTATACTACCTATTTCAACAAATAAATGGATTTTGATTTTGATTTTGATTTTTGACATGTATAAAATCCTACCGACTGCACCACATTTAAAAATAAATGGCCATCATTTTAAAATAGTTGAAATTGGCGCAGTCGGTAAGATTCAAGCGATGATTAGACTTACGTTAAAATCTCTTCACAGTATTGACATTTGTATGTAACACCTTTGTGCCATCGTTGATGTTGCTTCGCTTGGGTTCTGAAAACGAAAATTTTAACTAATTGATGTTATGGCAATGTGTGTATGTGGTATATTCATTTGACGATTCAAAAGCACTTTGTAAAAGTTTGTTTGGATAAAAAATATTCTATTCTATTCTATTCTTTATGCGTAGTAATTATGTCACATTGTGTAGTTAAGTTTACTGTGTTACCATTACCTAATGGTTATAAGACTAGGTTATTTTTAATAATACATTGGACATTATGATAGTTTTTAAGGTATAGGTATACAAAAGCGAATTGGGATTTTTTGTCCTGTAAAGCTTATGTAAGAGTTATGTAAGAGTTGATAAATAAATAAATAAATTTTCCTGAATAACTACTGGACTTATTGTGATGTTTTTGTTTTACTAAACTTTCGCTTCACAGCAGGTTCTAGGATATATTTTAAAGTACCAAGAAGTATAAATTTTTATCTTTTTTAGTGCAATTGGTTATCTTACGTAGTCTTAGAAACGTATGGGCAAGACTTGCAGGCGTATTTCTTCTCGTGGTTGGCTGAATGCTTTTGTAGCGTCCGTTTGGTCTTGAAGCGGAACTTGCAAACAGTACACTCGATATCGCCTGCGCTCTGAAATAAACATGAGAACTCAAAATATCTTTATTCGTTCATTTCACATGGTTTCTAAACGAACCTCTAACTAGTTAATCATTAAAAAAAAAATATCACTATAGTAAAGAAATAGCCACTTACGGGCGTACCGATTTTGACAAACGCAAGCGCAGCGGCTCTTTTAAAAGTTATTCCATTTTATGTTATAAATATACAAGTCAAGACCACCAGTTTGGAAAGCAAATTCTGCTGAGATTGAGAATAATAATAGAATATAACTCTTTTTTTATTCCTTTATTTCCCTGAGGGATTCATCAATACTGATTATGTCACCCTCGTAAGTTCATCAATATATAAAATCTAAACTAAACTAAGAAATCTAAGTTACTCTTACGTGTGTTTGCTGAGTGACCGCGCCTCCTTTAAGAGTGGGGCTGTTAAAATGCTGTTGCATAACCCTACATTGCAATTGTCCTTACACAGGCGCGGTCGCTCCGCTTCGTTCTGTACGCACTCCATCAAGAGATGGTTCACATCTATGAATAAATAATAAGTAAGGAAGTCTAATTCAGAACAAAATTGTCGTATGATTCAAAATACGTATCATACGAATCATTTCCGAGATTACAGATAGACATGCTTGGTGCTTGGTTCAAATTCAGAACGAAAACAGGGATTGGCTCGCGCGCGTGCTGCTATGTTTGCTATGACAGCTGAGTCATTGGAAAATTTGACGTGCAAGAAAAATGACCAACTTTTGACGTGCTATTTTTGTTTATAATCCCCGCCTCTAACGGCTAAATTTTAATCTCCACCCACTTCGGCACAATTTTTGTCAGGGTCATTTTTTTAACGCAGTTAGACTTCCTTACTTATTATTTATTCATAGGTTCACATCGTCAATCTGGTGACTCCCACATATGGTACACTGCTTAAAAGTTATGCTGGTAGGGTAGTTTCACTCACAGGGTCATGTTTGCCGATGTGGTGCTTCCACGCGTTGGCATCTATGAAACCCTTGTAACAGAGAGTGCACTTGTACAGCGCGTTGAGGTAGTTGGACGACTGCTGCCGCTTGTTGACCTCCTCCTTCTGATCCTCTTCCTGTGCCAAAGTTACAATAAATAGTATTTACGATAAGGTGAAATGTACCTAATTTTACTTATAACTAACTGATGCTCAACATTTGTTTTAACTCTGTCTTAAGTTTGAGCTGAGTCTAAGCACGCTTTATAGGTCTTAGCATTAGACCCTGTGCAAAGGTGTTCCAATTTTTACTAGCTGATACCCGGAATTGACTGCATGAATTTAAGGTTTTTATGAATTCCGTGTGAATTCTTCGATTCTCTAGTACAAAAAAAATAATCTTTAATCTTTTTTCTCTTTTCTTAATATTGAAACTAAATATTTCTGTGATAGAAACTGAAACCTGCCTGTAAAAATCCCATCAAGGATAGTTCCTCAGACAAACGAAATAGACAAAAATTAAAAAAAAAGCATGTTTTCATAACATTTCCTGCGATTAGCATAAAATATAAAGAATATTTAGAGTTTCCAAAGTCAATTTAGTTTAGTTTCATTAACAACAGAATTACTTTAATTGTCACTCACCGATAATTTGATAACTGTGCAATAGTTCTCCACGGCAATATCGTCTATAAGAACGCCACCGGTATTCCTAGTTCTCCGCGGCTTCTCCAAATTCTTCACTGCTACGTGGTTCTTCCTCGGCCTGCCGCGCTTATTTTTGACCGGAACCTCAGGGATATTTTGTTCAATTGTGTTTGTATCTGCAATCTATAACTGAGTTTTAACTAACCTTTGGATGGAGTATACCGTTAGCACTAGGTGAGTACTACGAATAAATAATAAGTAAGGAAGTCTAACTGCGTTAAAAAATGACCCCAACAAAAATTGGGCCGAAGTGGGTGAAGATTAAAATTAAGCCGTTAGAGGCGGGGATTAAAAACAAAAATAGCACGTCAACAGTTGGTCATTTTTCTTGCACGTCAAATTTTCCAATGACTCAGCTGTCATAGCAAACATAGCAGCACGCGCGCGAACCAATCCCTGTTTTCGTTCTGAATTTGAACCAAGCACCAAGCATGTTTATCTGTAATCTCGGAAGTGATTCGTATGATACGTATTTTGAATCATACGTCGATTTTGTTCTGAATTAGACTTCCTTACTTATTATTTATTCGTAGGGTGAGTATGACAAAATAGACGCCACTAGGTATTCAGTAGGTATTCTGGCTTGCCAGCGAATCTTACATACCCGCCCACTAGGGGTGGGATGCGTAAAACCATTTCCCAGTGGCTAAAAAAAATCTAACCTTTGGATTGTGTCAATTATAATTTTTCAGTGAACAAGAAATTCATTAAAAGTACTTACTTCTACTTCTATGTCATATTTAATTTCCTTTTGACTATCATTTTGCTGAATCTCTTTTCTCTTTCTATCCTTTTTCTTTTTTCTCCCGCTCTCTTCTTTCTTCTCTTTATGAACTGATAGAGGCTCGTCGTCATCGGTCGATAAAGGTGCCACATCATCAAAACCATCCTCAAGTTTGATACTTTCTTTGTCATCAAAATAATTATCGTCAGCAACTTCTAAGGGTTCCTTTTTGACATCAATAACTTCTGATTCTATACTAATGGTTGTTGTTTTTTGTATGTTTAAGCTGTTGTTAATGTGCAAATTTTGTCTATCGATTTGTTTTATGCTGTCACTTGTTAGCTGCAAAAATTTTATTTTTATTAAGCTATTGCATAGCTTCTATCGCGGGCCAGCGTGGAGGCCGAATCCAGAAATTCCGTAACGAAAATAACCTGACACGGGACTCCCTTACGGTGAGCCGCTAGATGGCGCTGATAAAAATTGCTATGCAATAGCTTTACAGTCCCCGAGTGCCACACGTCTTTTAAGCTATTGCATAACTTCTATCGCGGGCCAGCGTGGAGACCGAATCCAGAAATTCCGTAACGAAAATAACCTGACACGGGACTCCTCTACGGTGAGCCGCTAGATGGCGTTGATAAAAAATGCTATGCAATAGCTTTACCGCGGCAATCCCCGAGTGCCACAGGTCTTATTTTTTATTTTTCAAGCATTATGTTTAGCATAGTTCGGCATAGTTAATGGTGAAATTAGCTTCTTTTCTCACAAACAAGCAAAAAGATTGTGTTATCGGCGTCTACGACAATAGTATACCATAGGGTTTGAATTGTCAACCTTCAGGTTTTCAGTCTGGGCTCTAACCGTTGCACTATTGGGCTTATATCATTATATTATTGCAAGGTATTGTCGTCATCTCCACTGATAGATGTCTACAATAGGGCATGGACTTTCTTTACTTTCAATCAAAAGTGATGCACTTGTGATTGAAAGTAGATACATACATAGTATCATTAATTTTGGTACTGGCTGGCACTTAAACCGTGGCTGTAGTGTAAGATCAATACAATCAGGGTGCGATTCCCGAGAGATGTTCGTTCAATGGACTCCTTCGAGTGTAGGTAAACACCTTAATAAAAATATAAAATGTGATTACACTCTTACCCCTCCGCAAGAGTGCAGTATGCCAGTTAAAGCCTCCTGAGCTCTCAAACATTTTCCCTTGAAGAAATGCAATTTTCTTAACTGTGCGGCACATATGTAGCAGACAGTAACTGGCAAATATGATGTGAGTGCCTGGAACAAAACACTAGCAATAGAAAAACATTGAATTTTAATATTGTAAAATAAAAATACTTTTTAAAAAAACGACTTCAAACGCCACTGTGAAGTATAAAATAATTGTAGTTTGTACACGTATGTTGAAGTCGGGCTGGCCTTAATAGAAACAATGAAACCCATGCGAGACACTATACCTTTCATACAAAAAAAGAATTTCACAAATCAGTCCAGCTGTCTTCAAGTAATCTTGAAACATAGATATAAAAAAAGATTCCGACAAATTGAGAACCTTTTTGAATTTAGTTAACAAATAGTAAGTAGGTAAAATAAAAGTTGAAATTCTAATATAATTTATTAAGATATATACCAGGATTTTTTTATACTCTTCACATTTACTTCTTGTTAAATCTTTCTAATATTATAAATGTGAAAGTTTGGATGTATGGTTGGATGTTTGCTACTCAATCACGCCGCAACAATTGAACCGATTTGGCTGAAATTTGGCGCAGAGATAGATTACAGTCTGGAATAATACATAAGCTACTCTTTATCCCGGAAGACAAGAGTTTCCGTGGGAAATAAAATACCTCAATCTGTACGTACGAAGTCTCGCATGTCTAGCATGAATAAAACCATACTCACATTACTTCCAACTATAAGTTTATAACAAGTTTCCAAGGGGTAACTATACAAATTGTCCATATTAACATTCTCCACGAGGCATATTCTGCATACATTTACCTCTCCCATGGTGAAAATATCTATATTATTTTCATAAAACTTGAATAAAATTCAAAACAAAATCATATGTTGGCGGTTTGTTTATAAGGTAGACTTAGAAAATAATTAGAGCTTCTACACCACAAATATCTTGGAAAATAACACAAGCCTTTTTATTTTAAACGACATATCACACGCCTAAATTATTTAAAAAAAATAATAAATACGAGTTTCGTTCTCAGTACTACAGATTAGATCAGTTTATTTAATATTTTTACAAAAAATGCAACAAGAATGTCTAATTCTGCAAAAGACGCCAAACTGCCATAATTTTATTATTGACATGGACTTTGAAGTTTAACGTACGAAATGTTGCCATTTAAAGGTTTTCATAATTTTTGGTACCTACAGAAGTTTTAATTAAAAGTAATAAAGTGAGAAATTACAAAGTGTCACAGTTTGTGTGTACCTATCTTTTGTAATATTATACTATAATAATACTATCTGTCATAGTAATTCGATAGTTAAAGAGAAAAATAAAATCAAAAAAATCTTTCTATCCTAAGATATCTCAAGTTTTTCTAATTGTAATTAAAAAAATAAGGAAAAATAATAGTAATCCTTAAAATCGAGGAAAAATATTCTCTCAAATGTTCTCAACTATTCCATATTTTAATCATAAAATAGGTAATCATGCTATATCCTTCAAGTAAAATAATAGAGATTCATATCAATATTCAGATTCATATCATGATGCAAAAATGTAGGTAATGTTCGTGTAGTCACGAACTAATTTTTAGCCAACATCCAAAAAGGAGGAGGTTATCAATTCAGGCGCTTATCATTTTTTTTTTCTATTTATTTATTACTCTACTACAGTTGTAGCTGGTAACCACCTGGTAACATTGGTATCACAGTGTAATGTAACGTTACTAGATGTCGCTAGTAGTTTTTAAAATCGATAAAATACAAACAAAATGTTAGGCGTAAAGCCGTTATTCTCAATAGTTCAGTGGTTCAGTGGTAAGAGGATTGAATCGAAATACCTATCTAAGAATGGATTGGTTCAAACTATCCCCATTGTATCAAATAGAAGGTTATGGCTAATGAATTTAACGATTTAACCACTCTTTTGAGATTTATGTGCTTAGTAAGTACCTATACCTATAAAAGGCTGATTTGCTTTAGCTTTGGTTTTAAACTAGACAGACGGACTAACTAGAATCGAACTAAGCTCTCAAAAATTCAAACCTAGACTTTTTTTTCTAAAATAGGAGACTTGAGTTTTTTCCACCCATTTTGCGGTGACCATCATTTTATCACATAACACGAAGACATAACATATCGGATACTTATTGTGTCACTTATTTGTTATAATATGAGATGTAATAATAAAAACCAGCCAAGTGCGAGTTGGTCCGACATACACGAAGGGTTTCATAGCATCTTACAAGATTTAATACCTGAGGTTTAGTCTAAGTTTGATCGTATAACAATTCAATAACATTAGCGTGAAAGTAAAATGAAACTTATTCGTATTGAAATAAAGTCACAAATTAAGTGCAATTGATTTTAATTTGGAGCGTATCGTATATGTATAAACGTCTAAGAATGAATACACGAAATTCAGCTTTAATAAAATGCTGTTATGGTTCATTTTCTTTTGAAGCTAATTACGCATTGATTTCTTTTACGGTCAATCGAATTAAACTTAGACTAACCCTACAGGTATTATTACGTTCGAGCACAAACAAGTTCATTCTATGGAGATTGGAGACCCCTTTTTTACTCGTTTTATTTATTTGTTGTTATAGCAGAAATAGAACTCAAATATCTACCTATTAAGGTTTATGAGATACAGCTCGCTAACAGACAGACGAACGGACGGATGGACTACGGAAGCTTAGTAATAGGGTCCCAATAGCACACTTTAGGTACGGAACCCTAAAAAAACTAGGGGCTAATAAGAAATTGATTTTAAAATGTTCAGTTCATAATACTAAGGATAATATTCTATACTTTAAAAAGACTTGTATTAAGTATATAAAGATTGCAGCAATTTTATTTTCTCTTATTTTCTCTGCTCAAGCAAGAACTACCTACAATAGCTTGTTATATATGTTATGACATGAGTTCATGAGCCTAATAAGCACGTGTTGTGCAGATTTCTACGAAAAAAATATCGATGATGACGATAAAATATCCGCCTCGAAGGACCACCTTCGTAGGTTAAAAAAAATAGAATCAAAACTTTTATAAACCTTACATTTAAATCTTTTCCCAGAATAAATCCTATCTATTGATAAAAGTCGGTTAAAAAAGTAGCCTATGTTACTCTCGGTAACATCTACCAATGAAAGTTACGTCAAAATCGGTCCAGCCGTCAACAAACAAACAGACAGAAGACAGACGGACAGACACACAGACAGACAAAAATTTTTTATATAATTTTTTTTTATAAGCCTACCGTATTTACTTAAATATGCATTTAGTTACTAAACTAATTACTACTACTTTTTAGTAAAAACTTTTAAAAACAGGCACTTCGATTTTATTTAATTGTATAGATGTGTAGATTTAGATGTATAGAATATAAATAGATTGATAGTGACGGTAGATGACGGTACTGAAATATCGACTTTATAACTTGAAGGTGACTTCGCCGGTTACGCGACCAGAGTCAGTTACGCGACCACTAACAGGACCTACGGCATTAAAACGAAAATAATAAGAATTCTATTCTTCTTTTCCAAATGAAATTCACTTAAGTAAAGAGGGGGATAGACCTATTAGTTTTACCTACAATAGTTGGCAGCTTTGTGTTTACCCGAAAGCAAACAAATCTTAGTTCAATCCGCCGCTCATACTTTCGGCGCGTACACGTTCCCAAAACAACGAAAAAAATAGTGAGTAAGTGATGCGTTCGAGGTAAGTAGATCGTGATGTATTTATTTGAGTCAATTTTTTAATGTTCTATTAAGTGAATATATATATGTTTTACGTTATTTGTACATTTATTACATGTAATATACAAAATCAGGTAAAAAAATTGAATGGTCGCTAACTGAAATTGGAATTAGCCAATAACTTCAGTTGGCGACCACCTGGCCGCCAATAGACATTTAGAAAAAAAAACATTTATTTTTATTTTTTATAGACTACAAATCTAATTCGGAATTTAATCACTTTCAATTTAATTTGTTTATTTTTATCCGTGTATCTTTTAGTTTACGACCACCAAATTATTATTATAAAACATCTTAAAATGTATGGGTATCAAGTGGTCGCCAACTAAAAATGAGCAAATTAATATGTGGGTTTACGACCATTTGCAATCACTACTTATAATCTTATCTGTTTTTTGCATAATGTAGGTGTTTAATATGTAATATTTTCATTACAGATGTCCTCCACAAACCGTATTAGAAAATAACACCGGCTTATTCCCAAAGAGATCTGGAATGTGCTTTAAAAATATAAGAGAAGGAGGACACGGTATTAGAAAGAAATGTAAAATGTATAACATCCCGAGATCTGAAGATCTGATGATTTGATTCTAAACTTTTGTAATTGTTGTTTAAAGTGATATTTTTAATTTTGTACTTATGTAGGAAAATGTATTATACTTGCTAAGATTCATTTAAGCTTAAGCTTGAATATTAAAGTGTACCTTTGATCTCATGAAAAAATGTGTTTTAATAATTTATTATAATGTATGAATAATAAAGCATGAATAATAATTATTTTTTAAACATTAACACGTTCATATTTTTTATTTTTTATTAATCAAATTTAGTTTTCCCTAGCAAATCGAGAGGCCGCCAACTAGATAAGGGGGCAGTCGTCAACTAGCTAAAGTGGTCGCCAACTAGCATTTCACATAGTTTTTAAGATTTATTCAATTTAAAATGTTTTCACAACTGTAATTCTTATTTTTTTACTTTTAAATATAACTTGACAATATCTAGGACCCCGTCATATAACTTTAATACATGTGCTATGGGTGCAACATACTTAAATATTGACGTAAAGTTGAATATTCCGCTAATCGGTCGCCAACCGGCGAAATCACCCTATAGGCTTTACTTTGTAGTGTCGTGTTTATCTATGAAGTAAAGTAGGTAAACAGTCTTGCATCAGTAGGTAGCTTAATTAATAAATGGGAGTTCATAATTACGAAAAAAAAGTTAGGTGGTTACATTTATATGCGATAAATTCACCATGGAACCGCTGTACTTTCTTTAATAATCAAAAATTATGGTTCCACTACATTAGGTAGACATTTAATTCAATGATTTTAGAACAAAAATCATTGAATTATTATAAGTAGGTAGGTAGGGACGGTAGGTATGACAAAAAATAAAAATAAGTATTTTATTGTTTATTTATCTACCTCTAGATAGATAAGGTACCTAATCCAAAAATATTAAACTAATAAACCGACTGTTAGGTAGGTAAGTCTATTCATACAAATACGGAAGTAGGCATTTTAAATTTTAATAGACACCTAATGTTCATGAAAGTTAATTGGTACCCTTGGCAGGTATGTAAAAAATGATTGATTAGTAGGTCTACCCTGGGTCTACCTATATTTTTAAATTCATAAAAAAACCGCTATTTAGGTACCTATGTACCTACTTTGATTCGAAATTTCAAAGTAGGTTAGAGGTGCTTACGTAAGCTCGTAATTGCATTATATACCTACCTACGTTCTCTTTACGTTCATAGTAAAATACCTAAACATTTGACATCTACTTTTTACTTATCGCTATCTCGCTCCCCCTTGCAGGGGATTATTGTTCGTGGAATGCGCGCGTCGGCAAGTCTCGGTACACATGTCGCTTAGGTTGGAATTATATTTTATCTGACAAGCGCTTAGCCCCTACGTCTCTTGTAACAAGGTTGAATTTAGAAGAGAAAATTTATGGAGTCTTTCTGTACCGACCTAGAATACAGTTTCACGAGACTATCCATAGTGACTAGTACCTACTTTGTAAGAGTACATTCATAAATCTCATTTATTATGTAATTTTATCTTATTATTATGAAGAAAAGAGCCTTATGGTACTTTTTTGGACTTTTGTCTTCAAAAATCTTTATTTCCTTCTATTTTATGCTTGAATTTATGAAGGTAATCCAAAAATAGATGAATAGTTTGAAAACTAAAAATGAAAAGTCCTTGAGAAATAGTCTCGTGGGGAGTGCGGCTACGTCACAGACGGGATTTTTGTAGGTATGTATATCGCTAGGAATGCCTCGATTGGCCAACAAAAGCCTTGTCGGCGGCCATTTTGTTCGATGCTGACTCACCAAAAAGTGAAAAATGTACATGAACCGCACTCCCCACGAGACTACACAACGGTATTGGGCATTTCCCTCGTGAACACAAAATTTGGGTTTCATGTTCGTCGACCGCAGCGTGGGAACACAAATATATTTTTTTGTGGAAATCTAGGAAAATTCGGCATATTTATTGGATTCTACTGAATTTTCATGGGCCGGATTAACCAGAAAACAAAAGTTGCAAACCTCAAGACGGATACAAACAACTTAGCCGAGACCCTCGGGTCGGGCAGACACGCATCAGCTCGACGGTCGGAAGTTCGACGGGCTTAGTGATTATTAAAATACTGCTGATAACAATAAAATAACCTGTGGTGTGCGCTGTGCATCGCTAATCTGTCAAATAGTGCGGTGATAACTCGATGTGTACAATCGGTGCCAATGTTTACCATGTGTGAATACAGAGAGTGAGTTAACTACCAAAGAAACATCATGTAGCCGGGATTTGCAGTGATTATGGTCGGATAAGGCTTGAACTTAAGTAGGTATTTAATTTGATTTATAAACGCTCGTCACAATGACGGAAAGTGGACCAGTTCAGGTGAAAACCGAGCGGCCCGATGAGGCTGAGATTAGGGAGTTGGCGGCGAAGATGGTGGAGGCCAACAAGGCCAAGGCGTTGGCGGCTTCCGTGGCGGCGGCGCGGCCACAGCCCGGCGCGCTGATGGGCGCCGCGGCCGCCGGCGTCGGCGGGCAAATGGGGATCCTCAACTTCCTCACGAGGAAGCCGGGCGTGGGGCAGGTCACGGAGCCGCGCCCGCTCAGCGACGACAAGAAGACCCCGGCGCCCGACGAGGCGAGCTGGAAAGGCCACTTCGGCTGGGACCAGCTCGGGAAGTGTCACATTCCCTACATCTACCGCTCGGGCGAGAAGTACGTGGCCGTCCGGATGGTGGAGATCAAACTCCTCAACAAGTACCTGAACTACCTGCACGCGGACATCTATTCCTGCACGTGTATACGGAGCTACTACATCACAGAGATCGAGGCGAGGCTACTCAACGAGATCAACAACAGGCATTGTGATGGACAGTTTGGACGGGAGCCTTTCACTCAAAAGGACCTGGTAGTTAGGTTATCTGACGCTGGAGAGTTCTACAACTTTTTAGACGTGTGTTACAATAAGCTGCTACGGGGCACAACAAACAATAAGGACAAGTGTGGTTTTATTAGGATAAACAAAGAGTCTGTGGTGCCATACACGGTGCGGGACGGTCAGAAGTTTGTTCCATTGTTTTACTTTGAGGGTGAAACGGACAATTTGAAATTAAAAGCGGACCAGCTGAAAGGCTGGGACCTGTCGTACCTGAAGTTCTGTTGTAAAGTGCAGGGGATAAGGAATGAACTGTTTGCCAGTGAGACATGCTCTGTTATCAGTCTGACTGACATCAAGAGCTACTTCCCACCGGGGACAGAGTTTGAAGAGTATTGGCCCAACAAAGTTGTGGATTCACAGCTCCTGATCTCGGCGAAAGGTGAGTTGTTTTTGGTTGAACTATTAAGTATGTTTAATATAACTACCTATTTAGATGGCCTAGTTCAAGAAGTTCATAAATTCAATTTTCCAAATAAAAAAAAATGGATGTATGGACTTCTTGAACTGGGCCATTCATTTGTTCCCTTTAAACCTAGCAGAACCTATTGATTCATTAGTTACATATTTAAATAAAAATTATCATTACTATCTTGAACCTTCTCTATGACTAAACAATCCACTGAATTAACCAATACCAAATTACTATGATATTTGATACAGATATCATAGTATGATGCATAGGCTAGGAATTACAGGAAAACACAGTTTGTTTGTCCACATATACATGTACTATTTTATGGGAAAAGTTAATTTATTTCAAGCAGTTTGGTAGTTTAAAAAGTAGACTGGAATTCAGTCAAAATAAATTGATCAAGTTTACAGGTATTTTACAAACTCCTTTGTGCTCATTGGGGAGTAATATGATTTTATTTGTGGGAGATCCTGGGTTTAAATCCCATTGCGAACAATTTGGAAATTCTAATTGACTCTTCTCTTGTTTGATGGATGCTTTGATAGTTACCATACTATCCGTAAAGATGTTTTGTTTTTGTTTTTTTTTTAAAAGAATATTAGCCAAGCTGAAGTTGACTAATATCCTCCTATCCTCTCCAAATAAGCAGAAAGCTTGTGTTAGGAGTGGGTATGACAATAGTGGAACGGGTGGGATTCGAACCTGCAACCTTTTTTTGAGTCCACACTTCTAACCATTGGGCTATATTCATGTGCCATAAAAGAGTTAGTATTTTGGTATGGTGCCGCAACAAACCTATTCAGGGTACAGATTTAATAAAATCTTCCAATTTAGCCTGTTTCCAACTTAGGCTGTGATCTGTAGATGACTTGTAGATGTGATCTGTCTGACTTGACTCAGACTTGAGACAAACTCTCATAAAATACAATTTATCTCCTGTCCTAAATCTGACTAGTTTTAACTGTGTACTGAGTCTTGTCTGAGCGAGAGTGTGATCTGTAGAATGTTAAATTGTTACTTAACATCAGGTGAGGTTGGAGTCAATTGTTAAGTAGTAGAGGTTTAAAAAAATATTGATTTATTGTTGATAATTTTATCAAGATAATCAATGAGTTCTCATTCATGGAAATAAAATAAGTTTATCTGACTTTTATGTGAAAAAATTAAAAATTTAAAGAAGTAATTTATTGTGAGTCAGTCAGTTATTACCAGGTTGTAGAGGGAACCGTAGAGTTCATTGAACTTTTTATTTATGTTGTAAGTCGTTCTATTTAGAAACTCCCAAAAAATAACTTTGGTTTTTAGCATTGGGTCATTAGAATCTATACAAATTCTGGAAAAACCTGACAGACATCCAAATTAATTATTAATTAATAAAGCAAATACTTTTAATTACTCTTGTTTACATAAATAATTATAAGCATAATAATTCCATTACAAGCAATCTAGATACAAAGAAATAAAATTGAAGTGTCTGTCAGTACTTTAGAAATTACTGCCTCTAAACCATGTGTCTAAATGATTATTTATTTGAATTATATTGTCGATAGTATAATCACTGTGTTCTCTCACTGGACAAAGCCTGGTCTTAAGCTTATGCAAGGTCCTTGAGGGAGTTAATCTATTGATTGGGTGATGAATACATCAACCAGATTTTATCCTTCAATACATCAATAAATTGATGATCAAAATGATTAAGGATAAATAAAAGGCTTTTTTTTTTGTTTAATTACATCAATAAATTGAGCTGAACAATCAGGTGGAGGACTATTCTAAGCAATGGACACTAAACTGGCTACTAACTAATTATTGGGCTATTGGATGGGGTGCTATGGACATGATATCTAGGCTACGGAACCCTTCATGGGCAAGTCCGAATCGCACTTGGTCGCTTTTTTTAAGAAATCTTGAGGCACGGTATTCCCACATGTGATCTGTTGTCTAACCACAATGCTATCACGGCTCTCCCATCCCCTCTACACAGATCTTCTATTTTTAGCGGATTAACGACTACGGTTTAATAATATCGAGTTCTATAATCAGTCCTAAACAATAAACATTGACCCGCTGTTTATTTCCATAACCTTGCTTTGGTTTCTATAATTCACTGACGACTTCAAGTTATGGGCAATTTTTTTTTTATAAATAGGTCTAGCGCTTGACTGCGATCTCACCTGATCGTAAGTGAAGATGCAGCCTAAGATGGTGTGCGCTTGCCTAGAAGATGCCTTTTCACTCTTGATTGAAAGATACCCACATTATAGTTAGTTGGAAAAACGGAAGCCGGAAGGGCATTCCAAATTTTTGCGATGCGTATTAGGAACGAGGGAAGCAAAGCGCTTAAGTGCGAGATCGCGGAATTTCGACCACGTAGCGGTGCAGATTCGTACGATGCCTTGCGGTTCGGTGGTAGAAAGGTGATGGAGGAACTAAATTAAATAGTTCTCTCCGAAATATATCAATATTAATTTAAGAAAAAAAAAAAACATGAAAAAATCACGAAATGTATCAAATTCTAATATATAGTGCCATCTCAATACATAATTGGTAGTTAGGTATTTATTAGTTTCTGGCGAAGCTAGTAGCTTTCGACACTTGCCCATAGATGAAACTTTGAATGTCGGTGCCACAGCACAAAAAAATGATGTTACCTACATCGCATCGTGATTCTGCCTTAACCAGTGTTTGGGTAACGGTTCTAAAACAGTTTTAGATTCAAATCAATTTAGACTTTAGGTTTTTGTGCACTTAACTTGCAGTTTAAATGCAGGCTGTCCTCATTAGTTCCCATTTTTCGTGACACATTTCGTTCATTCACGAAAAATGGCTGTTATTTGATAGACGGCAAAATGTGCCGCCCTAGTCATGTTAAAAACGTGTCGCATCGATTTTCCTTCCATGATCGCTAACGCTACAGCGTTAGCTTCCCTTCTGCAGGGTCAGCATGGACCAGAGACAAAAAATGTATCCCCGATTTTATGTACTGATAAGAGATAAAATTATCTTTTCCCTATGCTAAAGCATGGCGACAGAGGAAAGGAGAAGTATATTCCTATAAGTATATCCACTTCGACCGTTTTGCCCATGCTCGACGGGTGGATAAAACTGAGCGAGGGGATAAACATTTTATCCTTTCCCCGTGGATTATTAATGTTCCATGCTCACCCTGCTAAAAGGATAGGACGTGTGATAAAAAACTTTGGTAGTCCCTGCTTTAGCGATTATAGAGAGAGAATAAATACGGCTAGGGTGGTTGTTTTTAAGTTGGCTTGGTTTTTTAAGTAAAATAAAAATACAGGTCTAAAAATACCTCTATACCATCCTTATCTCCCAAGTTTTCACCATACTGAAAATAAACATTATGTTTAGTCCCGTGAATTTAATTCGGTTTAAAGATTGTTTGTAACCGAATTAGCAACCATTGTTAGCTTCTCCGATTTTGTCGAATACCAAATCCGAACAGCTTTAACACCAACAATACTGATTACTGTACCAATAAATAAAACTAAGTAAATATTTTCGTAGAATTTTAGCGCGTCCCGCATCCTGAAACATGCCCAAATCCCGCATATCGAACAGAAGGTTCCGCGGAATCCTTTAATTTAGTTGACAAGTCGATTGCCTCCTTACATATATGAACTATAATAAGATATTTTATAACTACGTCGTTTCTTATTTGGTATTGAGGCAGGACCTTCAACAAATCCTTGACATCGTTCAAGAAATTTGCATTAAACGCTAGTGTACAAGTTTCTTTTTTACGTTGTGTACAGTTTGTCTTAATTGTTTGATAGTTTTTGCACGCGGTTTTGTCTCCCTCGGTTCCAGTTTGGATTTGAATTAAAATATCTTATTTTACCTGGACTCGTTGAAATTAATAATGGTGGTATCTTGCAGGCTCAGTATCGGGCGGCGGTCAGTGGACGCGGGCGCCACCAGCGCCGCCGCCGGGCGCCGTGAGCAGCGTGGGCGGGGGCGTGTCCATGGGCAACGTGGGCGCATCCCGTGGGCGCCGGCCCGCGCAGCGCCACTCGGCGGCGTCGAGCGCCATGCAGATGCCGCACGCGGGCATCTCCGCGGCCGCCGTGCAGGCGCTGGCGAACGGCTGGAGCCTGCCCGGCACGCTGACGCAGGCGCAGACGCAGCAAGTGCTCAGGCTCGCTCAGGTTAGTGCTCAGTGCGCTGCCTAGTAGTGCCCTAGTACAGTTGCGAGGGCAAGATTAAACTGAGTGCAGTTGAAAGTAAAATGCAAAGTGGGCTTCGAGACCAATCTGTTGTATGCGATTGTCGAAAAAAGCGGTTAAAAGATTTTTTCTTATTGTATGAAGTACTTGAAAAAAAAGGAATAAAAATTTGCTGAAAATCGGTTGCGAATAACGTCATTGAAGGCAGAAAATAACAACTTGTTTCTGCCTGCCTGCTGATGGGGACCCTACATGCAGCTTCTACTGTCCGAGTCTTTTTCGAATGCTACCTCAGTTAGAATAGAATAACATCTTAATTTATTGCTCCAACACATAATTGGCTAACATGCGCCACGAGAAAGTTTTGTCTACATGTTTACTCACATAGAGAGCCCTACAGGACTTAGTATAAAATAGGAGTTATAAACTGTAAAGCAACTATACCTACTAGTCCTACTACAGTATACAGTTGTACACATCGTGGGTAGTTAACCGAAATGCTTCCTTGGTGGTATAACGCATGTGTAACACTGTTGGTCTGTGGACAGGCGCAAGTGGCGGCGCAGGCGCAGGTGGCGGCAGCGCGCTACAACAACGCGGCCATCGCCGCCGCGGCCGCCATGCCGCAGCACCGCTCGCAGCACAACCGCAACGTGCAGGTAACACACGATACCGACCTTTTCACCTCACTAGCTCAAAAAGGGCGCCTTTGCTGTCTAAAGGATTCTAACTTAGAATCACTCGCCTCACTGTTGAACAAATAACTATTTTAACGACTTCCAAAAAAGGAAGAGGATCTCAATTTGTCGAAATCTTTTTTTTTTATGTATGTTCCCCGATTACTCGAAGCGACAGAAAGACTTGACTTTTGCCAAAGTATGCTGCACAGCCCAGCTGTATATCTCTCTAAAACTGTTTTTACCTAACTGCAAGTTAAAGCAATGAACTCATGTCTCAGGTATCTAAACGTTTTAAACTTTAATAGAATTCAATATTCTTCTCGTTGAAATTATTGGTGTAACAATTTTAGTTTAGGTATCCCACAATGGGAAAACCGAAACTTGAAGACTTTTCCTTAAAACCCCACAGTAATATGTTGGACAGTTGAAAGTTTTGTGTCTGTTTATTAAAGTGAATAGATAGTGAATTTTACGGCTCAACAGAATGTTTCCCCTGCCTCCGCGCGTCGCCTCTTCTTCAGTTCATTCAATTTTGGCGCATGCTAGAAATCTTCTCCTTCGACCAGAACTTTGGTCAATTCAGGCCGAAATCGTAGGTAGGAGATAGGCTTGCGCTTGACGACAATCAATGATGGAAAGCATTGATGAGGTCTAGGTTGGAGCGCGTTTGCCTAGAAAATGCCTATTCACTCTTGTCTTGAAGGTACTCGGATTATACGTGGCCGGAAACGCAGAGGCTGGAAGTGCGTCCCATACCTTAGCCGTTCGTTTCAGAAACGTTGCACTGAAGCGTTTCGTACGAGTAGGTTGAATTAGGTAGGTGGTACTTGTATTTTTGACCGAAGGTGGCCGAAGCCGAAGGTTTGTTCGGACACTACTTCTGTCTGGTCTCTGCCGGCAGCGGTAGGGCGGCGTGAGCTATAAGCAGTGTGTTGTTGCAGTTCCCCAACAGCGGCATCACAATGGCGATGGGGCAGCAGCCGCCTCCGCTCGTGCGCAGCACGGCCAACACCTCCACCATGAAGTGAGACCCTTGTACTTTATACCACCACCATCTTGTACTTCACCTTTTGGAGGAAATCACACAGCACACTAACTACTGAAAGTAAACCAGTTAAACCACAGAATACCTAATAGTACCTAAAGGTACAGATGATTCACTCCGCAAAATGATTTAAATAATAAGCGACTCTTGTTACAACACAATAAAGTGCAATTCAGTTTGACACAGCGCTACTTACCTACCGTCTTTTTCACCTAGGCTGTTCGCTCTTTCTATTACGTAACTCCTATGCCTTCGCACTCTCTGAATTTAGGCCTTTCGAAGTGGTACCTTGTACTTTTAGCCACCAGCCCTGGTTAAACTAGAAGTGAGGAGTCATTACAAATTAGAGATCCGTATTATTCGGGAGAACCAAAGTCACTGACATAACTCAGCGAGTCGCGGAACTTGGTTCGAAGATCTGATGGTGGTTGAGGGCTCTAGACGCTGGAATGGCGACCCCGCAACGGGAAGCGTAGTCTAGTGTCTTTAGCCCGCTAGGTGAACCCGTTAGTCGTAGGATGCCGCTGGATGCAGTCGGCGCAAGACCGAGTCCTGTGGAAGTCTGCGAGAGACATTTGTTCAACAGTGGACGTCTAGCGGTTGATAAAGAAGAAAGTGTTAAAAGTTTAGTAGCAAGTGCCAATTCGGTTGTACTCAATGTATTGAATATTGTGTGGAATTCTATGATACTCCAGTAAAACAAATCTTTTGCTATAATCCGCCAAACCAGAAAAAAACTGTCAAAACCCGCCGTTAGCGCTGTTTACCGTCGCTCTTCTAGATATAGAAGAAACGCAAGAACAACACCAGCGTTGGTGTGTTGTGGCGTGTTGTTGTATGCATATAGTTCACGCGATACGTGAAAACTCGTATCAATTTGGAAATCAAATTCTACTGAAAGCTTATAAAAACTCAGCAAGGGAAACATTCTGAGTAGCATAGCATTTGTTTTATGGTGAGATCTTTAGAGCGGTCTCTGACTTAGCTCAGACTTAAGATAGAGTTAAAACGAGACATGCTCTGACATAAATCTGTCTCGTTTTAACTCGGTCTTGAGTCTGAGCTGAGTTAGAGTGCGGTCTATAGATTTCAGCCTTAGACAGTTTACAACCGGATTAGCATAAAGTGCGAGGAAAGAACACAAAAAGTACGAACTTTTTTCAAAAACTAGCGACCCGCTTCGGCTTTGCATGTGTGTAATTTACTAATGAGGTTGTCATCAAAAATACCATGCAAACTGACTTTTTAAATGGCCTAAACGATTGAATGAATTAGTCAATTTTCACACCAAAAAGAAAAAGCCGTTTCCATGTGATGATCTTTCATACGTACCAAAATTGGACGAACATGCAATAACGTTTCAACCCACAAAACTTTGTCAAATTAAATACATAACGTAAAGGAATTAAAGTTATAGATTGTCCAATTCTTTATTTTCTTTTTGGCAGATCAAGAAATTTTGACTTTAGTGACGCCTTCACACGTTACCGATTCGATTTGAAGTAATAATCGATTTTATTTAAGAAGAACTTTCAATCGATTTAATGAAATACTTTTTAATTTTGATTTAACGTACTTATATTTTATTATATATTTTTAATCACATAGATAAATTAATTTGACATATGTTTGCGGTACAGACAAACAGAAAAAAATAATAAGTTGATTTGGGTTCTTTATCGATAATAATAATAATAATTAAGGTTTTCTTTCAAAATATGTTTAACTAGCGACCTGCCCCGACTTTGTCTGGGTTGAAATATTAAATATTTGTTTTTACGGGGTTGCGATCGCACAGAGCTTCTTATAGGAAACGATTGTTAATAAGATCACCACAGGAACCACAGGAATCTTCCGCGCCGATACCTGCCACCGTGCCCCGCCGCACCGGCTGGCACCATTTTATTATTTTATCACGCGGAAATATTCATTTTCTGATAACTCCGATATTAATTTAAATTGTATAGTGTATATAAATCAGATCAAGTTATTTATACCTTTGCCTTAATCCTTACCTAAATAAATGATTTCTCAAGCAAGGCAGTTTAAATACCTGTAAATTACTTTTTAGTTTATTAAAATCGGACATTCCATTCGAAACATATTACGAGTTTAATAAAATTGCTCAGTGAAATGTTTTTAAAAATTACGCGTTGATGTCAGTTGTCCTGCATTTACTGTACGTTTATGCCAAAATGTTTAAAAAATAAATGTCCAGCCGTGCGAAGCCAGGACGAGCCGCTAGTATTTAATAATTTTACTTGTTTCATTTGTATACCCAATTACGTAGCTAGTTTGTTAAATAAATAAGTAGGTAGGTATGTGATTTTCCAAGTATATTTGCTCATAACTCTTGATTTAAACTTGGTTTAGACGTTATTAACCACGCGTTTTGAAGTTAACTCACTTCACTAACGCGTGCATAGTTACATTTTAAGGCAGCCGTCAAAAAATAAATAAATGAAAAGAAAAATTTCTTTACTCTTGGTTTGAACTTAAATTCCAAGATTTCAACTTAATTCCTTGCAAATATTCAATATTGGAGTCATAGTTACTATTTTTATTTCCTTTTTTTATTAAATTTACAGAAACAATACTTACACAAAGTCAAATTATTTTTATCATAATCGTGAATGATTTATCGTCTTTCAAGAACTGTGTTATACTCTGTGGTTGTTTGTTATGCACAGGGCACTTCACTAAACGTCAATAAAGTACGACATTATTTTAGTACATTATTCCGAAAACAAAAAAGCGGTAATTTATAGGCGTAGGGTATTTGGCAGATGCCAAAAAGAAAATAAAGGCTTGGACAAAGTATAACTTTTCAATTGATAAGTTGTGTGGGTTGACACTTTATTGCATATGTGCGTCCAATTGATTTTTATTTATATGGATAACTAGCGGACGCCCGCGACTTCGTCCGCGTTCTTAAATTGTTGAAATTTTTCCTGAATTTTCTTTGCTATAAACCTCACGGAGCCCGAGACCTTTCCAACGAATTCAAAACCGTAGAAATCGGTTCATGCGTTCTGGAGTTATAGCGTCAGGAAGGAAAACCCGACTTATTTTTATATCTATCTAATATATAAAAATGAATCGCTTAATGTGTTGGTAAGCGCATCACGCGTGAACGGCTGGACCGATTTCGCTAATTCTTTTTTTATTGTGTTTGTTATTGAAGGTTCTTATAAAAGAAAAAATTAAGAAAATTGCGCGGAAAATTAGAAAATTTAAGAAATATTAACCACCATATTAAATTATTTCTAATGTAACCGCTTTTACAATTCAAACTTTTTTGATGTAACCTTATGGAGTTTGACATAACATTGACAGAATGCGTGCTGCCAATTTCGTCAAAGAGTTTCAATATCATAGTTAAGACAGGACAACGTCTGTCGGGTCCGCTAGTAGTAGATAATAATCAATGCTGATGAGGCTTTTTTCCGGGTTGTGCCACACATGACCTTAGTTGTTCCGGCGCTTCTTCTGCTTGACGTCTTTTAGCTTTAAAGGCTCAAGTGGTGGAGACGCCGGGACAACCTAATCTAGGTATACCTATTGGGTGATGTGTGGCACAATGCATTAAATAAACGCTTCTTTCTTTCTTTGACCGACTTCCAAAAAGGAGGAGGTTATCAATTCGGCCGGTATCTTTTTTTTTTTTTTTTTTCTATGTATGTCCACCGATTACTCCGGGGTTTCTGGACCGATTCATGAGATTTTTTTTTTAATATGTATTTTTCATGAGGGTTTTTTCCTCGCAGTGTTCAACCGCAAGTGACGAACTCCATGAATGGGCACGCGGCCTCGCATACGGTGGACTCCCGCAAGCGCCTCACGCCCATTCCGGACATCAGCATCACTGGCAACCATACGCCTTATAAGGTGAGTCCCGAGACCCAAGAGACCCTCAATCCCCTGCCAAATCAGCAGCGAAACCGCTGAAGGAATTGTGTTTTAAGGAGCTCCCACAAAGTGTCAGTTATATAACGTTATAAAACATTGTGTAACACGATAATATTTCGCTCATTTGCGACAAGGGTGACATATCTCTAAATCACCAATTTTAGTGTCGAAAATTTATACTTTTTGCTATAAAAACAACATTACGCTAAGCACAAAAAATTAGAGCGAGAGAGATTTTGACTTAATGCTCTGTCGCTTTGTTGGCCGCTGTGTTGTTTCGAGACCGCAGCATCCACTAAACATTACTCTCTAACGAGAGAATTCTCTCATCGTCGATTTTGAATTATGTCACCCTTGTCGCAAATGAGCGATTTTATAACTGTGTGTAACATTTTGCTACAACATGAAGGCTCGCTTCGTCGCTCCTGCATAACGGTCACAGTGTTTCTGTAACGGTTTTACCTCAAAATTCGTGTCGTCGGAATTTGCGTGAGCGCGCTCGGGTAATGGGCTTCCCATTCAAAGATACTTGAAAGCGTTCTCCGTATTGAAACTGCTAGAAGACTGCTAGAATATGTTCAAAGCGGTAGTAAGATAGGCGGTTACTGTAGTTCAAGTAAATGATGTCGAAAATATTATCTTGTTAAATCAAAACTTTACTCTCCGTATATATCTAGATGGTACCGTCACGGCAAACGTGTTTTCGATAAAACATCTTACTGTGAGCAAACCATATCCCACCACATTTAATTTTTTTTCCGTTTACTGGCGTGTGATACTATTTCGGTTTACGTTTAACTTTTCCAATTGGATCTATTTACTGAACCAGTTAAAGTGCAGTTACACCTAAAAGGATACGATTCCCAAAAAGAAAAGCATAAAATTTAAATTTAAAAAGCTACGGATTCCTACTTCCCAGATACATACGGAAGGACATGGGCAAAGCAAAGACAAGCGACCGGTGGCTGCAACTAATTCGCGGCAACAGGAGCAGTTACGCAACTCGCAAGAGCAACAAAAGCAAAGGCGACCCGGGCACGAGCAACAGGCGCGGCAACAGGACCAACAGAAGGGAAGAACTTCAGAAACCAGCGCGAGGCAAAAAGACGAAGGGCGCAATCTACAGGATCAAAAAAGGTGCAGACAGGAAGAAAAAGCGCGGTCGCAGGAGCGGCAAAAGCGAACGGAGTCACGGCAGCAAGACGCTATGCGTAACTATCGAGAACAGCAAGATCAAAGACGCAGGCAGGGACAGCAGCGTAGTCAAACTTCAGCAACCAATGCTCGTCAGATGGACACGTTGCGCAACTACCAAGAACAACAAAAATTTACGCACACGCAACAAACGCGGCATCAGGAGCTACAGAAACGAGCGACAACGGCAACTAACGCGCGGCAACAAGACGTGATGCGCAACTTCCAAGAGCATCTGAGATCCATGCATGAGCAACAATCGCGCCAACAAAAGCGTGGGACTACGGCAACTACCGCCCGGCAGCAAGACACGTTGCGTAATTTCCAAGCACATCAAAGATTCACGCAGGAGCAACAAGTGCAACAAGCGCAACAACAAGTTGCGCTGCGCAAGTTTCACGAGCCACAAAATCAACTAAGACACTATCAAGAGATTCAGTTGCGCTTGCAAAAGGACCAAGGAAGGAGACAAGAGCTAGCGCGTAAAAATGCTGAGAATCTCAGCAAAATGCGCGAAGAGGAAAAGAGACGCAGAAAGGAAAGGACAAAACAGGAACATGATCGGGTCCGCTTTATGCAAGAGCGAGATAGACGATACTACTTCGAACATTCCAAAAGGAGCAACCACTAGACAGACCATTATAGACTCGATGGTTGCCAAAATATTTTGTCTTTTCTTTCACAATAACTTCAGGCTGTTCAGTGACTCTCTCATTAGCATTGACATAATAATACTTGGACCTTGGGTGGATGCAAAATTCACGAAAAAAGTGTCCTGACAAAACATATATATGTGTACGTGTGTATTTTTATAAACAAACTAATACATTATAATTTATGTCTTAGACCATTATTATACAGCCTAATTTTGCTTGCAATAATTTGCTTCAACTGACGGTCGATTGGAAGCCTTTTTCACGTTTTGGATTTCTTTCGGTTCGGACAATTTGTAGCGCTGACCCGACGTCCATTATTATTATGTCAATGCTCATTAGTCAAAAAATTTAGAATAGGCGACACAAACATCAGATTTGTTTCGGCTTTATGGTTCCAGAAACAAATATAGCGGAATACGTGACATATGTTACGCAAACTCCGTATCAAGCCGGATATAACTCCACTAGATTAATTGTCCTCGGCCTGAAACGATCTTTATTTTATTTCTATCTCTTTAAGGGTTCCGCGTTTGACAACGGAACACGCATCACCTAGTGAAAGCATGAAATGCAAAATATTATTTCATATTTATATAATAATTAATTAATAATAATAATTATAGGTTACATTAATTTATCTAATCTAAGTCTCGAGTGAAGCGCACTGTACGCACAGTTGCTTAGATCCTTAGTCACACTCGAGGGTACAAACAGGGTTTAATATTTATTAGTTTTTGATACAATATTTTGTTTTAGATTAATTAATTTTGTTAAAGAGTTAATTTCTTTTTTTTTTAAGATTTGATAATGAGAATTTTCAATTAATCGGACTATTACAAATAGTTAATTAGTTGCAAAATCTTTAATCTTTATTCAATACAGATTTTTTTTTAAAAAGTTGCCAAAAAATGTCGTTGAAATGTGATGTCATTAAATAAAATATATGGGATGCCCACCCACATTAAATATATATATTTACGCTGATGTCATAAATTAATAATAATAATAGGTATGTTACTTGTTAAATTGGCTGTGGTTTTACGTACTGTGATGAATGTGCATTATATTTACTTGTTACGGAATATTAATTAATGGCGTTATTACATTTAGTCGGATGTATGGAGTTCCTATTGACTAACGTTCAATCGTCAACCCATTCTGGTACGGGGGGATCAAAGTTTAACTAGTTTTCGTCGTCGACGCAACGAGCAACTTGTTACAAACAAGTTTCATTGACGACGAAACACCGCCGCGGGATTTTGTTTAAAAATGATTGCTATATGGTGCCCGAATTACGACCAAATGTAATCGTGCCATAATAGTTTAATTAAGTCAACTGTTACCTATGTCACAGAACTAATATAAAGCTTAAATGTATGTATATAGAGGGATTTTTTTTAATAAATAAATGATGATTGATTGATGAAAATATAATTTATTTTTATTTCTTACCAGTACATTCTTAATACTGGCGGGCAGTGATAGCCTAGCCCCGCCCCCTAGTGTTTAGGACTGCAGTCTCTTATTGAGTTGGTCGCAGGTTCGATCCCGGGCAGTCATTGCTGACTTCAAAATTATGTGCGTTAAAACAATTTTTTTTTCTTAATTAAATAATATGTATATTACATGCTGAAGGAAAACATTGTGAGGAAATATGCACGCCTGAGGGTTCACCTGCCGATCTGCCGATTTGCATTGCGCCAGCTGGGTGGACTATGGAGAGGGGGGGAGGGGGGGCGGTTAACATTCTGAGAGGAGACCTGAGTTCAGTAGTGAGCCTTTGATGGATTGCTTATGATGTTGAGATTCTTATTGAGATTGTTTAGATGAAATTGTTGGGTTCCAATATCTTGGAGATCGCGGGGGCCCAAGAGAGACCGACGGGTTTTTTATTAAAGTGTTAACCTACCCTATAATAATAGCCTAATAACCTATATTAAAAATTTATTCGGGTACCTTATGTCAGTCTCTTGGTCTTTAATTATACCCGTACTAGCTGATGCCCGTGGTTTCTTCCGTGGCCGATGCTCGTTTTTGCGTGAAAGTAATAAACATCCCTCCATCTTCAGAAACTTTCGCATTTATAGTATTAGTAGGAAAAAGTCAAGCTCCATTGTTTCGTTGAAATGCGTGATTTAAGCCTAAATCTGACAGGTAGACTTCAATAAGCACTTACCTTTGGTTGTTGTCATCAGGTCCAGAAGGCGGTGGTGGAGAACACAATGGTCCCCTGCATCAACGCCAAGCCCTACCAGTACACAGAGCAACTGATGACGCTGCCCGACCTGGCCAGCCACTTCTTCCCGCGCGTGCCGCTCGCCACCTGCCGGGCCATGCTGGACGCGCTCGGCCTCACGCTCTACAAGCCCAACACGTGAGTACCGCCTTTTGCAGCTAACTTATAAATGACTAGCTCGCGTGGATTTAGTTTTTAAAATCCCGCGGGAGTTCTTTAATTTTCCGGGATAAAATACTTTTTATGTTACTCTCCAGATCCTGAGTAAAACCATGGGTTCCTCGCGGCAAAAAATAATTTTGATCCGAAAATCTGTTGCAGCGACATTGAAGGACAAACCAACAAACAAACACACTTTCGCATTTGTAATATTAGTAAGGAAATAAGGATCATTTGCGATATTCTATAAATGTACATGCAAATTGTGGACCTTTATCGGTTGTGATCGATTGTGGCACACCATCTTGTATCTTTTGCTTGGCTATGGTGCACATATCTCAGAGTTTCTACCAGGATATGTAAATCGAACATGTAAATGTCATTAAAGACACCCTTCCCTTGCCTTGGTTCGAACCCGTGCCACGATAAGATCCACGCCTTTTTTTAGGATCTACGCCTAATCTAACCTTGCTTAGCTTATCTATTACAGCTTTTTAACCGGCCTCCAAACAGGAAAACTTGATGGTGAATCACCAATTTTATGCAAATGCTACAATTTTACTAACATCTCACACGTTTCCAGAACCCAGCTGCAAGTTCTACGCATGTCGGGCAAATGCAAGTCGGCGGCTGCCGGCGAGAACGGCATGGCTCTAGTGCAGATCCGTGACGTCATGCAGCACATGCCGCAGTTCAAGTACATGATGAGATCGGGGTTGGCTGATGAAGCCCCTCACCAGGCCCACCAGGCACCGAGACCTGCGCATGCGCCGCCCTCGTCGCATGCCAAGCGTGCGCGAGCCAACTAGCTGCCACTGTACGGCGTGCCTGGCGAAAGGGACTACAGTGACAGTGAAGAGTGATCAGCGTTGATGGAAAGTGGTGTTGAACAGTGATGATGACATTTGACATATCAACCGCAGTATTGACAGTAAAAACTCCAGTAGTTTAGACTTTTGGTAGTGAGACATTGCACTACAGGGAACATTCAGAAATGTCATTAAAAGAGGATTGGCATTACAATAAATTGGTGATCACAGAAGAATCGGCAATGGTTTTTCCGAACCGACGGTAGTATCGCGACTTGTCATAAAGAGCTGCAAGTTTTCCTCCGTGAAATAAATAATTTTGATTTTTTTGCACAGAATAATGGACAGTGATGTGAAGTGACACTAAAATTGTGATGGTGATGTGGGAGTGACACTAAAATTAATATGGCGATGAAAAGTGACATCACTTATTGTAGTGACAGTTCAGTTGAATGGATAAAATGTCAAAAATCAGACACAACATGAACATAGTGTGTTTATTATGGGATAGTGAAACACTAAATGCTCAGACTCAAGACAGAGTTAAAACGAGACAGATTTATGTCAAAGCATATATTTTGTGTCTCGTTTTAACTCTATCTTAAGTCTGAGCATGCTGAATTCTATAAATTCAGCATTATTGATCAACTTTAATGGAGCAATAATTGTTATATGGCTGAAACATTCATACTATTGGCTGATATTGTGAAATGTACAGTTATTTGCCAATAGGAATGATTGCAGCAACAAGGAAATGTTACTTCACTATATTGCAACATTAATGAAGCAACTGTAAATTACAGTTGCAACTGTAAATCAAAATGTTCATGTACAGTCAACTGTGTAAACTTGGTGTAACTTTTGTTTGGTGCAATCAAATGAATTCCATCATCACAAAACTTTTATATTACAATAAAAATGTATATAGGATAGTTAAAACAGTTTATTCTAACAAGAATATTATTATATATCTAGGCCAGGTCAATTTCTATAGATATTACCTACTAATTAGTAGTTTTTGTACAAATTGTATGATACATTTTGTAAATCCGGAGATCTAATATTATACAACCTACGATAACTATATTATAATAGAAGACTGAGAATTTATTTTTTAAATTGTTTCTTAGAAAGGTAATAGTTGAGTGTATAAACTTACCCTTTAGTTTGATTTCGTTTGTATGTTGTATGTATTTAGATATGTACAATATTTTATTGTCGAAATATTAACTTGTTACATTGATACTATATGTTAGGGCTCCTGCTAACCACAGACTTTTGATGACATAGTTTATTGGCCTGTGATTGCGACAGTGATACTCTGTCGACTAGTTTCATTGTCAACTAGGTAGTAATGTAGTCCAAAATCTCGATTTCATGCTCTATGAGAACTACATTAGTTCAAAAAAAATAAAATCACAAAAGTTTCCGTAAAATAAAAACGGTAAACCAAGATTTTGAAATATTACCAACCTTAGGACACCTTTTGAAAAAAAAAAGAGATTTTTGAGACAAAACAACAATGAGCGATATATCTACTTTTAATGTTTAAAAGAACATTTAAGGGCGCAATTCGAACTTGACGTCGCCTGATATCGAGGAATAAAAAGTTGTATGGACACTTTTTTCTACATTTGCTAAAAACTTGATAAAAATTTAAATTTTTCTCAATCTTCTGGCTAGGGTTAGAATTTCAATAAATATCCAAAACATTCGTGTTATTATTTATGTGAAAGATAACATTATGATGTTGTGTCGCGACATTTTACAATTGCCCTGATCGACTATCGGCCTGTAAAAAGTCTGTATTTTGTGGGCGCCCTTAGTGGCTTGTGTAAAGTACATGTCATATTTGTATATGTACCTATATTGTAAAGTGTTTATCTAGAAAAGACGCTAATATATGAAGTAATGTATATAGATATGATAGGTGTACGTATACAGGTGTAGTGTCAATAAAATGTCGAAGGTCGATGCATATGTAGCAGAATTTTTCAGGACGATTCTGGAAATTTATTTAATGACATGCTTTAATTCTAAAGTTGATATATTTGACCGTTAACAATTTTACTATTACAAGTACTAGCCAACAATGAGAGAGAAATAAAGAAAAAGAGAGAGAGAGAGAGAGAAAGCCGCGGCTCTCCAAATATGGTAAACTTGCATCTACATATTTAATAAACTTATTAAGTACTTAATATCTTTTTACTGGTGGCTTTACTACTGACATCTATTAAAAGTAAGTAAAGGTGAACAAAACAAAAAAAAAACATTCAAATCTATCTAGCCGTTTTTGAGCTTTAGTCAGACTTACAGATAGAAATTCATTTATATCTAATCTAATAATAAGAAAAAGAGAAATAGAGATTAATATGAATATAGATGTTCAAAGATTTATTTGCTTTGTGGTGGCCTGCTCTAGGAATCAACTCGACAACGAACGTTTTTAAGATTCCCATCCAAAGTTCAGTTTTAAACTGCTACATATGCTAGGACCTAAGTTGACATAAGTTGTTTTCACTGTAACATCTTACAATAATACGCTTGAAAGAACAATCTTCATCACAATTATTTACGTAATTCACCATATTTTCTATAAGTTTAAAAATAGATGACTTGAGAAATTAAAAAAAAGACTTGAATTTATGGAAATAAAATGGTATATAGGGTGCAGTGTACTAAAATCTTAGTTTGAAAGATTACAAAAAAAATTGTTGTCAAATGTATGCACATACTTGACAAAGTTTAAATATCACAAAATATCTATATACTACAATACATGGATCTGAGTACACTATCCCTTGTATCAAGTACCTATAACTTATTTTAACAAAATGCACAAAATTATAAATAATTAGTAAATCAATATTACTTTTCTTTTAAGATTACTATGCGAGAGTTATTGTATTTAACACTATTTACGTATGAAAACTATGATTGTTTAAAGTTAATTACACAATACTGCCTCTGCAATCTCTCTAGATTTGAATTATTTGTACGAAAATCTCTCCATTTATGTGGCTGTGGACTTCATACAAAGAATTTTATAAGAAGCCCAGTAATGTGTGATTAGCTTAAAGCAGGTTTATATTAAGACAGTAGCTGTCAATTGTAGCTTTAGTCCAGTTTGACTGGCACAAAAAATGTTTATATACTTGATCATAACCATGCCACTAGTTGCTGTCTTAATATAAAGTTGTCCTTAGATCTGAAGTTTCATTAGGCTGATGTTAGCCGCGCATTGTGTCATTACTGGTCATTATCTTGTTCAAATGCTAATAAGAACAGTTTCATACTTCCTGCTAACTTCACTCACAAATGTAATATAACACAGTAGACATTCCCGAGAGATGTATCTAGGTTCGATAACCTTTGGTCTCGTAAATTACAACATGGGGTTATTCAAGGGGCGGACCAACAAATTCCTAAAAAGCCGGCAACGCATCGGTGGTGCCTCAGGTGCTACAAATGTTCATGGGCGGCGGTAATTACTTAACATCAGGTGACCCGCCTGCTCGTTTGCTCGCTAAAAATATATACAAAAATAATTAAATATGTATGTGTTTATTTGGAAATTTCTTTCAAGTGTAGATAATAACTTTAGTAAAAATAGAAAATTTAAGCCGCCATTTTTAATACTGTTTGCTCTCGGTACAAGGCAGAAAATGACTGTTCCCGTTTTCTATTCTTATTTTCGTGACATAGTATTGCATGCGCGATAGACATCGGCTTAGCAGATAATTTCAGGTCTTAGGTAGAGATCTATAGAGTGAGTTAAACAAGACAGAGTATCTTGAGTATATTTTGTGTCTCGTTTTAACGCAACCTACTCTTCTACGCAATCTTAGTGTGAATTTATTATTGTCTCGAAAATTACCTGATCTTTCCAGTGACATAGTATTGGCTAGATTTATAAGTTTACTCTGTAAGCTCACGAATTTTAGGAGAATATTAGAACTCTGGTTCCTATAGGTAGCTAGTGGAGCGAAATCGAGGTTCCAATATGAGGTATCCCAACAATATTGATTGTAAATAAATGTTATATAAATGTATATACGCCCTTATTGATAAAAAATTTACACATAGCTTATACATGTCAAATATAATTGTATATTAGCCATGTATAAGTAGTATACATACATTTTTGTTAATAAATTGAATATGAGATTTAGTTATAAAATGCACAATAAATTAATATGTACACTATTTTACCTAATAATCGAATTTACAATCGCCAAATACTGTAATAAGTTTTACTTTTTGACAGTTTTGTATAGAAAATCTTAGAAATAATTTAAAAAATGCCCTAAATGAATTTTTTTCCAAATCTTCAGTTGAAAAATTTTGAAAGTGAATTGATGTACAATTTATTTTCAAAATTGTAATTTTATATCGAGGTTTTTTATTTAATTTCGACTTGTTCTAATATTTCGTAAAAAAAATTAATTTTCGTCAAAAAAATTACCCCATAATGGAATCTCGACTAGCCGTTATATTCAGACTATGTCTGAAATTAGTTCGGTATCTTCACAATTCATTATTTATTTTGGTGTAAGTTAGTATGTATAAGAGTTGAAGTAAGCGTGCTTGTTATGTATGAAGGTTTGGACACGAGGCGCGAGTTAAACTTGTCTATAAACAACTACCCTCCATAAAGAGTTCCTTCTGCGGAGCCCGCGTAAAAACCGTGCTGCTGAAGTTGTGACGTACTTTATAATTGAACGATGTCATACGACGCGTTGCGATCATTTTGTATTACTTCTTGTGCCACTGCGGCGTCTTCCCAGCCACAGCCTCAATAGCCCAACGGTTAAAGGTGTGGGCTGAAAACTTGCAGATTCGAGCTCCACCCGTTGCACTATTGTCGTACCCACTTCTAGCACAAGCTTTTCGCTTATTTGGAGTAGAATATAAGTCAAGTTCAGCTTGGCTAATATTCTTTTTAAAGAAAAAATCCCACGATACCAACCGTGTTATAGCATACAATCTGACAAAATCGTATCGCAAAGCGTCTGTGGCTCTCGCTCTCGCTCTTACTCCAGCCCCCTGATTCTGTAACTCTGCCTATCAAAGAATGAAAGCCACTGACATATATTTTTTATCCATTGAAGGTTTACTATGGAATAGTAAATGATATTTCTCTTCAAACCGTCAATGGATAAAAAAAGCCTATCGTCATTGATAGGCACCGAATTACAGAATCAGCCCCCAGGCCTAAACTCTCTGCCGCTTTATGCTGCCAGCTAGCGTCTAGCGGCAAAAACGAATCAGAAAACAAAAATTTTCAGCGGGTTTTTTTCGTGGCCTTACTTGATTCCCAGTTCATATAAGAGTACATTAAGCTAGACGATATTAAAGGGATTGTGTTGGTTGCTGACAAACAGCGGCGGCGTAGGCACCCTAAGCTCAGAGTTTTTTACCTGACGCAACATGTACGCGCGCGTTCAGTGTCGCCTCGTCTCAGTCCGAATCTCGTACGAGAGAATCAATTAAGCTACCACAGAGCTGTGTAAATGAGGGCTAAAAGTAAATTATTTATGACGTAGTTAAGTAACGTAAAAGTATTGGTATGTTTATCACATTATAAAACGCAATAGCTCTTAATATTGCAGTCCTTTGTAGAGTCGATGACTCTTGTATTTGCAAAATAAAGGGATTCTTTATCTAAAAATATTTTCTGTTTTTTTTTCTTACTACCACCTCTGTCATAATTTTTATAATATTATGTAAACACAATGTGAGAAAGCACAATTTTTCAACAAATTAAAAATATACCAGCATTAAATCCTATTTATAACTACATATGTAAATTAATAAATTATTATATCATAAATGGAAAATAATTATCGCAATGCTTCCCACCAGACAAGACCAGAGATAATTCATCAAATTTTCTGTAGTCAGGACAGTTTTTAAGCTTTTTTCTTGTGTATGTTAAGTCTAAAAATCTAATCACAGACTCTACCAACTTCGAGTGACGTTTAACTGAGGAATAAATTGGATGTTCTTTCAGTTTTGGTATTGAATCTAAGATCTGTATTTCCTAACACGTACAATTTGGGTAAGTATCTTTGAAACAAGAGTGAAAAGACATCTAGGCAAACGCGTTACACCTTAGATCACATAATCACTTTCCAACAGGTGTGACAGTATTCAAGCGTGTGCCCATAATATATAAAAAAAAGAATATCTGCCATTCCCCGTAGACTCACTGGTAGAAGCCGGTGGGACCACGGGACATCAGCCAAAATATCAAAACACTGATAACACCTTATCTTACGCTGGTGAAATCGGACCTTAACCACAAAATCAAACAACGGTACTGTTAATACAAAGTTTATTCATCCTTTTTCTCGGGAGTCTTGGACCAGGACTTCCTCGGTTCCCCGTCCTTGGGCAGCGACCAGCTCTTGGAGCGCTGCCGCCGCATGCTGCCCGGGGACACGAACTTGGCGCTGTCAGCGCTGGCGCGGGGCTCCGCTGGCTTGGGGCCGGGCGAGCGCTGCTTGGACTTGGACTTGGAACGAGACTTGGTCTTGGACCGTCTACTTCTTGATCTGGATCTTCGACGTGACCTTGAGTTGTGGCTGTGAGATCTGAAATCGAAGAGATGAAGCTATATGCTATTTGAAAAAAATAATACATACACTTCCCACAAAAGAATCTGACTTTTTTCATGATAAATGATGCAATAGAATTTGCTCCTTAAAATTGGTGATAAGTTTCTGAACTTGAGATAAGAATAAAAACTATAGTTGGTCTATATCGTAATCCTTACTAATATATAAATGCGAAAATGTGTTTGTTTGTCAGTTTGTCTTTGAATAACAACAGACAACAGAGCTGCAACAGAGTTAAGGATCGACGTGATTTTTCGCATGGGTATAGTTGAGGACCTGGAGAGTGACATAGGCTTTTTATTCCAGAAAATCAAAAAGTTCCCGCGGAATTTTAAAACCAGGAGGACGAAGTCGCGGGCCTCAGCTAGTGAACTAATATTTTTTTAGTCTGTTAAAAAAGAGAACCCTCGTGAGATCGAGGACGCCATTAATAGCGTTAATTCACGTATGTTTGGCCAGGTTCTCTTTTTGAATGGACTAGGTTTTTTAATACAGCGCCATCTGTGGGTAGATTTAGAAGATTCTAATTTACCTCGACCTCCTGCTCCTAGACCTGGACCTTCGACTCCTGGACCTGGACCTTCGGCTCCTGCTTCTGGATCGAGACCTGGAGCGCGTGTAGGAGCGTCGCCGCGAGCGAGAGCGGGACCGCGAATACGAACGCCGCCGCGAGCGCGAGCGAGAGCGCGAACGATTGTCGTGCTCGTTGCGGCTTTCCGCTTCTGATAGTTTTTTGAAGTACCTGCAAATAAAGTAAAGGAGTTTTGTTTGTTCAGTGCTCTATTTAATGATCTGTTATAATAATAGTGTTATCTTTTTGTAAATATTACCAATTGCTAAACCAGATAATATGCGGATACATGTTGCTACATGTTGATGGGCGCGTAGTACGTATCGATGAGCGGGTAGAACGTGTTCGTGGGCGAGTAGAACGTGTTAGTGACCGGGTAAAACGTGTTGGTGGGCGGGTAGAACGTGTTAGTAGGCGGGTAGAACGTGTTGGTGGGCGGATAGTAGTGTTGATGGGTGAGTAGTATTGTCGGTGGGCGTGCAGTACGTGTCGGTGAGCGGGTAATACGTGTCATTCAGCGGGTATGAAGTGTCATTGAGCGGGTATGACGTGTCAGGTGTCGGATAGGACGTTTCAGGTGACAGGTAGGACGTGTCAACATCGACACTCACTGGTAGTACTGCTGCGTGGCGTCGGGCCCCTCGAAGTAGGGCAGGCGGCCGCGGCCGCGCCCGCGCCCCCGCCCGCGGAACGGGCGCCGCGTGTAGGCGTCGGGCGGCGGGTAGTACGCGCCGCGCATCGGGTAGTACATCGACGCTGAAATGTCCACATACATTCCTTTAACCACTATTGTATTACTTGGTTGTTGTATTGGCGATAGCCTAATGTTTCACTCTTCGGCCTTCTTTCGGCAAAATTTGGGGTTCGATACCACGCAAACACCTCTAATGCCGAGATTTCGAGCGTGCTCTGGATTCAGGAGTTGAAACGAGACACAAAATATACTCTATAAATCTGTCTCGTTTTAACTCAGTCTTGAGTCTGAGTAGACTGAGAGTGCGGTCTATAGATTTGAGCGTGACTTGTCGAATTATGTGCTCTGAATCAGCTCAGACTGCGTTTAAATGCTAAGGAAACATAGTAAGATAGATAAAATCAGAATGACTTGAGAGTTCTCTATAGTGGCAAAAGTTTACCAATCCACACTTGGCCAGTATGGATGTAAAACCCATTTTAAGCCCTTTCCTGTGTTTAGTGACACCTATGAAATTAATAAAAAAGCTAGCAGCACTGTAATGTAACAAAAACTACAGTATAGTTACCGAACTGATTGTTGTATTGAACTTGCCATACTGTGACACCAGACTGCATAATATAGGAATGCTTTGATACTGTGATTTAAAATGGAACAGCGCCACCTAGTGTACTCAATGTAGATAACTTAACTTACGGACTTATTACGTATCCCGCAAGCCTGTTGCGAGGTATGTAATAAGCTTAAGATTGGTTACCATACCACCGAATGTACGTACTACCAAATTGTGGAATCATCTCCCTTCGACAGTGTCCCCACTTAATTACAATATGGGGTTATTCAAGGGGCGAACCAATAAGTTCCTGAAAAGCCGGCAACGCATTGGTGCCTCTGGTACTACAAGTGTTCATGGGCGGCGGTAATCACTTTACATCAGGTGACCCGCCAGCTCGTTTGCCCGTACTTGCCACCAGCTGTGGTAGTGGTCCGCTGTTTAGTCACTATAACAAACAAACGATACTCATACTTTGCGGGAAGGGGTATCCATGCGGCGGCGGCACGGCGGCGTACGGGAACCCGAAGCCGTACGGGTTGGGGTACGCGTACATTCCTGATAAATAATATAAACGTTAAAAATTCTTCTTACAAAACCAACTTCAAACCCAAATACAAAGTTTATCAATTGTGCCTATAAAATTTGAAGAGTTCCCTCGATTTGTCCTGGATCCCATCATCAGATCCTGACCAGCAGGGCGATTCAGACCTGTTCGATAACATACCGTGTCGATACGGTTAGATATCTATCTCTTTTTGTCGTGTGGATTCAGAGCGAGCGAAATATATGTTAACAAACCGAATCGATCGACAAATAAGTTATCGGAAGGGTCTGAATCGGGGGGCTGATGACAATGGGACCACCTGGGAAACATACATACATAAAAAATAAAAAAAAGGTGGTAGATTCTCGACTTTTCATAAGTTAGCCTACATCAAATAAATAATTTAGAATTTTATATTCAACTAGATCGTGCCTGCAACTTTAAATAAAGGTTTTTTAAATCCCGCGGGAACTCCTTAATTTTCCGGGATAAAATGTAGCCTATCTTCATGTCTGGTAATCTTGGGTATAAACTATCTCCACAGCCAAATCAGTTCATTCGTTATGGCGTAAAGGAGTAACAAACAAACATACACACATGCAAACTTTTTTTTTTTTAATTCTCATTATTTAATACTAGCTGATGCCCGCGACTTCGTTCGCGTAGATTGAGGGTTTTTATTCCCGCGGGAACTCTTTAATTTTCCGGGATAAAAAGTAGCCTATGTGCTATTCCAGACTATAATCTATCGCTGTGCCAAATTTCAGCCAAATCGGTTCAGTCGTTGCGACGTGATTGAGTAACAAACATCCACACTTTCACATTTATAATATTAGTAGGATGGGACTTTTGAAGGTGACCTTTATGTCAGCCCTATCGGTACACACAAAATATTACAATTAACTATAGCGGTTGAAATTTTAATGGTTGTACTCCCTGAAAGAGGTGAATGTGCTCATGAAACTGAACAACTTTCCCCAGGGAACATAGGTCAAAATATGAAAAAAAAAAATTGGACCCTGCATACAAACTTGACGATCAGCTGATTGATTTACTATGGGTGGTCCAAATTTTTTTTTCATATTTCGACCTATGTTCCTTGTGGAAAGTTGTTCAGTTTCATGAGCACATTCACCTCTTTCAGGGAGTACAACCAATGAAATTTCACCGTGTATACAAGGTGTTTGTTAATGTGTATAACTTACCAGCAACCACCCATGCACTTTGACCCCATAAACACAATGGCGGTGGTAAAAAGTGAAAATTAATTATCAAAAACTTTCATACAAAATTAATTAATTAATTAACAAAAAAACATTTTGGAAACCCTAACTGAAGACATAATAACAATACGCCACATAAATCCCTTTCCGTAGTAGTAATTCCAAGAATGACTTTGACCGCGCCGCTCGAGGTAAAGGCGAGGCTACAAGCAAGACTTGCGGTTGCGTTTGCGCAACGAAAAATTACATCGCATAGGACATAGTACGAGAAAACTCTGTCCATTAGTTTAGTTTCTAATGAGACATGGACCGCACTAAGTACTACTTCTGCTTGGCTTAAGACGCATCAATCTTCCGTTGGTTTCTCCCAAAGGACAGGACAATCCTGAATCAAGTAAATCAGATAATCGATATCGTAATTAATCATCTTGATCAATTAATCAATCATCCGTTTTTACGGTGCACAGCGGACATTTCCACGGTGCGTTGTGGTCGCTACGTCTATGATTTTTACAACGCGATGTCGCACTCCAGTGAGGGCTCGCCCTTACGGTGTTCGACGTACCTATTTAATATTCAAAGCACGTACGCGGCTTTGGAAGGGGCCGGAACTAGAGCGGGGAATTTCGAGCACCGGTGAAAATCACCGGTGATTTGCCATTCTCCGAAGATTCATCGGAGATCTCCGGTGAATTCGAATACAGATTTAGCATCAATTAAAATGTTATTGACTGTTAATGTTCTAGTACAATGCACAGGAATTTTAAGCGCATCGATATTGTGTGAACTCAAAATGATATTAGATGTATTGTAAAGGTTTTAAATAAAAAAAATATTAAGAAAAAAAATATTTTACTTTATTATGATAATTATTATTTAAGGAGGTAGGAAATAATGATAAAGTAATTGTATTTGAATAAATGTTATTAAGTTAATAATTAACAATGTTCCTCAACAAACTTCTTTTTATTTAAATTAAATTACTTGAGTTATGATTCAATAATAATCGGTTAAACACCGATTACTTTCACCGGAGAGTCACCGGTGATTCTCCGGTGAAAAATCACTTCTCCGCGCCGCCGGTGCAAATCACTACGCCGGACACCGCTCGCTTTCGACTACAAATGCTAGTAATATGCTTGCACTGTACTGCAAGCGATAATAATAATTATTGTATCGTTTTGCAATTGATTTATTATTAAAAATATCACACACATTCATTCGTTCATTCACATACAGTCATTGTTAATCAAAACCACGACGCGAGATATTAATTACCTGCAAATAAAGAGGCGGCAGTCACTTTATGGATTACGTAGGTACGGACTTTAACTTATGGAGTCCGAAAGTAGTCGGGAATATTCTTGCAAAAATACGAGATTTCTAATCGGTTTTCACTCTACTGAACAATACTACAGGTTTACAGATTTAATTGCATGCCGATTAATGGTTAGGTATCGCATCTGGAATATTTTATCGCAACGTTATAGCATAGCAAGTAGTACGTTGTAGGCCTACAAACATCCATTCATAGTTTTATCGTTGGCAGTTCATTGCCATTGAATCAGCTGTTTTAAAGGTTGCCACCTAAACATTTATGGTGAATTTTTGAAGTCCTCATAACTTGGCCAGGATATGAGCTACACGTCTCATGATATTTTTTCATGTATCTATACACCGACCCCAACTTATGGGTTTCGGTAGGATAGGGACATTAACTAACACCTTGTATACAAAATCAACTACCTATAAAACTAGACCAATTTGAGAGAATCACTAACAAATCTATATACTTTAACACACATGCAATCTTTCGCCTTGATGATATTAGTGTGATGCGAGTTGCAATGTACCTGGGTTCTTGTTGTAGCCGTCTCTGTCAGGCGAGGAGGGTCTCTCGGTCTTGATGCGCTTGTGGTTGAGCTCGTCATCCGACACGGAGCTGATGGACGAGTCGCGCAGAGGTTTCTTGGTCTCCAGAGCTGAACGAATTATGATACGACCTGCAACCAATCCATAACATTTTATGAGGGTAATTTAAGTTTGTTTAAGCTGTACATTTCTAGTTATTTTTAAGGTTGTATGCAATTCAGTTAAGTCTCTGTTATCCTTACTGATAGTGTAAATGCGAAAGCATTCGTGTTTGTTTGTCCTTCAAACATGCAGCAACATAGCAACAGATCAACATGTTTTTTTGCACAAGTCTACCACCCTACCGTCAAAGACATTCCGGCACAATGGTTTGTAGAAACCATTATGGTGATTAAGGGTATAGGTTGATTTTACACAGCTATACCCCTTCTAAGTAAGCCCACTACCATCTTAGATTGCATCGTCACTTACCATGAGGTGAGATCGTAGTCAAGTGTCTTGAATCCCTTAGAGAAAAATGAGTTTTTCTATGACAAAATGTAAGCTATGGATTTTTTGCATGGGTACTTACAGTATTGAGGACCTGGAAAGTTGTATAGGCTTTAAAATTCTGGAAAATCATAGTTTTAGATTTTTAAACCTAAATAGAGGAAGTTGCAGGCATCAGCTAGATCATAATATTAGTAAGGACATACCGTCCAGTGCATGCCTAAGCCTCTCGCGCTGCTCGTCCACGGCCTTCTCCTGCTGGCGCTTGAACTTGTCCACTATCCGCTGTCGCGCGAGGCGGTCGCCCGCGTGGTAGTACCGCTCCGGCTTTGTGCCGTTGCGTTGTAGCTCCGGACGCAGCTGAAACAAGTGTCAATTAACAATTTAAAACACCCCCAACATGCTACAACATCCTAATCGCTAGTCAGTTATCGTCAAAATAAAAATATGTAGGTAAACTGCCATTTCGTGGCGGCGGCCATCTTGGACCGATTTCCATCAAACATAGCTAAGCATACTCCCGACTAATCGGACTAAAACGTACGGAACTGATTAGTTCCATCCATATTTTCGATTTTTCAGCCAATATTAGCCTATGTTTAAATCAAATCGACAGAGTTTTAATTTCGATAATTTAAAAAAGCATGTGATTGTGTACTGCAATCAATTTAAGACAGATTTAGTGGAAGATGAATAAAACTTCATTTTTTTTTATTTGTATTACTTAAACGTTTTGCTATCTTTTTATAATTTTTTTAATGTAATCATTACTGTAGTAATTTTTCACAATAAACAATGTTTAATATGAAAGATATTCTTATTTTATTCTTTATATTACATTTTTTGGTCCATATTGTATGCACATATTTTGAATTTTTAATACATATTTATCAGTGCCCTAGTTATCACTCTTCACTCTCAAAGAATTCCCTTTTAACCGTCAAGCAAGGACTCACCTCAATCCTCTTAAACAATTCCTCTATCAGTCTTATAGCCTGAAGCTTCTTCTGAGTCTTCAGCAGTTTCTTCTGTTCCTCTGCCACCTTCTTGTTCAGATCCACATCGTCTCTTTCCATCAGCTTGGCGAGCTGCTTCTTCTTTCTCTTCTCCTCTCTTTCTCTCATCTTTGCCAACTTCTCCTGTTCCCGATGCTCTATCTTTTGGCTTAAATTTTGAAAAATTATACGTTTTACTGTTTCTTTCTGTCTGTAATACAATGGGGCTCATTTTCTAAATACATAAGATTTTGAATGAGAAAAAACTAGAAAACTGCTGATTTTTGTTAATTTAAAATACACAGACACTTATTACAAATTGCAACAAGTGGTGTAGAATTTTTTTTACTAGGATAGACAGCAGTCATGTAGAACCATGACCACCAACTTATCGCAAACAACATTTTTACCTAAATTGTCTTTTTTATTACAAATGATATATTTTAAACCATAAAGGATTTTTTTCTCTTCTATGGCCCTTTGTAGTACAGATTAGTTTACAATAATAATTGCATGTAATTCTAATAACTAATGTTGAAACTTGTTCTCTCAATTTCAGAGCTCAACTTTTTTTTCTAGTTTAGCCTGGCCAAATAGACAGATTGATAAAATTTTTTAAAATATGTGTTTAGGTAATGCTATTTTTCAAAAAATCCTAAATACAAGATAGTTGTTTAGAAACCGCAGACAGACACTTCCACTATATTTATTTATTTAAATTAATGATAAAATTCGGCAAAATACTTTAACATTATTGTAAAAACAATTTATTAAAATGCAGCAAATGTATTTTTACAATATAGTTATTAACTAAGAATCATTTAATCAGAATAAGGGTCATTTTACTAAGAACACCAGAACAAGATTACTTACCGTTCCTTAGCTTCTCTCTTAGCAGTTTTCTCTTTCTCCTTTCTCTCTTCCTCATCCTTTGCTCTCTGTCTAGAGGCAAGTCTCTCCCTCACGATCGATCTTCTCTTTACTGAGGCATCAGTCATGTGCTTCGTTTTATCAAAATCCACATAGATTGAACACCATTCCGCAAGATCATCATTACGTCTTAATAACTTACGACCTCTTAAAGCATCCATGCATCGTACAAACCCAGCATACTCACTAAACTGAATGTAACCTTCAAAGTATAATGCAGAGTCCTGTGGAGGCGTTGTAATGCCTCTCATTTGAGCTTTCATTTGCATACGAAAAGGATCAGATGCCGGTACATCAACTTGTCTTATTGGACCGTATTTATCAAACACTTTTTTAAATAAACTTTCTGATGGCGGAGCATCTTCATCGCGTTCCCTTTCATGCACAAACCAACGTATTGGCAAGTTTTTTATGTGGATAGTATCAGGTCGTTCACCGGGTTTCATTTCGTCCATGTCTGTCGCATCACGGAAGAATGAGTCCCACGAATGACGACTCGGGAAATCTGACTTACATTCTGATACTTTAACTTTTAAAGGGTCTGGATAGTCGTTTAACTGTATTATCCTGCCTTCTAATCGTGCTAGCACGCGTTCCAACTTCGTCCTGTTTTCCAGTTCTGCGTCAAACCTTATCACTTCCGAACTATGTTTGGACACTTTCAATATAGAAAAGCTATCAGGTTGGATCATTTTCCGTAACTTTTCCATTAATTCCCAGTTGGATATTGACTTGCCGTGCACCTTGTGTGCGGGGAGCTGTACAGAAATGTTTAGCTTTGCAAACGATTTGAGATACAACCGCTGTGGCAAGTATAGAGCCACGGCGTCCGAAATGTCCCTACACACTTGTATACTCATTTTAAATTCATAAAAACTACGATTGTACAATACAAAGGCCCTAAACCATTGATGAGTTACATTTATACAATGCAAAATTGTGAGAAACAATTTTAAAAATTCTAACTAAAAGTGAAGATAATAGTAAGGAAAAGACCAAAGCTGTATCCTGGAACAGATGCCATCGTTTGCGCCGCTTTACAATAATTCAATAAAATAAGACTAGTGTTATTTTAAATTGAGAAAATATTAAAAAATTTAGATTTTTCGCCGCTCCAATGACACCATAGACAACAAAAACCATAACAAAAAGTCAAAATCCAAGAAATAGATAAAAGAAAAACTGAAAAACGTCAAACGCAAATCACAGACGAACAACAACCACAGACCACGAACACTTCACTATGCACCACCTATGCACCATGCGGCTTTTGTCAAAATCACAGTCAAAATCGTAACAAAATGGAAATGGAAAGTAGGTGGGTACTTTTTGTACTTTTCAGATACCTACTTACCTACAACTACTAGCTGTTATGATAAGATACCTCCTAGTTGTAGGTACTACCTATCCATCCACGGTAAGTTGGCCGCTACTTCGCCCCGCGCTTCTCCGCACCGCACCTCAAGTCAGACCCGTTTAGTACAGATAGCAACGTACCGCTTGCAATTCTCACTACCTACCAAATTCATTTTTCAAAGTTTCGTTATTGTTACATTTTGAATAATTTTGTTAACTTTAAATTTAGTTATTCATTTTTGTTTGTTTACTATTGTTAGCGTACAATTACGAGAATTAAAGAAGATCCATCCTCTTCAAAGTGTGGTGAGGAAGGAGACCAGCGTCCACTTCATAGCTGAGTGCCCTATGCACTCATTGGTAAGATGGGAATTGCAAGGTAAGGATAGAATAAGTGAAAAAAACCTAACACACCTTTCTATAAAGCATATCGCTAGGTTCACGAAAGCTACAGGTAGGTTTGAGGGGGGTAAGCTGTCTGGGCACCAGTAACCTGTGTCTAAACAGTATTCCGAAACAGTGGTAGATTCATTTGACGATTCGAAAGCACTTTTTAAAAGTTTATTTGAATAAAATATTATTGTATTCTATTCTATTCTAAACACGGGGAATTGGGTGGAATAGTCCTGACACAGGACTGATCACCCGCCTGGCGTCGGCAGGCGTCCACTCCTTAAATACTATACAAATTGTTAGCGCATCGTCTTCTATGATGAGTAGAAAAGGAAAAGTTTTGCATAGCGCAAACTATTGAGTACTTTAATGATGAAACGTAAAAAAATTACGCTTTTGTACTTTCACGATGTAATTGCCATGAAAAGCATTGTCAGAGAATAAACCTTCCGTCATAGTTATGGGTACAGTAAAAAATACAATTATTATTTTTTTGTCAACGGTACGGTAGGGCGTAACGATCGACGACGGCTAAAGGCCGCTGCATACATAACGTGCACGGGACGTGGACGGGACGGGACGTGGAGTTTTGGAAACATCGTTTCATAGAAAATGTAAGCGACTGTGCATACGTCACGGAGCACGGACGGGACGGGAACGTGCCACGCGCGGAACGGGAAAAATATCGTCGGCGACGATGTTTAGCACGTCCCGTCCCGTACGTGCCCCGTCCCGTACGTGATTCCGCTGCGTATGCACAGTCGCCCCGTTCGCTCCGGAGAGCTAAGTAGTGATGTTTGTGTATTTACCTACGAAGCAAAAATGGACGAATGGAAAAACTAATTGAGTGTGTACGATCATTGAAAGTATTTAGACACCAAATATAAAAATTATCTGTGGCGTAAAATTGCAGTCGAACTATCACTCACTGAAAACGGTCAGATTTATTTTATTAATTTATTGCATTGGTATCTCTACTTATATTTTAATATGTAATAATAATTACAGTTGAACTTTTTATGCTCAAATCAATAGGTATATAGTATCAACCTTTGACGACCTCCCTGGCGCAGTGGTGAGCGCTGTGGTCTTATAACTGAGAGGTCTCGGGTTCGATTCCCGGCGGGGGCAATTTAGGAATTTATAATTTCTAAATTGTCTCTGGTCTGGCCTGGTGGGAGGCTTTGGCCGTGGCTAGTTACCACCCTACCGTCAAAGACGTGCCGCCAAGCGATTTAACGTTTCGACACGATGGCGTGTAAAAACCGATTAGGGGTATGGGTTGTATTTACACTGCTATACCCCTTCCAAGTTAGCTCGCTACAATCTTAGAAAAATCCATCTTTCCTTGTTCACATCACTAGCACGTTAGTTCTGAGTTATTGCCACGTTGCGTATGCATTAAAAATTCCCGTCCGTGTTTACTAACCACGTCCGGGCCACGTCCCGTCCACGTCCCGTGCACGTTATGTATGCAGCGGCCTTTATGGCCGCTGCATACATAACGTGCACGGGACGGGACGGGACGGGACGTGGAGTTTTGGAAACATCGTTTCATAGAAAATGTAAGCGACTGTGCATACGTCACGGAGCACGGACGGGACGGGAACGTGCCACGCGCGGAACGGGAAAAATATCGTCGGCGACGATGTTTAGCACGTCCCGTCCCGTACGTGCCCCGTCCCGTGCGTGATTCCGCTGCGTATGCACAGCAGGGTTCCCAACTTAGGGCTTTTAGCCCCAAATTTAGGGCGGAATTTTGCTTGTTGGGATTTTTTTAGGGCCCAAAAAAATTTAGGGCTATTTTTAGGGGCATAAATAAATTTTCAAGCGTCACATAATTGACTGACCAAAACGAGTAAATAAAGCGAAACGCCTATGATATTTCGGAATAATATGCTTAAAATCGTTTTAGCTAAAGCGTTTTGAAAATATTTCAATACATTAGCGTTGAACACGCTTTTTAGATATATAATATAGTGAAAAACAAATTACGAAACCGATTTCCCTTTTCATTTTAAAACGTGATGGTGGATCTTGCGTTACTTTTACTCCATCTCCAAAAAATGTTACACTTATAATGTAAACATATTGTATGACTATAAGAATTCCGAATAACAGAGGCGTAACTATAGGGTGGCATTTCGGCAAAATGCCACGGGCCCCAGCCGGAAGGGGCCCCGGTCAGACCGAGCCAGAAGCACAAGATGATCCTAACATTTATAGCCATTCCTGTGGCTACGGCTAGCCGTAGTCGGCACTAGTGCCGAGCGATCATTTTCAAAATTAAAATTGATATAAAATAAATTCTTTGGGACAAGAAAGGTTACGCACAGTAAATTGATTTACCAAAAGGCTGAGTTGACTGGAGCCTAGGGCAGTAGATTTTAGGGGCGGTAGATTTGGGGCCAAAATTTTTATTTATGTCTTACAGAAATTAAAAAGATACATATTTGTATAGGTACCTAAATGTCATTAGGTCCATAAACACATATTTTAAAATTTTATTAAATATCTAATTAATTACCGAATATAGGTACCCCAATAACAATAGCTAAATAGTTTGAAGGGCCGACTTTACCTACGATGCCGGGTGTGCGGCGCATACAAGCGCAGGGTCTCAAGCGCCAAAAGTACAGGACTATGTAGTAGATATGGCATAGTGCAAAATAAAAAAATGTTGCTATTGTAGGTGCCAAGTATGAACTACTAAGTGCCGTTATGCAATTATAAAAAATTTCGCGCTCGCTTCGCTCGCGAAAATATCACTTTAACATATCTTATATATTATAGGTGCCAAGTATAGACTACTAAGTGCCGTAATGCAATCATAAAAAATTTCGCGCTTGCTTCGCTCGCGAAAATGTCACTTTTACTTTTCTATTGTAGGTGCCAAGTATGGACTACTAAGTGCCGTAATGCAATCATAAAAAATTTCACGCTCACTTCGCTCGTGAAAATGTCGCTTTTACGTTGCTATTGTAGATTTCAAGAATGGACTACTAAGTGCCGTAATGTAATTATAAAAAATTTCGCGCTCGCTTCGCTCGCGAAAATTTCACTTTTACATTTCTAATGTAGGTGCCAAGTATGGACTACTAAGTGCCGTAATGCAATCATAAAAAATTTCACGCTCGCTTCGCTCGCGAAAATATCACATTTACATTTCTATTGTAGGTACCAAGTAATGCAATCATAAAAAATTTCGCGCTCACTTCGCTCGGGAAAATGTCGCTTTTACGTTGCAATTGTATGTACCTACTTCACGTAGTGATTTATTATAAAATAAAAAAATGTTATCTCATTCGTTGAGCTTCTTTATATTGGGGTAGGGAGGGCCCCATCCGATGAATTTGCCACGGGCCTCAAACGGTATAGTTACGCCTCTGCCGAATAATGTAATTAAAATTAAGTTATATTATTTTTAGTTACCTCAATAAAACGGGAAACTCATTTAAACATTAGCCTTGAATGGTAACAAGATACAGGGATTTTTTTGGGGCTTTTGAATATTGCATTTAGGGTTATTTAGGGGTATTTCATGTTGATTTTAGGGCTAATTTTTTTTAGGAGTTGGCAACCCTGATGCACAGTCGCCCCGTTCGCTCCGGAGAGCTAAGTAGTGGTGTTTGTGTATTTACCTACGAAGCAAAAATGGACGAATGGAAAAACTAATTGAGTGTGTACGATCATTGAAAGTATTTAGACACCAAATATAAAAATTATCTGTGGCGTAAAATTGCAGTCGAACTATCACTCACTGAAAACGGTCAGATTTATTTTATTAATTTATTGCATTGGTATTTCTACTTATATTTTAATATGTAATAATAATTACAGTTGAACTTTTTATGCTCAAATCAATAGGTATATAGTATCAACCTTTGACGACCTCCCTGGCGCAGTGGTGAGCGCTGTGGTCTTATAACTGAGAGGTCTCGGGTTCGATTCCCGGCGGGGGCAATTTAGGAATTTATAATTTCTAAATTGTCTCTGGTCTGGCCTGGTGGGAGGCTTTGGCCGTGGCTAGTTACCACCCTACCGTCAAAGACGTGCCGCCAAGCGATTTAACGTTTCGACACGATGGCGTGTAAAAACCGATTAGGGGTATGGGTTGTATTTACACTGCTATACCCCTTCCAAGTTAGCTCGCTACAATCTTAGAAAAATCCATCTTTCCTTGTTCACATCACTAGCACGTTAGTTCTGAGTTATTGCCACGTTGCGTATGCATTAAGAATTCCCGTCCGTGTTTACTAACCACGTCCGGGCCACGTCCCGTCCACGTCCCGTCCACGTCCCGTGCACGTTACGTATGCAGCGAGCTTAAGGTTCTGTGATCAGCTAAATAGAGCCGAAAGAAGATCGTTTTATTCAAAATCTATTGGTCATAATACTATGAAAAAAAAGGGAGTTACAATTGATCATATTTCTGGCCTGATGCCTGTTTCCAAAACACAATGACGTAAACTTTTTTCAATAGAAAAAAATTGCAAAGTTGCCTCTGCAAATACATGAATTCCCATTTTTCTCAGTTACCATACATTATTTTTTGTAAAATTTAAGTACAATTTATTTGTCATATTTTACTACAAAAAATGGCAGTTTTAGATTTTTTTTACAGCGACTATTATAATTTAATCTTTTTTTATCACAATTTGTGTCTTGGCCGTTTTATTTCCAGTAGCGGCTTCTTTGTCACTCGTACTCAATTAGACAGTGATCGCTAAGGCGTGCTGCTAGGTGGACCTGCGCTGCGCTGCTCTCGCTCGGCTATCAAATAACATCGCGAAATATAATAATTGAAAATTGTTTTTGCTTTATGTTGAAGAGTATTTTGTATATTTTAGTGAAGTCAAATAGAGTGTACCTAGTTATAAGTTTGTATACAATATATTGTTAATAAATAAACCATAATATAGTTGTAAATAAATAAGTACTAAAATTTTGAAAATGGGTCCGAAAAAGAAAATGAACAAAATAAAAACAACAAAAGCAGATGGTGATAGTTATAAGTGTCTACCTACCTATTTTTAATTTTATCGTACAGTACGTAAATGTGACGTAAATCGGCTAATCAAACTTTACTATAATGTACCTTATTTTCGTCATTCTTTCTAATAGAAATTTGGCTCAGTTAGTTTGGTCGCGATTTGATAATTAGAAATTGCGGGTTCGAATCTCAACTACGTTCATTTTGCATTTTCTAAAAAAAGGTTTTATGTTTTTTTTTTTAGGACAAGTGTTTTTTTTTTTCAAAATTAATTATAATAAGTAAAATTGTTTTTGTTTTATGTTGAAGACTATTTTGTATATTTTAGTGAAGTTAAATAGAGTTTACCTAGTTATAAGTTTGTTTATAGTCAATTGTAAATAAATAATCCATAAAATGAAGTTTTAAATAAATAAGTACTAGGTAGTAGAGGCTAATTTTGAAAATGGGTCCTAAAGAAAAGCAAAATCCAAGAATTCACTATATAAAAAATATCAAAAGCAGATGATGGAAATTGTAAAGTACGTCTCTACCTATTTTTAATTTTCTCAATATTTTGTAAAGGTATTGCATTATGTAAGGGATCATGAAATATCAATTTCATCATCAATTTTCAATTACTTGGTAACTTACGTAATTTCTTCACAATTATTACGTTTTTTCAAATTACCTGCGAGATCAAATCAGAAATGAGGAGATCCGTAGGAGAACCAAGTTACCGACATAGCTCTGCGAGTCGCGAAACTAAAGTGGAAATGGGCGGGGCACATAGTTCGAAGAGCTGAAGGTCGTTGGGGTTCCAAGGTGCTGGACTAGCGACCTCACACAGGGAAGCTCAATGTTGGCAGATCCCCCACTAGGTGGACCGACGACATCAAACGAGTCGCATGGAGCCGCTGGATTCAGGCGGCGCAAGAACGAGGTCTGTGGAAGTCCACGTAAGAGACCTTTGTTCAGCAGTAGACGTCTATGGGTTGACGAAGAAGAAGGTAAGTATCTAATAATAATGGTGTAATACCCCAGTGGTGTAATAGTCAGTGTAGGAGAGAGTTGATAGCTAGAAGTTACGGGTTCGGTTCTTCTACCGTGTTTGTTTTGCATTTTCTAAGCGCATTTTTTTAGGACAATAGTATTTTTTTTTTTTTTTCAAAATTAATTATAATAAGTTATATTTAATTTTCAGTCGGAAAAAACGTTTGAAGCTCAATTCTGAGGAACCATCAACATTGCAAGAGTGAGTAAAGCCTTTGCTCCGAATCTTGCGGGCAGCGGTGCGGCGACGGCGCACTATGGGACGAAATCATATAAACCGTCTCGAAAATCAATAACTTTTTTGTTTCTTGACATTTTGATTTGAAAATTTGTACAACAAACTCCAAAATGGCAAATTCAAGATGGCGGCCATACAAATTTCGTCAGTGCCTATCTCGGAGACTATAAAAGATGGAAGAGTGGTTTCTTGGAAAAAGATGATCAGTACTTGAAGGTCTACTTGATGAATAGAAAAAAATTCAAGATGGCGGAATTAATTTTTTTCATATACAAAATATATGCAAGACTGTTAGGGTTCTTTTTCAGAATTACCGATGATTTCAAATAGAGGACAAAAATTCATTCTTAGAAAAAATATGGAAGAAGCTGATGATTCAGGATTTCGAAGACGGGTGAGGAGAACGGTCAGGGTATTGAAGATAGGTGGAGGTTGCTCAAACAAAAATCACGCGAAACCTCATCCAATTGGCAGGGAGCTAAAAAAAACCAAAATAGCGGAATCAAGATGGCGGCCATATAAATTTCGTCGGTGCCTATTTGACAAAGAATAAAAAATCGAAGAGTGGTGTTTTAGTAGAAAATGATCAAGCCCTGAAAGTCTAAGAGCAGAAAAACCGCGGTCCACTGCAGCGGGCCGCGCACCCACGCGCTCTACTAGTTACTATATATATAGCTATTCGTGCTGATTCACTGATTCACTGACTGACTGATTGACTCATTGATCACCTTTCCTGTAAAATTTTGTATGGAAAAATTTTTTTACTCATGGTTTCGTATAGAGGGCAAAAATTCATTCGGAACAAAAATATGGAGATAGCTGATGATTGAGGATTTCACAGACGGGTGAGAAGCACGGCCGGGGTATCGAAGATAGGTGAGGAATGTTCAAACAAAAGTCACTTGAAACCTCATCCAATTGGCAAAGAGCCGAAAAAAAACTCCAAAATGGCGGATTCAAGATGGTGACCATACAAACTTCGTCGGTGTCTATCTCGGAGACTATAAATGGTGGAAGAGTGGTTGCTTGAAAAAAGATGATCAGGACCCAAAGGTCTATTTGATGAATAGAAAAAAAATTCAAGATGGCGGAATTTATTTTTTTCCATACAAAATATATGCAAAACTTTGATACGGGTCCTTTTCAAAATTTTTGATGGTTTCGTATAGAGACAAAGGACAAAAATAGGATAGGACAAAAATTCGTTTGGAGGAAAAATACGGAGAGAGCTGATGGTTGAGGATTTCTGAGACGGGTGAGGAGCACGGCCAGGGTTTGAAGATAGGTGGAGGGTTCTCGAACAAAAGTCACTCGAAACCTCATCCAATTGGCAAGGAGCTAAAAAAAAATCCAAAATGGTGGATTCAAGATGGCGGTCATATAAATTTCGTCGGTGCCTATCTTGGAGAGTATAAAAAGTGGAAGAGTGGTTTTTTTAGAAAAAGATGATCAGTACTCGAAAGTCTACTTAATGAATAGAAAAAAATTCAAAATGGCGGAATTTATTTTTTTCATACAAAATATATGCAAGACTAAGATAAGGTTTCTTTTCCAAACTGATGGTTTCGTATAGAAGATAAAAATTCATTTGTATGAAAAATATGGAGGGAGTTGATGATTGAGGATTTCGCAGACGGGTGAGGAGCACGGTCAGGGTATTGAAGATAGGTTGAGGGTGCCCAAACAAAAATCACTCGAAACCTTATCTAATTGGCAATGAGCTGAAAAAAACTACCAAAATGGCGGATTCAAGATGGTGGCCATACAAATTTCGTCGATGTCTATCTTAGAAAATGTACAAGATGAAATAGAGGTTTTGGAAAAAGATGATCAAGATCCGAAGATCTACTTGGGGAACAGAAAACACGCGGTTCGCTTTAGCGAGCCGCGCACCCACGCGCCCTACTAGTAATTTTATATACCTAGAACTAAAATATTTTTATTTTTCAACATTATTCATAAAGGTCCTATTATCTGAGAATATTAATCCATGGAAAAATCTTTGGAATCATAACATTTGTCCCAACCATTTATGAGACGGTTTATATTATTTCGTCCCATAGTGCGGCGGCGGCACTATGGGACGAAATAAAAATTTTCTCTAAAATTGATAGTTTGCCCGAAATAGTTATTTGTTCAACAAGATAGCAAAGTTTTTTTTGTTGCGAGTGCCTAGTTTGAATCCCGAGCGAGAGAAGGATTCTAAGTTAGAATCATAAGAGTAGTGAGGGATTCAAAGGCACAAGAAGCAATTAATTAAATTAAGGTAATTAGCCACGGCCAAAGCCTCCCACCAGACCAGACCAGAGACAATTTAGAAATTATAAATTCCTAAATTGCCCCCGCCGGGAATCGAACCCGAGACCTCCCAGTTATAACAGCGCTCACCACTGCGCCAGGGACGTCGTCAAAAAAAATAAAGGATATTAATTAATTAATTTTAAATCTTGCATGGTTTTTGTTTCAATTAAAAAAAGATTCACGCAAATCGGTTAAGAAATCACGGAGATATCGATATACAGAAGTAGAAAAACAAAACTCCTTCTTCTCCTTTTTCAAAAGTCGGTTAAAAAGTAGCCTATACTATGCCCGATGATATCAGCTATCTACCAGTGAAAGTCCCGTTAAAATCGGTTTAGAAATCACGGAGATATTGATATAGTAGGTACATAGGTAAAAACATAACTCCTTTTTTGAAAATCGGTTAAAAAGTAGCCTATATTACTCCTACCATCAGCTATCTGCCAGTGAAAGTCCCATCAAAATCGGTCCAGCCGTTCAAGCGTGATGTTTCGACAAGGGAAATAGGAATTCATTTTAAAAACTAATCCACGCGAGCGAAGCCACGGGCATCAACTAGTAATATATCAATATATCAATATATAGAATATAGATTAAAAAATTAGGTAATAAATTAAAAAATACAACACCTAACTTAAAACACTATTTATTCAAATTATGTACTTAAAAAAATGTAAGTAATATTGAAATACATACTATGGTAAAAAAAGGCTAAAAATGAATAAGGAAATTAAAAAAACAATGTTACATTACTGGTGTTGGCTAGGAATCGAACCTGTACTCTCTCTCTGAAAATAAACTGTAGCCATACCAACCGAGCCATATACGTTACAATATTATTGACGAAAATAAGTTACAGTACAGACCTAATATAGTTTTGTCAGCCGGACTGAGTCGTTTCTTGCCGCTATCAAGCTAATATTTCGCGCTCGCGCTACATTCCCCCCTGCGGTGAGCGGGACTAATACCGCGCGCTCTCCTCTGTAGCACCCCCTCAAATACCTAAAATTCCTCCAGAACCCCGTCTTAAAGGTAAAAACAGACTGAGCGTACGTACGCAACGTATACTATGCGATATGGGAGAGTAGATGTGCACACTTGTCCAGCGTACACAACGCATTTGACGTCAGACTCATGAGTAATTTCTTCAGGTGCTGTTGTGCACAATGTTTTCCGATTCTGAGAGTGAATTTGAGGATGATTTACTACCTTTGTTATTTATAAATGAATATTTGCGCGCCAAAAGAACAAGAAAAACAGTCAAGAAAAGATATTGGGTTCATGAAATAAATAAAGATTTGTTAAAGGTTTTGAAATTACTTAAAATTGTAATTAAAAAATATCCGGCACGTGCTCCGCAAAACGAACAACAATGTTCACTCCACAAACACCGACGTCCAAATGAAGGAGTAGGAAAATATATATAAAATAAGGCTGCATTGCGTAATGTAGCATCGCGATATTCAATGCATTTAATATTATAAATGGCTTCATATTGTCTAACCAAATCAATCAATTGTTCGTCTCCCATTTTCAAAGCAAAGCGTACCAACGTCTATTCGAGACTGACGCGCTGCAAACGTAAATTCTAGAAACACACTGGTCTTACGAGTGGGACGGCGTATGATTATCCCCTCCACCTTCCCACGCCGATCTGGACTGATAGAAATAACGTTGCGTGTGAACGCGTGTAAAAGCATTGCGTATGACAGTATGTTTCTAATTCGACGGTTTTCATACAAATTAATGAGTCTAGATGTCGTAATGCGTTGCATACGTTGCGTACGTAAGCTCAGTCTGTCCTTACCTTAACTTGACGTGGACGGGTAGTAGGTACCTACTTTCTATAGCTTTCCGTTTCCATGCAACGAAACCTACAACAAGCCACAGACTAACACAAACCCTAGGTAGGTAGGTACGGTAGGTACGCATTATGTTTTGAAATGCAACTACGGAATCCTACACTGCGCCTGGTTTGACACGCGATTGCCCATTCACGAGTAATTATTTATTAGATCAGTTGATTAGAAAGAGAAAACAAAAATAGGTCCTACTATACTAGATACAACCAGTAGGGCGCGTGGGTGCGCGGCTCGCTAAAGCGAACCGCGGTTTTTCTGTTCACCAAGTAGATCTGTGGGTCTTGATCATCTTTTTAGAAAGGACATCATCCATTTTGGGCTTAATCTGAAAGTGCCGGCCAAAAAATAATTTTGATGTATTTCGTTAGAACTTGTCCCCCTAAACATTTTTTATTATGACACCAAAGCTGTAGAACCATTGACCTTGGTTTTATTTAAGTTTAAAAATCTGTATTTTTTCCTACCAAATGAAATGTTTCTAATAATAATAATAAAAACTGGAGTACCCAGCAGTCTGTTCTACCTCTCAGCAGCCGAGCCCGGCTGACCTCATCGCCTTTTGGTGAAGAGTGTGGTCAAGAGAGATGGAAGATAAGAGATGGATGGATGGAGGGCTCTTGGATTGCGGCGGTAGAGGAAGCATGTGCCTCAATATAGCCGATGAACCCAGTCGCCATCTCTCCAGAGGATGTACTTGGTGCGGTACGCCGGGCCGCGAACTGGAAAAGTCCTGGATGGATGTTGGACTGCATCACTTCTGGTTTTTCGTTCTGCCATGCTATTTGGCTAAACAATTCCAATAAGCTCTCGAGCAAAGGGCACTCCCGAGCCTTTTCACCAACGGAATCACTCATTTAGCTCCAAAGTCCACCGATGCCGCTGACAAGTACCGCCCCATCACATATCTTGTATTTGTATTTGTAATGTATTAAATACAATCACATATCTTACTAGCATCTATAAGACATTGACATCCGTTTTGAGCCTAAAGATTTCCCGTCATGTAGGCGAGAATAGTATAATATCTGGGGCTCAGAACGGATGTCGGTACAATAGTCGTGGTACTAAGAAGCACCTTCTCATCGACTTCGTCGCGAGCCAACTGGTCAAACTAACTTGCCGGAATTTCCCCACAGCCTGGATTAACAATGCATGAAGGCATTCGACTCGGTGCCCCATTCATGGTTCTTGAGGATCCTTGAGCTGTACAAAGTCGATAGTACAATTCGAAACTTCTTCGGAGAGTGTATGGGGCAATGGAGCACGATCCTTTGTCTTCATGATGAGCGGTTGACAGCTGCCGATGATCGGATAAGGATACGGCGGAGTATCTTCCAGGGCGATTGTCTGAGTCTACTATGGTTTTGTCTCTCTTAATGAGCCTCACGTGGATAAAGAAGCGTCCGTGCAATGGTTGCGTTTCGTTGACCTCTTTAGGGAAATCGAAGGTACAAGATCAGGTAGTTAAGACGCGGAACTACCGAAAGTACATCCTAAAGGATGGCACTATCAACATTTGTTGAGCGTGTCGCCATCCCAGTGAGTCACTTAGGCATGTGCAATCGGGATTTTTGGCTCTTGCTAACGCTGAATATTTCCACAGGCACAACCAAGCAGCCAAAATCCTTCACCAAGAGCTTGAAGCTCTGAAGTACGGTTTCCTGTATGAAAGACTATAAGTACACACCGGTGCCAAAACTTAAGCGTGATGGGGTACGGCTCTGCTGGGACCGGTCTATCATCACGGACAAGATGATTCTGGTTAATAAGCTTGATATCTTGCTGATGGATCGGGCACAGTCGAGGGTGTTTTTAGTGGCCATCACCATCGAACATGGCAAAAACTTCGTGAGAGTGGAGACAGAGAAAAACGAAAGTATCTAGATCTGGCTCATGAGGTTTACGGCATGTGGCAAGTGGAGTCCACTGAAACCATCCCAATCATCATTTCTGCAAATGAGTTGATCCCATTCAACCTTAATCACCATCTGAGATGGTGTTTCATCCATTCCACCATCTGGGGTTCCGTGGTAGTTCCAGCCAAGATGCACAATGTGGGTATTTTTAGGTGTGTAGTCAGGATCGGATAGGGAGCACTTAACATAACTCCAAAAAAGTAAAAAAATTGCCTTAGAAACTCTTCATATATTCGAAAAAATACAGATTTTTAAACTTAAATAAAACCAAGGTCAATGGTTCTACAGCTTTGGTGTCATAATATAAAATGTTTAGGGGGACAAGTTCTAACGAAATACAGCAAAATTTTTTTTTGGCCGGCACTTTCAGATTTAGCCCAAAAGTGTATGAATCGTGGAGGATCTCCTTTGTATGGCTGCTATCTAGACTTTTTTGAATATTTGAATTTTTTTTCAGCTCACTGCCAATTGAATGAGGTTTCGAGTGATTTTTGTTCGAGCACCCCCCACCTATCTTCTCCCTAATCCTCAATCATCAACTCTTTCCATATTTTTGCTCCGGATGAATTTTTGTCCTCTATACCGTGAGTGAAAAAAAAAATTTCGTACAAAATTTTACATTAGAGGTGCTCAATGAGTGAGTCAGTGAATCAGCATGAGTAGCTATATAAGTATATTAATTACACAGGCCTGCGAAATTTAAGTTTTTTTCCCCTTTCAATAATTATGTTATTTTTTTAAACGTCCAGCACTGGTAGCATGGGCAGGAGATAAAAGTTTAATCCCCCGATTTTATCCACTGACAGGGGATAAAATTATCTTTTCCCTATGCTAAAGCATGGCAACAGAGGAGAAGGCGATGTATATTTCTATAAGTATATCCAATGAGTGCTATTTCCACCGCTGTACCCATGCTCGACGGGTGGATAAAGCTAAGCGAGGGGATAAACGTTTTATCCTTTTCCCGGGGATAAAAATTCTCCCGCCCATGCTACCAGGGCAGGCATGTTAAACTAAAATACACCTTTGATTTTTTTCTAGCATGTCGAGATTTATTTTTATTGATGACTGCATATTTTAGATTATTTTAACAACGCATTACCAGCTACCGTTAACTTCCAATTAACAAAAAGAAAAATGAAAAGTCATTTTCTCAGAAAACTTACGTGATGGAATTTTTTTTATTATTTTTTTCGTAGCTTAGTACCTAATACCTAGCCAAATTTCTAATTAGTTTTGAAAGGGGAAAACCATCGCAGTGACCTGTGATTATCGTAGAATCGTGCCCATATCGACAGATTAGGCAGTGAAGGGTAACCATTCGTGTAGCTTTTTCGGACACGAAGTTAAGAATAAGAATATTTAGTAGATCTTCACCAAAACTAGACAAAATATTTCTAAAAGTATACAAAGAAAGAATTATCAAATTCGGTTTAGACTTCACGAAGTTATGGAGCAACATCAACAAAAACTTTCATCCCCTCTCCCGGATAAACCTTATAAGGATAAAAAGTATCCTATATATGTATGTGTCAAATCCGTTCAGTAGTTTTTGCGTGATGCGCGCACAGACAGACAAAAAATTAAAAAAAATATTGTTTTTGGCTCAGTATCGATAATAAAGCATCCTCCGATTAAAATTTTCAAAATATATTTAATGTGCAGAATTCCTTCCGTTACAGTTTTATTGTAAGCAAGTAAGTATAGATGTATCACACAATCTAAACTTCTAAAGCATCACTTCCGAGATATCGGTGCCATTAGTGAATAGATTTAACTAAAATTAATCGAACGATATTTTGAAAAAAAAAAAAAGCGGACAGTTTCTAACGCTGAGACCAAGGACTGAGACCTATAGAGGGAAATATTCATTCAGGCCTTAACCTGTTAGGGGGGTTTTAAACGTGTCCTGAAGTTTTAATTTTTGTTCAGGGTTCTCCTAAGGTGACGTAGCAATCGGATAAGAAATAAATAATTATAAGTAAGGTAATTAGCCAAAATTATCCAGTGTTTTTTTATTTCTATCCCAAGATGAAGGGCTTTGGCATCGCTATTTTGTACCTCTTAGCAGCGGTTCAGGTAAGACAATTAATTAATTTATGTAAGTACGTAACTTTATTTGCGGCTCAAAAACAAACTCAAAATCATTTACTGCACAGGGTTTACATTAGCTGTTATTGTAATACAGGTAAGTACATCCAAATGCCTTCAAAGGCATGCAATATCAATAATTTTTAATAATAATAATGTCTTCAATGTCCGTTTTAAAGTTATATATTAGCTGTCCCCTCGCGACTTCGTCCGCGTGGAATTAGGTTCTTTGAAAATCCCGTGCGGACTCCTGATTTTGTCCGAATAAAAGTAACCTATAACACACTGTCTGCAACCATACCCATCAAAGAATCACGTAGATCCGTTGCTCGATATTAACTTGAAAAATTATGGATTTTCATACAAACATTCAACCCCCATTCAACCCCTTTGGGAGTAGAATTTTTGAAAACCGTGAAACACGTCCTTTTTTATTTTTAACTGAAAGCCCAAATACCGAATTTCATGGGTATAACTTGAAAAATGACGGACTTTCATACAAACTTTAACCCCCCCCATTTAACTCCCTTTGGGGGAGAATTTTCGAAAAATGTAAAATACGTAATTCTTTATTTTTGATCAAGAGTCAAAATATCAAGTTTCATAAACATAACTTGAAAAATAACTTGAAGAACGAAGGACTATCATACAAACATTCAACCCCTATTTAACCCCTTAGGGGGTAGAATTTTTTAAAAGTGTGAAACACTTACTTTTTTGTTTTCAATTTAAAGCCTAAATACCGAATTTTATGGGTATAGCTTGAAAAATGACGGAGTTTCATACAAACTTTAACCCCCCTTTTTACCCCCTTGGGGGGAGAATTTAAAAAAAATGTAAAATACGTAATTCTTTATTTTTAATCAAGAGCCAAAATATCAAGTTTCATAAACGTAACTTGAAAAATAACTTGAAGAACGAAGGACTATTATACAAACATTCAACCCCTATTTAACCCCTTAGGGGGTAGAATTTTTAAAAACTGTGAAACACGTACTTTTTTGTTTTCAATTTAAAGCCTAAATACCGAATTTCATGAGTATAACTCGAAAAATGACGGAGTTTCATACAAACTTTAACCCCCCTTTTTACCCCCTTGGGGGGCGAATTTCGAAAAATCCTTTCTTAGTGCTCGCCTACGTCATAAAAGGAACCTACTGTCAAAATTTCAAGTTTCTAACTTCAGTGGTTTAGGCTGTGCGTTGATCGTCAGTCAGTCAGTCAGGACAAGCCTTTTTATATAATTATAGATTGTTACTTAGTACTTTATGCACATTCAATAATTATTATGTCATTTCTTATATTAATTAATAATTAATTAACACACTAACACAATAGTTAGTAATAGAGTGCGAAAGTAACAGCAATAATAACTTGGTGCCTAGATTGCGCTTTCAAAATTTTTTTATTTTTAATTTCTTAGAACTATAAGATTGATTCGATATCCATGTTTGGCTTTTTTAATATGTATCTAAAACAATAAAAATAATATGCAGTAGTATCATGAATTATCTCCCAAGGTCAGAAAATCTTATCTCTAATCAGTTCATGTTAGAATTAATCTATACTTTTAATAAAACTAAATTACGAATACTGTACATTAAATATGCATATTTTGAAAAATTAAATATTAATCGGAGGATGCTTTATTATCCACACTGAGCCCAAAACAATTTTTTTTGAATTTTTTGTCTGTCTGTCTGTCCGTTTGTCTATCTGTCTATCTGTCTGGTTTATCCGGGATAGGGGATGAAAATTTTGTTGATTTTGTTCCATAACGTCGTCAAATCTAAATCGAATTTGATAATTCTTTTTTAATATTATAAATTGTGTACTATTAAAAATAGTATTTAGCCCAATTTTTTTGAAGATCTACTAAATATTATCGGAGATAGAGGACTTAACTTCTCGTGGATAGTAGCAAGGCACTCTAAACTTTTTCTACGCGGACGAAGTCGCGGAAATCAGCTAGTGATTAAATAAAATGTAAAATAACTAAAACATTTCGGTATTCTTTACAGGGCCGGAACGTGGATACGGATGGTAAGTATATAAAATAAAATTACAGTTTAATATTAACTTAAGATTTTATTTCAATGACAAGATAGTCCATGACTGCGATCTCACCTGATGGTAAGTGAAGATGCAGACTAAGATGGCAGCGGAATAACTTGGAAAGGGTATGGCAGTGTACTTCAACCCATACCCTAATCGGTTTCTATCATCGTGCTGGAACGCTAAATATCTTGGCGGCTTTGACGGTTGGGTGTACCTATATACGTGTATACTGGAGAGAGATTAGCCGCAGGACCGACATCGATAAGTTTAGGTACGTGCTCTTCGAGATACGGGGGTGCCACACAACTTCCTAACTCGGGGCTAGTACTAAAAATTTCTAGACTGAAAACCCAATATATTTTTGGGATCGAATCGAACCCGGGACCGTTATCCGCAGTGGAACATGATAACCACTAAACCTACGATCTACTAAGATATGTAACGACTAGCTTTTACCCGCGGCTTCATTCATGTTCAGTTTAGTCTGGTGGGAGGCTTTGGCCGCGGCTACTTACCACCCTACCGTCAAAGACGTGCCGCCAATCGATTTAGCGTTCCCGCACGATGGCGTGTAGAAACCGATTAGGGGTATGAGTACACTGCCATCAGCCATACCCCTTCCAAGTTAGCCCGCTACCACCTTAGACAGAATCGTCACTTACCATCAGCACTGGTAGCATGGGCAGGAGGTAAAAGTTTTATCCACCGATTTTATCCACTGACAGGGGATAAAATTATCTTTTCCCTATGCTAAAGCATGGCGACAGAGAAGAACTGAAGGCGATGTATATTTCTATAAGTATATCCACTGAGTGTTATGTCCACCGCTGTGCCCATGCTCGACGGGTGGATAAAGCTAAGCGAGGGGATAAACGTTTTATCCTTTTCCTGGGGATAAAATTTCTCCCGCCCATGCTACCAGGGCTGGTGAGATTACAGTTATGGATATCTTGTCACCAAATAATAATAAAGTTCGATTTTTCAAACCCCTTTATTATAGGGATTGTGTTTCCTGAACTGCCCGATACTGAAGCTGAACTGGGAGAAAACCCCTGGGTGGTGCACCTGCGGGTTGCCAAGGAAGGGGCCGAAGGTCTGCTCCAGACCTGCGTGGGCTCGCTCATAGCACCCTCCTGGGTTCTGACCACGGCCAGCTGCGTGGAGAAGTAAGTTTTTTGACGTGAAACATCTTTAAAATCACACCAATATGGGTACCAGTCAGAAAAGGTCTATATCGTCTTACCTTAATAACTACAAAACTATAAGTCTTAGAAACATGAATCCAATGTCATTATTTAAAGTATATAGGCATCTCGCTGCTAAGACCTTGAGTTTGCATCGGGGCCGGGCGGGCCGGCGGGGGAGGGAACTGCGTAGAATAACTGAAACCGGCGCTGTCGCTGATTTCTATTCAGTATAACTCACGACTCACACGTGATAGCGCGGTGATTCTTTCGTGGATTTTTTTTATTCGATGACAAGATAGTCCTTGACTGCGTTCTCACCTGATGGTAAGTGTCGATGCAGTCTAAGATATGGTAGCGGACTAACTTGGAAGGGGTATGGCAGTGTACATTCAACCCATACCCCTAATCTGTTTCGCTGTTTTCGTTTTCGAAACGCTAAATCGCTTGGCGGCACGTCCTTGACGGTAGGGTGGTAACTAGCCACGGCCAACGCTTCCCACCAGAACACACCCGAGACAATTCAGAAATTATAAATTTCCAAATTGCCCCCGCCGGGAATCAAACCCGAGACCTCTCAGTTATAAGACCACAGCGCTTACCACTGCGCCAGGGAAGTCGTCACATGTAAAGTTAGTTTCTAATTTTTTTTTACTAAAATGTTTCAATAAAACTTATAGCTAAACTAATCTAATTACTCTTTAAATCATGCCCGCGTGGAATGGTGCCAAGAATACTGGCTGCATTTCCGCGCTGGACAGTTTCCAATTAAAACTAAAAAAAGACAAGAGTTTTTATCTTTCTAAGATTGGGTGCACAGCAAAGCACCACCATTCAACACTACATGCAAAACTTACTTCCAGGGCTCGATTCGTTTGGATCCGCTACGCTACCCTGGACCCCGTCCGGCCTGGGCTGGTGACGGAGACCAGCCTCGTGAGCATCTACCCTGGCTACGACGCCGCCACAGGCAAGGACAATATCGCACTCGTCAACATCAACAGAGATATACAGCTCACCGGTTAGTAAACGTATCATCCTAAATAGCATCTCCAACAGAAATGTGCAGACTGTGTCGGTTAGAATAGTAAGCGTGTCATCACCAACGTACATACCATAACAAGTTTGAGTTTCTTGCTGGTTCTTCTCGGTTGAAACGGCATTCCAAACCAGTGGTAGATTACTTTGTAAAAGATCATTTTATTAAAAAAAATATTCTATTCTATTTATCGGTTAGTAAGCGTATCATCCTCAACAGAGTTGTGCAGACCATCGGTTAATAAGCATAATATACTCAACAGAGTTATAGAGACCACCGGTTAGTAAGCGTATCATCCTCAACAGACATGTGCAGACCATCGGTTAGGCAACGTATCACCTTCAACAGAGTTATACACACTATCGGTTCGTATGGGTATAATCATCAATAGAGTTGTGCAGACCATCGGTTAGTAAACGTATGATCAACAGAGTTGTGGACTGTACACACCATTGTAGTTGGTTATATACGCAAAGCTATTGTATCACTGTACCTACCATAGTTTTAAATAAAATAACTCTCGCAAAAATCCGTTCAACACGTTTTTTAACTACGTAGAGTTTCAAAAAGCGATAGGCCAGCGGCAAAATCAAAACTTTCTACATTTTTTCATCACAAACATCAGGAACAATAGTTTTCCAACTATATTTTACAAAAAAAAAAAATGCAACAACGAAAAAGCAGACGGAAAATAGGCTGAAAATAAAAGCTAAACATAAAATTGGTTATCCGAAACTGGAGCGAAGTTCGCGCCAACTTTGAACGGCTCTTTAATTAATAGAGCAGTCGGTCTGCTACGGATTTTAATTGTCGACCTACCCGCCGCCGCCGGGAAAAGTACTTTTGCATATATTTTTTTGGGTACTTAAGTGCAAAGGACCGACTTAGTGCGGACGTTTATATTTTAAAAGTACTACCCGTCCACGTAAAGTTGGCCGTCGTCGACAGTTATAAAATGACGTCATAACGCCGTTGACAAGAAAACTATAATCGTCTTTGTATTTTTTACTCTAACCACACCTATGACGCAAGTTTTCTTCTCTGGCAATGCTTTTCGCGGTAATGACATCTTGAAAGTCTTCTCAGTCGTTACCATAGATAATACACGTCGTTACACTCTTGTCAGAGCGGTCGTGGCCGTCATTTAGGTCTTGTGGCACGCCTCCACTCCTCCCTAACAGCCGCTTTTTATGTGCATTCGTGCAACGGGACATCCACCACAGCCCTCACTTGGTTCGTCCATCTCATTGGCGATTTGCCACGTCCCCTTGTGCCCTCTACTCTACCTTGGACCACTAGACGTACAATTGACTCAACGCCCCATCTTGATACGTGACCAAAGAAAGTGAGAATGCGAGCTTGCACAATAGAGGATAGACGCTGCTTGATGCCGAGTTGTTCGAGAATGGACTTGTTGTTCCGGAATTCATTCCAGGACACTCTCAACATTCTTCTCCAGCACCACATCTCGAGAGCTTCTATTCTTTTCTTCTCACTCTCTCGCAGGGTCCACGTTTCCGAGGCGTAGAGGAATATGGGAAACACAAGCGCTCTGACAAGCCGGGTCTTAGTGGCCTTGGTTACGTTACGGTTCCTCCTCCTCCTATTTCGATGGATAAAACTTATTCATGTTGCTGAAATCGGACCTAAGCTGTCGGGGTACGAATTGACATGTGCTGAAATGTAATAAATATGTAATTACCTGTTCAGATAACATCCGACCCATCTCCCTGATTGCTCCTGATGCGGACTGTGACACTCATTATAGAGGCAAATTCTGCGTGTACAACGGCAAATATGACGGTGAGTATTTTGTTAAGACGTAGGTTAGTGGGTATAGATTGTCATAGCTGATAGAATGTCATTAGCGTCAAAGTAAAGTGTACCTTAAAATTATAGGTTTAAAGTCGCAAATTCACTACAATCAATTTTAATTTGGAGCGTATCCGTATACGAAATTGAGCTCCAATTCAATGTTTTTATGGTTCAATTTACTTTGACGTTCATATCATCGAATATGAATACGATTAATCGAATTAAATCTTATACTAACCCTGCCGATATCTAATTACGGTAGTGATAGAGACTGACGAGTTGACGATGCAGTTTAAGGTTTTAAGGGAAAAAATTAACTCAATGGGATAACATATTCCGATGGGATAGGTAAGAGTTACGCGATAGAAAGAGAGACAACTTCTTGGTGCATAGAACTGTAGGTAATTTAGTCTTGGGCGACCTGAATTGCATTTTATTGTATGGTAGCCAATATCTTGAGCTGCCAACTATCAGCGAGGAAATAAATAATTATTCCTCCAAGCATAAGGAACGACTCACTAGGCCCAATATGCTTGCCCAGTCTCTACTGACAGCCCCAAGGGTGAAACGCCTTAAACGAGCCGATGTGCTCGATAATTGAAGGACGTCCGAGCTATGGCTACAACGTCCGTAAAGACAATTTGAAGCACATGCCATCTGCTTATAGTCTTCCGACTGATTGTAGATTCCAGGGACAAAAAAAAAAAAATTGTATGGTAGCAAGAGTTGCTAATTACTGTAAATGATTTTGCGGAGCGAATCTTCTGTGCCTGTACTATGACATACTCTGTGACGTGTGACATAGTCCCTAAAACTTTCTTTAAAACGGGAACGCTTTTTTACTCTCTCTTTTACGTGACTCATCATTTTCAAGAAAGTTTTTAAAAAGATCTTTAAAAAAATAGTTTTAGTGTTAATTGACATTGTTTTATTCGATGACAAGATAGACCTTCACTACGAACTCACCTGATGATAAGTGACGATGCAGTATATAAAGTTAAGTATGTATGTTTTGTTCCATGTAGATCCCCGTGAGATATTACAATGCTTCGATGTTAACCTCACTTATCTAGACGATGGCACCATCGTTGCCGTGGAAATGGGCAGTTTACGCTATAAGGTAAGAAAAAGTTTTTGGCCATATACTTACAGGGTTAATTTTAATTTACAAACAACCTCTCACATGTTAAGTTTTTGGCCATATACAGGGTTAATTTTAATTTACAAACAACCTCCCACTTCAATGCATGATACTGAACAAAATTTGTTCAACGACGTTTCACATAACTAAATAAATTTACTAAAAAAAAATCTAAGTTTTTGTTGAAAAGTCTGTCATTTTTTAACTCTATGGTCATTTTATGTAATGCTCTCCCACACCTGCGCGATGAAACGTCGACTACCAACCGCGCAAATTGTTGCGTTAATTGTAACATCCGAAGTTATCGCTTCTCTCTCGTATTACAAATGCCTTGTGATATGTATTACTAACATCGGGCTGAGCTTTCGTCTGCTCATCAATATTTTCTTCCTACATTAGCGTTTATCGCAAACAATTTTTTTTACCAACTGATTGTCTTCCAATTCCAAACTATATAAAATACAAATCTCCACTGAAGTATTAAGTGTGATCCTTTTAAATCATCAAACTACAAAAAGTGCGTCAAATGTTAATGAGGTCACAGTTCACTATTTTATGCCTACACGCTAAAATAATAGGATAAGTAGGATTAAAATACAATTTAATCCTACTTATCCTATTATTTTTTCCTAAATGCGAAAGTTTGGATGTATGGATGGATGGATGGTTGACCCAATCACGCCACAACGACTGAATTCATTTAGCTGAAATTTGGCATAGAGATAGATTATAGTTTGGCATAATGCATACTTTTTATTCCGGAAAATAAGAGAGTTCTCGCGGGAATAAAAAACCTTAATCCACGCAAACGTAGTCGTGGGCATCAACTAGCGTTTCATAAAGAGTTGTTAGTTTGATAAGTTGGCATTTCTATTATTTTACTATATATATAGCTACTCGTGCTGATTCACTGACTGACTGACTGACTGATTGATCACCTCTCCTGTAAAATTTTGTATGGAAAATTTTTTTTTCACTCACAGTTTCGTATAGAGGAAAAAAATTCATTCGGAACAAAAATATGGAGAGAGCTGATGATTGAGGATTTCGGAGACGGGTGAGGAGCACCGGCCAGGGTATCGAAGATAGGTAAGGGGTGTTCAACCAAATGTCACTCGAAACCTCATCCAATTGGCAAAGAGCCGAAAAAAAACTCCAAAATGGCGGATTCAAGATGGCGGCCATACAAATTTCGTCGGTGTCTATCTCGGAGACTATAAGAGATGGAAGAGTGGTTTCTTGGAAAATAATGATCAGGACCCGAAGGTCTACTTGATGAATAGAAAAAAAATTCAAGATGGCGGAATTAAATTTTTACCATACAAAATATTATATGCAAGACTTTATACGGTTCCTTTTCAAAATTTCTGATGGTTTCGTATAGAGGACAAAAATTCACTTGGAGGAAAAATATGGAGAGAGCTGATGGTTGAGGATTTCGGAGACTGGTGAGGAGCACGGCCAGGATAATGAAGACAGGCGGGGGCTGCTCAAACAAAAGTCACTCGAAACCTCATCCAATTAGCAGTGAGCTGAAAAAAAACACCAAAATGGCGAATTCAAGATGGCGGCCATACAGATTTCGAAAAAGATGATAAAGACCCGAAGATCCACTTGGTGAACAGAAAAACCGCGGTTCGCTTTAGCGAGCCGCGCACCCACGCGCCCTACTAGTTAATATATATATAGCTACTGGGGCTGATTCACTGACACACTGATTCACTGATTCACTGATTCACTGACTCATTGATCACCTCTCCTGTAAAATTTTGTATGAAAAAAAATTTTTTCACGCATGGTTTCGTATAGAGGACAAAAATTCATTCGGAGGAAAAATATGGAGAGAGCTGATGATTGAGGATTTCGGAGACGGGTGAGGAGCACCGGCCAGGGTATCGAAGATAGGTGGGGGGTGTTCAACCAAATGTCACTCGAAACCTCATCCAATTGGCAGAGAGCCGAAAAAAAACTCCAAAATGGCGGATTCAAGATGGCGGCCATACAAATTTCGTCGGTGTCTATCTCGGAAACTATAAAAGATGGAAGAGTGGTTTCTTGGGAAAGGATGACCAGGAATCGAAGATCTACTTGATGAATAGAAAAAAAATTCAAGATTGCGGAATTATTTTTTTTCCATACAAAATATATGCAAGACTTTATGCGGCGCCTTTTCAAAATTTCTGATGGTTTCGTATAGAGAACCAAAATTTATTTGGAGGAAAAATAAGGAGAGAGCTGATGGTTGAGGATTTCGGAGACGGGTGAGGAGCACGGCCAGGATATCGAAGATAGGGGGGGGGGGGGTGTTCAAACAAATGTCACTCAAAACTTCATCCAATTGGCAGAGAGCTGAAAAAAACCTTCAAAATGGCGGATTCAAGATGGCGGCCAAACAAATTTCGTCGGTGTCTATCTCGAAGACTATAAAAGATGGAAGAGTGGTTTCTTGGAAAAAGATGATCAGGACCCGATGGTCTACGTGATGAATAGAAAAAAATTCAAGATGGCGGATTTTTTATTTTTTCATACAAAATCTATGCAAGACTTTATACGGTTTCTTTATCAAAATTTCTGATGGTTTCGTATAGAGGACAAAAATTCATTTGGAGAAAAAATATGGAGAGAGCTGATGGTTGAGGATTTCGGAGACGGGCGAGGAGCACGGTCAGGGTATTGAAGGGAGGTTGAGGGTGCCCAAATAAAAATCACTCGAAACCTCATCCAATTGGCAGGGAGCTGAAAAAAATTCAAAATGGCGGATTCAAAATGGCGGCCATACAAATTTCGACGGTGTCTATCTCAGAGAGTATAAAACATGTAAGAGTGGTTTTCTTTTGAAAAAGATGATCTAGACCCGAAGGTATACTTGGTGGTCAGAAAAACCGCGGTTCGCTTTAGCGAGCCGCGCACCCACGCGCCCTACTAGTCTTATATATGCATCATTGAAAAATCGGATGAATCGCATTTTAGGCGTCGGCTTAAATTATTTATCATTGAATAAAAAAATCTTTTGTTTTGCAGTTCGATCACGGCAGCCCCCTAGTGTGTGACGGTGTGCAGATCGGAGTTCTTTCTGAGCTAACGGAAGCCTGGTCAAGTGAGTATCCACGCCTCTAGGGTTAGAACTTAGAATGCATACACGAATTTGAACTCTGATTTAATGTAATTCTGGTTCAATTTACTTTGAAGCTCATGTCATCGAATATGAATAGGTATACGATTAATCGCATTAAATCTTTTACTAACCCTACTGATATGTGCTAATCCTACTGTGCGATTTATCGGACATTATCGGAGTTCGGCGAATATTCGCATTACGCGACAACCTTACAAGTGTGGCCGAGCAGTTCGTTGAACCGCGATGTTTTCGGGTGAATTTTACAATGAATTTTCGCACGATAATGTAGCCGCAGCATAACCCTTTACAGTTTTACATTATTAACTGATCAATGAAAGTTGGAATGGAGTGAGACATCAAGAGATTTTTTTTAAAGCGCTTGACTACGATCTGATGGTAATTGAAGTTGCAGATTACGATTGAGTGCGCTTGCCTAGAAGATGCCTATTCACTCTTGACTTAAATAAATAAGTTGGTAAAATGGAAGCTGGAATGTATTCCTTTTCGCGGCGGGAAATAGGAGGCACAGCGTTAGTGCGAAAACGTGGAATTTCGATCACAATTGACAGCGGTGCAGATCCTTGCCAACATAACAGATGCGATACAGAAGGGTGACGGTTAAACTAAATTAAATCCGTAAGAGAATCAAAGATTACATCTATATATATATAAAAATGAATCCCTATTTCCTTGGTAATCGCATCACGCGTGAACGACTGGACCGATTTCGCTAATTCTTTTTTTGTTGTGTTTGTTATTGTCAGGAGAAGGTTCTTATAAAAGAAAAAAATAAGAAAATTGCGCGAAAAATTAGAAAATTTAAGAAAACTTAACCACCATATTAAATTATTTCTAATGTAACCGCTTTTACAATTCAAACTTTTTGATGTAACCTTATGGCGTTTGACATAACATTGACAGAATGCGTGCTGCCAATTTCGTCAAAGAGTTTCAATATTCATAGTTAAGACAGGACAACGTCTGTCGGGTCCGCTAGTTAAGTATAGAAAAGTGAAAATGGGATGGGCGTTAACTTACTTGGGAATAGCGTTGCCAGACGTCCCGTATTTCCCGGGACATCCCGTATTTTAGGCATAATTTAAAATGTCCCGGCGGGACAGGCTATGTCCCGTATTTGAACTGTACTTCGTTTTTCATTATGAAATCGATTCAAGTATTCACACACGCAACATTCGTAAAAAAGCGAGTTGATGACCGTTTATAATTACGCTTATAACTGTATTGATTTTTGGAGATATGTTAAAACGAATAAAAATATGTTTAAACTGACTCGATCCTTGGAAAAAAATCAAAAACAAATGACACTAAATAATTTTGTTTTTTATTTGTCCCGGGTAAAAAACTGAAATCCCGCATTTTTTACCCATTTAATCATTTGTCTCTTATAGGCTGAAAAAAATCTGGCAACCCTACTTGGGAATGTCGATATTTCGACTCAGTTATTTGGGAATATCCCGTCTCGCACTACAGTGGAACTGGCTTGATCGCGACATAACTCCACGTGGAGCTAAGTTTTTTTTAAATTGCACGGGAAGTTGGGAACTCTTTGCTTAAAATCGGGGAACTTTTTTGTTGCAGCATTTGTGAGACCGTCGGTCTACCGCGACTGGATCCAGAGCGTGACTGGACAAGAACTGTGAAGTGGAACAGCTTGAAAACTGCTGACGTCATCAACATGGCGATGATGTTTAATTTCAATAAATGCATTGAAACTTAATACTTTTTTCTTTATTTTAACTTTCATCAGAGAACCCTCAATTCAAAGAAGCAGTCTGGACATCTGGAGACAGAAGGGCGCTCATAGTTTGCGCAAAATTGCGTGGATGTTTTTTTTTATTCGATGACAAGAAAGTCCTTGACTGCATTATCGCCTGTTGGTGACGTGAAGTGACGATACAGTCTAAGATGGCAGCGGGCTAACTTGAAAGGCAGTGTACTCAACCCCTAATCGGTTTCTACATATCATCGTGCCGGAACGCTTAATCGTTTGGCCGGGACCAAAGCCTCCCAGTCCCACCAGACAAAAAGCAGCCAGTATTAAGGCATCACTCCGCACAGGCATGATTTACCTATACCTATACGTTAGCTTTTGCCCGCGGCTTCGCGTTTGAGTTCTTTAAGCAAGCAAGAGCCTAAACCAATATCACTTATTACGACGTATAATACGTAGGAACCGGTCGACCTACATGAGATGCTATGATAGATTTGCGTTTTTTTGGGTAAAGCTCTAGGAGGTCGGTCTATTATAACATACTTGGCAATATTCGTAGCCCGTACCAGTGACAAAGAGGTTGAAGTCTAACAATCACTAGGCCATCACCGCTTACTTACGTACATACTCTAGCATTTATAGTATACATTACTAGATGATGCCCACAACTTCGTTCGTGCGGGGTAAAATGTAGTCTATGTATGTGTTAGACCTGGATATGAGCTACCTCTATTCCAAAAAGCCAAATTGGTTCAATCGTTGCGGCGTGAAGGAGTAACAAATATCCATCCATCTAAACTGTCGCATTTCAAACTCAAACTCAAAATTATTTATTTCATGTAGGCCAATTGTGGCTCTTATGACAAGTTGAGAATCTACCGCCGGTTCGGAATGCTGATTCTGCTGAGAAGAGCCGGCAAGAAACTAAGCAGTTGTTCTTTAAAAAAAAAAAAAAAAAATGTTACAATATGTAGCTTTTCTATCTTGTGGACAGCTGAAGCAAAGCAGGTTGGTCCCAAGCAACTTTGTCATTAAGAAATTCATTTACAATATTAGTAGGAAGTATGGAAGGCAAGGATATAGTATAATAGGTATGTAGTAGGATTGGTCCACGCAGTGCGGCGTCGCGTGTGGCAACGCTGCGCGCTGTTGCAAATCGCATCCCAACTATTTGCAATCGCCAATTTATGTGCACCTAATTGCTAATGTGTGTCATAGTTAAATTGCTCACAACATTCTACGTTAGGTAAATGTGGAGTTGATGGCAGAAATACGTAAATAATTTTAGGGTTAAATCCGCTTTGGTTTAAATGTACACTGCACTGCCATACTCTTTCCAAGTTAGCCCAATACGATCTAAAGATGCATCAGGGTAGATTTTAAAAATCCCGTCGGAACTCTGATAAGAAGTAGCCTTTGTCACTCACTCTCCAGGGCCTCAACTACACGCCTACAACTAAGTTACAATTTTGAGAAATGGAACCTACAACTAAGTTACAATTTTGAGATATGGGGTCTCCAACTAAGTAACAATTTTGAGATATGGAACAGGCCTGCTGGATAATATCCCAAGCTATGTTCTGATTTTAATCTTACTATTTATGGATTCACGCATGTAGCACAGTAAACTGTATACAGTAGTATTGTGTCTTGGTAAGTATAAACTTGAAAGTGTCGAGTCGCTGACCCACTGTCGAGTTATGTAACTGTGACGCCTATGACGCCTCATTGAGCGAGCGGGTCATACCGAACCCAGAATTAAGTTCTTTCTTCAGAAATAACCTGCACTAAATTAATATTTTATATTTTTATTAAAGACTTAACATTCACATGAAGGAAATTTCTGGTAAATAAATAGGTAGGTACCTAAGTAACATACAAAAAATTGCGGAGCAGGCGCGCTTAAAATTAAAACGACTACTTTTACGAACACTTTTCTTTCTATGTCTAACAATAGATATTATCTCGGGAGATGATAAAAATGGAGGCTTGATCAAATCCCTAAACCAGAAGATCAATTTAAATAACAACTCTGTGGGGTGATTTCTTTAAAGAACTGAGATTTGATCAAATTCAAAAAGGTTATGAGTTTATGGCTTGTGATGAAATAAAAAATACTAAATGTCTTCCATATTTCGTAAGCGTAGTTACAGGTATCCATTAAATAGTGTGTTTTAAGAAGAAAGCTAGGTCAATGTTGAAGTTATGAAGTGATGTTAGCACGTTGCGGCTTATGCAAGCCGACGCAAAGCGTTCCATATTTAATATTTGGTCTGTTAACAAGGCTTCTGCAATACATTCGAGAATATATTATTATTTAGGTAATTATATTTATTTTATTCTAACTTATGTATTCTAATTATGTAAGGTAAAAAAATTAAATGTAATTATTGCAAATTAATACGCAAGCGGCGTTCACTATTTCACTTTTGATGAACATAGACAAACTCAGAGTTGTTGACTTAAACCTCCTTCACTTTTCATCTTTCTTTCTGGTTACTATACCTTTATTTCGGGTCTTATCTGTGTGAGGTATAGACAGGTCAATTTTTTATCCGATGTCTCGTTAAAAAAGGTAAGAATATGGAATATTCATTAAAAGTTGAAATGTTGAAATGCTTCATTTTTGGTCATTTTGGATGAAATAAAAACGAAAGACAATTGACGTCATATCTATCACTATGGATGATTCTTCCAAAGTGAATAAAATGTAAACCGTCAGCCCTTTCACTGAGTGGTGACCTGACACCTCAAAGATAGTGTCAGCATGGTGTCAGCACTAACTTTGGGAGATGTCAGATGTGGCGCAACAGTGCTAATTTAATACAACACTATTTTTTTGAAATACTTAATTCGGTAATGAAAGATGTAGACTCCTCATTATCCCCATCATCTTATGCACATTAGAAAATAAAAGAAAATAAACGACTAATATTATTAAAAAAAATATTAAAACGTCGGCCTTAATTGTTTTGATAATATCATGGTATTGGCCTGTTCATACAAATTGAAAATCTACACTCAAGGTTCTGGTAAATGTAGCAAGACCTTTAAAACTAGTTCGCCGAAAATCTCATCATGCTTGACAATTGCGGTCCGAAACTTTCACTGTTACGTCTTCTGCGCGCTTCGCTACCACTCGGGCAGTGCGCGTGCGCGGGAATGGCGGCTTGCGCGGGAATTTAAACTTTGACGTTCAGAAATACCGCCATTTATGTTCCTTTAATGATTTTTTAATTACATTCTTGTAATCTGCATAAAATTATTCCGGCATGTGTATTATTAAAACAGATTGGATTGTTACACTTAATTAAATTTTGCAATTGAATATTAATCACAGGATACAAAATTATTAACCTAAAATTCAAATCGAGATTTGCGTGGACGTGATTGTGATTCAGAACGAATATTCTTTTTGTTTAAATAAAACAATAATTAAAACGCTGTTTTCTTTTTTAGGAAATTAATTTTTCAATAAAAATTTTAAATAAATTATACAGTTTGATAAATGAAGGTATTATTATAAAATGTGCTTTCTGTTCAACGTTAATCTGTAAGTGGAACGATATCGTGTATCTTCCATATCGAAAAAAAAATATTAACGTGCAAAATGTAATGGCGGCGGTATATTTAAAAAAATACGAAAAATCAATCAAGTCTGAGTGAAAATGTTTGGCTTTAAAAACTCTTTGGCGCAAACCGTGATAATTATTGCATGGATTTTGGATAGCTACACGTTTGGGAGTGTGTTTCTGAATAACATCTTGGTATTTTCGCTATGTGTGTGTGTGTTATTGTCAGTGCTTATGTACGACTATGACTATTGGGAGAACAGGGGCGTGTTTTCGCCCCCTGCGTTGCCGATCGTGGGACACATTGGGCCCGTGGTGGCGGGGAAGGAGCAAGGAGGCGTATGTTTTCAGAGGCTTTACAACGCTTACAAGCATAAGCGGTTTTTTGGTAAGTATAAAGAATATTAGCCAAGATGAAGTTGACTAATATCCTCCTATCCCCTTCAAAGAAAGTTTGTATACGTACTAGGAGTGGGTACGACAATAGTGCATCAAGTGGGTTTCGAACCTGCGACCTTTCAGTTTTCAGTCCGCACCTTTAAACGTTAGGCTATTGAGACATTCCTAGCTTTTGAGTTAGGTTTTTAAAGTATAAAAAGTAAAAGTAAAGTTACTTTTTATACTTTAAACCTTTAGGTCCTCAACTATACATATAAAAAAAATTAAAAGTGAATAGGTATCTTCTAGGTAAGCGCATTCCATCTTAGGATGCATCTTCACTTACCATCAGATAAGATTGCAGTCAAGCGCTAGTGTATTTATACATATAAAAAAAAGACGTGTGGCACTCGGGGACTGCCGCGGTAAAGCTATTGCATAGCATTTTTTATCAACGCCATCTAGCGGCTCACCGTAGAGGAGTCCCGTGTCAGGTTATTTTCGTTACGGAATTTCTGGATTTGGTCTCCACGCTCAAGGCTCGCGATAGAAGCTATGCAATAGCTTAAAAAAGCATTTAGATAATGCTCCAAGTGACTTTTTTTAATTCAATACTAAGGAGATCCTATCAACTAATATCCAATTTAACTACCTACCTACTTTAACTGTGGTTATTTAGATACATTAAAGATGATCATGAATGTTGATGCAGGTTAGTAGTTAGGCCTTGATATTGCCTAACAGCCTAACCTATTATGCCCCTATGTAACATTGTATCGATATAGTTAGTAGGTTACCGTTTTAATCACGGTTATATCGATTAATTATCGAATAGTTACGTCAATTAAGCAACCATGACTCAAGTCTGTAATCTGATCGGTGAAACTTGGTGGAAGGTTATAGTCTAACCTATGCTTATAATGTTACTAGAAATCGTAGTTCAACATTATTGACAGCTCATTAAGTGATGATAATTAGTTAATGACTCATCAAAAATTTTTTTGTTCACTAACAAGATAGTCCTTAACAGCTGCGATCTCATCTGATGGTAAGTGATGATGCAGTCTAAGATGGTAGCGGGCTAACTTGGAACGGGTATGGCAGTGTAGATTCCCCATACCCCCTAATCGGTTTCTACACGCATTCGTGCCGGAATGCTAAATCGCTTGGCAACACTTCTTTGACGGTAGGGTGGTAACTAGCCACGGCCAAAGCCTCCCACCAGACAAATTCTCGCTATGCGTACTCCGAAGCCCTATTTTACTTCTAGGTTGAATTTTCTAAAATCTTTTCTTAGCGGATGCCAACGCTATAATAGTTATCTGTATGCCAAACAGCCTGACCCCTGCCTGATCCGTCTAGTGGTTTTAGTTGTGCGTTGACAAATCAGTTACCTTTTCCTTTTATATATTCAGAAGATTATATTATTACTAGCTGTTGCCTGCGACTTCGTCCGCATCAATTTCTGTTATTATGATTGCGATTAAGAATTCTTTTTTAAAAAAAGAAAAGAAAAAAAAGAAGTTTTTAAAAGAATATATTTTAAATATGGATAATTTTCTCCGTTTTTGCAAACGGAGAAAATTCAAATTCAAAAAGAATATTTCAATTCGAACCAGTAGTTCCTGAGATTAGCGCGTTCAAACAAACAAACTCTTCAGCTTTATAATATTAGTATAGATTACAATAATTTGCTTGTAAAACTATTTTCTTGTTAATTTACGTTTTTTTATACGACTACCTGAAAAAAGGAGTAAGTATATTGTTTTCAGGGGTTCATTTATGTATGTACAATGTATGTGAGTTTCTATACTCCACCATAACTTATAGAAGTTATGGTGGAGTATGCATATAGATGCATGAACCGATTTTGATTAATGAGGTATCGTTAGAATCCTTAGCTTATTCCGGGTGACATAGAAGCTGCCAAAGATTTGTACAATAAAATAAGTGTTTTGTATGGTACTTTGTGTTTAATTAGTGAAAATTTTACCAAATGCCCCTAACTTTAAAAAAAAATGTGAATAAGATTCTAAAGGTAATGACTGTGGTATTTAAACTTTTTATTCGTTTTTTGGCTGGGCAGTCATGTTTTTTTTTTTAATTATAGCTTGTAAAGGTCGTATTTGTTTTGGAATTCCAGGTATCCACCAATTCTACAGGCGCACGCTTGTCGTATGCGACCCGGAGCTGGTGAGGCGAATCTGTGTCAACGACTTCATGTACTTCACTGACCGAGGGTTCTTCTTCGACAAGAAGCTGGACCCCCTCGCGGAGTCGGTGCTGTACCTGCGAGGAAACGAGTGGAAGAGGCTCCGGGCGAAGATATCGCCTATTTTTTCGTAAGTAACAGAAGTATATAAAACTAGCTTTTACCCGCTTCGTTCACGTAGAGTTCGATTTTTCAAACTCCTATTTTATCCCCTTAGAGGTTGAATTTTCAAAAATCCTTTCTTAGCGGATGCCAACGTCCTAATAGCTGACTTTATTCCCAATTTCAGCCCGGTCCGTCCAGTGACATTTTAACTTTCGAATAGTAAAGGCGAGGTTAACATCAGCAAGAAATTTTATATGAAAATGGCAGGAGCACTCCAATTTTAGAGAATATAGCCCTGATGTGTGATAATGCAGTCTAAGAAGGTAGCGGGCTAACTTGGAAGGGGTGTAGCCGTGTAAATTAGACCAATATACCCCTAATAGGGGTCTTGACTTGTCACATAAGCCACAAGTTGGCCTACATTAATTAAATCATTTTGAATTTTGTTTTTGAACTGGAATGCTAAATTGGAATGACATTTACGAGTTGCGGATTATCTCAGCCAGAATAATAACCTGTTTGATTCCGGGAAAATGCATTATGCAAGGTCATAGTATACTGTATAGTGCATTAGCTACGCAGTTTTATGAAACTGCCGGGAAACTAGCGTGTTTCGCAAATTGTTGCTAAAGTTGGCGTTATGAATGGAAAGTTTACGAATAATACTCGTATTAAAGGAATAGGTATTAAATTATATGTTTATCGCTTTGAGCGCAACGCTATTGCAAAAGGGCAACCTTTTTTTTGTTAACACGAAAATAGCTTTTTTTTTCTATACCTATTTAATAGAACATGGACTATGCTGATTGACCGACAAGTTAAGCTTAAACTTAACTAGAAGGATACTTTGAACTAAAGGTTCTACTAAGGAAAGATTTCTTTGACAATCTATTTCCAAAAGTGGTGATGGAGATGGTAGGTTTTGAGCATGACTAAACATGTTTTTAAAATCTAAAACCTACATGTACTTCTGCACATCAACTAGTCTTATCGTATTCAAGAGAAAATAATCGGGTAGTAATGATAAGTAATGACTTCTATTTAACATCAATATATACATATTTTTGTTTTTAATTTATTTACTTTCTTTCCAGACCTATCAAACTAAAGGGAATGTTACCATTAATAGAAAACACGGCGAATGACTTCGTTTTACGAGTACAGAAACTTGTGAACACACCAAATAATTCTAAAAAACTAACACAGATAAATAATAATAACGATAAAGATACTGAAATAAATAAAAATTATAATCAAATTAATAATCTCAAAATTAAATTTAATAAATTAAACGGATCAGCCTACACAGAAGTAAAAGATATAAACAATCGATATAAACAAAAACAACACATAGATGGTGCAGTAAAATTAAATGAACAAGATAAAGAGTACTATAAAAGCGATTTATATGAAGACACGGCTTACAACGAAGAGCATGGTAAAGACAAATTAAATGGATTAAACAAAGCAAATAAATATGCTTTCCACAATAATAAAAAAGGAGAGAGAGAACTTAGAGGAAATTCAAACGAACAAAATGAAGACAACTGTACAGAGAATAATAACATAGAAGAATGTTCTAGAATAGTAGACTCAGATGAGTTGGTGGGCGGATACACTGCAGATGCGATAGTACCGTGTGCATTTGGAGTGAAAAGTCATGTGATGGATAACCCTAGTGATCCGTTCGCAGTTGCTTTGGGAGCCTTCTATGAATTGACGTTCGCCAATATATTTGAAAAGTAAGTACTTACTGCTTGGGTAACATCTTTTTTAAATTTATTCACAACTGGCTGATCCTCACGACTTCATTCGCGGGATATAAACTACCTATCTTACATCCGTCTCCAATATGTAAATTATCTCCTTTTTCTGTTATATTTGTCAAATTGTCTGGAAATCGATTACGCAATTCGCGCGTGAAATGTTAATAAATAGACAGAGATGCTTTCTCTTAAAAGTTCGTGTCTACTACTAGCATTAACTTTAAGCTTACCTGAAAGGAAAAGAGAAATATTTGCTTTCAGTATGGCCTAAACCCTTCTGATTCAAAAAGTTCAGAAGAGACCCGTGCCAATAGTAGGTCGGTGATGAGTGAGATGAAAGGAAAATTGCTAATATAAAAAAAAAATACATTTCATTTTTTCAGGACAATGCGACATCTCTGGCCAGCTTTTGTCTTGTTCTTCAAGATGCGCATAATTCCTAAAAAGACGCACGATTTCTTCTACAACATCGTTTGCAACGTCATTAAAGAGAGACAAAATGGTGAGTTTATTCGTACCATAGACATAGTAGTCGCAGGAAGTTGGTTGCACAGTTTCAAAGTACGTGGAAAAAAGATCTGGCACAATGGAAGGTCGAAGTGCTCCAGGCACCCAGGTGGTGAGGGTGAAATTGTGTTCGGTGGCGAGCGGTGCGTTTATAGAAGATAGACGGTGGAATAATTAAATGATTATAACAATTAATATTAAATTACGTACAAAAATAATGATTATATTCATATATTTTATTTTATAACGTAGGTTGCTATTAACAGTTTTAGTTAGTAAGTAACTTTATATTGTACTGTATATTTTGTAATAACTACCACAAAGTTAAGTAAGTAAATAACGCTATTTAGAAAAATAGCGCAATTATATTCATATTATATAGGTACGAAGACCAAGAGATTTAACTGCGACCAAGTGATTTAAAAAGAAAACTTTCTTAACTGGCTCAGATCCCCTGTAATTTTAGCCGCCGCTCTACTGCCATTTTTTAAAGATTTTCTTTATCTTGTTGATTAGATGTAAAAGAAAAAGATTGTAATGTTTCAGGAGCCCAAGAAAGGCGCGGAGACTTCATAGACATGATGATGACGTTGCAGAGGGAGGACAAGCACAACACCGACAAAGAGAACTTTGTTATCAGTAAGCAATGATGAAAATCCCATTATTAATGTAATGCTAATGCTTCGACCATTTAGCCGGGACGAGCCTTTACGCAGATTTAGTACTGAATATATTCTGCCACTTTCTGCGGGAGGTGAGGTAATCACGTACAGCACACATTTACTCACTCCCGCACACTCTTGTAAAAAACTTAATGCCTCTATGAACGTACACTAACTCAAAAGCTGTCACACTTACAAGCTGACACGTACATGTACTTCGGCAGAGGGGAATGCGTGCGCTTGCCAAGTCCTGGCTAAATGGTCGAATAATGTAATGTGTAAGCCTCAATAGCCCAAAGGTTAAAGGTGCGAACTGAAAACTGAAAGATCGCAGGTTCGCGCCCCACTTCTTGCACTATCGTCGTACCCAGGCTTAGCACAAACTTTTCGCATATTTGGAGGGGAGAGGAGAATATAAGTCAAGTTCAGCTTGGCTAATAATAATCTTTTTTAAAAAAAGTTATAAACTAGCTGATGCCCGCGATTTCGTACGCATGGATTGAGGATTTTTATTTCCCGCAAAAACTCTCTTATTTTCCGGGATAAAAAGTAGCCTATATGTTAATCCAGAGTAAAATCTGTCTCCATTTTAAACTTCAGCCAAATCCGTCCATTAGTTTTAGTTTTTTTGCGTGAAAGAGTAGCAAACATACACACACGCGTACATTCAAACTTTCACCTTTATAATACATAAATATTAGTGTGATGCGAAGGTTTGGATGTATGGATGTATGGATACATGGATGGATGTTTGTTACTGAATCACGCCGCAACGACTGAACCGATTTGGCTGGGCTTAGAGATAGATTATAGTCTCGAGTAACACATAGACTTTTTATCCCAGAAAATAAGAGAGTTCCCGCGGGAATTAAAATACCTTAATCCACGCGAACGAAGTCGGGGGCATTAACTATTTATGTATTTATGTGGAAAACTATGTATAAATGTAAGTTTCATTGTGTAAGTGGCATTGTGTAAGTGATCGTTTTCAAATGTCCGCGGGCGAACTATTCGCTATTGGATTTGTAACGGCAGGGTTAGTATAAGATTTAATTCGGTTGATCGTATTCGTATTCGATGACATTAGCTTCAAAGTAAATTGAACCATAACGTCATTGAATTAAAGCTGAATTTCGTGCACGCATTCTTATACGACTACGAATACGGATACGCTCCAAATTAAAATCGATTGTACTGAATTTGTGACTTTAAATCAATACAGTTAAGCTTTATTTTACTTTACCACTAATGTCAAATGTATAGCAAATAATATACTTGGGTATAAAATAAAACTCGTATACCTACTTCGGCTATAATTGGTTTCACAATTGGGAGAATAACACTCGAAATTCAAATATCGTTGAACAAAAGGATTCCAAATTTAAACACCTTATACATTAGAAACAGTCCCCTCAATTAGCCAATCAGCAGTAAAATCTTTGTGGAGAGGACAGACTACATCCGAATACGATTATTCGAATTAAATCTTATATAGGTACGTACTAAGCCTACAGCTTCCATGCGTTATTCACTGCTGTAGAGTAGACGCCTGAAGCTAACTATATCACGTCTGTCTAGATTACGTACTGATGAATATCTACTATGTTATACACAGATAAATCAATAATTGTCTTCCCACAGCTTCGCGAAAATTTGATTTATGTATAACTAGCTTTTGCTCGCGGCTTCACTCACGTTAGGTTCGATTTTCATAAAAATTTCAAAGCCCTATTTTACTTCCTTATGTTCCTTATGTTTGATGAAAACTGTTCCACGATGGCCGCCACTACAAAATGGTGGATTGATTACATTTTTTTATTTTAACGATTAATAACTATGTACGGATGTTTTAAATTTTTAATTTACTTATTTTGTTAAAGATTTATTCTTACTTTTTCAGCTGACATGATAATAGCAGCGAACGCGTTTATAATATTCCTCGGTGGATACGAGACCACCTCTTCGACCCTGGCTTTCCTCTTCCTGGAGCTGGCAGCGCATCCAGAAGTGCAGGAGAAGATGAGAGGAGAGATCAGAGAAGTGCTGGAGAAGCACGGAGGAAGAATCAGCTCAGAAGCGCTACAGGATTTGACTTATATGGACATGGTAATACAAGGTAAGAGTTTATAGAAAAGAGAAAACAGTAATGATTATTTCAGGAGAAGTCATGTGAAAATGAATTCGTTTATTTCAAAGATGTTTTTTGCGATTCGTCTTAAAATTGGTTAAATATTAAACCTAATTAGATTTTTTTTTGTCCTAAAAATTTTATTAAGTATTTCATTTTTCTACTCAGTATCTTCCCTCGGATTGTGATTTATGAGTAATTTTTACCTGCTTTTTTCGGATAGTTAAATCTGTATCTACTGCTGTAATAATTAAATCTGGACCTGAAGATTTACCATTACACGCGCTCAGAGGCGGCTCTAGCCCATGTAGCGCCCGTGTGCAATCAATATCTTGGCGCTCTCTAGTTAAAAAGCACAACTTTGTAGTTATTACAATAGTACATTATGGTACAAGTGTAAAAGTTGGTGATTACCGCTGAGGCGCTATTGAGACCCGAGCCGTTAGGTGAGGGTCTTAAGGTAGCCGAGGACGGTAATCATCAATATACACGTGTATCATACGACGTTTTTCAACACACTTGTGAAGAAAATAATACTAAAATAGTACATTATGGTACAAAACAGTGAAAACGAGTTGTGAAAATTTTTCGCAAAGGCGGGAAAAATTAATGTTGTTCTTTTGTTCGCCCTCATGAGATGCTCTTGAGGGCAGGCAAAAATCGACGACCATACAGCCTATTCAGGTGTTTATTTGATTTAATCAGTTTACCGGAATGCGCGCGCACCTTTAATGGCCATAGACTAAAAGAATGAGTTTTCTTTTTTTTTAGGCTTTTCTCTTATAGCCACGTACAAAATGGGGAATTTCCAGTTTTCTTTATTACAGAAAAAACAAAAGTTTTATTTATTAAACACGTACAAGTTGAAATTATCTATTTAAATACAAAGTTGTATGAAATGAGCAAGCAATAGGTATCTTGGCAATAGTTAGGATCTTTTTTGTAATAGAAACTTTTTTAAGAACAAAGCAACTCAACCAATAAAATTAAAAAAAATAATTCTATAACTCACATTGTGAATAATAGTAATCAAAAGTCACAGTTTGAGTTAAAGGTGTCATTGTGTGCCTAATTGCGGTGAACCGGGAGCCATTTTATGAGCAAGTGTGTTGAAAAAATATTTAATCAAAAAACGTTGGAAATATCACGAATGCGGCTCGGCGCGGCGCCCCCTAAAACCCTGCGCCCGTGGTGTTGCACACCCTGCACCACAGCTAAAGCCGGCGCTGCACGCGCTGTTGGTCGCTGACGGTGGCGTTCGGTTTCAGAGACGCTGCGGCTGTACCCGCCGTTTCCCAGCATCCAGCGCCTGTGCACGCGCGACTACCGCGTGCCGGGCTCGGGCGCGCTGCTGCAGCGCGGCACCGTCGTCGTGTTCCCCACGCTGGGCCTGCACAGGGACGAGCGGGTGAGGACCAGACCGCTTTCATATTTAAGGGCGCCTGCAAATTAGCGGCGTTAGTGCTTGTTCACATACAACGCGCGGGTGCGGGCGGCTATTTTTGTATAGAACCGCGCGCTAGTTGTGTGTGAATCTTATTGGTAGGCTTTTTATTATCAAACCTATGTATGTAATTAACTACGTGATAGGAAAACATCCATTCTAATTCAAAATCACACTTCTTTAATAATCGACATCTTACATTATATTTCTTCACAGAGTCACACTGTCACAGACAATGACACCACAGAGTACAACTGTCAATATTTAACAGTGAACACTGACATACTACTTCATACGTTTCATATTTCGTGAAAGCGCCCGCGAGTTAACAACGAAGTGATCAAGCACTAAGGAAGAGAGTAAGCTCTCTTTGTGTATTCAATCGGCTATATAACGGGGAGTGTTCTAAAGAGCTATATGACCTTGTTCACCCTCACTACCTGGTTGACTGGACCATCCGTTGTGCCAGATCTTTTTTCCACGTACTTTGAAATTGTGAAACCAACTTCCTGCGACGGTGTTCCCACTAAATTACAACATGGGGTTATTCAAGGGGCGGATCAACGAATTCCTGAAAAGCTGGCAACGCATTGGTGCTACAAATGTTTATGGGCGGTGGTAATCATTTAATATCAGGTGACCCGCTTGCCCTCTAAAAATATAAAAAAAGCGAATTCGAGTTTCTTTTATTTTGTTTACTTGTTGCAGTACTTTGAAAATGCGTCGTGTTTCATTCCCGAGCGTTGGCGTTCAACAAACGCGCCGCCGCCGCCCGGCGTGTACGCGCCCTTTGGCGACGGGCCGAGGTATTGCATTGGTAAGATATTTAATTAAGTGAATTTCTTGATGACAAAGTTGCATGTAGCGCTGCTTTATTTTTCCAGAAGATAGGTACAGCCAGACGAAGCTACAATTGTAAGATTCTAAATACTACTAGGTCCTCGATATAGTCTGACAGTTGGCAATCTTGGCGAAATTCGGCACAGAGACAGTTTGTATTTAAGAATTGGACGTAGTTTCGAAAATTAATTAAAGAGTTCCCAGGGAATTTTTATAAAAATCTTTATGCTTATTTTATGCATTTAAAACTAGATGATGCCAGCATCATCTAGTTTTAAATGAAAATGGAATATTAAATCGAAACCATATTTCTTGTAGTAAAGGTTGTTTTAGTTTCAAGACTTTCAAGTAGCAGTATTGTTATAATATTATATTGTACCAATTTGACGGAACTTTGTGCAGCACACAAAACAGGAAACTAATGTTAGCCCAAGTTGAATTGCTTCAACCAAGTTTTCGCAAGTCAATTGCCGACTAAAGTTGCCACAATCATTTGTGGAACGTGGGGTTCACGTCGGTTTAGTTAGAACTAGCTGACCTGTCCCGGTTTCACACAGGTGTGTGTGTGGGCGTAGGTGTGGGTGTGCGTACGCGTAAGTGCCTGCTCGCGTGTGCGTTCACGTGCTTACTAAATACCAAGAAATATAATACATATTACTAGCTGTTGCCCGCAACTTCGTCCGCTTCAATTTCTATTATTTATTATTGTTATTATGATCGCGATTAAGAAGTTTTTAAAAGAATATATTTTAAATATGGATAATTTTCCCCGTTTTTGCAACATTTTTCACTGATGCTTCGCTCCTATTGATCGCAGCGTGACGTTATATAGCCTAAAGCCTTCCTCGATAAATGGACTATCCAACACAAAAAGAATTTTTCAATTCGAACCAGTAGTTCCTGAGATTAGCGCGTTCAAACAAACAAACTCTTCAGCTTTATAATATTAAAAAGTATAGATAAATGCGAAAGTGGATTCTTTGCGTGCCTTGCCTGGGATTCGAAGCCTGGACTTCACTAAAAGGAGGCCACTGGGCCAACATCGTTAAAATAATTTTTATATTGAACTAGCTGTTGCCCGCGACTTCGTCCGCGTGGATTTAGTTTTAGAGACCGCCCTCGACCACCGACTCACCGCATCGCATTGTTAGCCCGCGCTATTCTTTCTTTTTGCTCGGCTTCTAAGACTTGTACCGAGATTTTGAATAGCCTATAACCTTCCTCAATAATTGGGCTGTCAGATACAAAAAGAATTTTTCAAATCCGACTGGTAGTTCCAGAGATTAGCGCGTTCAAACAAACAAACTCTTCCACTTTATTATATTAGTACAGATAAGTAGTATAGATACTTAACTCCAATGGCGTCATGTGATAAATGCTGCAATGCTAAATGTAATGTGCTGCATTAAATAAGGGAGCTAGCGATAATATTTTCTGCAGACTACTATGCATATTTTTAGCTTGACAAGCAGATTGCTAGCGCCCACGTGTATGAAAAAAATATTAAGTAGGAAGCAGGTAGGTATCAGCGTAATTGGATCTCCTTGTACCTAAATGCATTGTAGCTACTTTTTGTTATTTATAAGTGATTGCTACACGCTAATATAGATAGATAGAAAAATAGATATGTCTTTTATTTTTCCACGAAACAGTTACAGAAGTTCGCTTACCAATTAAGTAAATCTAAAAGATTCAAAAAATATAAGTTGCCATGGAAAAATAAGGCACCCACTCAGCACAAAGCCACAGCATGCTGCAGCGCTGGTTTTCAGGGGGAACCCAATTAAGTTTCCACAGACGTGATTCCGTAACCTAATTAAATAAACTACATTAAATAAACTATAACTACAGCTACCTACCACAAAACTTGACAAATACACAAATTGTTCGCGCCCGTATCTCGAGTAGCTACCGGGCGTACCTACCTCTAACCTACCTGTAGGTAATTCCATGGCGTTTGACATTTGACATTGACAAATTTATTCGATTTCCGATTAATGTCACTTGTCATTCCGTTTTTGTCTTTGAACCAGAGTCGTCAAGCCGCCGTGGAAAGAGGCGGTCGTTTTGCTTGTATTTGCGTCCCTTTGATGCGTGTGCGCCATATTTGCCACGCGGGACTATATTTTTGTTTTGTGTTGAACTTTTTGTATTGGCGGAACTCTGTACTGTTTGTAGTAATTGTTATTAGCTTTAAGTGGTTGTTGAACATTTGTGACTTGTGAAATTGGCCTCCAACACGTGGAGGCGTCTCCTGGAACCAGCCCTCGGCGTGGCTTCGTAATCCCATACAGACACTACACTCAGTACACACACACTTATACATTCGTCGAAGCCCCAAGCAAGAACCTTGGAAGAAAAGGTGAGTGTAGGATTAATTGTGTGCTTGTAAGGTTAGGTTTCATTTTGTACCCGTGAAGTCAGCGCCTGCTAGTGCGTCACCCTAAAGACAGCCGGTAGGGACTCTTTGTGTCTCTCGGTGGGTCGAATCTCCACCGGCCATTTCTCTCAACGGCCTGTGCCTCCATGCTATGGGCCCCATGGACGCTTGGCGTTGATCGTTGATAGTTTTGGCGCCAACATTTTGGTAGCAGAGCGTGGTTCTCATAGTTTGAATAGCGTGGCCACTAGCCTGACGCTGACATTTTGTATTATCTTGCTAATTGTAAACTAACTTTGGTTTGATCGGTACCGCTGACAGTCTATTCTGTTTGGCCGTCCCTTGTAAAGTTTAATTGCTTAATTTTGATTGGAACCAATTGATTGAGTCATGGAGAAGTAGTCTATCCATTTTGTGGACTCATTTTGTTTGATTATTTGATAATTAAATATTTTATTATTTGACAATTTAGTGTTGGTTCCAGTTGAGATCCAGAAAACTCTATGGTTTTGTTAAGGGTGGTTGCATACTTTGTTGACATGTTTTGGTGAGCAACATTTTGTTGAAAGTTCTGTTGCGATGCTTTGTTGAACAACATTTTTGTTGAAAGTTTTGGTTGTCACTTAAGGCGGTAACAAACCATGCAACTTTGTATTATCATATTGATTGATTGTCTATGGGTAAGTTAAAGTTAAACTTAATTATCTAAGTTAGTTGATAATATTGGCCCATAGGTTTCTCAATTAAATTTATAATCTACCTATGTTGTGTTCATAGTTATGACTCATATTGGTAAATTCTTGTTTGTATAATTGTATTCAATTGGAAAGGGTCAAGCTATTTTGTTGAGCACGGTGGATAATAAATAGATGAGAGAATTTATTATAATTTGATTAATTAGTTGAGTGGAATTTAGTGCCGCTGATTTTGAGTTTTGTTTAGCCGTACCTAAATGCTAATTTGTTTGTTCTTGCTAATAATCAGTTGTAGTGTTTGAATTTACTTGAATCGGGTCATGTACACTTAGACATACCCATTTGAAGATTCAGTTTGTGTCTGATACACATATTGTATTTATCAATTTGAAATTTGAATATTATTTGAACAATTGAGTTTACATTATATTAAAACTTATTAAACTTGGCCAATTGGCAGGTATCACCCATTAAGTTCAGATCCTAATGTAATTTGTGTTGGTTTGGATTACTTGGAATTGAACTAATTGAATTTTTGCCAAGTTAAATTTTGTAAAATTAGATAAACTGGATTCTTTTGCCTGAACTGTTAAGGTGACCGCACACCCTTGAATTTGATTGACCGCATACCTATATTTGTATATTGATTTGTTTGTTTGCTTAATAATTAAATTTAATTGGAACAAGTACTCCTGCGTGCTAAGTTAAGCGACTTAGTTTAAATTTAATTATTGTAATTATTGTGTTGTTTGTATTGTTGGTTGTGCGGTATTGTTATTAATTGGGTTTTGAGCATGCGATAGATTTGATTTGTTTGATACTTGTAAAATGGCGAATTTGAAAACGCTTTTGAAACAAATGCAAACAGAGCTCCGCTGGGCTACGACCGCTGCCGCATTGGTAGACCGCGACCTGAGGGTTGCCGTCCGGCAGCAGCTAGCCGACCAGGTCGTGACCCGACAGGCCGCCTTCGAGCACCTTTATTTGGAGCTGCTCAAATTGGAATTGCCGCCTGAATTGTTGAGGTCTGTTGATAAGAAATACGACCAGGTATTTGAATTGACCGACGCTATTGTGGAGGCGGTCTATAGGTTTAAGACAGAGGCTCGATTGATTCCGCCCACGACGTCTCTTCACCAACCCCCTCCAGTGCCGGCGTTGTTGGAAACGTTGCCAACAACTGAGTTGCCAGCAACTGAATTGCTCGCAACTGAATTGCACAGAGTCAGAGAAACTGTAGGGCAGGACTCCCAGTTTCATCTGCCTCGCCCACCTTCTCCGGGCAACGATTGGGATGTTTTGTGCCCCAACGAAATTGGTGTTGGCCGTCAGGATCTTGAATTGCAGGAGCGCACTTCCCGCACGGCCGGGAGCGCTCGTCCTGACCACACCACAGTAACCATTGAAAGGTCGTCTGTGGAACCTTCCACATTTGAGATTGACCGGGGTTCGCCCCCCCGTTTTGGTGCCTCACCCCCTCGTGAGCGGGTCTCTACCCCCTCACACCAGTTTGATAGGGGTTTGGCCGCGACGCAGGTACCTGCCCGGCCTGCTCGCAGTACGCCGCCGCTCTGTAAGCGGCCGCGACTTGATTGTCCGCACACGCGTGAGCGGGTTTCCTCCCCCTCACGTCAATCTGATAAAAGTTTGGATGCGAGGCTGGCCTCTGCCCGGCCTACTCGCGAACCGCCGCCGCTCCGAAAGCGACCGCGGTATGGACCCCGACCTCGGAGAGGTCGACGGGGGTATTATGGGGTACCCCGCTTTCGACCCGTTTTGCCCCCGAGGTGCGACACTTGTGGCCATCGGTATGGGGTTACGTCCCCCCCGGTTATTGTAGCCACAAGGCAGTCCCGATTTGAGACCCCCCGGTCAGATGACCGGCGGGATGAGGGCGGCGGTCACTACTAAATAGTCGCCGCCCCGGCCCCCACCACAGTTACCTCACCTGCTTTGATCAGTCCGCAGGCGAATAGATTTTGGCCGACTGCCGCGGTGAGGATGTGCTACCCGAAGTTGTGTTACTTTGAGCCTAATTGCATTCGGGTTAGCAGTGCTGTGTTGCATTGTTTGTTGTTTGGTGGGAAGCCTCGGGCCTCTGGGAGTCCATTTGGATCTTTGACTCGCAGAGAAGAGTTTGTTGATGTTTTACCCATTTGAGGTAAATCTTGGTTTTGCCTAGGGTGACCATGCTTGTTGATATTTGAGTCACCCCCCGCAGGTCCAGTGACACTGCGGTTCTAATTGTGGATCGGTTTGACTTGCTGATCAATCGGTCCGCACCCGCACTTTGTTGGTGTTGGGTCCCGACATGTCGGGCCCGACAATGTCGGGTGCTTGTTGGATGATTTATGCTTTTAGGCTTTGAAGTCGAATGGGCTATCGACTACGGCTACTATGTCGGAGTTTGGTTGGATCCGACTTGTACCCAACTTCCACATCGATGGTGGAATAGACCTAAGCATTGAGTATATCATTCTCGGATATGGTCCGACGATCTTTTGTGGGCCGAGGAGAAGTCTCCTCCACCCTGGGATGCGACCTCCCCATGTAAATAATATTGACCGTCATATGAACGGGAGTTTCGCTTCTTGATTATCCCTTATTGCCTCTCGGATGTGAGTAGGCCTGGCTGCGCTTACAGCGCTTGTTTTTCCGGCGTGCTACACGCAACGGAACTTGAATGCCGTTTGGATATACCTTAGTTTGTCTAGCGCTCGAACGCAAAGAGGTATATAAGCGCATGGCGCTTTTGTTTAAATATATGATCTTGGGTCTGATGTTGAGACTGTGAATTGAATTTCGATAGTGGGGCTCCCTGTCGCCCTGTGAGACATGTCACCGTGATTGCTTCTTAACGAGAGAACCAACAGATTTAAGATTTTGAACTGATTTGTTGTTTGTAGATATTGTAGATTTGAGTTTGTTTAGAATTTACATTAATTTGGTTTTATTTGTACTAGTTTTGCTTTTATGTTTGTTTAGCTTTTAATTGATTTGCTTACCTTTTGTATTTGTTTAGTAATAAGCATAATTTAAGTGCGTTTATTTGTAAGTGGCGAAGGCGCATCTCCGTCGCGTTTATTGGCGAAATTATTGTATTTTTGAATTGATGCGCCGCCGTGTTTGTGGAATGGAGGCGATCCTCCATTCTCGGCTTCTCTGCCCTTGTCCGACCCAACCGCCCAAGTTGGCTGATCTTGTAGTTTGAGATTTGATTTGTACTTTGATATTGGCGTCAAGGACGCATTGTTAAATTGCTATATGGGTCCGGCAGGGTTCCCAGAGTCACCGAGGTTATGATTGGAGATTCGGTTTTGCCACAGGCCGTGTCTACCATAGCCAGTTACCATTTGTTGGTGGACTCCAATCCAGGAGTCCACGGCCGGGAGAAACACAAATAATTCAAACCATCAACCCAAATTTAGCTTACAAAAATAATAATAATGATTAAAAAAATACTACATATACTTAATAAAAACTTTTCGAAATTAATGAAACAAATTTAAGATAATAAAATAATAAGTGCCGCTCTAACGCCGATTCACTAAGATGTTGTGACATAACAAACAAAAAAAGACGTGTGGCACTCGGGGACTGCCGCGGTAAAGCTATTACATAGCATTTTTTATCAACGCCATCTAGCGGCTCACCGTAGAGGAGTACCGTGTCAGGTTATTTTCGTTACGGAATTTCTGGATTCGGTCTCCACGCTGGCCTGCGATAGAAGCTATGCAATAGCTTAATAATTAATAAATTTTGATAAAACCAAAACGTACTTCCTAATAATAATTTAAGATTCTCCCTTTTGTTGGGCGAGAAAATGCATATAGCTCTTCCTACTCAATTTTAATGTCCGTAGTTATACTATCTGTGTAATAAAATATTGTACGAAACGCTAATTTAAAGCCTTGGAGCATTTATGCTCAAATTTTAAAGCACAGCAAGACAGTTTATCCTTTATTAATTACGAGCAAACTGAAGAATTACTACCTACCTAATTCCACACACATACCTACACACACACACGCACGCACGGACGCACGCACGCACTCACACACTCACATGCGCAAACTAACACACATATTTTGTTTTGTTAATTGATATTTATTATTAGTTAATAATAAGAATTAATGTTATTATAGTATATTGTTTCAGAGGCGGGCGATGGTACCTGCAACACAGTTTTTACTAGTGCAGTGCCACTTTTAACATGTATTATGTGCACAATAAAGATTTATAATATAACAATAAAGATTATAATATAACAATTATTCAGGTTGTTACGGGTAGGGCTTCTATCCGTAGTTGTCTTTGTAGTTGTACTGTAGTCGACTTCAAAATCATTGAATAATTACGGTACACTAGATGATGCCCGCGATTTCATCAGCTTCATTAAGGTTCCTCAATTCCCGCAGGAACTCTTTAATTTTCCGGGCTAAAATGTAGCCTATGTGTTAATCCTAGGTGTGAGCTATCTCCATTCCAAATTTAATCTAAAACGGTACATTCGTTGTTACCTGAAGAAGTAACAAACTTTCATCCATACATCCTATATACATCCTCACAAAACTTTCGCATTTATTATATTAGTGGGATTTTATTATTGTTTATTAGGGTTCCGTATTTTATTGCAGGTAAAAGATTCGCCATAATACAGATGAAGACATGCCTGGTAAAGCTCCTTCCACACCTGCGCATCAGCCCCGCGACACCCGAGCCGCGGGCGAGGCCTTTCGACGTCGACTTGCGAACCCCGATGACCTTGCATCCGGCTGATTCTAGAGTCAGAATCAGTTTATTGTGATTGATGAAAGGATAATATTTTTAACATAATATTATACGAAAATTATAAACATAAGATTTTTTAAAAGTAAGAATATAACAATAATATGTTCAAATTTCATGTCGCCATAGATATTTGAATCATAAGCAAATTACAACAAATAAAATAGTCTAATTATTATTGTATAGCGTTTGTAGGGTTATTAAAACAAGATATAAATAAATAATGAGAGTCCAAAACATAAAATGTAATCTAAATAAAAATATGTGTATAATTATAACAATACCTACATGTAAATAACAGGAAGTCCTGCTAGTTTTAAGAGTTTCGAAAAAACTCCCTTATAGGCTTCTCCGTTGTCCGTCTGTCTGTCCGTTTGTCAAGGCCCTTTTTCTCAGAAAATGCTTGAAGTACTATGTTCAAACTTATAAGTACAGATTATAACGGTCAATGATCTTGTAATGCAAGATAATCTTTCAGTTTCAAGTTTTAGTTTAACTTTGTGATGAAATATTACGTAAAAGTTGATGAGGTGTTTGTAATGTAGTGCCGTCTAACGCCATTCCTGGGGGTTAGGTTGTGGCCATAATAGGCCTTATTAAGTTATTCGTGGTTGGAACTGGTCATCTACTTAGTACCTAATTAATATACCTAATCCTCACAAGGTTCGGAACCCTCAGCGCGCGAGTAGGTACAACTCGCACTTGATCGGTTATTTTATATGACGCTAATAATAATTAGTAATTATTGTAAAAGTAAAGATTTATAAAACAGCCTTATGGATTTTTCATTTTAGTCCATTATTTTCATTTGAACCCATCGCAGGCCCACTTTTGGGAGCAGGTCTCCTCTCAATTGTGAAGAGTTTAGCCCAGAGTCCACCGCACTAGGAAATTAGGTAGGTATTTGACTTTTTTTTATTCGCTAACAGGATAGTCCTTGATCTCACCTGATGATAAGTGACGATGCAGTCTAAGATGGTAGCGGGCTAACTTGGAAGGGGTATGGCAACGTATATTCAACCCTAATCGGTTTCTACACGCCATCGTGCACTGCACTATAATTCTTCGTGGCGAAATTTAGTCCGAAGATATTAACTTTATTTATTACATTTTTGGCCACCTGTCAAGTAAACAAAAGTTTGGATCAGGTACTGGTATTCATAAACTTGGACCTTATAGTTTTTATTGCAAGTGAATAATGTATTGTGTTTGATGGCTAGGGTTGGCACTTCTAAGACCTCTTTAGTATTGGTAACATATCGTACCGTGTTTAGAGCATATCTATTTTTCTTTACTTGATTTAAAAAGTAAACAGAAAACTATTATTTGTTTTAGTTAAAAAAATATATTTTATTGCTTAATTTTTACTACTTTTGTGAATATAATTTCGTTGACTATTTTTCTAAATATTTCTGTGTTCTTAATGTAATATACTATGTATGTATGTTTTTGTAATATTATTAATTTTTTATTTATTGCAATCCTCTGACCCTCAGTGTATTAAGTTCTTTGCCTAGCAGAGATCACTTTTAGCTATAAATCTTATGTAAAATTGTTTCTTGCACCTCTAACTCGCTATTTGTTTATTTTCGTACCAGAAACATAAATATATATAAAAGACGTGCACAAGGATAGCTTATCTATAAAGAAGAGATTTCCAGAAACCCTCGAATGTGAGAACAGTCAGAAGAGCACGCAGAGGCGGGAACTTCAAAGTTTGACGTTTTATAAGTACCTATTAAAAAAAGTATGTAATCAATATAACGTAACAAAAAAAAGTTACATAGGGTGATTTCGCCGGTTGGCGACCGATTAGCGGGATATTCAACTTTACGTCAATATTTAAGTATGTTGCACCCATAGCACATGTATTAAAGTTATATGACGGGGTCCTAGATATTCTCAAGTTATATTTAAAAGTAAAAAAATAAGAATTACAGTTGTGAAAACATTTTAAATTGAATAAATCTTAAAAACTATGTGAAATGCTAGTTGGCGACCACTTTTGCTAGTTGACGACTGCCCCCTTATCTAGTTGGCGACCTCTCGATTTGCTAGGGAAAACTAAATTTGATTAATTAAAAATAAAAAATATGAACGTGTTAATGTTTAAAAAATAATTATTATTCATGCTTTATTATTCATACATTTAATAAATTACACAGGCCTGCGAAATTTAACTTTTTTTTTCCCCTTTCAATAATTATGTTATTTTTTTAAATATCCAGGCATGGTAAACTAAAATACATCTTTGATTTTTTTCTAGCACGTCGAGATTTTTTTTTATTGATGACATCAGATGACATGCATATTTTAGGTTATTTTAACAAACTTCAGGAAAAAAACAAAAATTAACGAATTTAAAATTTAAAAAACTGACAGTATTATTTAAAAATAACGCTAAAGAGACTAAATAAATCAAAAAGACTTATTATTTCTTTTTTACTTCCTTCAAAACTCCTATTTCATCTTTTTCTCTTACGCTTTCTATCAGGTTTATTTCTCTTCAATATCTGGCAGTAGTCTGCCATCATGTTTGGGTTCCACCTTCCTTGGTATCTGCTCTGAATGACCTTAATATCTTAGTAGAAGCTTTCACCTTTTTCTTTACTTACAGCCCCAAGATTCTCAGGAAAGGGGTAAATTTGAGAATGCAGAAAATGTAACTTTATACTCATATTGCAACCCACTTTATGAAAGTTGCTGAGTAAAATACTCACTATATTGTCATAATTTGAGCTTTTACTGTTTTCTAAAAAAAATTTACTAGATCTTTAAGTGAATTCCAAGCGTTATCTTTGATTTTATTCAAGATTTTTTCAAAGTTAGCGTCTTGCATGAGCTTCCCTATTTCAGACCCAAGAAAAATACCTTCTTTGATCTTGGAATCCGATAAATGCTTAAAAACACAAAGGTAATTAACACAGGTACCATCTTTAGCTAGTGCGTTTAAAAATGGCTTTATAATAGCTAAGTTAATATGAAGTGGAGGTAGCAGAATTAAATCACAAAACTATCGTATCATCCTATTTACCTATGTATGTTTGTTACTCAATCACGTCGCAACGACTGAATCGATTTGGCTGAAATTTGGCACAGAGATAGATAATAGTCTAGAATAACACATAGGCTACTTTTCATTCTGGGAAATAACAGAGTTCCCGCGGGAATAAAAAACCTTAATCCACGCGAACGAAGTCGCGGGAATCTTCTAGTAGTTGATACATATGTACTGTAATATGATTTCAATCGCGACAAACAATGACTTATGAGGGTAGGTGAATATTTAAATGTCATCAATTCTCCAAACATGCACTATTATTAAAGAAATTGGAAGTTAACGCTAGTAAAGCGCGGTAATACTAAGAAAAATGAAAATTCATTTTCTCAGAAAACTTACGTGATGGAATTTTTTTATTATTTTTTTCGTAGCTTAGTAACTAATACCTACCCAAATTGCTAATTAGTTTTTAAAGGGGAAAACCATCGCAGGCCTGTGTTATTAAAACACATTTTTTCATGAGATCAAAGGTACACTTTAATATTCAAGCTGATATTAAATGAATCTTAGCAAGTATAATACATTTTCCTACACAAGTACAAAATTAAAAATATCACTTTAAACAACAATTACAAAAGTTTAGAATCAAATCATCAGATCATCAGATCTCGGGATGTTATACATTTTACATTTTTTTCTAATACCGTGTCCTCCTTCTCTTATATTTTTAAAGCACATTTCAGATCTCTTTGGGAATAAGCCGGTGTTATTTTCTAATACGGTTTGTGGAGGACATCTGTAATGAAAATTTTATATATTAAACACCTACATTATGCAAAAAACAGATAAGATTATAAGTAGTGATTGCAAATGGTCGTAAACCCACATATTAATTTGCTCATTTTTAGTTGGCGACCACTTGATACCCATACATTTTAAGATGTTTTATAATAATAATTTGGTGGTCGTAAACTAAAAGATACACGGATAAAAATAAACAAATTAAATTGAAAGTGATTAAATTCCGAATTAGATTTGTAGTCTATAAAAAATAAAAATAAATGTTTTTCTTTCTAAATGTCTATTGGCGGCCAGGTGGTCGCCAACTGAAGTTATTGGATAATTCCAATTTCAGTTAGCGACCATTCAATTTTTTTACCTGATTTTGTATATTACATGTAATAAATGTACAAATAACGTAAAACATATATATATCCACTTAATAGAACATTAAAAAATTGACTCAAATAAATACATCACGATCTACTTACCTCGAACGCTTCACTTACTCACTATTTTTTTCGTTGTTTTGGGAACGTGTACGCGCCGAAAGTATGAGCGGCGGATTGAACTAAGATTTGTTTGCTTTCGGGTAAACACAAAGCTGCCAACTATTTTAGGTAAAACTAATAGGTCTATCCCCCTCTTTACTTAAGTGAATTTCATTTGGAAAAGAAGAATAGAATTCTTATTATTTTCGTTTTAATGCCGTAGGTCCTGTTAGTGGTCGCGTAACTGACCCTGGTCGCGTAACCGGCGAAGTCACCCTATAATTACAGCGACTTATAAGAATCTTTTGGACAACCCTATGTTTTGAGGGTTGATGTCAAGTGTGTAGCTTTCCAACAGGTACTCAAGAGTATTCACAACTTAAGTTTTAAAGTAGTAACAACTTAGCACTGGACCTGTCAGAACGTTACCTATTTATATATCTGGTATAAAAGTAATTTCAAGAAGTTTAAAGGTAGTAGAGTAAATACCTCTTAATTAGGTTCACTTCAAGAAAAAACTTTATACTTAATATAGTTAGATAGGCCACTTGAGGGGTTAATTACTTAGATTGGAACAGAAATGATTTTAATAAATAAGTATCTAAGCACGAAACTTTAGAAATTAGTGGGTGAGTGTAATAGAATTAGTACTAGTCAGATAGGAATATTATGAGTGAGTTAAGAAACTTCCCGTTTAGTTTGGGGTATACGCTTATAGAAACTTTACTTATTGAGTTAGCCCGGCAGGAACATTATGGATATTGGCAAGGTAAGAACTAAGTGAAATATTACATCTATCCTCCATTTATTGTCTTTTATCTAGTGTTCAAGCAGCGATTAAACGCATTACTGAAGCCATTATAACTATTGGTCAACGCTCGGTCCATTTATGTGCAACCGTCATCAATCAATCACGTCAAAACGTCAAAAATTGTCATCGTTTTTGATAAGACTCGAATTCGAAATCATATACTTACGTACTGTAACCGTTACCTAATTAATAGGTACAACGTTTAAAACGAATTTACGCGAGTTTTATTATACGCAAATGTTTAGTAAATCAAAGCGCCAACACCAGATATTCTACTTAAATATAATCAATGGACAATAATTTTGTACAAGTCACTTCGTTCGCGCAGATTTAATTTTTAAAATCCCACGGGAAATTTTTGATTTTCCGGGATAAAAAGTAGCCTTTGTGTTAGTTTTGGGTATGAGCTACACGCACGCACGCACGGACGCCCGCACCTGAAAACAAACCTGTTTTTTTTTTGTTTTTTTGGCCCCAGCCTGACATCGAACCCGGGAACGTATCCACAGCTGTACAAGCTACCTTCTAGACTAGCCAGGAATTTAAACCATTATCGCCATCGCCGGCCCACTTAGCTCAGGTCTCGTCTAAAAATGAGAAGGGTTAATAGGCCAGGGTTTAAATACGTTGTAGCAACTAGACCACAAGGGCAATATTCATTAGTGGTCCTTTTGATTATCGCAAAAAATACCCGGCCGACACGGAATAGAGGAAAAATACCCGGGAAAAAGAGGGACAGGCGATGTAAAAACAAAATGTCACCGACAGGGTTCTTTGACTCCATTCAAAAGGCCCTTCGTCACAATCCCGAAACGGGGCACGTTAAAAAGTAGGTTTCTCATTCCTTTCACGTCAGTTACCGCCGGGATCCTATCGTAATTACGATCTGCTGTGAAAGGAGGGAAAGAGAGTAGAAAAGCCAACTGCTTTTGTATTTTATAGTACAGTATTCTGTATGCTGCTACTACATAGTAGTGGATATGGTTTCAGTTTTAACTTTTAATCGACAAGGTGGTGTGAGGTCTACGAATCTCCTTGGTTTAATTTGCATTTGTCGTCTGTCTGTCTGTCACAGCCTTGCTTGTGGCTTATAGCCATAATACTCCTTTCAAGTTAGTCCGCTACCATAGATTGCATCGTCATTTACCATCAGGTGAGATCGCAGTCAAGGACTATCTTGTCACCGAATAATAATAAAGTTCGATTTTTCAAATCCTTGTTATTATCTTGTCATAGAACAAAAAAAAAAAGAGATCAGGCGCAGGACCGACGGCTTTACGTGCTCTCCGAGGCACGGGGATGACTAACCGCCTAACTAAGCCGGTACTTCTAAGAACGTATACATCTCTATTAAAGTTTTTATATTTTTGCGTTCAGAAAATATAAACTTTATTACTCGATTATATTACTTATGTTACAAGATAAACGTGGGATAAATAATCCCACACACTTACAGGTTTTAGTTTCCGAGTCTATAACACTTATTCATAAATGTACCTCTACATTTATCTATAACACTTCATAAATGTACCTACATTATATAACACTTCATAAATGTTGTACCTACATTTATGAATAAGTGTTATAAACTCAGAAACTAAAACCTATAAATGTGAAGGTAAGATCTTGCCTACATCTCGTTATAAACTTGCGATGTGCAAAATAAAATGTATGCTATGAGGGTAGTTTTAAAATTTTTTTGAAAACTGCCTTGAAACTTCTTTCGCAACATAAATTAGTATACAGGATTGCCGATTGATTGCCTATAACCAAAATATTATACCTAAAACCAAATTAATAAATTCAAAAGAAAAACCTACTTTATGTTATGATACCGCGGCGAAAAATAATAGGGTGGCAGACCCAATTATGGGCACTTTAAGAGTTTATCTTATTTCAAATATGTTTTTTAAGTATAAATTCAACCAAATTCTATAAGTCACTGTGTTCATAAGGTTACTTGTTTAATAAAATATATAGTTAAAGAAGATATTGAAATTTTGTTGTTTAAATCAACTAGAATTTTAAATAAGATTGAAAAATGACCCAGTCCCCAATTATTCGCACATTTGTTACCAGTTATAGGCACAAAATTATCCAATTATCAACACTCAGATTTTAATAGAGTTTAAGGGAAATATAACGCTAGGCTACCTACGGAAGTCTTTTAGAATATAGATTTTATTACGAAATAATATACGGAAATTCTTATAGTAACTGTAGGTGACTTAATTTTTTTTATATTTATTATATTTAAAACAAACACCCTTACATATTTAATAAGAAAACGTAAACATAGTCTTTATCAAACGACAGACGTCCACAGCTGGACAAAGGTCTCTTATATGGACTTCCACAGGCCTCGGTCTTACGCTACCTGAATCCAGCGGCTCTCTGCGACTCGATTGATGTCGTCGGTCCACCTAGCTTCCCGATACGGGATCGCTACTCCAATACCATGGGATCCCATCGACCATCAGCTCTTCGAACTATATGCCCGCCCATTTCCACTTCAGTTTCGCTTAGCTATGTCCGTGACTTTGATTCTCTTACAGATATCCTCATTTCTGATATGATCTCGCAGGGATACTCCGAGCATAGCTCTCTCCATCGTCCGCTGAATGATTTTTGTTTCGTGATAAATAACTGCCCATAGAACTTCTCAACCTCTCTCCATACCTCAGGTGGAGAAGAAACGTGACAGCCTTCGTCAGTTTTCAGCCGCGTCAGCTGGCTCTGTCCGATAGATCTCTCACGGACACTGGAATGGAACTTCTGTTCCACTAGATGGTATCTTTAATACAATTGGTATTCAAGGCCCGCAGGTCGCGAGTTCTTTTCTTAGAGATCTGCCTATTAACCTACCAGTAGGCATCCGCGTCTACTGACGACTGAAGTCTCATCTCTTGTCTGTCTTCCATCAGTTTGAGAGTAAGGTCAGAGAACTTCTTAGTCCTTTTCGTGTGATGGGTCTTAAAGAATTTAGACTCCAGAGTATGAACAGTTTACACACACTTGTTAAGATCATCTACAGACTCCCAGTCTGCTAGGGAATCGAATCGCTTCGGAGTGTTAATAAACAGGAAAATCTCCAAATTTTGTAACCAGATACTGACACCCCTTGTTTTGCAATGAAATAACGGGAAAGTTTCATTTACTTTTTGAATTAGTAACTAATAATACTTAGAAATCAATTGAAAACAATTATATTATTAAAACTCAAATAAAACCACAGTTAAATCATTATTAAGTAAGTACTGACCCTTAACGTGGATGAGTCAAAATGGCCGAAAAACTTCGGGAACTCCAGAACGATATCTTTCAACTACGATACTGACGTCATTTTACACCTTTCCAGATTAGAGAGGTTTCGATTGTGAAAAATATGAATTCCCCTAAATATTTTTTAATCTGAAAATTTAAAAACCACAATCAGAAACTTATATTTTAATCTTTTTTGCCAAAGTGCGAATAAACTGGTGCAGTGCTAGCTATTGGGTTGGTCACCCTAAATACCGTGAACGTATATTATGCCAATACAGATTTAAATATCGAACGTTGGTGTTCCATTTTTAAAATGATTAGGTAGCTTTTATTTGAAACGTAGGTGATATGTGTCAAATTACAAACATCATGGCGATTTTCGTGGCATACTCTTGGATCATTTTATAATTAAAATTCAAGTCGATCGGTTCAGAGAGGCAAATCCTAGATAGATCTCATGTAAGTACAAAGATTTTTTTAATTGTAAATAGAATCTATAAAACTCTGTAAAATCATCGTAAAGCATTTATTCCTGTGTTGTAGATTGAAGATTCATATCTTGTTGTTACTTTTTTAGAGTTGTATGACCTCGTGTGTTAAACTTATAATTTTAAGTACAAAAATTGAATCAAACTGACTTAATTTGTCCGGAACCTAGATAATAGTAAATTATTTATCAATTAAAAAATGCTCAAGACATGTTGTAGTCAAAGACATTTTTTTTTCACTACAAGTTAGCCCTTGACTGCCACATTGACTGCAATCTCACGTGGTAAGATGATATAGTAGAAATCATTAGCTCTAGTGGGTATTATTATTAAATAGATGCGACAGAATGCTTTTACCACGATGGCAGCCTAACACCAAGGTTTTCTTTAAAATAGATGAGCAATAAAATGGTTTACTTACAATTCTTCTTCTGTTTTCAGTTTTCTTTTAAAATAAAATTACTTAAATTAAACAAATTTCACCAAATTGCAAATTTGGTGAAATAATAAATTTTAAAATGATATTTAAACATCCAGCACATTTGCAAAATAAAACATTTGCGAATTAGACCAGGGTAGATCCCTGTAAAAATAATAAAAAGTGAAAAAAAATAGTAGTAGGATGAAACCCATTAGAAAAGGAGGGGAATATTATAAAAATGAAAGGAAAAATAATTTACGGGCGATCTGAGGTCGGGAAGGGGTGGGGGTGAGTTTTTAAGGGGAAAAAACGGGTTTTCTCGATTTCCGGCAAAACTAAAAGTCCTATCGAAAAAAGTCAAATGGCAAAGTTATAGGTAATAAAAAGATCTAAAACTTTTGTATTTACACTTTTTTCACATAACCTCAAAATTTATGTGAAAAATTCAAAAAACCAAGTTTTTGGTTTTTTATTTTTATCTTTTACAAAAATTATTTTTTTTTAACGAAATTTGGTGAAAACTTACCTTTTTATGTCCCAAATACGCTGTAATTTATTTGATTAAAAATATTTATTTTTTCACCTTATTTTGAATTAATATCGAAAAAAACACCCTAATTTTCAATCGAAAAGTCACCCGTCAAAATATCAGCTTTTTTCAAAAAGTTAGTATGTTTTCTGTTCGTTGAAATCTCTACTTTCCGATGGTGAAAAAAAAAATATATGTTACTACAGTAAATCTTCTCAGAAAATAATTTCAATCTTTAGGTTATGTTACGTTAAGCATACTATTTTTTAAAGAAAATATTAGATTTTAATGTTTGAGTTGATTGATACAGATAAAAATTTTTGTTTTATTTTTTTAAGTAAACTTGTCACAATTATCTTCAAGAAAATCAACTCAAACATTAAAATCTAATATTTTCTTTAAAAAATAGTATGCTTAACGTAACATAACCTAAAGATTGAAATTATTTTCTGAGAAGATTTACTGTAGTAACATATATTTTTTTTTTCACCATCGGAAAGTAGAGATTTCAACGAACAGAAAACATACTAACTTTTTGAAAAAAGCTGATATTTTGACGGGTGACTTTTCGATTGAAAATTAGGGTGTTTTTTTCGATATTAATTCAAAATAAGGTGAAAAAATAAATATTTTTAATCAAATAAATTACAGCGTATTTGGGACATAAAAAGGTAAGTTTTCACCAAATTTCGTTAAAAAAAAATAATTTTTGTAAAAGATAAAAATAAAAAACCAAAAACTTGGTTTTTTGAATTTTTCACATAAATTTTGAGGTTATGTGAAAAAAGTGTTAATACAAAAGTTTTAGATCTTTTTATTACCTACAACTTTTCCATTTGACTTTTTTCGATAGGACTTTTAGTTTTGCCGGAAATCGAGAAAAACCGTTTTTCCCCCTTAAAAACTCACCCCCACCCCTTCCCGACCTCAGATCGCCCGTAAATTATTTTTCCTTTCATCTTTATAATATTCCCCTCCTTTTCTAATGGGTTTCATCCTACTACTATTTTGTTTCGTTTTAAAAATTATCTACACTGGTCTAAATAGAATATTTGTAAAATGAACTTTTGTAAAATGATTACTTTGTGGAATACGACGTTTGTGATTTGATTAGCTTTTAAAACGTTTTTTGTGAAATGATCATTTGTTCAACGTTTTTTGTTAATCATTAGTGAACCAATAAAGTTATTACTTCACCCTTTTTCTTGCAACCAATTCTCGGTAGGTAGGTACTCACCAAAACTTTCCTTTACTAAACATTTCATTTCATTTATGCCCGGTTCCTATAATCAACTAATCGTTATTGTACAAAAGCTACGATTCGTTTTAGCTACGAGTAACGAACCATAAATAGCGTTCCTATAAATTTTTGGGTCACCTACCTGCGACGACCAGATGTTGGTTATCCGTCATACCGAAGCCCTCCTCGACACTCATTGCGTTTCGACTTTACAATCAAGCACATTTAAGAATTACAATAAAAACGAATACTTTTTTTTATTATTCTAGGCATATGGATGCTTTAGTGCGAAAGAATGCTTTTTTTAGCTTATTTTATGATTTCGGTGTTGTAGAAATCTTTTTATCATTGAAAAGAATAAGTTTACCTAGTTGTTCGGGCCGCGTGTACGAAACACAATCTTGTCAGTCGTTTTTTGGCATCGTTAAACTCGCAGTTCGCGCGTCTCGTATGAATTTGTTCAAAGAAACCATATTTAAAACTAGACGATGTCCACCACTTTGTCCGCGTGGATTAAGGTTTTTTAACTCTTTATTTTTCCGGGATAAAATGTCTATGTGTTAATCCTGGGTATGGGCTATCTCCATTCCAAACAGCCAAATTAGTTTATTTGTTGTGGCTTGAAGGAATAACAAACACCTACATACCTACTTTCGTCTTTATAATATTAGTGTGATGTGATAGTGTGATTCCATTAATTACTGTTTCTGGTCTGTGTTAATTACTGCTATACCAAAAGATCTTACACAAGTAAGTAAAGTTATTAAAAATTATAGTATAGCAAGTAAGTATAATATTCACATCTATTCTTCGAATTATTTCGAATGAATAGAATAAAAATTGTTGTAGGTATATTTATTTTGTTGTAGAAAATGAAGAAGCGAAATGAAGAAATACACAGTTGCTTTACTAGTTGATGAACAAAGTAACCCAATATTAACAAACATACAAACTATCAATGCTTTTATAGAATGTAAATGTATGTAATGTAAATCCAAATCACTCGATTCACTGTCTGGACTAAACATTTTACAATTATTTGCAGTTATTTACTCAAAACAAGCAAAACTTTAGAACATTACCGGCCAATATCGGGCAGTTAACAAATTTTAAACGACTCGTAACTTTGACGGCTCGCTGACATTTCTTTTTATTTATAGGAACACCACAAGTCGACTTCTACATATAGCCCAGTCATTAAAGCCAAAACCCGAAAGTAATTAGTAACTTGATAAAAATTTTAGGGGGTTTTTAAAGAAGGTAAAATAACTTACCGTGTGATTTTGCAGTGTTGTGGGGTGTACGGAAAGGGTTAAAAAGGGGTGAAAAGGGTTTTTTGTTAATAACATTGCCAAAAAAATTAGTAACACGCTGCAAATTTATAATAAGGTTGTTCTTACCGTTTTGTAACTTTTATTAAATTTGCAGCGTTTTGCAACATACGGAACATTGTTTATTATTAAAAAACAATGAAATTTGTTATTAACAAGGGTAAAAAAATAGTAACACGCTGCAAATTTATAATTAGGTTGTTCTTACCGTTTTGTAACGTGTATTAAATTTGCAGCGTTTTGCAACATACGGAACATTGTTTATTATTAAAAAAACAATGAAATTTATTAATAACAGGGGTAAAAAAAATTAGTAACTCGGTGTAAATTTATAATGACGTTGTTCTTACCGTTTTCAAACGTTTATTAAATTTGCAGCGTTTTGCAACATACGGAACATTGTTAATTACTAAAACGCTGCAAATTTAATATACGTTACAAAAGAGTAAAAACAGCTTAATTATAAATTTGCAGCGTGTTACTACTTTTTTTTCCCCTGTTATTAACAAATTTCATTGTTTTTTAATAATAAACAATGTTCCGTATGTTGCAAAAAGCTGCAAATTTAATACACGTTACAAAACGGTAAGAACAACCTAATTATAAATTTGCAGCGTGTTACTATTTTTTTTACCCTTGTTAATAACAAATTTCATTGTTTTTTAATAATAAACAATGTTCCGTATGTTGCAAAACGCTGCAAATTTAATAAACGTTACAAAACGGTAAGAACAACCTTATTATAAATTTGCAGCGTGTTACTAATTTTTTTGGCAATGTTATTAACAAAAACCCCTTTTCACCCCTTTTCAACCCTTTCCGTACACCCCACAACACTGCAAAATCACACGGTAAGTTATTTTACCTTCTTTAAAAACCCCCTAAAATTTTTATCAAGTTACTAATTACTTTCGGGTTTTGGCTTTAATGACTGGGCTAATACATTTGTCTTACTATTCGTTATTCGTAACCCTCCCATCCGTAGGTAGCAAGCTATCGGTAATTTAGCTTACGAAACGTTTTTTATAGGAACGATTTTGACTTACGCCACGTACTAAATAGTACTGCCCGTAAGAAAAACGAATCGTTTTTTACATATAGGAACCGGGCATTAGGGAGGTGTATAATTTTCGTTAGATAGCTAGGTCCACCGAAAAAATCACGTCTCTTGTATGCCTGAAAAAAGAGTAGGTATATTGTTTTCAGGGTTCATGTATGTGAGTTTCTATATTCCACCATAACTTCTGTACGGCTGAACCGATTTTGTTTATTTCATTTTATTATTTATTGTTAAAGCGGCAATAGATATAGATATTATGATGTGAAAATTTCAAGTATCTAACTATTACGGTTGTTTTTTTTCATTTGTTATTTCAAATTCAAATTTTATTTATTTCATGTAGGCCAACTTGTACCTCTTATGACACGTCATAAATCTACCACCGGTTCGGAATGCAGATTCTGCTGAGAAGAGCCGGCAAGAAACTCAGCAGTTACTTTTCAAAAAATAAAAAATAAATTTTTTTACAATAGGTAACCAAACTGTGCTATGTATACAGTGCTTCCACAGTGATTTGATAGATATACGTAGGTACGTCAAAGTCTACTACGAAGTTTATTAAAAAATTATACACAATTTGATGTAAAAAAATTCGTGAAAATAAATTTTATCTTATAATACTTATAATTTTTATTATTTTTTTTTCTAATTTATTCAAATATTGTGATTATTTGCAAAAAAAAACACAATACTGCCAATCTCGCGAGATCTCGAAATTGGCGAGATCTCGCAGTATTGTTATTTACAATCTCGCGAGATCTCGCTTGAGCCCCAATCTCGCGAGATTTGCATTCCCTAGGCCTGCTGACAGACGGACGAATGGACAACGGAGGCTTAGTAATAAGGACCCGTTGGTTACCCTTCGGGTACGGAACCCAAAAAAAAATGCTATTGTGTTGTAATAAAAACCTTTAAGTATATAAAAATTTAGTGAAATACCTAATTATGGTGATTAGCTGAATTATGGCATTTTTGCTGCAACAATGCATTTTAGCCACTGACCTCCAATTATTATCACAAGGGGCAGCCTTGAGTACTGAAGGTCAATTGCACGTGATTGCAATTGTCGCATTGTAGCAATAAATAATTTTTAGGCAATCCCGCGACACTAACAATGACATAGCACCATATTTTGATTTCCGTACCCAAAGGATGCCATCGGGACCTTAATAACTTATTATTAGGGTCCCAGAGTTTCGATGGGCAGAACCCCTACAGCATCAGGATTGAGGGGTTCAGCCCACCTAAATTGTGGGACCCTGTGGATGATTATTAAAATCAATACGCCGCACCGGGTTACACTTTTTCAACTTTTTTCTTGTATAATACCATTGAATTCTCTTTAATTTTATTACTTTGAACAAAGTTTTGCTTTTAAAAACATCATGATGATATTTTAAAAAGTCTAAATGAAATGTTAAGCTTTGCGGTATTTTTGAAATAAAAACTGAAATCTTCTTAAATTTAATGAATAGCGAAAAACCCTCGGTTGAAAGCTCGCCACTTTTGTTAAAAAAATGCGGTGACATTATTTCATATTCAATTTGAAAATATGTGAATGATCATACTTACATTTTCTCTAAATCCAACCTAATCTAGATAACCTAATTTAGGTGTCCCTATTTGGTTATGTGTGGCACAATTTATAAAATAAACGTTGCTTTCTTCCTCTTTAAATCTAATCTAGATAATCCTAATGAGATAGGGCCCTTTATTATACTTTTCACCGGGAGTGTATCTGTAGTCCAATATAATTATCATATTATTCTCAACTATAGGTACTTAATTAACCATGCAGAAAATCACGCCAATCGGTTCTTCAGTCACAGCGTGTTTGAAGGACAAACCAAAAAATATACCCACTTTTGTGTTTATTTATTTATACTAGCTGATGCCCGCGACTTCGTCCGCGTGAATTTAGCCTACCTGTCCCTAACCCTAGCTAACCCTAGCTGTTTTGTGTAAACTTTTAGTTCAGAGCTGTGGGGTTAGTATGAGATAAAACACGATTGTATTCGTGTCATTGAACGAGCGAAGCGAAGTTCTCTGAGTCAACTAGGGCGCTTGCCTACTAGACAGAGAAGTGTGTCCGTCTAAATGTCTGTCAGAGCCCTATAACTTCTGAATTACTGAATATTAGAACGTGAAACTTGGTTGAAAATTCAGTTATATCCTGTACTTGAACAACAAATACTAAAATTAGATAAATGTTATAAACAAACGAAATTATTTAATTTTAATGCGCCATCTATTAGCATTATTGTGAAGCTTATAATGCTAATAGATGGCGCTGTGTCAGTAAAACAGTTTTATGTCAACTATTATTTTTTTTATTGCGTCTAATGTTAAAAGTTAATTATTACAATATATAATTAAAACTTTTGGGAATTATGGGATATCGCGAGGTCTCAGTTCGGGGCGAACCACTAGTAGTATTCGTATACTATGATATTAGCATTAAAGTAAAATGAACCTTAAAGGTATTGACTTAAAGTCACAAATTCAGTACAACCGATTTTAGTTTGGAACATATTCTTATACGTAAAAGTATAAGAATGCACGCACGAAATTGAGCTCCAATTCAATGTGATTAAGGTTCATTTTACTTTGATGCTAATGTCATAATATACGATAGCATCAATCGTGTTTTATCTCATACTAGCTTTAACCCGCGGCTTCGCTCACGTTAGGTTCGATTTTTTAAGCTCCTATTTTACCTCCTTCGGGGTTGAATTTTGAAAAATCCTTTCTTAGCGGACAACTACGTCATCATAGCTACCTGTATGCCAAATTTCAGCTCGATCGGTCCTGTGGTAAGAGCTGTGCGTTGATAGATCAGTCAGTCAGTCAGTCAGTCACCTTTGCCTTTTATTTATTTAGACTAACCCCACTGAACTTGTTTTAGATCTGATCATGCTACCGGCTGAGGAGGAGTCCCGGGAGAGCCCGGAAGAACCACTAAAGCTGTTCGACTACGAAGAGGACAGAGTGCTGAAATATTCGGACTTCAGTAGTAAGTTCTATTTTATGGTCTGCGTAAGGCATAGACTTATATTACCGGTCTAAGGAGTTTTTTTTTAAATATACAGGGTTAAATAATAACTCCGAAATAATACTGAAGGAGGTGAATGTGCTCATAAAACTGAACAACTTTCCCCTAGGAACATAGATCGAAATGTGAAAAAAAAAGACGTGTGGCACTCGGGGACTGCCGCGGTAAAGCTATTGCATAGCATTTTTTATCAATGCCATCTAGCGGCTCACCGTAGAGGAGTCCCGTGTCAGGTTATTTTCGTTACGCAATTTCTGGGTCGGTCTCCACGCTGGCCCGCGATAGAAGCTATGCAATAGCTTAAAAATTTGGACCTCCCATACAAAACTGACGATCAGCTGATTGATTTATTATGGGAGGTAAACATTTTTTTTTCATATTTCGACCTAGGTTCCTTGGGGAAAGTTGTTCAGTTTTATGAGCACATTCACCTCCTTCAGTATTATTTCGGAGTTTCAATACACGTTGTATAAACTAGCGCTTGACTGCGATCTCACCTGATGGTAAGTGAAGATACAGCCTAAGATGGTGCGCGCTTGCCTAGAAGATGCCTATTCACTCTTGATTTAAAGACACCCACATTATAGATTTTCACGAAGAAGTTAATCTCTAGATTTCTATAGTTCTATAAATCAATTTGAAGCGCCATATTTGACACGCGAGTGTCTCTGGAACTAATAATATTGTAAACGGTGCACCGACCTCTATGATTACTCTATGAGTTTAGTTTTTATTCATTTCATAGACTAATTATAGATATCGGTGCGCCATTTGCAATATTATTAGTTCAGAGACACTAGATGATGCCTGCGATTTCGCGTGGATTAAGGTTTTTCAATTCCCATGGGAACTCTGTAATTTTCCGGGATAAAATATAGCCTATATTTTAAACCTGGGTATGAGCTATCTCCATACCAATAACCATACTCATTTCACATATGAGCATGCTGCATGGCTATTGTTTAACTATTGTGTCTGTTGTCCGGACTGGGAAACTGTTAATTACAGAGGTCAATGCATTTTTGACATAATTAAAAGATGAAATCATTATGTAAAAAAATCCAAATGAATTTTTTTATTGTCAGTATAGAGGAGTATAAAGTCACCATTCAGATTTTCTATAATACTATAGCTATACCTACTAACTTTGTTAATAGTATTCTGTTATAACTGAACTTTTTCTTTTCAAAAATTAACTCTTCAAAACTACTCGCGCGTGTGTGTGTGCGAATGTGTGTATGCGTGCGAATGTGTGTGTAAGTACGTGTGTGTGGGTGAGTATGTGTGCACCTACGTGTATCTGAGCGTGCGTGTGTGTGAGCGCGTGTGTGCGTCTTCCCCAGGACTGATTTCACTAGATTTCACTTTCATTTTAAATTTAGAAAATATATTTTTTCTTCTTTCCAGACGTGACAATTATAGATCCTGGATTAACCATTGAAGATCCTGAATGTGATGTTCAAGGAAAAAGGACCCATCTTTTGAGTGCGGAAGTTCAGCTCGTAAAAGATAGTGCCCCGGTTGAACAAGTGATGGACAATGCAAAAAAGCCTAATAAAAGAACAAAACGTGTTAGCTCAAGTATTTCAAATGAGAGGAATAATGTTGACTTCAAAAAAAATACAGGTTTAATTGGTATGAAAATTTTTCATAAAGATATTGCAGTTCCTGACGATGATACAAGAGCATGTGCAACGAGAAAAAACAGAAAAACTAATAATTGTGTTAACAAAAAAATTAATGATTATGTTAAAGACGTTTTGGAGCTTGACGTTTATGAAAGAATAATCGGTAAAGCATATGACAATCTAAAAATATGTCATAAGTCTTCAGAAGAAATAAACGTGTGTGCAATGATGGATGGTAAAATGCCAAGGAAGGTATGTAGAAGCAAATCTTTATATATTCCTTCTGTAGAAAAACCAACTAAATCTAATAATGATGTCTCAATTTCATATAAAATACCCAGAAGAATCGAGGAGAACAATTTTAGAGATTGTGATAAAAGTTATTCACAAAATTTAAAAAATATAGAATCAAGTCGAAACCAAAATATTGAAACTAATTTCAGAAGCAAGGGTAAGAATAAAACTAATAAAATTTATCCTTCTATTGTTTCACTTCCTAAAAAAGGTGTAGACACTAAAATTATTGGAAACAATAATAATTTAACATTTAAACGAAACATACCCGAAACAAAAAACGATGTGAATGAAACTATACCTAGTAAAAAAAACATTGAAGTAAATACAAAAAAGATTGATGGAAGGAGTAATGATTGCATTAAAGTGACAAGTATAAATACTAAAGTTACTAAATCTACTAATAGTGAAAAAGCTTCTAGAAGGAAAAGAAAAACCGATGATCAAAATATCGTGTCATCAGCATCTAAAACAGCTGCATCTATATCTCAATTACGCCGCAATACTATATCATTACCTTGCCAAATTGCTAAACCTACTCAATCCACTAAAAGTGAAAAAGATTTGAGAGTGAAAAAAAAATTTACTAATCCAAATTGTAACGATCAGGTTACAATGTCAACTGTCAATGCAAGAATAACTAAGCCTACTAACAATGAAAAAGCTATTGAAGTGAAAAATAATAAAATTAAAACAAACTGTTATGATAACACTACAGTGTCAAGTTCAGGTACTACAGATATTAAGACTCCTTTTACTGAAAGAGTTAAGGGAATGAAAAGACAAATTGAAGTACAAGACATTTCATTAGTACCTAAAGTTGCTGCATCTATTTCTAAAGTACGCCGCAATACCATATCTTCATCTTGCCAAATTGTCAAACTTACTAAATCTGTAGAAAGTGAAAAAAATATACAATTGAAAAGTCAACTTGTTTATCCGAATTGCAATAATCAGGTTACAATGTCAGATGTAGACGCTAAAATTACTAAATCTGCTTACACTAAAAAAGATGTGGTGAAAAATAAGGATAATAATCTGAATTGTAATGATTGCATTAAAGTGTCAAGCATAAATACTACTGTTGATGAGCCTACAAATAAAGAAAAAGCTTATATAATGAAAAGAAAAATTGATGATCAACTCAGCGTTTCATTAGAACCTAAAATTGCCGCATCTATTTCTAAAATACGCCGCAATACAATATCTTCAACTTGTCAAATAATCAAACATACTAAATCTAATAAAAATGATAAAGATATGGAGGAGAAAAGAAATCTTTCTAACTCGTATTATGATGATCAGGTTAAAGATAATGTGAATATTAACATGAATAAACCTACAAACAGCCAAAAAGCTATGAAAGTAAAAAATAAGACCTCAGAAAAAAATTATAAGCATAATTTTACAGTGTCAAGTATAGATACTACAGTTCCTAAATTTACTAATAGTGAAAAAGCTTCTGGAACGAAAAGAAAAACTGATTATCAAAATATCGTGTCATTAGCACCTAAAGTAGCTGCATCTATATCTCAAGTACGCCGCAATACCATATCTTCACCTTGCCAAATTGCTAAACTTACTAAACCAACTAAAAGTGAAAAAGATATGGAAATAAAAGGAAAGCTTTTTAATCCGGATTATATCGATAAGATTACAATGTCAAATATAAATGCTAAAATTACACCGACTGAAAAAGCTATTGAAATGAAAAATAAGAACAATGATGCTAATTGTAATGATCGTTTGAAAACATCGAGTGTAGATACAAACATTACTAAACCTAATAGTGATGAAAAAGTTACTGAATCGAAAAAAAATATCCTTAGAATAAGTATTGATGATCAAGTTATCGAATCTTTTGCACTTAAAAAAGCTGCATGCATTTCTAAACGGCGCAACACTATATCTTCAACGTGTCCTGAAAATACTTCATCACTTAAGGTTTGTGATAAAACTATTTTTAGAGATGATAAAATTATTCCTCACTACCATAAAATATTTTTGCTTGATCATCAAATAGAGAGTAAAAATGAAACAGACAAAAGAAACGTCGTATCAGAATTAAGGTTAATACGAAAAAAATCACACGTAGAAGCAAACCCAAAAATAACACAAATAAATAATAGAACTAACGAAAATAATTATAAATCTCATGAAAATTACACAAATTCGACATCGCTTTCTCAGTCTGTGGCAGTACCAGTTGGTCTAAATATAAATAATGATGCCATAGAACCAAACACTGATGCATCTCTTAATATGGTGCCAAGATACCCATTAAAACCATTTCCTGAATATGATATGGGGATTAATGATATGGTTCCTCATAATTCAAATAAGTATATTAACATGACAGATGGACTTAATGTGGATAAAGTAACTGAAGTGGGTAAATGTGATATAACCTCTCGTGAAAGAACACCAGTATTATTGCATAAAGCACCATTCCCAAATCAAAGAAGTTTTAATAACTTTTCGCCGACATTCCCAATAGAAAGTATTAGATCTAGTCGCCCATCACAAGTGTTCCATACTAATAACTACTTATCTCCTAGGTCATCTCATACTTCTTTTTCGAGATCGCCTGGAATGAGGCCATGGTGTGCTCCGTATCCTTCCTATTCAAATTATTCTAGTAGCTATCGTAATCAGTATCCAATATTAAATCGCTTATTGAATGCCAGAGCATTTGTAGGAAACTCTTCTAGGACGTTGACGCAACCTCCAGTATTTGAACAATCCCAGCATTACTTACCATCGCCATCTCGTTTAAATTCACCATGTTCACCATCAAATGTTTTGTTTACCAATAATACATCGGTAAAACACACGCAGCAAGCTGTGAACATTACAGACTATACACAACAACCAGCAATACACAATAAAACTAATAAATCATCTAGTGAATCTTCGGCAATCCAAAATGTAAATACTCCAGAAGCCAAAATAATAGATAGTCCACCGAACAAATCTATCCATGGAGTAAATATTTCAAATAATCATCATAAAATGTCACCTACGGAACAAACTTCTAATGAAAACAAATGTAATGAAAGTAAAACTATATCCAAAAAAGAATATTCTCCACCGATTTTGCCCATATTGTCCTACGCAACTATAGTAGGCATACTAGAGAAATCAGATTACGATTATCCTCTTCTGAAATCAAGAGCATTTAAAAGTACCGATTGGATGAATAAAGAGACTACGAACAAACCAGATTTAGATAAAAACAGAAGTGAAATAAACGATGGTGGTACACAGGATAAAAAAACAAAGATTTCACTTAGTGAATATAAGAGGCGTTTGTCCGAGACCGGTAGTGGAAATGATTAGTAAATAAAAACAACTCCTATCGCAGTGCCACCAAAACTTCTGTTCAGGTGGACAAAATTGGAACTTGTGCCGCTATATTAAAATATCATTCCGATGAATTCCGCTGTTTGCTGCTTTCAGTTTTCCAGTACCAATTTCTTCATTTTCTTAAGTAGTAATACTATACGCTTCCATGTTTGTGACCCCGACATCAGTAGGGTTAGTATAAGATTGAATTCGATTGACCGTATTCGTATTCGAACACATTAGCGTCACAGTAAAATAAACCTTAACTGTATTGATTTAAAGTCACAAATTCAGTACAACTGATTTTAATTTGGAGCTTATCATCGTAAACGTATGAGAATGCGTTCACGAAAATTGAGCTCTAACCAGATACTATTATGGTTCATTTTACTGTGACGCTAACATCATCGAATACGAATGCGATCAATCAAATTAAATCTTATACTAACCCCACAGATAAGTTAGTGGATCGATAAGGTTTTAATCGACAAACAATCTGAGGGGCCTCAATCTCTGTCTCAGTGGCCGCAGAAAACGATGGAAAGTTAATAAGAACTGTCAAACTAACAGTTTATAGTTAGTAACTTTCGATAGCCACTCAGATAGAGATTAGTCTTGCTGGATTGTGATTTGCGATTACTATCACTGTTTAAAAAAACTCCCCAGATCACAATTTGCCTAGAATAAATTGCACCATTAAAAGCCTGTGATTGGCGGACTAATGTAACAATAACGACCAGCCAATGACAGGCCAGGGGGCTGATTCTGTAATTCAGTGCCTATCACCGACGATTTTTATCCATTGAAGGTTTGAAGAGTAATATCATTTACTATTTCATAGTAAACCTTCAATGGATAAAAAATATATGTCAGTGGCTTTCATTTTTTGATAGGCACTGAGTTACAGAATCAGGGGGCAAAACCATAATATCATTTTGTTCTAAGGCAGATTGTGATTTAAGGAGTTTTATGTAGGTAATCTTTGGTTTTGATCGCGGATCACGATTATCTAATTTTTAAAGTAAAAGACGCTTTACCACGATGAGTCTTTGAGACACTCGGGCCGAAATCTATAGACCGTACTTTCACTCTACTCAGACTCAATATAGAGATAAAACGAGACAGATTTCTGTCGGAACATATTTGTGTCTCGTTTTAACTTTAGTCTGAGCTAAGTCTGAGCACGCTCTATAGATCTAAGCATCAGTCACAAATACTCGAAGTGCAGGACGCTAAGGATTTTAGATAGGTGATGTAAAACTCAAGTAAAACTCTGTTATAGCTTTAAGATTGAAATGAAAACTCTTTATTTGTTACTGTTAGCAATATTTGTAAGATTATTATGTTAAAAGTTGTTACTAATTTTATAAGAGTTATTTAAGATTTTGTAACCTATTTTGTATCGATTACCTTTTATTTATTACGATTAAGGTGCCTTACGTGCGATAAATCGACTGTTCCGTAGAACAAAGTCTCATCTGCTTAATTCATATCTTTAGATTTGAGCCTTACAAGTATTAGTTTTAAGGCTCAAATTTCAAGTTGTGAATTTAGCAGATGTGACTTTGTTCTACGGAACAGTCGAAATATTTGTTTCACACTTGTGAACAAAACCATGTCACAGATTTCCATATTAATTTTCAATTGAAATCTATAGACCGCACTTTCACTTTGCTCAGACTTAAGACAGAGTTAAAACGAGAAAGATTTATGTCAGAGTATATTTGTCTCGTTTTAACTCTTATCTTGAGTCTGAGGTAAGTCAAAGACCGCTCTATAGATCTTAGCTTCATATATACAGGGTGTCCCACGGCGATGCCACATGGAGGGGAAGTACCTTAAATATTGTAGATGGAACATTTTACTGAAAGAAGACTTCATTTTAATTTAAAAAACAATTTAAACTGCATTCATAGATTTTTAAATAATTGCCTGGTTGAACCGGGACTCGAACCCACTATACGAGAAAAAAAATTAACCTGGATCTTTATCATACCGATCGGAAGGCTTCATCATAAGGATTATTTTTTGTTTAATAACATAGCATGAAAAATAAAAGGAAGACCATGAATTTTAGCCTTTGATGTAAAATTTTGTTCAGAAAAATGAAAAGCTGACATTGGCGTATCGACATGTCCTTCAATCCCGCTGCAAACTGTTGCAGCGGGATTGAAGGACAAACCAATAAATCAACAAACAAACACACTTTCGCATTTATAGGTAATATAAGTAAGGATTAGTAAGGATAGTAAGGATCGGGAAATGATGCGTACTTCTCAAGTGGGTACTCATTAGTAATAGTTCATGTCAGTTGTATGTCGATACGCCAATGTCAGCTTTTCATTTTTCTGAACAAAATTTTACATCAAAGGCTAAAATTCATGGTCTTTCTTTTATTTCTCATGATATGTTTTTTAACAAAAAATAATCCTTATGATGAAGCCTTCCGATCGGTATGATAAAGATACAGGTTAATTTTTTTTCTCGTATAGCGGGTTCGAGTCCCGGTTCAACCAGGCAATTATTTAAAAATCTATGAATGCAGTTTAAATTGTTTTTTAAATTAAAATGAAGTCTTCTTTCAGTAAAATGTTCCATCTACAATATTTAAGGTACTTCCCCTCCATGTGGCATAGCCGTGGGACACCCTGTATATATCAATACTATTACCAACCTCAGTTTGCATTAATTAATTATATTGCTCTATTTCTTAGTATTTAGTAATTTTAGTAAGGGGCTAAGTTATATAACAAATTACGTTATTAAAAATATGTACCTTTCTACGTACATGAAAATAATATACCTACCTCATACATACATGGTAGAACTTATAAACATGTGTTGGTTTTTGTTAAGCTATTGTGTTCATTAAAATAACTTTATATATCTACCTCTACCTATGTTAACAGTAAAAGTATATTTTCTTATCTAAAGTTTTTTATTATTAACGAAAACTAAATATTAACCCAGCTGGCAGGAACGTCTAAACATGATTGCAACTGTGTGACGATCGCAATTGCCTTTAAAATTGGTCGACAACCGCGCGATATGACTAAAATGCATTTTAACAGCAAGAATGTCTAAAATCCATCATCACAATTGAGACTCCAGCAGTGACTGATGTAGCTTTTACGCAATCGACCAGCTGGATTTTATATCGTAAAGTTCTTTTAACTCACGAGGGCGCGTGGCTCATGGTTGTGTGTGTGTGTCGTATCTGTATAAGTGCGAGCGAGAGCTTGCTCGCGCCTGACTGCTCCCACCTAGGCTCCTGACAGGCACGCACACTTACGCAATGTGCATGTACACGACGTAACCACAAGTAAAGCGCCCGTAACTTCGTGAGATAAACGTACTATACAATACCTTACTATGATATTCATGAAAACTATTCAATAAAGTTTGACATCATTACGAAGAAACGAATATATTATTAAAAAACATTGTAAGGATCAGTGCAGATGAGGCGGAAAATCGATCGTGAGGTGAAAAAGAGGAGAGGTGGGATTCCATTTTCAAAGTAACCACGTGGTCCCTTCCAGGGACTGTGGGACGGACCATGGGTAATAAATGAAAATTATGTGGCATTGCACACATTGCAGCTTATTTTATTTTTATCATTCTTCTCCCACAAAAGCAGTATTAAAATTAGATGAATTAGACAAAGGTGAAGCTCAGTTGCAGCGGGATTGAAGGACAAACCAACAAACAAACACGCTTTCGCATTTATAATCGTAAGTATATTTATTTTAGAACAAAACATATAGGTAAGTGAATAACACAAAATGTAACACAAAAGGTGAAAGGTGAAGAATAGTAGGGAAGACTGTTAAAGTTGTCGAATGTGGAGCGACCTTTTTTGGCTTTATAGCACAATTTAACCAAAATTCCATGCCTTCCCCAAAGCTCGGCCCCCGCATACAAGCGCGCGGCAATATCACGAAATACGAATGCCGGCAACTTCATAAGTTTTATATTAAATTCTAGCTTAGTTTTCAGATATTTAGCCTATGACATGCGGATAATATTAGGTCGGAATATAGCCTACATGTTTTGGTATTATGAAAATGCACTAATTGGAAATGATGTTGTCGAAAAGATATTCGGGGAATTCGTATTTGGCTACTGGAACGTTGTTACTGGTAGTACAGCAGCTGGTAGATTGCGAAAAAGATAGATAAAAACTTTATTGCACACAAGAAAGAAACAAAATTGAATACATCTTAAAACTACGCATTCAGAGGCGGCCTTATTACTGACAGAGCAATCTACCAGGCAACCATGGGTGACAGGAATGAAATTAGGTGTGAGGGTAGTATGATGCAACATAAAAGTATATTATTTAAGCAATAAACAATCTAAAAAAGCTTCAACCATTGCTACTAAATATGTTTGTGAATAAATTTTTCCGAAAAAAATTTTTCATTACAAACCTACTTATCAAAAATTCTCGGAAATCGCGCCCTGAGTAGGGATGTAAAGCGGTAATATTACTTTCGTAAAATTCGGTAATTTACCATATTTTACGTAAAATATAAATAAATTACGTAAATTACGGTAAAATTGGGTAAAATACGATTTAACTCTTACTAACAAAACTATTGTGACCCACACTTTCGCTTGATTTCGTGGCATAATTTACTAAATACACGTTTAGTGCAGTCAGTCAAAACAATTCAACTGATCGCCGATCGGCTTGCCGAATGCTCACTGTTCAGTCGGAATGGCAACAGCGCAAAACATAAAGGCAAACTGCACTAAACGGCAACGTCGCATCGTGCGAGTCGCGCCGTGCGACTCGCAGTACGTAAGTATGTTTCAACTACACGCTCGTCTCACCCCCCGCTATACTTTTCAGCATACATACGTAGCCGGTAATTTTACCGTAATATATATAAATTACCGTAAAATATCCGTATTTTACTAGCTTTTTCGGTAAAATTACGTAATTTTGCAACCGTAGCCCTGAGTGTGTTGACCAGATTACATTACAGCCAACACAATATAGTTGCTAAAAATTTGATTGAAAAACTTGGAATCCCGCCGGCCTCGGAATTTTTGGTAGATATGTATGTATTCGGATAAGACATGTAAATTAACACTTTAATAAAAAAAGCAATTGTAGTCATTGGTTGAATTTATATAATGCTTTAATTTATTAACGGGTGAGGATCGAACCTTCGGCCTTTCAATTTTCATTCCACAAACTTATTGACCTTTCAAAAATTTTCATTTTATTTGGTTCTTATCTCTAAGTTTTATTCTAGAAGCCCTCCCAGAAAATTATTTATGCTTAAGCTTAAACTAGGTAGTGTTATAGTATATGTATATTTGCTGTTGTAAATAAATTCAATTAATCATTTCGAAAATACAAACATTCAGTGCGGAGCTCTCAAAGTTGCAGGAACTATTTGGAAAATATCCAACTGAAAGGCGTTCTCTCAAAGATACAAATTTCTCCATCCAAACTTCGGGAATGGACGATGAGTTTACTTTGCTTTGATTTAATGTTTCGCCGGAACTGTCTTAAATAAATGCATCATAATTCATAGCTATAGCTGCAGGTACCTGCAGTAAATTGGTTTTGTGTTCTGTGGTGTGAGAGAGTCAACTGCATCTATAGCTCGCTAGCTAGCTGGTAAATTTTCCGATGCAGATCTGATTTTACAGCAGTAGATCAAGTTTTAACTATCCGAAAAAATAACAGGCAAAAATTACATCGTATTTTCAAAGGACTATACATAAAATAATGAAAGTTCGACAAAATAAAATCGCGAAGTTAGGTCTAATTTTTAACCAATTTGCATTCATTTTCAATGTGTTGCAAATTACAGAGCCAAAATTTTTATATAAAATTCCTATGCATATTACTAAGAGACGCTACAGACATTAAAAAAAAAATGAATATCCGAGTTACCAGAATTCAGAATACATGCTATATCGACCTATACGTAGAATAGAGTTATATATGATTATGGCACAAAAATTTTTTATTGCATTTTTAAGCCTAAAAAGATCTCTAATATTTACTAGTGAAATCAAAATTTTAAAAAGTTATGTAGATCCAAAGATACCAGTCGAATAAAGGTACATTTAATTTATTTCTCCAAAGAAGAAGGGCCCGACAGCACAAGTGTCAGTATTCACTGTCCAGATCAGCGCGATCGGAGGGTCACATCTGCAGTTGTATTCATGTTCTCCGAAATGATAGTGTGCACACGCTCACACTTTTATCTGCTATTTTCGTGTTAATTTTGTTATTATTTTTTACTATATGTGCTCAAACTTAAAAATACACGCTCAAAACATATGATCTTCCCTTCGTTAAAGCCAAAAAAAATTGAATATACTAATACGACAAATGCCGTGGAGAAAAAAAAAATGGAAAAATGAATGTTCCAGGTAAGTGAATGGAATTTTCTTTCTTCAGCTTTGTAATTATATTACATAGATTGCTCTTAGATAGTTGTATATAATAATTTTTACAGATATATATTTTTAAAGCTAAATAATTAAGTTAAACGGTTCCACATTCATATAGAACATTATACCTTGGAATGTTAGATTTTACTACAAAAAACAATCAAAAAAAGAAATATCAATTCATTACACCTATTAAACATTAATTCATACATTTTAATAAGTAATCAATAATATTAATTATTTTACCATACTACTTTATTATTCGGAAATCATGTAAAAAATATCGGGACAATGTGCACAAGTTACTTTGTTCGAGGGAAATTATTTTGAAATTATGAGGTATATGTGTATATATTCATTTATTCTTGGTTTGACATTGAGATATATATCCTTATTCAACTGAAAACTACCATAAAAGCCTAAAATTAATAATTTTTTTTATGTTAAGTATTTATAAAAAAACTACATAAAACTATTTAGACCTGTTTTCTGTAGTTAATTGCTTTAACGTTTTAATGATGTTAATTTTTGTTTTCAGAAAATGGCAGTGTCAGTAGTGGAGCTTTTACAATAACAGCACTACCACAGGGAGCTGAAAAAATTAGGCAAGAGGTCCCTGATATATGGGAAGATTGATATATCAGATGGAACTGTAAGAAACAGTCGATTATCTATACTGCAGCCGGCATATAATGATAAATACCAGTTTTTGCTACTGACAAAACTAGCCATAAGGCTGCACCATGTTGCTGAAAGATCTATAAAAGATAATAAATAATGTCTACCGTCGCCTGCAATTGCAACAACTAGACCTAACACTTTTAACTCGGTCCAACTTTGAAAATTCCCCTGCTGTTAGCTTTGGGAATTTGTCTTGAATATCATCACCAAAATGTGTACCGACTCCCATGCTTTCTCCGTTAAATACGCATAAATTGTCGTGATGCCTTTTATTCTAACCATATGATGATCACTGGACGCAATCACTATCTACAACTAACTCTTACAGTGCACCTAACGACTCTAGAGATGATGATGTGCCGCATCTTCTTTACAAATTCATTATTTTGATTAATTTAAAATTTTCATTTTGCGCGGTACCCAGTGGATCTCTGCCATCACAATATTATTTTCTTCGTGATTTAAAATATCTATTCAATTAAAATATTAATAATATAGACATAAATAACTTAGATATGTTACACGTTGCGATCGGCAACGCAACGATCACATCCTCGGCAGGCTCAGTGTCCGTGACATCGGAAATAAGCTGTAAGAAGCCCGTCTAAGATTGTATGGTCATGTAGCACGGAAACCACAAAGCTACATCGGTAATAGATGTCTTAACATCGCCGTCCCTGGAGCTAAATCTCGCGGCCGTCCAAAAAAGCGCTGGCTGGACCTCGTAGGCGCCGATATGAGAGCCAATAAATTAAGAAAATTGGATGCACAAGACCGGGAAAAGTGGGCAAAAGCATGCCGGAAAGCGGACCCCACCTAGTGGGATAACGCTCAGTCGAAGAAGAACTTAGATATGATTGATTTCTTATTGATTGCCAATAATAAATCGCACAGAAAAATTGTGGAAAATAGAGAAAATGTTTTTAAACCTTTTTGTTTGCCAATATTCGGTTGTACTATTTTTAAAACTCCTGAAAGAACTTATATATTGTCCTTGTAGCAATTTTATTTCGTTGGTTTTATTCGAGTTTTCTATAATAGGATTATTATTAATGCTAAATAATAGTTCCTAATACGTTATTTATGTTTATGTTTTATATTATTTATTTATTAGTTTCATTTTGAGGTTTCTATAGTAGGATTATTAATACATTCTACTTACATATTTACACAATAGTTCCTAAATTTAATTTCCTAAATATATAAAAGGATAAGGTGACTAATTGACTGACTGACTCATCATCATCACATTGCTCAAAACACTGGATAGATCGGGCTGAAAGACATACAGATAGCTATTATGAAGTAGGCATCCGCTAAGAAAGAATTTTTGAAAATTCAACCCCTAAGGGGGTAAAATAGGGGATTGAAAAATCGAACTTAATGTGAGCAAAGTTGCGGGCAAAAGCTAGTATTACCTATATAAAATACAAAGTACTTTCAGTTATTTTATTATTAATTTTTACATTTTTTTGTAAGACAATTTTATAGTAGTACATGCTTAGTAATTAAAAAAATTAGTCAAATTATGTTGAATTTTTTTTACTAATAAATGTGTTATTATGAAATAAGAAACACTGTTTATTTTGTATTTATATTTCATCCTTTACAGCAAATAAGACCGTTTGAAGATTAGTATTTCCATAAAAAAAAGTTATATATAGACATGGTACGAACACTTTTCCCAAGTATAAGGTTACATATACATATAGAACATGGAGACATCCGCAAAAAATCGTCACATATGCATATAGAAACACCTAAATTCCAAATTATGGGTTTTGCATTGAGTTTATTGATAGTAATCAATGCATAATAATGTTCCAAAAGTATACTATGAGAATCAATTCTCTAGAAAAATAACGAAAAAAGTTACAGGCAAGACAAACTTCAAATCGCTCTCCTGTAAAGTAAGGATTTTGCAGAAGTAACTCTATTCTGCGTATAGGTCGATATCTATATGCATAGGTATTAGATATGTCGCATTTCACACGAGGTTTCAGTTATGTTTTATTTCATATACTGCGGGGATTTTTTTCTGGCATTCTGCGCTCTGTTAAGAGATGCCACATAAAGCCATCATAAAGCAGACACACACACAAACAAAGCGGTCTATAACACTTATAGCCATCGATGTAATTTACATCGATGCTTATAGCACTCCTCTTTCACGCACAAAGAAATATATTTTGATATTGTTTAGCGCCTGCAGCTTCTTCTGAAAAGTGCAATATATAATATTGCTATTGAATTTTTACAGGCGCTTTTACCCGCTTTTACATGCCACGTTGAGCACATTCCGATTCTTAAGACGCATTAAGTCTACGTGTAAAGCGTCAATAGCCTAACGGTTAAAGGTGCGGACTGAAAACTGAAAGGTCGCAGGTTCGAATCCCACCCGTTGCACTATTATCGTACCCACTCCTAGCACAAGCTTTCTGCCTATTTCGAGGGGATAGGAAGACACAAGTCAACTTCAGTTTGGGTAATGTTCTTATTTAAAAAAAAACGTGTACGTGCACGTCTTAACATGCATTAAGTCTACGTGTACGTGCACGTCTACCAAGTGGTTCCACCGCATTACATCATTACACCGCAGTGGTCCACGCGTGCGTGTCCAGTGTGTTTCGGCCATTAATCACGTATAGGAACGGCGAGTACAGTTCCGGGAAGACTTCTTTATCCCAATGTATACCTCCCTGGGAATGTTAAACCGCTCATCCTTCACGGCTTTAAAACTTTATGCCAACCTAGGAAAATGTATTTCATGTGAAATAACTTTTCTGAAGCAGCTTAGCATTAGCATCATAATATATCAGCGCCGCTTAACGTAAAACGATTCTTATTTCTCAGCTGTTAAGGGTGGTATTTGGGTGTTGCATGGAAACATAGTAAGATAGATATCGCATTCCGGTGTATCTCTTGAACTAACAAACTGTTGAGGACAAGACCCATACTTCGAAAATTTAATTCCTCCTGGTATTCTAATATTTACTATTACTATCCAACAGATTTCGAATGTTGGATCGGCTAGGTAATTAAGCAGTAGGATCAGTACAAAAAGTAGATCTCTTCTCTCTTTTCTCTCTCTTTCTGTTATTTCTTCTTGATTTTAATTGTTTAATAGTGAATAGGGATGTTGTCAACTAATCAAACATCAAGCCGAGCGCATAATATGAAAGCTCGTATGAAATAGTGAACTGTGACGTCATAACTATTGACGCACTTTTTGTAGTATAAACGATAACTTAAAATACTTAAAATATTAATATGTATTATAAATCAGAAAGTGTCTTTGTTTGTTGGTTTGTCGTTCAATAACGCTGCAACAGAGCTATGGATCGACGTGATTTTTTGCATGGGTATAGTTGTAAACCTGGAGAGTGACATAGGCTCTCGCGGGATTTTAAAAACTAAATCCAGGCGGACGAAGTCGCGGGCATCATCTAGTAATCGATAACTTAAAATGGTTATTAAACTTGAAACTAATAGTGAACCTGAATTCTACTTATTTTAAGATCCTCTAATTAATAATAATATAAATCGGTAAAAAATCATTTACTTTATTCTAGTGTGACTGTACACCTATAATACTTGCCTGATGAAGGTTTTTTAAGATAGTTCTTGATTATCTCACCTGATGGTAAGTGACAATGCTGTCTACGATGGCAGCGGGCTAACTTGGAAGGGGTATGGCACTGTACTTATACCCCTAACCATCGTGCCAGAATGCTAAATCGCTTGGCGGCACATCTTTGATGCTAGGGTAGTAACTAGCCACGGCCAAAGCCTCCCACCAGACAAACAAGACAAGGTTGATGGTACTTTAAATTACCCTTGTATATGTCCTAGCTAACCCAGCATACTAATGTCATAGAGGTCAGCGGTTTGTGAAGCAATGAGGCGTAAAATCGAAACTGCGAACTATAACAAACACGCGAAACCATTCCGCGTTGGTAATTCCGTCGAATTACGCAGCGCATTTGTAAATTCATCCGGCTCGGTTATTTGTCCACGCGACGCGACGACGGTTTTAACCGGGACTTCCACTGCAAAAGGGTAATGAGCGGGAAATGGCTAAGCGGAACGGACTGTGTGTCGTGTAGCCACAAGAATAAAGCCTTAAATAAAGCCTAACACCGGCCAAATACGAGTTGGAATGGTTCCGTACCATCGTAACATCGCTTGTTAAGGTCAAATAAGATCTTAACAACCTGTACAATTTTTTTTTTCTTTTTTTTCTTTTAAAAAGAATATTAGCCAAACTGAAGTTGACTAATATCCTCCTATCCCCTCCAAATAATCGGAAAGCTTGTGCTAGGAGTGGGTACGACAATAGTGCAACGGGTGGGATTCGAACCTGCGACCATTCAGTTTTCAGTCCGCATCTTTAACCGTTGGGCTATTGAGGCTTTTAAATTGCTGTTACAATGCTGTATTGTTTAATCAATACAGCATTTTAAAGGCGATATTTCCTGAAGATACTCCGGTGTCGGGGCGAAACGTGCGTCGAGAGTAGTATAAAAGTCTTGTGTGGTGGTGCATGTGAGTGGTGGTGGCATTGCTTGCTTGGGAACTTTGTTTTCTTGCTTGGTTGGGGATGTAAGCGGTGCTTAGCTTATAACTGCATGTTTGACCATTTTTTCTGTTGGCGGATTATAGCAAAATAATTCTAACCTATTCTTGCTAGTTCTTATAGCGGCAATAGATATACACATTCTGTGAAAATAACGCATCAAAATCGGTCCATTCGTTAGGGAGCTACAAGGAAACAGACAAACTTTCACTGGTGCGACTGATTTAGGTGAAGTGAAACACAGATCTTGGATGAGCATTCCAGGTCCTAGCCGTGCGAATCAGGAATGAAGACTAATATATATATATATATATATATAATAATCTATATATAAATATATAAAGCTGAAGAGTTTGTTTGTTTGAACGCGCTACTCTCAGGAACTGCTGGTTCGAATTGAAAAATTATTTTTGTGTTGGATAGTCCATTTATCGAGGAAGGCTTTAGGCTATATAACATCACGCTGCGACCAACAGGAGCGAAGCATTAGTGAAAAATGTTGCAAAAACGGGGAAAATTATCCATATTTAAAATATATTCTTTTAAAATCTTCTTATAACAGAAATTGACGCGGACGAAGTCGCGCGCAACGGCTAATATAAGATAAGAGTTAAAACGAGACACAAATATGCTCCGACATAAATCTGTCTCATTTTATCTCTGTCTTGAGTCTGAGTAGTGTGAGAATGCGATCTATAGATTTCAGTCTTACTGCTCGCTTCGCTCGTGGCGGAAACCAGGCTTTATGTAAATGGCCAGCGAAATGGACGCGGCCTATTCAAAACAATTAACACCCGTGTTATGTAATGAAGCTTAATTGACACAATGCGGCATATCAGTTGAAAGAGAATGATTAGTATGAATACCAGTTCAAATTATTAAAATCTACAATTTTAAATGATGGATAGCCGATGTGGATAGCTGAGCAAAAAGTTCAAACCGAAACAAACATAAAACACAATTCCTTCTCCTTCTTTTGCGAAAGTCGGTTGAAAAATTAGCCAAAAGACCCGTCGAAATCAATCCAGCTGTTCCCGAACAAAGAAATAGACCAACTCCACAACGCTTTACGACACGCGAGACAAAATAATTTAATCATCATCAAGTAGTTAGTAGAAGATACTAAATTAACTTCTAATTCAAGTTTGTAGGCTTTATAGTTCCTGAGACTTCGTGATTAGTCAATGATAGTCTTTTTTACATATAAAAATATATAGATCTATAGATTAAGTCTTCATGAAATCAGAGAAAAGAAAAGTCAAATCCCGGCGCATCGGTAACAATTAACAATGGGGCGCCGACAATAGCGGGATAGTTGGTTCGAATCCAAGGCGATCGCGCGTGAACGGGAAATCCGGAGAAGATAACGCGTGTTCGCAAGACTAAACACACACTGATGGAATTCACGGCCGCAAGTTTGTAGTAGCCGCAAAAGCCGTAAAGGAAAAATGTTTTATTACAATTACACGACTAGGACAAGGCCGAAAGAAAGGTTTATTTTTGTGATGCTATGTACCTATGTACTGCCTCGTTGTTGCGAATAATGAGCTCCCGGGTTCGATTCGGGTCGGGCCAAAAATGTATTCTTTCAAGAAGGGGTTTTGTCAAAAAATTCTCAGTAGTAGCCCGGAGTTAGGAAGTAGACGGTTAGTCACCTCCATGCCTCGGTTAGCAGGTAAAACTGTCAGTTGCGCATTCACTTGTGCACTATAATATCTTTCGCGCAGATAGCTAATCGGTATGTAGATTGGCTGCCAAGGCCGGATTCGGTCGGGAGGACATTATTATGTGGTAACGGTCGTAACTAGCTACGGCCAAAGCTTCCTAGCATACAAAGATTTAGTCTTTACATATATAGAAACCGATTAGGTGTATGGGTTGAATTTACACTGCTATACCCCTTCCAAGTTAGCCCGCTACCATCTTAGACTGCATCGCCACTTACCATCAGGTGAGATCGCAGTCAAGGGCTATCTTGTCATCGAATTAAAAAAAAAAAACATTTTGTCAGTGAACTTTTTCGAATCGCTCGTTAAAGGCAAATCTTCCCGCTGACGTCATGCGCCTTGTCAATATTAAAACATACGTCATCCCTACAGAATAAAAGCAGATGACGTCCGCAAAGGTTGGCGCTTACGTAACCACTGCTCACGAATTTCCACCTTCTGCCCGACGTAGCTGAATTCTCTTGGATTTTCAGTAGGTGTCAAATGCGCTACTTGCGGCTCTAGCGGCTCTCCACAGTTTCGGAGGTCTTATATGCGATCATGATTAATCGTAGCCTAATGTAATTCACTGAATAATACTCGTATTGTCCAAATCTATCTGCTCGTTGTTTATTGTTTTAACTCGGTGGGGATGCTTGAGATACGATTATGTACGGAAATAACTAAAAACTATACGCAATACATAATATACATACATATTATACACTAGTAGGTGCTCGATAAAGCGAACCGCGTTTTTCTGGACTTCATCAGGTAGACCTTCGGGTCCTAATCATGGTTTGTCAAAAAACCACTCTTCCATCTTTTATATTCTCTAAGATAGATATCGACGAAAGTATGGTCGCCATCTTGAATCCGCCATTTTGGATTTTTTTCAACTCATGCCAATTGGGTGAGGTTTCGACTTTCGAGTGTATTTTTTAGCACCTTTCTTCAATACCCTCGCTGTGCTTCTCATCCGTCTTAGAAGTCCTCAATCATCAGCTCTCTCCATATTTTTCCTCCGAATGAATTTTTGTCATCTATACGAAGCCATCAGTGAAAAAAAAAAATGTTAACGTCGTTTAAAGATCGAGGAAAATTTCAACGCTGAGCGACTCACAATCATGTCCTGCCTTAGCTATATTACAAACGTGTCGTTTCTATTCTCTTTCCATGATCGCTAATGTCATTGTAGAGCAGGGGTTCCCAAAGTTTTTTTATCACGCTTCCCTATTGAAAGGATAGGAAGTGTGATAAAAAACTTTAGTTATGTGGAGTTGGCTATCAATTATTCGTTTTCTAAGAGAAGAAACTTTGATCGCTGACGTCCTGCTCTTCAGAGACGTTAGCGATCATGGAAAGAGAATAGCTAGGACACGTTTGTGTAATATGACTAGGGCAGCAGAATCCCTGTTTTTAACTTTTGTAAGCATGTTCCTTACACTCAGTAAAAAGCAAAGCGGTAGTGAGTAGCTTGTGTAGCTCAGCTTGTCTGGTGGGAGGCTTTGGCCGGGGCTAGTTACCATCCTACCGTCAAAGACGTGCCGCCAAGCGATTTAGCGTTCCGGCACGATGGCATGTAGAAACCGATTAGGAGTATGGGTTAAATTTACACTGCTATACCCCTTCCAAGTTAGCCCGCTACTATCTTAGACTGCATCGTCACTTACCATCAGGTGAGATCGCAGTCAAGGGCTATCTTGTCACAGAATTAAAAAAAAAAAAAAGAGTAGCGACTAGTGACGTATACATTTTTGCCAAAAGACAGTCTAACGTGCATATTTGCAAGCAAGCGCGCCGCCTTTTACGACGTAGAAGTATAACATGGCGGTACATTTTACGAGTATAACAGAGCTGCTTTATGACATGCTTAAGTATAATTCTACGGCACTTTAATATCCGTAAGCTTTTATCATAAGGAGAGGTTTTATTGACATACTCTATATACAACCTTCTTCCGTTTTAAACGGGCCATACCACAGCTGCAACCTCAGCTGGAGAGTTTTAGCTTTACAATTAAACTGTGCAGTTAAAACAGAGTATTTTTTTATTTATACAAATAAAAAATCCTCCCTGCGCCTCCCTGGCGCAGTGGTGAGCGCTGTGGTCTTATAACTGGGAGGGGAGGTCTCGGTTTCGATTTCCGGCGGGGGCAATTTAGGAATTTATAATTTCTAAATTGTCTCTGGTCTGGTCTGGTGGGAGGCTTTGGCCGTGGCTAGTCACCACCCTACCGTCTAAGACGTGCCGCCTAGCGATTTAGCGTTCCGGCACGATGGCGTGTAGAAACCGATTAGGGGTATGGGTTGAATTTACACTACTTTACTTCTTCCAAGTGAGCCCGCTACCATCTTAGACTGCACCGTCACTTACCATCAGGTGAGATCGCAGTCAAGGGCTATCTTGTCATCGAATCAAAAAAAAAGTAGTTAAAATTACATAACAGAAGATATAACTACCTAATTATAACCTAACTAAGTACTGACGTCATTTTGTGATAACCGAGGCATGGAAAAACTTGGCTGGAATTTACGATTTAAATTTTAAGCCTAGGCACTTAACTATACAATTACAAACCTTAACACAACTTATGTGATTTATTTTAATATTTCAGAGCTGAAAAGCTGTTTTACATTTTAATTGTACGCTTAGCAAGAGGTAATTAAGCTGAATTTACACAGAGAAGCGGTAGTGTATGAAATGTGGGATAATTTAAATACACGTGTTTAAATTAATCCTCACGCGTCATATTTTTATCCGGCAACTGTAAAGCCAAAAGGTAGGCTTAAAATTTTAGCAGTAGTATATGTTTGTGAATATTTATGAATGTTCCACGGTAGGTAGCTCCTAAATTACTGCACCGATTTTGGTGAACGAGGTTCATTCGATACGTTATTGAACGAGCGAAGCGAGTTCTCTGAGTCAACTAGGGCGCTTGCCTACTAGACAGAGAAGTGTGTACGTCCAAATGTCTGTCAGAGCCCTATAACTTCTGAATTACTGAATATTAGAACGTGAAACTTGGTTGAAAATTCAGTTATATCCTGTACTTGAACAACAAATACTAAAATTAGATAAATGTTATAAAGAAACGAAATTATTTAATTTTAATGCGCCATCTATTAGCATTATTGTGAAGCTAATAGCTTCACTAATGCTAATAGATGGCGCTGTGTCAGTAAAACAGTTTTATGTCAACTATTATTTTTTTTATTGCGTCTAATGTTAAAAGTTAATTATTACAATATATAATTAAAACTTTTGGGAATTATGGGATATCGCGAGGTCTCAGTTCGGGGCGAACCACTAGTTAATTATTATCGTCCGGGTGACATAGGCTACATTTTATACAAACAGAATCAATAAGTTACATCCAATTTTCTGTAATTTTTAAACTTTTTTCTTGTACAAGGAAAAATTGAGTTTCATCGAGAAAATGTTGACGACCCCTCTGGTGGGCGCTGTGGTCTTATGATTAGAAAGTATGGGTTCAGTTCCCGGGTTGAATTATTGAAAAAAAAAAATCTAGTATAATTCTAGGGCATATAAGGCAGAACTTTGTCTTTTCAACCAGGATAGGTATATATCGCGGTTGTCAAGGATTTTTACTCCTTTGTACATCCTTTGTATCCCTTTATTTGAAACTAGCTTATGCCCGCGACTTCGTAGGTACGTGTGGATTTAGTTTTTAAAATCCCGTGGGAACTCTTTGATTTTCCGGAATAAAAAGCCTATGTCACTCTCCAGGTCCTCAACTATACCCATGCAAAAAATCATGTCGATCCGTAGCTCTGTTGCAGCGTTATTGAAGGACAAACAAACACACTTTCGCATATATTAATAAGGATTCAAAAATTCTGTCTTAGTGCACCAGGTCATAAAATAACTTAAATTCGCATTTCAGTTTCCTCGACTTATATAAGATTTTGGAAATCGAGAGACTTATTTTAGTTTGAGTATACACACTTTGAAGACCTTGGTCCATGTGCTTTTTATCCCGGAAAAATTCAGGGTCCCCACAGGATTGTTAACAACCAATCTCTTCGCGGACGAAGTTGCGAGTAACAACTAGTAAAGTAGGTCAATAATATATTTAAAACAAGTAAATATTTAATCTAAACTTTAGGATAGTGGGGGAATCTACTTAGTTGTATCTGTGGTTCTGACCAACTATATCCCAATTGGATACTCTCCAAAAACTTTGTGTAATGCGATGCCAAACTTTTAACTAAGCTATGCTTCTGTTGAACGATTGTGCTTCTACCTTTACTGCGGGTAGCTAAACATAAATCTACCTACTCTACATTTACTGAAGTAGGTTTTTGCTTTACCTCATCTTTTAAATAAACACCTACATAAAATCCAATGTAACTATATTATTCGACAGCATAAAAATTCAAAATTATTTATTTCATAACTAGTTGATGCTAGCGGCTTTACTCGCGTGGATATAGTTTTCAAAATCCCGCGGGAACTCTTTAATTTTCCGGGATAAAAAGTGGCCTATGTTACTCTCCCGGTCCTAAACTATACCCATGGCTCAATCTTGACGCAGAAACGCAACTGTAGTCGCTTAGTATTCCCGGTTTTCCTTTAAATTTTCTTCAGGGCATCGTGGTGCGTGTCTCCGTCGTCCTGCAACACAAAAGCCAAACATATTAGAAATTTTCCAAAATTTTTCCTTCTATATATTTTTTTTTAAATTCTTTTTGCCAGGCCTGGCAGTAGCAAGAGTTCTACGGATGATGTCGTCGAGAGAGCTATGGCGAGAGAAAAGACCAGCGCTTTTTTTATTCAATTTAATTAAAATCCATATTGAATTGGTTTTTCTATAGCCTATCATTACCTGTTTGCCAATTTAGACCGCGTACACACTATGAAATTTAAATCCTGCGATCGTTTGGACGTCCATTTTGATAATTGAACAAACAATCAGCACGGACAAATAGAAATAACGATTCCACTGTAGAATTCGCTGATTAAATAATGTTTTTCAGATTTTGCCCTGATAAACAAACTTCAGTTTTAATCTTTTTTTTGTTTCGTATGCCTTTCGGATCAACATTCACTTTTACAAAGCTTTTGCACTATTTGCACAGTAAAAATGTAATCGGAAAAAATTACATAGTTTGCAATTTTAAAGCGCAGTGGAAGCGTGCTGGGCCCATAACCTGAAGGGTTTTTGGGCGAAAAATATAAAAGAGTGTTGAAGATTAAACTGGATTTATTTATTATAAATATTAATTTGGGAGCACACACGAAAAAGACGTAGCAGTCGGTGGTCAGTCTTAGGCAAAGAGAAAATAAACGTTGACAGACATTTGACAGAATACAAAAATCATTAAGTCGCCACAGACTAACCACTCTATAAAGGTTCGTTTACACGTCCAACAGTCATCATCTCAATACATCGCTAGCTCATTACTGGGCATAAGTCTTCTCTCGAATAAACCGGTGGATACAGGCGGTGCAAGACCGAGGCCTGTGGAAGTCCATACAAGAGACCTTTCTTCAGCCGTGGACGTTTATCGTTTGATAAAAATGATTGAAGATCTGTCAAAACATAAAATTTATTCATCGGTTAATGGTGAAATTACATCGTTACTAATATTGTAAATGCGAAAGTGTGTTTGTTTGTTGGTTTGTCCTTCAATAACGCTGCAACAGAGCTACGGATCGACGTGATTTTTCGCATGGGTATAGTTGAGGACCTGGAGAGTAACATAGGCTTCTTTTTATTCCAAAAAATCAAGGAGTTCCCGCGGGATTTTAAAGACTAAATCCTCGCGGACGAAGTTGCGCGCATCAGCTAATATAGTCAGATAATAATTATGTAGGTACGAGTAATTTTTCGATATCTGTATCTTAGCAGGTTTATCCATATTAACGCAGTTCATGAATATTTAGGAGCCCCTTGGCTGGTTTCCCCGCATTCAATCAAGAGAACAGACATTTATCTCTCATACCATACCACGAAGTCTTGGTAAGATAAAACGCGATAGTATATTCGTTTAGTTTATTTAAATATTAGCATGTAAGCTTATCTTTTATTATTGCAACACCTTCTGCTATCTTCTTATTTTTTGTCGTTCTTAGCCATAAGGTTTTCTGGAAGAGATCGCTTTTTAGCGATAAGACCGCCTTTTTACTGACATAATGTATTCTGTTAAGTTTTCTTTTTTTCTGTTTGTGGTGCAATAAAGAATAAATAAATAAAACGCGTTTTGGTAGACGCTGATTAGTCAATCATGCTAATTAATGTTGTACCTTGAATTTTTCCATTTATTTATTAAGCGGGGTAACGCCAGGGTAACGCAGCCAGTGTTCTGTGCAGATTTCTTCGTTCCAATCAGCGATTGAAAATAAACATTCATTCGCTGGTTCCAATGGTTTAGCAATAGCGTTCTCTTTTCCTAACAGGAAACTTAAAAGCTCTACAAATTCGAGACTAGTTAAGATGTTAAATAAAGAAAAATGACATTGTGTTATTATATTCAAAACCTGTATTTTAATATAATATTTTTTATGTCAAACACCCAATACCTCGCTGACGCGGTTGGTCTGCCCAGAGCTTTACAAAGCCAAACTACATAAAAGTATGTACTTCAGAGCAAACTTTAGTTAAATTGGAAACACTCCAAATTCTTTTTGTGAAACGGTGCCAAAGCTTCGACCACGCGTTGCGCCTCGATTAAAATCTCAAGCAGCTAACATTTACCTGGATTACTGTGGTTATACAGATAGCTCTTATCACGTAGGCATCCGCTAATAATAATAAACTTTATTTCAAGTATCATGACTCATATTTGTTAGTAGTGTACTGTACTACTAACTTATCTATACTAATATTATAAAGCTGAAGAGTTTGTTTGTTTGAACGCGCTAATCTCAGGAACTACTGGTTCGAATTGAAAAATTCTTTTTGTGTTAAATAGTCCATTTATCGAGGAAGGCTATAAAACATCACGCTGCGACTAATAGGAACGAAGCATCAGTGAAAAATGTTGCAAAAACGGGGAAAATTAACCATATTTAAAATATATTCTTTTAAAAACTTCTTAATCGCGATCATAATAACAGAAATTGACGGGGACGAAGTCGCGGGCAACAGCTAGTTTTCTATGTTAGTACTTAACCTAAATCTATTATTTATTAATTAAGATAAAGATGCCTGTCATTGCTGCGCCATTCAGTTAGAGATAGTTCAGGAATGACCCACATATATTCAGTCCAACCTGCTCGCAATCATTAATATATATACCTAATAAGAAAAGATTTTTTAAAATTCAACCCCTAAGGGGGTAAAATAGGGATTTGAAAAATCGAACTTGACGTGAGCAAAGCCGCGGGCAACAGCTAGTTTCGTATAAAATTACTTAATTACTGGAACATACGCGTTTTGTAATGAATAGTGAATAACATTGCAAAGTGGACTCAATCGGATCGATAGGTATTTGGATTCGTCCACGGGTAGGTATTGCCACAGATTAGTCATCATACAGTTCCGAAACTCTGGTAGGTTTACCTGTGCAGATGATAATGCTTCCAGCATTACGAACAGGTGTAAATTGAAAATTTGAGACACGCCCGACATGTGAATTTAAAAAAAGTATGTAATTCGCCATTTTGTGGTGGCGGCCATCTTGGATTTTAAATTTATTATAGTGTATAATATTTTACTAGTCAAGCCCTTTCATTTGATACCCATATTGAGGGAGATGTGAGTTGACACATATAGAAGCTTTTTTATAATAATATTAGTGTGATAGTGTGATTAGCGTGATAGCGTGACGTGATCAGTGTGAAGTGGGATTTGTGTGATTAGCGTGATACATGATTTGTAATGATAAAAATCGAACAGTAAAACAATACAACGACAGTCAACCACAATTTATGGCTTTTCCCCAACTGTACGATCGCTGAGCTGTGGTATCACCATAGTGTGGTATTAACAGTAGGTATTTGTTCCAGGAATGTAATTCAAATAGACGGCGAAACGGCCTTCGATGTCGACCGTAATGAGAATGTGCGTGGATTTTAATTGGTATCGTATGCCACGAGTAGAGTGTACAGAATCGGTTAATGCCGTTAGTTCGCGATTCCAATTATTTATTAATGTAGGTAGTTATGCATTGGGGTATTTGTTAACGTAGGTGGTCTGATATTCATTAAAGGTCTACCTTTGATGGCTTCATTTTCAGCATTCAATATAAAGGCGAAAGTTTGTATGTGTGTGTATGTGTGTGTGTGTGTGTGTGTGTGTGTGTGTGTGTGTGTGTGTGTGTGTGTGTGTGTGTGTGTGTGTGTGTGTGTGTGTGTGTGTGTGTGTGTGTGTGTGTGTGTGTGTGTGTGTGTGTGTGTGTGTGTGTGTGTGTGTGTGTGTGTGTGTGTGTGCATCCTACTATAATATTACAAATGTCAAAGTGTGGATGTTCGGATGTTTGGATGTTTGTTACTGCTTCACGCCACAATGAATGAACCGATTTGGCTGAAATTTGGAATGGAGATAACTCATACCCAGGATTAAAATATAGGCTAGATTTTATCCCGGAAAATTAAGGAGTTCCCGCGGGAATCGAAAAACCTTAATCCACGCGGACGAAGTCGCGGGCGTCATCTAGTTACTAGATGACGCTACTAGATTCTAGTAGATTATAATCGTTAGTTACGAAAAGGTGATAACTTAGAAGTTAAGGTTTTGTCCTCTTACATTTAAGTAGTTCTTCGAAATAGGGTATTTCGGAGTATCCCTGCGATCAAATCAGAATTGAAGAGATCTGTAGGAGAACCATAGTCACCGACGTAGCTCAGCGAGTCGCGAAACTGAAGTGGAAATGGGCGGGGCACATAGTTCGAAGAGCTGATGGTCGATGGGGTCCCAAGGTGCTGGAGTGGCGACCTCGCACCGGGAAGCGCAGTGTAGGCAGACCCCTCCGGTTAGCAACATTAAGAACGTAATTACCAAACATAATTATAAATAAATAAGCAAAGTACACATAAAATGTTAAATCATTACAGCCGACGCCCATAAACCTAAGGTCAGCACCATTGATATAAAATATTTCAAAGACACTTAGACGAACAAAATTTATAACCATATTATGCGCATAATTATGTCTATCTTATAATTTTATAACAATTCATTAGAAAGGCCTTACACAAAAATATATGTCCAAATAAATGCGTTTTTAGGTGCACAAATGTTTGTTAGACTTCTAGTCAGAGCAATAAAGTAAAACAAATAATTAATTTAATTTATTCTTTTTCATAAGAAAACTCCGTCTAAGATGGTGGCAGGCTAAGTAAAAAGGGGTACGGCAATTTTAATAAAACCATATTATATACATATGTTTTTGTAATTGATATCAGTTGCAAAAACATGTATAAAAGCAACGATTACCTACTTACTTTACATTGCCAAAATTACTATCGCGAAACTATTTTCAAGATAAAATTATGTACTGGGTAATTTTAAAATCGTCGTGACTTTAAAGAATGAAATACTGGAAAATAAAAAGAAAAATCTGTCATGACGGCCTTTTCATGATGATATTTCGACGCCCCCTACGTAAATCATCGAAACTCAAAATTGACGTTTTTTTCCTTTTGGCTTAATTGGCTTCTATTATGCTGTATTTTACATCCTGCTAATGAAAAAAAAAATCAAATCTTATTTTAAATCAAATATCATTTTAATTCGATTTTGGTGATTAGTGAATTTATCTTTGTTCAAAATATATCAGTGTTATGTACCAAAAACATACTTCATTAATGAAACGACTTTAAACAGCCTTAAATCATCGGGAGCCCTTGCCTAATTTATACACCCATTTCATAGCCTGATGGTGTCCGTATGGTTTAAGTTAAAAAAATCTTCTCATAAAAAAGTATATCAGTTGTGCCTATAAAATTTGAAGAGTTCCCTCGATTTCTCCAGGATCCCATCATCAGATCCTGACCTGATGACAGTGGGACCACCTGGGAAGTATAATACTCTTTCAAACAAAAAAAGAAGGTAATCGGGGAACATACATAAAAAATAAACAAAAGGTTCCGACGAATTGAGTACCTCCTCCTTTTTTGGAAGTCTGTTAAACACACACACACACACACACACACACACACACACACACACACACACACACACACACACACACACACACACACACACACACACACCACACACACACACACACACACACACATACATACACACAATCACACACACACACACACACATACATACACACAATCACACACACACATATACACATACATGCATACAGTGTGACACAACCTTTGCCCTATAATAAGGGAATCCCATTTATCGCCTGTTCTTATAACTTGAACCGCGCACTTAATTAACCTCTTTCATTTTTGAGTAGCATCAAGGAAACTGCTTTTAGGCAGTTTCTATTTTCCACTAGGAAATGCGTTTAACTTTAAACCTAAAGTTCCAAAGTAATTTTTTAAGTAGTTTTATGTACAGCGGTGATAATCTAGCAGGTCTTACGGAGGTACAAGGTTCGAATTCGAGGAATGCACTTCTAATTATTCTTACTTGTCGGAATTAGGTACGATTTCTCTCTCTGCGCCGTGTTCCCCATTACTGAGGGCCGTGACCTCTTCCACCAAGGACTCATAACATAAATACTTACATACAGGAAAATATAAATTAATTACGAAAATCATCAATGTCTGAGTCTTACATGCAAAATTTAAAAATATATGTACTTAAGTTGAAAAAAGTCATTAATATTATAAAATGTCTAAAAATAAAGAAAATCTAATAAAAAGCCACGTAATTTAATTTTAAGTAAATAAGTATAACAAGAGAGCCATGTTAGCTGAAAAATCAATTGGTTCGAAAAGTCCCCATAATTTTTGTTTAAACAATTGGAAATATCTTGGGAAAAATCTAAATGATTAGACTAGCGGCTATAGTATGGCCCGACGTCTTTCTCCGCGTTTTGTTTCTGAAAGTAGGTAAGTTCGTTACGCATTCATGAGGACGGGCCCAATCAGACATAATCTGCTGTATTTTCAAAGACGAAATTTTCCTATTTTTGTTCCTTTTCCGTATTGGAAATACGAGAAAGAAATAATAAGAAAGCTCGACGGCATATATAAACAAATTAAATCTTCTCTTCTTCTATATACTCAAAATTCCTATAACTTCTGTTTAAATACATTTAAATTTAACATAATATTATCAATGCATACATAAAAGATCAAATAAAAATGCAAAAAATCAAATTTTTCCAATAAAACACGGCAGAGACATTTCAATTTACTCAACACTGTATATCTTTTTGAAGTATTTTTTGCTCATTTACAACAAATTGCAATTTTTGCGTTAGGTAACTTTAATTCTAAAGGTGTGATATATAAAAGGAAATGGTGACTGATTGGCTGACTGACTGATCTATCAACGCACAGCCCAAACCACTGGACGGATCGGGCTGAAATCGCCAGCATTGTGCCAAATACCGTGGTCCACACGGCAACGCTAGCAGCGTGGTCCTAACTTCCTTGTCCTTACCTTAATCCTTTGCTTATATCCTTATACTTTATATCTTAATATTATAAATCTGAAAGGGTTTGTTTGTTGGTTTGTCAGTTTGTTTGTTTGTCCTTCAATCACGTAGTAATGGAGCAACGGATCGAGGTGATTTTCTGCATGGTTATAGTTGAGGCCCTGGAGAGTTTTATCCCGGAAAATCAAAGAGTTCCCGAGGGAGTTCGAAAACCTACCTTCACGCGGACGAAGTAGCACGCATCAGCTAGTAAGCTAATATTTGTTCTGAGATTTAAAAAAAACTTCTGAAGATCACAGGAGAAGACACTTAATCGAAATTGACAATTTGTTCTTATCTAAAATTGCAAAAGTTCTCAATAAAAAGAGCAACTCTTCTAGACAGTTTTCTATTTTCTTAAAAAAAAAATTGATTTCTTATAATACTTAGATCAATTTTAGATAATGTTACCAAAACTTATGATGTCAGCATTTGCTGACAGGTTTGACTGTCAGGACCTGAACCATTGTCATATGATGCACGTGCTGACTAATCAAGCCTGTCTTAGATATAGTTTTACAATTAGATAGTTTTTAAGATTACTAACATTAGCTATAGTGTGTTGAAGTTGTTATTATTTTATGATGTTAAAACTAAAGGAAGATTACTGAATTACATAATTATTTATTTAAGAGCAACCGAGGGGACATCTTTACATTTTAAAGTTTTTAAATCAAGAGAAATAGACAGTGACAGCTGTAAAACGCAATAAAATGACAATTAATACAAATTGACTGTCAGAGATAACAAAATGCCTTAGATTATGTTATGTGTCTCTAACATAGTGTGTGTTTTCCTTTCTAACAAATATGATCTTATGGTCGAATAAAATGTTTTTTTTTTAGGATTAGAATTTCCATTGAAGTTGGATTTTTTACCACACAATTGATGTTTCTTTTCCTTTTAAGATTCGAGAAAAAATTGTAAATTAAATTTGTAAATAAATATCGGTTGATCCAAAATAAATCCACTGCAAGTAACGTAAATCAAGGGAACATTGGCGATTGGATGAATCAATAAAACGGGTTATCCGACTTTAGCGGAGTTTGCGTAAACAGAAAATTCCCCGCAAGCCGCCGGATAAATCGACTGCCGCAACGAACAGTATCGAAACTGCAAAGTCTCGTTTTAATTTTTATTGTACAAATCGTAAGAGTATATAATAAATTATTAGGAAAATATAATTTTTTTTGAAAAAAAGTCATATTTTATCAAGTTTCAAATTGAATAAAATCGATACTTCACTGTTTGAGCGACCAACATAATCGAATGAGGTAAATTCGATACTATTCGATAGCGACGATACACGCGCATAGTTTGTATCTGCCCGAGTCGTCAGTTTTCTTCGCGATGTGAGAGAGGGAGGGCGCATCGGATTTATTTACTTTTAGGTTGTTTTTATTTAGTTGTTGTTTAGTTTGTATTTTGTTTTTCTAAGTCTTAGTTTCAAAATGAATAGCCGAGGTAGATGTATGGTTAATTTAGTTAAAAAAAGCGAACAACGGCAGCGTAGTGAAACCATTCTCGACGAAAATAATTACAATCGTCCCGGTAGGTATTTACAATTTTATTTTTTCTCTATTTTGTATCAAAAACATGACATGTTCTTCAATATTAAGCAACACAAAAAATAGTTTTCCGATCTGTCTAATTGTGATGATGGTTAACAAGTTAAATCATCGAAAGTGGTAAATTCGATAGTGTTTTAGGTGGATGTAATTTAGACAAATATTGTAAGTGGCACTTTCGATAGTATACGTGTACGTTTTAAGTCGAAGAACTATCGAATGTGGTACTTTCGATATTGTTCTACGTTTAGTAATGAATTATTTGGCAGATTCGATTATTGACCGTTTTTTATTGTTATTTTTTTTGCTTTAATCACTAAACTCATAGATTATAAATATGTTATCTTTTATTTTAGAATCCCCTGTGTACTACAACGAGTATACAGAAGAAGAACAAAGACTTTTAAATGAGCTTTATGATGATGTCTTTCCAACTACACAAACTGAGAATCACAACACTAGTGATAGTCTGGCAAATGACTCTCACAACGTTATACATGGCAGCGAAGAAGGCACACCAATGCCATCACCATCCTCCGGACAAGATTTTAATTTGGAATCACCACCAACTGAATACCCCATAAACACCTTAGATAGAGACAGTACACCGATGCCATCGCTTTCTTCAGGACAACACTTTCTCATTGAAACAACACCACCTCTTACTGAAGAACCTGAAAATAACCCAAGTATAAATTCTCTAATTTCGACTTCTGACAATGACAATCCTATTACTCCTAATTCGTCCACTATGCGCAAACGCAGAGTCACGTACAAAACCGATCCAGGTCGTAAACGAAAACGTCATGTCAACGAGTGGGCTGATGTTCGTAGGAAATTATTAAAGAATTCTGGGAAAGAGTACGTTTCCAAAAAAGGTAAGAACGTTCCAGCCAAAACTATTAAACCACCATGTCCTCCAACTTGCAAGTTAAAATGCTCCAATTATTTTACAGAAGAAATCCGAAATACCATTTTTAACGAATTCTGGCAATTATCTGATCATACTAAGCAATGGGAATTTATAAATAAATTTACTAAAAGATTTGATAAAAGAAGAATGACAACTGAAGGTCCATCAAGACGAAAATTTACTACAAAATATTACTTACCTTTACCTGCGAATGATTCCACCTATGAAGCTCATCAAGTTTGTCTGAAGATATTTTGTGGCACTCTCGCTATCACCGATCAAACAATTCGAACAGCACATGACAAATTAGATGCTTGTGGAATTACTAGCAGTGACAACAGAGGGAAACACTTGAACCACCCAAAAAAGATAGATGAGGAGATGATACGAAGTGTCCGCGATCATGTAAACTCATTTCAACCCGTGGAATCCCATTATACAAGGAAAAATACAAGTAAATTGTATTTAGATAACTCGTTAAGTTTCCACAAGATGTTTTTAATGTACAAAAATTGGTCAGAACTTCCTAAATATAATAATAAAGCAGAAACTGAAAGACAATACCGAAATATTGTAAATGAACATATGAATATTGCATTCTTTATCCCGAAAAAAGATTTGTGTGATAAGTGCCACTCCTTTTCTAACGAAATAAGCCCGACTGAAGAACAAGTATTGGCTCATGACAAGCATATTTCAAACAAGGATACTGCACGAAAATATAAAGCAAAAGATAAAGAGGAGGCAATTCAAAGTCAATCAAAAGTAGTATGCGCAACGTATGATTTTCAAAAATTACTTAACTGCCCTTCTGGCGAAGTGTCTCTGTTTTATTATAAAAGAAAGTTATCATTGATGCATTTCACCGTTTTCGACACTGGTATTAAAGAAGCATCTTGCTATTTATGGCCACAAAATGTTGGCAAACGAGGAGCAAATGAGGTCGGTAGCTGTTTATTAGACTTTATTGAAAAAAAGGTTACTAATGGTGCAATAGACATAAGGTTTTGGTCTGACAATTGTACAGGACAAAATCGCAATAGAGTGATATACAGTCTCTACATGTATGCCAGTAACAAATACAATATTGATATAACACACAGATTTCTGGAGACTGGTCATACACAGCAAGAAGCAGATAGTGTGCATGCCCTTATTGAGAGATCTGCTAAGGGCAAAATAATATATACACCAGATCAGTGGTACGCGTTAGTTCGTTGGGCGAAAACCAATGGTGAACCATACCAGGTTATAGAAGTGTCTCAAGACATGTTTTATAATTTAAAAGAACTGTTACAAAACAGAAATTTCAAAAAAAACTCGTTAAATCAAACAGTCAAATGGAATAATATCAGGGAAATCGTCGTTAAGAGGTCGGAACCTCATATTATATTATATAAATATGATTTAGATTCTGATTACGTCTTCAGATTGAATACATTAGTTCAGACACGCCGCAATAAAAAGACAGTTGTTGCAAACTGCACCGATGCATTGAAACCACTATATTATTCAGGTAGTTTGCCGATTCCTGAAGCCAAATACAAAGATTTAATCCATCTTTGCGAAGCAGGACATATTCCTAAGCAATATCATTCATTCTTTAAAAATCTTAAAACGGGCCATGATGAAAATGATGTTTTGGAGAGTGATGAAGATGACTAATTTTTTTTTATTTAATAAACATATTATTTGCATTTAACTTAAAAGACTGAATATCGTAATAGGTACTTAAATTACGGGTTTACGTAGTAAAATATGATTTATTTGCATAACACGATTTAGAGATCTCATTTTCTAGTACAAAAGTGCATTTAAGTTAGGTAGTATAAATAAGGATTATTACGGTTTAAAACTTGATTTATTTTTAATCCTAAGTCTTTAAGTTAAGTTAACTTTAAGTTATGATGGATCTCATGCTAAGATTATTTAATTGTTTTGTTTTATGATTAATAAAATGTGCGTGATTAAATTACAAAACTATTTCTGGCTTTGGTATCCACTCCTGTTTCAGAAGGCAACTTTTAATATAATTATTTCAGGAACAAAGTATCGAAAGTGTTAAACTTGTTTGTTTCTACATAATTATATTGTCAAAGAATAGTATCGAAACTGGTAGATTCGATATTTGTTAAATTTTTATTAACGTTGAATACTATCGAAACTACCACTTTCGATAAAATTTTAGCTTTTACTTACAAGTTTAACAATCGAATGTGAAAAATTTAGAAAAATACATAAAATATTATTATTATGTTTAAGCAATACAAAAATACCTAACATTAGCTATCTTATAAGGGTACAATTTTTATAAAATTATTAAAACTTATTATTCTGAGTCAAAATAAAGCTTTAAACTGCTCTACTGTAAAGTAGTTGATTTGCAGTTTCGATACTGTTCGTTGCGGCAGTCGAAATGCGCCGTCATTAATCTCAGGACTTATCCGGTTAGAGGCGGTTCAGACTGGATCAAAGCCGATATTAAATTAATCGTTGGAAAGGCTTTTTCTTGAGCTGTGATGGGTTCACGAGTATTACTCCGGATTCCGGAACCCGGATTTTAGGCATCTTAACGTTACACATTTTAGCCATCACCATCGCAAATATAATCTATAATTATATAAAAAGGCTTGTCCTGACTGACTGACTGACTGACTGACTGACTGACGATCAACGCACAGCCTAAACCACTGAAGTTAGAAACTTGAAATTTTGACAGTAGGTTCCTTTTATGACGTAGGCGAGCACTAAGAAAGGATTTTTCGAAATTCGCCCCCCAAGGGGGTAAAAAGGGGGGTTAAAGTTTGTATGAAACTCCGTCATTTTTCGAGTTATACTCATGAAATTCGGTATTTAGGCTTTAAATTGAAAACAAAAAAGTACGTGTTTCACAGTTTTTAAAAATTCTACCCCCTAAGGGGTTAAATAGGGGTTGAATGTTTGTATAATAGTCCTTCGTTCTTCAAGTTATTTTTCAAGTTACGTTTATGAAACTTGATATTTTGGCTCTTGATTAAAAATAAAGAATTACGTATTTTACATTTTTTTTAAATTCTCCCCCCAAGGGGGTAATCTTATATATAAAAATGAATCGCTTAATGTGTTGGTAAGCGCATCACGCGTGAACGGCTGGACCGATTTCGCTAATTCTTTTTTTATTGTGTTTGTTATTGTTAGGAGAAGGTTCTTATGAAAGAAAAAATTAAGAAAATTGCGCGGAAAATTAGAAAATTTAAGAAATATTAACCACCATATTAAATTATTTCTAATGTAACCGCTTTTACAATTCAAACTTTTTTGATGTAACCTTATGGCGTTTGACATAACATTGACAGAATGCGTGCTGCCAATTTCGTCAAAGAGGATGTAAAAAAACTTAAGACAGGACAACGTCTGTCGGGTCCGCTAGTAACAATATAATGGTGAAGTATACTTACAAAATTTCCCGTAAGTTGTCGAATAATTTCCCGTCTTGAATATCAGTACTCATCCGGTTAGAGCCTGTTAAGACCGGATCAAAGTCGTTGTTCAATGAACCGTTGAAAGTTATGATTATTTTATGAATCTTACACAATCGGGTATCTTAAAGGGATTATTCATTTATTCATGACTGCTTTGATGGTGAAAACGTTTGACTTTCTTGTAATTGAAAACATTGTCCTGTTGGCCCACCTTTTATAATAATATAAATTCTAATATATTTTTTTTAAATATTTTCTTTTTAACGAACGAATTTCTGGAAATGTTGGTGGTCACTATAGTTAGTAAGGTTTCATTTTAGAATGTTTCAATTTAAATATATGTATTGTAAGTATCCGTTAGTAGACCAAATAAATAAGATAAAATATTCAAATTCAAAATAAATTTATAGTTCATGTAGGCTAACTTGTAGCTCTTATGACACGTCATAATCTACCACCGGTTCGGAATGCACATTCTGCTGAGAAGAACCGGCAAGAAACTCAGCAGTTGCTCTTTTCAAAAGATAAAATATTTTACAATAAGTAACCAAACTATGCTATGTAAGTATACAGTGCTTCCACAGTAAATATAAATAATATATTTACTTTCACGTGAATTTATATTTCTTTGAAAATCCCGTGGAAAAAGCGTGGATACTCTTTAATTTTCCAGAATGCAAGCTATCGTTTTGACTTTCATCTAGATTGGTTGAGCATTTCAGCCATGAAAAAGAGCCATTCATTCATATTAAAAGCTAGTGTGAAGCAGCTCTACGGTTTTGTGCAGCGCTGATGGGTGATGTACGATCACGTTTTCTTGAAACATCGTTTATGCTTTGATATATTAGCAACTATTTTTTACGCTACCCTTTATAGTTTAGAAAATAGAATGCCGTTTATAAAGTTTGCTATAGACTGGACACAAAGCGGTGACGGGCTAGTGGCTAAGACTTCGTCATCCTTGCCGGAGTTCCAGGGTTCGAATCCTTAGCACCTCTTAGATTTTAGAGTTATGTGCGTTTAAAAAAATTAAAATATTATTGACTTTCAGTGCAGGGAAATCTTATAGGAAAATAGAATAACTTGACATTATTTGACAATACCTAAAGTTCGATACATACAATATTAACATACAACAACATAAGTTTGGTGAAGTGCCTAATGTTAAATTTAATAATTTTATTTATAGTTTCGGAAATACTGCAGTTTAAAAGCAAAAATATACTTAATTAATCTTTCTCTTTCAATTCCACTGAGAATCCAAGAGCTGCCAGCTTCTTCAGAATTAGTTTGGAGGTTTCGATTCATTTTAGTTTCAATTTTAGAATTAATTTAATATTAATTTTTCACTTAAAAAAAATACATGCATTACTCATCTAATTTTGTAAATTAAGCAAGTAATATAGCTAAATAATATGTATTAAATCATTTATGTATGGCAAAATAATAAATGAAAGCACCCAGAGTTATGCCTTAGGGGTAAACCCTTTCGAAGATACAAATGATAACATCATTATATCATTATCTTGAACAAACAGATGATTATAATATTTGGATATTTTTTCTGATAATAATAAATTAGAATATTAATACACACTAGATGATGTCCGCGACTTCGTCCGCGTGGATTAAGGTTTATTGATCCCGCGGGAACTCTTTAATTTTCCGGGATAAGAAGTAGCCTATGTGTTATTCCAGATTATAATTTATCTCTGTGCTAAACATTCAAATTGGTTCAATCGTTGCAGCTTCATTAAGTAACAAACATCCATATATCCAAAAATTCGCATTTATAAAATTAAATAGGATAATAGGATTATTATCCTATTGGATTGATGATTTCATTCCACCTAAATCCTTATCATAGATCTAAATCAATCGTATTTTATCCAAAATCTAAAAATTTTAATTCGACACACTATATTTATTTTTAAAAAATTGCTGAAATATATTTGTTAAAAATATAACCAATCTATTTCAGACAAATATTTTATTCGAGGAATTATTGTACTCTTAATAGGTATTTACTGCTGGATATTAAGCATAGTTCTTTCAATTCACGAGGGTACGCGGCTCATGGTTGTGTGTGTGTCGTATCTATACGTAGGGTGTTCAATAATTATTGTCGTGTAGTGTTGTACAATTATATTTTGTCAAACTAATGTCATTGACTATTACTACATTTCATCATATCCTTAAACCAATCATCAATGCAGTCCTCCCACTTTTATTTAGAAATTAAATATAATTTTTTTTTCGAAGAGGTTGAGTTGGTTGATCCTCACAATCAATTACCAATATCTTGCTTTGTGTTTTTAGTAGGTACCTCGTAATAATACATCCAAGTTTCGTCGCCATTCACAATCGAAGCTATGTCCTTAGATTTGCCATTGGCAAAAAATAACACGATTTTACACCATTCGACGTGACGTTGCTCTTGCTGCTCGTTTAGCGTAAAGGGTACCCAAAGAGTACAAGGCTTTTTTACATGTAAATGTTCAGCCCCAATTTTGTGTAACGTAGCTACAGGAATGTTTAAAAGCTGCTCTAATTGCCGGTAGGTTATATGACTGTTTCTTCATATTGCTTTTTCCACACGAGCTACCGTTTCTGGCACTGTCACTTCGAAGCGTCCGCCTAGACAAGAATCATCGTCGAGTCCAAATTCGCCACGTTTGAATTGCAGATACCAGTGTTCTATAGTCCTTGAGGATGGTGCTTCTTGACCAAATACGGAAATCATCTCATCCATACATTCTTGTTTGCTTAAACCACGTTTGAAATTGTACTATGGAATTACGCGATAATCAATGACGCCATAGTTAAATTAATTAAAAAAATACTGCAACCAAGTTATACTTCGTAGAGCAAAAAAACAAACTGGTAATGTTTTGCTGAAAATAACACTTTATAAACATACCATTAGTTTTACTGCTACCCTTAAAAATAAGTGGTACGACAAGACTTACTGAACACCCTACGTACAAGTGGGAGCGAGAGCTTGCTCGCACCACCACCACCTAGGTTCCTAACAGGCACACACACGCAATGTGCATGTACACAACGTAACCACAAATAAAGCTCCCGTGCCCTCGTGAATTGCAAGAACTATAACTATTATTCGCGAGAAGAGATTTTTTTTTCGAATAAAATTTACTCTTTAGTAAAACTTATTCGATGTAAGTGAAATCGGGCCAATAGTGTAGTAACTAGTTATTTTTTATGTAAGTACACTTGACTGCCGGTTCTGTGTAATGTACGAGTATAAGTGTATCGTTCGCTCAATGTATCGTAAAAAGCAACCGTGCTTCCGCTTCCGGCGAAAACGGACAAGTCGGACAACGATATAGCAACTGCTGTTTCATATTTATTAGGCCACTGAAACGGCTACAGCTCAGAGAGTTCCGAAACTGAACGGAAATGGTACAAAGTTCGAAGAACCTTGAAGAGAATCTCTGCGAGATTAAATCAAACCTGAAGTTATAAGCAGAAGAATCTAAGTTACCGGCATAGCTTATGATGTTGAAGTGGAAATGGGAGGGGCACTTTGTTTGCAGAACTATGGTGGTATGGTGGAATACTAAAAATGCAAAATACCATAAATGCGAAAGTTTGTATGTTTGTTACTCAATCACGTCGCAAAGACTGAACCGATTTGACTTTAGCACATACTTCTTATTCCGGGAATTAAGAGAGTTCCCGCGGGATCAAAAAACCTCAATCCACGCGGACGAAGTCGCGGGCATCATCTAGTATTTCATGAAATCGAGAATCGCGTATCTTGCGGCCACAACGGATCCCTCGAACACGTTTCTAATAGTACAAGCAAACATGTAGTTATGGCCTCAGATACGCGATATTCCATTTTTATTTTATGTAGCAACGTAAAAATACCCCCGACCCAAACGAGCATAGAATGAACTTCGGTAGGGATGGGCGAATGTGAGTGATACAATCGAATGATAACTTGAAACTGAAGGGGCTGACCTTTTCTTAAAAAAAAAAAAAACAAAATAGAAAGTAAAATTGGATAAATCAGAAAAAAGAGTAAGTCTTTCAATGAAAGTAATTGTGCGAATTGAAATCATAATAATAATAATTCTAAAGAATGTTTGACAGTTACCTACTAAAAATATATTTATAATAAATAATTTATTTCCTAATAATATGCGTGCGGCATTCGAATGAGAAGTTTCATTCGATTGTTTACATTCATCATTCAGATACTCTGTAACGCTTGGCGCCATCTAGCGGACTAAGCCAATATTTAGTATCTATTTTTCTAAAATTCTAAGTATGTATTTAAATATATATTAAAAGTTATATAAATAAATAAATATAATTTACAAAACATTATAAAATAAATTTAAATAAAATCTTAATATATAAACATAATACTTAAACTTAAACGAGGGTCGTACGTAAAATGTAATGCACCGCGACTCGATTACCTGCAACGGTTGGAGACGTCTTTCTTTTCGTCTCCGCTGGAACGTAACCTACTGCTACTTAAGAAACTAAAATTTTACAATTTCGGAGACATTTTAATTTCTACAAAAGAAGATTCTTATAAACAGTTATTACAGTGTGTGATTGTTTATTAATAAAAAGGAATTACCCCGATATCGGGTGAGTGTTGTGAATTAACTCGATGTTCGCTAGGTACCTACACATTAGATTCCATCTTCATACATTTCATTAAAAATGCTGATTCATTTTCGAATGCTTGTTCTTTATATTTAAAATCTTAATAACTTTTAGATAGCCTAACAGTCTATAAAATGTTTAACATGATTATTCTGTTTAGAATGGAAATTTAACGTGTCACGTCACATACCTAGCCTATAGTGAAATATTGTTACTTTCTAGAAAATTATACCCAAAATCTTTTTGAATAAGAAATAGTTACCCTAAGATTATTATTGATATTCTGTTCTTATACTAATTAACTTTGTAAACGTAAACTATAAAAGGAATTACCTATTACCTAACATATGTTGCATTCGACCATTTTGCCTGTATGATTATCATTTAGTTCTCGCGTCTTTTATTGTAATTTTGTCTAGTTGGCCTCATCATTGATCACTATTTAATGCTTAAAATCGCCTATGCCATTTCATCTCGCCGTCATGCATCTTTGGCCGAAGATCAATGTTGTAGTCCAACTATGAAAGCGGACAAAATCTAAAACGCCCACTTTCGACTACATTCTAGGGTTCGTTCGTACCTTCTTTCTTCCTGCAACAACCTCGACCTGCGCTCATTACTTCTGGCGCGAGGTACCCCACTACACCTGGAGTGGACGAAGACTACTCGGCGACGGCGAGCACTACATATCAGGGCAGTGGCATTTTTCGATCTACTTAAATAACTACTTAAAGACTGTATAGTGCATACCTACCTGCGACCCGGCTCTCCGCGTGTTCTGATTAATTAATTTAGATATTTTTTTATACTTCTAATTACCCTCGTTAATAGAAAATTATATTCAATTGTATTAATAATTATTAAATAGATTCTACCTACCTAATTCTTTTTGTCCGACCCCTAAAACGCGACAATGGCGCCCACCTTCATATGTACTATACAGTCCTGAGCAAGTTTTGAGTAGGCTCGAGGTATTTTGTAGTTATCACTGGTGATGGTTGCATTTAGATATTAGATTAAGTTGTTTAACTTGTATGGATGACTATGCAATTTTAATTAATGTACTGCTCTAATTTAAAACTCTAACTTAAACTCTAATTTTTTTTTTTGCTCAATATCTAATAATTTTAAATCTAATTACTGACATACAAGTTGAACCTAGTTAAGCTGATTTAGTATTGTATCAATCAACTAGTGCTGTAGCTGATCATATTGTACGCAATCGTTTTAATTTGCAACACACACTCATCTGTTTTGATATTAATTCCACTCAATTTTATTCTTTTCTTTTCGAAAAATTAATAATGTCGTTCCCAATAAAATATTTATCTCTGCAAAAGTCAGAACTTGAATATGAGGTTGCCGTTCGTGGACTCACACCTGCAGATTCCGTAGCGGAACTACGAAAACAAATTGTAAAAATTTCTGTTTCATTACCTTCTGAAGATATACTAGAATCACATTTAGACCCGGAAATTGATCTAAAAGCAGTTAAAGAAACTTTAAATAAGTCTCAAAATAATCTTGCAATTCTAAAAAATAAAATTGATAAAAGCTTATATGCTAGAACCGAGACTATACTTAATCACGTACATCATAGAATAAATCGTATAACACCAACAGAAGATATCCAAGAAATGTATAAAGCATGCCGTTCCAATTACAAGGCTCAATATAACGATATACTTTCCTTGAAACCTATGAGTTGCCCTTTACCACCTGATATAGCTACCCCTACCGAAATATTAACAGCCCCTATTACTGAAAGAATCCTTTCCTGTGATAAAAACATAGCTAAAGAGATATCTAAAATTAAGTTTTCTGGAAAAACTTGTGTAAGAGCATTCATACAGAGAATGGAAGAGTTTATTCTATCTAGGGATATATCGCGTAGTAAGGTCATGACGTATGCTTACGAATTCTTCACTGAAGATGCACTGCACTGGTTTCGCTACACGAAACATAAAGTAAATTCTTGGGATGAGCTGGTACTTTTACTAAAACAAGATTTCAGTCACAGTGACTACGATTACAGACTTCTCTCAGAAATTCGTAGTCGTACTCAGGGCGAGCACGAAAATATCACCATTTACCTATCAATAACACAGGTCTACAAAAAAAGAAAAACTTTTTTTGCTAGCAATCCTATTATATGATTTGATGAATTACTTGATAATAAGTCGTACAGAAGTTTTTCAAGGTCAAAACTACGTGTAGTTTCTGAACTACCCTCATCCGAAAAAAATACCCATTTTGCTATGTTTAATGTGTTCGTATTCCGCCAATTTGTGTGATTTTCCGATAATATCATTATGTCGTCATATAGGAGGAGTTGATTAAATAATTCGAATACATTTTGTTACATTTTTGGTGCAGATGTAGTGACAAAACTCAGAAAACCTATAACGGCCTTCATAAAAAGGGCGTATTTTGACTCTTTTAAGATCGAGATCAAGGGCTTTAACCATCCCTGGGTACAAAATATCATGTGCAAATTGTGTATTGAATATTCGAGTCAGTGGTCGAGTGGTAAACGAGCACAATTGAGGTTCGGTGTACCTATGATTTGATCAGAACCAAAAAACTATTTTGATGATTTTTATTCTTGTTTAATCAAATTGCATGGGGTAAATTGAAAAAAAATGACATATCCAGACCTACCGTCTGCTAGACGGCCTTTACCACTCTCAGACGATACTATGAGGGCAGCACCATCGGATTCGTCGGAGACAGATATGATGGAGGTATCTTCAAATGAACGAGACAGTGATCTTGAATCATCAGCGGCGCCCGTATTCTTTACTCAGTACTTTACGTATTTACCATTGCTAAGAGAGGTCTGAGACTAGCATCGAGACTTAAAGAAAGGAATTTAATTGCTACAGGCACGAAAGTCTCATTTTGTCGTGAGCGTGACAAAGAAAAAATTTTCAAAAATTTCTTAGGTAATGAAAGGCAAAAAATGACGTGGAATTAGTTCAGGACCTTCTAGATAACTTTAAAAAGGTTGGCTGTAGCATGAGCATACAAGTGCACTGCATGCGCAGCCACTTGGACAAGTTTCATGAAAATCTTGGCTCCTACAACAAAGAACGAGGAGAGCGCTTCCATCAGGATCTAAAACTGACGGAAAATAGGTACCAAGGTCGTTGGGATGAGCATATGATGGCAGATTATTGTTGGAGTATCACATGGGACAATCATAGCAATGAACATTTAAAAAAATCTGAATAAGAAGCTTCCTAGCTGTAAAATAATGCAATTAAATGTTTAAAATTGGCTTATTTTGTCTTTTTTAGACATACCTCGTATCTCGAAAACTACACGTAGCATTAAAAAAATAAGTATGCAGTTGTAATCCGGGTACCCAATATACTAAAAAACAGTTATAGTTTTGGCTGCAACATTTTCACTGTAGACCTGTGTAATGCACGGAATGTTCTCGCGGCTAAATAATCGTCTCTCCGAAAGTGACCAACTTGAGATTATCCTGCATAACATACGACCTTGTTATGCAAGTACACTCGCAGCTTCACCTGGCGTAAAGGACATTGAGACACTAAGAAATGTTTGTCGCAATTATGAAAGCATTCAGTCACGACTTAAACAATTTCGTGAACCTCCTAAGGTTAATTCAGAAACTCTCGCACCTGAATTTGCCTACAACAAACCAAGTACTTCTGGAAACACTAATTCAAACTATAACTACAATAAGAAACCTAACCATTATTTTAATACACATTCTAATAACTACAATAAACATTACTACTCACAACATTATAATTACCAAAACAAAAATCACAAACAAGGCCATTCTAGTAACACAAACAACACAAACACATATCGAACTAATACCACTAACACAGAATCATCATCACCTAATCAAAATAAAAACTTACCTGTTACTGCTGTCTCTTCTGAACCTACAAACGTTTTTTGCCCTAGGTGTAGGAACAATACTCACTCTCTGAAGCAATGCAAGTTACCTCATTTCCCCATATGCTTCAAATGCGGAAAGAAGGGAATTCGCTATCCGGAGTGTCAAAATTGTCAGTCTAATGAACCTAATACAAAAAACTAGGCAGTCTGGATTGTCGATTCAGTGCAGATACTAATCGTACTAACAATTTCAATGAATCTGAATGGAAAGAGTGGTTAGAAACTATCTCTAAATATTTTTCTTGCTACACTGCCTCGTCAATCCAAAACTCTAATATCAACTCACGTCCGTATGCCTTGATCGAGATCAACGGTCTACAACTGACAGGCTTACTCGATTCTGGTTCATCTGCTACAATATTAGGTAATAATTCTCACGAAAAGTTAACTAAATCTGGATTCAAACTAAATAACTGCGAAAATCTACAATTCGTTGCTGCGGACGGTGTGAAACTAAAATCTATTGGTTTTATTAACTTACCGGTCTCTTTTGCTAATCAACTACACATTATTAAAGCTCACGTAGTTCCTCAAATCCTAAACGACCTTATCCTAGGTATGGACTTCTGGAATACATTTAACTTATTTCCTAAACATATAAAAAATGTTATGTTGAAACAGCATGATGTTACACTAGCTGAACTATCACTTAATGAACATAAACATCTTTGCTCGTATGATCACTTAACTCCAGCTCAAAAAGTGACAGCAGATCACATTATATCAGAATTCCGCAAAAATTCATACGAAGAAAGAGGTTTAGGACGTACATCTCTTATCACTCACACTATTGATACTGGTGATGCTACTCCTGTCCGACAAAGGTACTATAGGATGTCCCCTGAAAAACAACGACTCCTAATCGAACAACTAGATGAAATGGTGAAGGAAGACATCGTAGAACCTTGTGATAGTCCTTGGTCGTCACCTGTTCTGCTGACCCCTAAGAAGAATGGAGAACTTCGATTCTGTCTAGACAGCCGCAAGTTAAACGCAGTCACTAAGAAGGATGCGTATAGTTTGCCTTACATTTCTGAAATCCTGGACAACTTGCGTGATGCTAAGTATCTAAGCAGTATCGATTTGTCCAAAAGCTTCTGGCAGATCTTAATTAAAGAAGAAGATAGATGCAAAACTAGCTTCTATATTCCTTCTCGTGGCACTTACCAATTTAAATGTATGCCATTTGGCTTAACCAATGCACCAGCTACACAGCAGAGGTTAGTCGATAGTTTATTCTACGGCCCTGAATTTGAGCACATGGTATTTGCATTTGTCGACGATATTATAATAGTTTCGCCCACTTTTGAGAAACATATATCGCTTTTACTACGCGTTCTAGAAAAACTAAAATCTGCGAATCTAACCATCAACTTTACCAAAAGTCAGTTTTTTAGGCAACAGCTAAAATACCTAGGTTACGTAGTTGACTCTAATGGCCTACATGCTGATCCTGAAAAAGTTCAAGCTATTGTTAACTATCCAACTCCAACTAATCGAAAGGAACTAAGACGATTCTTAGGTACAGCCTCATGGTACAGAAGATTCATTCCTAATTTCAGTTCTTTAGCTGCACCCCTTAATAAGCTGACCTCACAAGGCAAAAACGCACCTTCATTCTTGTGGACTTCTAAAACAGACGAGGCCTTTAAAAAGTTAAAGGATTGTCTCATTTCTGCGCCTGTGCTAACTTGTCCTAACTATTCTGAACCTTTTGAGGTGCATACTGATGCAAGTGATTATGGCATCGGTGCTGTTCTAACTCAGGTGCAGAATGGTGACGAAAAAGTTATAGCGTATATGAGTAAGTCACTATCTGATCGCGAACGTAATTTCAGTGCTACTGAGCGTGAAGCGCTGGCAGTTCTAACAGCCATAGAACACTGGCGCTGTTATTTGGAAAACGGTCGTAAATTCACGGTCTACACCGATCATGCTGCCTTAAAATGGTTCATTAATCTTAATAACCCTACTGGCCGATTAGCTCGTTGGGGTGTTCGATTATCAGCCTACAACTTTGAAATAAAACACCGTAAAGGCTCTGAGAACATAGTACCTGATAGTCTCTCACGTTCTGTTCCAATAGCTGCTATAAATGACGTTGCTAATTCACCTTCCAACACGTCAGATCCTTGGTACCTTAATATCTACAATGGATGCCAAAATTCTCCAACCTCTTTTCTTAATTATCGAGTATCTAACAATAAGCTTTACCGCTATGTTAAAAGTCTAAATCCACTAACTAGAGAGTTTGAATGGAAAGAAGTTATACCTGCAGAATCTAGGACTGAAATTATTTCTAAAAACCATTCAGAACCCACTGCTGGTCATTTTGGCGTCTTTAAGACACTAAAACGACTAAGTCTTAGTTATTTCTGGCCTGGTATGCATCGCGACGTCACTAATTTCGTTCTAAATTGCGATACATGCATTGCCCATAAACACCCTAATCACACAACTCTTGGAGTCATGGGTAGACCTAAAATCTGCTCAAGACCTTTCCAAATGATTAGTATTGATCTAGTTGGACCTCTACCAGCCACTCGGAATCAGAATACATTTTTACTAGTTGTAGTCTGTTGCTTCAGTAAGTACTGCTTATTATTTCCTATAAGACGTTCTACTGCTAATATAATTGCTCGTCTTCTAGAAGAACAAGTGTTCCTTGTACATGGTATTCCCAGTACAATTCTCATGGACAACGGGAAGCAATTTACGGCAGTTATTTGATCATTATAAAATACCCAATATTCTGTACACACCCAAATATACACCTCAAGTGAACTCTGTAGAACGCTATAATAAAACCATAATGACGTCTGTATCAACCTTTATCGAAAACGACCACCGATCTTGGGATACTAATATACCTAAGATACAATTCGCACTCAATAGTTCTGTTAATGTAGTTACTAGCTTTACACCATCATTTTTAGTTTTTGGTCGAGAACTTATAAGCTGTGGATCTCACTACGTAGATTCTGAAACTACATCTGCAGATGACATAGTTTTATACCTAGAGACGAATACGCCGAAAATTTAGGAACGCTGCGCAAGGTATTCGATAAAGTACAGTCATCGCTACTAAAGGCTCATTCTCGTAGTACTGTTAACTACAACTTGCGACGCAAATATGCAGAGTTTAATCCAGGTGATATAGTTTGGAGACGCACATACTATCAAAGCGACAAAGACAATAAATTCGCAAAGAAACTCGCTCCTAAATATATAAAATGTCGTGTCATTAATAAAAAATCACCCTTGGTTTATGATCTAGAAGATCTTAACGGAAACAACTTAGGGACTTGGCACATTAAGGACCTTAAGTTGACAAATATTCATTACTAAATTAAGCTATACTTACTACATAGCCCTAAATAACTCCTACTCCACTTGTATTACAAAAGTAGTCCACTGTAATTGTAAATGATGAAACTTCTACTGTTAACTACAAATTAAATACTACTATTTTCTAACAAAGTTTTAATGTCTTACGACCTAAAAGTAAGATATTTTGTTTTGATATCCTGACGACCTAAAAGTTGAGGTATCTTATATTTTCTTAATATTATTCACTGACCTAAAAGGTGAAAAATATTAACTTAACCAGTTATTTAACTTTACCAGATCATCATTTCAAAACTACAGTTCTTGGACAATTATCTGAACATCTACTACTTGTTATGTGTGAGTTTTTGTTGCTAGATCACAAATACTCTGTATGCTAGGACGCAGCGACACTGCTGTAAAGTGCCGTTGCTATATTTATTAGATTGATGGATGAACATGAAGGAGTGAATGAGTGAATAATGTGAGAGGAAGTATGAATTTAGAGACATATAACTTTTAGGCTTGATATACAGTTGAGTACGGATTTCACTAGGTAAAATCCTTACCTAAAAAGGGGGATATGTAACGCTTGGCGCCATCTAGCGGACTAAGCCAATATTTAGTATCTATTTTTCTAAAATTCTAAGTATGTATTTAAATATATATTAAAAGTTATATAAATAAATAAATATAATTTACAAAACATTATAAAATAAATTTAAATAAAATCTTAATATATAAACATAATACTTAAACTTAAACGAGGGTCGTACGTAAAATGTAATGCACCGCGACTCGATTACCTGCAACGGTTGGAGACGTCTTTCTTTTCGTCTCCGCTGGAACGTAACCTACTGCTACTTAAGAAACTAAAATTTTACAATTTCGGAGACATTTTAATTTCTACAAAAGAAGATTCTTATAAACAGTTATTACAGTGTGTGATTGTTTATTAATAAAAAGGAATTACCCCGATATCGGGTGAGTGTTGTGAATTAACTCGATGTTCGCTAGGTACCTACACATTAGATTCCATCTTCATACATTTCATTAAAAATGCTGATTCATTTTCGAATGCTTGTTCTTTATATTTAAAATCTTAATAACTTTTAGATAGCCTAACAGTCTATAAAATGTTTAACATGATTATTCTGTTTAGTATGGAAATTTAACGTGTCACGTCACATACCTAGCCTATAGTGAAATATTGTTACTTTCTAGAAAATTATACCCAAAATCTTTTTGAATAAGAAATAGTTACCCTAAGATTATTATTGATATTCTGTTCTTATACTAATTAACTTTGTAAACGTAAACTATAAAAGGAATTACCTATTACCTAACATATGTTGCATTCGACCATTTTGCCTGTATGATTATCATTTAGTTCTCGCGTCTTTTATTGTAATTTTGTCTAGTTGGCCTCATCATTGATCACTATTTAATGCTTAAAATCGCCTATGCCATTTCATCTCGCCGTCATGCATCTTTGGCCGAAGATCAATGTTGTAGTCCAACTATGAAAGCGGACAAAATCTAAAACGCCCACTTTCGACTACATTCTAGGGTTCGTTCGTACCTTCTTTCTTCCTGCAACAACCTCGACCTGCGCTCATTACTTCTGGCGCGAGGTACCCCACTACACCTGGAGTGGACGAAGACTACTCGGCGACGGCGAGCACTACATATCAGGGCAGTGGCATTTTTCGATCTACTTAAATAACTACTTAAAGACTGTATAGTGCATACCTACCTGCGACCCGGCTCTCCGCGTGTTCTGATTAATTAATTTAGATATTTTTTTATACTTCTAATTACCCTCGTTAATAGAAAATTATATTCAATTGTATTAATAATTATTAAATAGATTCTACCTACCTAATTCTTTTTGTCCGACCCCTAAAACGCGACAACTCAATGCTCATTCAAATGGAAAACCATTCAAACAATTAGGTACTGAAAACTCAATCTAATGAAAATTAGAAATTTACATTCCAACGATTCACGATTAACAAATGAATATGTATTTTGATTGCAATTTTTTTGAAGAATGAGAGAGTAGTATAAAAGTCTTGTGTGGTGGTGCATGTAAGTGGTAGTGGCATTGCTTGCTTGGGAACTTGGCTTTTTTGCTTGGTCGGGAAGGTAAGCGGTGCTTAGCTTTTAATTGCATGTTTGACCATACAGATATTTTCTTGCTAATCATGAACTTCCGCAAAATAACGATTCTATCCAATACTAGCGGACCCGACAGACGTTTTTTTTTTTTTTTTTTTTTTAATCTTTAATTGAAGGCTTTTACGTTACAACGTATGTCAGCCTTATCGTACCCTAAACAAAATATAAAACTAAAACACTATTTACACATGAATAGACTGAACAAACTGCACGCTTCGTCAGAATTTGGATTTGCCAATAAATTATGAAAGACACCAACGTGCAGTCTGTTCAGTCTTAAATCTTCCATCAACCGGACTCTATCAGACTGATATCGGACACATTCCACCAACAAATGGTGCACATCGTCCAGGACACCACAAACGTCACAGTTAGGGGAAGATGTTTTTCCCATAAGGTAACCGAATTTGTTGGTTGGAATGTGTCCTGATCTAAGCCTATGTGCCAACACTACATATTTCCTTTTCATCCTAGTATAACTGCTCCAAGGTACATGAGGAGGCTCACACTGCAGCGTTCTATACCATATCCCTTTTTCTAGAGATGACTTGTCAAAATACTCTTTCCATTCTCTATAACATTCTTTTCTATATTTTGGTAGTGTCTCGGAATAGTCGACCATAACTTTAACGCTTTTACCTTCCTTGCAGCCCTGTTTTGCTAAAGTGTCAGCCTCTTCATTACCTGACAAGCCTATGTGCGATGGAACCCATTGCAACCTCAGATCCACGCCCTGATTAGTCAACTCATCTATAGTAGCTAGCACTGCATAAGCTACCGAAATACCTCTAATACCAGAGGCGGATCGAGCTATATGCTCTAGTGCACTTTTGCTATCGGTACAAATGAGAACCTTTTTATAATTAGTCATCTTAACATAAGACAGTGCCTCCGAAATTGCAATGAGTTCAATCGTCATAATACAAATTTCTCCATCTATCCTTAAACAATCATTATCGTATAAGTTACAATCCTTTTTTGTAGCAACAAAGAAAGCCGCACCTCGCCCTTCATCACTTTTTGACCCATCAGTATAAATAACAAACCATCCTGCATATTTTTCTCTAAGCTCCCTAACAACCTCAAATTTTAAATTATTCACCTCACAAGATTTCTTGGATTTTTTAACACTTTCTAAATTACATTTAACAATATCTTGAATCTTAATATTAGTAACCCAAGTCCTTAATGTAAACATTTCAAGACACTCAGAAGAAACAATAGGTTCCGCCTTTACCTGATCATATACTGAAACAAGTAGAGGCACCCTTTTATTTACCCAATAATTATTATTACCATTACAAAAACCACTTAGGACTTGAATTAAATTAATAGTCTCATTCTCTTTCCAGGATAGTGACTTCAAACAATATTTAATGGCTAAATACTTCCTTCTTTGTTTCAATGGTGGAATACAAAGCTCACACTCCATAACGTGGATTGGAGTAGTTTTTATAAATCCTCCTGTGGTTCTTAACGCTTGATTTTGCAACCTATCTAATTTAGCTAAATGACATTTCGCACTATTATCGTATATAAAAGACCCATAATCAATACGACTCCTTATTAACGCTAAATAGATCTGTCGCAAATGTTTAGAGTGCACGCCCCAGGCTGCTCCTGCCAAAACATTAAGTAAATTTAAACATTTTTGTACTTTAGAAACAGTTTCGTTAATGTGCTTACCCCAACGCAAAGATTTGTCCAACCATATACCTAAGTATTTGTAAACCTCCACCAATTCCAAGGAAAAGTTGTTTACTTTTAACCCTACTTGTTGTCTTCTATGACCCCTACTAAATATACAACATTTAGACTTTTTAACAGATAATTCCAGACCAAGATCATTTAACAATTCATTAAATATTATCAACGCTCCCTGTAATTTGCTAACACTCTCAAGAATATCTTTATTTGTACTAAATAGAACGAAGTCATCCGCATATTGGCATAAGGAAACATTTACTATTTTATGGAAAATCTTTACTGTTACTATATTAAATAGTATTGGAGACATTGGATCACCTTGCGCTAAACCTTTGTATGCAAATCTAGTAATAAAAGTCCGCCTATCTACATCTTGAATTTTAAGGTGCCTTTCACTTAAATAATTCCAAATATATTGGCATAATCTTTTGCCAAATCCAAATTCGTCTAGAATTACAGTTAGTTTGTCTATCAATACATTATTGTAGGCTCCATCAATATCCAAAAAACATGCTACTGTTTGATGATTTACAGAAAACCCAATCTGAATATGAGTGACTAATCTTGCCAAGCAATCTTGACAGGAACGCCCTCTCCTAAATCCTGACGTAAATGGAGATAGCAAATTATTTTTTTCAGCAAACCATTCAATCCGTTTGGTCAACACCGAATGAAGAATTTTGCAGATACAAGATATCAGAGATATAGGTCTGAGCTTTTTGCTATCATCTGACGTATGGTTCGAATTTGGTTTTGGTATTGGCACCACTAGAATATCACGCCACTGTACTGGTATATTGCCTGTGTCTACTATGCGATTGTACAAATCCAGCAGGTAGAGTTTTCCAATCGTTGGTAAATGAAAGATCATAGAATACGTGATTCCATCATCGCCAGGAGACGTATCTTTCACTTTTATGCAATTATACAGTTCTTGCAAAGTAAATGGACTGTCTAAAGCCGAATTCGAAGAAAAATATTCAGGTACTGTCGTAACTACATAATCAGGGGCGAGACTTTGTAAAAGCTCAACTTTTTGGTGATGAGGAATATAACATCTAGGTGATCTAAAACCTTTCATCCAACGTAAACGCTGCCACATGTCGGAGGTTGAAGTTTTTTCATTAACACTATCACAATACTTCTGCCAATTTATTACCTTCTCTTTTTTAATCGCAGCTTTAGCCTCAGTTATTTTTTCTTCCAAAATACCTAAATTATCGGGTGTAGGGTTCTTACGAAATTGTTTCAATGCTAATCTACGTCTAGCTACTAGTTTGGATAATTCTTGATTCCAATACGACTTAGGTTGAAAACCCTGCTTTGGATTATCACAAGTTTTTACCATCGGAATAAACAATTCAGCTGCATTATTTAACAAATTTATAAAGTTGTCATATAATGACTGAATATCAGAATTCAAGTTACATGAAGAAAAATGACTTTCCAAAAACTTTGTGTAGGACTCCCAATCAGCCCGTTTGAAATTACGTTTTTGTGACAGAATTACTGAATCCTTATAATTAAATTTAATCTTAATGAAAAGATGGTCACTCCCCAAAGATTCATTCATAACTTTCCATTCAAAACCCGCCCTGGGTTTATATCACTCGACACAAATGTTATATCGGGAGATGTCTTCTGAATATTATTATCAACATATTTAATTCTTGTATGATCTCCATCGTTAAGGGATACATAACCAGCATCTAAAGCGGCCTCATAAATATTTCTGCCTCTAGTATCCGTTTTATATGACCAATTTGTATGGTGTGCATTAAAGTCTCCTGCTATTAAACAGCTACTAGAAAAAAGCGAAAAAATATGTTCCCAATCAGAAAGTGAAGTGTTAATAGATGAAGGACAATAAACTAAAATAAGATTCTTAATATCATGGCAATTTAACAATTTTATGCATTTCATTTCTATACCCACATTATTAATTCTCAAAGGCCATTCCTGAATTTGTATAGATTTGTGAATAATAAAAGCTATCCCACCATATGAGTCCTCTCTATCCTTTCTTAATATATTATAACCACTTATATTAAAATGAGACTCTGATTCCAACCATGTTTCACAAACTAAGGCAATATGAATTTTTTCTTGAGACAATAACAACTCAAACTCAGCACGCTTATTTCTAAGGCTTTGTGCATTCCACTGCAAAAAATTCAATACAAATTCTTTTTTACCATGAGAGTAACTAGCCATTAAACAAGAAAGTAAATATTTTTCCAACTATACCTCCACTTCGAATAAAATTAATTACTAATTCCCAAATTTCCTTAACTAATAACTTACTTATCAACTCTAATTTAGTTTCCCAACTATTTACAGACTTTAAAATGTTTGAAATGTTCTTAAAAATGTCTAATAACTGTCTTCCAAAGCTTTTTTCATACCCTTTCTTTTTATTTACTTGTTCTTCTCCATTCTGCTGTGTATTTTCCTCAAATATTTGCTCAAACCAACTCGCCTCTTGCTGGTCTTCTTTCCTCTTTGCTGGTTTTTGTTTCTTTTTCCTCTGTTTCGCTCCTCGATTTATTATTTCCGGCTCAGAATCTTGACCTTCTGTCGGTTCACCAACTTCTTCTTTAGACATATTTCTATGAATTTCTGCAGTCACCAAAACATCCCTGTAGGATCTATAGTTTTGAGTCTGAGTCTTGCTTGGTTGTTGAGTATTCTCGACTTCATCCTCTGATAATAAAATATCAGGATCAGTAAATTGAGATTTCATCTTCTCAGAGAATATTTTCAATGCATCTCGGTAAGTGCAGTTCCTCTCAGTCATAATTTCTCGAATTTCTTTTTCTTTGAGAAAAGTTGGACATTTTTTATATAAAGCCATGTGTGGACCTTTGCAGTTCACGCATTTAAATAGAACAGTCTCACAATTTTCATGATTACCCCCACATTTTGGACAAATAATTTTTTGGCAAGACCGGACCTGATGCCCAAACTGCCAGCACCCACTACACTGTGTCACAGGAAAGGTATACTTTTCCACCTTAAATCTACAACCAAAACCGAACACAAACGCTGGTAAAGTTTGGCTTTTAAAAGCTAGGCGTATTGTTTCCGAATTGACCCATTCACCTTTATCAGTCAACCTCCTTAGCCTTCTCACCGATACTATTTCAAAATCAGCTTTTATATTCTTCAATATATCTTCATCTGTTTCTTCTAAGTCTACTTGTCTAACGATACCGTAAGACAACGCAATCTCATCAGCAGGTTGGACTCTAAAACCTAAACTTAATAATCTTTCACACTCCATCAGTTTATTACCGCTCTCCCGATTTTCAAAAGAGATTATCGCCTTGTAAGGGGTTTTATACAAAATTCTATTGATACCCTTAATATTCTCCGATCTCAACAACTTCGCCATACCGAATTGTTTTGGTAATAAATCTTTAGATATAATGCATACCCGGAATTCCGTACATTCTCCGCCAGTATTAGAATAACTACTAGCACGCCGCTTAGCCCCCCGCTGCACTTTAATAAACCCTTCCTCATCAGCTGAAACAACTTCCCTCCGTCTCTTCTCAAGAACTCTCTGCTCGCTCTCATTCCGCTTCGGTATTGATACAACTTGTAGCTCATTCCCGATTACCATTTCGTCCTCAGACATGTTGCAACTTGTATCACTGCCTTGTTGAATCATAATAACCTCCTGTGTACCGAGGTAAAAGGCGCCCGGCGACGGCCGCCCGCACCATCACAATACGAAATTATACAATCCCCAATACCACTATATTATAATAAAATTCACAAGTTTGGTTATAGTAAAAAGTACTACAAAAAATGTTTAATCGTAGCACAATGCGCTAGCGTCACTCTCGATTAACGACCGACGCGCGCGCCACCTGGACCCGTACTGCCGACAGACGTTGTTAAGTCTTAAGTTTTTTTTACATCCTCTTTGACGAAATTGGCAGCACGCATTCTGTCAATGTTATGTCAAACGCCATAAGGTTACATCAAAAAAGTTTGAATTGTAAAAGCGGTTACATTAGAAATAATTTAATATGGTGGTTAATATTTCTTAAATTTTCTAATTTTCCGCGCAATTTTCTTAATTTTTTCTTTCATAAGAACCTTCTCCTAACAATAACAAACACAATAAAAAAAGAATTAGCGAAATCGGTCCAGCCGTTCACGCGTGATACGCTTACCAACACATTAAGCGATTCATTTTTATATATTAGATACTAGCGGACCCGACAGACGTTGTCCTGTCTTAACTATGAATATTGAAACTCTTTGACGAAATCGGCAGCACGCATTCTGTCAATGTTATGTCAAACGCCATAAGGTTACATCAAAAAAGTTTGAATTGTAAAAGCGGTTACATTAGAAATAATTTAATATGGTGGTTAATATTTCTTAAATTTTCTAATTTTCCGCGCAATTTTCTTAATTTTTTCTTTCATAAGAACCTTCTCCTAACAATAACAAACACAATAAAAAAAGAATTAGCGAAATCGGTCCAGCCGTTCACGCGTGATGCGCTTACCAACACATTAAGCGATTCATTTTTATATATTAGAAGATATAAGGACTATCTTGTCATTGAATAAAAAAAAACGTAGCCTGCGTGGTGGACTTTGGCCTAAACAGCATTGTAGAGGAAACCTGTGGCCTGGTGGTTGGTTTGAAGTGAACGAATGAATGGTTTTGGAACAATCTCTAGACTTGGAAAATTAGAATAGTAAATACACAACCCGTCTAGACTGTACCATTTTGATGTCGATACCGATCGCGATATAATAAACATGATGAACGGGAAGAAACTTAGCTCGTTTGCTTTTCAAACTATCTGATTCTCGTGACTCCATTCACCTCTGCATCGTTATGAATCTTTAAAATTCATGTTAGAGTTCTTTGATTTTCCGAGATAAAAAGTAGCTAAGAACACTCCTTTTGTCTGAATTAAAAGATTATTTATTTACTAGACGATGCCCACGACTTCGTACGCATGGATAAAGGTTTTTTGATTCCCGCGGGAACTCTGTAATTTTCCAGGATAAAAAGTAGCCTATGTTTTAATCCTGGGTATGAGCTATCTCCATTTCAAATTTCAGCCAAATCGGTTCATTCGTTGTGGCGTGAAGGAGTAACAAACACACACACACATACACATACAAACTTTCGGCTTTATAATATTAAGTAGTATGATATGATTAGTGTGATGTGATTTTATTTTTGTACCCGATTTAGCCAACCAAAGCCAAAAGGTAGAGTATATGTATGTATGTGACTATTTACGAATGCTCCACCGTAGCGAATGAATTTCTGAGCCGATTTTGATGAATAAGGTGCCAATCGATTCATTATAACGGTCCGGATGACATAAGACATAAAAAAACTGAAAACTCAGCGATGCGTGCCTGGGATCGAACCTCTGACCTAACCACTACGCTATCAGCGCTAACACGAATGGGGTGTTTTATTTAGGTAAAGGATTCAACATTTTTTTTTTAACACTGGGAAATGCTTTTAGGTATCCCTCTCGGAAACAAGATTGATAGATAGATAGATAGATAAAAACTTTATTGCACACAAGAAAGAAACAAAAATAAATAAAACTTAAAACTACGCATGCAAAGGCGGCCTTTGCATGCGTAGTTTTAAGCAACAAGGTAGTTTAACTAGTTTCCGAGAGGGTATGTGGGACTCATTGGCACTCCAAAATACCCACTAAAACCCAGCGGCGCTCCTGCGCATCGCCTGAAGGCTGGGTTACGGGAACACTTGCGTAATTATCCGCAACCCAGCCAGGATTCAACCCTAATTCAACCCTGCATTTTAATTAGTCGACGGCAAGACGAACGGCGCATATAGCGTCTGCGGACGTCATCGCGCGTGGGAGGCCTTGTTATGTCGCCTTATTAAAAACTGGGTGTCGGGAGCTAGGGACACTAGATGTGTCTTTAAAGCGTGGTCTCCACTGCAACCTTTTGCATAATAATGAGTGGGAAAAGGCTATGCGGAAAGGACTTTTTTTTTAAATATATAGACTAGCACTTGACTGCGATCTCACCTGACAAAATAGGTTACCATAACCTAACAAAGTTGCCTTAGTGCCACTTTCACTGCTCATCAAATTACTCTTTTTATTCGCTTATTACAAACAAAAAAAAAATTATACACTTAATATACAACGTGTATTGAAACTCCGAAATAATACTGAAGAAGGTGAACGTGCTCATAAAACTGAACAACTTTTCCCAAGGAACCTAGGTCAAAATATGAAAAAAAAAAAAATTACCATTTTTGTAAATCAATCAGCTGATCGTCAATTTTGTATGGGAGGTCCAAATTTTTTTTTTTCACTAAAATATTAATATTATAATACAAAATTAATAAAAAAATACAAATATTTTTAAAATTATAATACAAAAAAAAAACACAATGTCAATTTTATTTTTTTAATATCTTAACTAGTTTCGTAACTAGAGCTTTTGTTTCCTATTAGAAAAAGAGAGCGCCATTGCAACATAAGTTCACGATTCAGTAGCTCCATACAGTCTCCATACAAAATTTCGTTTTAGAAAGAGACGGATACAGCCCGCAGCAGCAGCTGATGCCCGCGAATTCGTACGTGTGGAGTTAGTTTTTAAAATCCCGCTTGAACTCTTTGATTTTCTGGAATAAAAAGTAGCCTATGTCACTCTCCAGGTCCTCAACTATACCCATGGTAAAAATCACGTTGACCCGTAGCTCTATTGCAGCGTTATTGAAGGACAAACAAACACACTTTCGCATATATTAATAAGGATTCCTTTTTTGACCAATTTATTTTCTATTTTTTCTTACATGTTACATTTTCGATTGTAATTAATGAATATTCGCATTTTGATAACAGTGAAATACCCGATTATCGCAGCCATTTTTGTTACTGCTTCCAGTTTAATTCTACATCCCGATTCTCAGAGCAGTGTCGTTTTTCAGCCACTCCTGGAAAGCTCCGCCGTCAGTCTCGCGGCTCAAAGCAAGTTTATGACCACTCATTTACATTTCCCCGCGTGCTTGATTAAATTGTCCTTTCAGATTTTCATTTTCTGTTTGCATTTTGCACTACCGCGAAACTTTGAAAAGCTTTCAGTCTTTGAGCGTCGTGTTTCAGTGTCTTTGTTGTTTATGAATGAAGTAATTTTCGGGGGTTTTGCAACCTTTGAGTGTTAATAAATACTCAAAGTGTGCGACAGTGTGTCGATTTTCTAAAAGTGATTGCATCAGTGTGTCGATTCTCTAAAAGTGATTGCATCAGTGAGACGATCGCAGTGGCCTCTGATTGGCTGAATTTATGGCGTTCTGGCTGCATTCGTGCATTATAGCAAATAGCGGGAGGGTACCAGCCAATCAGAGGCCATTAATAGATGATTGCATCAGTGTAACGATCGTTAGGGCGCTTTCAATTTATGCGTTTCTTGACGGCCTGCTGCGGTGCCGAAGCGGTGCGTTAGTCGTACTGCGCACGGACGTTCGTTTTTTTTCATACAAAGTGCTCGGTACCGTTGCCGTCTTGTTGTCGAGCGATCGCGGTACCGGCGCCGCGCTATAGCCGCACCGCGCACTTTGTATGAAAAAAAACGAACGTCCGTGCGCAGTACGACTAACGCACCGCTTCGGCACCGCAGCAGGCCGTCAAGAAACGCATAAATTGAAAGCGCCCTAACGATCGTTACACTGATGCAATCATCTATTAATTCTTAAAGTTGTGTAAACTTGTGTAAATATTATGTCACGTCTCGGAAATGGAACCAGATAATTAATAATTTATTATAACTTAGTACTTTGCTAATTATTAGGGTGTAGTCACTGACCCATGTGACATAGCTCCCATTCTTATAAGAATACCTAATACGTATACCTAATGCTCATAATGTTTTTCATTTTTTTGCCGTATCTATCAGTTATTCGGGTAGCTGTCATCCACCTTTGGAATCCTTAATTCAGATGTTATGATTAAGCGACAACATGTTTTTATGAAGGTTTGCAAATTTGAATTATGAAGATTAAAAATTTCCTCGTTTTATGAGGCGGAGATATTTTTAATTCCATTATGAATATCGTAAGTGGGTCGTCAAAAAGAAAAATTACCTTCTTTGGCGGGTAGCGATTGATGGAGCGCGAAAATTGGAAAAATTGAAATTCAGAGCGCGTGGAATAATTTCAACGATTGTGCCGATACTGAAATTATAGACTACTTGGAAATACTTCTCCACAAGTTTTTTAAGCGTTTAACGTATCTTGAGTGTTAAAAAAATATTGTGGAGTACCTCTAGTAGTTTCAAATTCATTACCTATTATTATGGCCTATATGAAAAAATGTTCAGTCGTAGATCTTAGAATTATTATGCACGTGTCAATTGTTGTCAATAAATAAACAAAACATACATTTCCTTGTTTTAACATTCACTTGATCGAAAATAACTCGCTCATTTATGTACCTAATGTTTCTATTGTATGTTAGGTTAACGGATGTTTATAAGGATAAAATGGAACTTTAAAATGGAATAATGCACAAAATAGCTAGACTCCCAGCAATAAAGCATGCAATGCAGGGAGAGTAAAAGGTTTTTCAATCCAAAAACTCAAGAATATCACAAGCCCTCAAGCGATAACACAATATTACGGGAGCTCCGACCTGAAAAGACATCCCGAATTACTGTTATCAGGTACATGTAAATAAAAACAATTTAGGTCCGTTTCGCTTCTGGCCTCTATCTCGTCGCTGGGATTTTGATGGCTTAGCGTTGGGTCTCTTATCTGGAAGGAGTATGTTTTTGCAGTTTATTTTGTTAAACCCTGATGCAAAAACGATGGGGTGTTATAACGTCTCTCTCTCTCTCTCTGTCTGTGTCTGTCTGTGTGTGTGTGTGTGTGTGTGTGTGTGTGTGTGTGTGTGTGTGTGTGTGCGTGCGTGCGTGCGTGCGTGCGTGCGTGCGTGCGTGCGTGCGTGTGTGTGTGTGTGCGTGCGTGCGTGCGTGCGTGTGTGTGTGTGTGTGTGTGTCTGAGTGCGTGCGTGCGTGCGTGTGTTGATTGCGCTTCTAATCGCTTTACTTCGATAATTGAGGCTTATTTTATTCTATTGTTACGGCATTCACAAAGGTTGTATCAAATAGCCGAGATTCCACGGATCATGGAGCGCTGCGAGCTCTCTTTCGCTTTAATTAACCTACTCGTGGTAGTGTTGTGCCGGGTAAGTTATATCGAAATAAGTTGGATATTAAATCCATGCGGTGTAGCATGGTGCGGTCTAGATAATAGGCAATTATGGTGCGGGGAAAATTTAGACGAACCATTTAGTGCAGTTGCACCCTAAGTATCACAGTTGTACCTACATACAAGTGTAAATAAAAAATGTAATACACCCCCGACTTGTTACAACGTCCTTATCGCTAGTCAGTAATCGTTAAAATAAAAATATGTAATCCGCCATTTTGTGGCGGCGGCCATCTTGGACCGATTTTCATCAAACACAGCTAAGAACACTCTCGACTAATTCACCTTTCTGAAATTAGGTATTCTGTGACATCACTAAAAAAGTCGAGAAATGCAAAACTCAAAATTATATTAATTTGGAAGATTTTAATAATTATACCTACCTAATCATCTATTTATTTAGAAACTCGACACGATTTTGGCTTTAAACGCAATTATATTGTAATAATTACTTGCTCTTGTTTGATCTTTAAAGATATTTTATTTCAAAGGCTTTAGAAAATTAGGCGATTGAAAGAATACATAGTAAAAGACTACGTCAGGGTTCCACAGTAGCGGTACGCGCGATTCCACGAATTTTTCTATGTAGAACGCCGCAGCGCCGCCGCAGAAGTAACGCAGCGACCCCGCAACGCCTTATACTTCCGCAGCGCATCACTTATCATACCACGATTGCTCTATGTAGGACGCCGTAGCGCCACCGCAGATGCACCGCAGCGACCTCGCAACTTGTCTTGATGATGTAGCGCACAGTAAGGCAAACCACGGATTGTTCTACTATGCAGGGTGCCGCAGCGGCGCCGCAAAAACAAGGCAGCGACCGCGCAACCTGTCATGGTTTCACAACGTAATGCCATAACAACGCAACCCTGAGTTCTTTTTAAGCTATTGCATGGCTTCTATCGCGGGCCTTGAGCGTGGAGACCGAATCCAGAAATTCCGTAACGAAAATAACTCCTCTCACCGCTAGATGGCGTTGATAAAAAATGCTATGCCAATAGCTTTACCGCGGCAGTCCCCGAGTGCCACACGTCTTTTTATTCAATGAGAAGATAGTCCTTGACAGCGATCGCATTTGGTGGTGACGATGCAACCTAAAGCTGAAATCTATAAACCGTACTCTCACTCAGCTCAGACTCAAGACAGAGTTAAAACGAGACATTATTTATGTCAGAGCAAAGGGGCTCGTTTTAATCTCTATCTTAAGTCTAAGTCTGAGCACGCTCTATAGATCTCAGCATTAGACATTAGCGGGTTAACTTGGAAGAGGTATGGCAGTGTACATTACCCATACCCCAAATATGTAATGTGTAACTTAACCAGTTTATTTTCATTTGAAAATGTAGTCTAAATTATACAAATTGAATTTCAAGTTTTCGCATCGCAGATGTGACGAAGTTAATTTGTATCTATTTCCATTTATCTCTGTCTGTCACCATTAAATTTGTTTTAGAAGTTTGCTTTGAAAACCGTTTCAAAGGGCGGATATTATATTAGTAAACTAGTAAACGAGTACTTACTTAGTACGCAAAAATAATAATAACTATGAGATACGCGGTGTGAAAAATTAAAGAAGAGCCTTTGCAAAATTGAAAAAAAAAGACGTGTGGCACTCGGGAACTGCCGCGGTAAAGCTATTTATTGCATAGCATTTTTTATCAACGCCATCTAGCGGTGAGAGGAGTCCCGTGTCAGGTTATTTTCGTTACGGAATTTTTGGATTCGGTCTCCACGCTCAAGGCCCGCGATAGAAGCTATGCAATAGCTTAATAAAAAAAAGAGGTGTAGCACTCGGGGACTGCCGCGGTAAAGCTATTGCATAGCATTTTTTATCAACGCCATCTAGCGGTGAGAAGAATCCCGTGTCATTTAATTTTCGTTACGGAATTTCTGGATTCGGTCTCCACGCTCAAGGCCCGCGATAGAAGCTATGCAATAGCTTAAAAACAAACACGTAACACAATAATAAAAACAATAATGGGTTCAGCCGAGAAACTATTTAAAATAATGAGACGCGGCGTGTGCGCATTAACGCCTCTGATAGACGACGCGTGCGGCGCGAGCGCCGTGCGTGCGGCTGGCGGCGGGTGACAGAAGGGTAGAGTTTTGGATCTCTTTCGGTTCGGACAATTTTTAGCGCTGACCCGAAATCCAAGTATTATTATGTCAATGGCTAGTGAGGTGAAAATAATTTTGAATTTGAATTGACAAATGCCCCAAATGAAATCCCAAGTATTCGTGTCAAAGGTGTGACGAAGTCAATTACAAGTTTTCGCCCTTTCTGTATTAGTGATTTGTATTGAACCGTCCCTTTGATGGCCATTTCAAAGGGTTCGAGAACGTTCTAAGGGTTCATTAAGCGACAATGCAAACGGTTTTAAATAGATTGTATAAAGGTATTGCTTGTGGCAATGTTTTTTGTCTAAAGGCACGTGACAATTTGCAGAGACGTTGCTTCTACTTTCTATAGAAATACTAGCTTTTATTATTTATTTATTTCAATTTACTATATATACTTACAGGATGTCCAAAACGTATACATGCTAAGTTATTAAAATCTAATCTTAAAAATCTAATTGCACTCGATATACCTAAGATTAATAATTATAATAAAAAATAAATTAATAATAATAATTAAAATTAGGTATTGAACCAAAAGTATCGATACTACTCATGTATCGATCTTTTTTTCGAATCCCGAAGCATCATGCAAACTTGACGCCAAACTTGATAGTATGTAGCCTCCTTAATATTAATCAAGCCATGGCCACACGGAGTGACTTCGTCCTGTGGTCCGCGGCAAACTTTTTGCAATTACCGCTCCAATAATGGGACTTCGATTGCAGTTGCGGAGATATGCGGAGAAAGATGGACTAAGTTTTACGTGCTCTCGCATAATTGCTACCAGTCCATGTACTGTGAAGTATTACTTGGTAGATAAGTATCAAGATTGGGCGTTGCGCACTAGCGCATTCGATAAAAACAATCTGTCAATTTTCTGCATATACAATAGAGAAATTCTGAGAAAATATATGGTAGAAAATCCGTCAGTACTTTTTAATATTATAAATGCGAAAGTTTGGATGTATGTATTGATGTTATTCAATCAATGACTGAACCGATTTAGCTGCTCTCCATCTATTTCTGTGGCAAATATCAGCCAAATCGGTTCAGTCCATCAGAAGTCAGAGACAATAATATGTGCTTTTAAGGACAAACCCCAAACACTCCGAAAAGTGACCTTTGAGATTTTTTATAGAACCTAAATCTTAGATGAAGTCGCAGCCACCAGCTAGTATTTTTTACCTCTAAAAGCATTTCCATTTACTCTTTCTATTACAATCTATTACAGGCAGGAAGCGAGGCCCGTTCCGCCTATCTAAACACATTATTATGGTCAGAAGTTCAGGATTCTTTTGGGGCGAGTATGAAAAGGTATTAATAAGCCGACGCGGAACGTTATCTCAAAAAACCGGAAGGTGTAAACGCGGCATTAGACCGCGGCTGGCTTTTAAGCCGTTTGGTGTGAATAGGGTTTTTATTTTTTTAGATTTTGGAAAACTAGCTGTTGCCCACGCCCTCGTACGCGTGGATTTTGGATTCCCACGGGTACTCTATAATTTTCGGGGTTAAAATGCAGCCTATGTGTTAACTCTGGGTACTTATAAGCTATCTCCAATCCAAAATTCAGCCCAATCGGTTCATTCGTTGTATGGCGTAAATCCATCCTCTCAAACTTTCGAATTACTATATATATAGCTACTCGTGCTGATTCACTGACTGATTGACTGACTCAATGATCACCTCTCCTGTAAAATTTTGTATGGAAAAATTTTTTTTCACTCTCGGTTTCGTATAGAGGACAAAAATTCATTCGGAACAAAAATATGGAGAGAGCTGATGATTGAGGATTTTGAAGATGGGTGAGGAGCACCGGCCAGGGTATCGAAGATAGGTAGGGGGTGTTCGACCAAATGTCACTCGAAACCTCATCCAATTGGCAAAGAGCCGAAAAAAAACTCCAAAATGGCGAATTCAAGATGGCGGCCATACAAATTTTGTTTGTGTCTATCTCGGAGAGTATAAGAGATGGAAGAGTGGTTTCTTGGCAAAAGATGATCAAGAGCCGAAGGTCCACTTGATGAATAGAAAAAAAATTCAAGATGGCGGAATTTATTTTTTTCCATACAAAATATATGCAAGACTTTATACGGTTCCTTTTCAAAATTTCTGATGGTTTCGTAGAGAGGACAAAAATTTATTTGGAGGAAAAATGGAGATGGAGAGGATTTCGGAGACGGGTGAGGAGCACGGCCAAGGTTTCGAAGATAGGTGGGTGGTATTGGAACAAAAGTCACTCGAAACCTCATCCAATTGGCAGAAAGCCAAAAAAAATTCAAAATGGCGGATTCAAGATGGCGGCCATACAAATTTCGTCGGTGTCTATCTCGGAGACTATGAAAGATGGAAGAGTGGTTTCTTGGAAAAAGATGATCAGGACTCAAAGGTCTACTTGATAAATAGAAAAAAAATTCAAGATTGCGGGTTTTTTATTTTTTCATACTAAATATATGAAAGGCTTTGGTACGGTTCCTTTTCAAAATTTCTGATGGTTTCGTATAGAAGACATAAATTCATTTGAAGGAAAAATATGGAGATAGCTGATGATTGAGGATTTCGGAGACGGGCGAGGAGCACGGTCAGGGTATTGAAGATAGGTTGAGGTTGCCCAAACAAAAATCACTCGAAACCTCATCCAATTGGCAGGGAGCTGAAAAAAAAAACCACCAAAATGGCGGATTCAAGATGGCGGCCACACAAATTTCGTCGATGTCTATCTCGGAGACTATAAAAGATGGAAGAGTGGTTTCTTGGAAAAAGATGATCAAGACCCGTAAATCTACTTGGTGAATAGAAAAAAAAATCAAGATGGCGGATTTTTTTTTTACAAAATATATGGCAAATTGGGAATTTTCATGTTCCTTTTCAAAATTTCTGATGGTTCGGGGAAAAATATGGAGAGAGCTGATAATTGAGGATTTCGGAGACGGGTGAGGAGCATGGCCAGGGGATTGAAGTTAGGTGGGGGGTGCTCAAACAAAAATCACCCGAAACCTCATTCAATTGACAGTGAGCTGAAAAAAATTCAAAATGGCGGATTCAAGATGGCAGCCATACAATTTTCTAAAAAGATGACCAATCTCGAAGATCTATTTGGTGAACAGAAAAACCGCGGTTCGCTTTAGCGAGCCGCGCACCCACGCGCCCTACTAGTTTTAATATATAAAACAAAGTCGGTTTTGTTCGAACACTTGTAACTCTAGAACAGCTGGACCGATTTTCATGATTTTTGATTTTTTGTATTTGTCTCCGTTACATTGGAAAATTGACGAAAAAAATTATGAAAAAATTTCATTTTCTCATACATTTTATATTGAGCGGTTTTTTTAATGGCAGGGAAAGTGAATACCCCGGAAAAAATCGTAACCTAAGTCATGCGGACGAGGTCACGGGCAAAAGCTAGTTTATAATATTAGTAGGATTTTCTGCATCCTACTGATTGATGTTTATGCCATTTAATCAAATAAACCAATTTTTGTCAAGGAGACTTTGGTCGTGGCTAGCTGCTATCTTTTAAATGCTTCATCATTTAATAATGATTTTGTTAGAAAAAAAAAACTGACCACTCTTAATATTATGCTCTTGACAAAACGTATATATTATGTAGTGACGCTTTGTGAAGCACTTTATTCCAAGGAATTCATTCACACGAATCCACTTGGCAAAACTACTTGCACCTAATAAAAGGAAACACTCTGTTATCTATCTTTTCTAACAATCACGATAGTTAATCAAGATAAGCTATCACCTGTGATTCACTAAATTAACCCATTAAAATTGCGTAAAAGCCGGTCACATCATTCAAGTTACTGGAGTCAGTAAATTAATTCCAGTTCTTAACAGGAGTGGGCGTGTCATTGGATGGGTGATTGATAGTTTCATAAATTTTCCTATCGTCTATGTTCCGGAGGGCACGTTAAGTCATCTGTCTGTTTTAACTATAAATAATATCTAAACACTAGCTTAAAGCTAGTGTTTAGATATTAGTGATAATATGTAAGCCCGCGGCTTCGCTCACGTTAGGTTCGATTTTTTAACCCCCCATTTAACCCTCTTGGGGTTGAAATTTTCCAAAATCCTTTCTTAGCGGATGTCTACGTCCTAACAGCTACCTGTATGCCAAATTTCAGTTCGATCAGTCCGGTGGTTAGATAAGTTAATAATAAGTGCGTTGATAGATCAGTCAGTCAGTCAGTCACTTTTGCCTTTTATATATTTAGATAATCCTTATATCTTAGACTTCAAACACATTGGTAATTTGGTACAAGTTGAGTCTTAACTCTTAAGCGAAAAGATTTGGGAGCATTAAAAATCCCCGTACCTTAATGATCATGAAATCGCTCTTTTGAATATAATTTGTTGGTTTTATTGAAGAAAAATATAATATTTAATCGGAACTTTAATTAACAAAAACTTACCGATAAATTGAAACTTGTGTCAAATCGTATTGAAAAGGAGAATCAAGCAATTGGTTTACTAAACTGTACCGAACCTTCACATCTATATATATATAAAATTAAAAGTCCTGACTGACTGACTGACTGAGATATCAACGCACAGCCTAAACTACTGAAGTTAGAAACTTGAAATTTTTACAGTTAGTTCCTTTTATGACGTAGGCGCACACTAAGGAAGGATTTTTGAAAATTCAACCCCTAAGGGGGTAAAATAGGGGTTTGAAAAATCGAACTTAACGTGAGCAAAGCCGCGAGCAAAAGCTAGTTAATTATATATGGGTAGTGTTGAACTGGACTGGAACGACAATAATTACTGGCCTAATGTAAAATGGTCATAAAATGTATTTATAAATAAATACCATGTCATAAATCATAATATCACACCAGTAAGTAAATACATTGTTATTGGTATTGCAATGCGTTGGACGATTTCGCTTCTGATACAGGTTTTATGGGTTTTTGGAGTTAAAAGTGACGTTTATAATGGAAGGGGCTACCATGCAGCTATCGGCATACCAAACGCATATAAGTTGATGAGTGAGGAGGGATTTATCAAGAGAATCGTTGGCGGTAAGGAAGTTACTTCCGCAACTTTGTACCCATACCAGGTAAGTTTGGAATTTTTGTCCTTTATAACAATATTAGCTAGTTTTTACCCGCAAATTCATATGTGTTGAGTTAGGTTTTTAAAAAGTCCACGGGAATCCTCTGTTTTTTGTAGGATAATGAGTAGCCTATGCATAAACATAGGATTCCTTCATACATAAGGCTATAATATCACTCTCCAAGATACCCATACATACAAGAAGTCACGTAGGTTGACTCTTTATTGCGTATGTGCGTCTGGTCCGGGTGGTAGCGTTGCAAATACAAAAGTCATAGCATTCCGGCTGATATTGACATCGGTAGTTGATCTTATATGACTAATAAGCGAACCGACCGTCAGCTGCCCAAGTGGCAGGGCTAGTGGTTGTGGGACAACTCTAATTAAGCTAGACCTCTGAGCTGTATGGGCGCTCATACAATTTAGAGGTCTAGCTTAATTGGAGTTGTCCCACAACCACTAGCCCCGCGGGTGCGTCAGCTGACGGTCGGTTCACTTGAGAGTCAGCCGAGATCTATTGAAAATGATGGCAATCGATCGGAATGAAATCACTAGCTAAAATGCAACGCTACCTCCCGGACCAGTCCATTTATTATAACTACTTGTACCATACAAATATTTTAGTCCTTGCTCTAAACGCATCGTCGTCGGTTATTAATTACACCGAGTCATGGTATGAGACGCACTGCACAGATGTCGATTGCAGCTCATTAATTATCTCAAATTAATTGAGATTATACGAGCACTGCATGTGTAACTAGATTATCTAAAGTCTATATTGCTAGACCTATTTAACTGAAAATTAATAGCAACAAATTAATAGCAATTTCATACATTGTAGTGGAACTTCAATGTTTTTATGAATGAACTAGAATCTAGTTACTAGATGATGCCAGGACTTCGTCCCGATCAGTCGGGTCAAAATAAAAAAAAAGTTACAATTTTTCTGTCAAGAAATTCTCAGTAGGTAGATACTTGCCTGGAGTCACCCCCGTGCCTTGCAGAGCACGTAAAGCTGTCGGTCCTGCGCCTGATCTCTCTCTGGTCGTGTCGAATTTTCCGTCCCATCAGGCTATGAGAGCGAGGGAATTGAGAGTGAGGGAATAGAGACATAGGAGGCTAATCTCTTTGGAGATTGGCCACCGTGGCCGGATTCGGTCAGGAGGACATTTATTTACTTTATGACTAGCTGATGCCCACGACTTCGTCCGAGTGAACTCTTTGATTTTCTGGGATAAAAAGTCTAAGCCTATTTAACTCTCCAGGTCCTCAACTATACCCATGCAAAAAATCACGTCGATCCGTAGCTCTGTTGCAGCGTTATTGAAGGACAAACCAACAAACCAACAAACAAACACACTTTCGCATTTATAATAGTAGTAAGGATAGGATTGGTAGGATAATACTTTTGTTACCTATTGTAATTTTTTTTTTTAAAAGAGCACCCGCCGAGTTTATTGCTGGCTCTTCTCGGCAGGAAGGGCATTCCGAACCAGTGGTAGATTCATCGACGATTCAAAAGTGTAAAAGTTTATTTGAATAAAAAATATTTCTTTTCTATTCTCCGCTATTCCAGGCCGGCATTGTCATAACGCTCACTTCAGGGCATACCTCATTATGCGGTGGAGCTTTGATCTCCAACACCAGGGTGCTGACAGCGGCCCACTGCTGGTGGGACGGCCAAGTCCAGGCGAAGCAGTTTACCATCGTCCTTGGATCGCTCAAGATATTCTCCGGCGGCACCAGGGTCCCCACCAGCGATGTGACCGCCCATCCCAAGTGGAACACGGAAGATATCACCCATGATATCGCCATGGTGAAGATATCTCGAGTCTCTTATAGCAGTAAGTGGTGTTAGACTAGAGAAAATCTTAGTTCCGAACCGGTGCGTGGTAGAGGGAATGATTCTATTATATTTAGCCAAAATCCTTCTTAAAATTTCAAGACTTGGTAAGCGCACGTACTCCCCTCTGCTGAATACATGTACAACGTACGTTTTAGCTTGTAAGTGTGACAGCTTTTGAGCTAGTGTGCGTTCATAGAGACATTAAGTTTTTTACAAGAGTGTGCGGAAGTGAGTAAATGTGTGCTGTACGTAGGCTGTACGTGATTACCTCACCTCCCGCAGAAAGTGGCAGAATATATTCAGCACTAAATCTGCGTAAAGGCTCGTCCCGACTAAATGGTCGAAGGATTCACCACTCCTTTTTATTTCGCAGGTAGTATTCAAGCAATACCATTGCCAGCAACGTCTGATGCTAGTCAGAGCTTTGCTGGGTTGGCGGCGGTTGCCACTGGATATGGAAAGACTAGCGATGGTAGGTTCCTTTTTCCGTACCCAACCAACGGTACCCTACTACTAAGCCTGTCAGTCCGTCTGTCTTTCAGCGGGCTGTACCTATCTCACGAACCATAATAGGTACTTGAAATTTTCACAGAATGTGTATATCTATTGCCGCTATGATAACAAATCATAAAAATAAAAATTAAAGGGGGATCCCTTTACAAGGAACGTGATTTTTTCGGCAATCTTTGCTCGACCTTAACAATCGCTGTTACGATGGTACGGAACCCTTCGTGTGCGAGTCCAACTCGCACTTGGCTGTATTTTATTTCTCTTCTTGGGCTTGATTGGCTGAATTTATGGCGATCTTTCTGGATCAATGCATTTTAACCAAGCGAGAGAGTATCAGCCACTCAGGCTAGACCGCACTCTCACTCAGCTCAGACTCAAGACAGAGTAAAACGAGACAGATTTATGTAAGAGCATATTTGTGTCTCGATTTAACCTCTATCTTGAGTCTGAGCTGAGTCAGAGCACGCTCTATAGATCTCAGCATCAGAGGCGATTGCGGTCTTCACATTTAGTAGTTCCTATAGACGTTAATTGTACCTTTTAGTGACGTATGAAGTCAAAAAAAAAGAGTAATACATAATTAATTATTTCAGCACAAAACGGCTTCCCGAGCTCAACCTCCTTGCATCATATAAACCTGAACATCATCACTAACGCAGTCTGTCAGGGGAAATTCGATATTACCATACATGCAAGTCACCTGTGTACCGCTGGCGGCCGGAATATTGGCACTTGTGAGGGGGATTCAGGGGGTCCATTGACTGTTATGTGGAAAAAGAAACGGACTTTGGTAATATTTTTTTTCATAGTTTGTTGCCAGCGTCGCGTCGTCCCTGGCGTAGTGGTGATCGCTGTAGAATAGAATAGAATCATTTTTATTCGAATAAACTTTTACAAAGCGCTTTCGAATCGTCAAATTAATCTACCACTGCCTGGTTCGGAATGCCGCTGTGATCGTAACTGGAAGGTCTTGGCTTCGATTCCCAGCGGAGGGGCAATTTGGGAATTTATAATTTCTGAATTGTCTCTGTGTGGTCTGATGGGAGGTTTTGGCCGTGGCTAGTTACCACCCTACTGTCAAAGACGTGCCGCCGCAAGCGATTTAGCGTTCCGACATGATGGCGTGTAGAAAACGATTATTATTTGGGTGAATCTTTTTTTAATCGATACAAAAACTTCACGAAATGTTCCCGTAAAAATTTGGGATTCCAACTCTTCAATACTGATGCTGCAGGGCTACTGCCCCCCCTAAACTGTGGGGATTCAGGAACTATCTCTTATGAATAGTTATTTCAGGTACCAAGTAAAGACTACATCGTTGAATTCCAAGACCCAACTCCTCAATCCGGATGCTGCCTGCAGAACCCCTGGGTTCTGCCCACTTAAACTGGAGGAACACTTTAGGAACTGTCAATTGTGAATTGAAGAAGCGGACGAAGTCGTGGGCGTCTGCTAGTGCAATCTATACCCTAAAATGTAAAATTGTATCTCCAAACTAATAACCATACTTATAATTGTTCCAGGTGGGAATAGTGTCCTTTGGTTTAGCAGATGGTTGCCAAGCCGGTTACCCGTCAGTGTACACCCGGGTTACATCCTTCCTCGCGTGGATACAGGCTGGTCTTTGAACCAGTGCTTCTGGACCAGTAGTCTGCAAACCACTGGAGGACCGCGGCAGCACTAGAAATAGTCCGCGAATTTTGTAAAAGTTTTTACTTATAGTCTATTTTTCTACTGTGTAACAAATGTAAAATAAACACCCCCGACATGTTACAAGATGTTGTAATTGAGTGATGCGATTAGGATGCTAATCGCTAGTCAGTAATCGTTAAAATAGAAATATGTAACCCGCCATTTTGTGTCGGCGGTCATCTTGGACCGATTTTCATCAAACATAGCTATGAACTCTCCCGAATTATTCACACAGACACACACACACATACACGCACGATATTTAATTGCTTAACGCACAAAGTGCTTTGGATCGAACCTGGGACTACCCGAATAGGAAACGCAGTCCTAACCGCTAAGCTATCACTACTTCCCATTTACCGCAAGATGTTGTAAATCATTCGCGCCTAAATAAATTAAAGTGTCGTTAGTTAACAATTTGGTGTCCCTAATGGGCCTTGACCAGTTATCAGGAATGAAGGGTCGGCCATGATTTATTTGTTAATTACTATTAACCATGTATTAACTAAGTTTTGTTGTATCGGTCAGGTCCATCGAACTATAACGCTCAGAAGCGCAATAGTCCCATTTTTAGTAAGCCCTTAAAGGCCAACTACGCAGTATCGTCGCGTCATTACGACGGCAGAATATCATTAAAAAATGACGTACATCACGATCTGATGATGGGATCCTGGAGAAATCGAGGAAACTCTTCAAATTTTATAGGCACAATTGATATACTTTGTAGCGTTTGAAGTCGGTTTTGTAAAAATAATTTTTACGTTTGAATTGTTAACCCAAAAAGCTTACACGACATTAGGTGCAAATATTAACAGATAAGTATTACAATTTGTACGCGTTCTACCTTTGTTAAGGCACAATGCAAAATGACTGCAATTATCCCCTACTATTGTAATTTCTGCGAGCCACCCGATTATCTTTCCTTGTTTCAACACATTTAACCTAGCTTTGTGAGCTTTGGTTGCAAATCCGGATGTAGTATAAACTATACGGGGCTATAATAATGTTCTTCTAACTGAGTTCATAGCCTTGTGGAACTGCGATCTCCTACTCCGAAGTTTCGATCTTCCGAAGGTTCTGATGTCTATTGTGATGAATTATTTGTCTGGTGGAAGGCTTTGGCCGTGGCTAGTTACCACCCTACCCTCAAAGACGTGCCGCCAAACGATTTAGCATTCCGGCACGATAGCGTGTAGAAACCGATTAGAGGTATGGGTTGAATCTACACTGCCATACCAAATTAGTCGCTACCATTTAAGACTGCATCGTCACTTACCATCAGGTGAGATCGCAGTCAAGGACTATCTTGTCATCCAATAAAAAAAAGTAATTTTTAGCAGTAAAAGCGAGCTTGTTTAAAAAATATGTCAGGAAGAAAAATGAGCGGAGAATAATTTTCCTATGACCAAAATATTACTCCACTTCTCATTATCTAGTTTCTGACCGCTTTCTGAGCGAAGTGGTTATGTTATGAATAGCGTGTACTTACTTATCGAAGCCTAAAACATCGACGTCCCTTCGGATGGGCCATTTAACTTGATTGAGTAATAGTTATTCTAAAAACGTGAGCGTTCTATCGATGAAGGCACACGCACACTACGGTCCCACGAAATTAAGTTTTCGGGAACAACACGATCATTTTTTCATGTAATATCGACAATATTAATCGGTAGTGCAGAAAGGAGTATTTTTAGATCACTCCCATGACTATAAATGCTCAGAAGCGTAATAGTCGAAGCAATGCTAAGCCACATTTAGTGAGCCTTTAAAGGCTGACTTCACATTATCGTTGGGTTAGTACTACGAGCTCACAGAAAATTATTAAAATATGTTGTGAAAGGGTGTGATAATTTATCACGATAACATCAAAAAAGTACCAGTATCAAAAAATAATTACATGGCACTCACACATTCATAGATTGTTCTGAGCTAATTTGGAGCTGAACTTTGTTAGAAACTTCCGTTCTAAGCGTTGTTGTTCGATGGATCGCTCTTTCTTTTTACTTAAATAGTTTTTGCCCGTAATTTCTTTCGCGTGGAGTTAAGTATCGTAAATTCTATATGTCAAGCTGAATTCACGTCGCATCGAAACGTGGTTCTGTTGCGGCATGACTGTAGGGCAAACCCACAAACTAACAATCAAACACACTTTTACGGTTATATATTAATACTATAGGAAGCATAGGATAGGGTAGTTGGATAATATGAGGAACTCTTTGATATGAAACCTTGCCTACCTTTAAGGCTACGAAGCCTTGATTACCTACTACAATTTTAACCTGATTGTGAAATTTTCAGTTCATTTCAAATCACATTTATTTTGTGTTTGTGGCCGCAAAAAAAAAATGTTTTAAACTGCAGTGCACAGAGACCCTATTAAAGATGGTTGCGAATCTCCTAAAGCTTAATTGATGAATATCCCCCGTTTGGAATGTTTCCAAATAGACAGAGTTGTTCTGTATAAGTTGTTCGGAGTTATAGTGCTCGTTGGTTTGCAACTTTGTGCGTATCAAGTCGAATTAATAATGTATATCGGGTAAGTTGGCGATCTCTTTCTCTTAGTAGCCACTTTTAGTTTCGCCATATACCGACTAATGCATAGTGATTTCACAAATAACCAGTACAATAACAAAGGGAACGCTCCAGACTACGATAAATAAATAATTTACAAGATAGAATAATTTGCAATATAGTGGTCCAGAGCATTGAGTTGTACGTTAGTACAAGGTTAGTACATAATTATTCAATGGTCTTGAGTCGATAAATTAATAATCGATCTTTGAAATAAAAAAATGATTATTTTTTTTTAATGTAATGTCTCTATTTAAATATGTGAAACTAGATTTGTGAATTTTATACCTACATGTTTTGACAGCAATGTAGTAAAATCCATATTAAGAGCTCAATGCCAAAGTAAATTGTTTTGGCAGGTATTGTTGTCCTCTAGGTGGTAAAGAGGGTCCTTTACCGTTTCAATATCTGTAGGGCTAACATGCGCGCCACGAGAAAACTTTGTCAACACGTTTACTCGTAATTTCTATATGAATTTCTATAGAGATTCACGAGTAAACGTGTAGACAAAATTTTCTCGTGTTGCGCACATTAGCCCTGCAGGCGTATACTTCGCGAGAAGACGTTAAGCTTTCCCCTTCGTTGCGTCTAATCCCGCTGCCTCTATTAAGGAAAGTTCAATTGAATTTTGGGGATGTCAATGTAGCGTTATACCGCGGCTGAAGTATAACTGCAAGTTCTTGCAGAGAGACGATTATAGAAGAGTAGAAAAACACAGGCTTGTTGTGTACATTCAATGTGACAGTGGAGTGGCATATATTTACATTTTTACATTAGACTTATCTATACTAATATATAAAGCTGAAGAGTTTGTTTGTTTGAACGCGCTAATCTTAGGAACTACTGGTTTGAATTGAAAAATTCTTTTTGTGTTGGATAGTCCATTTATCGAGGAAGGCTTTAGGCTATATAACATCACGCTCCGACCAATAGGAGCGAAGCATCAGTGAAAAATGTTGCAAAAACGGGGAAAATTATCCATATTTAAAAAATATTCTTTTAAAAACTTCTTAATCGCGATCATAATAACAGAAATTGACGCGGACGAAGTCGCGCGCAACAGCTAGTATACTTATAAAATTACATGCTATGCATTGGGGTAGCTGCTTATTAACTAAACCCTACGTGAGAAAATCGCTGATGCAAAAATAAAGAGTCTGTTGGAATGAATTTACAATTGCGGAAAGGAAGATATGTTATGGTCATGTATCATGAAATCTATGCGTGCCATAGTCAGTAGATATCCAAACTTTTATTATAATAAATGCGAAAATTTACTCTATCTGGCTGTTTGTTACGCTTTTACGCCTAAACCGCTGAACCAATTATGATGAATTATGGTACAAAAATAGATGAGACTTTGGAGAAGGACATTGCATGGAGCCTCTGGGTAAGGCAGCGCCCTATTTAGTAGCATTATGCAATATACCTAGGATATTTGGTAGGCGCCTGGTTTTTCAGAGAACCGATGGTTTTTTTATCTTTTCCTCGGTTCTTTGAAAATCTTTAGGGGGCCTACTTTGTTTTATTGTTATTTTTTATTAAAAGACTTGTTTTTTTATTACGAAAATGTGTTGTGTTATGCTGGCTGAATAAATGTAATTTTTATTATGAGAATTTTGTATGTGCAATTGTGGATGAAGATATCAGGACTAATATCAAAGATGGTGCTTTATTATAAATACGAAAGCATTATTATTATTGTACAAGTGATACAAGACTGAAGCATGTGGAATGTCCATACACCTTTGTCCAGCAGTGGACGTCTATCGGTTGTCAATGAAGTAGCGAAGTTTACTCAACGCGTATGTATCAAGTCGCAAATAAAAGCTACAACTCAATAAAGCGCGTTTCGTCTGAAAACTGAAAGGAAACCGCGTCGAGTTACAAAGTAACGAAGTGTGGCCGGCTTTGATTGAGCCTTATTTGTATTCCGGCAAGCGGCGCACCTCTCTCCGGCTCGCATTGCAAACTGTTTCTTTTATTCCAAACAAAAATGCTTTACTTGCTACTTTTCATTTTTATTGCTTAACTAGCTGATGCTCGCGACTTCGAACCCACAGGGACTCTTCTTTTTAAGTCCCACAGAGACTCTTTAATTTTCCGGGATAAAAAGTAGCAACGCAACACAATAAATAGTTAATCCAGGATATAATCTATCTCCATCAGCCAAATCATTCGTTGTGGCGTGATTGAGTAACAAACATACATCCAAACTTTCGCATTTATAATATTAATAAAATTAATAGGATAATAGGATTGTACACCAAATAAGGAAACAACATATCAGAACTTAAAAATTAAAATAAAAACATTAGGCGGCTTTATCGCTAAGAAGCGATCTCTTCCAGCACTGGTAGCATGGGCGGGAGAAATTTTATCCCCGGGAAAAGGATAAAACGTTTATCCCCTCGCTTAGCTTTATCCACCCGTCGAGCATGGGCACAGCGGTGGAAATCACACTCAGTGGATATACTTTTAGAAACATACATCGCCTTCTCCTCTGTCGCCATGCTTTAGCATAGGGAAAAGATAATTTTATCCCCTGTCAGTGGATAAAATCGGGGGATAAAACTTTTATCTCCTGCCCATGCTACCAGTGCAGGCAACACATGGTTGGAGGAAAAAATAAAAACAAAACACATGTTAGGATGTACACTAATTAGTCCGATTTGATTGAAATTTAGCACAGATATAGATTATAGTCTGGAATAACACATAGGCTACCAATCCTCAATCCACGCGTACGAAGTCGCGGGCTTCATCTAGTAAAGAATATTTTCATTTCATTTCATTTATTATCAGTATGATATGGAATATATTGATCATACATATAAACTAGTTTGACACCTGCATCACGTGCGTTGCCAACTGCAATAGAGCAGCCATTCAGCATTCTAAGCCGCGGCGACGTGTTCAGCTGTTCACCGGGGAGACGTCGATTGTATTGTTCTTTGACAGTTTTATCTCCATTGTTATTCGCTCAACACATATTGCAGATCGAATAAGGAAACAGAAATATCGCACCTTTGGTTTGGCGTCGTGCTCGTGAACGGGTGCAACCAACGGGAATGGGTCTGCTTTGTCTGCCTGTCTTAACATGTGTTGGATTATATGTAACTGCGTATGTATTTTTGAAGCTTCATTGTGGAAGCACTGTATAAATAGCATAGTTTTGTTACTTACTGTAATTTTTTTTTTTTTTAAAAGAGCAACTGCTGAGTTTCTTGCCGGCTCTTCTCAGCAGAATCTGCATTCCAAACCGGTGGTAGATTTATGACGTGTCATAAGAGCTACAAGTTGACCTACATGAAATAAATAAATTTTGAAATTTGAATTTTTTTTTTGAATTTTGGTAGGACAAGCGTACATACATCGCAATTTAACGGGAGAGCCAATTTAAGATTTTTTTGGTATCTATCTCTGTTGATATTGATCTAAACTAATTTCCCTTTGCATGAAATAAACTATACATGATACATATTTTAGGTTAACAAAAATTAAAAACGTTTAGTTTTTTTAAATAATTTATTAATTAAGGGAGAGGTACAATTGTGCTCTTGCTCTACCAAAACTCAAAGGTGCGATAATATATTGTTCGAATTTATTGTCGCGTGAAAGGTCTGTTTTTTTGCATCGTGTGCAGCTACATAGTTCGCTGTTGTTGTGTTGTTCGTTGTTGTTGTGTTGTTCGTTGTTGTTGTGTGAGCTGTTGGTCGTTAGTTTTCCAACTTGGGACTCTCAAGGTGCTGGAGTGGCGACCCCGCACCGGGAAGCGCAGTGTCGTCAGACACCCCATTAAGTGGATTGATAATATCAGACGAGTCGCCAGAAGACACTGGATACTGGTGGCGCAAAATCGAGGCCTGTGGAAGTACATGCAAGGGACCTTTATTCAGCAGAGACCTCCTGAGTTATAAGACCACAGCGCTCACCACTGTACCAGGGAGGACGTCAAACATACTTCTCTAGAAAAGTAAGTAAGTTAAACTTAAAGGTAACACAGTAACACTGCTAGCCAAGAAAGCGTTCTCAAGTCCGCACTATAAACTACAAGATAATACTAAATGTTTACGAGCTATGAAAATTAACTGCTTCGTTACTCTTACTGCTTCAAGTGGCCGAGATATTCCTTACTGTTTACTGCTAATCTAAGTAGCAGTTTGGCCAAGAGATAAAATGGTGGTAGTTTATGTCGGCAAAAAGATAGGACGTAAAACAACAACTTCACAGTGTCTGGAACTGGTCAAAATCCGCTATGGCACCATGGTTCAGGTTGAATGAAATGGTAACAAGTGTAAATCCCTCCCGTCTATTTATTTAAACTTAATCCAATTATCCTATTAATCACATCACACTAATATTATAAAGGCGAAAGTTTGTGTGTGTGTGTGTGTGTGTGTGTATGTGTGTGTGTGTTTATGTGTGTGTGTGTGTATGTTTGTTATTCCTTAACGCCACAATGAATGAACCAATTTGGCTGTTTGGAATGGAGGTAGCTCACATCCAGGATTAAAACATAGGCTTTTATCCCGGAAAATTAAAGAGTCCTTACGGGAATTAAAAAACCTTAATCCACGCGAACGATGTCGCGGGTATCAACTAGTCTATACTATTATAATAAAGAGAGAGCGCGAATTTTGTGAGTTTGTATGTATGTCCGGAGCAAACTTTGGAACCACCGCACCTATTACAATAATTCTTTTACCATTTCAAAGGTACATTATTCCAGATGGTTATAGGCTATAATTATGTTAATAAATGTATTATGGCTAGATATTATGTGCAAAGGAGGTGGGTTGATAAGGCAACAAAATCCGCCCCTCATACACTCGAAAAAAAAAGTTCCAGATTTCGACAAATTGTAAATGTATTTATATACTTGAAGATATAAACTTTATTTTAATATAAAGTTTAGGTGATAAAAAAAATAGTAAGTTACAGAAAATATTACCCAAAAAGAGAGTGTTTCTTTTACTTTCCTTACATTTTCATACATTTTAGTCGTTTTTTAAGCTTTGATTTAATATTTTAGAATGAGGCGCTCCTTGAACCATGGTAAACGTAACTGATAATGATGCTCCTTTTTATAAGCTTTTATATGAGTATTAATTTATTTTGGTTCATGGAGCGCCTCATTCTAAAATATTAAATCAAAGCTTAAAAAACGACTAAAATGTATGAAAATGTAAGAAAAGTAAAAGAAACACTCTCTTTTTGGGTAATATTTTCTGTAACTTACTATTTTTTTTATCACCTAAACTTTATATTAAAATAAAGTTTATATCTTCAAGTATATAAATACATTTACAATTTGTCGGAATCTGGAACTTTTTTTTTCGAGTGTATGAGGGGCGGATTTTGGGCCTTATCAACCCACCTCCTTTGTTAAAGATGTCGGAAATTTTTTTGACTCTTAAACGTTTTCAAGGCGTGCGCTGGGTCATATACTGTTATTGGATGAAAATGATGTATGGGTGAATTGTTCCTCTTAAAGAGTTCTAAAAAAAAGTCCGCGATAGCATATGTCTATATCCTAAGGATAACTTACAGTAACCATTTCTATCTTTCAAATTTTGATTAAAAATAATGAATTATTTTCGAAGCTTCTTTAACCGATGTGATGTCAATCTATATCTAAATAAATATGTTTATTATCGTAAGTATTTAATTTAGAACATATTTGCCCTTTACACTATACAATTTAAATAAATATCTTAGGAGTTATCGGAAAGTTAATTTTTCCGCGCGACAAAATAATAAAATGGTGCCGGCTGGCGCGGCGGGGCACGGTGGCGGGTATCGGTGCGGGATATTCGTGTGGTTCCTGTGGTGCTCTTATTGACAATCGTCTCCTATAAGAAGCTCACAAGAACAAATATTTAATTTTCAACCCGGACGAAGTCGGCGCGGGCTTCTAGTAATATTATAAATGCGAAAGTTTGGATGGATAGATGGACGTTTGTTAATCAATCACGTTGCAACGACTGAACCGATTTGGCTGAAATTGGGCATAAAGATAGATTATTTATAGACTGGGTAGCACATACGCTACTTTTTATGTCGAAAAATAAGAGAGTTCCCACGGGAATCGAAAAAAAACCTCCACGCGAACGAAGTCGCGGGCATTAACTAGTAAGTAATATTCTCTTGTCCCGTTGGCACTTTTTGGATATGGAACCGCAAAAACGCTTAAAACAAAAATAAAGAATAACAACCGAAATATTATAAAACTTAAATAAATTAAAACTACTACTTAAATAATACTAATTCTAAATTAAAACTAAAATACAAAAATATAAAACTAAATTCTAAATTAAAACAATTAAAATAAAGAACATAATCTTGTAACAAAACATTAAAATAAACTCTAAATATTAGGGGCTATATCGATGCCAGATGGTAATGTCCCCAGAAGGCTGGCTGCATTTCCTCTTTGGATAGATATGCTTATTTTTTGCCCAAAGTAACAGCCAGCCTTGGGGTCTTGCGTTGCATCAAACAGGCGCGTCGTTAACTCCTTATAAAAACGACGCGCCTCTGGTCCCCACGGCCCCAACGTAAAATAAAGTGTAAATAATAGACTATAGTTCGCGTAGGTATCCATACAATACCTGCAGCTATAGGTACTTTTATTAGTCTACTTTGAGCAAGGACATAGGAAGTAGCTACCTCTGAAAGACTTTGAGTGTCAGAGGAAGATATAAGTCAGCCATTTCCTTATTTCTCTCGCAAAATGGGAGCTAAGCCACTTAAAAGACAAATTAAGACAACATTCTGCCAAAATAATGCTTTACGCATTTTGAGAAAATCAACGAATTTCCTCCAATATTGTAGAGATAAGGTCTGGTCAATCAACGCGCGGTTTCATCAATTATACCTGCAAGGAATTGTAGGAATTTATTATCCTCATCATAAACAGTGCGCTGTTAATATTGCAATTTGTAGAGTTTCCTCGATTTCTCCAGGATCCTATCATCAGATCCCGACCTGATGACAATGGGACCACTTGGGAAGTATACCCTTCAAACAAAAATAGAATTTTCCAAATAGATCCAGGCGTCTTCAAGTAATCGGGGAACATACCTACATGAAAAAAAAAAGACGTGTGGCACTCGGGGACTGCCGCGGTAAAGCTATTGCATAGCATTTTTTATCAACGCCATCTAGCGGTGAGAGGAGTCCCGTGTCAGGTTATTTTCGTTACGGAATTTCTGGATTCGGTCTCCACGCTCAAGACCCGCGATAGAAGCTATGCAATAGCTTAAAAAAAGATTCCGACGAATTGTCTCCTTTTTTGGAAGTCGGTTAAAAACATTTATAGTATACATTCGTCTACCTAAACCATGATTAATTGCACGTTATCATCGTGTACATTTATGTCATCAAACCACGAAATAAGTCTAAGATCTCAATAACTCATCGCTACGTCAGGCATGTCTTCGCTTAACAGCTGCCGAGTGCCGCCACGCGTCGTGTCTGTCCATGCCTTATCCCGGAACTGGCAGCGCCCGGGATAACTAAGCAATGTAAACGGCCCCGCCCCGGAATGGTGCGTAAATATTAAATGCGCGTTTATTTTATTTTCCAGAATGTCCCCTTATTTATTGCACTTGTTGCTCTAAATTTGGGTTCATGAAAAATTCATTGGAACACACAACGGCCGAGAACCGATATGGGTTATTTGAGGACATGCAAATATTGTTTATAGAGGATATTGCGCTGTCCTTTATATCTTAACAACATCAATATGATATTGTGGGATCTGTTACTACTAAGGGTCTTTAATTTTAAACATTTTTGGGCTTCCCTACCCGAAGGGTAACCAACGGGACCTATATTAAGCCTCCGCTGTCCGTCCGTCCGTCCGTCCGTCCGTCCGTCCGTCTGTCAGCGGGCTGTACATCGCTGTATCTCATGATCCGTTATTAGTTACCTATTGGTAGAGAGTAGAAATTTTCAGAGAATGTGTATTTCTGTTGCCGCTGTGGAACTGAAACTGCCGCTGAAACGTGTTTTTTTCGGCGTTTTTTGGTACGGAACCCTTCGTATGCGAAGGGTCGATTTCAACATCATAAAATAAAATCTTAATATATAAAAGGCAAAGGTGACTGACTGACTGACTGACTGACTGACTGACTGACTGACTGACTGACTGACTGACTGACTGACTGACTGATCTATCAACGCACAGCTCAAACCACTGGACGGATCGGGCTGAAATTTGGCATACAGATAGCTATTATGATGTATGCATCCGCTAAGAAAGAATTTTTGAAAATTCAACCCCTAAGGAGATATAATAGGGGTTGGAAAAATTGAACTAAACGTGAGCGAAGCCGCGGGAAAAAGCTAGTAAGTAATAAGACCATAAGACTTAAAATATCCAAACGCATGTTACCCGTGGCATATTTTCGCAGATTTTCAATACAAAAACTCTCAAAATGCCCAATTTATACCTCGATTTAACGTCACCCGACCGCGTTGGTGAAATTGGCATTTAAGGGGTTAAAATATGGACAGGTATATGATTGGCAAAGTTCCGCATAAAAACTACAAAAAAACTGTATCGAATATACGCAGCAGTGCAAAATGTCGTATGCGAATAAAACACATCTGGATAACGCTCCGGGTACTACAAAAAATATGAGAAATATCGGATTATCAGCGATCTATGGATTTATGGAATTTACTTAACACGGGACCAGAGGGAAAAGAAATGCCCCGATCACAGTATCTGTGCACCTGCATAGCTAGCATGGGCGTGAGAAATTTTATACCCGGGGAAAGGATAAAATGTTTATCTCCTCGCTCAGTTTTATCCACCTGTCGAGCATGAGCAAAATGGTGGAAATAATATCCACAGTGGATATTCTTATAGGAATACACTTTTCCTTTCCCCTGTCGCCATGCTTGGATAAAATCGGGGGATAAAACTTTTATCTCCTCCCCATGCTAAGCCTGCTGGCGTCGATGACGTCATGTCCATTCTCTGCTGCCGTATTTTCTATTTTTTGCTGCCAGAGGGCGCGGTGAATTTCGCCAATGACGCGTGGAATGGGGGAGATATGTTCATGAAAATCGTTGGTGAGAGTTGGAAATAGTATATCTTGAAATTCCAGCTTGCAATCCTGACAATGTACCTATAAGAATTTTTGACATTTCCAGTGGCTATTTAAAATTGAAATGTCAAACCGAGATAATTATATGAGATACTAATGGTCGCACGCGATTTCGTCAGCTTCTGCAGCTGTTCAAAATCGCCAGTTCCTAAATCCCCACAGTTTGGGTGGGTGAAAGTATATCCAATAGAAGACCGACAGACAGACGACATTGCGTTTGTGCTGTAGACTGAGCATTTTCGCCTGTGTTAGCGATTGATCACCTTCACTGGTAGCATGGGCAGGAGTTAAAATTTTTATCCCCCGATTTTATCCACTGACAGGGGATAAAATTATCTTTTCCCTATACTAAAGCATGGCGACGGAGGAGAAGGCGATGTATATATTTCTATAAGTATATCCACTGAGTGTTATTTCCACCGCTGTGCCCTTGCTCGACGGGTGAATAAAGCTAAGCGAGGGGATAAACGTTTTATCCTTTTCCCGGGGATAAAATTTCTCCCGCCCATGCTACCAGTGCTGTATCGGTGCCTAGAGCCATCGAGTTCGTACTTGACAGAGAAAGGTGACAAATGATTAGGAAACCTGTTTAAATATTGGTGTTATATCCAGGAGTGAAGAAGGTAATTGGGATAATAAGGCGCAGGCGTTCACCTGCAGCTCTGCAGCGAGCCAGCTAATTGGTTTAAGCCAATAGAAATAAATTCTGCCCGTCTGTAGACTTTCATTGCCTCTTACATTACCTTTGTATCTTCCTCTAGTTTTTACCCGACTTCAGCAAAGCAGAAGAAGGGTTGTGATTTTAGCACCAATGTATGTATGTATGTATCAATGTTGTCAATGTACTAGTTGATGCTCGCGACTTCGTTCGCGTTGATTGAGGTTTTTTAACCGACTTCCAAAAAGGAGGAGGTTATCAATTCGGCCGGTATCTTTTTTTTTTTTCCTATGTATGTCCACCGATTACTCCGGGGTTTCTATACCGATTCACGCGATTTTTTTTTAATTCCTGTGGGAACTCTCTTATTTTCCGGGATAAAACTCTATGTTGTATTCCAGACTATAATCTATATTAAACGTCAGTTGTACGCCTTATCTATCATCGGTCGTGTTAGATTTCCGTCAAATCGGACTATGAGAGTGAGGGAATAGGGTAAATTGCTCGCACTTAGCACTATAATATCTCCATGGCGTATTTCTGTGGAGCTTGACAGGAAGACAGTATTATTAATAATCAGGAAGAAATTATTATTATTATCTATTTATTAAAGTTAATTTTACAAATTGATCCAATCGGGCACCGAATTCGGGACCATTAAATATCGGGATAGTCACACATCGCTGTGCCAGATGTCCCTAACAAAACTGTTAAGTACCCAGAAAACTAATAAAAACTTTACTGTGCAATAAAAAGGTCATCGCCCATTGTGACAACAATGAAAATAGTTGTAGCATGGTCAATGGGGCTGATATACATTAAAGTTTATAGAGCCAGTCGGATTAGGGTCACCCCACATGACCTTTGAAAGAAAAAAAGAAAGACGTGTGGCACTCGGGGACTGCCGCGGTAAAGCTATTACATAGCATTTTTTATCAACGGCATCTAGCGGCTCACCGCTAAATGTTGTTGATAAAAAATGCGCCATCTAGCGGCTCACCGTAGAGGAGTCCCGTGTCAGGTTATTTTCGTTACGGAATTTCTGGATTCGGTCTCCACTCTGGCCCACGATAGAAGCTATGCAATAGCTTAAAAATTACCTATGTACACAAAAATATAACTATGACTGACTGATTAAAGACTATACATATTTAGCGCCGATTTCACCAACGTAAGACTTATCTTACATAAAACAGTATGTCTGAGCGTAAATTTCATACAAAAACTGTCAACACGTCAAAGTAATATTCATTCATTCATTTTTAACTATCGGGACTAGCCGTATATTATAACAGTATAGTCGTACACAACCTTTAGGTCGTATTCGCCCCGCAATGAAAAAGTTTCACGGTGTTGATATTATAATTGAAGTTACACACAAATGAAATATAAAGCGAAACTAATATATGAGTTTATTAGGTCCATGACATTAGCTGTGGAATTGTCTAAAAGTGATTGTTACAGCCAGTTAATGACACACTCGATGTTATTCGGTATTTGAAATTAAATTTTTTTTTAGATATCTACTTAAGTTTAGGTTTAAAGAATTTATTCCCAAATAACAATTTGCTCACTTACAGAGAACTTAAGACTATAAAATTAATATAAAAAGTCAAGCATATCATACTTAAAGTAAGATTTTTAATATTATACTTAACAGATTGTAATTTTTTTTTAAATATCTTAACTAGTCTCACTCTCGAAAATATAGAGCTTTTAAGTTTCCTGTTAGAATAAAGCGCTATTGCAACATGACATCACGTTTCAGTAGCTCCATAGCCATACACTCTCCATACAAAATTTCTTGTCATCGAATAAAACCAAATCAAATCAAATCAAATCAAAATTTATTTATTTCATGTAGGCCAACTTGTAGCTCTTATGACACTTCATAAATCTACCACCGGTTCGGAATGCAGATTCTGCTGAGAAGAGCCGGCAAGAAACTCAGCAGTTGCTCTTTTCAAAAAATTTTTTTTACAATAGTTAACAAAACTATGCTATGCACACAGTGTTTCCACAAAGAAGTTTCAAAAATGCACACCTACCACAACCTAACACATGTTAAGATGGGTAGACACAAAGCAGACCCATTCCCGTTGGTGGCAACCGTTCACGAGCACGACGCATGATCCAGCCATTGCTTCGCTCAACCATATTTGAGGGAACGTAACAACGTAAAAAAATTAAAGAGGGTCTCTACACAAAAACTTTTGTTTCGTTCAATCTTAATAAAAGCTGGTGTTAAATCTTGGACGATGGAAAGGAACCCTTCGTGTGGCCGGTTTTATTTTGTAACATCAAATAAATTGTGTTCATAAAAATATGGAATTAATAAATCCTTTTCTCAGCTTGATTCTTCTTCTTCTTCTTCTTCTTCAACTAATGGACGTCCACTGCTGGACATAAGTCTCCTGCATGGACCTCCACAAGTCTCGGTCTTGCGCCGCCTGAATCCAGCGGCTCCCTGCGACTCGCTTGATGTCGTCTGTCCACCTAGTGGGGGGTCTGCCAACACTGCGCTTCCCGGTGCGAGGTCGCCACTCCAGCACCTTGGGACCCCATCGACCATCAGCTCTTCGAACTATGTGCCCCGCCCATTTCCACTTCAGTTTCGCAACCCGCAGAGCTATGTCGGTGACTTTGGTTCTCCTACGGATCTCCTCATTTCTGATTTGATCTTGCAGGGATACTCCGAGCATAGCTCTCTCCATCGCCCGCTGAGTGATCCTGAGCCTTCTTATGAGGCCCATAGTTAGCGACCATGTTTCGGATCCGTAAGTAATCACTGGCAACACGCACTGTTCGAAGACTTTAGTCTTCAGGCACTGAGGAATTTTGGACGAAAAGACATCTCTAAGCTTCCCGAACGCTGCCCAGCCGAGTTGGATTCGGCGGTTGATCTCTTTCTCGAAATTGGACCTACCTAGCTGGACTGTGTGTCCCAGGTATATATACTCGTCTACAATTTCGAGTGCAGAGTTCTCCACGATTACTGGGTGGAGCGGAGCATGAGCATTAGACATGATTTTCGTCTTGCTCATGTTCATTTTAAGGCCCACCTGTTGAGAAACCCTGCTGAGGTCATTGAGCATTGTATTGAGGTCTCCCAGAGTCTCTGCCATAATGACTATGTCATCGGCAAATCGAAGGTGAGTGATGTACTCGCCGATTATGTTGATGCCAAGTCCGTTCCAATCCAGAAGCTTAAAGACGTCCTCCAACGCAGCGGTAAAGAGCTTCGGGGAGATTACGTCTCCCTGCCGCACTCCACGCTGCAATTGGATTGGCCTTGTAGTCTGGTCCTGTATACGTACTGACATAGTGGCGTTTTCGTACAAACACTTCAACACTTGAATGTACCGGTAGTCAATACGGCATCTCTGCAGCGACCTCAATACAGCCCAGGTTTCCACCGAATCGAAGGCTTTCTCATAGTCCACAAACGCTAAGCAAAGTGGCCTGTTATACTCTTCCGTCTTCTGTATAACCTGCCGCAGCGTATGAATGTGGTCTATGGTGCTAAAGCCTTTTCGGAAACCGGCTTGTTCGGGAGGCTGGAAGTCGTCGAACCTACGGGCGAGACGATTCGTAATGACTCTCGAGAACAACTTATAAACATGACTCAGCAGCGAGATGGGTCTATAATTCTTCAACAAGGTGTTATCACCTTTTTTGAAGAACAGAACCACCACGCTCCTGTGCCATGCTTCCGGCGTTGTACCCTCGTGAATGACGGAATTGAACAATCGCTGAAAGATCTTTAAAACCGGTTTTCCACCCGCTTTCAGGAGTTCCGCCGTGATTCCGTCATCACCTGGCGCCTTGTTGTTCTTGTGTTGTTTGAGAGCCATACTAATCTCGTATAGGCTGACGTCCGGGATATCTTCGGTATAGTGTCGGGTCAGTTTGGCTCTAGGGTCTTTGGCCAAATCTTCAACAGGTTTCTGTGTCGTGGTATATAACTGTCCATAGAACTTCTCGACCACTCCCAAAACCTCAGGACGAGAAGAAACGAGACGACCGTCGTCAGTTTTCAGCCGCGTCAGCTGGCTCTGTCCGATAGACAGATCTCTCGCGAACACTTTGGAGCAGCTTGATTAATGTAATCTTATTCTTGCCAAGCCATTCTCTTTCACATCCTACTTACCATGGTATACATAAATTACAAAAAATGGTTGCCCAAAAATAACTAAAGTATCTCGACAGACATCTTTATTCGAAGGGCGTGGGACATTTATTACATCGATGTCAACATAATACGGATCACAAATTACGCCGAAAAGCCGTAAAGGCCGATAGAGGGCGCATGTGCTGTATGAGCTGTAGAAGCTTTGGAAAAGGCGTAAAAGCCACAGTTTTTGTTAGCAGGATGGACGTTAGCAATGCTTGAGAGATCAGCAAAGATGCTGACGACATTAACATTTCTGAGCTGAACAAAATATCAATGTATGAAGACATAAAATTTTCATAATATTGTAAGTCACTACGAATAATTAATAATATCGTAACCTTTACTGCGATGAAATACATAAATAGTTCACGCGCACTTCAGCACGCTCACATGACTGAGCACGAATGCGAAACATGGCCTTCCTAATTTAAATTTCGTTGTTAAACTGCACATAAATTACAAAGAAGAAAGAATGGCGGTCAGGTTGCGGTCAGGGCTGGCCGAAAAAAACTTATAAAATATATCAGCAGACATCTTTTTTATTCTCGGTAGGGCTCGGACATTTATTACATTGTTGTCAACGTAATACCGATCACAAATTACGACAAAAACCCCCGTCGTGAGGCTCAAGCTCGTCGGAATTTGTCACGGCGCCCACAATCCATCATGCCAAGGGCAAGGAAGACATTAGGCTGACCACACGCGTCACTAGTTCCCTCGTATAGTTCCTGCATTTCGCTCATTTGTGACAAGGGTGACATAATTCAAATTCGACAACGAGAGAATTCTCTCGTTAGACAGTATTATATTTGTGGATGCTACGTTCTCCAAACAACGCAGCGGCCAGAGTGTGATAGAGCATGAATTCACAACATCTCTCGCTTTTATTTTTTTGTGCTTAGCATTAGGTATATTGTTTTTGCAGCAAAAAGCCGTAACGTAGTAGTTTGCAGTAACTGTACGCCTTGGTGAATTTTGAATTATGTCACCCTTGTCGCAAATGAGCGGATTTCACGAGGGCGCTTGAGCTTTACTTGTGGTTACATTGTGTTCATGCACATTGCGTAAGTGTGCGTGCTTGTCAAGAGCCTAGGTGGGAGCGGCCAAGCGCGAGCAAGATCTCACTCACACTTATACAGATACGACACACACACAACCATGAGCCACACGCCCTCGTGAATTGAAAGAACTATACTAAAACTTGGTGTGAGAATGCAACCCACATCTATTCTATGTACCTAAACACTTATGTTTGTATATTGGATAGAGTCAGGCGTTACTTTGCGGAAGTTCATGATTAACAAAAAAATGTTAGAGTTATTTTGCTTGGGAACTTTGCTTTATTGCTTGGTTGGGGAGGTAAGCGGTGCTTAGCTTATAACTGCATGTTTGACCATACAGATTTTTTTCTGTTGGCGGATTACAGCAAAATAACTCTAACATTTTTTTGTTACTTATGTTTGTAGTCCGCTGTCATTCTCAAAATATCATGTCACTATTACATTGCTGTTAATGTGCACTGCAAAATTAAATGGTTGCTTTAGTGAAAAGCGTTTTTATAATTATATCCCAATGATTTTATTTTTCACTAAGACAGTGAAATATCTTGCAAACCTACTAGCACTCTTTGGAATCGTGTTAAAATATTGATTGATGATTATACAATATAGTATATTTGTCACAGCAGAATTCAACAACAATTTAGAACACACAAAACAAAAACTAGATTACACGTACACTGGAATTCGAAGTCTATGCAGCCGATCAGAAAGGATTAGAACTGTGTTCAACGTTAAGAGTTTACTCAGATATCATCGGTCGTAAAGCCGAAGCTCGTAAGAATTTATGACGACGCGGAACAATTCACAAAAGCCTCACAAAAAAGCGCTTTAATACGCACGAGATAATGAAAGTTTGATACTAAAAGATCTAATCATTTTATTAAAATCTTATACATACTTCTAATACTTATTTACTAGTTCATGCCCGCGCCTTCGTTCGCGTAGATTCAGATTTTTTAATTCCCACGCGAACTTTCTAATTTACAGGGATAAAAAGTAGCCTATGTATTATTCCAGACTTTAATCTATCTCTGTGTCGAATTTCAGCCAAATCGGTTCAGTCGTTGCGGCGTGATTGAGTAACAAACATCCATCCATCCATCCACGGAGTTATAATATTAATAGGATGAAATACCAAACAGATTTGTTCAGTCTGCGAATTGCCTTAGCAGTAAATTAAAGTTTTCATTTTGATATTATGTGTGGGTGTAATAATATAATTTGGTATTTAGATACTTAGAACACATCAATAGATTCAATATAAGAAACGGGAGTAAGTGGAATATAGGCTTCAGCATCAGTTTGACGCCAGTTATAACTTGGAGGTCTCGGGTTCGATTCCCGGCGGGGGCAATTAGGGAATTTATAATTTCAGAATTTTTTCTGGTCTGGCCTGGTGGGAGGCTTTGGCCGTGGCTAGTTACCACCCGTGACGACAAACGTGCCGCGGCCGCCAAGCGGTTTAGCAGATTAGGCGTACGGGTTGACTGTACACTGCCATACCCCTTCCGAGTTAGCCCGCTACTATCTTAGACTGCATCGTCACTTACTATCAGGTGAGTTGCAATCAAGGACTATCTTGTCATTGAATAAAAAAAAAGATTTCTTGAGAAGAGTTTGAATCTAATTGTACTATAGCCAGATGAAGTCACAGAAAATAGCAAGTTAAAAAGAAAAATAAACATGTTCTGAAACAAATCCAATGCCACTTTACATAGAGATACTCGTATTGCAGATAAGTTTCATCTTGTATCGTTTCGTATGTCTGTCGCAGGGTTAGTACGAATTTGCATATCTCGATAGTATTATAAGATTTCGAGTAACGAAATACTATAAAGTCAAAATAAAACTATAGCGGTGGTTACTGGAACAACGAACGGCTTATTCAATTAGTAACGATGTATCTATTTTCCATTGTTTAAAAAACAGCTTGATAGGGATGTATGCTATTGAAAAATGTAGAAAGCTAACACATTGTATGCATTGGAAAACTATTTTAACTTTTTAAAATTACGTTTTTATCGACACAATTGTAAATTAAAAATTTAAAAAATCCCCGGCATGTTACTACAATATCATAATTGCTAGTCAGTAATCGTTAAAATAAAAAGATGTAATCCACCATTTTGTGGCGGCGGCCATCTTGGACCGATTTCATCAAACATAGCTAAATACACTCCCGTCTAACTTCACTTACGTCTAACGTCACTATTCAAACGTTCGGGAGCTGCGATGCCACAAACACACACACGCACGCACGCACACACACACGCACGCACACACACACACACGCACACACACACACATACACATACACACACACACACACACACACACACACACACACACACACATACACACACATACACACACACACACACACAAAATAAAATGGTGTCCCAACTCCCACCATAACCAGCGACATCCAGTAACCAGGGCCGATGCAAAATTAAAATTAATTTAATTTAGTACTGAATGTGTGGTTTTCCATAACGAATTTATGGCTTTATCATGGTTTTACGACGTGATATTAAACTGTTTCGATATTCGAAACGTATTAACGTTGATAGAGATAGATAGAGGTTAAAACTCTGTTTTGAATCTGAGCTGATTGTCATCTTACGCGATCTTGTCATCGAATTAAAAAAAGACGTGTGGCACTCGGGGACTGCCGCGGTAAAGCTATTGCATAGCATTTTTTATCAACGCCATCTAGCGGTGAGAGGAGTCCCGTGTCAGGTTATTTTCGTTACGGAATTTCTGGATTCGGTCTCCACGCTCAAGGCCCGCGATAGAAGCTATGCAATAGCTTAAAAAGTATCTGCAAGCTCGTACTAAGATTACTGGAATAGTTGTGTTTGAATTCGGTGTGAAATCGTAAATATTGTACAGTCTTGCGAGACGCGACGCGGAGCACCGAAGGTCCCGGGAATGATAGCTTGGACGGCGGGCAAAATGCGCTCAAAGATTTTCAAGGAATTGCAATATACACATGTCTGCTTTAACTCCCGCGTGGCATGACAAGAATCAACTCTGTAAAAGAAAACTAAATAAAAAGAAACAGGACGGAACGAGGTAAGAGAAAAACTAAGAAAATGTTGGAAAAATTCTCGTTAAAATATTGCAATACTAGCTGATATCCGCATCTTGGTCCTCGCGGATTGTTGGATTGTTGTTACCTGGGATGTTTGGTAGGCGACTGGTTTTTCAAAGAACTGATGGTTTATATCTTCCTCGGTTCTCTCTGAAATTATCTTTGAAAATCTTTAGCGGGCCTACTTTGTTTTCTTATAAGATTTAACCCCGGGGAATGCGCGGTGTTCATTGAAGTCATATTCAAGCGCATTTTCGTAGACGCAATTACATCGCTCATTTGCGACAAGGGTGACATAATTCAAATTCGACGAAGAGAGAGAGTATCTCTCGTTAGAGAGTAATGTTCTGTGGATGCTGCGGTCTCGAAACAACGCAGCGGCTAGTGTGGGACAGAGCATAAAGTCACAACCTCTCTCGTTTTTATTTTTTTGTGTTTAGCTTAATGCTGTTTTTATAGCAGAAAATTTATAATTTTCAACACTAAAATTGGTGAATTTTAAATTATGTCACCCTTGTTGCAAATGAGCGATATGGGACAAGCATATCTATATACATCAATGGTCTTACCCTCAAGGGTTAAAAACTTTATGGAAAAGAATAATAATTTTAATTCTATTAATTTTTTAAGGTAAGAAAACAAAGCAGCTTACGTTAATGCAATTCGTAGTGTTTAAGAAGGTATTGTTATTCCATATAAGCCAGAGGGTTTCAACTAGTCCAACTAGAATTCACCTCACGTGTCCCGCCGGCTTGCAGCATCCTGTGGCTTTGTGCCTTAATCAAGAGCACGTAACAAGGTTTGATATTTTGCTCGTATTGTTAGTGTGTTAGTGTCATATGACATTATCAGTAGCTTATACGTCAATTAAAATCTACAAAAATTCAAAATTATGTATTTCATGTAGGATGTAGGCCAACTTGTGGCTCTTATGACAAGTCGAAAATCTACCACCGGTTCGGAATGCTGATTCTGCTGAGAAGAGCCGGCAAGAAACTCAGCAGTTGCTCTTTTCTAAACAAAAACTGTTACATGTTAAATGTTATATGTTATATCTAGCTTGTGAACAGCTGAAGCAAAGCAGTTTGGTTCCAAGCAACTTTGTCAGCAAGGAATTCATTAACTGCGTAATAACTTCTACTTATGAAATGACGACGACGATGTTCCAACATCATAACCACATGGGGTAATGATGTTGGAACATCATTACCCCATGTGCAACAGGGGCGGACTAATAAATTCCTCAAAAGCCGGCAACGCATTGGTGGTGGCTTTTGGTACTACAAGTGTTCATGGGCGGCGGTAATCACTTAACATCAGGTGACCCGTCTGCTCGTTTGCCCGCTATTCATATAAAGAAATACTAGTCTGAACTTAACCTATGGACAATAGATCGTTAGAAATAGAATAACACTAGCTGATGCCCGCGACTTCGTTCGCGTTGATTGAGGTTTTTTTAATTCCCGCGTGAACTGTCTTATTTTGCGCGATAAAAATGACAAACAGCCAAATTGGTTCAGTTTTTGCGGCGTGATTGAGTAACAAACATCCATCCATCTAGGATATTAGTAGGATTAGTTCCTACTAATCTATAGTATACTATATATAGTATAGCTTTTTATTCAAATAAAATTTCACAAATTGGTTTTGAATTATCAAATTAGTGACGTTTGTTCGGAATTCCTTTTCAATTGAGAAAAACTACCAAGAAACTCTGCAAAGACAATATGTTGTGAATAGTTTACAGCTATTGACGTCTCATGAATTGCGGGAGCGAGTGGTTGGTCCATTAATCACGCAGCAACAGATCAACGGATTGACGTAATTTTTTTCTATTTACTTGTATTGAGTATAGTTGAGGACCTGAAGAGTGACATAAGCGAATTTTTACTCCATAAAAACTGATGTTAAGTGAGATTTTAAAACTTATCTCCGTATAATAAGTAAGCATATACTCAAAAGTGTTTCAATTCAGCGGTTGGTAAAAATACAAACGGGACAGCGGTATTATAAATTCACTGTCCAATTCGGGAAGAATTTATTGCAGTCATTCTTTTAACAAAAGTTTTTTACTGCTCCACAAATCATACCCGCGGTAAATGCAAACCGCAGTGGAATTACCCGATTACGTGAGTTTAACAGCTATGAGCTAACATGGATAAATCGTGAGGAAACACTGCATGCCTGAGAGCTCTGCATCACATTTGGAAAATTCTTTTTCAAACAAAAAAAGAATTTTCCAAATCGGTCCAGGCGTCTTCGAGTAATCGGGGAACATGCATAAAAAATAAAAAATAAAGGTTTCGACAAATTGAGAACCTCCTCCTTTTTTGGAAATCGGTTGAAAATGCCTCAAAATTTTCTATCTAAGGTTAAAGTAAGGACTGAAAACTGGAATACCAATCTTACAAACGTCACCACTTGCAATGTTATCCGAGATACAGTTTTTAACTAGTTCGGAAAACAGGTGCACAATATTATAGTTTTCTAATTTGTAATTTGTGTGACCAATAAATATGTGTTGTACAAAATTTTATAGGTATACTAGACCTATAAAATGTATATATTTGTTTTGAAGCCCTAATAAATTATCAATAAAATTATCAATATCAAAAAAAAAAAACTTTTTGAAGGAAACAATGAATTTAACGGACCATGACATTTTACATTATTAATATTGTATTGACATTTTGTTGTATTTAATAAATATTCACACACTAATCCTAGTAAAATATATATTACATTCGAATTTCTGTACCATCATATTGTAGGTATCTATTTATCTAACAAACAATTTTTGTCCATAGAATTACGTAGTAGCTACTACATAGCGCAATTTTTCTTAATAAAAAAAAAAATGTTGATGTTGTTTGATTGTGTTGTTGACAAGAACATTTTCTTTTTAAAAAAAATTTTTTTTTCCTCCGAGTTGTTGTTAGATGGATAGATAATATTTTTTTATTTTTCCACGAAACATTTCCAATTAGCTGGATAGCCAGTTGCCAGTTATTATACAAATAAACAAGCAGTAAGGAACATCGCACCGTTTTAATATAGGACAGCTGTAACTGACAAATCCTGCGCGCAGTATACCAGCTCGCAAGCCCGTATAAGCTGGATTAGGTTATATTAAGTTGCTCGGACTGCCGACAGTTTGACGGCGGGCGAAATGAAGTGAACTGCAGAACGAGATCATTTCGCCGGATGTGATATTAACACAAAGACCTTGTTACATACAAAAATATTCCAAGTCATCAGTAGATTTAAATCTCAGTAATTCGTCGCCTCAGTTCAACGAGGTTCCAAGTGCATCAAGGACAGTTTTGTTCAAGCCAAATCCTTACTAATATTAAAAAATGCGAAAGTGTGTTTATTTGTAGGTTTTTCCCAGATAGTCACATTGTCATCAGGTCGGGATCTGATGATGGGTTCCTGGAGAAATCGAGAGAACTCTTCAAATTTTATAGGCACAATTTTTTTTATACATGTTGAAATTTTATTCGTTGTATACCCTGAAGGAGGTGTAAAAAATTGGACCCTCCATACAAAATTGACGATTAGCTGATTGATTTACTATGGGAGGTCCAAATTTTTTTTTCATATTTCGACCTATGTTCCTTGGGAAAAGTTGTTCAGTTTCATGAGCACATTCACCTCTTTCAGGGAGTACAACCAATGAAATTTCACCGTGTATACTTTGTAGTGCCGTTTGAAAAGTTCGGTTTGAAAAAAGAATTTTTACGTTTATATTACAATACTAGTTGATTCCCGCGACTTCGTCCACGTGGAAAAAGTTTAGACTTGCTACTATCCGCGAGAAGTTATGTCCTCTATCTCTGAAATCTGTTTAGTAGTTTTCGCGTGATGCGTGCACAGACAAAAAATTCAAAAAAATTGTGTTGGGCTCAGTGTCAATAATAAAGCATTCTCTGATTAAAATTTTCAAAATATATAATATTTAATGTATACTTACTACCTACTTATAGAATTTGTCCCGTTACAGTTTTATTATAAGTCTAGTTGTATAGATATTCAGATTCACATAACAGAGAAACATCAACTTCCTCGCTATAGTCCCGAAAAGCAACACAGGCTCGGAACTAATATTTGCGCAACGAATGAAGTCCCCGTTGTCAACAGTTTCATTCATTAATTTGATTGTTTTATCCGAATAGTTGTCTTCCCTATTTGTTCCGGATTCGTCGATAAAGCTGCTGCTAAATTGTCCAACAAAATCCACAGTTAGTACGGATTGCCAAAGTTGTTTCATTAGTCCTATTTTTTCTAGGGTTCCGTAGTAAGTATAACACGGAACCGTTGCGCCGTTTCCTGCCATCACTGAGAACAAGATGATAAAGACTCTTCTCGTCCAAAATACCTCAGTGCCTGAAGATCAACATCGTATTGCCAGTGATGACTTATGGATCCGAAACATTATAAGATACACTTTAAGGGCGATGGAGAGAGTATGCTTGGAGTATCCCTGCTACATTAAATCAGGAATGAAGAAACTTCCTGCGACATTGTTCCCTCTAAATTACAACGAGGGGTTATTCAAGGGGCGGACCAACAAATTCTTGAAAAGCCGACAACGCATTGGTTGTGTCTCACTCAGCTGCTGCAAATGTTCATGGACGGCGGTAATCACTTAACGACAGGGGGCCCGCCTGCTGGTTTGCTCGCTAAAAATATAAAAAAAAGATCCATAGGAGAACCAGACTTGTGGAATAGGTAGCTCATTGAGTCAAGAGGCAAGGGGCATATAGTTCGAAGAACTGATGTACTTTGGGGTCCCAAGATGCTGGAGTAGTGACTTCGCACCGGAAAGCCTAGTGCTGGTAGAGCACCCTCAAGGTGTACCGACGATATCAGACAATATGGCAGATAGCCGCTGGATACAGGCCCTGTAAGATCAAAGCATGTGGTAGTCTATGCAAGAGACCTAAATCCAGCTGTAGATATCTATCGGTTGATAAGAGGAAGATGAAAAGTAACTTAGACATTGTTTATTATTTCTTACAATAATTTTTATTTTTAGTTGCGCATTACAAGGTTCATTTTTAAGTCTTTAAGGGGAAAAAGCGAACGAGGAAAAAGTTCTCTTCCTTTTCCCTCTACGCTCAGAATTCCTGCGTAAAAAACAAAAGCTTGATACGCAGAAGTAAAATAATAGGTTAAAAAGGTTTTACTTTTTTCTGAGCCGTGCTTTGTTTTTCATTTATTTTTTGTTGTTTCTGGCTGGACATATGGGTGAGAAATATTTTCTGCCAACTCGCTTCAGTAATTCAAGAAACGATACCCGTAAGTAATAATTATAAATTGCTGTGGAATTGTCTGAAAATTATCACATTAGTATTACGATAGCAATCTCCTTTGATTGGTTGAATTTATCGCGTTCTTGCTGCACCAATGCATGTGAGTCAATAGCGATTGACTATCGACCAAAAGAGGCGATTGCAATCGTTAGATTATAGCAAACAGCAGAATAGGTAGATTTACCATTACATAAATTTAAACCGTGTGTAAAGACACATTTAATAAGTAGAAGTTATTACATAGTTAATGAATTCCTTAATGACAAAGTTGCTTGGAACCAATCTGCTTTGCTTTAGATGTCCACAAGATTGATAAGCTACATATTGTAACATTTTTTGTTTTGAAAACAGCAACTTCTGAGTTTCTTGCCGGTTCTTCTCAGCAAAACCAGCATTCCGAACCGGTGATAGATTCTCGACTTGTCATAAGAGCCACAAGTTGGCCTACATGACATAAATAATTTTGAATTTTGAAACATTTTTAGACAATCCTACAGCGTTAGGTACAGAAGATAGTATTGTTTTTTTAAAGAGCAGCCGACGAGTTATTTATTAGTTTTTATGGTTTAGAAGGCTTTCCAAACCAGTGAAAGATTCATTTCACGATTAAGAAGTACTTTATTAGTTTATTTCAATATTAAACTTTTCTATTCTATTATATTCTAAGGATTTTTAACATCTATAAGTACTAGTAACGCGAACTAAGTCGAAGGTTTCAGCTAGTTTCATTTGTCAATTTTCATGGAGCGCTCCCAATATTATGTTAGTAGGAAATTAGATATAGGCACCTACGCCTCAATGTTCAACCGTTTTCAGACATGAAGTTCTGAGGGCGGAAATTAAAGGTGTTACTCGTATTATATTGATCAATCGCCTTGTAGGACGAGGTGATTCAATTTCTGGGCTAATCTTTACTAATATTACAAATGCGAAAATGTGTTTGTTAGTTGGCTTGTTCTTCAATCACGCCGCAACAGAGCTACGGATTGGCATGATTTTTGTATGTGTGTAGTTGAGGAGCTGCAGAGTGAAATAGGCTATAAAAGAGTTCCCGCGGGATTTTTTTTAACTAAATGCACGCGGACGAAGTTTCAAGCATCAGCTAGATAAGGTACGAGGAGAGCAGTGATGGTTCGGATTGCGATCACCGGTTCGAGTGGCCGTGGGTTCGATCCCGGGCACGAAATTCTGACTTTCAGAGTTAATTTAAGATATTAATATTATATCATGCTTAAACGGTGAAGGAAAATATCGTGAGAAAAGAAATGTAATCAAGGGTGTGTGAAGGACAATTTGCTTTGGGCCAGTGTGGTCTAAGGCCTATAACCCATCTTTGAGATCTGCGAGCAGAGAGCCGTTGCTGATGTTGGTTATGAATGATGATACTAAAAAATAACATCATTCCTCAAAGCTAGATCAAAGTTGCTGTTGACCAAACTATGATCTTATTCGCCCTGGGCCTTTTCCTAACGCTTAAAGCAGGATTATTCCAAGTTTTTTTGAGATTTCATATAGTGAAAACCTTCCAATAATTACTAAGGTTCTTTAAGGTTGAAATCGCATTTTTTTTAAGCGTTGGTAGTTATGCTCTGCGCTCTTTGTGTATGTGAAAGGCTAAGCTAAGGGTCTCTTGATACATGCATTTGACTTGTAAAACCAGCTTATCCTTGCCAGGGTGAGGAGGCTTCTGTTTGTGTTCCTAAATCCTGAACATGATGTATGGATGCGATCTCTCAGGCCGCGTAGGAAGGGTACTACGCTACTCTTAATGAGTACCAATGCTTATAATATATCCGCACCGGTAACACTGACAGCTCCTTCATGCGTGATGAATGTTGTTTTTATGTGAATTCATAGTTAAAAATTAGACGAACAAAATAAATTTTGTAATAAACGCGAATGAAAGTCCTTTTAGAACTTAAAAAAAGGTATAATTCAAACACACATGAAACACAATAATGGGTAAATTCGACAAAGAACTAAGTATATTACTCGTATATGAAATGCGTGTGCACACGTACGCTTTTTGTAGCAGACTGCGCAGCGCCGCAGCGGTGGTGGGCGAGCGAGGGGTAAGGAGGTGGTCGCGCGGGGAATCGCCTACCGTTGCCAAGGCAACAGTCCAAGGACACCGCGTAAGTTTGGAGTATTGGATATATCTCCTACAGCTTTTAAAAAAACCTAAATAATGTATTTAAAAAAAAATTTTTTTAGAAACGCAGAAATATTTTACCGTCGTATCGTATCGTACTGATTTTGTTTTCAGTGTATTCGATAGCAAGCTTCGTAGAGTACGAAAAAGAAAAATATTATGCAGATACTTAATTTTTTTGGCTGAATAGATCACACATACCTGCTTCAAGTGTGTGATAGGGGATAAAATATATTGGAGATATTCAACTCTTGTAATGTAAATATATTATGTTTCTCTGAAAGAGTACAAAATTTTCTATGTAGTTTATTCTTTATAATCTTAAGCAATATTTCTTCTTTACCGATCTAAAAGTTTAAAAATCGCAAAATAAAAGAAAACTTTATGCAAGAACTTAAACTATGTCAAGACATTATGATAATAGGATTAGTTGATCCGTTCTAGGCGAGATAAAGGCCCGGTGTAGGGATAAAAGAGCGGCGCCACTCTTTATATAAAATATTATGGAGTCCGTTTATTTTTAACTCGTTTTATGCTCGTACCTCGGAGGATGAGAAAAAGAAATGTTAGCGTTAGATTAAAAGTGTTTTTGGTGAGATAAAATTTATCATAGTCTGTATAAAACTTGTGATAAACGGAATTTTTACGAAAGTCTACGTATATAATAATGTATAATAATCTATTATAGTTCTTTCAACTCACGAGGGCGCGTGGCTCATGGTTGTGTGCTTGCTCGAACCTGAAAGCTCCCACCTGGCTCCTGACAGGCACTCACACTTACGCAATGTGCATATACACGACTTACCACAAGTAAAGCGTCCGTAACTTTGCGAGATAAACGTACTAATTATAGATTTTTCAGATTTCCGTAAAAATGTTTTTGCTCGCGGCTTTTTAAGTTCAATTTTTCAAATCCCTATTTTACACCTTTAATAGGGTTGAATTTTCAAAAATCTTTTCTTAGTGGATGCCTACATTACAATAGCTATCATATAGATAGCTAAAAATGAATCAATTTTTTATTAAACTAAATGACTTTTTATTTAATTCTCTCTTTTAAATGGAAACTTAATAACTTAATCTCTACAACTAACATCTTGTGATATTTGTCGAAATAAACAGCTGAAGTCCTAAATGCAAAACATTTTTTGTGATTTGCCAAAAAACAGTTTTTTTTTAATTCTGTCACTTTTATAGGTAGGTACTAAGCGTGCGATTTATTTTCCATTTCCCTGAGGTATTTGCAATGATGTGCAATGTGTCGAGCATAAAATTAAATCCAATTGAGGATTTGTCAGAGTTCTCAAAGGAATATTACAAGAGTTCAATAAAAGCCACTTCTGCTTACTCCCCCCACGGGAAGGGCAGGCTGTGTTTTATGATAGACGCTTAATATTGAACGGTTTGACAAATTGCTGTAATATCCCTGTTGAAGTGGCAAATCTCCATAAAAATTATAATAAAATCGAAGAAACGGGAATGCCAGCAGAATATTCAATAGCGGAAACAAGTTTTACGCTTGACTCAATTTATTATGCGGATCGATATTAATTTATTTTTTAAATAACTTGCTCTTGCCCTTAACTAAGTTCGCGTGGCTTTGGGGCGAAAAAAAAATGTTTTTTTTTCTTTCTAAAACTATGAAGCACTTTTTTATTTATATTCAAAAGCTTCATTTTTCATGTTTCACAGTTTTTATAAAATATATCGCTCATCCAACAGAACAAAGACAAAGAAGTAATTGCAAAAACTCGAAATTGACTTTTTGATGTCGTAAGTATTAATTATAGTGGATGTTCAATAATTACAATAGCAGGTAAGACCTACGATTTTGTAGGTCTAATAGACCCACAATAATTGTGCTTTATTTTCCTTGAATAGAACATCCACTTTTTTGTTCTTTTTTAGACAGGAAATGCCTGACGCATGCCCCTCCATCAGGGGAAACGGAGGGGTTATGTGGGGCTTGCATCCACTAAAACCCGCTTTGTCCCTCCACGGACACTGACAGTAGCGTGGGTTATTCTCGGTGAAGTATTCACCGTGCCACCGCTATAGAAAATCCACCTGCACACCTGCTCGTTTGTTCGCTATTGATATTTTATTATTATAAAAAAAATTGGTTTAAACAGAAATGTTCTTCTTCCTGGTAAAAATACCATCTTTGTTCACGGAAAATAATAGATAGCACAAATAAATAGTTCGTATTTATCCCATGTCACCGTAAACAGCCGCGAGACAGAAATGATATTATGTGCCCCATTACCATCATTTAGGAAAAACCTTTCCTTATTCGACTTGCTAACATTTACAATGTAAAAATAATGGCTTTGTTTAGGATAAAGAAATGATAGTAAATATTGGATTATTGTTTAAATATACCTGGTGGTGGGAAACTTTGGCCGTAGCTACCACTCAACCATCAAAGACGTGCCGCCAAGCGATTTAGCGTTCCGGCACGTGTAATAACTTATTTCATTGTCACACTACCATTATAAAGACGAAAGTTTATGTGTGTGTGTGTTATTCCTTTACGGCACAACAAATAAACCGTACCCAGGATTAACACATAGGCTACATTTTATCCCGGAAAATTAAGGAGTTCCCGCGGGAATTGAAAACTTGGACACCATCTATTTGGACGAAGACGCGGGCAACGTCTAGTAAATGTATAAATAACTTAAATTAATTAAATTAATTAAATTAACTAAATTAATTAAATTAATTAATTAACCACTTGGACGGCGTGTATTTTTTGTAAATATAATTAGTAGTAGTGTTAAAGTATAAATCAAAAATTAAAAAAAAAAATGTAATAACTGTTTACAAAAAATACATGCAATGTTGTGTTGTAGGCTAAATAATAAGTGCCGCTATGCCAAGAGTAACACCATCCGATCTGAAACCAATGAGCCGCGTAGCTGCGTAATGAGCCGTGAGCGTTACACGCGTGAGGGGGTGCACCGCGCAGGGAGGTGACGAGTAATAGATAATAGAGTTATAACTCGTAACCACTTACTTTATGCTTATTCTTCTCAATCGATCACTCTTGTCGAGTGGTCGTGGCCGCTGGGATGATGTGACGTTCAGCTGCCCTCTCGGTAGTGTAATAACTTATTATATTGTCACACTAATGTTTTAAAGGTGTAAGTTTTGTTTGTGTGAGTGTGCGTGTGCGTGTGTGCGTGTATGTGTGAGTGTGTGTGTCCGTGTCCATATGCGTGTACTAGTGTGGGTTTGAAGTAAGTAAGTAAAATAAGTTAAAATACTGAAAATAAAAAACAAACCTTAATCCACCCGGACGAAGTCGCGGGCATTTTTTACCACCTACTATAAATGCGCAAGTTTGTGAGGATGGATGGATGCTAGTTACTCTTTCACACAAAAAGCTACTGGACCAATATCGATGAAACTTCACAATGTGAACACACATCAGAATTGCACATACATAGGCTAGACCTATATTTTATCCCAAAAAATTAAAGGATTTCCACGGGAATCAAAAAACCCCTAATCCGGGCGAACGAAGTCATGCATGAGCTAGTTATAAAATACATGTATCGAAAACTGAAACCCTTTATGCTGGAAGTTGACTAAAACCAATACATTTAAAGTTTAAATAACTACAGAATCCCAATCTGCCCATTGAAAGGTCGTCAAAAATACAGTGACGCAGTTAACCGAGTTACGCGTGAAATTTCAACGACGTCCCGGAATTGTGCCGGGATATATCGAGTCCCGATTTCTATTTCGTCGGGACCCGTCATTGATTGGATTTTGGAGTTATTTAACCCTGGGATAATTAGTGGAAAGGTTTGAGTATATTATTTTTTACGGTACTGAGTTTGTAGATAGAATTTTCACTATTTGATTCAAGGTTTTATTGGTTTTATGTTGGTTGGGTTTTATGATTTTTAGACGATTTTCTTATCTAACTAGTTGGAAATACCTCCATAGTTTTACATTTAAGTCGAGCTGGTTAATCAGTAGATAATAATAATATAATAAATATCAATACTCAATAATTCGTAACGGATCTAAATGAATTAGAATAGTAAGCTATAAGCTATACTAGTATAGAACATAGGATACTTTTTATCCCGTAAAATTAAAGAGCTCCCAAGTAATTTTTAAAGAACCTTAATCTATTTACACGAAAGAATTCACTTGTATCAGCTAGTAGGTATTAGTTAGTAGACGATGGCCGCAACTTCGTCCACGTGGATTAGGTTTTTTAATTCCCGCGGGAACTCTTTAATTTTCCTGGATAAAATGTAGCCTATTTAAAAAAAATATAAAATAAAATAAAAATGTGAATGAACTATCTCCATTCCAAACAGCCAAATTAGTTCAATGGTTTTGGCATGAAGGAGTAACAAACACACACAAACTTTCGCCTTTATAATATTCGTGCGATGTGATAATTCGAAAAATTATAATCCATTATCGTCTTTTGAGAATGGAGATATATAACACGTTACTTAAGTAACGTGCGAAGACGAAGCGAGTTCTACACTAAAATATAATCAGGCACTAAATAACAAACTTGTTTCGCTGAAATCTGCAACAGTTTTTGCAGATATGATATTAAATCTGGTAGTCAATTATTGAATGCAAAATATTGAAGAGCATCAGACAAATGACAAAGCCTTTCATCGCGACAGCTCGCAAAATTCATTAGGGTGCGTCGACACCGGCTAAAACTGACAGCGGCGTGACGATCGCAATCCAATTCAATCGCAAAAAACCTCCAATTGGCCGACACTCTATCGCTGTTGTCAAAAATGAATGAATGAATATTCACATTATTGTACACCACACACATTAAAACAGATAACAAAACAATGAGCTTAAAAAAGTAAGTATACAATTTGGCGGCCTTATCGCTACATAACCTGCAGGCAATTAGTTGAAGTCACGGGCATCATCTAGTATTTAAATAACAGATCACTAGTTTTTGCCCACGACTTTGTTCGTGTGGATTAAGTTTAAAACTTTCCTCTTAAAATTTTTCGGGATAAAAAATAGCCTACATCATATTCAAATCCTTAAATATACCTTTCACGTAAATCCGTTGTCCTTTTGCTGCGCAGCGTGAATCTTGTATATAATTCTTTGCTCCTTTGTTACGTGATTAGAAGGATAAATCAATAAACAAACATACTTTCACATTTATAATACTACTAGTAGTGACAGTAAGGATACTACGCCAATCACTGATAGGATAATAAAAATGATGGGACATAATGATGCGGTATGACAAATACGCGCTAAAGTACATGATCGACAAAAAGATCAGGTGTAGACCCAGCCTTACAGATTTTTATTCAAAAACCTGTACAAAATTTTAATGTAATAAGAACAACGAGGTTAAGCACCCAACAATGCCTCAAAATAATTTATTAATGTTTCATTTTGTAAATGTGTTTCATTTTTATCAGCCTGTTCTCGTTGACCTAGAAACAATAAGCTACTTGGAGGGAAATGCTATATGTTAACCAAGCTACCAACCAACTGGACCACTTGGTCGATTAATACAGTCTTAGTATAAGAGGTATCTGGTGCGTTTATTCTCAAGTCTAGTATTTCTAGCTTTGAAGTAAACTCCTTATTGATTTCTAATTCAACTCGGTACCGTATCGGAATCACAAATCACACTAATATTATAAAGGTAAAATTTTGTAAATGTGTGCATCCTTCACGCCACAACGAGTGAACTAATTTGGCTGAAATATCTAATGGATATAATATATCACATAGGCTCATTTTATCCCGGAAAATTAAGGATTTCTCGCGGGAATTGAAAAATCTTAATCTAATGCAGATTAAGATCTAGTACTAAATAAATCACTTAGCGGTACGTCTTCTTGAAAGAGTGGTAATTTGCTACGGTCAAACCTCTCTACAAGACTAGAGATCCTTGTAATTTTAGAATATTACATCTGAGTTTTCTTGTACTTGGTCGCACACTTTATTGCTGAAAAGTAAAGGACTTAATTTCATAACTATGGTGTTAGGAGACTGAATTTTATGTATTGGTAGAAAGAGACAACGTATCTTCTAACCGAGTAGCTCGTTGACCTAAAAACCTCAGCCCAGTGACGAGCCCCCAATAAGACTTGGGAACACCGCGTTGAAAATCTTAAAAAACAAGGCCAAATAGTGAGGAACTCTTTGTTGACTTATTTTTGGAGTAAGTATAAATATCTGCAAAAACTTGGAGCCAGAGATTAAATTGGATTTGCTCCTTTTGTATACCTAAACTTTGAATCTAATCTTTGTTCTAATTATATTCTTATCCAGCGCATTTCAGACTACGCTATGCTATATACTATGTAGAATATATAGCTAGAAAACACTGCGTTATAAACATAGCAAACCAATAATATGTTTTTTTTTTTAAATTAAGAATATTAGCCAAGCTGAACTAGACTTATATTCTCCTCTCCCCTCCAAATAAGCGAAAAGCTTCTGCTAGGAGTGGGTAAGATAGTGCTACGGATGGGATTCGACCTTTCAGTTTTAAGAGGCAATTATTATGATTGACATGGGAGAATTCGTCTTCCTTTTCCTTCAAGCATCGCAATGGAAGCATAAAATTTATCACGCGCTATTCTGTAAGTTCCCTGACATACCTCCTAAGCCAAATAACTGCATTTACAAACAAGATTTGTCTATTTCCCAACGGGTGGGGCTCAAACCTGCGACCTTTCAGTCCGCAGTCCGCACCTTTACCCGTTGAGCTATTGAGGCTTTATTTAATTTATTTTTGAACCACCAATAAGAATTAGATTAACCTATAGAGGCAACTCAATTTATAGGCAGTTATGATGTAATGTATTTGATACTGTTATTTACTAATATAAAAAGTTTTATTTACTTGCATATAGCACATAACTCGGAAGTGCTTGGGATCGAACTTCTGATCCCCGTGTAGTTTAATTAAGTAGTTTAACCACTAGGCCATAACTGCTTGATATTTTACCACATTAAGTTTGAATATTTATATGTATATGTGAATATTTTTAATATATATCCGTAATATTTGAACATCAAAAATCTACTAAAATTGTAAACAAGTTTTTCAATATTAGTTTCATAACTACAAAAGGCCTTTTAGTAATTGAAATACTTCTTTGTCAGTACCTGTAAATATCGTTCATGAATTCATGCAAAGCAATAGAATTAAAAAATGACCGGTCTACATTTTTCCTTCTGCTGAATACAGTAACAGTTTTCCAGCGCTGGAATAGAATGGCCGAAATTCAGTATTTGAGGAATTTAATTGCTGCAATCGTATTTTAACAATTTTAATTATAATTTTTTTAATCGATGCCACGATAGACCTTGACCGCGATCTCACTGTATATTATTGCTTATTATATAATAAGATTAGACTCCAAATTTTGCGCGCCATTTATATGGATGATTGTAAATTGCTCCTTATAATATCGTTATAATAGTAATTACAAAAGTACAAAGTACTAGGGGGTACAAAATACTAGAGTGCTACGTAGCTACGGGCCAAACCAGACTATAATCAGTGACAATTCACAAATTGTAAATTCCGAAATTGCCCCTGACATTGAAAGTAAAAGTGACAGTTTGTGACATACGACAGACCTTTCATACAGAGCACTAGCTTTCTTCCGCAACTTCGCTCACGATTAATTAGATTTTTCAACCCCTTTTGGGTTAAATTTTCAAAAATCTTTTCTATACAGATGCCTAAGTCGTAATAGCTATCCGTATTTCTTTCAGCCCGATCCGTCCAGTGGTTTGAGCTGTGCGTTGATAGATCAGTCAGTCAGTCACCTTTTTTATATATTTAGAATAGAAAATAGAAAATGAAGCCAGAATTCTTTAGTATCTTTAAACCGACTAATCAAATAACGATATTCACTTATACTCAAGTAGAATTACTTCGCTTTTATTGAATCACTGGACTGAAAATGCTACTGGAATAATGTGAACCTTCCAAATAAAAAAAAAGGGAACTGTTGTCTACAAAGTTCGCTTATCGTATTTCAATTTAAAACAAAGGTATCGTGAAAATAACGTGACTTTTATTGCTGGTCCTCTAAAAACATTTTACGGACTCGATACAAAATTGTAAGTAGTTTTCTATAGGACTTCGTTATTTTATTGAATAAAATAAATAAATGGACATATTTTATTCAGCTCACAAAAAAATAAAAAGATAAAAAATAATACAAAAGAGTAACACTAAATCTATGACATAAATTGGGTATGTATTACACAAATATAAAAAAAAGACGTGTGACACTCGGCGACTGCCGCGGTAAAGCTATTGCAGCATTGCTATAGCGGCTCACCGCTAGATGGCGTTGATAAAAAATGCGTCAGCTAGCGGCTCACCGTAGAGGAGTCCCATGTCAGGTTATTTTCGTTACGGAATTTCTGGATGCGGTCTCCACGCTGGCCCGCGATAGAAGCTATGCAATAGCTTAAAAACATGCGTGTCAGAGCTGAAAGTGCTACTGCCGTATGAAGGCTGCAGCTGATTTTCAGGCATAGCCTTTAGTAACGCCGTGACCCAATCGAGCCTTTATATGTAGTATTAGTCTAAGGGAGGCCACATACGATCACGTTTGGCGTCAAGTTTTTATGATGCTTAGGGATTCGAAATAAGGATCGATACCTGAGTAGTATTAATACTTTCAGTTCGTTACCTAGCAAAGCTAGTTACCTATGTATACTTCTTCTAATATATGTTCTTTTGTAAATATTTATATGTACATAAAAAATAAAAATAAAATAAATAAAATAAAGCTCCAGAAAGCTGTACCACTGCATTGATACAGATAATAACACTATACATCAGAAGGAGTAGTCTGGTGGGAGGCTTTGGCCGTGGCTAGTTACCACCCTACCGTCAAAGCCGTGCCGCCAAGCGATTTACCGTTCCGACACGATGGCGTGTAGAAACCGATTAGGGGTATGGGTTGAATTTACACTGCTATACCCTTTCCAAGTTAGCCCGCTACCATCTTAGACTGTATCGTCACTTACCATCAGGTGAGATCGCAGTCAAGGGCTATCTTGTCATCGAATAAAAAAAAAAAGAGTACAGTATAACACAACTTTGAGAACATTATAGGGACTTTCAGGCGCTCCTTACGATGTTTTTCTTTACCGTTGATGCATTTGATATCCTGTTCTACTGAGTACTTTCACTACTTATCTTAGGCTATTACTCTACCTATATTTATGAACAACAAATCACGTCGAACGTTTCGTTGTTGAGTGATTGAATTATACTGCATTTCATAGAAAATTCACTGACTAAAGTGCCCATATTCTATCTAGGTAATTGGACTAAAAGAGACGCTCTCTTCATAAATTTCAGGTGGAACATGGAAAAAGTAAAACGATATTAAAATCAGGAAATAAATGGCGCCTGCCGCGGCCAGCAGCACCGAGTCTCGGGAGCCACTTGTGAAAATTAATTCCTTCAGGCCTTCAGTCTTAGCTCGAGAACGTTATATTTTGTTACGGCGTTATATCAATACTAGTTGATTCCCGTGGCTTTGCTCGCGTGGATTTAGTTTTTAAAATCCCGCGCGATCTCTTTGATTTTCCGGGATGAAAAGTAAAATATGTCGCTCTCCCGGTCTCTACTTTACCCATGCAAATAACCAGCGCCAACATAATCTAATTATTGTGGTCAGTATTTAGGCCATAGTCTTAGTTGTAAAGAAATAATAATTAATATATATCTGCTGGCCCTAAATTATGATGAAGTTGAAACTTTACTGTAAAAAAATGACTAATGAAATTCAACTCAGCAATCACACACACACACACCTCACATGCAGGCACAGACGCTATTTATTGTATTAAGTTTAAGAACTAACTAATTATTTATTATTAATAGACTTTGGAGAGCGAAGTCTATAGGTACAGGTACTTCATACTTAAAAGAAGCCTCCGGCCACTGTATGTTTGTACCTTTTTGTGAAGTAAATAAATAAAAAAGTAAAATAATAGTCTACCACGCTGTACAAGGAAGGAAAGAGTGACGCAAGGCAATCAGCTGCTTTTCCTACTAGATTCCTTTTTCCTGGATCGTACATCCCTTTCTAATGCGTGCCGGATGCACGAAACAGAAAATATAACAGACAATAATTTCTCGTAATATTGCGTCGGCCTAAAGGGAAACCACGACCGACAGATATGAGATACCTACCTATTAAAACACTCAAAGGCTTTGACGCAGCTAACAACGCGTCAAATGAGATACAAAATTGGCCATTATTTCACAAACAAAAGCCTTTGTAGAGCCTCCAACAATAAGCGATAATTGGCGTAAATATTGCGGTCAAAAACTTTACACTGGTGCGGTGAAGTTTTCTATTAAACGTCTAACGTGGTCGTCCAGCCAGTCTCGTCTCTTTGTCTCGTCAACCGACCTCTATGACCAAATAAGAGGAAATGCGGTTTAGAAGAGACTTTTGAAAATTAAGTATTTGAAAAAACCCTCGCTGTCGTCTGCCGTTGTTCGTTTTTTTTTAATATATCTACTAGCCCTTGACTACGATCTCACCACACCAACATTATAGTTAGTTGGAAAAACGGAAGCCGGAAGGGCATTCCAAATTTTTGCGGTGCGTATTAGAAACGAGGAAGCGAATCACTTGGTGCGAGATCGAGGAATTTCGACCACGTAACGATGCAGATTCGTACATTCGTGCGATAAGAATAAGATAATAAGATTTTCCTAAAACCCTGTATAAATTGCAGCCACCTTCCCTATTGTTCTACTCAAGCCATCGTCTGCGTCTGGTCCCCAGATTTTTCAGAAAATTCAAAAAAATCAAAAAAAAAAGAAAAATCTCTTTCTTTTGCATGAATGTAAACCTAACTTAACACAAAAAGGAAAACTCATTATTAAGATAAATTAGGTTTTCTGTTATATCCTCGTCCTGGGAATAGGGCCCGGCCTACTTTATCCGTACGTCTCGCCATACTCCCTGAAATGAAGAAAAGGCTATACAGTCATTTCTGTTGCCAAACTCTGACAAGATTTTACTCGATACATAAATAATTACATTGACTAAGTATTTGGATCAGAGCCAGAACGCAGCCCTTCGCGTATTCTTACTACAATAAAGGCTGGGACAGACACAACGCGACACGACTGTAGCAGGACTCCATAAGGTATGCACTTACGACATCTAGTAGGTACAAGAAAGTAGTGAAAGTCTTACAGAGAGTAGGTATATGGCGTTAAAAATGCAAGTTGGGATCGGTGATTTTGAGCTACGTGACCGCTTCACGTAATACTTGGGAGCCGATACTTGCAAATACTAACCACCATGTTTAGACATTTATGGAGTGCATTTGAGGGGAACAATGCTCAGCCAGTTAATGGTACGACACCTACGTAATGAGTGTATCTAAAGTTTCGCTTGGTCAATTATAGTAGTCGATATACTTTTCGACTTCGTCGTGCGACATTTAATGTCGCTAATCTGACTGCAATTATTTGGCTAAGGGTCGCGCGTCGTGATTACTTTCCCAAATACTCTCCATATATTTCTGTAGAAACTAGCATGCGATGATATTGCTGTCATGAAGAAAAAAGACGTTAGACACAATAGAGTTGTGATAAGTTTAAACAAAATCAAAAAATACTGGTATAGATGCGTCTTTTTGTTCTGATGCCGAATATGTGTCTAACTCAATTTCGAAAAAAAGGACAGATACGTCCTTTTTCCTTATGACGGCAGTATAATCGCAAGCTAGTTTCTACAGAAATAGTATAGCCTTCCAAGCATTACGCGTCGCGTTCTCGCATTACGGTCACAAATCTCAAAGTATCTCGCGTATCATGACAAAAACGCTTCGCTATGTATCTCTCCATATCTTAAGTAGTAGTTAAATTGAAGTCACGATTTCATTTCGTCCACAAGCACATTCACCTTTCCCTTCAGTATTGAGTAAGGGCTAACATAAAAATGAGACAGGCCTCGAGCATATTTTGACGAAAGGCTCGATCTGGGTCTTTTACGAGGAGCCATAAAGGAGATCAGCCGCCTTGTAAAAACTTTATTCAAACTGTTCGGTATATTGAGCTGGCTTATTTACATCCCAGTAAGATTCGGCCGGTTGAACGTACCGCAGAGCGCGTAAAACTGGAATAAAAGTGTTATTTCTTGTCTTATTATTATTACTACTACCTTGATAAGGGATAAAAAGAACCTGATCTATTTTATCTAGAGACTTTTACTTTTTTTTTCCTGCAACCTTTAATCAATGACCATTTTTGAAAGCGTTACTAAAGTGCCCAGTAACGTTACATACATAATTATTAAGTTTCATCTTTTAATGTCGTTTTTGATGTATGTACATTGTACTCGTATTTATCTAGAAACAGTCACTCGAGAGTACCCTAATATTCGATGTTAACAAAATAAACGAAATGAAAATATTCTTTATTGTACACCAAATAAAAACATACATTACCAACACACATAAAGAACACAGAGTACAATAGTAATGTAGTAGTAGTAATATAGTATAGACTTTTGTTCATCAACTCAGGCTCAGACAGATAGACAGACGGACAATCGTAATTTACCCAAGTAGAATCAAAGATCTCACTTTGCTCCGTCAATTAGTGTTTGAACACCTCAGTCAGAATCAGCCGCTAGCCAGTAATTTGCTAGTAGTTTGCAACTGTAGTAAGGGGTCAATGAATAGCGTAATTTTGGCAGTTTGCCGGATTTGGTTGGTCAAAACTTATATTCATTCGCTGGTCAAAATTTAATCAACTTCTTGATTCTTGTATATAATGTTATTTATTTAATGGTAAAACACGTGCCAAATATTTTTAAGGGACAGCCTAGTCAGGTTAGGCTAGGCTAGGCTAGTTAGGTTAGCCTAGGTTAGAATTGCCGTTTTCTATTCTGTGATACGATTCTTTAAAAATTATGACTAATAATTACTGCTCACTACTGAGCGCAGGAGACGGGGTACAGAAACCATACAAATAGAAATAATATTAATAATTTTTTATTCAAATAAACTTTTAAAAAGTGCTTTTGATTCGTCAAATCAATCTGCCACTGACTGGTTCAAAATGGCGTTCCAACCGAGAAGAACCAGCAAGAGACTCGGCGGTTGCTCCCATAGTCCCTATGCATCCGTGTTTCCTGCCACTTATAATTTGAGTACCTTCAAGGCAAGAGTGAATAGGCATTTTCTAGGCAAGCGCGCTCCAACCTAGACTTCATCAGTGCTATCCAGTATTGATTGTCGTCAAGCGCAAGCCTATTTCGGATTAAAAAAAAATTGGCCCAAGTCACACACACTTGAGAATATCATGAATAATTCTTAAGTCATAGTTTTATGAATGCACGCCATGTATTTTAATTTTTTTAGGAGCCCGCATGTAGGAATGTACATACTACATAGGCATGCGGAGTACAAAGAAAGACATTCTTTGTAACTTACGTAGCAGCCTATGTCAAAATACCTATCACCGTCTTGCTTGCCATTATTTCGTTGTCGAACAATCAACTTCATATTTTGACGACCTTCCTGGCGTAGTGGTGCACGCTGTGGACTTATAACTGGGAGCCGAGAGGTATCGAGTTCGATTCCCGGCGGAGACAATTTGGGAATTTATAATTTCTGAATTGCGTCTGGACTGGTCTGGTGGCAGGCTATGGCCGTGGCTAGTTGCCACCCTACCGTCAAAGACGTGCCGCCAAGCGATTTAGCCTTCCGGCACGATGACGAGTAGAAACCGATTAGGGGTATAGCTTGAATATGCACTGTCATATTCCTTCCAAGTTAGGCCGCTACAATCTTAGACTGCATCGTCACTTACCATCAGGTGAGATCGCAGTCAAGGGCTAACTTGTCATCGAATAAAAAAAATAAGGATTTAAATTTAATTCAACAAGGTTTCACGACGGCGTTTGTAAAGCTGAAAATGAAGTAATTTCAAAAATGAGGAATGCTTCTCGTCTGTTTCTCACTTTTGTTTCATTCTACCGTAATTCCTAGCCCTTTCATAATGGCCGGCCGTAATTCCATTCAGCCGTAGGTCATTAGTGCTCGGCCGCGGTAAATATGATGGCATCTCTTAACTTGGCACTGTTTTCCTTGGTAAAATTCCTGTTTAAAAGACCAAGTTGGCATAAGCGCAATTACAGGAAGCAGGGTTGCATAAACTGATATGACCAATGCGAATGTTTAAGAAATCTAGTAAGGGTATTCTAATAAAGACATAGCTGTGCGAGTTGCGAAACTGAAGTGGAAATGGGCGGGGCATATACTGTAGTTCGAAGAGCTGATGGTCGATGGGTCCCAAGGTGCTCGAGTAGCGACCCCGCACCGGGGAAGCGCAGTGTTGGCAGACCCACCACTAGGTGGACCGATGACATCAAACGAGTCGCAGGGAGCCGCTGGATTCAGGCAGACCGCGGCCTGTGGAGGCCCATGCAGGAGACCTACGTCCAGCAGTGGACATCTATAAGTTGATAAAGAAGAAGAAGGTTCTAATAAAAAAGGCATATTATACAACTGAAGATTACGTAAATGATAAAAAAGCGTGGACATGACTCGCTCAAGCAAAACATGAGCATAATTAACCCTTAAATTGTACGCAACATAATTATATTGTTATTATTACATATTATTTTATTTTTAAAAGAGCATTTATTTTATTTATTTATTTATTTATTTATTCTGTGTTCGTATTCTGGTTTGTTGATTTGTCCTTCAATCATTCGGCAACAGAGCAAAGGATTGAGGTGATTTGATCGAGTTGCGGACCTGGAGAGTGACATAGACTACTTTTTTATCCCGGAAAATCAGAGTTTTTCCACGGGATAAACAATCAAACAAACCAAAACAAACCTCGATATTTTCAATAGTTTTTACTACTATTATTCTATTTTGGCAAATAGCTACGCTTGAACTTTGGTATGTGCGGCATTTCCTTCGAAAACGTGCACCGGAAATTAAGTCATACATACTGGTACTTTAAGTGTGGAAACAACATCTATAAGTCTGATTTTTAATTGCATGGAATTCTGACGTATCTTAATGTTACCAGAGATTAAAAAAATCCCACAAAAAAAGATAATAAAAGACTTATAAAAATAAAAATCAATTGCCTCACATAGATATTTATGACAAACGCCTGACAGATAGTTTGGGGTAAAATCGAACTACAGGTGGTAATACTGTTTTTCATACAAATAACTCGCTGTATTTATAAAATGACAACTGTCAGAATTCCACCGAATTAAAAATCAGACTATATGTATCCTTATCCTTACTAATATTATAAATTACTATTACTAATTAATATTGAATAGATTGAAGGACAAACCAACACACTTTCGCATTTATAATTAAACTAACTTTTGCCCCCGCGACTTCGTCCGCGTTTCGGTTTCGGGGTGGAATTTTCAAAAACTGTGACACACGTACTTCTTAATTTTTAACTGAAAGCTCAAATACCAACTTTGATGGAAACAGCTTGAAAAATGACGGCGTTTCATATAAACTTCCATCCCCTATTTAAACCCCTTAGGGGTGGAATTTCCAATAATCCTTTCTTAGTGTGCGCCTACGTCATAAAAGGAACCAACTGTAAAAATTTCGAGTTTCTAACTTCAGTAGTTTAGGCTGTGCGTTGATATCTCAGTCAGTCAGTCAGGACTTTGAATTTTATATATATATAGATGCGAAAGTGTGTTGATTTGTCCTTCAATCTCGCAACAACAAAGCAACAGATCGACCTGATTTTTTTTGCATGGGTATAGTTGAGGACCGTCGATCCGTAGCCGTAGCGTTATTGAAAGACAAACTAACAAACCAACAAACAAACTCACTTTCGCACTTATAATATTAGTAAGGAAGTAAGGTTTAGTAAGGATGAAAACGAAATTCTTAATTGGTTCCCGATATGTACTGGCAACACCATAAGAACATTTACGACCGTATTTGGTACAACGGTCGAATCGAGACGACTCATATATTATTCGATAATGGCTAACGTAATGTTATTTAAACAATTTGTTCGAATTAATTGCCTATTGGTTGCCCAAATCTGTGTAAGGCTGCGGCAAACAAACTCGGCCGGTTTTATAGATTTCATAATCGGTCAATGCTGGAGCGGATCCAAGCGAACTCTGTGGTGTGGTACAAGTTATAAGCTTATAATATTGTCAAGAGCAGAGATAGCCAGGATAACAGCACTGATAGCTTATTGGTTAGGATTGTGGTCCTAAAGGTCGCGGGTTCGATTTCGGGCGTGTACCTCTGACTTTTCAGAGCTATGTGCGTTAAGCAATTAAATATTTTTATTTTTTTTATTCGATGACAAGATAGCCCTTGACTGCGATCTCACCTGATGGTAAGTGACGATGCAGTCTAAGATGGTAGCGGGCTAACTTGGAAGGGGTACGGCCGTGTACTCATACCCCTAATCGGTTTCTGCACGCCATCGTGCCGAAACGCTAAATCGCTTGGCGGTACGTCTTTGAGGGTAGGGTGGTAACTAGCCACGGCCAAAGCCTCCCACCAGACCAGACCAGAGACAATTTAGAAATTATAAATTCATAAATTGCCTCCGCCGGGAATCGAACCCGAGACCTCCTAGTTATAAGACTACAGCGCTCACCACTGCGCCAGGGAGGTCGTAAAATATTACATATACATAATATTTGTACGTAGCTACGGTTAATGTGTTGAACTTTTAATAAGAACTGTTGAATCTCATAAATTGAACCACACCGTTAACTTTACCGAGGTCTCTCCGAGAGACTGTATATTTTGTTCCCCGCATTTGGATGCAATTTAAATTTAATTTTTGTATTGCCTTTTATTACCATTCTACTGCCATTGTGACCTATATATTTTTATAAAAATGACATTTTCATGAAAAAAACTAATAAAAGATATGCAAAATGAGCTTAAGAGTTTTTTTTTAACTACTAGGTGATGCCCGCGACTTGGCCCGCGTGGACTTAGTTTTTAAAAATCTTGCGGGAATTCTTTAATTTTTCGGGATAAAAGGTAGCCTATGTCGCTCTCCAGGTCTTCAACTACACTCATAAAAAAATACATTGATCCTTTTTGTTAAAACCCTATTTTTTGCCCTTAGGTGTTGAATTTTCAAAAATCCTTTCTTAGTGGATGCCTACGTCATAAAAGCTATCTGTATGCCTTTGAAATCGATCCGTTCAGTAATAGCTCCAGAGATTAAAACAAATGAATTTATAATAAACGGCTATAACAAAATATTTTTTTACAATATTTCATATTTTTTATTTGCCATGCTGACCTTGACTAATATTTTCCTCTCCCCTCCAAATAAATGGAAAGCTCGTGTTAGGAGTGGTTACGATAATAGTGTAACGTGTGAGGATTGAACCGTCTAGACCTTTCAGTTTTCAGACCGCACTTGTCCTGTAACCTCTACATTATTATTCGTCAAGTATTAAATAATTATTCATAAGGAATATAATTCATCAAGAATGCATCGTCATACTGAAAGCTGCTTGGGCTTTGTCACGGTTGTTTCATAACTCGTAATAGATTATGTATAATATTTCTCCATTTCTGTCAGCTCTCTCTGAAAATATAGAGAGATTCGGGAAGTCCAAGATTTAGTCCTAGGAATGAATCTATAACTTCTCAGAGTTATGTGCGCTTTAAGCAACCAAGTATAACTTGTTTTAACGGTGAAGAAAAACATCTTGAGGAAACTATGCGTGCCTGAGAGTTAGAATAGAATAAAATAATTTTTTATTAAAAAAAAAAAAGACGTGTGGCACTCGGGGACCGCCGCGGTAAAGCTATTGCATAGCATTTTTTATCAACGCCATCTAGCGATGAGCCGCTAGATGGCGTTGATAAAAAATTGCGCCATCTAGCGGCTCACCGTAGAGGAGTCCCGTGTCAGGTTATTTTCGTTACGGAATTTCTGGATTCGGTCTCCACGCTGGCCCGCGATAGAAGCTATGCAATAGCTTAAAAAAAAACTTTTACAAAGTGCTTTCAATCGTCCACCGAAACCTAGAAGAACCAGCAAGAAACTCGGCGGTTGCTCTTTTAAAATTATGTGTACAATTTACGGGTTAATTATGCCCATATATTGCTGGAGCGAGTTATGTCCACGCCTTTTTAATTTATGTAATCTTCAATTGTATAATATGCGTTCTTTATTAGAATACCCTTAATAGATTTCTTAAGCTTATTCCCTATTAGCACGTTAAACAATTTAGCAGCATATCAAGCGGTTTGGTGTTTGAGGTGGAACGAAGCACCTTCCCTATTTATCTGCTAGGAAGTGGTAATTAATCAAAGGATAAGATGCGCACTAACGAGCTCCGGGAAGAGGCAAGTCTGGAGTGTCACGTTGCTTACAGCTTTTGAAACTTTAGTTCAGTGATCGATCGGGAAAGCTCCATGTAAAACTAGTAAAACAAAAATGGGGTTTCTATGCTGTAACATAAAAACTATAAGGACTTCTTTTTCTTCTTTATCGCCGAACAGACGTCCACTGCTGGATAGACGTCTTTTGTAGGACTTCCATAGGTCTTGGTCTTGCGTCGCCTGTATCCAGCAACTCCGAGCGAGTTCCCCTTCGCCTGATGTCTTCGGTCTAGAGTTGTTCAAAAATGCTATAAATCAATAGCATGCTACTGACTATAAACTGTACTGTAAACAGATTGTAATTAGGAAGCACGTGGGCGGCCGGCGCGCGCGTTATGTCTTGCAACATGCTAAATCGCATAGCATGTTACATTTCATGTCGTTGGAAAGATCGCGTGGTATACAAAAATACTACGACTGCCCGGCCGACTCAGCGCCGCTGCTACGCGCAGTGTGCTACACCGCCGACAGCGCGCTATTCATAGCACCGTAGCACCACAGCGCCTACGTATGTAGCACGCGCTCTGTGCTATGGAAAGATAGCATGCTGTAATATGGCGCTAGGTGCTATATTAACCACCTCTACTTCGGTCAACCTAGTGGGTGTTGCGCATTGCGCTTTCTGGTAGTGGTGGTCGCCTCCCTCTCTCTGCGCTTTCTGGTGCGGGGTCGCCACTTCAGCACATTGGGACCCCAACAACCATCTGTTCTTCGAACTGTGCCTATAAGGGTATCTAATTAAAAAAACATACCTACTTACATGGTTTTTGGATCTTTAAACTAAATTCGCTTTGGAATTTAAAAAATAATTGAAAGCAATTTTCTCGATAAACACTTTTTCTAAACACTGCTCCAAAATTTTCTTTTAATCGGATTTTTTTTTGTTTAAATCTCTGTATTTGTATTTTTATATTTTTAAGGTTACTGGCTGTCCAGCGCGGTACCTCATTCATCAAAATCGGTTCAGGCGTATAGAAGTTATGGTGGAATATAGGAACTCACATACATACATACCCTGAAAACAATATACTCATTTTTTCAGTCAGTCGTATGATAAAAAAAACCTCTCGAAGCGGCACTGTGCCTACATGATTCCCATTTTAGCTTAAACATGAATAACGTAGGCCGTGTTTGTGTTTAAACTTGGTTGAATTATGATGTGATGCTAATGAATATTTACGGCAAAAATATGAACTTTGTTGGTTAAACGATAAATACATCGTTTTTAGGGTTCCGTAGCCAAATGGCAAAAAACGGAACCCTTATAGATTCGTCATGTCTGTCTGTCTGTCTGTCTGTCTGTCTGTCCATCCGTATGTCACAGGCACATTTTTCCGAAACTATAAGAACTACTTGAACTACTGTTGAAACTTGGTAAGTAGATGTATTCTGTGAACCGCATTAAGATTTCCATACAAGAATAGAAAAAAAACAATAAATATTGGGGTTCCCCATACATAGAACTGAAACGCGAAAATTTTTTTTTCATCTAACCCATTCGTATGGGGTATCTTTGGATAGGTCTTCAAAAATGATATTGAGGTTTCTAAAATCATTTTTTTCTAAACTGAATAGTTTGCGCGAGAGTGGGAGACACTACCAAAGTGGTAAAATGTGTGTCCCTCCCCCAGTAACTTCTAAAATAAGAGAATGATAAAACTAAAAAAAATATATGATGCACATTACCATGCAAACTTCCACCAAAAATTGGTTTGAATGAGATCTAGTAAGTAGTTTTTTTTATACGTCATAAATCGTAAACCGCAATTGCTGCTACGGAACCCTTCTTGGGCGAGTCCGACTCACACTTGGCCGCTTTTATTCATTTATTCGTGAATTAGTTTTTGTTTTAGAAAATGCTGGTTTTAGAAATACATTATAATATTTTTGGTATTAAGTAATTGAGTGATTAGTTTTGAAATATAATTCGAGCTCGCCCCATGTTACTGAACTTTAACTTAATGTTTTGTAAATACCCTTTACAAACTAATTTCAGAGTTAATGGTTAGTTAGATTTCCGTAATTTAGATTTTCAAAGTTCAATTTAGGTACGTCTGAGGTCGAAAATGTTTTATTAGGTAATAGTTGATGCCCGCGACTTCGTTCGCGTGGATTAAGGTTTTTTAATCCAGCGGGAACTGTCTTATTTCCCGGGTTAAAAAGTAGGTATGTGTTATTTGAGTCTATAACCTATCTCTGTGCCAAATTTCAACCAGATCGGTTCAGTCCTTGCGGCGTGATTGAGTAACAAACATACATTGAAACTTTCGCATCTATAATAATACATACTAGCTTTTGCCCCCGCGACTTCGTCCGCGTGAAATTAGGTTTTGGGGTGGAATTTTCAAAAACTGTGACACACGTACTTCTTTATTTTTAACTGATAGCTCAAATACCAACTTTGATGGAAACAGCTTGAAAAATGACGGAGTTTCATATAAACTTCCATCCCCTATTTAAACCCCTTAGGGGTGGAATTTCCAATAATCCTTTCTTAGTGTGCGCCTACGTCATAAAAGGAACCAACTGTAAAAATTTCGAGTTTCTAACTTCAGTAGTTTAGGCTGTGCGATGATATCTCAGTCAGTCAGTCAGTCAGTCAGTCAGGACTTTGAATTTTATATATATAGACTAGACGATGCCCGCACACACACACACATACACACACATACAAACTTTCGGCTTTATAATATTAGTGTGATGTGATGTGATGAGTAGGATAATAGGATTTATATTGGAGACTGAAATGTAAGCAGTCTTCTTACTCTGACGACTACGTCTTTAGCTTATTTAGCTTAGCTTAGCTCCTAGCTTCTTTTTGGTTCTTTTCTCATCAGCATCACTGAACGACTGTCAATTTATGTACCTATGTACTTAAAATACATACCAAAATCTGTTGCTATTTAATAAATCGTTTTATTTCTAACCCAACACTATATAATATACCCAACAATATATATATCGAGGAGGGCGATGAACACCGCAACACAGTTTATACTTCTGCGGGATCATCGTTCTAATCTGTTTTCGCATCCTGTAAGTGTAAAGACTTCAAATAAATAATTTCAATTTCAATTTCAATAATATACTATTAGTTGAATAAATCACCATTTTTATTAGAGGTCTTTGAGAGCAATATAAAATACCTTCTCTTAATTTTACTCTTTAAAATTAAAACTACTGGTCATTTTATTTTTATTCATTCCGCGTAAAACTAAACCAGACTAAACGACTATCCCCAAATAAAAATATGTTGCACCTAATAGTGCAAAAGATAGAAACAACCCCCGCTTTGAATGAAATAAAACCCCTACAATATTATTTGGCGTGCTAAAAAGAAGAATAAACAAGCGACAACAAGTTGACAAAGGCCGTGTATTTATATAAACGGCCAGTAAATACTAGTTACGTGAAAAGTGCTCGGAATTCGTAAATATTCCCGCTGAAAACTGAAAACATTTCCCGAAACCGGATATGAATAGATTCTACTTATGAGAATTTACTGCACAATTTTTTTTAAAGAATATTAGCCAAAGCTGATCTTGACTAATATATGTATATTCTTCTCTCCCTTCGAAATAAGCGGAAAGCTTGTGTTAAGGAAGAGGGCACACTGGCTACTTTAAGCGGCGGCGATGGGCGTTTTTATGGCTTTTAACCCTGACGGGCTCACAACAGATACAAATAAATACTTACTTGCTGCAGAAATCAGCGTTCAAAATTCGCGAAAACTGGATGCAGATGCAAATAGCTACCAAAACGCCGATCGCTGCCGCTTTCCTGCAATAGATCAAACGCAGAAATCAGCGTTCAAAAATCGCAGAAATCAGAGTTCAAAAATCGTGAAAACTTGATGTAGATGCAAACAGCCACCAAACCGCCGATCGCTGCCGCTCTCCTACAATAGATTAAACGCAGACATCAGCGACCGAAAATCACAGAAATCAGCGTTCAAAAATCGCAGAAATCAGCGTTCAAAAACCGCGAAAACTTGATGCAGATGCCAAAAAGCCACAAAAACGCCGATCGCGGCCGCTCCTCTACAAGTAGCTAGATCAAACGCAGAAATCAACGACCAAAAATCGCAGAAATCAGTGTTCAAAAATCGCGAAAACGCGATGCAGATGCAGAAAGCCACAGAAATTCCTATCGCTGTCGCTAAATGTAGCTGGTCTGCCCTCTCTCTAAATATGGCAGCTGGGGAACGAATCGTCGACCTTCCAGATTTCAGTTTCCACCTTTAACCGTTGTTTTATTGAAACTTTAAGACATCTAAATTTCTCACTATAAATTAGCGACTGTTACAATTTATTGATAAAAAAATTGAGATTTTCATACAAAAATATTATTCAAATTTCGTACTTTTCCTGTGAATTTTCCAAAAATTTTCTTCCATACAAAACTTGTCTTGACAATTACGAACACAAAAAAAAAGAAAAAAATATATAAGATTAGTTCATTAGTTTTCCTTTTCTTTTTCGTCCGCTAAATTGTATATCTATGACGATATACTTCCGCCGTGTACCTACTTAGTGTCAAGATGTGTCAGTGAAAAAACGGGAGACCTAGCTCTTAAACTGGGCAAAGTTGGCGCAACTACCCTGAGCCCTGAGTTATTACATGACATTAGGCTCAATATATCAAGGAGCTGCAAAATGTACCTAATAAATTCTCACGTAGCAGCACCTAGAATCAGCCTAGCCTAGGGTTACCATACCGTGTGAAAATTACGGAGAGTATTTCAATTTTTAACCGACTTCAAAAAAAGAGGACGTTCTCAATTCGACTTTTTTTTTTGGACGCTAATTTATTAGCCGCTATGACATAAGCGTTTTAAGTTTGTAGAGGGCGGCGGTAATTAATTTATCTGTAATGTAATACCTACTCATGTATTTTTTTTACTAGTTCCAAGACCCTGTTATATGCCATATTTCAGAAATAGTCTAGGACCCGTTGACATTAAAAGCCCTGTCATGTGGAATGGAAAATTCTTTATAGGAATTAGTAGTTAACACACCATTTAATTAGGCTTGGTACGCGTTAATTTAAATAGCCGAACACATTGTTGAATTTATTTTTTTATACTAACTCATTCTCAAAAAATGCTTCTTTTTCTGTAGTTCATTTTGAAAAAAATGTTAGAATTATTTTGCTGTAATCCGCCAACAGAACATTTAACATTTTTTTGTTAATCATGAACTTCTGCAAAGTAACGCCTGATTCTATCCAATTTGAGAAAATCTATAACTGGCCATACAATATTGTCACTAGCTCTTAAGTTTAATATTGTTCTAATTCGCTGTTGATTTTCGTAAAATAAATAAAATAAAAATAAATAAATAAATAAATAAATTTTTTCGGCTTTTTTAATTAACGCATACCAAGCTTATTTTGTTCGTCTAATTTTTAACTATCAATTCACACCAAAAAAAAATTCATCACGCATGAGACGGGGCATGTTACCGGTATAAAATGTCCGAAAAATTGTTGTCGCCTAGTCACCTCACCCTAGCCTGGCTTTACCGGTAATCGAGCTCGCTGTAATACTGGCTTAGGTCGAGACCGCACTGAGCGTTTGATCCTAAAATAGGATTACACCAGATTTAGTGAATAAATCAAACACGAATGCATTAAATCGTTGGTAGGCTGTAAGCTGGATTATTGTGATAATTTCGTTAAATTTATAGTTCCGATCAGTTAAGGTAAATTGAACATGTGTGTTTATCAGGTCTATTATGGGTTTAACTATCCTAAGCTGAAGGAAATAAACCTTGAATAGAGAATTTGGCAGTCAGCACGCTTTTCGCATGCTGACCGCCAAATATCTTTTTTTACATTAACTTGTGTGCCCTTATTTAATCCTCTCTTCTATCTTATTTAATTTTATCCTCTGCAACATGGTTGCCTAGCAGAAATTGTTTCTGCGATAAGGCCGCCGGTTGTACTTTTATGCTATTTATTATAAGTTTATTTTTTAGTTTAATCTTTAACTAGATTTTGCCTGCGGTTTCGCTCACGTTAAGTTTAATGTTCAAACCCCTATTTTGTCCCCTTGGGGGTTGATTTGTAAAAATTCTTTCTTAGTGAATGCCTACGTCTAATAGCTATGTAAGACTCAGCTCGATCCGTCCAGTGGTTTGACCTGTGCTTTGATAGATCAGTCAGACAGTCTTATATATTTATATGTGACATTTTATTTAATTCAATTACCATTCCCACAGGATATCTAAAATCTAAATCATCTAAATCATGAATGAAGTCGTAGGCAATAGCTAGTTATATATATAATTTTATTTATTTATTTATTTATTTATTTATGAGACACAACAGATAATGACAATACAAAACAAATATAATACAGCCATGATTATAAGCTAGCCACTTTCCACAACAATGTGTCTACATAAGCAGCAGATAGTCGGACGTGTCATTTAAAACTAAAAGAAATTTGAACTTAAACAAAAACATACTTATAAACTATTGCAAATTGTAGGTAATTATGGATATAATTTTAAGGTTGGATACTTTAAAAAAGAGTAAGAACAAACAAGATAATCAAAAACTAGATATACGTAGGTACTACAGAATATTATACAAATCGCAAAGCATCGCAGCTGGCGAGTGACCTGACAAAAGCAACAGAATTATTATTAAAAATATCAATATTACTATTACTAGAGGATACCAGCTCGTTGTACAAACGGCACATTCTAACCACTGGGTTATAGTAAGATGTGTTATTTTTGTATACATTAAGTACGAAGGTTTTACATTTCTTAAATAAATCTTATAAACAATATTCGTAAGTTTTATGTTTTCCGCTTTTCAAGTTCGAATAAAATTTATTCCATCTTTTTGCCACTTCCAATATTATGTAACTTTGTTTCAGCTTTTGTGCGGGTAACTTTCGAAAGTATTGTAAAGTCAAATAGCGTAACATATTCGCCATCTGACGAATTCGGACAATCCCTTTTGAGTTTTGACCTTCGCATAAAAGAAATACGAGAAACTTGGTGCCGTACAAATAGTAAAATGTTATTTTACCAATGTCTTCGTACCTACTATTGTTTCTTGAACTCTCTCTTGAGCGCAGTTGTTTCATATAGGTATCTTGACTTTACTTAAAACAACTAGGAAAAGATTGCAACTTGGAGAAAGATTAAAGAGCTGAGTTTATTTCCGAATATGAAAATTATTCTCATTAAACCCGTTGTTAGCATCTTCGTAATATTTTGTGTATTTTTGAATTAGGTATGTTAAGTTCATGTTAAAAAATGATTAAGTATTAAGATTATTAGTTTGGTCATTGAAGTTAGTTTAATTAATTGATGCTTGAATCATTTGCGCTAAGTTGACCGATACCCTGATCAAATAAATATTGTCATTGTAATGAAATTTGTAAAATAATTAATTAAGTACTTTCGTCTCAGTTCATAATGTCTTTGATAATATCTACCATCACGTACAAATGGTCTGTCTATTGTTTGTTGTTGTTGTTGTTGTTGGTTTGTTGTTGTTGGTTTGTTGTTGTTATTGTTTGTAGGTTAAATTAATTAGGTGTGTGTGTGTGTGTGTGGTACCTATTTGATGGTGTGGTTTGGCCGTAGCTAGTTACCACCCTACCGTCAAAGACGTGTGGCCAAGCGATGGCTATGTTCACATGTAACGCGCGTTAACGCGCGTCAACGCGCGATCAAATTTGAAGAGAGTTCAGATGATGAGCGCTAATGCGCGTTGCGAGAGTACTCGTCAGTCTAGTTCGGTAGAACGTAGAAAATGGACGTGGAAGAGGCTATTATTTTGTGGTTATATTATAAAGAAAAATATAGAAAACAGAAAACGTACACATTGGGTTCATCCAATTTTGAAAATTCCGAACCTATATTCCAAATTGCTGGCCTTTTTTCTACTTCATCGATTAGTAAGTCGATGTCAATATTTTCAATTTCACTCATTTTAAATGCGAAAACAAAATATAATTACGAAAATTAACAAAATTACATGCGATCGCGATGAAAGCGCGCGCTCAACTGAACAGCAAACGGACATTACATTAATATCAAAGCGCGAGTCAACGCGCGATTGTCTGCGTCTAGAAACTTTTTCTCTGAGCGCCGCGTTGACGCTCGCTGACGCGCGTTAACGCGCGCGCATGTGAACGGTTGCTAGGTATATATTAGGATGTCTAAGCGCGCGATTTGAAAACGCGCGTCGCAATTCAGCCATCTGAACATAGCCTTAGCGTTCCTCCACGTTGGCGTGCAGAAACCGATTAAGGGTATGGGTTGAATCTACACTGCCATACCCCTACCAAGTTAGCCCGCTACCATCTTAGACTGCATCGTCACTTACTTTTAAGTGAGATCGCAGTCAAGGACAATCTTGTCAACGAATAAAAATAAAATAAGCCAGTAACTAAGTACAGCCATTTCTCCGTTTCAGATCTAAAAACAAGCCTTTTAAAAACAGCATCATTTATAATTTTTTTAGCATACTCAAGGATATTTTAATATCACCTCGCTCTTTGAAACGTCGAATTTGGGGCCACTCAATTTGCTACATTCATAAATAATTTATGAAGATCCTTTGATCTGAGTTATATCATTTTCCTTTAGAGTTTTTTACCTCCTTTAAAGGGAGCTCTCAAAGAAATACAAAACTCTTTTATTTTATGCTCAATGAACCGACTAAGGGTCATTATGGTTGAAATTAAGGGCTTGGACACAGGAAACGTGGCGCGAGCGCGACTGCAACGCGTCCGTAGCGTCCCTGATTACGTATTTGTAGTAGCGACAGCAATAGCAAAGCGACAAAAATCACTACGCGATCGGTCGCAAAATGTCACTCAAAATCGTAATACAGAAGCTAATCGCACGTCTATTGCTCGCCTGCCGCAAAATGCACTTTTCTTCTTTTAGAGATGCTTGATGGCGAAGAAAAAAGAGCTGTATACTTGGAGAGAATCTTTACTATAGATCACAACACAAAACAAATAAAAAATATAAAAACTCAACCACAGACGACGATAAAAACTATGTATTTTGTTTACATTTATTGCTGTCCTATCGTGAGTGGCGCTAGTATCGACAGGCGAGCAATAGACGTACGATTGGCTTCTGTAATACGATTTTTAATGACATTTTGCGACCTATCACGTAGTGATTGTTGTCGCTACTGCAAATTTTTACGTAATCAGGGTGCCGGTGTAAGAAGTTTTTTAATACAAGTACCTAACTGTCTTTTTTTAAATAATAATAGTCATGCTGAATAGGACTTTTATATTCTAAAGTTAAACGGGGTTTGAATCGTCGATGCTAACATTTTTTTCAACTTTTTCTGGCACAACAATATAAAGTTGATTGATCCATAAATACACTTATCTCCTACGTTAATTATTACTACCTACTGAAACATTGAAAACAGTATTTCAACACGGATTTATTACCCCGAAATAAGTGTACCAACATCAATGCATATTTTAATCACCTTTAAATGTCGCATTTATTTGCCATGCGTCTGCTTATTTGCACCAAACAAATACAGCTTAAATTAAACATTTCGAATGTTGAACGCGTTTACTACTTTTTAAATTGAAATTAATTTGTTTATAATACTTTGTATTTTGTTTATTATACTTCGGAGTTTGCTTGTTTAAAGTGTAGTCTATGTCGCCCGGCCCATAATGACAAATTGATTGACACTTCATTTATCAAACTCGGCTCAGTAATTTAGTTGTTACGGAGGAACATACGTAAATAGAAACATAGTATACATACATTGACTTTAAAAAAATAATAATAAATAAATTACTTATACTGCGGCTACATTATCGGGATATGGCAAATATTCGCATTATCGCGACAAGTGTGGCCGAGAAGTTCGTTGAATCGCGATGTATTCGGGCGAACACGGATCCTTATCGCGGCACTGTCGGTAACGTAAATAACAAGTTGAGAGCCAATGTATACAAGTAACCTGTACCCGAATACGATAATTTTATCGCGACAACGCGACACGAATTTTCGCACGATAATGAAACCACACTATTACAGGTTTTTTCAAACTTAATTAAGTCTTTTGCTGGCTTTATTTTGAAGTAAAGAGTCATGACAACTAAATATATTCCCTAATAAATCACTGTTGAGTTGAAGCCTCGGACTGGCGAAAGTTTGTTACACTTTTGCAATCTCATTGGCCATGGCGGTTGGCCAAATATTCAATGTCACTATTTAGGTATCGAGTGCGATCTCACCAGCCTTTCGGCGGAGCTTTTTGGCAACTGCAACACTGTGCCTTGGTATTTACTTGCGGAGTACAGAAGAGCAGTTCTGTAAACTAGGGCAGGTCTGTAATGGCCTATTTAAAAAGATGTAAAGACGTTCGACCGTAATTTTAACCCTCGACGCAAAAAACGACGGGGTGTTATAAGTTTGATGTGTCTGTGTGTCTGTGTCACATACACAGACACACAGACACATGTGCGTGTGTGTATGTGTATGTGTATGTGTATGTGTATGGGTATGTGTGTGTGTGTGGGTGGGTGTGTATGTGTGTGTATGTGTATGTGTGTGTGTGGGTGGGTGTGTATGTGTGTGTGTGTGCGTGTCTGTCAGTGGCATCGTAGCAGTCGAACGGATCAATCAATTTTGATTTTATTTATTTTTTGTTTGAAAGATGAATTAGTCGGGACTAATTCATCTTTCAAACAACTGTTCTTAACTATGCGATGAAAATCGCTCCAAGATGGCCGCCGCCACAAAATGGCTGATTACATATTTTTCACAACTCCCTCAATAGGGTTGTTAAAGGAAAGGTAAAGGATTAGTAGAATTCGCCGGTGGTGTGTTGATATTTAAGTCAATACTGATTGACTTACATATCAACACACAGTTTGACTGATTGACTCACTGACTGCCGTGAGTCAATCAGTCAGGACTTTGAATTTTATATAGTAGGATTAACTGCGTTCACTGTGGAAACTGTGTCAAGTATCACATTAGATCCTAAAACTGGAAAGGGACTTCAATGGGAGAGTAAAAGCTAGAAAAGCAGATAATATAATACGCTATAATACTGCATGTAAAGAGGAAAAGATCTACGTAATTTCAGTGCTAACACGAGCATGCATCCATTACAAGGGGATAATTTACTGCCGCCATTACCGCTCGCCGTATCTGACGTTGTATTCTTTGATAAAAACATCCGTAGATGCTCTTTTTTTTGCTGGCTGTACAAGGTTTACTGCAAAATGCGTATACCAAAAAAAAACTGTAAAAATGAACTTTCCTTACGAAATGGTAGGCGTTCTTATTCCTGGCTTCCTGGTAATCATGAATTTTATGAATGACTAGCGTTAACCCGCGGCTTCGTTCACGTTAGGTTCGATTTTTTAACCCCCTATTTAACCCTCTTGGGGTTGAAATTTTCCAAAATCCTTTCTTAGCGGATGTCTACGTCCTAACAGCTACCTGTATGCCAAATTTCAGCTCGATCGGTCCAGTGGTTAGAGCTGTGCGTTGATAGATCAGTCAGTCAGTCAGTCAGTCAGTCAGTCACCTTTGCCTTTTATATATTTAGACTAGTTGACTAGTTGCTACCCGCGATTTCTTAACTTTCTTCTTTTTCCGGGATAAAAAGTAGCTTATGTGTTATTCCAGTTTATAATATAACTCTGTGCCCAGCCAAATCGGTTCAGTCTTTGCAGCGTGATTGAGTAACAAAGATACTTCCAAACATTTCACATTAAAGGTATAATCGCATTTATAATAATAAAAAAAATAGGAATTAGGATGAACTATAACGCTTAGAACAGATGTTTCATACATAGTAGTTAAAGCAAAAAAAAAAAAGTTACGCTCCAAACGTAGTCTCCACTCTCCAATCCAAACAAGCAATGAATGAATGCGTGAGTGCTATGTAATTATTTTCAATTATTTCCTTTACTGATACTTTTGATGGCTGTTGTGGATGAATTAGGATTATTTATAATGTGGCATACATACTACTACTATTACGTAGGCATCCGATTTTTGAAAATACAACAACTATAAGGAGGTAAAATAGGGGTTTGAAAAAGACGTGTGGCACTCGGGGACTGCCGCGGTAAAGCTATTGCATAGCATTTTTTATCAACGCCATCTAGCGGTGAGAGGAGTCCCGTGTCAGGTTATTTTCGTTACGGAATTTCTGGATTCGGTCTCCACGCTCAAGGCCCGCGATAGAAGCTATGCAATAGCTTAAAAATCGAACTTAACGTGGGTGAAGCCGGGGGCAAAAGCTAGTTAACTCTTAAAATAAAAGAACTAAGAGAACACGCTTTCGCATTAATACAATTCTTTCTTTGAAAAGTGAAATTCAAACTTTCATTACTCCGATTGGATCCGATTCAAAGGTTTCTATATGTTCGATATCGGGTCGAGTAATCTAAATGTTCCCTTAATGGACACATTTTCAAATAATAGGAAACTTCATTTCCACTGCCTTATTACACAATTGCCAGCCAGAGGTACCTACATTTACAGTAATGGTCGGCCATTTTCGAAAAGCAATTAGAAATCTCTTTGTTCGTAAAATAAAGGGCAATCAACTATCTTATTTGACACGTAGCTAATTAGTCGATGTGGCTTTGGGAGTTACAACTGGGTACCAATTAACTAACTTAGTAGACATGTAGCCTCTAGTATCCGAAAAGGTAAATATATTGTGAGGCTTCCACTTAAATTTAATTTCATTGGCAAACTAAACTTGTATAAGGTTATAGGAGGGCTGGTTCGTGATATAGGAGTAAAGAAACTTACAGAAATAATTTTGGTGAACGCATTTAAAAAGTAGGGGCTATTAGTAGTCAATAAAATTAATTGATTTCTTAGTGATATAGTTGTATGGAAGCAATCGGCTTGGCTTCAGATGCACACAAAATAGAATAATAATAATACTAGTGGTTCGCCCCGAACTGAGACCTCGCGATATCCCATAATTCCCAAAAGTTTTAATTATTTATTGTGATAATTAACTTTTAACATTAGACGCAATAAAAAAAATAATAGTTGACATAAAACTGTTTTACTGACACAGCGCCATCTATTAGCATTATTGTGAAGCTATTAGCATTTAAAATTAAATAAATTCGTTTTTTTATAACATTTATCTAATTTTAGTATTTGTTGTTCAAGTACAGGATATAACTGAATTTTCAACCAAGTTTCACGTTCTAATATTCAGTAATTCTGAAGTTATAGGGCTCTGACAGACATTTGGACGTACACACTTCTCTGTCTAGTAGGCAAGCGCATTAGTTGACTCAGAGAACTCGCTTCGCTCGTTCAAAAAAAAGACGTGTGGCACTCGGGGACTGCCGCGGTAAAACTATTGCATAGCATTTTTTATCAACGCCATCTAGCGGCTCACCGTAGAGGAGTTCCGTGTCAGTTTATTTTCGTTACGGAAATTCTCGATTCGGTCTCCACGCTGGCCCGCGATAGAAGCTATGCAATAGCTTAATAAAAAACGAGTATTATATATTACACTAATATTTTAAGGCGAAAGTTTGTATGTGTGTGTATCTGTGTATGAGTGTGTGTGTATGTTTGTTACTCCTTCTCGCCACAACGAATGAACCAATTTGGCTGAAATTTGGAATGCAGATAGCTCATACCCAGGCTTAACACAATATTTTATCCTGGAAAGTTAGAGTTAGAGCCTCCGCGGACGGAGTCGCGGGCAGCGTCTAGTTATGAATATTAGATTAATTTTTTTTAAAGAGAGAGAGAGAGAAGACGTTTCGGAAAGCATGTTCTGCTGAGTTTTTTTAGCAGAATCTGTTTTGTGAAACGTTGGTAGTCTTCAATTTTTTTTTTTTTTATTCTAAATTTTTTAAAGGGTCTTTGAATCTCTTCAAGTTTTGACCTATAAATGAAATAAATAATTTTGAACTTCGGACGTGACGGATTAATTGAGTTGGGCTGCGGAAATATTGGCAGAAAGGCGGTAATTATATCGGAACCGATATACCAATCGGTATTTATACCGATACTAGTTGATTCCCGTGACTTCTTTCGCGTGGATTGAGGTTTTTTTGGATTCCCGCGAGAACTTTCTTATTTCCCACGTTAAAAAGTATAAATATAAGCCTATGTGTTATTTCAGATTATAATCTATCTCTGGGCCAAATTTCAGCCAAATCGGTTCAGCCGTTGCGGCGTGATTGAGTCACAAACATCCATATATCCAAACTTTCGCATTTATAATCTAAATATATAAAAGGCAAAGATGACTGACTGACTGACTGACTGATTGATCTATCAACCTCAAACCACTGGGCGGATCAGGCTGAAATTTTGCATGTAGATAGCTATTATAACGTAGGTGTCCGCTAAGAAAGGATTTTTGAAAATTCAACCCCTAAAGGGATAAAATAGGGGTTTGAAAAATCGAATCTATCGTGAGCGAAGCCACGGGGAAAAGCTAGTATTAATAATAATAATAATAGGATTAAACACGAAAAAGTGGAAACTATTTAAGAGCTAAGAATATTCCGGTTTCATTTTGTGGAAATACAATAAGAACGCGGAAGTTTTTTGCAACTTCTGTTTTCAGGTGAAAATGTGGAAAGTAACGAACTTTTTAAAAGCACTTTATCTCTTTTAATTCCTGAGTTTTTCATTCAGATACCCCGCTGCGGTCATAAAGCTGTATCTATGAATCATTACACTTTAGTTAAGTTTTTAGTTGTACTACAGCTTTTGTTTTTTTTTCGTTGCTTATTTGGTGGGATATTTTTAACCTTACTGACAATTTCTTGACTAAAAACTATACATTTTTTTAGCTTCACCCGGGAATCGAGCCCGAGACCTCGTCATTTGCATAGAACATGCTGACCACTGGACCAACGAGGCAAATATCCAATACTAGCTCACGCCCGCGACTTCGTCCGCGTGAATTTAGTTTTTAAATTCCTACTTTAACTTTTTGATTTTCAGAGACTAAAAGGAACCTATTTCGCTCTCCAGATTCTCATCTATACCTAGGGTTGCCAGGTCTTCAAACCGAAAAGCCGGACAGGCCAGCCAGTTTAGCCGGACATTTGTGTAAAAAGACCGGACACCCTTATTTTTTAGACCTAGTACAAAATGGCAATTTTTTTTAAAAGCCCGCTTGCGCAAGCGCAGCGATACAAGGTGAGGCGAGTGCAGCGGAGACCAACACATGACAAATATGTAAAAAAATAGTTTACTTTTTTATATAAAAAGCTTAACAAAAGTCAGATAGGCCGGACACCGTCTAATTTGGCCGGACACTCAATCAAAAAGCCTGACTGTGTCCGGCTTTATCCGTACGCCTGGCAACGCTATCTATACCCATGCGAAAAATCACGTCAATGCTAGTTCCGCTCCGTTGCAGCATAATTGAAGGACAAACCAACAAACAAACACACTTTCGCATTTATAATATTAGCTAGTAAGTAAGATAGAAAGTACCTACATTATGTATTAAATAATTAATGTATTAAACGACAATAAATAAACAATAAACGACAGCATTAGCTGTCGGATAAAGCAGACTAAAAAAACCGGCCAAGTGAGAGCCGGATTCACATACGATTGTTTTTTGTTTTTATTATTTGTTGTTACAGTAAAAGCTCCTTATTCGCGGGGTATACGTTCCGTAAATATGCCGCGAATACAGAAACCGTGAATACAGAATGGTAATTTGTATGGGATTATAGGGGATACGTTCCTAGGTGACAAAATAAAAAACAAACATATGAAAAAATAACAATTTAATTGAAGTTTTTGACCATACTTATTAATTATTATCGTCAGGCTTAGGCAAAGGTTTAAAGAACTTTGTAATTTTTTCTTGCTTGGCAGTTTTTAAAAGCTCCTTCAGTTCAAACTGATATTCAGCAGTGGCATTAGCAATTTTCCTCTTAAAAATAAGACTTCGTTCCATGGACGGATCAATTTTCATAAAGAAATCACACAGCTCATTTGCCATTCTTAAACCTTCACTAAGATTTTTCAGATTAAATGTCACATTTCCAGTGCTTGTTGAAGCCTCTTCTTCAATGGGCTGTGAATTTAACATTTCTTTCAAGTCGGTTTCAGTCAAATCTTCATCTTGCGATTCAAGCAACTCCTGAATGTCACTTGATTCTATCTGTTCTAATCCATCTCGCCCTATTTCATTCGCAATTTCGGCTATTTTATTAATATGCATGTACTATGTACCGACTAAATCCGCGAATAAAGAAATCTTTAGCCGCGAATAAAGGAATTGGGTCACAATTTTTTAATCCGCGAATAGTGAAACCGCGAATGAAGGAAGCGCGAATAAGGAGCTTTTACTGTATATACACATTCTGTAAAAAAATTCAAGTATCTACTTATTATGGTTCATGAGATACAGCCCTAACAAACAGACGGACGGACGGACAGCGGAAGCTTAGTAATAGGGTCCGGTTTTCACCCGTTGTTTACGGAACCCTAAAAAGCGTGCAAAAAAACGGTTCATCCTAAACATTGGTCCAGAAAACGGCGGGGTGTATTAGGTATAGGTACAAGTCGGAAGGCGGTTCTTTGTTTGCTATGTAGGTTGAAGCTTAGGTACCGCAACTTATAGCGAAGACTGGCATCGTCTCTTATTAAATCTCTCTGTAGCTATACGAAAGGACATAGACAAACATAGCTCAAGAGACAGCAACCAAAAATCTCATCGAACGATTTCACGTTAATGTCGGTCATTGAAGCAAGATTCCTTCTTCTTCTTTTTATACGACTGCCTGAAAAAAAGAGCGTATTGTTATTCGATGACAAGTCTTTGATTACAAAAAAGAACAAAAAAAGACGTGTGACACTCGGGGACTGCCGCGGTAAAGCTATTGCATAGCATTTTTTATCAACGCCATCTAGCGGCTCACCGTAGAGGAGTCCCGTGTCAGGTTATTTTCGTTACGTAATTTCTGGATTCGGTCTCCACGCTGGCCCGCGATAGAAGCTATGCAATAGCTTAAAAGAATTTTCCAAATCGGTTGAGGCATCTTCGATTAATCGGGGAATATCCTAGGGGAATATGCATAAAAAAAGATTCCGACGAATTGAGAATCTCCTCTTTTTTTGAAAATCGGTTAAACAATGAATACTTATGTGAAAAACTTCACGTATTCAACCTAAGATTTAAGAGTTAAGACTGAACAGACTGCACGTTGGTGTCTTTCACAACTTATTCGCGAACCCAAATACTGACGAAGCGCGCAGTTTGTTCAGTCTATTATTGTGTAAATATTTTTTTTTTAATTTCATGACAAGATAGTCCTCGACTGCGATCCCGTCTGATGGTAAGTGACGATGTAATCTATGACAGTAGCGGGTTAACTTGGAAGGGGTATGACAGTGTATATTCAACCCATACCCCTTATCGGTTTATACCTGGTTTCTACAAGCCATCGTGCCGGAACGTTAAATCGCTTGGCGGCACGTCTTTGACAGTAGGGTGGTAACCAGCCACGGCCTAGCCTCCCACTAGAAGAAATAGAGTTTTAGTTTAATACTTTGTAAATAGTTTTTAAGGTACGATAAGGGTGACATACCCTAGGTCTTGTAATAAAAGATAGAAAAAAAAAACCTCAACAAGTAGTATTTTAGCGGCGGCTCCAGGCCTAGGAACGTTTCTGAGTGCTCGTTAGTGTGCTGCTTGCCCTTGGCTTGATTAATTGCCTCATCAGGGGAGGAACACGTCGGGTACTTCATTGTACCTCGGCCGACGACTTTTATTACGTTAGCTCCTCATGTAACGTCATGTAAGAAATACGCTTGAAGGCCCAGTGTCGTTTTTTTTATTCGAAGACAGGATTTTTTTAAATAAAAAATGTTAGAATTATTTTGCTATAATCCGCCAACAGAAAAAATCTGTATGGTCAAACATGCAGTTATAAGCTAAGCACCGCTTACCTCCTCAACTAAGCAATAAAGCAAAGTTCCCAAGCAAGCAATGCCACCACCACTTACATGCACCACCAGTCACCACACAAGACTTTTATACTACTCTCGCATGTGAGCTACATTTTTTTATTAATCATTAACTTCCGCAAAGTAATGCCTGATTCTGTCCAGGATTTTTTTTATTCGATGACGAGATTTTTTTTTTAATTCGATGACAAGATTGCCCATGACTGCGAACTCACCTGATGGTAAGTGACGATATCAAAGTAGCGGGCTAACTTGGAAGGGGTATAATAGTGTAAATTCAAAATTCAACCCATACCCCTAATCTGTTTCTACACGCCATCGTGATAATTCAGACATTATAAATTCCCAAATTGCTCCCGATGGGAATCGAACCCGACACTTCCCAATTATAAGACCACAGCGCTCACCACTCCGTCAGGGAGGTCGCCTTTTATCACCCAGTCGGAGGGAGGTTTATTTTCAACCGGCTACGCAAAGCCAAAAGGAAGGGCTGTGATTTTAGCAGTTGCAGAAAAATATAAAAGAAAAAGGGGACAAATAATAGTATGATCTATTTTTAAATGCGTCGAAAATGTTTCACTGCAAACTCAGCCAACTTAGCTTAGCTTTAGTTCATACGAGCTGCTTCTTTTCCTTTATTGTTCAACTAGACGATGCCCGCGACTTCGTACGCGTGGATGTATGAGCTATCTCCATTTCAAATTTCAGCCAAATCGGTTCATTCGTTGTGGCGTGAAGGAGTAACAAACACACACACACACACACACACACATACACATACAAACTTTCGGCTTTATAATATTAGTGTGATGTGATATTCATGAATTCTAATTAGACATACATACAACGAAGAATCAATCCCTCTCTTCTCGATGAGGGATAAAAAAAATCAAAAAAGAAAAGTATAAATTTTGTCCTATAAAATATGTAGGTATACTTACATTGTAAATAGATACTTTAACTTGCAAAGAAGACATCGTACTTTGAAAAGGTAATAAAAGCAATACAGAAATTAAATTCGCGTCAGAATGCGGGAAACAAAATATACAACCCCTCGCAGGAACCCTGACAAAAGTTTTCACCCTCTTGGCAAAAGAAAACGTTGGATGGATTTGTGGTACAAGTTATGAGAGGCAGCTGTCTCGATTTATCATGGGTGATTGGAAGATCTTCAAAGGCTGCTTAGGTTTCTAAGCCTATTAATTTTTTTAAAGTAGCCTTATTACTTTAGCCTAGTTTTAATATGAAATAAAAAATAAAATCCGTAAAAAAAATTACAGTTAAAAATTTAAGTTTAACTCAGTCGTCAGAATCACCGAAATCCAAAACGATAAAACAAGGTAGGACTCCCAAAGTTCAAATAAATAGTACGTAGAAGTTAAAAAAAATCTAAATTCTAGTTTTGATCGATGAAATATCATGAAATTCTTTTGAACTTATTATATATTAACACTAGCTTTAACCCGCGGCTTCGTTCACGTTAGGTTGGATTTTTTAAACTCCTATTTTACCTCCTTCGGGGTTGAAATTTTCCAAAATCCTTTCTTAGCGGATGCCTACATCCTAACAGCTACCTGTATGCCAAACAGCTCGATCGGTCCAGTGGTTAGAGCTGTGCGTTGATAGATCAGTCAGTCAGTCATTCAGTCAGTCACCTTTGCCTTTATTTAGATAAATACTACTCGTTCACTCCGAGTTGGCCATCGTCAACCGTAACAAAATGACGTCTGTCTATCAATAATAATATAATAATCAACCTGGCCCCACGGGACCAATCTCTCGAGCTTACTTTCTGCTGCTGAGTTAGCTTACATTTCTTAGAACGACTACTAATCTAGTACAGATGGTCGAGTCACCACAACTATGTCGTTCTCAAAAAATTAATAAAAATAAAATATCGCTCATGACTTGTGCCCCGCGCCATAACATTCGCTTGGAGTCTCTCCAGCATTGACCGATTATAAAATCTATAAAACCGGTCCAAGTTTGTTTTCCCAGGCCCGAGAGCTATTTGGAAAGGTTCAAGCCAATTCGGCAAAATAATTTAAATAAGGTTATTTCGGTAGTTCATGCTAGATATTCCTTTGCCAGAACCATGACACGATTGCTGTAATTGAAACAATGAATAGGTTTGAAAACAATGAAACATAACTTACTGAGACGTTATGACGCTTATTTTTTATAAGATTTGGCAAACCACAAACGTTGAAGAGCAATTATTTTGGGGTTTTTTTTACAAGATTTGGTAAAATACAAACGTAGAATAGCACTAGTTTAGTAGTTTAGTACTTTGACTCAGCTCAGACTCAAGATAGAAGTTAAAATGAGACAAAAATATATATGCTCTGACATAAATCTGTCTCGTTTTAACTCTGTCTTACTTGAAATAAGTAGGTAATAAGCAAGTAAGTACTTGAAATTTTCACAGAATGTGTATATCTATTGCCGCTATAACAACAAATAAAATAAAAACAAATCAAAATAAAAAATGGTTAATGTGTTCCACTGCGGATGGCGAAGTCCTCGATTCGGTTCCCGAATCTGCCAAAAATAGATATCTACTTACTTATTGGTTTGCTTTGTTAAGAAATTCTTAGTAACAGCTTGGAGTTAGGACGTTGGCGATAAGTCACATCTTTCTCTGAAGAGGAGAGTACGTAAAGCCTTCGGTCTTGCGTCTGATCCTCCTCGTGTTGGATTTCCGTCCCATCGGACTATGAGAGTGAGAGAATAGAGAGTGTATCTATGTTTGTATAACACTTATCCCCTGAGAACATGGCTTATCTCTGTCGAACTTGGCCTGCGCGATCGAACTCGATTGGGAGAATATCCTATCCTAGTCCTATACTAATAAATGCGGTGAGGAAGGATGTATGGATGGAGGTTTGTTACTCCTTTAGGCCACATCGAGTAAACCGATTGGGTTGGGAATAGAGATAGCTCATAATAGTTCTTGCATTTTACGACGACGCGTGAGCTTTACATGTGGTTACGTCGTGTACATGCACATTGCGTAAGTGTGCGTGCCTGTCAGGAGCCTATGTGGGAGCGCTCAGGCGCGAGCAAGCTCTCGCTCACCCTTATACAGATACGACACACACACAACCATGAGCCACGCACCTTCGTGAATTGAAAGAACTATACCTACCTAGGATTAACACATTTTATCCCGGAAAATTATAGAGTTTCCGCGGGAATCTAAAATCCTTAAACCACAAGTACGAAGTCACGGCCATCACTTAGTTTATTACTAAAACGTTGTCTTTCAAGGAATAATTGGTCAGCAGTTGTTCAAGTTTCACACGGTAACAAGGATATCGAGGAAAACGTTTCTAGCGACAGCGTTCACGAAAATGGCCAGCCGCGAAGTGCCGACATGGCAGAACATGTCACAACTTCTCTCTACTTATAAAAACTATCTTCTATGTGTTCTATAGATAGTGACCAAAGAAACGAATAATGTCGAATCTTGGAATCAACTACTTAATGTGATATGTGTGTAGTTTTTCAATTTGTAAGAACTTGTGTTGAACTTTAAGTTATTAGAATAGAATTAAGTAAATAGTTTTGTTTTTTTCTTACCCTCTTACTCTCTTACTCGTAAATCAACCCCACAGTTATTGTTCCCCTTTCCTCTGTCCTGTAGAACCTAGTACTTTATACATATAGGCTACATTGTACGCACTGACTTAAATATCTCACGCATCGATACGGATCATTGGCTAGAAAATGTATCTATCTAGGTCGTCACTCACAGAGCCATAGTCTTTAACAGGGGTCATTGACACCTTCTGTGATCGCTGCCTTTATGCAAAGAATCATATTTAACCGTCTTCCAAAAAAGGAAGACGTTCTAAATTCGTCGAAGACGCCTAAATATATAGATATAAAGTCAAATGTTGCCCCAAATTAAAATTGACATTGGACCATGAATTTTCTGAATATCTCAGAAATCGCCTCATAATTTTTAACCGACTTCCAAAAAAGGCGGAGGTTCTCAATTTGTCGGAATCTTTTTTTTTTATTTATTTTCCCCGATTACTCGAAGACGCCTGGACCGATTTGGAAAATTCTTTTTTTGTTTGAAAGAGTAAACTTTCCAGGTGATCCAATTGTCATCAGAAATTATAAATTCTAAATTGTCCTCGCCGGGAATCGAATCCGGGATATCCCACTTTAAGAACACTGCGCCAGGGAGATCGTCATTACTCCTCGCCCTTGTTTTTTACACATTAAAGCGTTTCGTCCTAGTTTGCAATGTTCTCGCGGGGGAGTAAAATGGGTCATATTTATCCCCTGTTAGTGAGAACACATCCGCCAGGTAATAATGACGTTATTGCCCATTACTGTCATCCGCCGGCGCTTTTAAAAATACTCTTTCAGGGGAAACTCCCTTTTTATAGGAAGACTAGCGGACGCCCGCGACTTCGTTCACTTCTTCAACTCACAATCGACAGTACCTAAATCCCCACAGTTTAGGTGGGTTGAACCTTTGCAGCATCAGACTATTCATAATCGACAGTTCCACGCAAATCGGTTAAGAAATCACGGAGATATCGATATACAGAGGTAGAAAAACACAACTCCTTCTCCTCCTTTTTCGAAAATCGGTTAAAAAAGTAGCCTATATTCCGCCTGATAATATCAGCTCTCTACCAGTGAAAGTCCCGTCAAATACGGTTTTTATGGAGGCATCTCACTTTTGTATCGATTAAAAAAAACACGCAAAACGGAGATATCGATATGCATAGGTAGAAAAACACGACTCCTTCTCCTCCTTTTTTCAGAGGTCATTGCGATCGTAACACTGATGCAATCATTTTTGGAGAATCCACACACAAAACCTATAGTCTAATGGAAGCTTTAGTATGAATACAGTCACTAGGCATATCGTCACGGCCGTAATAACAGTCGTAACCGGAGGCGCTTTTATAAATTCTCGTATTCAGGGAAAACTAACTTTTTACATTTTCGTTACCCGCTTTATAGTTATTTATTAGCTGTGCCTGTCACTTTGTTACAAACGAGAATCTAAAACATACTTTTCAGATACATACCTACATCCTTTGAGCATTTAATAGGTTAAATAATAGGTTAAATGCTCAAAGCCCAGATCTAATAAATACTCGTAATTGTAGTGGAAATTTTCCAAAATATAATTATGAACTAGCGCTTAAATAAATAACTTAAATAAATTAAAACTACTACTAATTATATTTACTTACAAAAATATAAAACTTAAGCTAAATAGGAAACTAAATTACAAGGTAAAGAACACCGAAGAATCTATCGGTCTATCTACCACTTTTAAACTATTTATAGTCTGCTTGTCTACGGAAAATGTGTGAATAAAAATTTGCCATATCACTAAATGGAGCACTACGGTGAGCACAGATTTTATTGAATATTTGGCCGAACTGTGCTTTATGGGTGCAATAACTCGTTTAGTATCGTGATCTATAGCACTAGCACCACAGACCGTTTTAATATCCATGAATATTACCATAGATCGGCTGAGATGAAGTTCAACCATTTTACGACCCCCATGGTGCAGTGGTGAGCGTTGTGGTGTTATAACAGGGAGGTCTAGGGTTCGGTGTGGGTTGAATGTAGATACACTGCCATTGCCCTTCCAAATTAGTCCGCTACCATCTTAGACTGCATCGTTACTTATCATAAGGTGAGATTGCATTCAATGACTATCTTGTATCGAATACAACAATAATAAAAAAAGACGTGTGGCACTCGGGGACTGCCGCGGTAAAGCTATTGCATAACATTTTTTATCAACGCTATCTAGCGGCTCACCGTAGAGGAGTCCCGTGTCAGGTTATTTTCGTTACGGAATTTCTGGATTCGGTCTCCACGCTGGCCCGCGATAGAAGCTATGCAATAGCTTAAAAATTATATGCAACTAATTGCACAACTACTACGTGTATTGTATTGCACAAATTGCTGAAACCCAACTCAATTATCGGCGAAACTTCCTACAATATTTCAAGCGATAGCGGTACTTCATTTAAATGAGAAAAGTTGGAACAATTTGACTCGGAACTGCCTTAATGGGTTTGACTTTTAATTTCACGCAAATTTCCCCACAATAAAAGCATTTTGTTGTGAGTAGTTCGTAACTTACTGCGTTGTAAAGTAATTGGTTTGTGTTGAAAGTTTAGCCTCTACTGTAGTCTATGGCACCTCGGGGCTAGCGAAATTGCCGCAAGTGTGCCACTTCGTGGATTAACGGAACATCTCGAGGATTTATAGCAATTTTTTGTACGCTGTAAAATTAAAACTTTATGGACATTGGCTCTCATATTATTTAAATACTTGACAATCTATATAATTCAAAGTCCTGACTGACTGACTGACTGAGATATCAACGCACAGCCTAAACTACTGAAGTTAGAAACTTGAAATTTTTACAGTTGGTTCCTGTTATGACGTAGGCGCACACTAAGAAAGGATTATTGGAAATTCCGCCCCTAAGGGGTTTAAATAGGGGATGGAAGTTTATATGAAACTCCGTCATTTTTCAAGCTATTTCCACCAAAGTTTCAGTTAAAAATAAAGAAGTACGTGTGTCACAGTTTTTGAAAATTCCACCCCAAAATCTAATTCCACGCGGACGAAGTCGCGGGGGCAAAAGTTAGTTTAGTATAAGATGGTAGCGGGCTAACTTGGAAGGGGTATAGCAGTGTACATTCAACCCATACCCTTAATATGTTTCTACAGGCCATCGGGCCGGAACGCTAAATCGCTTGGCGACACGTTTTTGAGAGTAGCGAGTCAATCCACATTTTTTTGTCACTATCCTTTTTTTTCATGATTTTAATAGACTTTTTAAATTTACGTAAAGTACATCTAGTCTAGTAAAACGTACGTCTAAAACTGACTGTGGACCTTTTTAGAGAACGTTACGCTCATTCCTCCAAACGCCAAGTCGTAATTTTTTGATTTTCATAATTGAGGAATCACGAATCTGTTTGGATTTATCATTCAAAAAAAAAAAGATCAATGTTATTGATCTTCTCATTCATTTGATAACAAAATGTGATTGAGGCACCGGTTAAGCCTAATTTACACTGCGAAATCAGTTTCATGAAATTAATTTCATCAACAATTTCACGTGTAAACTTCTTATTTCCGAGAGCTGGTGGGAGGCTTTGGCCGTGGCTAGTTACCACTCTACCGTCAAAAACGTACCGCCAAGCGATTTAGCGTTCCGGCACGATGGCGTGTAGAAACCGATTAGGGGTATGGGTTGAATTTACACTGCTATACCCCTTCCAAGTTAGCCCGCTACCATCTTAGACTGCCATTTACCATCAGGTGAGATCGCAGTCAAGGGCTATCTCGTCATAGAATAAAAAAAAAAGAAAAAAAAAAAAGCTGGAATTGGTGTGAGTTTGTTCGTAGCACCTAAATGCCTAGTATCAAAATTTGATAGCTGTAGCTTCTAGATTACTGAACTTTATGATAACAGCAACATAATGACCATCAGAACTACATCTCGGATCCATAAGACATCGTTTCCAACACGCACTATTCGAAAGCTTTCGTCTTTATGCACTAAGAGATTTTGGAGAGTAAGTACTAATAAAATATTGATAAAAAGAAGGTTTTTGTGTAGTTAATCTACGGAGCAAGTAGAGCTATCTCGCGGTAAGTACCATCTCGCAGTGGGGCTTATCTGTTGAATAATTCAGTAATCCGAACCTATGTAGCGAGTCTTCGAACATATTTAAAGCTGAAGTTATTCTTGAGTTACGAGATCCCGAGCGCAATGAACGACACAAGCTGTTTTTTTCAAGGAAATGAATGTAAGGTTTTTTGTAAAGATATAGAAAAAGATAAGAGGTACCTAAGTGCTTTCAAATAGCTGCTATACAAGGTGTAACAAAGTGTGAGTTAACCCTGAAGGAGGTGAATGTGCTCATGAAACTGAACAACTTTCCCCAAGGAACATAGGTCGAAATGTCACAAAAAAGTGGACCTCCCATACAAAATAGACGATCAGCTGATTGATTTACTATGGGAGGTAAAATTATTTTTTTTCATTTTTCGACCTATGTTCCTTGGGGAAAGTTGTTCAGTTTCATGAGCACATTCACCTCCTTCAGGGTTAACTCACACTTTTGTTACACGTTGTAGAGGTAAACGATGTTTGTCTGGTGGGAGGCTTTGGCCGTTGCTAGTTACCACCCTAAGACGTGCCGCCAAGGGATTTAGGCTTTAGCATTCCAACACGATGGCTTGTAGAAACAGATCAGGGGTTTGGGTTGAATGTACATTGCCGTACCCCTTCCAAGTTAGCTCGCTACTAGCTATCTTAGACTGCATCGTCACTTGCCATCAGGTGAGATCGCAGTCAAGGACTATCTTGTCATCGAATAAAAAAAGATGTAGTTAGTTATTCCAAACATTAGATTAGGTATAAAATCCGCCTAGTAATTTACGATTGGATTTTTCCAATTTTATATTTTTCGTGACGCTTATTCTTTTAAGTGAAAAACCAGGAAATTAAATAATAGTTATTCCAAATATTAGGCATAAAATCCGCCTAGTAATTTACGATTGGATTTTTCCAATTTTATATTTTTTGCGACGCTTAATCTTTTAAGTAAAAAACCAGGAAATTAAATTATGTAGTTATTCAAAACATTAGGTATGAAGCGGCGCAGAATTTTATTAAAAATATTCATGTTTTATAACACCCTCTGGCGAGAGTCCGCTACCCTCGGCCTCCCACGCCGCGGGGTGCCGATGACTTATTACTTTTTCTTCTCTTAAAATAAAAGGCAATATAATAACGGTATGTTAAAACGAGCGAAAATTAAACGCTGCAGATTTGATAAGAGAGATATGAACTCGAGGGTAAAAAGTAAATACGACGTCGCTTTCTCACGGATTTTGCAGTGATTTGTCGATTTATAAAAATTATTACTAGTTCATGCCCGTGACTTCGTTCGCGTGGATTGAGATTTTGTGATTCTCGCGGGAACTCTGTTATTTTCCGGGATAAAAAGTAAAAAGCCTATGTGTTATTCCAGACTATAATCTATCTCTGTGCCAAACAGCCAAATCGGTTCAGTCGTTGCGACGTGATTGAGTAACAAACATACAAACATCCAAACATCCAAACATCCAAACATCCAAACATCCAAACATCCAAACATCCAAACATCCAAACATCCAAACATCCAAACATCCAAACATCCAAACATCCAAACATCCAAACATCCAAACATTCAAACATCCAAACATTCAAACTTTCACATTTATAATGTTAGTAGGAAGTAGGATTTTCAAAAAAAATATTTTTTGTTTGACGACCTCCCTGGCGTAGGGGTGAGTGCTGTGGTCTTATAACTGGGAGGTCTCGGGTCCGATTAACGGCGGGGGCAATTTGGGAATTTATAATTTCTGAATTGTCTCTGGTCTGGTCCTGTGGGAGGTTTTGGCCGTGGCTACTCGTAGTTACCACCCTGACGTCAAAGACGTGCCGCCAAGCGATTTAGCGTCACGATGGCAAATAATGAATATACACGAGCATACCCCTTACGAGTTAGCTCTTTAACATCTTAGACTGCATCGTCACTTTAAAAAAAACGACTTCTAACGTCATTAGAAAGTATAAAAATAATTTTAGTTCGTACACGTTTTCGTTTAGTTCACGTTTAGTTCGTAAACTTTGAAGTTGGCCGCGCCTAAATAGAAACGATGAAACTGAATATCGGTTGAAGATTCAATCCTCAACTTTTTTTTTTGAATTTTTCAACCCTTTATTTTACCGCCGGTTGTATCTAGGGTTGAAATTTTAAAAAATTCTTTCTTAGCGGATGTCTACGTCAAAATAGTTATCTATATGGTAAATATCAACCCGAACCATCCAGTCATTTGAGCAGTGCGTTGATACATCAGTCAGTCAGTCAATTTTTCCTTATACATTTAGAAAAATTCAGAGTCACTCAGTTACTTAAATGAAAAATCATTAAATAAAAACGTACCCAACTCTTCCTGCAACATATTGAGTAAATTCTAAACCATAGTGTATAGCGTAGAGTAATTCTGGCAAACCGCCAAAATTAGTTCTATTCACTTTGACCACCTTGCAACAGTTTCAAGAGTCTAGATTTATTGCAATCTACTTGCAAACTAAGAGACAGCGGTAAGATTTCCTTTTGTACAAATACATTGATTAATTATAAATGATCTCTCAAAACTGTTGAACAAGCTGAACTTGCCTAATATTCTCCTCACCCCTCCAGATAAGCGAAAAACTTGTGTTGTGAGTGGGTACGATAATAGCGCAACATTTGGGCATCGAACCGGTGACCTTTTAGTATTCAGTACGCACCTTTAACCGTTGGGCTATTGAGACTTCTTATTATTACTCAATAAGTATGTTGGTGATTTGAAAATCAGTTTGCCATTCGAGTCAGCCGATTCCAATTAGGATAACATATAAGAACAAAAACTTCCGTCTGGCTCATGGCTGTCTTACAAAATCAAAAATATGTACACAATAATTGCCTACAAATTGGAGGAAAAATAAACCTTAAGTATGAGTACCGAGGGTTGAGGTCGCTCTGTCTACATATCCTTGACCGACTGACGCAGTATCTACGTACAAGGGTAAAAGGGGTTTCGAAAAAGAAAGCAACAGAACTAACTATTTTTGAATTTTGTTTATGTATGTAGAGTATCTCAAATGATAAAATTCCTTTATTTATTTTGTTTACTTGGTAAAATATGGTACAAAAAAGTCGGTAAAATATTCCTTTCTATTATTGTCAAAGCATGTAGCTTTCGATCCGAGAAATTTAAATAGAACTCATAAATTATCTTTTCAAATATCTCTTAGACTATACCGAGGCATTTAAAATTAACCAAGCGTTTGCAGTGACAAATGGGAGTTGTAAGTGTGAGTGTTGCTTTATGTCCCGTCGCGATAGGATTGTTTTATAGAGTGCTTTAGTTTAATTTTTGACATTGAAATATTCTTTAATGTGCTTGTGCATAATTTTAGTGATCCACATAGTTAGTTACAGGCACACTATCATTGATGTTTAGTAGAGTTTATTAAGAAGGTAGACTGGCATTAAGTCCGGCTATAGTACTATTATTATGCAATAACACTTTATTGTACAATAATAATATTATATTAATTAGAAAAAAGAAAGTTCAAACTGTGTAAGGAACAAGGTTAATGAGTATATTTGGCGCAGTCGGAAGGATAAAGTGGTCACCAGGCCTATGCATGGTGGGTTTTTAGGAACAATACTGTTTAGAGGTTGGAAGGGTTTTATAGGACTATCCATCCTTTAGGTTTAGGTTGCTTTCGCGCTCTCACTGTTTGAATTGAAAAATTACAATATGGGGTTATTCAAGGGGCGAACCAATAAGTTCCTGAAAAGCCGGCAACGCATTGGTGGTGCCTCTGGTACTACAAGTGTTCATGGGCAGCGGTAATCACTTTACATCAGGTGAGCTCTTTTGCCCGCTATTCATAAAAAAATAAAATTGAAACTGAGGTTCTATACCTATTGATGTCGCGAGTCGCGACGCGTTCCGCAGCCCCACGCTGCGCAACAACAAGACGTTCTATATTGATATCGCTATTGACAAAAGTACGAGCATCGTCGCGTCGCGTCGCGTCTCGATGTGAACTGACTCTTATAGAGTTTGGATCATGTTGTATTTAAGAATTAAGTACATCCTAATTCCATAGTCTGGATGTAATCCAATTAGAGACATAGATAACTAGACGCTTCGTTTTGTTTCATGCTTATTTAATAGACACAAATAAACAAAATATTATCTATTTTTATAACTATTAAAAAAACTAAAACAAAAAAGTCGCAAAATTCTTAAATTCTTAAATACATTAAAAAATATTTAAGGACTTAGAAAATTCCTTGTGATACTTTCATAAAAAATATGAAAAAGTATTACATTAATTCTCAGCGCAAACTTTCAGGACCTTTTCAGTGAATCTTCTTTTGAATTCAAAGTTTTATTGAAACTAGTTTTGAAAGTATAAATTAAAGGAATGAATTTCAAAATGTGAAATAGATTATGTACGTTCGAGGTGCGAGAAACTTTGTAAAGTTTTTCAATTAAAAATTTTCAGGTACTGGCCGTACTATTATATATCACACAGATCTATTAATACAGACTTTATAGAGTCCAAGATGCGAGAATGGCCGATCTTGTACTAGAAAGTGCAGCGTTGTTAGACATTAGATAGCTTCGATCATTTATTAATGTACTAGTTAAAACTCGGTTAAACCATCGATTATTATCAAAAGTGTCTACAAGTAGTTGGATAGTATAGAAATAACTTTGCATACATGATAGTTAACCTATTTTCGTGTTTTTTGCTAAGGTACCTATCACACTAATATTATAAAGCTGAAAGTTTGTATGTGTGTGTGTGTGTGTGTGTGTGTGTGTGTGTATGTTTGTTACTCCTTCACGCCTCAACGAATGAACCGATTTGGCTGAAATTTGGAATGGAGATAGTTCATACCCAGGATTAAAACATAGGCTATATTTTATCCCGAAAAATTACAGAGTTCCCATGGGAATTGAAAAAACTTGAACCACGCGTACGAAGTCGCGGGCATCGTCTAGTATTACCTATAGCTGAGTTCGATAGTGACATTTTATCCCGGAAAATAGAGAGGATTTTTAAAATCATAGAAGTCGAAGCAAAAAGCTGGTAAGTAGTGTATAAGGTTTAATTTATTTTAATTGCTTATTTTGCATAGGCGAGTAACTATTTTTAATGGACTTCCATAAAAGGAGCAGATTTTCAATTCGTCGGAATCTTTTTTATGTATGTTCCCCGATTACTCGAAGGTGCTTGGACCGATTTGGAAATTTCTTTTTTTTTTAAAAGGTGGTTCCCAAGTGGTTCCATTGTCATCAGGTCAGCATCTGATGATAGGATCCTGGAGAAATCGAGGGAACTCTTAAAATTTTATAGACACAATTGATATAATTTGTTTGATATCGATTTTGTAATAATAATTGTTACGTTTATATTATTTAAGAACAGTTTCTCAGTTACATTTTGCATGGAAGTTAAAAATTCGAGTAGTTTCGAGAAGATAAAACCAATGAAAACATACACATAAGAACATTTTTTTAGTTCCAATAGCCCAACGGTTAAAGGTGTAAACTGAAAACTGTATGGTCGCAGGTTTGAATCCCACCCGTTGCACTATTGTCGTACCCACTCCTAACACAAGCTTTCCGCTTATTTGGAGGGAACAGGAGAGTATTAGTCAACTTCAGATTGGCTAATATTCTTTAAAAAAAACTTATATGAAATAAGGTCAGAGTAGGACATAGGTAGGTTAACTAGTCAGTAGTGACCTAATAAAATTAACAGACAAGCGACTCCTAATCAATATAGAAGCACAGAATAGTTATTATATCGAGCGAAGGCTTTATAGCCAACGAACGCTAAGTCCCCTGTCACTCGGAATTGGTTTAATTGTATACCCCTATAACAGACCTCTCGGAATTGTAAATTCATCCTTTGTTTCTAGAATTGAATAATACTAGACTAATTATATTCATGTGAATAGTATTCCATTATAATACTATGTTTGTACTGTACCATTATTATGCATGTATGCATGATAGTCTAGTGGTTAGGACTGCGGTGTCTCACTCGGGAGGTCACAGGTTCGATCCCGGACACGCATCTTTGAGGCCGCAGTCGTCGCTATCATCGATTCCTCAAAGACGAGCCCAATGTTTAAAAGCCTCAATAGCCCAACGGTTAAAGGTGCGGATTCAAAACTGAAAGGTCGCAGGTTCGAATCCCACCCGTTGCACTATTGTCGTACCCACTCCTAGCACAAGCTTTCCGCTTATTTGGAGGGGATAGGAGGATAAAAAAAAATGTGTGGAAGGCTCCGGTAGTGTAGGTACTTAAGATATCTCGGAGCCTTCCGATATGCGTTGAGGGTGGCCACCGAGGGGTCAAAAATCACACATAACCCGAACTGTACCCCAGGATTTTGGGTATCTTTAAAGAAGACTTCCCCCTTGTTAAAAAAAAGGCTATCATCGCTGTATGGGCTGTAACTTAAGGCTATACACAAATTGTTCGAGTGCATTTAGGATTCGTTTCCGTCTAATTTTAAAGTCCCTTGTTTCGCACAAACTAAGTAATGGTTCCTTTTGTGTGTGTAATGCTTTATCATAGCTACCGATATCCATCAACTACATATACCAAAATGGAAGTTATATATTCAGAACTAATATTTACGTATTACACAAGTAAAATATACTCGTTATCTATCCACAATAATTAATGTTATACCTACCAAACATAATTTGGAGCATTTACAATTAACGATTATTGTGATTTCTGGCAATTGCAATTCTCGCTATTCTGCTAGCGTACTCCAGGAAAGCATCCCGGCCAGAGGCTTCGCCTAGGATGGTGGGCACAGAGTTTCTGCACAGGCTCAACTGCAGTTTCTGCTGCAGGTTAAGGTAGTTACCACCTTACCGACAAAGACGTGCCGCCAAGCGATTTCGCGTTCCGGCACGATGGCGTGTAGAAACCGATTAGGGGTATGGGTTAAATTTACACCGCCACTGATCAATTAGAAAGTCAAACAATATTTACGTACGTAATGCTATTAACGTGGTCAACTCGATATCGTGTCGTATAGTGTGAAAGGTTCTCGTATAAAATAAACACTAGCTTCAAAATCTATGATTGGCGCAATCATTATTATCGAGTGACGTGAAATATCCTTCAACCGTTGAAGTGTTTACTTTTCCTACAATAATAAACAATTATGTACGCCGCTGTACGCCGACGCGTGCAAGGCTTAACTTGTTTTGATAAAACTGTTATTGATTTTTGGAATTTAGCTACAACGTAGACTTTTTTTTAATTCATGAGAATGTAGCCCTTCACTATCTCATCAAGACGATACAGACTAAGATGGTAGAGGACTAACTTGGAAGATGATATGGCAGTTTAATTAAACGTACCATTTTTCGTACCGGAACATTAAATCACTTCGCGGCATGTCTTTGGCGGCAGAGTGGTAACTAGCCACAGCCAAATCCTGCAACCAGGTTTACTGATCAATGTAATTTTTTTTTTAACGAGCAATTTACTGGTTTATATTTTCAACGAAAAACCACTTATGTACATGCAAATGTAATAACTTACTACGGTATTAATTTTTACCTATCCAAGGGAAAAATTCAATGTATCCTGAACAAAGTTGCGGAACTAAAATGTTGAACAAAAATATAAAAATCTAGCAGTATTGTTGAATGTAAATATGGTATACATTGTAAATTTTAGCCTGACTCAGCGCTGACTGGCAGTTGGGCCGTGGTTGTAGTGTAAAGTCAATACACTCAGGGCGCAATTCCCAACAGATTTGATTTTGATCCCCACCGGCTTCGAAATTATTTGCCGTAAGGGAGTAAAATAGAACTTTTCAGGACGAACTGTACGGCCACTAAACCTCGTAGCATCGTCACATCAAAGAACTATGAGCTTACTATGAGCGTTCGAAACGTGCGGGACGCCCGTATAAAAATTCTATTGAATCCTCACATAATAGGTAAGATCTCGAGTGAAGGGCGTTTTATACGGAGGAAGGGATAGGGAAAGCTCTGGATCGATCTTTGGGAGCGTTTTATAGGTGACATAATGCTATGCTTTGTGCCCAGGGTCCTTTTCTTATGTTGGTATCGATAGTTCCATGTATATTTTAGCTAGCCATTTTTTTGATAGTTTATTTATATTAATAGTTGCGACTGCAGTCTTTTAGTCTGGGCCTCGGGGGGTTGCGGGTTCAATCCCGGGCTGAATTTTTGGAATTATCGCGTCAAACGCATGCTTAGTTTTTGGCTTCCATCCCAAATTACTGGAACGACTTACCGATATGATTTTTTTCGAGTTGTAGACTGACAGGCTACTTTTATTCCGAACAAACCTAACTCTGCGCGAACAAAGTCACGGGAAAAAGGTAGTCTTCTAAATATGTAATACTAAATGGCACTGACTGACTGATTGACAAATCTATCAACGCACAGCTCAAACCAGAAAGAATTTCTCAAAATTTAACACCTAAGGGGGTAAAATAGGGGTTTGAGAACTCGAACTTAACGTGAGCGAAGCCGCGACAAAAGCTAGTCATAAATAAAAGTTTTACCCTCGTGTGAAACAATTTTATTTATAGACCACTTTCAAATTAAGTCTTAAATTCTGAATGAAAACCAACCGCTGAAAATCGTTTTTTAAAAAGCAACTCAGAATATTTCGTACTACATATTGATATGATCAATTGAAAGCCTTTTACTCGCTTGCAAATTGGTAAACCAATATTCGAGGTGGTATTGATGTGAATTGTGCATTCGTATCTCATCGAACGCAGAGTATTGTATTGTTAAACAATATCTTCATAATGCGTAAGTTGCAAATGAAAAGTACGCATAATTTCGCAGTCGAATTCGGTGCTTCGTAAATCAGAGGCTATCACTGTGGTTTCCAATAGGGTTGCCACTACAGCGGTTCAAAAATACTGCAGTAATTACGAGTTTTTTGTCTGCTGCAGAAAATCCTCCTCGATTTGATGCTTGCATGGACTTTCCTCGATTTGTTAATAATATAAACGTAAAAATTCTTTTAAAAACCCAACTTCAAACGCCACTACAAATTATATCAATTGTGCCTATAAAATTTGAAGAGTCCCCTCGATTTCTCCAGGTTACTATCATCGGATCCTGACTTGATGACAATGAGACCACCTGAAAAGTATACACTTAAAAATCAACAAAAGAATTTTCCAAATCGGTCTAGGCCTCTTCGAGCATACATAAAAAATAATAAAAAAAAAAGATTCTGATGAATTGAGAACTTCCTCCTTTTTTGGAAGACGGTTAAAAAGATTTGATATTTACTAGCATAACATGTCGACCTATGTTTTTCTCACTAACCTTATTTACAGCAGAGGTAAATATGCGTATTTTAACTTTTATAAACAAGTGATGATTTAACTGCACTGAAAGTTTTTAAGAAATCAGCGTAGAAACTAGCGAAGAATTTGCAAGATCATTTTCATTTACGTAAATACAAGTATATCCTGTAGCGGTTTATAAAGAACGACTCTTTAGGACTAAGATTGAGTTTCGAGTTACGATACTCTATGATAGAATATGAAATCGAAAATAGTCTCTCATTTTTTTAAACGACAAAAATGAAAATGATAATATTGTACGTTACTTTTCAAAATGAGTTGGCAGCCCTATTTCAGAAATATTTGTTGTTAAGAGCGCTGAGCACGTATGTACGTGTAAGTTTATTCCGTTACAAGTACTTTTGTCATATAGGAATTGTATTTTAATACTAATGCAGTAAAGTCTATTTTCGTCTAGCCCACGTTGTTTGCAGTGTGGTTTACTACTCGCCCTATGGAGTAGGGAATGATTTGCAAAAGGTTCGAAATGGGTTATTACTTATTACATATCCGAACTAAATATATTAAAAACAATGAGCTGATACTAGGTAGGAGTTTGGTATTTCTCATAGCATATATTTAGGAGTTTTCTCTTAGGGTGCAGCAGATAATTTTATAATTATTAGCTCTTCGAACTATGTGCCCCGTCCATTTCCACTCGAGTCTTCGTACCCGCTAGCTATGTTTAGTAACTTTGGTTCTCCTACGGATCTCCTCATTTCTGATTTGATCTCGCAGGCATACCTATTCCGTATATACGTACTCTCTCCGTCGTCTGCTAAGTAACCCTGAGCGATCATGTTTCAGATCCTTAAGTCTTCAATAGCAACACTGGTTAATCGACGACTTTGGCCTTTAGGTATTTTGGATGAGAAAACATTTCGAAGCTTGCCCAGCCCAATTTGATTCGGCAGTTTATCTCTTTTTTTTATTCGATGATAAGATTGTCCTTGACTGCAATCTCACCTGTTGGTAAGGGACGATGCAGTCTAAGATGGTATCGAGCTAACTTGGAAGGGGTATGACAGTGTAAATTAAACCCATACCCCTAATCGGTTTCTACAAGTCATATTAAATTGATTGGCGGCACGTCTTTGACGGTAGGGTGGTAACTAGCCGTGGCCAAAGCTTCCCACCAGATAAAATCTCTTTCTTGAAATTATACCTACTTTGCTAGACCTACCTAGATCTATAAGTATATATAGTTGAGGTCTTGAAGAGTGAAATATAGGGTACTTTTGAACCGACCGAAAAAAAGGAGGTTCTTAATTCGACGCGAATTTTTTTTATCGATGACATCGAAGACAAGCCATTATGTATACCTATAATATTTTGAGGAGTTTGAGATACTGAAAACTTGTGGCTAAGTGAGCCAAATTAACAGCAAGGTAAAGAAGCTTCCTGATATAGGGAAAGATATTGCCTGGACGTGTGATTTTCACTGGCTCCAGTTATAGGCCACGAAACGAGCAGTTCCAGGTATTGGGTCAGTATTCTTTCACTATTTTGAAGCCTCAATAACTCAACGGTTAAAGGTGCGGACTGAAAACTGAAAGGTCGCAAGTTCAATCCCCACCCGTTGCACTATTGTCGTACCCACTCCTAACACAAGCTTTTCGGCTTATTTGGAGGGGAGAGAAGGATATTAGTCAACTTTATGCTGGCTAATATTCTTTAAAAAAAACTAATATTCTTTGAACAAAAACTTAGATCCTTCTTAGGTCGGACTTTGTTAATGGAGTAGTCTTTAGATGATAATGCTGAGTTATAAACAAAAACAAAAGACATAGAATAACTAATACATTTTAGGCATGTGACGTTTTTGTCTAGTGGGAGGCTTTGGCCGTGGCTAGTTACCACCCTACCGTCAAAGACGTGCCGCTAAGTGATTTAGCGTTCCGGCACGACGGCGTGTAGAAACAGATTAGGGGTATGGGTTTAATTTACACTGTCATACTCCTTCCAAGTTAGCTCGCTACCATCTTAGATTGCATCGTCAGTTACCATCAGGTGAGATCTTTAAAAAAAAAAAATTTTTTTTGAAAAGAGCAACTGCTGAGTTTCTTGCCGGCTCTTCTCAGCAGAATCTGCATTCCGAACCGGTGGTAGATTTGTGACGTTTCATAGGAGCTACAAGTTGGCCTACATGAAATAAATAAATTTTGATTTTGATTTTGATTTTGATCGCAATCAAGGGCTATCGTGTCTGAATACAAATAAACTACATTCCTACCCAGTGAGCTAGAACTAGCTAGGTTTTGTAGGTACTTGTAGTAAGTCCAATAAATTCCTGAAAAGCCAGCAACGCATTGGTGGTGCCTCTGGTCCTACAAGTGTTCATGGGCGGTGGAAATCACTTAACATCACGTGACCCGCCTGCTCGTTTTCCCCTTATTTATATATTTTTTAAAGTTTTATACTTCGTGGCCGCGCGAGGTCGAGCGGTTGTAACTAATTGACGGGCGGCTCTAACAGCGGCCGGTAATAGCCCGGACAGGCCGGAATAGCCGACATGTCCGCCGACACGTCATATCATTACCGGGAAGTGTCGGTGGTCCATAGCTTTTTATTCCTAAGGGAAGTTAATTGGGTAATAGAGCAATAATAGTCGGTAGGTAACTAAGCGACATAACACGGCAACACTGCACGATGTCAAACTGGGCGCGCGCGTAGCTGTTTACTACTACTTGCGACTGTATTGTAAAAAAGTTTTGACATGTGGAGTTAAAAAAAAAATGTAACTTGCCATTTTGTGGTGACGGCCATCTTGGATTTGAAATTTATCATAGTACCTATATATCGTAGACAGAGAAGGCAATCTCTGTCTACGCTATATATAGTATTCTGCCCTTTCATTTGATACCCATATTGAAGGAATTGTAAAAGAAATATCTAATCCGCCATTTTGTGGTGGCGGCCATCTTGGACCGATTTTCATCAAACGCTAAGAGCACTCCCGACTAATTCACCTTTGAAACAAGGGCTATCTTGTCATTGAATAAAAAAAACCCCGTTGGGGGTTAAAAAATACAGAAGACCTAGTAGAGTTTTAGCATATTCTACCTGGTCATTAATAAATGGAAATTGGTAGCAAGTGCTGTCAAAATAATCCTCATTTACCATTGTAAAGACTCATTTTCAATTGGTATAATGAGTTGCAATGTCGTCGCTGCTCCGCACAGGGTGCGGCTGTCAACAATACATAATTCGATGGGAAACGAATGACCCATTTATATGCTCTTATTTACTGAAAACTGAACGGTTTCGGGGTATAGACACACTTACTGCAAGGAGGATGGGTAAAAATGGACCCAGACACAAAATTTAATTGGATCATTATTGCACTATGTCGGTATTTGTTGCTCTTATAAAATAGTTTAATAAATCCTGAGACAGTCTAAATTCACTTGGAGGAAAAAGATATTCGACCCATAAATTTATAGTTTACACTAATTAATGAATTAATTGTTAGGAAAAATCAGTTCTAACGATTATATCTTTGTCCTCCAAGTGAGTTCAGACAGTTAATTAAACTCTATTAGGACAACAAAAGCCGACATAGTTCATAATGTTAATAATAAAGTACGGAGCGCGTTATCTTTTCTCATAGTAAATCCTGAACTGATGGAAATTGCCTGGCAAGATTAACTTCGTGATTTACATCACTTCTTCTTTCAGATAAAGTCACGTGTTGTCAACTTTTAAATAAATGAGTTAGATTTTTTTCATTTTCTTATGGTTGTTCTTTGAATAATGTATACTATATCTAAGTATTTGGATCGTCCCAATCGTTGCCCATTCCCAAAGTTTTGTTACTCCTTCACGCGACAACGAATATACCGATTTGGTTGAAATTTGGAATGGAGATAGCCCATACTCAGGATTAACACATAGGCTATATTTTAGCCCCGAAAATTAAGGAGTTTCAGCGGAAATTAAAAACCTTAATCCACGCGGACAAAATCGTGAGCATCGTCTATTTCACAATAATTATTATTCATTAACCTACATTATACTTTTAAAGTTAAAATGCAATATATTCTCTACGAAGTATGATAATGTTTGCGAATTGGTCCGTACAGGTGTGATTAGCCCCTAATGTAAATTGGGGCTCGCATTTCGTACACAGTCAATGGCTCGACAAAGAGCTTTTTATATGCGTCAATTTGCGAAAATAATCGCTCTGTAACCTTTTTTATATAAACTCAAACGATTAAGCTTTTTGAAATGGTCCCCAGTTTATTACAATGTACTAAATTTTTTTTGAAATTTTTCGCCTAAAGAAAGTGTATACTATACATACCTATTATATCACCTCGTTGGTCTAATGGTTAGCAAGTTCAACTGCAGATTGCGAGGTCCCGGGTTCGATTCTCGGGTCGGGCCATAAAAAAAATGTATTGGGGTTTTCTGTCAAGAAATTCTCAGTACTAGCCCGGAGTTAGGAAGTTGTTGTTGAAGCGCTGAGGCATCCCCGTGCCTCGGAGAGCACGTATAGCTCTCGGTCCTGCGCATGATCTCCGATCCGACACACCGACTATGAGGTATGGAGGGAATAGAGAGTGCACCTGTGTTTGCGCACAAACTTGTGCACTATAATATCTCCCGCGCAGATGGCTAATCTCTGGAGATTGGCCGCCGTAACCGGATTCAGCTGCAAGGACATTATTTTATTTATTATATCATATTTAAGTCCATTTTTCAGTTGATACGTCATTTACATAATACTGAAATACCTAGGAACATCACCCAATCTTTATTTTTCGCCGGAAAGGCAACATCCTTTTTCACCAGAACGGCAAAAGATAACAGTCTATCAATCATCATTATAATGTATCTGCGTGTACAATAACCCACGCAAAATGTCAATACCAGCAGAAAACGGCCATTCTTAATAGTCCAAGAGCCGGTGAACAGCTTGTTCAAGGTTGTGTCATGTTTCACCCTTCAATTTTTTTTCTGGCTTCCGGTTTTCCAACTAACTATAATGTGGGTGTCTTTAAATCAAGAGTGAATAGGCATCTTCTAGGCAAGCGCACACCATCTTAGGCTGCATCTTCACTTAGCATCAGGTGAGATCGCAGTCAAGCGCTAGTCTATAAGTATATTTAAAAAAAATCAACCGTTTTAGACGCCCACCGCTGGAGATAGGTATCGACTCCCGGGCTCATTTCACCTATGGAAGGTTCCCAAAGTGCTTCGCTTTCCCACAAAGCCTGGAGCACCGCACCGCAGAGATGTTAGCTCTCTCTGCGTATTCTATCGGCTATATAATGGGGAGTGTTCTGAAGAACTATTTGACCTTATTCCACCGTCTCTCTTCTACAACCGCACCGCTCGCCACCGAAAACAATTTCACCCTCACCACCTGGGTGCCTGGAGCACTTCGACCATCCGATGTTCCAGATCCTTTTTTCCACGTACTTTGAAACTGTGGAACCAACTTCCTGCGACGGTGTTTCCACTGAATTACAACGTGGGGTTATTCAAGGGGCGGACCAACAAATTCCTGAAAGGCCGGCAACGCATTGGTGGTGCCTCTGGTGCTACAAGTGTTCATGGGCGGCGGTAATCACTTAACATCAGGTGACCCGCCTGCTCGTTTGCTCGCTAAAAATATAAAAAAAAAAGCAGGGCGCCATCTTGAATTATTAGTGTAAATTAAGGTACTTACTTTAGAAGTTACATTAATAAGTAGCTTTAAGTACATTAATTGAACGAGCGAAGCGAAGTTCTCTGAGTCAACTAGGGCGCTTGCCTACTAGACAGAGAAGTGTGTTCGTCTAAATGTCTGTCAGAGCCCTATAACTTCTGAATTACTGAACGTAATTACTTCAAATTTAAATATAATATGTAAACTGATGGCCTTCAGCCGAACATTGTATAAAAAAATATAAAAAGCTTTATTTCAGGGGGGCTCTCATAGAAGCGTATTTGAAGTAAAATCTTGTTTGTTGCTCTACATAGACTTGCGATATATCTTTTTAAAGACGACTTTGAACAGAGTACAAAAATATATTTTTTTTAATTTTTCCCTAAAAATTGACCAAATGGGGGGGTTTCAAAGTGGAGATTTTAATTTGAGCCATATGTCAAGAATTACTGAATATTAGAACGTGAAACTTGGTTGAAAATTCAGTTATATCCTGTACTTGAACAACAAATACTAAAATTAGATAAATGTTATAAAGAAACGAAATTATTTAATTTTAATGCGCCATCTATTAGCATTATTGTGAAGCTAATAGCTAATAAGCTAATAAGCTAATAAGCTAATAGCTTCACTATAATGCTTCACTATAGATGGCGCTGTGTCAGTAAAACAGTTTTATGTCAACTATTATTTTTTTTATTGCGTCTAATGTTAAAAGTTAATTATTACAATATATAATTAAAACTTTTGGGAATTATGGGATATCGCGAGGTCTCAGTTCGGGGCGAACCACTAGTATTATTAATATTGTATATTCTTAAAGAGCAACTGCTAAGTTTCTTGCCGGCTCTTCTCAGCAGAATCTGCATTTCAAACCGATGGTAGAGTCTCGACGTGTTATAAGAGCCACGGGTTGGTCTACATGAAATTAATAATTGTGAATTAAAAAAAAAAAATGGGATTTTAAGCGTTTTCGTAAGGCTTGGTTATTTTGAGAGAAATAATAATACCTGTCTCTGAAACGATGTCTTTTATAGTGCGTTAAGGTTTGCGCAACGCATAGAACTTACAGATCTAGTGCTCTCGGACTATTAAGGGTAACCTCAAGCTGTGGACATATGAGATGACATTTCCTAACCTTTTCAACCCCCAGCCACTAGTATTCAATATCGCCAAGAACGCTCTGTGGGGTCATATTGACCCAATATCTTGTTGGTATAAGCGTTTTGGAACGTGCCTGTTGGGCCTAAATAGGACAGGGTTACTTTTTAATATTCTTTACCCAATATGGTACATATTAGAAGTCTAGACGTCCGAGGCATCTCAAAATTATTCCACCTTTTGTCCTAAGTTTTGCTTGCCTCAAATTCTGGTACAGCATCTTGACTTTTGAAAGAATTAAAAAATAAAACTTGTATCAAAATGTAAGCAATTTTAGCTATCGCCAAGTAAACTATATATAACCAACGAATCTTAAAAAGACTGTTTTTCAATATAAAAGTATTAAAACAATAATTATACTCCTCGGTTAAACATGAGATACAGACCCTTAGTCTGACAGTATTGTTTAAATTCAGTAAGTTTCATTTCAGCGGACTCAGTAAAAGTAATGTGATTTTGTTGGTTTGTATGCTACGAGTACAAGGTTGGTGCAGCGTTGCAATAGAAAATGTTTGTGGGAAACGGAATGTAAGTGTGTGAAAGAGATAACTGTATGGGAGAGAAAAAAAGGAGGGATACAGAATGGAAGATGGCAAATCTGTGTGACCGTAGTAAAGACGTGCTAAATCTTGCTAAGGAGAATTAATATAAATAAGTTGATTAATATACTGTATTAAGTGTGCAACATGTGGAAATAATGAGCTTATTTCACCACGATTTTACGTACATGAGACGCCGCATTGACGCCGCAGAAGTAAGGACACGCAAAAAATGATAAAAACTATTAAATTATAATTTTAACTAAAAAATATTATATTTAAAAAATCAAAAACCCGACTGCGTAAATAAACACTGAAAAGAAAAAAACAAGTCCAGTAATCTAGAATACTGTTAAATAATATGACTTAAACAGTTGGGACTCATTATTGGGAAGATTTGAACCGATTTTTACTGGTAATTTAAAGATTGATGAATATTGATGACGTAATTGGATTTTCTTTTGTTTCACATGCGATGATGCGAAGCAGTTGGAACTTGCGGTAGAGTGTGATAACAGCTTAAATAAGATGCAAATCAGTTAAAAAAAACTCAATAGACCTTGCTTTTATACCATCCATTCCATATTTTTTTAACAATGAAGGGAAATGTGGTATTATCAATCATACTTTTATATTTGAGCACACAATAACCTCGAGTATCAAAACAGGGAAGAAAGAGCTATTTTTTACAGTAATGAGATACATACAATAAAATAGGATGTCTTTTGGGATATATTCGGGTCACGCGTTAGTTGTTGACCCCGCATGACCTAATTATAGTTTTAAATCAATCACCGTGTTTCAATTCAACGTAACTTCAATTACAACTTTAGGTACTTGTTAAAATCACGTCGTGTATAAATTGTGCATGTGGTGGGGCAGAAAAAAAACAAAAGTATTGTCACCTGTCACGTTGTTCTCGAAAGTAATCTCAATAAAATTCGAAACTAAGTATTTATAGGTCGGTTAAGTGGTTACTGGATAGCTAACTAACTTTTAAGGGTCTTATCTGCATGTCCCTTAAACGTTTTATTAGGCATCTTTGTTTTGTTGATGGATTTATAAGAGTACCCGCAGATTTACAATTTCAAGTTGGATAACTAAATCGCAGAGTATACTATAGGCATAGTGACATAACCTTATCCATAAGTCACTATGCCAATTGGTATACTCTGCGATTTGGTAGTCCAATTTGAAATTGTATGTCTGCGGGTACTCTAATAATAATCTACTTGCAGAACCGTTGATAGAGTTTTGACTTGTCACAGCCACGGGTTAGCTTAAATTAAGTAAATTATTAAGAACTAGTTGATGCCCGTGACTTTGTTCGTGAATGTGTTATTCCAGACTATAATCTATCTCTGTGTCAAATTTCAACCAAATCGATTCTGTCGTTGCAGCGTGATTGATTAACAAACATCCATCCATCCATCCATCCATATATACAAACTTGCGCATTTATAATATTAATAGGATTAGGATTTGAATTATAAAAATGAAGATTTAGGACTAATATAACCCGTTATTGCTGGCATTAATTTTTATGAATACTCATTGAAATATGGGGTACAAAACGCCACATGCATTGTTTGCCGTGGTAAAGGATAAAATTCAGATAGGATGTTTTATTATATTGTTTCTGTTCACAATACGGTACGAGGGGCTTTAAATTCTCCGATTAATTTCAGATACCAAAATTATACGACCCTTAATTCAGTAATAACGTAAGAACTCTCCCCGAATTGGGACAAACATGTTTTCATAAAAACGCGATAAAATTTCACCCCTTGTTCATAAATGTTCAAACTTTTTATATCAAAAATGTGACTTCGAAACAAGTTAAACACTTAATATTTAAAAGAACAAAACAAATGTGATAAGAATTTTAAGTTTTTTGAAGAGGGCTTTTGTTTTAAGAAATTATGGCCCCAATCACAGCAAAATGGCTGATATAATTCAAAAATTTGACCTACCAGATTTTAATGCAGCCCAACGTTAGTTTTCTTAAGATCTTTATTTATTTTAAAGGGCTTTTATACAATGTAAAGTATATGAGACATTGTACTTTTATCATAATATACTGTCAAATAAGCCTCAACAGCCCAACGGTTAAGGGTGCGGACTGAAAACTGAAAGGTCTCAGGTTCGAACCCCACCCTTATTGTCGTACCCACTCCTAGTACAAGCTTTTCGCTTATTTGAAGGTAATAGGAGGATATTAGTTAATTTCAGCTTGGCTTATATTCTTTTTATAAAAAAAGTCGTGTGGCACTCGGGGACTGCCGCGGTAAAGCTATTGCATAGAATTTTTTATCAACGCCATCTAGCGGTGATGGGAGTCCCGTGTCAGGTTATTTTCGTTACGGAATTTCTGAATTCGGTCTCCACGCTCAAGGCCCGCGATAGAAGCTATGCAATAGCTTAAAAAAATTAACTGTCTCACCGATTTCAAAAAACTGTAGGTACTGTATTGAGGGCGATACAGGGGTACCTACCTATCGAAAAGCAGTAAAACAACATCGTCTTAGTGGAGGTATATATGGTATCCCAGGATATCGATGAAACATAATCTGAGCGCACAATAGACCTTGAGGTACCGATACCACACCGGTATACCATTTTCTAAAAGTAGCTACCTACCCCGTAGATGAGGTGACACTTCCGATCCTTTTCAACCTGCGTCTACTACCGTTGAATTTAAGCGGTAACCCCAATATTTTGGGTCACAATAGACCCAATCTGCTGCTGGGGTCGGCATTGTAAAGAGCGTGTGTTGAATACAAAGTATACGTTATACTTTTTTGTAAGTGCATGAACTAATACAAACGTTAATGCTACTAATTTTAAATAGAAGCCTTCACGGTCAGGGCAAGGGACTGAAACTAAAAGATCTGTCGTGTATACTCCTAGCATTACGCTTAATTTGGAGGGAAATGGGGAATATTAGTCATGATTAATATTGCTAATATTGTAATTACGTGACAATTTATTGGTAACTAGACGATCACGATGCCCACAACTTCCTCCGCGTGGATTAAGGTTTTCAATTCCCGCGTTTCCGGGATAAAATATAGCATATGTGTTTATCTTGGGTATGAGCTATCTCCATTACAAATTTTAGACAAATCGGTTCATTCGTGGCGTGAAGGAGTAACAAACATACACACACACACACACACACACACAAACTTTCGACTTTATAATATTAGGGTGATAAGATGTTTTTTTACGTTACGATCGCAGTGCACAATCAACACCTGATGATGAGTGATGATTGATGAAGCAACCTAAGTTGGATCGCGCTTGTCTAAAGAATGATAATTAAATATTGATTTAAAGGTACCGAGGCATAAGGTATCAATAAGCCTGGCAATAGACGTCCGATTTTGTTTCCGATTGTCTGATCAGGCAACCGGATCGTATTTACTCGATACACATCCGATTTTTCCGTCAGGCTTTTTCTGAACTCAGTCGTTCCCGAGCTATCATCCCGAGTGCTTGCCTTTGGAGCAAAGCAGAAGAAAAGAAGATGGATGACGAGTTAATAGAAATAGAAATATTTTTTATTCAAATAAACTTTTACAAGTACTTTTGAATCGTCAATGAATCTACCACAGGTTCGGAATGCCGTTCCTACCGAGAAGAGCCAGCAATAAACTCGGCGGTCGCTCTTTTCAAAAAAATTTTTTTTTACAATAGGTAACAAAACTATGCTATGTATACAGTGTTTCCACAATAAAGTTTCAAAAATGCAAAACAATCCAATGCATGTTAAGACAGGCAGGCAAAAGCAGACCCATTCCCGTTGGTGGCACCCGTTCACGAGCATGACGCAGGATCCAGCCATTGCTTCGCTCAAACATATTTGAGGGAACGTAACAACCCGCACCACACTACGCCACCACAGAAATTTTAAAGAGAGGAAAGAGAAAGAAGAAAAAACGTCGCTATTGGATTCATCTAATCAATTTGACAAGACTTACTGAGAGTCATTTCTATTTAAAACATCCAAAATAATTCATAATACTTAATAATAATTTTATTATTATGAATTTTTTTTTATTATTATTTTTTTATTTTTTTTCATAATTTTCGCCCATTATTCGAACCACAACTAGGCGTCCACACAGTGTCAGCGCTAGATTCAACTGGCAACAGGGTTACCAACTCCTAAAAAAAATTAGCCCTAACATCAACATGAAATAACCCTAAATGCAATATTCAAAAGCCCCAAAAAAAACCCTGTATCTTGTTACCATTCAAGGCTAATGTTTAAATAAGTTTCCCGTTTTATTGAGGTAAATAAAAATAATATAACTTAATTTTAATTACATTATTCGGAATTCTTATAGTCATACAATATGTTTACATTATAACTGTAACATTTTTTGGAGATGGAGTAAAAGTAACGTTCCACCATCACGTTTTAAAATGAAAAAGGAATTAGGTATATATTATCGAAAAAGCGTGTTCAACGCTAATGTATTGAAATATTTTCAAAACGCTTTAGCTATAAAACGATTTTAAGCATATTATTCCGGAATACCGTAGACGTTTTGCTTTATTTACTCGTTTTGGTCAGTCAATTATGTGACGCTTGAAAATTTATTTATGCCCCTAAAAATAGCCCTAAATTTTTTTGAACCCTAAAAAAATACCAATAAGCATAATTCCGCCCTAAATTTGGGGCTAAAAGTCCTAAGTTGAGAACCCTGACTGGCAAAATCGGAAGGAGTAACCGGATGTCTATTTTGTCTCATACTAGAAGTATGTAGACCGCGCCTTCAGGCAACCGGACCGACAGTAAAATCGGAAACGCCTCGCGCCCGTTTCCGACTCGGACGTCCGATCCGGCCACCGGATCGGACGTGTATTGACTGTTCATACAAAGTAATGGCTTCAACGCCTTCCGGTAGCCTGATCAGGCTACCGGATCAGACAATCGGATGAAAAAACCGGACGTGTATTTCCAGGCTAAGACTAATGTTGAGATCTATGGAGCGTGCTTTGACTTAGCGCGGACTCAAGGTAAGAGTTAAAACGAGACACAAATATGCTCCGATATAAATAGAAAGAAAGAAACGTTTATTTTATGAATTGTGCCACATATCACCCAATAGGTATACCTAGATTAGGTTGTCCCGGCGCCTCCACCACTTGAACATTAAAGACAAAAGTCGTCAAGCAGAAGAAGCGCCGGAACAACTAAGTCATATGTGGCACAACCCGGACAAAAGGTCCCAACTCAGCAAAATGCTGTATGCTTTGTGCATGCACAAGAGCATACCGCACTGATTTTCAGCCAGAACCCTGATTCGGGTGGCGCCGCGGAATTCTACATCGTAGCTGTACAGCTATATTACGTAACTTATCTATAACTAAACTATCTACATCTATCTAAATCTGTCTCGTTTTTTCTGACTGGAGTCTGAGCAGAGTGGGAGTGCGGTTTATAGATCTCAGCATAAGACAAAAATATCTTAAGATATCTGTAAGTAACAAATAGTTAACAGAAGGCCTACAACCTCTGTAGTGAATATTTATGTAACGCACCAGATGTACACACTACATAACATGGACAAAACTTACAAAGTCGTACCCTTGTGATAAAGAAGACGCTATTTTTTAAAGGCACTGATGTATGATACCATATTTATAAACCGTATCTAACTTGCGTTCATTGGCCTACAATTTCGTAGCAACCGCAATTTTGTGGGGCATAATAGACCCCAATTTATCTAAGCCTTTTACAACTTTGTACAGCGTTTGTAGCAGTAACCTACATTTGTTCACACACATATTTTCCGTAGACGCTAGCGAAAAAACGTTTGTAAAGCTGAAAATAACGGTTCACTAATGATTAACAAAAAACGTTAAACAAATGATCATTTCACAAAAAACGTTTTAAAAGCTAATCAAATCACAAACGTCGTATTCTACAAACTAATCATTTTACAAAAGATCGTTTTACAAATATTCTATTCGTAAATGTTTTATTTTGCAAATGTGCTGGATGTTAAAATATCATTTTAAAATTTATTATTTCACCAAATTTGCAATTTGGTGAAATAATAAATTCGCCGTATTACGGCTAGCTGTTATCAAAAACAGGGCCGTTTTGAAATGCAATGGGCTACGCCAGAAGACTCGCTCCGTCGCCCCTTCATTCAGCTTCGCCTACTCGACCTTCGTTTCGCTACGGAGGTCGCCGGCTCGCTTCGCTCGCCACCTCCCCCCTTCGCTCCACTCGGCCTCGTAGGCTCGCTTCATTCAGGACCTCCTCCGCGAGCTTCTGGCTTCGCGCTTCATAAAAACACTCTAGGGGTAGGGCAGACAAGACTACGTGGAGTCGGGGTTGGCCATTTCGGTTTTGGCGTAGCCCATTTATAAATATAGCGAAGCACAGCTCCCGCCACAGCCTTGAACAGTTCATTTTATCAAAAAAATATGCTACATGTTGTTTTACTAATTAACACAATTAAAAAATCAATTGTTTGTCAAATATTATTTTATGAAATCACAATTTGTCTAGTAATTTGTTTTGTCAAGCGAATTATTTGTGGAACCAGAAGTTTTATAATGATCAATAAATGATTCATAATTTTGCTAAACGTTGTTTGTGGAATGACACTTTGTTATTTGTTTTTTGTGAATTAATCGGTCACCGAAAATAACCTTATTGGTGTATGAAATCATATCAACCTGCGTCTATTGGGCAAAAGCTTCGCTATGATTGCAACATTGTGGGTTATAATAGACCCCAGTCTGTCTAAGCTTTTTACAACTTTGTACAACATTTGTAGCAGCAATCTACATCATATTTTCCTCAGACTCTAACGAAAATAAATGTTTATAGAACTGGAAATAGCCTTACAGGGGCCCAAGTCTGCTATTGCAATTGTAGTTACATTGCCTATCAATGACATCCCATTTGCTACTTTTAGCAATTTTGGTAGTCTACTAATTCAATGGCGTCACAATTGTTTTCCGATGGTTTGCCACCGACACATTTAGCGTTGAATCTAGCTTAAATAAACGTTTTTAATATGTAGTTTTTTTTGAAACTCATTTCGGCAAACGCTTTTTAAGCTAATAGCAATACCGAGGTATGATTGAATTACAATCCAATTATAAAAAATCAAACGACCATTGTGAATTTAGTAGACTACGAAATTTTGGACCATGATAATTGTATTGTAATTGTATTGCGGATCAATGACAATGACATGTAAAATAGCAGACTTGGGGCCCTGATGTATGAAATCATATCAACCTGCGTCCGTTCGCCAACTGTTTCCCCATGACCGGATCATTGTGGGGTATAATAGACCCAATCCATCGTGGCCGCAAGCCGTGCGGAGTATGCGTGTTGAATACCAATGCGATATTTGTACTGTTCATAACATAATTAACTTTTTTCACAGATAATAAATACATCGTAATAATAAACCTTTTTTTCGTTCATGATCTTGTTTATTTAAAGCCTGACCCGGGGATTTTACAAAGTCAAAAATTTCTTAGACGACCTTTCGATTCTATTTGTTACATAGAAGTAGATTCGAAAGTTTACCTATCTTTGGAATCTTTTTCACATTTTTAAGTGATATTTTTTTGTTAATCACTGGATATTGACCTATAGTGTTACATATTTTTGGAATCTACTCATCATTTTCTAGATGCTGATGATACTTAATCTTATTTTCGATTTTTTTTTAACTTCAGTCTTAAATCGGGACCATGGTCACAACATCAATTTTTTTTAATTATACTGGCCTATGTCACCCAAAACAAGCTAAGGATTCTAATGATAGCTCATTCATCTAAATCGCTTCAGGCGTATGGAAGTTATGGTGGAATATACAAACTCACATACATACATAAATGAACCCTGAAAACAATATACTCCTTTTTTCAGGCAATCATAATACAAAAAAAGAAGATAAATCGATGCCATCACTCCTGATATCTATCACCTGAGTATGAAAACAGGGACACCGCAAAATTCGTCCATTTTTATAGGAAACCCTTTTAGATATCGATATAATATGAGGCGATGTTACCGAACCCTTTCATCGCACGTCCATTGCCTTTGAATTTCGCCGAGATAGCAACATAGTGGGGTGTAATAGATCATATCTGTCGTGGATCCAAGCCACGTGTAAAGGTGTGTCAAAAATGGGATGTGACCTACTTTTTGCGAGAGTTCTCTATCGAAATTGGTAACTGATTCACCTGAACTGACCGATCGAACTAAAAATGTTCCGTTCTTGTGACTTGGATGACTAAATTTGGTTTGATGCGCCTATTTGATGATCTATATATATAAAATTCAAAGTCCTGACTGACTGACTGACTGACTGAGATATCAACGCACAGCCTAAACTACTGAAGTTCGAAACTTGAAATTTTTACAGTTGGTTCCTTTTATGACGTAGGCGCACACTAAGAAAGCATTATTGGAAATTCCACCCCTAAGGGGTTTAAATAGGGGATGGAAGTTTATATGAAACTCCGTCATTTTTCAAGCTGTTTCCATCAAAGTTGGTATTTGAGCTTTCAGTTAAAAATAAAGAAGTATGTGTGTCACAGTTTTTGAAAATTCCACCCCAAAATCTAATTCCACGCGGACGAAGTCGCGGGGGCAAAAGCTAGTACATCATAAGATAGGATAATATCATGGAAAGTAGGATGAAGAGGTGTTGATGTAAATATAAACGTCATAGCTTGAAACACTAAACTTATTTTGATGCAGACTAATAAAATTGTACTCGAAAAGTAAAGAAAAAATAGTCACTCTCCAGGTCCTCAAGTAAACCCATGCAAAAAAAATAACGTCATTACGTGTCATTGAAGTACAAACCAATAAACAAGCACACTTTCGTAACTAATATTATAAAGCTGAAGACTTTGTTTGTTTGAACGCGCTAATCTCAGGAACTACTGATTCGAATTCAAAAATTATTTTTGTGTTGGATAGTCCATTTATCGAGGTAGGCTTTAGGCTATATAACATCACGCTGCGACCAATAAGAGCGAAGCATCAGTGAAAAAAGTTGCAAAAACGGGGAAAATTATCCATATTTAAAATATATTCTTCTAAAAACTTCTTAATCGCGATCATAATAACAGAAATTGACGCGGATGAAGTCGCGCGCAACAGCTAATTTATAATATTAGTAAGGAAGTAAGGATGTTGAAGTATAGCAGCTAAACCTATAACAACCCACTGTTTGTGTCGGGGTTAAAAACCAATTTGGTTATAAAGTTACGTATTTTATGGGAACTTTATCCAGTAGCTGTTTACCGGACACTGGACAATATTGCAGGGCAAACAGATGCGCGAGTTCTGCAAACTATTCGGACAGCTTCAAAGTAGTTTGAAGTTTTGCATTCTCCATGTTCCGCTGGAGGCAGACGAGAATTGAGATTGAAATACGGACAACTCACTACGGTATTATAATTAGCATCTTGTATCTTTCAAACCGACTACAAAACATGTATAAACGTTAATATTCTTATAAAACCCTTTCAAACAAAAAAAGAAATTTCCGTCTTCGAGTAATTGAGGAACATAAATAAAAAAAATAAAAAAAAAAGATTCCGACGAATTGAGAACGTCCTCCTTTTTTGGATATCGGTTAAAAAGAAGTCGATTCGATGCGTATGTTTTTCAGATTTGACGGAGTTATGGAGTAACTTGAGTTCAGAACCTCCTCCTTTTTTGAAGTCGGTAACGAGACTAGAACTTAGAATTTCTTGACAGATAATCCAATTTTTTTTGTCCGCCCGGGGATCTCCACAGAGATTAGCCATCTGCGAGAGAGATATTATAGTGCACAAGTGTATGCGCAAACACAGGTGCACTCTCTATTCCCTTACTCTCATAGTCCGTTGGGACGGAAATCCGACACGACCGGAGAGAGACCAGGCGCAGCGGGGTAACAACTCACCGCCAAGTTCCTAACTCCGGGCTAATACTGAGAATTTCTTGACAGAAAAATCCTATGGCCCGACCCGGGAATCGAACCCGAGACCTCGTCATCTGCAGTCGAACTTGCTAACCACTAGACAATGAGGCAGACAACGAAGTACTACCGTTATGACACAATGAATGGGAAGTTGCTAGCGTAAATCAGATGCGCAAGTTAGCGAACTATTCGACTAACTTGGGAGAAGTTTTCGAATTCCCAGAATTCGGCAAGTTTGGTGAGCGGCGCGCCGGACCAGCATCAGGCCACAGATTAAAGTACTTCGAGTACAAGTTTAGACTGCATCTTAATAAGTTAGTGTTTCGAGCTATGACGCGTTCGGCCGGAAGTGGAGCAGATTCTTAAGTTTGTCCCTCTTGGTTTGGATACTTTGAAAAATAATGGATATTGAAATAGTTGTTAGAGCCATATTACACTGTACTAGACGATGCCCGCGACTTCGTCCGCGTGGATCAAGGTTTTTCAATTCCCATGGGAACTCTGTAATTTTCCGGGAAATGTAGCCTATGTTTTAATCCTGGGTATAAGCTATCTCCATTCCAAATTTCAGGCAAATCGGTTCATTCGTTGTGGCGTGAAGGAGTAACAAACATACACACACACACACACACATACAAACTTTCGGCTTTATAATATTAGTGTGATGTGATGTGATTAGTGTGATGTGATGTGATTATACAACGTGTAATGCAACTCCGAAATAATACTGAAGGAGGTGAATGTGCTCATGAAACTGAACAACTTTCCCCAAGGAACATAGGTCGAAATATGAAAAAAAAAAATTTTTACCTCCCATAGTAAATCAATTAGCTGATCGTCACACATTTCGACCTATGTTCCTTGGGGAAAGTTGTTCAGTTTCATGAGCACATTCACCTCCTTCAGTATTATTTCGGAGTTTCATTACACATTGTATATAGGATCCTATTTCGTACCATAGATTACCTAGGAAATATGGAAAATATCTATAATATTTATGGTACGACAAAGGATTCTATATATAAAATAGTGTAATATGGGCCTTAGTCTAATTCGAACGTGAAGCTTATAAGTATTATTTATTTATTTTCCAAATATTCTTACTCTTACCCGCGTATAAAATAAATTCATATAAAGCCAAAGAGTTCTTAACAAACATAATATATACGCAGATAAATAAACTTACATATAGGGTGGCAGACCCAATTATGGGCACTTTAAGAGTTTATCTAATTTCAAATATGTTTTTTAAATATAAATTTAACAAAATCCTATAAATCACTTTGTTTATAAGGTTACTTGTTTAATAAAATATATTTTTAAAGAAGATATTGAATTTTTTTTGTTTAAATCAACTAGAATTTTAAATAAGATTGGAAAATGACCCAGTCCCCAATTATTCGCACATTTGTTACCAGTTATGGGCACAAAATTATCCAATTATCAACACTCAGATTTTAATAGTTTAAGGGAAATATAACGCTAGGCTACCTACGGAAGTCTTTTAGAATATAGATTTTATTACGAAATAATATACGGAAATTCTTAAAGTAACTGTAGGTGACTTAATTTTTTTATATTTATTATATTTAAAACAAACACCCTTACATATTTAATAAGAAAACGTAAACATAGTCTTTATCAAACGACAGACGTCCACAGCTGGACAAAGGTCTCTTATATGGACTTCCACAAGTCTCGGTCTTACGCTACCTGAATCCAGCGGCTCTCTGCGAGTCGTTTGATGTCGTCGGTCCACCTAGCTTCCCGGTACGGGATCGCTACTCCAACACCATGGGATCCCATCGACCATCAGCTCTTCGAACTATATGCCCGCCCATTTCCACTTCAGTTTCGCTTAGCTATGTCCGTGACTTTGATTCTTTTACAGATATCCTTATTTCTGATATGATCTCGCAGGGATACTCCGAGCATAGCTCTCTCCATCGTCCGCTGAATGATTATTGTTTCGTGATAAATAACTGCCCATAGAACTTCTCAACCTCTCTCCATACCTCAGGTGGAGAAGAAACGTGACAGCCTTCGTTAGTTTTCAGCCGCATCAGCTGGCTCTGTCCGATAGATAGATCTCTCACGGACACTTTGGAATGGAACTTCTGTTCCACTAGATGGTATCTTTAATACACTTGGTATTCAAGGCCCGCAGGTCGCGAGTTCTTTTCTAAGAGATCTGCCTATTAACCACCAGTAGGCATCCGCGTGTGCTGACGACTGAAGTCTCATCTCTTGTCTGTCTTCCATCAGTTTGAGAGTAAGGTCAGAGAACTTCTTGGTCCTTTTCGTGTGATGTCTTAAAGAATTTAGACTCCAGAGTATGTACATTACATACACTTGTACATAGTACATTTTACACACACTTGTTAAGATCGTCTACAGACTCCCAGTCTACTAGGGAATCGAATCGCTTCGGAGTGTTAATAAATAGGAAAATCTCCAAATTTTGTAACCAGATACTGACACCCCTTGTTTTGCAATGAAATAACGGGAAAGTTTCATTTACTTTTTGAATTAGTAACTAATAATACTTAGAAAATCAATTGAAAACAATTATATTATTAAAACTCAAATAAAACCACAGTTAAATCATTATTAAGTAAGTACTGACCCTTAACGTCGATGAGTCAAAATGGCCGAAAAACTTCGGGAACTCCAGAACGATATCTTTCAACTACGATACTGACGTCATTTTAAAACTTTCCAGATTAGAAAGGTTTCGATTGTGAAAAATATGAATTCCCCTAAATATTTTTTAATCTGAAAATTAAAAACCACAATCAGAAACTTATATTTTAATCTTTTTTGCCAAAGTGCGAATAAACTGGTGCAGTGCTAGCTATTGGGTTGGTCACCCTACGTTACACAAATAAATAGTTGTAGCGAGATAGTAAATGAATGTTTGTAGGGTATATACTTTATTTTTATTTTATTTATTTAGGTCCAAATATTTAACATATCTCTTACAATTAAACACATAATAAAAAAGATACACCACCAAAGTAGCCTCTAAAAACAAATAATATCACAAGCACGTATTTTAGGTCTGTACTAAAACAACCTAATATTTTTGTATAGAATAGGATAACGAGTATGTTATGTTTAAGCTGCACTACATATTATCATACGATAACTAGTATGCTTGACTAAACTTAAATAACCAGTGTTTGCCTTTCTGGGATTTCTTATTACTACTAGTATGAAACGCTTCAGTTCAACGTTTCTGAAACGAACGGCTAATAATATGGAACGCACTTCCAGCTTCTGTGTTTCCGGCCGCGTATAATATGAGTACCTTCAAAACAAGAGTGGATAAGCATTTTCTAGGCAAGCCCGCTCCAACCTATCAATGTTTTCCATCATTAATTGTCGTCAAGCGCAAGCCTATCTAACAATAAAAAAAAATCTTAACGGCAGGATCTCCGAAAACAGCCTGTTTTTGATTCAATAGTAAACAATCAAATATTCTTTGTTTTGATAGATTAAAAATATATGTTGTAGTTTAATACACTTTCTAAATTATTTTACCGTTCAAAAGTCCATATTTTGAACTTCACTTGATCAAATAATATTCCGAAAACAGTGTAGTTTTTAATTGTTTTTCAGGTTGTATTTATAGTATATCAAAGTTAAACTAAAAAAAAAATGTCAAAAAATAGGCAAAAGCTTTTAGAAGAATATTTTACCGTTAATTTTTCTCTAAAAAGTTTTCTTTTTTTTTATCATGACCGTTTTACTTTTTTTAATAACAAAGTGGCTCGTGCACCTCACTTCAATTGCTTGCAAGTTCCTGCGGCCGAAGATCGTGCCCTTAAATGTTAACCTTTCCGTTTTTGCAAGTAAATATTTTTTATTACCATTCAACAAAGACAGGGCCTAATTTATTTCCGATAACGCTTCAAGAAATAGTGTGAAAATCTCAAAGTTTTCGCTATTACAGCAGTTCTGTGCGATTTGCTGCGACTAATGGCTTCGCGAACATTTCTAAGTACATATATATATGTGACTTTTATTCCACCAAAGTGGAATAGTTTTCTGACGTAGAGTATTTCAACTCCTTTGACTTTTTGACTGACTCCAAAGGGAAAGAAACTTGCACACCTGAAAGTTCTTTATACTAATACTAGCTTTTGCCCCCGCGACTTCGTCCGCGTGGAATTAGATTTTGGGGTGGAATTTTCAAAAACTGTGACACAAGTACTTTTTTATTTTTAACTGAAAGCTCAAATACCAACTTCGATGGAAACAGCTTGTAAAATGACGGACTTTCATATAAACTTCCATCCCCTATTTAAACCCCTTAGGGGTGGAATTTCCAATAATCCTTTCTTAGTGTGCGCCTACGTCATAAAAGGAACCAACTGTAAAAATTTCAAGTTTCTAACTTCAGTAGTTTAAAAGGCTGTGCGTTGATATCTCAGTCAGTCAGTCAGTCAGGACTTTGAATTTTATATATATATATATAGATTTTTTTTTATCCGTTGACAAGATAGTCCTCGACTGCGATCTCACCTGATGGTAAGTGACGATGCAGTCTAAGATGGTAGTGGGCTGACTTGGATAAGGTATGACAGTCTAAATTCAATCCCTCCTTATTGGTTTCTACACGCCATCATGGCGGAACGCTAAATCGCTTGGCGGTACGTCTTTGAGGGTAGGGTGGTAACTAGCCACGGCTAAAGCCAGCCATCAGACTAGACCAGAGACAATTTAGAAATTATAAATTCCCACATTGCCCCCGCCGGGAATCGAACCCGAGACCTCCCAGTTATAAGACTACAACGCTCACCACTGCACCAGGGAGGTCGTCAAATATCCACCATGGTGTGTGAAATCCTTTGAAATCCACCAATTTACATTGGGCTATCGTGGTTGCCTTTTCTACTCAATTACTGAACCGATCAAAAAGTAAACATTTCAATCCGCTTACATAATCAATTAATGTTAAAATGGGGGTATTTTCGAAAATTCATTACCCAGCATCTCAATGGATTTCGTAGGCAGGATTTTCCTCAATTAAGAGTTGCCAAATATATTTTTTAATGGCGCTGCAAAGAGGTTTTCTACTCTCGTTCAGGAAACATTTGGCTCATCATTATATAAATATTACTAAGTAGTTAATGCCCATGATATCCGTTTCTGGGTTGCAAATGTTTTTGCTTCTAGAATGTAATGGTAAAGTTACCTCGACAAATATGATAACCCTGTCGAACATGATAACTCTGTCGAACATGATAACCCTGTCGAACATGATAATTCTGACGAACATGATAACTCTAACGAACATAATAACTCTGACGAATACGATAACTTTAACGAACGTGATAACTCTGACGAACATGATAAATCTGATGAACATAATAACTCTGACGAACATGATAATTCTGATGAACATAATATCTCTGACGAACATGATAAGTGTTTGCCTTTCTTCAAGATGAGTTCAATGGTTCTCGCCGTGAAAAGATTCAAACTGAAAGACAATACAAATATGTAATACAAATAATGTAGATTACCGGTACAAAAAGTGCAAATGTATGAATCCCATATAAGAGCGAGGCTTGAGTCCTATGGTGTGCGAACCCTTACTTATCATAATATTTTATTGTCAGACTTTACCAATTCACTTTGAGAAGGGTCTGAACGTTGAGTGTCACTGGTATTAATTAAATATTTGAGACTGCTGTCTAGTAAATACGATCCTGTATAATTATACAAATTATTTAATACCAATTTTGTTTCCTTGTAAACCGAAGTGATGTACTTATTCGAATGCTTACTTAAAATTATTGTGAGCTAGCTTTTGCCCGCGGTTTCATTCGGAGTTTGTTTTTTTAAAATACCACGGAAATATTTTGTCCTTACGAGATAAAAAGAAAAACCTTAACTGTGGTAACGTAACTTTAACCGGCCGTCCTGCAACTCAGCCTTAGTTGTCAGTTGTAACAAGCATAGTGAATTGCATAGCTTAATATTCTAAACGTAGCCATAATATAACAGCTGTTATATAAATTTTACAACCATAATATTTATCTATATCTATATCTTATCTATACTTTAATAAGTATAGATAATATTAAACCGCGCGTCCGAATCGGCTGGCGCGTGGCGTCCTTCTGAATTTAAACTTATTCACATGGACGAGGTACACCGGATACGCCTGGCGCACTCCAAACGGCACACGCAGTTTATATACTAAACTGCGGAGTGCGCCAGGCCTGAGCGCAAACTTGCCAATACTAAACTGTGGAGTGCGCCAGGCCTGAGCGCAAACTCGCTAATAAACTGCGTGTGCCGTTTGACGGGATAACCTTTCTTTTATTAACATATTTTGCAACAAATGATTAAAAAAAATCATACATTCAAATTTTTTTATTGTTGTAAATTAAATCTTTACTGTAATCTTCACCCTTCCAAATTCCAATACTCCTTTTGCCATTCGAACAGCTGAATAAGAGTGAGGGCACGTGGGACGTTGAAATTTAATCTTGTTGGGTATTCTGATTTATTGGAGTCAATTGGAACCTCGCCGTTTGTTGGGCGATCTTGCTTACGGAAAAAATCAAAAGGAAATTGGATTTTGCACCGTCTGCGTGTCCTAGATCTTGTGCGAACTGGATTTTGCTATAATCCACCAACAGAAAAAACCTGTATGGTCAAACATGCAGTTACAAGCTAAGCACCGCTTACCTGCCCAAGCAAGCAATGCCACCACCACTCACATGCACCAACACACAAGACTTTTATACTACTCTCTAAATCTCTCATGAACTTCCACAAAGTAACGCCTAATTCTATTCAATATAAAGTGGGGATGTCCCGCAAAATCAACCTGTTGATATAGCGATGGGAAAAACATGCCCAATCCATGATTTTTTTATCAAGGCATCTCAACAGACCTCCAAAATTAAATAAAAAGGAGAAACAGCTGAATTACCGCCAAGACAACAAATTACTAGATGATGCCCGCGTCTTCCTCCGCATGGATAAATGTTTTTTATTAAGGATAAATGTAGCGTATGTAATAATGCTGGGTATGAGCTATCTCCATTCAGCCAAATCGGTTTGTTCGTTGTAGCGTGAAGGAGTGACAAACTTACACACTCATACAAACTTTGGCCTTAATATTATTAATGTGATTAGTGTGGCTAGTGTGAAGTGTGATTAATTTCATGATCCTGAGGCTCTTATAAGTATGACAAGTCAAGACTCTACCATCGGTTCGGAAAGAAGATTCTGCCGAGAAGAGCTGGCAAAAAACTATTGGGCGTAAAGCCAATTTGTGCATTTAATTTATTTTGTACCTTATGCTGTGGAACCAAATAAACATATTTAATTTTTCTTTCAACCCTTCAAGGGTTATTTTTTTTTAAACTGCCAAGTTCAGCTTAGTTGACTTATATTCTCCTCTCCCCTCCAAATAAGCGAAAAGCTTGTGCTAGGAGTGGGTACGACAATAGTGCATAGTTTGGGATTCGAACCTGCTTCCTTTCCTTGCGTCGGGCTATTGAGGCTTTAATTTTTTTTAAATATTTTTAGCGAGCAAACGAGCAGGTGGGTCACCTGATGTTAAGTGATTACCGCCATCCATGAACATTTGTAGCACCTGAGGTACCACCAATGCGTTGCCGGCTTTTTAGGAATTTGTTGGTCCGCCCCTTGAATAACCCCATGTTGTAGTTTAATGGATACACTGTCGCAGATTTGTTGAATGTGTTATTTTTTGAAGTACTTAAAATAACGAGAAAAAATTGCATCGTAATCAGTTAGACAAAGTTGTACGGCGCAATAATTCCCTGCGGCTCCAGCGTGATCCAGTTACTCGGTTAGATGAGATATAAAGAGGCCAAAGGGACCAGTCCGCCGGGTTTTATTGCCAGGCTGCCAGTGGAAACGAGGATGCCAAACTCTAACTGCATTTACATTACGGTTAAACCAGCGCGCTAATTGAGATCCCTGAAATTGCCCAGTCATTCTAATTTAGGGTCTTAACTCTCTAATTGAGATAGCATTGCTCTAATTTGGAATTAAAATAAATTTTTTGTTATATTAAATTACTTCAGCCTCCATTTATAAGTTAAGGTAAGTTTTTTAAGGATAAAGTTATGAAACTTGCAGGCCTGTAAGTTCTTCATCACATCATATCACACTAATATTATTTAAAGGCGAAAGTTTGTGTGTGTGTGCGTGTGTGTATGTGTATATACATTACTGCTTCACGCCGCACCGAATTAACCGATTTGACTGTTTATAATGGAGATAGGTCATACCCAGGATTGACAGATAGGCTACATTTTATCCCGGAAAATTAAAGAGTTTCCGCGGGAATCAAAAAAGCTTAATCCATTATCTATATATATAAAATTCAAAGTCCTGACTGACTGACTGACTGACTGACTGAGATATCAACGCACAGCCTAAACTACTGAAGTTAGAAACTTGAAACTTTTACAGTTGTTTCCTTTTATGACGTAGGCGCACACTAAGAAAGGATTATTGGAAATTCCACCCCTAAGGGGTTAAATAGGGGATGGAAGTTTATATGAAACTCCGTCATTTTTCAAGCTGTTTCCATCAAAGTTGGTATTTGAGCTTTCAGTTAAAAATAAAGAAGTACGTGTGTGAGTGTCATAGTTTTTGAAAATTCCACCCCAAAATCTAATTCCACGCGGACGAAGTCGCGGGGGCAAAAGCTAGTAATAAATAAATACATTATGCTCAGAGTTGTCGCAGTTATACAATAATATTCAAGATACTTGTACTTCCACTAGGAAGCTGCTGACAGAGTTCTGCTAACGATGGAAAGTCTAATCCTAATTTCTATGCAGGTTCTTGAAGTCGACCTCAGACATTTCTTTGATAAAGTTCCGGAATAGCGAACTCCTAACTACCGTCGAGTTTACAGAATAGTTTCTAAATAATTCCGCCTCAATTTCTCTATTCGTCATGCCGTGCATTTTAGTATGCGAATTACTACAAAGTTACCCATGTTGCTTTCATACCCCTAATCGGTTTCTACATGCCATCGTGCCGGAACGCTAAATCGCTTGGCGGCACGTCTTTGACGGTAGGGTGGTACCTAACTAGCCACGGCCAAAGCCTCCCACCAGACAAAGCATCATCAGCATCATGCATTTTAAAGCATCGATTTGATAAACCTTTTAAGCTATTGCATAGCTTCTATCGCGGGCCAGCGTGGAGACCGAATCCAGAAATTCCGTAACGAAAGTAACCTGACACGGGACTCCTCTACGGTGAGCTGCTAGATGGCGCATTTTTTATCAACGCCATCTAGCGGTGAGCCGCTAGATGGCGTTGATAAAAGATGCTATGCAATAGCTTTACCGCGGCAGTCCCCGAGTGCCACACGTCTTTTTTTTTTTAATGAGGTGTAGTAAGTAGGTAAGATTAGGATATAAGATGAATCTTTTAGATTGTAAGAGAGTAATAAATGATACCTACTCGATTAAGAACGGTCGTTTCCAGTAACACCCAACATAAAGATTTTTTTTTTCTCATTATTTAAGGTCCGGATGACATACCTACCTACTTGTAAGTTACATTTTATACGAAAAAAACCAAAATGACGGAGTTTTCAATTTATTAAAAAGAAATATATTGTCTAGGGGATTAATATCAATTCATATTGCGTCTGGTTGTTTCTCTTTAATATACAAAATTAAATATAGTTACTACTAAAATCTTCTAAGATAACTTTGATTTGAGTGTTATACATTGCTGGTTTAAAATGCGCTTGTTTTAAGAAGAATCCCATTACGCAGTCGATGTTCGTCATTACTCATTACTTAGTATTTGTTGTTCCTAGTACATTTTTTTTTGCATAGGACGATTTTTAATATATCCTTGGAGACTCAACGTCTATCTAATTGGTAAAAGTTTTCGTCGCAAGAAAACTCTTGTTCTTCGTAATATCATGATGTGAATTCTGTAATTTGAGATTGACAGTTTCGTTTTTAATGTAGGGCGCTTTTGAATGTGTGCGATTTCAATTAAATTCTGCCCTTAGCATTATTTTATCGTACTCGTAATAATATTGAACTTCGTAATTCAGAAGTTATAAGGCTCTGACAGACGGACGGACGGACGGACGGACGCACAAGTGCAAATTCACTCAAGTAAACTGAGACCTCGCTTTGCTCGGTCAATATAAAACGAGACACTAATATCTGATATAAACATATCTCGCTTTAACTCTGTCTTGAGTTTGAGCTGAGTTAGAATGTGGATTTCAGCCTTAAAAATCGGCCTTGCCGCAGTGTCGTGAGTAGATTACTTTACGGGACAGACTCCGCCCGATTGCAGAAAATATTCGGGAATTAAAACCAATATGCTGGGATTTGAAAATGTACAGACTAGCACAGATTTATTATTGTGTATAGTAAAAATATTCGCAAAAAGAGACGCCACAGAGTCGCCTCAGTTAAAATGAACTGTGAATATGAAAGAAAACGTAATACATGAAATATGTTTCCCCATACAAGAGCCAAATAGTCCGCATCAAATGAAACAGAACAAGAATTTATTAGCTGTCGCATAAAATATTTACATACACAGCAAATATTGAAACGTTTGGACCGTTCCGATTCAGCTAGAGCTACAGGATAATTTATACTTTGATTAGTGCAGCCGCTATTTGGCCAGTACAGCAATTTCGATTTATCTCGAAGAAGATTGTTAAAATAATGCTCACATTTCCAAGCATGTTTGAGAAAAAATTATTTACATACACAGCAAATATTGAAATGGTTGTACCGTTGCAGTACAGCTAGAGCTAAAGGGTAATTTATACTTTCATAAGTGCGAGTGCAAGTGTTTAGTGCAGGTGCTTCGTGATTAGGACAAAACACGTGTGAACTGCAGCTGACTAGTGCTAGTTATTAGTAATTAGCGTAGTGAAGTGAATAGAAACGTGCTCTATTTTTTTGCGAGTAGCCCCGTCCCGCGCGCCCTTCAAATTCAAATTTAGATTCACTTATTTATTTCATGTAGGCCAACTTGTAGCTCTTATGACACGTCATAAATCTACCACCGGTTCGGAATGCAGATTCTGCTGACAAGAGCCGGCAAGAAACTCAGCAGTTGTTCTTTTCAAACAATTTTTTTTTAAATAGGTAACAAAACTATGCGGGGTGCGGATTGTTCCCTCAAAAATGATTGAGCGAAGCAATGGCTGGATCAAAATATGGTTGAGCGAATCAATGGCTGGATTATGCGTCATGCTCGTGAACGGGTGCCACCAACGGGAATAGGTCTGCATTTGTTTGTATTGTAATATTGTAATATTGTATTGGATTATTTTGCATTTTTGAAACTTCATTGCGGAAACACTATACATAGCATAGTTTTGTTACCTATTGTAAAAAAAAAATTTTTTTGAAAAGAGCAACCGCCGAGTTTATTGCTGGCTCTTCTCGGCAGGAAGGGCATTCCGAACCAGTGGTAGATTCAGCGACGATTCAAAAGCAAAAAATATTTCTATTCTATTCTATTCTATGCTATGCTATGTATACAGTTCCACAATGAAGCTTATGAAGCTTCAAAAATGCATACGTCCTTCCCCTTGACTCGCAGCTTGTCTGGCTAAACACGTTTGGACATAATTGTTTAGTGATCAGTGTTTAGCATTGTTAGCATAGCGATGCCCAACTATTGAATTTTACGAGTACTAAGCGTAGGAGCTAAACAGTATTGGACACAACTAGCACTAAGGACTCGCACTCGCACTCTCAATTGCTAAACACCTGCACTCGCACTAATCGAAGTGTGAACTAGCCAGTAAACAAATAAACATGCAATTGACATCTAATTCGGTATGACAAATACATCGATCGAACGAAAGTTAATCAAGTAAAACCAAACGTCGCATTACCCGTGTGGTATAATTAATCAGCGGCGCTAAGTGATTTGTCTCTGCGTGATTAATTCCAATTGAGTTAACAGCTCGCCAAATACCGATGTCTGCTCGTGTATTGTTTTGTGTGTATAATACGTGTATATTGATTTTATATCGGTCTTCTGCTAGATTAATTCAATGTCTTAACCCACAGGCGTTCACTACTGGCAATAGTCTCTTAAGATCACAATAGAACACAATTGTAGACTAGCTGATTCCCGCGACTTGCTACTATCCGTGAGAAGTAATGTCCTCTATCTATCTCCGATAATATTCAGGGGCCCAAGTCTGCTATTGCAATTGTAGTTCAATTGTCTATCAATGACATCCCAATTGCTACTTTTAGCAATTTTAGTAGTCTACTAATTCAATGGCGTCACAATTGTTTTCCGATGATTTGCCACTGACAGATCTAGCTTTGAATCTAGCTTAAATAAACGTTTTTAATATGTAGTTTTTTTGAAACTCATTTCGGCAAACGCTTTTTAAGCTAATGGCAATACCGAGGTATCATTGAATTACAATTAAATTATTATAAGAAATCGAACGACCATTGTGAATTTAGTAGACTACGAAATTTTGGACCAATGATAATTGAATTGTAATTGTATTGCGGTTCAATGACAATGACATGTAAAATAGCAGACTTGGGGCCCAGTAGATTTTTTTAATTTTTTTTATTAAAGTTACAAGCAATGTGGCATCTTTAGTTTCTTAAGAGCTCCATTGTAATATGGGGTCTTGGAAAAAGTAGATCGACAACTGTAATGTGTCGCTACTAGATGTCGCTAACAGTTGCTATAAAACTGAAAAAGTTTCACATATCACTAATTTCGTGGCTGACGTGTGGTTCAATTTGGCCGTAGTGTAACGGTTAACACACTCAGGGCGCGATTCCCGAGAGATGTGGATTTTGATACGTATTTATAAATCTATCAGGATATTTAGTAGATCTTCACCAAAATCGGGGAAAATATAGAGTCTTTGCGATTGTTACACCGATTCAATTAATTATTTTTAGAGAATAACACTACGGGAGATATAAGTAGGTACCTACACATAAGAAGCCATGTGTAATTCAGTGAGCCATTTATTTGACGGGCCGGTGTTGGCGACAGGATCGCTAGAAACATACTTGAGTTACTTAGCTAACTTGCTAAAGTCAACAAGACTAATTGCTGCGTGCCGGCTTTAGCTTGCGAGTAGGTATATAATATTATTGATATTTACGAGCATAAAAGAGGTATACCTACTTATCAGGGCATATTGAAAATTAGATGATGCCCGCGACTTTATCCGCGTTGGTTAAAACCTCTTTTAGCACATAGGCTACATTTTATCCCAAATGTATAACATTTGCTATGGACGAAGGCGCGAGAACTGTGCTCGCTCGACGCTCACAGTTATAAAGATACGACAGAAAACTTTGAAATAGAAATAGAAGTAGAAATATTTTTTATTCAAATAAGCTTTTACAAGCACTTTGGAATTGTCAATGAATCTACCACTGGTTCGGAATGCCTTTCCTGCCGAGAAGAGCCAGCAAGAAACTCGGCGGTTGCTTTTTTCAAAAAAATAAAATTTTTACAATCGTTAATGAAACTATACTAAGTATACAGTGCTTCTACGATGAAGTTTCCTAAGTCCAATACAATACAAATACAACTAAATACAATACAAATACAAATAAATACAATCCAATTCATGTTAAGACGAGTAGACAGAAGAAGAACCACAGACAGAAGTTGAGAAGTGACAACCATAAGCCTCGTGAATTGCAAGAACTTTAGTAGACAAGTAGTCAAAAAAAAAAAAATGCTTAGTTTGACCATCTCCCTGGCGCAGTGGTGAGCACTGTGGTCTTATAACTGGAAGGTTCTGGTTCGATTCCTGGCGGTGCAATTTGGAAATTCATAATTCCTAAATTGTCTCTGGTCTGGTCTGGTGGGAGGCTTTGGCCGTGGCTAACTACCACCCTACCGTCAAAGACGTGCCGTCAAGCGATTTAGCGTTCCAGCACGATGGTGTGTGGAAACAGATTAGGGATATGGGTTGAATGTACACTGCTATACCCCTTCCAAGTTAGCCCGCTACCATCCATATACCAGCTCGCAGTCAAGGACTATCTTGTCATTATAAAAAAAGTCTTTTTTTTAAAGAATATTAGCCAAGCTGAATTTGACTTATAGTCTCCTATCCTCTCGAAATAAGCGAAAAGCTTGTACTAGGAGTGGGTATGACAATAGTGCAAGGGGTGGGGTACGAACCTGCTACTACCAGTTTTCAGTCCGCACCTTTAATCATTGGGCTATTGAGGCTTCAATAGTCCATCCAATGGTAGTCTGTATAAAATTAAGTTAATTTTTTCGGTCCCGCTTTTCATTCGGAGTCGATTTTGTTTGTTTTCGGTCGTGGCAGTTGTACAGGGAGAGCCGGCTACGGACAATGCATGCTAATGTGGCTCCATGCTGCATTCCTTTATTCCATTACCGCTCATAAATATATAATTTTTCTCTTGTGTATTATTTCTGTCGTTTTATAACTTGGACTGGGCCAATTTTTAAATGGGATTATGATTAAAAATAATAATTATAATGTAAGTTTATTTATTCATTGTTGAATATTTTTTGAATTTAAATAATTAAGTAATATAATCAACAAACTTAAAATAATATAAAATTAAACTCTAAATTAAATGATTTATTTATTTAATGTTTATTTATTTGTATATACTTATTTTTATGTTTATTGTATCTCTTTGGCTTTATATGTATTTATTTTGTACGCGGGTGTGAGAGTGGAAATATATGTGGAAATAATAGTGCCTGACAGTTTTTATAATGAAAATTTGCCCACATATCAAAACGCGATAAGATTTTTTTTACGTTGGTGAAATTGGCACTAAAAACGTAAAAAATGTTATAAAGCGGCAATAGAAATACACATTTTCTGAAAATTTCAACTCTCTACCTATTACGGACCATGAGATACAGTCCGGTGACAGACAGACAGACGGACAGCAGAGAATTACCCTTCAAGTATTATAATAATAATATAGTATATATAGTAATGTTATTATTTTTCTAAATATAATAATTTTTTAATATAATGCTTCTTTTACTTTTACTTTTTCCATCATAAATTATCATTTTCTGCCAAATGTTAAAAAAGACCATTAACGTTCGCATTTAAAGGCGGTCACTGAAAATCAGCGTTTTGGACACCTGGCTCCCACAGCTTTGTTTGGCGGCTTCGCTAGTTTTAAGTCTGTGTGGCTAGGAGCCCCAACACAAGCTGAGTGACTCACCTTTTGGTAGCGTTGCACTGCTGTACAAAGTAACGATATCTAATACCTATCATAGCTGTGTTTTTAAATTTTGATTTATCTATATATATAAAATTCAAAGTCCTGACTGACTGATTGACTGACTGAGATATCAACGCACAGCCTAAACTACTGAAGTTAGAAACTTGAAATTTTTACAATTGGTTTCTTTTATGACGTAGGCTCACACTAAGAAAGGATTATTGGAAATTCTACCCCTAAGGGGTTTAAATAGGGGATGGAAGTTTATATGAAACTCCGTCATTTTTCAAGCTATTTCCATCAAAGTTGGTATTTGAGCTTTCAGTTAAAAATAAAGTACGTGTGTCACAGTTTTTGAAATTTTCACCCCAAAACCTAATTCCACGCGGACGAAGTCGCGGGGGCAAAAGCTAGTTTTGTATATTTTTGGGTTTATTGCTACCAATGAAGATATTTCTATTCTATTCTATTCTAAAAGAACCCGGAACCCCAAAAAGCATCATAAAACATAATCCATTTTTACAAAGACCACTGCGGCGTCAGCGTTTGTCCTTGAGGCGAGGCTTGGCACAATTCCTGAAGATGCAAGATAATTGGGAAGAGCACAGAGCATGGAGACATAAATTCAGAGACGACGCGCTATCTAGTAATGGCTTAGCATTAGGATTTGGAGCGTGAACCGGAGCGGCGTGTTGCTTAGGTCGGCAGGCTGTGTTCGGAATTTGGGTGAAGCGAAACTGAATTAGGTTCGTGGTACAGGATGGGGGAGGATGGATGGATGCATGAATGAATAAATCTATACTAATATAATAAAGTGCAAGAGTTTGTTTGTTTGAACGCGCTAATCTCTGGAACTACCAGTCGGATTTGAAAAATTCTTTTTGTATCTGATAGCCCAATTATTGAGGAAGGTTATAGGCTGTTCAAAATCTCGGTACGACTCTTAGAAGCCGAGTTATAGCGCGGGCTAACAATGCGATGCGGTGAGTCGGTGGTCGAGGGCGGTTTCTAAAACTAAATCCACGTGGATGAAGTCGTGGGCAACAGCTAGTAATATATATTTTTATTGCGTTTTAAAATTGTCAAGCACACATACGTATATCTTAAATAGCAAGTGTACATTGAAAATTTGAAACATGTGAAATATAAAAAAAAAATAAGTAATTCGCCATTTTGTTGTGGCGGCCATCTTGGATTTGAAATTTATCACATGCTACTACTCAAGCCCTTTGTCCATTTGATTGCCATATTGAGGGGGTTGTCAAAAATATGTAATCCGCCATTTTGTGGCGGCGATCATCTTGGACCGATTTTCATCAAGCATATCTAAGAACACTCCCGACTAATTCACCTTTCAAACAAAAAAAAAAGTCAAAATCGGTTCATGCGTTCGGCTGCAAGATGCCACAGACAGACACACACACAAACACACACGCACACACACAGACACGTCAAACTTATAGCACCCCGTCGTTTTTACGTCAAGGGTTAAAAATAAATCTTAACCATGCGTTTTAACTTTTAACAGTTCTTGTATTGAAAATCTGAAAAAATACCATACTTGGATAAGATTTAGTTTACGATGGTGTAATCAGCTCTTAGTCTAGACACATCAAAATTACAAATATTAATGTTATGATTTTACGATTCAACAAAAAATTTACTATGAATAATAAAAGTGAGTAATATTAAAAATATCAATATTCAATACAACATTTGTCTATAAAAAATGTACATGTGGGTTTTAACTACACAATATTTCGCTAAAGGTAGATCAGATCTAAGATTTTTTGTCATGTCGCGTCTTTTTTGATTTTAATTATTTTAGGACTTTTTTATAATTGGATGCCAAGATAGTCCTTGACTGCGATCTTACCTGATAGTAAGTGACGATGGAGTCTAAGATGGTAGCGGGCTAACTTGGAAGGGGTATGGCAGTATACAATCAACATATACCCCTAATCGGTTTCTACACGCCATTGTGCCGGAACGCTAAATTGCTTGGCGGCACGTCTTTGGCGGTAGGGTGGTATCTATCCACGGCCAAAGCCTCCCACCAGACCAGACCAGAAACAATTTAGAAATTATAAATTCCCAAATTGCCCCGTCGGGAACAGAACCACAGGATCTCATCACTGCGCCAGGGAGGTCGTCGAGAGGACTGTTTAATTATGACTTAGAATAAAAAATTATAAGCCATTGACCATCTGGACGAGTTGCTGATGTAATATTGTGTAAAATAGTCCACACTAAGTGCCAATTTTACGATTTAACCGACGAATAAATTTGACGTCTTGACAGATTTTCAACCCTTTATATAATAGGGCAAAATGAAGCAATTTTTTGTCGTGCAACATGTCGCTATTCTGACTTCAAGCTAATATTCTGATGGAAAAACTTCTCTTATATTAATGAATGCTTTCATATTATGACTGAAAACTTCGCCTTACAAGTTTTTGAGTTTCCAACTTTTTTGGTTTTCATTTTCTTGCGGAAATATTATATTTTCGGCACCTCATCTACTAAAATATTCTTCTAAAGTTCATACTTCTTTGAACTTTCAGTTATGTATACAGGAAATGAAAACGGTAAAACAATTTCTTACTTTCTTAAACTCAATCTTTATATGTTTATTTTAGCTAATTATAATCAAACATTGCTAAGATTATGATTATTTAGATTTTTTGAATTTACAGTAAGTATATAAGTGGAAAAGTTTGCTCCCTTGAGCAAAGGTTATATAAATCTACCCTTCAGTATTTTCAAGCACTTTCTTTACAGGCTGTATAATTTATAATTTTACTAGCTGATGCCCGCGACTTCGTCCGCGTGGATTTAGTTTTTGAAATCCCGCGGGAGCTCTTTGATTTTCCGGGATAAAAAGTAGCCTATGTCACTCTCGAGGCCCTCAACTATACCCATGTAAAAAAGTCACGTCCGCAGTTCTCTTGCAGCGTTATTGAAGGACAAACCAACAAATAAACACACTTTCGCATTGATAAAATTAGTAAGGAAGTAAGGATAGTAATTTCGTGGCTGACGTATGGTTCGGCCGTGGTGTAGCGGTTAACACACTCGGGCGATTCCCAAGAGAGACGTGGGTTCGAATCCCGCCGGCCTCGGAGTTTTTTATATGTATTTATAAATCTATAAGGATAGTAAGGATTGTGCGAAGTAACAACTACCTTCCCCGTTGTATGAGATTGTCTGAAATGTATTAATCACACTTTCACTCTGCTTAGACTCAAAACGGATTAAAAGCGAAGCATTTATCTCGCTTTATTTGTATCTTAAGTGTGAGCCAAGTCAAAGCTACAGATCGCAGGCTTTTAGGTAAAGAAACCTAGAATCTTATCCGAAAGTCGTATTTCGTGAATTTAATTTGTAACCATAAATTCCCGGTCGTTTTGTTGCTGAGCATTATTTTGAATTTATTGCAGCAACACTTGGTTGGCCTCGTAAATCCAGCCGTAGGTACCTACCTCGGGTGTAAAGAAATTTTTTACGACACCGTACTGTACTACCCACTTAGGCCGGGATTGCTTTTATAATGCGAAAGTATTATTACTAATCCTTACTAATATTATAAACTAGCTTTAACCCGCAGCTTCGCTCGCGTTAGGTTCGATTTTTTAAACTCCTATTTTACCTCCTTCGGGATTGAATTTTGAAAAATCCTTTCTTAGCGGATGACTATGTCTTCATAGCTACCTGTATGCCAAATTTCAGCTCGATCGATCCAGTAGTTAGAGCTGTGCGTTGATAGATCAGTCAGTCAGTCACTCAGTCAGTCAGTCACCTTTGCCTTTTATATATTTGGATGTGTGTTTGTTTGTTGGTTATTGGTTTTTCGTTCAATCACGCCGCAATAAAGCAACGGATCGACGTGGTTTTTTTGCATGGGTATAGTTAAGGACCGGAAGAACACTTCCCCCTTATGAACACTTTGATTATCCAGAATAGAAAGTACCCTATGTGACTCTCGTCCTCAACTGTATCCATAAAAACCAATACTATACTATATGAAAAAAAAAATCACATTTATCCCCAGCTCTATTGCGGCGTGATTGAAGGACAAATCAACAAACAAACCCTCTTTCACATTAATAATAGAGCTGCGGATAAAAGTGATTTTTTTGGTATAATAGTGAGATTTATATTTTGAGACTAGTCAAGCAAATATTTTACATGCTCGTACATGGTAGTACGTGCTCCCTATTTGATATGGACTACTTGGCCGATGTCCCGCACAGAGGAACATATTTCATGTACATGTTTACTATCGGGAATACTCTATAACTACGGCGACGCTGTGTCTTGCTTTTATTTGTATCCCCTTGTAAAGGTGTTATCCCATTTGAGGTCATTCTGCGAGTCGCGAAAATCTCGGAATTGGGAATTTTACTGTTGTCGAAATGTAGATTTTCATTAATTACAATCGTTTTAAGTATAACATTTGTAAAAACAGAAAATAAATCGGTCAAAAAATAAATAAGTTATAAGCTGTTTTATTGCGACTGTATTAGTGTCTTTCTAAAACGATATTTTGTATGGACAGTGTATGCAGATACTGAATTTGTGACGCCGCATGTCAGCAGCGCTCTCTCTGTCTAACAGGATACTTTAAAGCTCTATATTTTCGAGACTAGTTAAGATATTAAAAAAACAAAAATGACATTATATTTTAATATTAAGAAACTTTATTTTTAAAATATAAAAAAATATAAAAAAAATTAGTGAAATGCCCAATTGTAGGACCCCATGACAAAAGAGGTCTGAAACGGCGACTTTGATAGCCCTCCAAATCGTCAATTCTTAAAGTTATATTAAACAAAAATAATTTAGCGCTCTGTTTGAATAGATCATTTTAACGGCATCCTATAAGCCTATGTAAAGCCTGTGTATGTTTAAAATGTGTATCAATTTTATATTTTCAAATGCAAACACTGTGCCCTCACTTTATCAAAACGAGGGAATGTAATATATCTAGAGTAAAGGAAAGTACTCAGTAAAGGGAAATTGCGAATTGGGGCAGTAGAGGCTTTCGAATGGTTCGAATTTATGGTTTAATTGATGCGACCTCGCTAAAGTGCGGGCTTGAATGAAGAGTAGTTATATTAATTACGACGCATTGTAGCTATGTTCTTGATCATAGAAGTTTTACTTTTTTTTAAATAAAAATATTAGCCAAGCTGAAGTTAACTAATATCCTCCTATTGCCTCTAAATAAGCGGAACGACAATAGTGCAACGGGTGGGATTCGAACCTGCGACCTTTCAGTTTTGAGTTACGCACCTTTAACCGTTGGGCTATTGAGGCTTCATGATTGATATTTCCCTGTTTCGTGAGATGGACAATCGAATGTTGCTCGCCATCAAGAATCAGTAATTATAGTTGCACGGTTCGTTCTAATGCGAGCCGTGAGACACCACCCTAAGCTACAAATATTTATTTAGGACTGGAATATCAATTTTGCTATAATATAAGTGTATATGGGTAAGGCCGTAGATTTTGCCACTTTTTGTAAAAAGAAAATGTCCCTTAACTTGACATGCGTATTAAAAATCGAAGTACTGCGTAAATTGTTATGCAAGTATCCTAATTAGGTTAGGTAGTTCTTAAACTCCTATAGTGCATTCTTAAATTGAATGTATGTCGTATATTTAAAAAAATACAATGACTTAAAACCGACCTTACCCCGAAATTTTGCCCAAAATAAGCTGTCTTTTTGATCCAGTCAAATATTTGGCTCGTTATAACTACATTATTTCTATTTAAAGTCCTAATTCACTACGAATATCTGAAATGTGAATAGATTAAGCAATTACATCCTGGGTTCCATGTATTTAAATATGCGTTTTTAAATGTTTTATCGCAATTCAAAATGTTGTCTCCTTATTTTCACTTATTACGTTACTATTCTGTATGTTACCAAAATTGGGCATCTAAATATTCAATAACTTTAGGGTAGTATTTTATAATGGCACTGGCCACACTAAAGATTCCGGCAACGAAATAAAAAAAAAGAAACCGCCATTTTCTAGCCTGTGGAATTTTATCAAAGGTGTGCGCGTGTGTTTCGTCAGCAGCTTTTTTTTGTGAATTTTGGTGATTTTAAAGGTAAATAACAGTTTTTATTGCACACATGTATGTGTTATACTAAGCTCAAGTGATTTATAAAAACATGATAATGTGTATTTGACTAAAATCGGCTCGCATTTAGTAATTATTCCTGTTTAAAACTTCAAAAATTACGCTTCGACGTTACTTTTATGTGACTTCTATGTTACTGGTAACGTTGATTGTTATTTAGTAACGTTGAAGTGTTGTAAAGGTTAGTGTACATATTCTGCCAGAAGCGGATTTTTCAAATAGTTATTTTAAATAAAGAATGAGTTTAAAAGAAGATGAGTTAATTGAAACTCATCTTCGTAATAATCAGAATAATGTACCTTTATTTGATAAACAGCCAGAGAGTTTTGGTTACTAAATTCCATTGATGATAGTTTAAAAAAATATATTTTTCCTATTACTGAATTCGCTCTCTTATCTCTGAATGATCGGCGATTATAAAAAATTCTATACTTACAAGTTTATTACAAAAATCTCCTCCTTTTTTGAAGTCGGTTAAAATAAGTACGTTATGTAATCAGCCTTACAAACACTGTGTTACTTTTACGTTACTTCTACGTTACTGTAACATAGGAGTGTCTATGTTACTCTATGTTACAAAGTGGCAAAATCTACGGCCTTACCCATATGTGCGTATAATATATTTCGTCAACAAGCGTAGTTTGTTATCCATTACGCATTATTTAAATGGGTAGGTATATATTTAATGTTAAATGTTAAATACTTATAACAATTTCTAAGTATGAATTTATCGAGCAAATAAATTGTATAATGTAAATTATTAAATGATTACCCTATGTTACCAAGCAATTATTTAAATGATTATTTATCCGTTATCGTTTGAATAAATGTAATATTACTCAGTAGGTACAACATATATTATGTATATTTTTTTATTCGATGACAAGATAGTCCTTGACTGCGATCTGCACCTGATGGTAAGTGACGATGCAATCTTAGATGCTAGCGGGCTAACTTGGAACGGGTATGGGTAGTGTGCAGTGTAGATTCAATTCATACCCCCTAATCGGTTTCTACATGTCATCGTGCCGGAACGCTAAATCGCTTGGCGGCACGTCTTTGACGGTAGGGTGGTAACTAACCACGTTAGTCTTCCACCAGACAGACCAGAGACAATTTAGAAATTATAAAGTCCAAATTGCCCCCACCGGGAAGCGAACCCGAGACCTCCCAGTTATAAGACCACGCGCTCACTACTGGCCCAGGGAGGTTGTCAAAATATAATATTAATTCATCATTCCATAGGAGTTAGGACCACAATAACAAGTTATGAAAAACAGAATTAGTAGGGTCTACTAATTCTGGTAAATAGGTAGAAGAAAATATATTCTTCTATAGTCCCCTATAACGTTTTCCATCAAAGAACTCCATAATTTTTCGTTAAAATATGTAATGCCCCTATAAAATAATGTTTTTATGAGTTACATAGATGGCATCGTCGCTAGCGATGCATTTTGAATAGTAATTTATATATGAGTATTGTCCATAGCAGAGCTGGAAACAAGCCAAGTTGCGATAAGGGCGTGGACATACTTGTAGTAGGTATATAACAATCACAGTTAGAAATTATTATGACTATTTATTTGCATTTGTACTCTCACTGGACAAACATGGATCTAAAGCTTGCGTGGGAACATACAAGTAGGTTTCAGAGGCTTGAGAGGAAAGTTGATCTTTAAAATTGTTCGAACAATCGAGAACCGGATGTTATCTTTCATTTAGCTTTTGCCCACGGCTTAGCTCACATTAAGTTCGATTTTTCAAACCCCTATTATATAGGGATGAAATTTTCAAAAATCCTTTCTTAGCGGATGCCTACATCATATTAGTATCTGTATGCCTAATTTCAGCCCGATCCGTCCAGTCGGAGCTGTGAGTTGATAGATCAGTCAGTCAGTCAATCATCAGTCAGTCAGTGGGTCACCTTTTCCTTTTATATATCTTTCAATACTGATGTATGTATTGATGTATTGAAAAGGTTGTTGTAAGTTGCAATGAATGAAAATCAATGATTATAAATATATCATTGTTCAGATTTATATTTGGTCGGTAAGAATCAAAAACTTTTAAATATTTATTCTCAGTTCAGTCTAAAACTACCTATACTAATCTAAAAAAATAAATTGACGATAAAGAGATTTTTTAAGTATAGAATAGAATAATCACATCACACTAATATTATAAAAGCGAAGGTTTGTATGTGTGTGTCTTTTCGTTACTTCTTCACGTCACAACGACAAAACCGATTTGGCTGAAATTTAGAATGGAGATAGCTCATACCCAGGATTAACACATAAGCTACATTTTATCCCGGAAAATTAAAGAGTTCCCGCGGGAATTAAAAACCCTTAATCCACGCGGATGAAGTCGCGGGCATCGTCTAGTAAAATATGCGGATTTTGGGTGTTCTTTTTTTTATTAGAATAGAATAGAATAGAAATATTTTTTATTCAAATAAACTTTTACAAGCACTTTTGAATCGTCAATGAATCTACCACTGGTTCGGAATGCCTTTCCTGCCGAGAAGAGCCAGCAAGAAACTTGGCGGTTGCTCTTTTCAAAAAAATAAAAATTTTACAATTGTTATTGAAACTATGCTATGTATTCAGTACTTCCACGATGAATTTTCCTGAGTACAATACAAGTAAAAATAAATACAATACAAATACAAATAAATACAATCCAATACATGTCAAAACAGGCAGGCAAAAGCAGACCCATTCCCGTTGGTGGCACCCGTTCACGAGCATGACGCATGATCCAGCCATTGCTTCGCTCAACCATATTTGAGGGAACGTAACAACCCGCATCACACGACACCACCACAGAAATGTTTAAAGAGAGCATGACTACTCAGGCTACCCATGTTGAGGCATCGAATTGAGTATCAATATTAATATTAAACTATTCGATGACAAGTAACCCTTGACTGCGATCTCACCTGATGGTAAGTGACGATGCAGTCTAAGATGGTAGCGGGCTAACTTGGAAGGGTTATAGCAGTGTAAATTCAACCCATACCCCTAATCGGGTGTTTCAGTTTTTGAAAGTTTGTTTTTTAAAAAGAGCATAATATGCGCTAGTCTTAATCCATATTTGAAACTGAAAATCCTTTGAGAATTAAACGTGTGAATTGTGACACGCGTTAGTGATTCATGCGGATAGATACAGAACGTTATGACTCTTTGACCCGCTAAAGCTTCAATGCTTCAATAGAATTAAAGTCGAATAAACTCCAGATATGACAACGATTTTAAAAATGAACCGTAATGAAAAAGATATAGGGTTTACTTTTCATTGTGAACAGAAAATGTCTAATATTGAAAGGCTTTGAACGCGTTTGTTTGTTTTTTTAATTGAGGTCTTTAGCACATTTTGTCCATTTGCTGCAACAATGTTTTGTCTCGAACAAGAATAAAAGTGTAAAAACTTAACCCGACTAGGGAAAATTGGATGTAACAGCCGTCCTATTGATATTGTTTGTATAAAATGTAGCCTAACTCACCCGGAACATCATAACAAATAGATTCATCAAAATCGGCTCAGTAGTTTGACGACCTCCCTGGCGCAGTGGTGAGCGCTGTGGTCTTATAACTGGGAGGTCTCGGGTTCGATTCCCGGCGGGGGCAATTTAGGAATTTATAATTTCTAAATTGTCTCTGGTCTGGTCTGGTGGGAGGCTTTGGCCGTGGCTAGTTACCACCCTACCGTCAAAGACGTGCCACCAAGCGATTTAGCATTCCGGCACGATGGCGTGTAGAAACCGATTAGGGATATGGGTTGAATTTACACTGCTATACCCCTTCCAAGTTAGGCCGCTACCATCTTAGACTGCATCGTCACTTACCATCAGGTGAGATCGCAGTCAAGGGCTATCTTGTCATCGAATAAAATAAAAAAAGTTTATTCACTACGGTGATACATTCGTAAATAGTCACATACATACATATTATATAGACTGCTAAAATCAGAACCCTTCTTTTTAACTTTGGCGTAGGTAATCGGGTAAAAATGAGTGAGTGATTTGAACTTGTAGATAACAAAGTCGACGTTTATCATCAGTCGTAAAATATCAGCTTATCATAATCCTTACCAATATTAAAAATGCGAAAGTGTGTTTGTTTGTCTGTTGGTTTGTCTTACAATCACGCTGCAACAGAGCTACGGATCGACGTGATTTTTTGCATGGGTATAGTCAAACAGTTGAGGACCTGGAGAGTGACATAGGCTTCTTTTATCCCGGAAATTCAAAGAATTTCCGTGGGATTTAAAAACTAAATCCACGCAGACGAAGTCGCGGGCACCATTTATTACAAGATAACAGAATCCGTTCAAAAGTTGCTTGGGACCAAACTGCTTTGCTTCAGCTGTCCACAAGATAGATAAGCTACATATCGTAACATATTTTGTTTTGAAAAGAGCAACTGCTGAGTTTCTTGCCGGCTCTTCTCAGCAGAATCAGCATTACGAAGAGCAAGTCATAAGAGCCACAAGTTGGCCTACATAAAATAAATAATTTTGGATTTGAATTTGAAAAAGTCAGCAAATCATGTCGCAGCCAGGCCCCTCCGGCAAGGCGAAGAAAATGCCACTCGGCAAAAAGGTTCTGCTTCGTATAAACGGCACCAGTCAGTCTAGTCCTAGAGCCAGCCAGTTTAGCTGAGCATCCACAGGTGAGCCCACCCAACCTTCTCTAGCAACACTACTAGCTATAGCAAACCCAGCGCCGTAAATAGCCTTTTCTGCGCCCTGTGCGAGTTTCTATTACTGCGCCCTGTGCGAGCTTCTATAACTGCGCCCTTGTTTTTTTTTTTTATATGTTATAGGTACCCTAGCTAGAGCAATGCTATGTATAGGCCTAGTTTATTTCATTCAGGGTGTTAAAATAAAGCAGAAGGACCTTGGGTGTTGGTGGACAAATCATCATCAATATTTTGGAAGAAAAATCTATTTTCTTAAAGAACTTGAACTGATGTGGGCAAACGAGCACTAGGGGCGCAGCAGTAACTTATCAGGACCAAACCGAAAAAATAATAGTCCTGCCTGGACCTGGTCTGGCGCCCAGAGTCTACGCCCTGTGCCTGGGCACCGGTGGCACAGAACTATTTACGGCACTGAGCAAACCACCTCCTCCAGGAGGCGAAGGAGCAGATGGAACAATCCGTTAAACAGTAACCGTCCTTTGTTAGCAATTTATGTAACTCACTTAAGATAGGCGTGACGAACGATAAAAGGAAGTGTGTTTTGATAAAAACGCTTTCCGAACTGATGGAGCGGCTTCGGCCCGGAATACAAATGAGACTCATCTGTAAGCGGTAATAAAATTGTTGAACCACCGTTTATGGTTAAATCGGGAATAAAGCGGAAAATACGCTTAAAGTTAGAATGGAGTTTACAATGTTGTTTTGGTATTCATTTGGAATATTAATGTCGTGAGTTATCTCTATGGCGCATTTTCTTTTTTTATACATTATAGGCACACGCTTGACCACAACCACACCTGATGGAAAGTGATGATGCGGTCTAAGGTGTAACGCGTTTGCCTAGAAGATGCCTATTCACTCTTGTTTTAAAGATACCCAAATTGTATGTGTTAGGAAACACAGATCTTGGAAGAGCATTCCAGACCCTAACCGTGCGAATCAGGAATGAAGACTTAAAGCGTTTGGTGCGCGTAGGTGGAATATCAACGACGTAGGGATGGAAGCTCACCCTATGTCTATGCATTGGTAGTTTGAAGAGTTGGTCGTTGGGTTCCCAAGGTGCTTTTTTTAATATATAGACTAGCGCTTGACTGCGATCTCACCTGATAGTAAGTAAGTATTTTGAGAGCGTGCTCAATCACAATTTAGTTCCTCCATCATCTGTCTACCACCGAACCGCAAGGCATCGTACGAATCTGCGCCGCTACGTGGTCGTAATTTCACCATCTCGCACTAAGCGCTTTGCTTCCTCGTTCCTAATACGCACGGCAAACATTTGGAATGCCCTTCTAGCTTCCGTTTTTCAAACTAACTATAATGTGGGTGTCATTAAATCAAGAGTGAATAGACATGTTCTTGGCAAGCGCGCACCATCTTAGGCTGCATCTTCACTTACCATCAGGTGAGATCGCAGTCAAGCGCTAGTCTATAGGTTTATTAAAAAAAGTGAAGATATGCAAGTCAACTTGTTTCGTGACGACTTCTAAAATCAACAAGTCTATGCAAATAGATATTGATTTGCCTAGAATTAGTAAGTACTTTGTAGTCTTCGTGAATAGCGGAGTAGATACTTGCATATAAATCACTATGTTTGTAACCTCATTTACATATGATAATACACAATCATGGTTTTGCTTCAAATAATTCGATGTCTTGGCAGTTGGCACGTGTGTCGTCATAATAGGTAATATTTTAATGACGTTGACATAAGAGTTTTAAGATTCCTGATTTTGATGAATCCTGATACTGGGTTTATGCTTTAAATAGTATAATAGTAACAAAAAAAAAACATATTTCATGTTAAGGATCGATCCCTTCTCAAAAAAAATGTTGAGGACAAAATTTTAATTTTATAAAAAAAATGTATTTAAATCGTAATTATCGCGAAGGACGTTTACGATTTTAATGTTTTTGTGTACCCAAAAATATCCATCAAAACTTTTATAGGCAATTTATAAAAATAGATACTGCTACAAATAAAAATCTCGCTGATTTAAAGTTTGTTTTCAAGAGTTATTTTTTAATAAAAATTTCTCTCACTGAAATGAACTGAAGAGAAGTGAACCATTAATAGGACTAAGTATTTTGAAAACTTGAGAGCCAAATCAATAAATGAAAATGAAAATATTTTATTCAACAACAACTGTAAAATATTATATACCATAAATGTTATAATTACAGTTTAGGTACTCTCAATTAAAAGTTTCGCTGTCAACCCTACTAACAACACTAAATATAGAATAACACAGCTCTTGTCTGAATCATAGGTAATTAGCATCGAATTCAGAGCGTCTAATTTATTACAGACGGTTATTAAATCTTAAAATAGCTCTAAATATGTCGTTTTCAAGAACAGCATTTCGCGTAAAATTCGTTGCTTAATATATTTTAAGATTAATTTTGTGCTTTACGTAATCTATACTTATAATAAAACTCGAATACGGGACGAATTCTGTACATTAAATATATTTTGAAAATTTTAATCGGAGGATGCTTTATTATTTATCGATACTGAGCCCAAAACAATTTTTTTTTTGAATTTTTTGTCTGGCTGACTGTCTGTCTGTCTGTGCGCGCATCACGCAAAAACTACTGAACAAATTTCAATATATAGAATACTTTTTATCTTGATAAACAATAAGGTTTATCCGGTATAGGTGATGAAAGTTTGTATTGTTACAAATGCGTATAACGCTCTCGAAGCTACGAAAGTACCTACACAGGTACATTCTATTGTTCTCGACAGCTTCGAGCACCTTCACTTGTTTATCGGGCCTGTGTAGGTACCTACCCATTTTTTTGTTGTTTTGATCACTTCGAGGGTTGTTTACGTATTTGTAACGAACCAGAACGTTCGATTAGGCGGGGCCAATCAGTATAAAAAGAGCAGCCCTAGCGACCTGGCAGTCAGTTGAGTGTTACAAGCGATCGAAGCGAGAACAAGTGCGAAGCGAAGTTCGAAGGCGATTGTATTGTTCCTATTTGAAGTCAATCAGTGTGAATAAACGTTCTTGTACGGAGACTGGCATTTTAAATCGAACCCTAACACGTAACAACTGGTGTCAGAAGTGCGATGCCAGCCACACCGCAACAAGAAGAGGGTGTACGTACGCGACGGCAGACGGCGTTGGACGCGTCACGTGACCAGGCGGAGCATGTCGGAGCGGAACGAGAGGTTACTCCGGCTCAGGCGCCCAGCACAGCCCCAACGCCTATGGCCGGTGGTTTTGACATGGCGGCTTTATTAGGTGCTATACAAGAGGCTATTGGGAGTAAGATGGACGCCATGAACGCCAAGCATGAAGATTATGGTGAGACGCGAAAAATTATAGAGAAAGTGGAGAATCGGGTGGATGAATACGATGCCACTCTCAGAGCTTACGACATGGAGCTAATTGAACACCGAAGGCGGTTGGAGAACCTGGAAAATATGCTGCAGAAGGTCCGAGTGCAAGGCTTAGCAGCTGCACCTGCTGGGGTCCCAAAGCTGAAGGTTCCGAACTTCGATGGATCTACTTCATGGTCAGCCTTCAAACATCAGTTTGAGACAGTTGCGAAGGGCAATGGATGGGGAGATGACCAGTCTCTCACGGCCCTGACACTCGCATTACGCGGGGATGCACTACTGATCCTGGAGAATATCCCAGCTGATGGACGGTCTCTCGATGCTCTCCTCAAGGCCTTGGAAGCTCGTTATGGTGATAAACACCTAGAACATGTTTACAGAGCGCAGCTAAAAGACCGTAGACAGAGATCAAGCGAAGGTCTACAGCAATGGGCCTCAGAAATAGAACGCCTGGTAAGGCGTGCATATGCCTCTGACCCCCTGCTAGTTGACAAATTGATTGTGCAAGCCTTTGTAGACGGCATAAAGGATCGGGAAGTAAGAAAAACTGTTAGACTGGCCCATCATGCTACCTTAGACGCTGCCCTAGCCCATGCACTCGAGGTAGAAGCTGCAGGTCAAGACTACCAAACCTATAGGGTTCGCGAAGTAGTAACCGAAGTCAGACCTCGAAGGGGACCAACGTGCTATGGATGCGGTGAACAAGGGCATATCAGACTGAACTGCCCTACTCAAAAGAGGACCCGAGGGAAACAGGGTACAGTAACAACGGGTACCCAGGTGAACGCCGCAGAAGAGCATTTAAACTAAAAGGAGCCAGAGCCGTGGGGCGGGCGCTGGCTGAATCCCGTAGAGCCCCCACTATCCACGTACTACAGACAAGTGATGGAAACAGTCTTGTTACTACAGGAGAAATAAATGGAAAATCATGCCGCTTCACAATTGACACAGGTGCATCGAGATCGATTGTGCGACCGGAGCTGTTGAAACCTACTAATGTGTGGGAAAGTTGGCGACCACTTTGCAAATTACAGACAGCTACGGGCCAGCCAGTGACCGTCCTCGGAGACACGGAAGTAGTGATTAAAATGGGCGACAGAATATACCGACACCCTGTCTTGGTGGCTAACATTACAGATGACTGCATCATCGGATTGGACTTTCTGCAATCACAACAATGTGTGGTAGACGTGCCCAGAGGGGTTTTGAGTTTTCCGGACCAAGAGGTATTTCTAGAGGGTGCTTCCTCAGCAGTTGTGTACAACTTGAAAAACGTGACATTGGCCCCAAAATCTGAAACCCTGATTAAAGTGAGATTGTCACCAAATGTGATTAAGGACAGATGCGTCATAATAGAGGATTGTGGAACCCACCCGGAATGGATCACGGCAAGGACACTGGTAATGACGCAACGTGATGCTTCAGTAAGAATCTTAAATCTTAGTGACTCGGAAATACACCTGAAGAAGGATGATGTTATCGGACAATGTGATGCTGTTAACTACCTCAGAAGGACACAAGTACATGACTGTGGATCCCGGTCAACAGATCATTTGGATTCTTTACTGGAAGCGTTGAAGGAAAATCTAAAAGGAGAAGAGCTTAAGGAAGCTGAAGAACTACTGAAACGTTACAGTGATCTTTTTACAAAGAGTGATGACGACCTTGGAAGAACCGGTCTTGTGAAGCATCGGATAGACACTGGCCTCACCCAACCCATCAAGCAGAGACCTAGACGTGTACCATTGGCGAAAGAAAAAGAAGTATCAGAAATGATCCAGGACATGGTACGCAATGAGGTTATTGAGCCGTCCAGCAGTCCATGGTCTTCACCTGTAGTGCTTGTGAAGAAGAAGGACGGTAGTACCAGGTTTTGCGTGGACTACAGGATGTTAAATAATGTGACGAAGAAAGACAGCTACCCTTTGCCCCGAATCGACGACACACTAGACATGCTTGGAGGTATGAAATGGTTCTCTACTGTAGACTTGAAGAGTGGCTACTGGCAAGTGGAGCTTCACCCGGAAGATAAGGAGAAGACTGCTTTCACTACTGGTACTGGGAATGGCCTTTGGCAGTTTCGAGTGATGCCTTTCGGGCTGTGCAATGCACCAGCTACCTTCGAGCGTCTTATGGAACGGGTGTTAGTGGGGCTTCTGGGAGACGCTTGCCTAGTATACCTGGATGACGTTATCGTCATGGGACGCAACTTCAAGGAGCATCTACAGAACTTAGAGAAGGTTTTCAAAAGGTTCCGAGAGTCTAATTTGAAACTAAATCCGAAGAAATGTGACTTTTTCAAGAAAGAAGTTTCGTTTTTGGGACACATCATATCGGACAAAGGTATTCAAACCGACCCAGATAAAATCAAGGCAGTGCAAGATTGGCCTGTTCCGAAGAACAAGACCGACGTAAGAGCTTTCCTCGGGCTTTGTGCATACTACCGGCGTTTTGTTAAGAGCTTCTCCGAAATAGCAAAACCTTTACATCGACTCACAGAAGATAAAAGGAACTTTATTTGGGACCTGGATTGTGAACAATCATTTACAAAACTAAAGCAACTCCTTTGCTCCACTCCAATACTGGGTTACCCTAACAGAGAAGGAAGGTTCCTGGTAGACACAGATGCTAGTAATACAGGAATTGGAGGAGTCTTATCGCAGGAACAAAATGGTCAGCAAGTAGTTATTGCTTATTTCAGCAAGTCATTATCGAAACCAGAGAGAAACTATTGTGTAACACGACGCGAACTGCTGGCTGTAGTTAAGACCTTACAGCATTTTAAGAAATATCTACTGGGACGAGAATTTACTTTACGAACCGATCACGCTGCTCTTACATGGCTCCTGCAATTTAAAAATCCCGAAGGCCAAGTGGCAAGATGGATCGAACAACTTCAAGAGTTTAATTTTGTAATAGAACACCGGAGTGGAAAGTCTCACTCTAATGCAGACGCCCTGTCAAGAAGACCATGTGTTCTAGATTGCCGTCACTGCTTAAAACAGGAGTCAAAGGAAGAAATTAAATTACTGAGAACTCAAGGACTGGACGAATCTTGGAGCAAGGAAGAAGTAGCCAAAGCACAAAAAGAGGACACGGACTTGAAACTTATCATGGAGTGGAAAATCCGAGGACAAAGACCACGATGGAGTGATGTGTCTGCCACAAGCCCAACTACTAAGGCATATTGGGCTCAGTGGGATAGTCTTGTCTTGGAGGATGGAGTCCTGTACAGAAAATGGGAATCACCAAATGGCAAGGAACATACTCTGCAGATGTTGGTTCCTAGAAGCAAGGTAGCTCCTGTGTTAAGACAATTACACGACGGTACCTCTGGAGGACATCTCGGTGTGAAGAAAACCTTAGTGAAGGTACGAGAACGCTTCTACTGGGTACGCTGCCGTGAAGACGTCGAGGATTGGTGCAGAAAATGTTCTGCATGTGCTTTGGTGAAGGGACCTCGTAATCGGTTAAAGGGAAAACTCCAGCTGTACAATGTGGGAGCTCCTTGGGAGAGAATCGCCATCGATGTTGCAGGACCGTTCCCGCAAACTGAAGATGGAAACCGATACATTGTAGTGGTACAGGATTATTTCAGCAAATGGCCAGAAGTATTTGCTACCCCGAACCAGGAGGCTAAGACCGTGGCCAAGAAGCTCATTCAAGAGGTTGTATGCCGGTTCGGAGTACCACTGGAGTTACACAGCGACCAAGGAAGAAACTTCGAGTCAGCTCTGTTCCAGGAAATGTGCCATCTGCTCGGGATACATAAGACTCGGACCACACCAGCGCATCCGCAGTCGGACGGCATGGTCGAGAGATTCAATCAGACATTGGAAAATCACTTGGCCAAGGTCGTGGAAGAACACCAGCGAGATTGGGATCAATACATCCCTCTATTTCTGATGTCGTATCGCTCGGCGGTACATGAAACCACAGGATTTACTCCCGCTAAGGTTAACTTCGGAAGGGAGATACGTCTACCAGTCGATTCACTTACTGGGACACCCCCCCGATTCCCCAAAACGGACCGTCGACTATGTCGCAGACCTACAAAAACAGTTGGATGAGGTACATGAGCATGTTCGGGAACAGAGTCTAAAGACCAGTGAAAGAATGAAAACACGCTATGATCGGAATGCCAATACTTGTGGTTTCAAGGAAGGCGATTCTGTGTGGTTGCATAACCCTCTAAGAAGGAAGAGTAAATCTCCGAAATTACAAGCCCGGTGGGAAGGACCGTACAAAGTAGTCACCAGGATTAATGACGTAACCTACCGCATCAAACAAGGGGATAGGAAACGGCCGAAGATTGTCCATGTGGATCGCTTAGCACCATATCGAGGGACCAATGATGCTCGGGACGAGCACAACTAAGGAGGGGATGGTGTTACAAATGCGTATAACGCTCTCGAAGCTACGAAAGTACCTACACAGGTACATTCTATTGTTCTCGACAGCTTCGAGCACCTTCACTTGTTTATCGGGCCTGTGTAGGTACCTACCCATTTTTTTGTTGTTTTGATCACTTCGAGGGTTGTTTACGTATTTGTAACGAACCAGAACGTTCGATTAGGCGGGGCCAATCAGTATAAAAAGAGCAGCCCTAGCGACCTGGCAGTCAGTTGAGTGTTACAAGCGATCGAAGCGAGAACAAGTGCGAAGCGAAGTTCGAAGGCGATTGTATTGTTCCTATTTGAAGTCAATCAGTGTGAATAAACGTTCTTGTACGGAGACTGGCATTTTAAATCGAACCCTAACACGTAACAGTATTGATTTTGCTCCATAACTTCGTCAAATCTGAACCGAATTTGATAATTCTTTTTTAATTATAAATTGTGTACTATTAGAAATATTTTATCCAATTTTGGTGAAGATCTACTAAACATTATCGGAGATAGAGGACATAACTTCTCGCGGATAGTAGTAAGTCACTCTAAACTTTTCCACGCAGACAAAGTCGCAGGAATCAGCTAGTTACTTAATATATTTTAAGATTAATTTTGTGCTTTACGTAATAAATAATGAATCAACTGGTAGCTTTCCAAAATCGTAATCTCAACAAACTCCAAAACTTAATAAGCTGGCTTATTAAATTAGGTTCTTGTTATCAAAGAGAACACCTTTAACCTTCAGTGAAAAGACTATGTACCTACGTTTGCCTTTACCAATTTTGCCTTTGCCTAGATTTCAGAGAATAATTATAGCAACTACAAGGTTAGGGCTTGTAAAGGCTTAATTGAAAAAAACACATGTAACCCCTTTTACTGAATCTACCCACCATAGTACAGAGGACCCTAGTTTTGGGACTTTTTATACAAGCTTACTTTTTTAATTCAATTCGATGACCAGATAGTCTGCGATCTTACCTGATGGTAAGTGATGATGCAGTCTAAGTTGGTAGCGGGATAACTTGGAAGGGATGTGGCAGTATACTCATACCCCTAATCGGTTTCTACACGCCATCGTGCCGGAAAGCTAAATCGCTTGGCGGCACGTCTTTGACGGTAACTAGCCACGGCCAAAGCCTCCCACTAGACTGTTATTTTTTAATTCTAACCGAAATACCTACTTTCGGCCACGGAATTTCGACCATGTAGCGGTGCAGACCCATACGATGCCTTGCGGTTCGATGATAGAAAGATAATGGTGGAACTAAATCGAATAGTTCTCGAGCTCTCCGAAATATATTATCTTGTAGAATACTGACGGCGCGGCGATGCGATATTAAAAAATGTAGAATGTAGCAAACTGAACTTAATAGCCACATTGCTTTTGTAGGTCGCTTCATAAGGTCTTCGAAGGGGAAAGTAACAAATTATTTAGCGTCAAAAATTCGGCTAACCGTGGCGGTAAGCTTCCGATATAGCCGGCGCAGGTATTACAGGAAGAGCTGATGAATATTCATCAGGCGGCTGGATCATGTTTCGGCACTTTGGGAATCGCTTTCGACGAGGTATATTCAATTTGTTCAAATTGTGAGAGCGAGATTACGAGAGGTGTTACTTACAGGTGGTATTTCATTAGGGTAAGCAGTGATAGCAAAGTGATTAGGCCTTAGCCTTTTTTTATTCGATTACAAGATAGCCCTTGACTGCGATCTCACCTGAATAAGGGACTTTAAAGGTGACCTTTATGTCAGCCCCATCGGTACATACAAAATATTACAATTACACTGGGCAACAAAATTTGAACTTTGTCGTGCCACACAAACTTCACTCATATTTTTTACTTTGATGGATGATTGTTAGTAAAAATAAGTAACTAAAAAAAAATTATTGGCCAAGAATTTTACTGATTAATGTAATTTAAATATTTCAACAAATAATGACTGTTCGAAACAAAAAAATTAAAAAAGTTCTATTATGAATTTACGATTTAGGATTTTCTTGCTAATTGAGCTCCTGGATGGTCCCTTTTCAATGTCCAGCAGTAATCGGCCAACATCCTTCAGTTCCATTTGCCCTGATAGTGCTTTTCCATCTGTGAAATGGACTGAAGGAACCTCTCCCCGTGCTCATCGCTTACTGGTCCCAAATTCTCAGGAAAAAAATCCAGACGTGAGTCTAAGAAATGAATCTTAAGCGAGAGTGCAATTCAACAAGTCTTCATCTTGAGAATAGTATGATCTGAAGAGTTCGTCACGATTTCGAAAATGACTTATTTTAGTTTTATGATATAGCAAATTCCATTCTTTCAAAAGAGATCCTAAGAGTTCCGACTGCTTTTTTGACAAATTCAAGTCGCGAACCAAGTTGGATTGGAGTCTTCTTGAGTTATTGACAAGTGTGGCTTGTTTGAGATTTCTTCAAACTCAGATTCATCGTCGTCATCTACGGCCCGCAATTCGCTCGAAGTGGAGGGCTGTGAATCGTTAATTGTAACGGACGCAGATGTAACTTATATAGGCAAATTGTCACTATGAAGTACTGGTCTCTTAGTTGACTGTAAATTAGGGTAGTATTTTTTTTAGAATAATTCTTTTATATCAATAATACCTTTTATAAAACAAAAATCGGTTCGGTCCAAATCATGGGTACAGCAAATGGGATACAACGGGACCCTTTCTTCCAATCACTCAAATTCTTAACGCAGGTTATGCAACAAATATGGGGAGCCCAAGATTTGTCTTGATGAGCCACAGGGAAACCAAAATCCTGACGATAACTCTTCATCACAACTTAAGTGAAATTTCGTTTTTTTTCTTGAAAGTTAATTCTCCATAAATATAAGAAAAAGAGCCAGGATCGTTATTACACTTTATGGGCATATTCACACAATGACAGCAATTACTTATAAATCATTAAATGTAAATTAATACGAAAACAATTAATTTATCGACTGTTTATTCGCGACCTTTTGTTTGCGTTTATCTCCGTAGTACTAGTTATACGAATCAGCACATCACAAGAAATCTAAGGCCAATCGAAATAAAACTATCCCTGTTTACTAATGAGGATAGGTGGTAAAAACAATATTAGCTATCAGAGTTCGTGTGGCAAGACTAGTGTTGACCAGTGTTATTATTATTATATTATATAAAAACTAGCTGATGCCTGTTACTTCGTACGCGTGGATTTAGTTTTAAAATCCCGCATTTTTATTCGAAAGTCTAGATACAAAGTTTCATGGATATAACTTGAAAAATGACGGACTTTCATACAAACTTTAACCCCCTATTTAACCCTCTTAGGGTTGAAATTTTCCAAAATCCTTTCTTAGCGGATGCCTACGTCCTAACAGCTACCTGTATGCCAAATTTCATTTTTTTTATTTATTTCTTACAGAAATTAAAAAGATACATATTTGTATAGGTACCTAAATGTCATTAGGTCCATAAAATATAATTAATATTTTAAAATTTTATAAAATATCTAATTAATTACGGAATATAGGTACCCCAATAACAATAGCTAAATAGTTTGAAGGGCCGACTTTACCTACGACGCCGGGTGTGCGGCGCATACAAGCGCAGGGTCTCAAGCGCCAAAAGTACAGGACTATGTAGTAGGTATGGCGTAGTGCAAAATAAAAAAACGTTGCTATTGTAGATGCCAAGTATGGACTACTAAGTGCCGTAATGCAATCATAAAAAATTTCAAGCTCGCTTCGCTCGGGAAAATGTCGCTTTTACGTTTCGATTGTACGCGTAGGTGCCAAGTATGGACTACTAAGTGCCGTAATGTAATCATAAAATTTTAGAGGTCGCTTCGCTCGCGAAAATGCCGCTTTTACGTTGCTATTGTAGATGCCAATAATGGACTACTAAGTACCGTAATGCAATTATAATAGTACATTATGGTACAAGTGTCAAAGTTGGTGATTACCGCTGAGGCGCTATTGAGACCCGAGCCGTTAGGTGAGGGTCTTAAGGTAGCCGAGGACGGTAATCATCAATATACACGTGTATCATACGACGTTTTTCAACACACTTGTGAAGAAAATAATACTAAAATAGTACATTATGGTACAAAACAGTGAAAACGAGTTGTGAAAATTTTTTCGCAATGGCGGGAAAAATTAATGTTGTTATTTGTTCGCCCTCTTGAGATGCTCTTGAGGGCAGGCAAAGATCGACGACCATACAGCCTATTCGGATGTTTATTTGATTTAATCAGTTTTCCGGAATGCACCTTTAATGGCCATAGACTAAAAGAATGAGGTTTCTTTTTTTTTTGGCTTTTCTCTTATAGCCACAATGGGGAAAACAAAATGGGGAATTTCCAGTTTTCTTTATTACAGAAAAAACAAAAGTTATATTTGAGTGACAGTTTTATTTATTAAACACGTACAAGTTGAAATTATCTATTTAAATACGAAGTTGTATGAAATGAGCAAGCAATAGGTATCTTGGCAATAGGTAGGATTTTTTTTGTAATAGAAACTTTTTTAAGAACAAAGCAATTCAACCAATAAAATTAAAAAAATAATAATTCTATAACTCACATTGTGAATAATGGTAATAAAAAGTCACAGTTTGAGTTAAAGGTGTCATTGTGTGCCTAATTGCGGTGAACCAGGAGCCATTTTATGAGCAAGTGTGTTGAAAAAAATTTTGCGCTCGCTTCGCTCGCGAAAATGTCACTTTTACTTTTCTATTGTAGGTGCCAAGTATGGACTACTTAATGCCGTAAAGCAATCATAAAAAATTTCACGCTCGCTTCGCTCGGGAAAATGTCGCTTTTACGTTGCTATTGTAGATGCCAAGAATGGAATACTAAGTGCCGTTATGCAATTATAAAAAAATTCGCACTCGCTTCGCTCGCGAAAATGTCACTTTTACATTTCTATTATAGGTGCCAAGTATAGACTACTAAGTGCCATAATGCAATCATAAAAAATTTCGCGCTTGCTTTGCTCGCGAAAATGTCACTTTTACTTTTCTATTGTAGGTGCCAAGTATGGACTACTAAGTGCCGTAATGCAATCATAAAAAATTTCGCGCTCGCTTCGCTCGAGAAAATGTCGCTTTTACGTTGCAATTGTATGTACCTACTTCACGTAGTGATTTATTATAAAATAAAAAAATGCTATCTCATTGGTTGAGGTTCTTTATATTGGGGTCGGGAGGGCCCCATCCGATGAATTTGCCACGGGCCTCAAACGGTATAGTTACGCCTCTGAAATCTATATACTTTAACAGCCGAATTACTCAAAGGATTGCTAAAAATAGAATAAAAAATACCAGTATTCATAAAATTTAAATTTAGTTCATACATTAGTGTTTCTCTCAAATTTTGGTTCCGAACACATGCCAATAGCAAGTGTGAAACATCTTCTACTTCGCCACATACTTCACGATTGGGAGAATCACTTTTTCTCATTAGATACTTAAACACTCCTAATGGCATGTGTCCAGATCTTAGTCTAAATGCTACAACTAACTTATTTCTATTTATTTTACTATTTACAAACCAAGGTATACGAGGAGGGTCGGATTGAATAGTTCTATACCATATACCTTTAACAAGCGATCTCTCATTAAAATACCTACTCATTCCAATATTTATAATATTAATAAGATAATAGAATCAATAGGATTATGTGAATCATTTGGAGGATCATTTGGACCAACGGGAATGGGTCTGCTTTGGCTGCCCATCTTGACATGCGTTGGATTGGTGTACCTACGTATGCATTTTTGCATTTTTGAAGCTTTATTGTGGAAGCACTGTATACATAGCATAGCTTTGTTAAAAAAATATATTTTTTTTTAATTTTTTTTTGAAAAGAGCAACTGCTGAGTTTCTTGCCGGCTCTTCTCAGCAGAATCTACATTGCGAACCGGTGGTAGATTTATGACGTGTCATAAGAGCTACAAGTTAGCCTACATGAAATAAATAAATTTTGAATTTGAATTTGAATTTGATTTTGGATAATATGAAGATTTCAACATGCGGTTATTAGAAAGCGGATGAATTCGCAAGGCTAAACGGTAAATTACAAAATGAATTACGGCGTACTGAATTTCTGAAACTGAATATACAACAGCCTTATCAGAGCTTCGCGCTCAGACCGAGGCGGTAGCTGGTGTATAATGACGTCACTTCCGGTTATTAGCCGCAAATTGCTGCAGTGAATCAACTGAGGCTCAAATCAAATCGAATGAGTCTCTAATGTCATCTAACTAACTATAACAGGTATTCTTCGGCGTGGCCGTTGCGATAGAACTCTATAGGGAGTATTGTTAAATAAAAAAAAAGACGTGTGGCACTCGGGGACTGCCGCGGTAAAGCTATTGCACAGCATTTTTTATCAACGCCATCTAGCGGTGAGAGGAGTCCCGTGTCAGGTTATTTCCAAGGCCCGCGATAGAAGCTATGCAATAGCTTAAAAATATTTATTCAGCTTAGCACCCATAAAATAAAAGTAAAACAAAGGTTAAAAGGTGGGGGCTGAAAACTGAAAGGTCGCAGGTTCAAACCCCACTAGTTGCACTATTGTCGTACCGACAAGCTATAGCTTTTGACTTGTTTTTTGGCTAACTCTTTAACTCTTTAAAAAAACATAAACAGATAAAAAAATATTAAAATTTGGGAAAAGGCGTCTTCGAGTAATCGGGTAATAAGTAATTAATATGCATAAAAAATAAAAAAAGATTCCGACAAATAGAGAACTTTCTCCTTTTTGGGAAGTCGGTTAAAAACTGAGTTCTCTCTTTTTGTGTAAAACGTATTATATTCCATTAAAATTCATTAACAAAATGCAACAACAGCCGTATTACAGCTTCGCATACAAGCCGAGGCGGTGCGCTGGGGTAATGACGTCACTTCCGCCTATTGGCCGCAATTTGCTGCAATGAATCAATTCGTTCCATACAAGCGATGGGACTACAGCTTTATATATAGCTTTAACTTCGTCAAAAGGCTTTTTTTTTAATTTGATGACAAGATAGCTCTCTATTGGAATCTCACCTGATGATAAGTGACGATGTAGTCTAGATGGTCAAGGTACTGTAAATCGCTTGCCGGAACAGTCTTCTATTCTGCTATTCCGTACTCCGAGTTTCGAAGAATGACCACACCTTACTATGTTTTAAATTATGATAAAAAAAGTAAAGAATAAAAAAATATGATAAAATTAATGATTATAAATTGCAAAATTCAAACTAAAATCGATAATAACAAAAAAAAATTGTAAATAATAAAATATGCAAAACAAAATCCCTTTTTATGAAAGGGGACAAAGTCAAAGTCAAAGTCAAAGTCATTTATTGCATTATACATTGCCTCTTCGGGCGTGCAACATACATAAATACAGGAAAAACACAAACTAACAATGTCCAAATAAGTCTAAAGTTACATGTAAAATCAAAAATATCTAAGTTGAAAAAATTCATTAATATTATAAAATGTCTTATCTAATAAAAAGTCGCGTAATTTATTTTTAAATTGATTTAGATTATTACATTTCCTTATCTTCTCAGGTAACTTATTGTATATCTTAATCGCCATCACACAAACACTTTTGTTCAAGAATGAGGTTTTGTGAGTGGGGTATCGGAATAAATCTTTACAGCGTTCTCGATTAACTCGAACAAACAAATTTTCATTGTTTCTTAGGAATAGAACAATTTCAAATATATATAGAGACGTAACTGTAAGAATATTGAGTTTTCTAAAATAAGGTCTGCAGCTATCCCTTTTTTTTATCTTACATATCGCTCTTATGCACCTTTTTTGCGCAACAAATACGTGTATTGAAAAAAAAAAACGCTTGGCGATGCGTCTTTGGCGCTACGGCGGTGAATATAAGTCAACATCTTTTGAGGTTACTTTGGTATCGGAGCTAACAGTACGTGGATTGTATTTCGAAGAGTCGTGCGGTGTTCCATTGTTTCAGCGACTCTTCTACACCTGTAAAGCGCGAGCGGCGCGTTTTGCCATTCAGATGTTTCCCGATTTGGCGGATTATAGCCAGTGCCGGCTTTACCTATGGTGCAGAGTGTGCACACGGGCGCAGTATTGAAGGGGGCGCCGCGCCGAGCCGCGCTTGCTTCCCGACATCATTTAAAATTGCACCATTTTTTGCACCTGAATTTCCTTTCACTGGTGAAAATATAACTGTAAGTCAAACGGTATTCTTGTATCGTAAGTATTCCATTTTGGCCGCGCGTCTACTAGAGGGCGCCAAGATATTGATTGCACACGGGCGCTACATGGGCTAGAGCCGCCTCTGATGATAGCAAAAAAAATTGTTTTTCCTTGATCTACTATTATATTGTGACGCACACGTGCACTTTTACACAAAGAAGGGCTGGCGACAAGAATTTTAAAAACGACTTATATCCACGCGGACGAAGTCGCGAGCATCAGCTGGTATATATAAATTACAATTTAAAATCCCAAGTCTAGATTTATAACTACCCCATCCTCTGTACTTCCTGTGTTCGCTATAGTATGCCTAGATTACGCTGTAGCTTCCGTATTGGCTGCAATTTCGTTGCATAAATCAGCGGGAACTTGTTTATGGTATCATTTAGTTGATTTAGTCAGATTATTATGAGGCCTGATTTTATAGGAGTTGCCAACAACAAGTACAAGTGAAGTTTATTTATTTTATTTATTTATTAAGCTATTGCATAGCTTCTATCGCGGGCCAGCGTGGAGACCGGATCCAGAAATTCTGTAACCAAAATAACCTGACACGGGACTCCTCTACGGTGAGCCGCTAGATGGCGCGTTTTTTATCAACGCCATCTAGCGGTGAGCCGCTAGATGACGTTGATAAAAAATGCTATGCAATAGCTTTACCGCGGCAGTCCCCGAGTGCCACACGTCTTTTTTTTTATTTTTATGTTTTATTAATTTACAAGACAACATATATTAGAAGAAGTAGACATAGGTGAAGCTTATCTCTAAAAAAAGAAATTTCTTCCAGCTTTCCTTGAAAGTTTTAATAGCATTGGGATTCTCGGTGTTCGCATTTCGAACGAAGTCCTGTTCCGGAATCATTAAATAAGCCTCGAAAAAGCTTGGGGTGTTCAACAGAATAAGGCGGTACTTTGCGCCCAAGCACAAGCCTCAATAGCCCAAAGGTATGGATTGAAATCTGAAAGGTCGCAGGTCAAAGCCTACCCGTTTGACTATTGTCGTACCAACTCCTAGCACAAGCTTTTCGCTTATTTGAAGGGGAGAAGAAAATATAAGTCAAGTTCAGCTTGGCTAATATTCTTTAAAAAAAAAAGTAAAAAAAAAGCGCAAGTCCGCCCTCACATGAAGTACTGCTCTCACCTTTGGGCTGGAGCACCTCAATATCAACTCCTTCCATTTGACCAGATTCAAAAGCGGGTAGTTCGGCTCGTGGACAGTCCCAAATTAACCAACTGTGATGGTACGCAGCTGGATCGTCTAGTGATATCTAGTGGATTGATTGAGTAAAGAAGAATATTCTAATTATAGGTAAAACACCTCAGGATCGAGAGACATATTGGCTTCTGGCATGAACACTGTTATGTACTAAGCACCCTGCGGGTTAGTTCATTTCGTCCGGTGGACAAAGTAGGCTACCAAATCATTCTACTTTAGCTGTCGCGGATTAATTATGAACAAACTTCAAAAGAATTATGTTATGCATTCTCCAACCTTCAGAAAAAAACAGGGAAATCCTAGAGAGTTAATTTATCAATTTAAGTTTAAAATACGAGTAGAATGAATGATTAGCTGATACAGTGTACGAATTTGCCTCTTTTTGGGCCGTCGTTCTGACCGAATTCCCTCTAGCACGGGGGAAACCCTACGCCGCTCCACGGCCTTTAATCATTGTTATGGGGGCACAGCCGACTCCCTTTCGCTGCGAAGCGTTTTGGTGTTCCCATACACCCCGAAGGGTTGGTACAATTCTTTTCATTGAGCTTATAGCTCGCCCCAATACCATGGTTTTATTTATTTGTATTCATTGTTCAGTTTGATATAGATTTGGCCAAATCTAAGTTCGGGAGCCGTGCTGCAAGACATGGCGTGTTTGGTTGTGCCGGAAATTCGCCGCCAAGAACGCCATCGAACCGTGTACCACTTAGTAATAACTTTGACTCATCTGAGTCAAACATATTAATTTAGCCAATACTCAATCAGCCTCAGTGTCTCAATCCCTGTAGTATTTCATCATGGTCACCCTACCTATTACCCTATCTTGTCCTCTATTCCGAAGTAATATCATGGTCACCCTACACCTAAAGGTTGTAAATACAATAAACAAAGGATTCTAATTTCCTACCTGTTCGTAGCTAGTGCCGTCGCTCGGCGCCTCGTAGACTGAAGGTCGCTCTGGTATCTCGGAGTCTCGTACATTTGAAGACTTAATTTATAGTGAATGATTCCTAATGTTTTCATTCATACCTAACTTTTAACTCGAAGTGAGTCTAGAATCTAGTCTATTAGTTATGTAAAACAAAATAAGTCAAAGTTTCTTTAGACTGCAATATTATTCCATCTCGTTCACCTATCTGCTTTGTTTATGAAAGAAATCAGACTTCTCTATCGTGATAGAATAAACTGACCCTAAGTAATTTAATGTCGCCTATTGACCTAAATTAGTGCACTAGTCTGCACTTTCTAAACTGACTGCCTACTGAAGAGTCGTGACTCAATTTTGGATATAGTATTTCACTATTGGATTGTTCGGTTCAGCCCGCCACACGTTACAGATGTTAAGTCTAGGGTTCAACTGAATACTAATAAAACACTAAATCAATTTATGTAGACAGAACCTTTGAGAACATTCCATTATTGAATACCTTAGGAGAAATATTAGGGTTGTTCAGTAAAAGATGATAATTATGACTTCATAGATTTATTTTCCATTTTATTAAATCTACTCAAAAGAAACTGTTTGATTATTTAGATTGGTTCCAAATGGGGTTATTTGAGAACCAACCGGATATTCCATTACCTATCAGCCATTCTAAGACAAGGGAAAACGGAAATATCCAAATGAAAAACCCTTGTGGCATTCTAACCTAAGACATCTTAGACTAAAATATACACACATGCTACAAAAGGTGTTAAATGCTTAAAAGAATATGTACACTTTCTACTAGTGGTATCAGGGAGACAAGACATTTTATAGTTTTAGTAGAAATTACAACACATAATACATTACGTTAAATAGATTCACAGATAATAATTATACTTTATTCTCGTTTTCACAACTTCCTGACTACATTTTATATAAATGTTCCTCTTCCAAAACAAGTGGTATGTGTGCCAAATTATTACATTTCACTCTCTCAGATTTTACCACATTAATCTGATTAATAAAAAGAGCAGATATAGAACAAATGTCAGAAATAAGATATACATCATAATAGAGAACCCATCGTCTCGAGATATCTCTCTCGCACGTCTCCTATCCCTTTGTTCTTCTGCATATAAAGCCTCGAGAATTATATCTGGATGCATCTTAATTTACTGCAATAAACGTACGTCTAATCCCAACTTAAGGAAGCAAATTATCTGTGATTCTATTTATATCAAAATTTAGTTATTCAGATATTTGTACATTACCAGAAATATTCAGGCCTCGTTGCGCACACACACTTGCTTACAATCTTAATTGTAAATTATTACACTGATTCTACTTTTATGTATAGTTCTATTAAAATAGGTTAAAATTTACACAATCTTAGGATTAAATTTATCGGAGATGGAACCGACCGCCTCGCTCTCCTCTCGATTCCCGAATGGCTTCCTCCACCAGCACTCCCGTGCATCTCCCCTCTCGAGTCCATCTCCCCCTTCTCCAAAACTGTAAAATAGAAAATTCCCACCAAAGTAATCCGCCTTAACTTGATTCGTCACTTAAAGTTCCCGCCAAAACCGTTTCGGCCAATTATTGATAGCGTTGGTTTCTTATGACCACGCCTTGATTTTTTGTTTACATTTCTAAAACGCCTCGCCTCGGTTTGGACACCATGTCAATCCACATCTGTTTACAATATTCTCGTGAAGGCAAAATGCTTCACGAAATAAACAACTAGTTTTATGACCAGACCCTTTTTTTGTTCTAATCTTAATGTGTTTCCAAAATCCCTATGCTTTGTTTTTAAAATTAAACTGCCTGCACTTCTAACGCAATTCGAAGACCCTTTTTTGTTTCAATTTTAAAGCGTTTCCAAATACCCTTATGCTTTATTCTTAAGTAAAATTTCTATACTTGGGATATTTATGAGCGACTAGAGTGTTTACCAAAAAAAAATTCTCTTTATCTTAACCTACGTTTCAAATTTTATTTTAAAACATGTGGGAGAAATGAAAAAAATATATGAACCCCGTCTGGCCATCTCACACTCCCCCAAATAGATTTTTTAATACACCTAGTATCTCTTATACCTAACTCTCTACTAGTTGTTTGAAAATCTATTTCCTCACCTAACATAAGCTGCTACCTATGTTGATGTCGATAGGTCTCGCTAATCTCTATTGTTCGTGCTAATCCTTAGTGGAATTCATTCCTCTGCGAGTTTTGCATAATAGCGGAACAAATGGATCGCATTGTAATTCCCTCTTATCTCGTTAGTACGAGCGTCAACCTAAGTGTATACGTTATTATATGGAATTGCCCCTATCACGTAAGGTCCCTCATAAAGTCGCATGAATTTCTTTGTTAATTTTTTATCAGCGTCCGACCTCGCAAAAGTCCTCAACTTCACCAAGTCGCCTATCTCAAACTGTATTAACTTATGATTCCTATTATAATAGAGCTCTCTATTCTCCGCCGCCTTAGTTATGTTCCGACGCGCCTGTCGTCTAATCTGTTCTAACGTTTCTCCTTGTATATCGGTTCCTTTCGCTATGTCTTTGCCGAAATCAGTTGATAGTATGGTCCGTTTTCCCCAAACTAGCTCATTCGGTGTATAACCTGTTGTGGTATGTACTACCTGGTTGTAACAATCCTCTATGTCCGGCAATAAATCTGCCCAAGACCTATGAGATTTCTCGCAGTATGTTCTGAATAGTCTACCTAATTCCTTGTTAACCCTCTCTGTCGAATTTGGTCGCGGATTTCTAACAGATGTGTGCGTCAATTTGATACCTAGTTGACGTACACCTAACTCGAAAACCTTCGATGTAAAATTCGCGCCTTTGTCTGAACATAAGGTCTTAATCTCAACTTGTTTGTGAAACTTCTTCACACATGTGAGTGTAGCCTTTCCGCTCGCCTGACGTAATGGATATAACCTGATCAATTTACTATAAGAGTCCTGCATTACAAATATGTATTTGAATCCGAAGCGTCCCGCCGGTAAAGGTCCATAAATATCGCAAAAGACCCGTTCTCCTATATCTGTCGCTATCACAGTTTCGATCGGCCCCGTGTGCGTTTCTAACGCGTGCTTTGACATTTGACACTCCCCGCAAGCCCTTACAACACGACTTATCACGCGAGACATATTCGAGAAATAGTAACGACGTTTCATCAGCGCATAAACCTTGTAACGTCCGAAATGACCTATCTCTTCATGTATGCTAACGATCAAACTCCTTTGTAAAACCTCGGGAACATATAGTCTCAAAGTATCCCTATTTATGTCTGGCCTATAAAGGACCCCCTCCTTAATCACATAATACTTTGATTCAGATGTACCTGATATTTTCATACGTTTAATTATTTCACTAGCGACCTTGTCCCGTTCTTGTAGACTACCTAACTCTTTCCATCTCGCTTGTACTACCTGTCCTAGCGATGTCTTGAATAAATTCATCTCAGGCCCCACAGACTTGTTATTCAATACGTCAGTTGTCCCTTTTATATGTCGGGATAATACGTCAGCTACTGTGTTTAATTTCCCTTTTACATGCTCGACCGTATAATCAAATTGTCCTATGTAATGTACCCAGCGTATCATTCGTGCGCTCAACAATTTACATGTCTGTAAGAATATCAAACTTTTATGATCGGTCCTAATCACTAACCGTGCCCCCCTCAAATACGTTTCAAACTTCGACAAGCTAAATATGATAGCCCACAACTCTTGTTCTGTGACTGTCCACTTACGCTCCGCCTCAGTCAATGCTTTACTACAAAATCCTATTATCTGCTCTTCACCTACTTCGTTCAATTGATAAACATACCCTGAGACTCCTAAATTACTGCTATCGGTTTGTAGGTAATAAATCTCTTTCGGATTAGGATGTATGAGAAGTATTGTGTCTAAAAATAATCTCTTGACCTTTTCAAAACGTTCATTTACCTCATGTGTCCATGACCATTTTGTATTTTGTTTTAATAGATCGCAGAGTGGCCTAACCTCTTCGCTATACTTCGAGATAAACCTTCTGAAATAATTTATTAATCCCAAAAATCCTCGTAATTGTTTTATTGTTCGAGGGACGGGAAAATCTAATATAGCCTCTACTCGTTCTGGATCCATCCGTACGCCTTTCGTATTTACTATGTGTCCTAACAGTTTTACTTCTACGCACAGAAAACGACACTTTCCTAGCCTGCCCGTTAAGCCTGCTGTTTCTAGTCTGTCTAGCACTTGGTCTAAATGTTCCAAGTGTAATCTTATGTCTCCTGTGGTAAATATGACAATGTCATCTAAATAGTTAACGCAGAACCCACGCACTTCTTTTAATATAGAATCCATTGCCCTTGAAAATCCTGCGACAGATGTCTTTAATCCTTGAGGTAAAACATTATAAGTATATGTTCTCCCCATAAAAGAAAACCCCGTATATTTTCTAGAATCCTGACTCAAAGGTATTTGAAAGTAAGCATTATTCAAATCAATTAAGCTAATGTAATTCACTCCATGAAAGGATTGTAAAATTTCCGATGTGAGTGGCGGTGACCCCGCATCTCCCACCATTTTCTTATTAAGTTCGCGCGCGTCTAACAAGAGCCTTATTGACCCATCTCGTTTCTTAGTAAATGTGAGCGGGCTACAGTACGGCGTTGCTTCCTGCCTGATCACACCTAACCTCTCTAACTCCTCTAATTCTTCTTTAACCTGATCTCTATACGCTAAAGGCACTGGATAACTATGCTTTATAAAAGGAATCTCATCAACTAACTCGATGACGTGTTCGTACCTGTTAGTCAATCCTAATCTATCTGTAAACACCTTACAATGCTTATTCAACACAGGTAACAACATTTCCTTTTGTTCCCTACTTAAATTTGAATCATTCAAACAATACCCCTTTCTGTCCTCGCCATTCGAATCCTTAATAGATAAGCTACGTTCCTCGGACCTAGTACCTTGATTCAATATCGAATTAATTGTGGCAGCATTCGTCTCTCCCCCTAACCTTTCGACCTTACAATCCGAGTTCAGTCTTACGCAAGACTTGACTCCTAAATGCTCGATGGTCAGTGTCCGTTCACTGCCGCAATTCACTACTCCCTTTACTCGTTCTAACCAATCATATCCGAGTATCAACGACCTAGGTAACCGTCGCATAATTAGTACTGGTGCTTCAACTAATGTACTCCCTAATTTGAACTCTATTAATAACATCCTATTTGTACTTTCGCTTCGTGAACCGAATGCCCCTTGTATTTGAATCGCTGGGATAGCGATTTCTGACAAAGTATTATTTCCAATTAGAATAGAATCGTATAATTCCTTAGTTATCCCGCTAATCTGACTTCCCGTGTCGATAAGTGCATTTATACTCCTCCCATACAAGCTTACACTCACTTCAGGTAACTTAGGTAAAGAATAATCAATTCCTTCGTCAATCGACTCATCAAGTTCATGGTACATTGTGTATATGTTTATTCCTCTCCTTACACACAGCTCACACTCAATACCTATCTCGCCACATTCTACTACGTTGCAAAACTGATTTTCCAATAAGATTCCTATGCTTCTAGCTTCAACCTGACAGCTACTTTCGTCGCTAACCTTTCCGCCCTTTATTAATCGTTTAAGACCTTTATCGCCAATGCCCAATCTCTGACCCGGTCTCCATCCTTTACTAATTAAAATATCATAAGCCACGTTCGGCCTTCCGCGTTTCGAGGTCTCTACTTTCCCCGTTCTACACAATTCTATATTATTGTACCTCGCTTGTGTGGGGATACCTAGCTTTTTGAAGGTCCCTCTCCCCCTCCTTCTTTCGACAAAGCAGAGTTTTCGCCCTCCTTTACAAAAGTAATAGCCGGTCTAGCTCGCTCAGCCCCAGAAAACGCTGGTCTGTTAACGTTTGACCTGTAACCTGACCTACTCTGGCGATAACTCCGTCCTCGGGTCGTGTTACCTCTAGTATTCCACTTATTCGCTGAAATGGCTGCGACAATAGGCCGCGCTAACGATGACCTGTCGTAACGCCTACCTCTAAAATTATTACCTACTACCTCTCTCGCAATTCCTCTCGGCTTTTCAACAATATTTTGCTCTATACTTCTTAGAAACTTTGCCCCGTTCATGATGTTAACTTCCCCAGTCCTAGTAAACCACAACCGCTGAATATCTATCGCATAATGCCGCATAATAGAATTTACTAAGTCACTCTCGCTAAACGCAATAGTTAATGATTGCATCGATTCTACCTGTACAGCAAAATGTTCGGACATCGTCATTCCAGAATCGCTCGGATATACCGCATTAATCAACCTATATCTCACAGATTCTTGGATCTGCTCGGTCCAATAAGTTCGTCTAAAATCGGTCTCAAAATCGGCAAACGTAGCCCAGTCCTTCGAGTATAACTCCATGACCTGACGTGCGTGTCCCGTTATACATCCTAACGCTATATCGATCTCCCGATCCGACCCATTTACCGCTCTAATATACTTTTTTAATCGCTTTAAAAATGCAATAGGGTTTGTAAATGGTTTTCCATCGAAATTCGGTTTGGTAACCGAAGGCTGTACTACATAAACGTTCCGAGTCTCAGAAAGAGATACACTAGATCCCGCAGACCCAACTCTAGGCCCTGGTCCATCACTACTACTTTCATTGCTTACTCCAACCGACTCGTGTGACGTAACACTCGCGCTTTCATTTGGCAATGAATTCACCTTTGAACTCAATTGTTGCAACTTTCCATCGAATTCGTTGATTTTTTGTAGAATCAACTCTAACGTCGAGTTACCTACAGTTTCCGTTTGTTCGTTTGTTTCTACCGCACCTTTATCTAATCGATCCGTTGCTACCCGCTTTGTATTCCGTTCCTTTTTACCTGCCGGCATCTTTAAACAATTCGCTTTAAAACGCTGTTCCTAACTACTTTCTAACTAATAATCGCTCAAGTCCGCCAGATGTTATATTACTTGTTTACTATGCCGCCTTCGTGAGCCGCCTAACGAAACTCGTAACAAAGGCACAATATTAAAACCAGATGTGGAATGACACTGGGGTTCGTCCCGTTCTATGTGAAATCTCTTTGTTCAACAAAATAAATCTGAAAATAAAAGCAAGAGTAAACAATTAAGCCTAAGAAATAAGCAAGCGTAATGCTCCGTTCACTGCAATCTCCTCCTAGAATCCTGTAAATTTTTCATATAAATGAAACATACTGCTTATTTCTGCTTCTCCTATACACTAACTAAAATAAGTGCACAACATATAATTAAAGGTACAACGTAATAATAACATGCACAGTGTGTCTTGTCTCCCTTCTCCCTTTTCATTGTTTCACCTAAATATTTCTCCTATACCCAATCACAATTTTCTACGTTGTGTATTTTTTTTTTCTCTAATAAGGATTATTAATATAGATCTAGTCGTATCGTTATTTCGAATACGTACATAGACCCCTGGTCACCTCCGGCATCAAAATTCCCAGGCTTTCAAGATTTTCCAGGATTATATCCTGGTCACGGCACCAAAATTCTGTGATGGTACGCAGCTGGATCGTCTAGTGATATCTAGTGGATTGATTGAGTAAAGAAGAATATTCTAATTATAGGTAAAACACCTCAGGATCGAGAGACATATTGGCTTCTGGCATGAACACTGTTATGTACTAAGCACCCTGCGGGTTAGTTCATTTCGTCCGGTGGACAAAGTAGGCTACCAAATCATTCTACTTTAGCTGTCGCGGATTAATTATGAACAAACTTCAAAAGAATTATGTTATGCATTCTCCAACCTTCAGAAAAAAACAGGGAAATCCTAGAGAGTTAATTTATCAATTTAAGTTTAAAATACGAGTAGAATGAATGATTAGCTGATACAGTGTACGAATTTGCCTCTTTTTGGGCCGTCGTTCTGACCGAATTCCCTCTAGCACGGGGGAAACCCTACGCCGCTCCACGGCCTTTAATCATTGTTATGGGGCACAGCCGACTCCCTTTCGCTGCGAAGCGTTTTGGTGTTCCCATACACCCCGAAGGGTTGGTACAATTCTTTTCATTGAGCTTATAGCTCGCCCCAATACCATGGTTTTATTTATTTGTATTCATTGTTCAGTTTGATATAGATTTGGCCAAATCTAAGTTCGGGAGCCGTGCTGCAAGACATGGCGTGTTTGGTTGTGCCGGAAATTCGCCGCCAAGAACGCCATCGAACCGTGTACCACTTAGTAATAACTTTGACTCATCTGAGTCAAACATATTAATTTAGCCAATACTCAATCAGCCTCAGTGTCTCAATCCCTGTAGTATTTCATCATGGTCACCCTACCTATTACCCTATCTTGTCCTCTATTCCGAAGTAATATCATGGTCACCCTACACCTAAAGGTTGTAAATACAATAAACAAAGGATTCTAATTTCCTACCTGTTCGTAGCTAGTGCCGTCGCTCGGCGCCTCGTAGACTGAAGGTCGCTCTGGTATCTCGGAGTCTCGTACATTTGAAGACTTAATTTATAGTGAATGATTCCTAATGTTTTCATTCATACCTAACTTTTAACTCGAAGTGAGTCTAGAATCTAGTCTATTAGTTATGTAAAACAAAATAAGTCAAAGTTTCTTTAGACTGCAATATTATTCCATCTCGTTCACCTATCTGCTTTGTTTATGAAAGAAATCAGACTTCTCTATCGTGATAGAATAAACTGACCCTAAGTAATTTAATGTCGCCTATTGACCTAAATTAGTGCACTAGTCTGCACTTTCTAAACTGACTGCCTACTGAAGAGTCGTGACTCAATTTTGGATATAGTATTTCACTATTGGATTGTTCGGTTCAGCCCGCCACACGTTACAGATGTTAAGTCTAGGGTTCAACTGAATACTAATAAAACACTAAATCAATTTATGTAGACAGAACCTTTGAGAACATTCCATTATTGAATACCTTAGGAGAAATATTAGGGTTGTTCAGTAAAAGATGATAATTATGACTTCATAGATTTATTTTCCATTTTATTAAATCTACTCAAAAGAAACTGTTTGATTATTTAGATTGGTTCCAAATGGGGTTATTTGAGAACCAACCGGATATTCCATTACCTATCAGCCATTCTAAGACAAGGGAAAACGGAAATATCCAAATGAAAAACCCTTGTGGCATTCTAACCTAAGACATCTTAGACTAAAATATACACACATGCTACAAAAGGTGTTAAATGCTTAAAAGAATATGTACACTTTCTACTAGTGGTATCAGGGAGACAAGACATTTTATAGTTTTAGTAGAAATTACAACACATAATACATTACGTTAAATAGATTCACAGATAATAATTATACTTTATTCTCGTTTTCACAACTTCCTGACTACATTTTATATAAATGTTCCTCTTCCAAAACAAGTGGTATGTGTGCCAAATTATTACATTTCACTCTCTCAGATTTTACCACATTAATCTGATTAATAAAAAGAGCAGATATAGAACAAATGTCAGAAATAAGATATACATCATAATAGAGAACCCATCGTCTCGAGATATCTCTCTCGCACGTCTCCTATCCCTTTGTTCTTCTGCATATAAAGCCTCGAGAATTATATCTGGATGCATCTTAATTTACTGCAATAAACGTACGTCTAATCCCAACTTAAGGAAGCAAATTATCTGTGATTCTATTTATATCAAAATTTAGTTATTCAGATATTTGTACATTACCAGAAATATTCAGGCCTCGTTGCGCACACACACTTGCTTACAATCTTAATTGTAAATTATTACACTGATTCTACTTTTATGTATAGTTCTATTAAAATAGGTTAAAATTTACACAATCTTAGGATTAAATTTATCGGAGATGGAACCGACCGCCTCGCTCTCCTCTCGATTCCCGAATGGCTTCCTCCACCAGCACTCCCGTGCATCTCCCCTCTCGAGTCCATCTCCCCCTTCTCCAAAACTGTAAAATAGAAAATTCCCACCAAAGTAATCCGCCTTAACTTGATTCGTCACTTAAAGTTCCCGCCAAAACCGTTTCGGCCAATTATTGATAGCGTTGGTTTCTTATGACCACGCCTTGATTTTTTGTTTACATTTCTAAAACGCCTCGCCTCGGTTTGGACACCATGTCAATCCACATCTGTTTACAATATTCTCGTGAAGGCAAAATGCTTCACGAAATAAACAACTAGTTTTATGACCAGACCCTTTTTTTGTTCTAATCTTAATGTGTTTCCAAAATCCCTATGCTTTGTTTTTAAAATTAAACTGCCTGCACTTCTAACGCAATTCGAAGACCCTTTTTTGTTTCAATTTTAAAGCGTTTCCAAATACCCTTATGCTTTATTCTTAAGTAAAATTTCTATACTTGGGATATTTATGAGCGACTAGAGTGTTTACCAAAAAAAAATTCTCTTTATCTTAACCTACGTTTCAAATTTTATTTTAAAACATGTGGGAGAAATGAAAAAAATATATGAACCCCGTCTGGCCATCTCACAACTCTTTGGAAAGCCTAGAGCAAAAAGAAAAATATAAGTGGCGCCAATACTCTCCAAGCAAACAAGCAACATACACGCAAAAAAATTTCATATCTGGATTAAAAAATATCTGGAATAAAACATATCTGAATTAAAGCTTATCTGAATTAAAGGTTCTACCTTCAATTTGTAGATTTTTGATGTGTTTTTTGATTGAAACCGGCCGTCAGTGTTTCGATACTAGAAAACCTCAGTTTTTCCGAGATGTATAAACCCGCAGCAACCCTCTCGGGATAGAAATGGGAAGCAAACGAATAGGTGTTGACTACGGTTCCCTTGGGGGTTGTTTGATTCATCCGACTTATCTGCTTACTCGACCGACTGATTGTGGATTCCTGTGGGACACTCAATATAGGTCTCGCTCTCTGCGTCGAATTCCTCAATCCTGAGGGTCGTTACACTTTTCCATTAACATCAGTGACTCACGTTATGGTACAGGTTTTGTTGGGATTAAAATAGAGTGTTCGGCTACAATCAAATGCTGATACTGGTGCATGGATAATATTATATTCAACTAATCTATTTGTATATTATGTAGGTATAACTCACAATATACAAATTACAGAAAGTAGTGTAGATTTTTTGACTCTGATGAGGTAACTTATCGACCGAATGTGTGCTAATATAATATGATGCGAAAGTATTCGAGTATTTGTTTGTTCGATACAATCTCACAGCAGCAATCGATAGATTGCTTTTTTGAAGTTGTTTTTTCGAATCCCTAAGGATCATCCAAACTTGATCGCATGTAGCCTCCAATAGGCTACTTTTTGTCCCAGAAAAGCAAAAGATTCCCGCGGGATTTTTGAAAACCTTATTTCAAGGGGACTGCTGAGCTCTATAGACACACGTGCTCTGGCTTAGCTCGGTCTTAACTAAGAGAGATAGTAACGAGACACAAATATCTTCTATATATATAAAATTCAAAGTCCTGACTGACTGACTGACTGAGATATCAACGCACAGCCTAAACTACTGAAGTGAGAAACTTGAAATTTTTACAGTTGGTTCCTTTTATGACGTAGGCGCACACTAAGAAAGGATTATTAGAAATTCCACCCCTAAGGGGTTTAAATAGGGGATGGAAGTTTATATGAAACTCCGTCATTTTTCAAGGTGTTTCCAAAGTTGGTATTTGAGCTTTCAGTTAAAAATAAAGAAGTACGTGTGTCACAGTTTTTGAAAATTCCACCCCGAAACCTAATTCCACGCGGACGAATTCGCGGGGGCAAAAGCTAGTCTGACATAAATCTGTCTCATTTTAATTCTTTCTAAAGATTTCAACCTAACTTGCGGGCAAAAGCTAGTTAGAATAAATGTATACACCTAAATACAAAATGTTGTACAAGTAAAACAAGAAATAGTAGTATTTTCACACATTCAATTATACTGTACTCCTTTGATATTCCTTCAATACGAAGTCACTACGTTGCTTGAAAATAAAGTCTGGCATGCAAATTTTCACTGTTTCGCATTCGAATAAGGTTGAATTCTGTATAATAAGGGCGCACATGTGGCACAAAGTCAGTGACAGAGTTATAAACAAGCCGCGTGCAAATTCCCCGGCTCTTGGCTTCGCGGCCTTTTTATGGCATGTCGGAAATAAAGCCGGGGGGCATTTCCGCCGATGGTATTGGGTGTGGCACAAACTTTGTTCCGAAGCAAATATTTAAAAAAAATGTTTTGGACCGTTTTTTGTTCGACGTCCCTTTTATTACACATCGCCGGTACAATAAGCCTTGTACACGTTGGCCCACAAGCCAATTTTATTTTTACTTTTGATGGACTTGCCTTTGGTAAAGGAAAATTCTGTCAACAGTGTTTGAAAGTTTGGCGGTTTTCGGGCCCGCATACTAAAGATGAACTAAAAAAAATGTTTGCACGTAATGACAGAGGAATTTTTTTTCTACTAGCTTTTGCCCCCGCGACTTCGTCCGCGTGGAATTAGATTTTGGGGTGGAATTTTCAAAAACTGTGACACACGTACTTCTTTATTTTTAACTGAAAGCTCAAATACCAACTTTGATGAAAACAGCTTGAAAAATGACGGAGTTTCATATAAGCTTCCATCCCCTATTTAAACCCCTTAGGGGTGGAATTTCCAATAATCCTTTCTTAGTGTGCGCCTACGTTATAAAAGGAATCAACTGTAAAAATTTCAAGTTTCTCACTTCAGTAGTTTAGGCTGTGCGTTGATATCTCAGTCAGTCTGTCAGTCAGGACTTTGAATTTTATATACAAGATCACACACTGTAAGCAGGGTTCGGGACTCATTCGGCTTTTCATTTTTTCCGAAAGAGTAAGTACTTACGAAATTTCTATAGAATTTACTAAGACTGTAACTAATCAAAATATATAGCAAGTTTCTAGATATGTATGTTTGTCCACGCATTTTTCAGAAACTATTAACCGGATTGTGATCAATTTTTTACATTTTCTGCAACTTAGAGAATAGTAGAGATTTAATCCAAATCAGTTCAATAGTTTCCAAGATATGGACACTTATCCTTTTTCAGTTATTCTTTATTTCGGTGTATTAAAGTCAGATTAATATTTCTTAAATTAGAGCTTGTTAATCATCAATTAAAATAGAACAATTTCGATTACGCTATAACGGCGCTTTGATGCTGAGATCTATAGACCGTGCTCTGACTTAGCTCAGACTCAAGAGTTAAAACGAGACACAAATATGCTCTGACATAAATCTGTCTCGAGTCTTAGCAGAGCGAGAGTGCGGTCTATAGATTTCAACCTTAGTGTGACCGGAACTTTCGCTAAAAGTTGTCTATGATTTGCTTCAAACGCTTTAATTTCATACCTTGTACCAATACTAAAAGCAGACATCGGAATCACGTTGTTCCCATATCAGTAGCGAATGACGAGTTTATTTATCGAAAGCCTCCAAAATTGATATTATGCTCTAAAATTACATGTTTATGGTGTTTACGTAGGTAGGTAAGTACACTCGAAAGAAATTTCTAAATCGATTTTTTCCACGGATTAGGATTAGGTTTAAAGAAATTTATTCTCCAAAAGAACATTTTGCTCACTTATAGAGAACTTAAAACTAATATAAAATTACAAACATATGAAAAAAAAAAATGGTGACTCCTAACAATAAAAATACTAAACACAATTATTTTGAATATGCACTCTAAGTTTTTTTTTTTAAAGTTACAAAAGACTTTTGAGCTACAATCTCTTGAGGCAGACTATTATAGTAGTGCTCCCTCAAATTGTATAGTTTTCGCATCATATGTTTTTGTTCAAGCTTTAGGTACTTGCAGTTTATGTTTATTTCGTACAAAGTATGTATATGAATATATTCTCTGTGAATTCACTTTTGGATCGGTAACTGTTATACAAATGTTGCTTCAATGCGGTAAATGTAACGTTAGATAGCCTACGGCCTACCCATACTTTCAATTATTGAAATGTCTGATTCTGATTTTGAAATAACTGCTTCTCAATTAAGCTCATAATTATGATTAACTGAACGATAGCTAACCTACTACTAGCTACATTTATCTTGGGGAAGACAAACAGCTCCCATGGAATTTTTAAAAGAACCTACCTCCAGGCTAAGGAAGTTCTGAATAAAACTAAAAACGTTTTCTTAGGAGGATACTTTATATCTAGGTACGTAAATATGAAAGGAGCTCAAATTGCAAGCAAGTAAATACTAGCCGACACATCGTGCCTACGTGTACGGAAACCATAATGAAAGAATTTGAAGCCTTAATAGCCCAACGGTTAAAGGTAAACTGAAAACTGAATGGTCGCAGGTTCAAATCTACTACACTGCACTATTGTCGTACCCACTCCTAGCACAAGCTTTCCGCTTATTTGGAGGGATAGGAGGATATTAGTCAACTTCAGCTTGGCTAATATTCTTTTTAATAGCCAGAAAGGCAGAAACATGTCAGGGTAAACATCGTAGCTTTGACAGTATACAACTCAACGCCCGAGTCCATTTCTGTAAAAAGAAAGCGGAATAAATTAGGTATATTTTTGTCCGTCTCTTGCGATATAGGTATTACTCAAATAAAATAGGCCAAGGCTGCGATGTCAAACCATTCGCCAACGCAAATTGCATAACGCCCTCCAGGGAAAGGCTGCCTATAAACTGCGGGGATGCATCAGATAACAGAACATACAAATTCCATCTGATAGTGCGAAAAAAATATATGAAACTGTCGTGTTTCATCTTCCTTTTACGCTTTTAATTTAAGTAAAGCTATCCTAGAATGAAATAATAAAGCTATAAAATCTGCTTTAGTATAAATGTATCATTTTACTTTTTCTCATTACAATATTAATATATTATGTCATGGATATTTAAAATGTACTACGTACCAAAATGGCGCTCCGAACACACACTTTTTTAAACGGACATGGAAGGGAAGTGTGTGTGTGTATGTGGGTGTGTGTGCGTGTTCCTTCTTTATGCCACAACGAATGAACCGATTTGGCTGAAATTTGGAATGGAAATAGCTCGTACCAAGGATTACCACACAGGCTACATTATATCGAGTTTCCACGGGAATTAAAAACCTTAATCCATGTGAACGAAGTTGCGAGCATCATCTAGAACTTCTATAAATACAACACATTGAATATACAATGAAAAGACACTAACTAAGTTCAATTAGAATGAATACCTTTTAAAAATGAGCTCATACCGAGGTCATTAATAGTTTCCGCACAGTTCCGTAAAACAGCTTAAAACAGCGAGTACAGAGATAATGTATCTATACCGGCAATAAAGTACAAACCTAAACGGGAAGAATGCGGCCGTATATAAAGTGCCGAAGACCAATTTTTTAAAAGCTTTTTCGACCGTACCATCCAGAGTTTACGACGTACCTAAAAATTGTGAAAAATGCGCTGGGATTTGGCGCAGCAACATTTGGCAAAAGAAAGGCTCGACACAGTTTATGTTATAATGAAAGTACATTTGGATCTGTGCCTAATTTTATTAGCGAAACTCTTTCACGCTTGGATGTGTTCAGTTGACACTAGTTTTGTAGATGGCGTGTGAAAGTTGTCAAAAACGGTACACGCATTTTCAGTCAGCCCTTCCGCACATCTCTAGCATGAAACTGTACTAGTAGAACTCTATGATATAGTATATGTATAAAAAGAGGTGGATATGTTACAAGCGTGCGGTAAATGAAGCACGTAATGGCAGATATTTGTCGTAATTTGTCATACATTTGACAATGAAGTACTCTATTATACTCTTCGTCGTTCGGCACAATTTTTTCGCTTGTTTTGTGAGTATATAACTAATCCCTAGGTAGAACTGTTGTAGTAGTACCTATAGTTCTTTCAATTCACGAGGGCTCGTGAGCTGTACTTGTGTTTACGTCGTGTACATGCACATTGCGTAAGTGTGCGTGCCTGTCGGGAGCGTAGGTGGGAGCGGTCAGGCGCGAGTAAGCTCTCGCTTACACTTATACACATACGATACACACACAACCATGAGCCACGAGCCCTCGTGAATGGCAAGAACTATTTTGGTTGTTTTTCTTTCTTTTCTTTTTGTGTGATAGCTGCGAAATTAAAAACATTTGAAGTGCTTTCAAAATAACTGTCTTGAAACGATGACTATTGCAAAGCCCATAATCTTGTTTATCTTTGAAATACTTTTATAAGTTTTAAGGTTTTATTTTCCAAGTCCTATATAAAAAACCGTTGTCCAGCAGTGGACAAAGGTTTCTTGCATGTTGAGTTGATAAAGAGTAAGCGGAAGATTGTTCTCCAAGATGTTATTGATGTAAGTTGAACAGGGGGCTGATTCTGTAACTCAGTGCCTATCAAAAAATAAAAGCCACTGACATACATTTTTTATCCATTGAAGGTTTACTATGAAATCGTAAATGTCGTTTCTCTTCAAACCTTCAATGGATAAAAAATGCCTATCGTCGTTGATAGGCACTGAGTAATAGAATCAGTCCCAAGGCCTCTATTGCGTAAGGTCAAGTAGTCACGTACTAGAAACCAGATTGTTGGAGATATAATAAAGCATGTTACATAACGTTTCACATTACGGAACTTTGCCCTCGCCGGAAAGATGTTCTTTAGCTAGATTTATCGTCAGACTCGGATTCTATGATCGTAATATTGTTCCCCTCAACTTACTCATTGCCTAATGATCTAGTGAAATCGGGAATCCTTATTAATCCTTACGAATATTATAAATGCGAAAGTGTGTTTGTTTGTTGGTTTGTTGCTTTATCTTTCAATAACGCTGCAACAGAGCTACGGATCGACGTGATTTTTTGCATGGGTATAGTTGAGGATCTGAAGAGTGACATAGGCTACTTTTTATCCTGGGAAATCAAAGAGTTCCCGCGGGATTTTAAAAACTAAATCCATAAGGACGAAGTCGCGGATATCAGCTAGTAAAGGATATTAAGAAATTACAATATTTTTTTCTGTACGCTAACATAATATATCATATTTATTTTTTAAACCATTGTTTTGTTCCTCTGTTGCACACCCGAAGAGGCAATGTATAATGCAATAAATAACTTTTGACTTTGACCTTGAAAATGTACTCAAGAATATAATAATGTGTTTCAAATGACAATAGGAATGAGTCGCCGCCATTTTCTGTTGCTATCTCCTTCAGTGTAAACCTCATATGAATAGGACAGAAATATAAAATGGCTGTTTGACAGTTCTATTCTCATTTGAAAGAGTCCCTGAATAAAACAATTTTTGTGTAAAATGATTCTGCGTAAGCTTTCAATTCCATCATGTTACATGAATATTTTAATAAAATGTAAAAAAATAAAATTTAAAGTCCTTTGAAATGAGATACCTGCTTTTAATTTGAATAGGTTTTACTCCAACACCATCCAATCCTTTATTGGAAAGTTGCATTGAAAAAAAAATATATAAAAAAAAAATACCCAAAAAACGGCGATTCAGACACGAAATGATAAAACATTTTCGAATAATACTTTAACATTTTACTGATTTATTGTAACGCCTTTTTTTATATCAGCAATTCAGACGTGCCTTAACGTTTTTATTTACAAAGGTGTTAGTAAAAATATAGTTGATTCTTTTTAATTTTTTGCGAGAGGTATTATATTTTTTGACACTGCAACTACGATTTCAGTTTCAATATCAAATACAAAAATACGAATACGAAAAAGATCAAATTACGTTTTAAGATTTTGAAGGATTTCCTTCTTCCAGTTACCTATGTACGATTTTATATTCACCTATATGTACGGCGGATGAATACAAATACGAATTGGATTAAATCCAACGGCCCTTATCATCCTGAAGCGTCACCATTAATCACGGATGTATGGCTAAATGTAAATTTTATTTATCTACCCGGTGTTGTATGTACGTGCTGGTACATTAGGACGTTTAAACGGGAAATGAGCATGTGTTCGAACGTTTTTGTTGCATATTTTACTGATTTACCATGATTTACCACGAATTGAGGTAAAAGCGAAAAGGTGCACGTATAAATTCTATCTTGTCCGCGCGGATTTTGGTTAAAATAATGTCCTAACATAATATTTAAAACAGCGCTTTATTATTTTTAACCGACTTCAAAAAAAAGAGGAGGTTCTCAATTCGACGCGTATGTTTTTTTTTTTTATTTTTATTTTTATTTTTATTTTTTGGCGATGTTACTCCATAACTCCGTCAAATCTGAACCGATTTTAATAATTTTTTTTTTATTTGAAAGGGCATATCGTCAGGTTGGTCCCATTTAAGTTTGGTGAAGATCTGATGAATATCTTCGGAGATGGAGGACGGAACTCTTCAATAAATAAGAGCAAATCGCTCGTGATCAGAGTATGTGTAGGATTTTAACCATGCATTCTTCATAGCATACATACATAATGCTTTTCTATTCGGCATTTCAATATAATTTTTTTTAACCGAATTTTTGACGATGTTACTCTATAACTCTGTCAAATCTGAACCGATTTCAATAATTTTTTTTTATTTAAAAGGGCATATCGTCAGGTTGGTTCCATTTAAGTTTGGTGAAGATCTGATGAATATCTTCGGAGATATAGGATGGAACTCCTCATTGAATAAGAGCAAATCGCTCGTGATCAGAGTGTGTGTACGATTTTAACCATGCAAACTTCATAGCATACATACATATGCTAAATTTCTATTTGGAATAATATATTTCAATACTTTTTTTTAAGGAGCAAAACAAATGGTCTAGTGAATTGGTCCCATGAAGCTACACTAAAAAGCTTAAAATAATAATATAAAAAAATATTTTGAAAAAACCGACTTCAAACGCCACTTAAAAGTATAAAATAATTTTAGTTTGTACACGTATGTTGAAGTCGGGCCAGCGTTGCGCAATGGTATCATCGTTTCTATATTTTAAGCCCGTCCGACTTCAATATAAGTAACTAAAATTATTAAATCGTGAATACTATTAGGCCGGTATACTTGTTGAATTAGCCCGTGAGACGGACGGGCCTAAATAGAAACGATGAAACCGATGCGCGACGCTGGCCCGACTTCAACATACGTGTACAAACTAAAATTATTTTATACTTTTAAGTGGCGTTTGAAGTCGGTTTTTTCAAAATATTTTTTTATATTATTATTTAAGCGCAAGCTCAAATACCAGTTTCCATAAGATTTTTATGGATATATAAATAATTGAATAAGTTATAAAACCAACCAAGTGTGAGTTGGGCTCGCACATAAAGGGTTCCGTACCATTATATTAGCGATTGTTAAGGTCGAGCAAAAAAATCACGTTTCTTGTATGGGACCCCCCTCTTTATTTTTTATTTTATTTTATTTCTATTATTTGTTTTTATAACGGCAATAGATACACACATTCAGTAAAAATTTCAAGTATCTACCTATTATGGTTCGTGAGATACAGCCCGTTGATAGACTGACGCACGGATGAGCAGCGGAAGCTTAGTAATAGGGTCTAAACATGAAAATCCATTATTTAACCTCCTTAAGGATCGAATTTCAAATATCCTGAAACTAGTTTTCATGGACATAACTTGAGAAAGGACGGTTTTTTTATAAACTATCATCATTGTAATTAGTTGAGACTGGTCTTAACTGACTGACTAGCACCGTTTAGCTTCAACCACTTAAAAAAACCTATTTAAGAAACTGAAAATGATTACCCTTTCATACGTTACCCAACATAATTTGTGAACCCTACTTTTTAATTTGATCCTTAGCAAAAGTGCTACGATTTTCTTAAAAATCAATTGCAGTAAAGTTAAGTTGTTAAGTCGTTGTCTAATCTTGTTGGAGGCTTTTTCCATTGCTCTACCATACTATGAAAGGCGTGCAATCGTATATAAACCAATCATTGGCTTAGGTTTTACTTGCACCTCCATACCCCTTTCAAAGTTAGCCCGCATAGTAGATTGCGTAATCTCTTTCGACAAGGTGAAATAGCAGTGAAGGGCTACGTTATATCGAATGAAAAAAGCATTATCAGTAACTGATAAAATCAGCTGTGAGAGATGGACTGACGTACGGATGTCACACATATTATTGTGCGTGTCTTTTTTGCCATTTTAGTAAGGAACCCTAAAAACCTGCGGGTGTAGCGCGCGTTCAAAATACATTAGGATTTAGCAGGTTTTTTCTTCTCAGAAGAGAATAAGTACATTTTAATGATGTGACATGTTGTGGTTGCTAATACGGCCATGTTTAATAACGTCGTGTAGCTTTTTTGGGACTTTAAAAACTCAGGTGCAGGGCTGCCAGCCATATTGGTATAAACAGTTCCATACTTTATTTATTTATTTATTTTATTTTATTGACAAAAAATGTTAGAGTTATTTTGCTGTAATCCGCCAACAGAAAAAATCTGTATGGTCAAACATGCAGTTATAAGCTAAGCACCGCTTACCTCCCCAACCAAGCAATAAAGCAAAGTTCCCAAGCAAGCAATGCCACCACCACTCACATGCACCACCACACAAGACTTTAATACTACTCTCGACGCACGTTTCGCCCCGACACCGGAGCATCCTCAGGAGATATCGACTTTACAATGCTGTATTGACTAGACAATACAGCATTGTAAAGTCGATATCTCCTGAGGATGCTCCGGTGTCGGGGCGAAACGTGCGTCGAGAGTAGTATTAAAGTCTTGTGTGGTGGTGCATGTGAGTGGTGGTGGCATTGCTTGCTTGGGAACTTTGCTTTATTGCTTGGTTGGGGAGGTAAGCGGTGCTTAGCTTATAACTGCATGTTTGACCATACAGATTTTTTCTGTTGGCGGATTACAGCAAAATAACTCTAACATTTTTTGTTAATCATGAACTTCCGCAAAGTAACGCCTGACTCTATCCAATATTTATTTTATTGGTTTACTAGTGATTTTTACATAATTGACGGTCTCCCTGGCGTAGTGGTGAGCGCTGTGATCTTATAATAGGAATTTATAATTTCTAGATTGCCCCTGGTCTGGTCTGGTGGGAGGCTTTGGCCGTGGCTAGTTACCACCCTACCGTCAAAGACGTGCCGCCAAGTGATTTAGCGTTCCGGCACGATGGCGTGTAGAAACCGATTAGGAGTATGGGTTGAATTTACACTGCTATACCCCTTCCAAGTTAGCTCGCTACCATCTTGGAATGCATCGTCACTTAACATCAGGTGAGATCGAAGTCAAGGACTATCTTGTCACCGAATAAAAAAAAATACAATACATAACATACAATTTTTAAAATATTTACTGAGTAGGTATGTAAAATCATATTAAAGTAAACACGACGTGCACTATTTTATTTCAATTCGGTTATATATAGTTGAGGTTTGATCCCACCAATTTCACTATTGTCGTACTCACCCCTAAAACAAGGGAGAGGAGAAAATAAGTTCAGATAAAATAGTCTTACTAAGAAGCCCATTCGCTTTAAGTCCGTAAAAATACTTTATTTCACTCCTTCAAACTCAATAAAATTCTTCAACTCCTGCACAAAAAGTTGGCAACCCTAGATTTCACAGCGAGAATACAATTAAAAAGAAATAAATGTTAAATTCGTTTTTAAGATAGATTGTGCTAATGTTTTTCTAATGATTTATAATTAAAGCTAATACAGACTTTGGAATTGATAAAGTAGTAGGTGACGACCGCGACTTCGTCCGCGTGTATTTAGTTTCTAAAATCCCGCGGGAACTCTTTGATTTACCGGGATAGATAGCCTATGTCACTCTCCAGGTCCTCAACTATAACCATGCGAAAAATCACGTCGATCCGTAGCTCTGTTGTAGCGTGATTGAAGGACGAACCAACAAACAGATACACTTTCGCATTTATAATATTAGTAAGAATAGTAAGGATAGCATTATTTTGAGAAATAACCAAGATTCTAGATATAAAATAGGACAGCATCTAGGTAACAGCTCTGTGCTCCAGTTTGCGATAGTTACTCGCAAATTACAGCTGTCAGATCTGCACAGCACACGGCTTTCCCCTGACAAGCTGCAAGGCTCCTAAACGGTTCCTTGTATTAGCACTTTGCTTAGTATAAACTTAGCCTGCACGCCCGTTTAGTTAATTATGATTAGAAAATCAAACTAATATTATAAAGGTGAAAGTTTGTATGTGTGTGTGTGTGTGTGTGTGTGTGTGTGTGTGTGTGTGTGTTTGTGTGTGTGTGTGTGTGTGTGTGTGTGTGTGTGTGTGTGTGTGTGTGTGTGGGTGTGTGTGAGTGTATGATACTCTTTCACGCCACAACGAAAGAACCGATTTGGCTGAAATTTAGAAGATTTAGAAGATTAACACATCTCGGAAAACTAAAGCGTTCCCGCGGGAATCAAAAAACTTAATCCACGCGGACGAAGTCGCGGGAATCATCTATCTGCAAATATTGGGAAAATTTGCCAAAATATCAAATTTAATCGGATCAGACTTATTTTACGTTAATGAAATCGGCCCTTTGTCAATCAAAATAAAAACTCAATAGTCTGCCAGCCGTTTAAATTATAACATAGCCAAGAAGGTTTGTTAGATAATAATTGTCAAGTTGTTGGGATATTTAAATTGTTGTTTAGCTGAACTTTACGACAGTCTTTGAAATAAGATTCTGCTGAAATTGGATGCGTCAGCTGGTGTTCTGCAATTCAGGGTGTCTTTGAGAAAGTTAATTTTAAGTCAACGAATTTATAGCGGTGGAATTGAATAGCCTAGTAGTTCAAACTTTTGGCTCCTAGTCGGAAAACCCTGCTTGCCTGAGAGTTCGTCACTTATTTTTATTTTATTCGATGACAAGATAGTCCTTGATTGCAATCTCATGATGGTAAGTGACGATGCAGTCTAAGATGGTAGCGGGCTAACTTGGAAGGGGTACGGCTGTGTACTCATACCCCTAATCGGTTTCTACACGCCATCGTGCCGAAACGCTAAATCGCTTGGCGCTACGTCTTTGACGGTAGGGTGGTAACTAGCCACGGCCAAAGCCTCCCACCAGACAAAAACTACTTTTAAACTTTTTTTTAAATATAGACTAGCGCTTGACTGCGATCTCACCTGATGGTAAGTGAAGATGCAGTCTAAGATGGTGCGCGTTTGCCTAGAAGTTGCCTATTCACTCTTGATTTAAAGATACCCAAGTTATACTCGTAGTTAGTTGAAAAAACGGAAGCCGGAAGGGCATTCCAAATGTTTGCTGTGCGTATGGAATGAGCAAGCAATTAAGATTGTGGAATTTCGATCACGTAGCGGTGCAGATTCATGCAATGCCTTGTGGTTTGGTGGTAGAAGGGTGCTAGAGAAACTAAATTAAATAGTTCTTGAGCACGTTCTCCGAAACATACCTTTTTCTCAACGGTGTTTGAAGTCAGCCAATTCATACGTCTTGATCAGCAAGTAAAATACAAAGAACGGCCTTGTTGCTTAGAGATCGTAGATTGAAGGACAAACAGATTTAAGTAATTTTTAGTATTAGATAAAGGATAAAATTTTAGAAAAAGGAAAGCCATCAATTAACAATCCCATCAAAAACTAAAGAAAATCCGAAACTCACAAATACAGTTACTTACAGTAAATAAGTTTTTGAATTTGAAAAATATAATAGAGTCTCAAAATTAAACTGAATTGATAGATCTTTCTTAAGGAAAGTTGTAGAAAGGATATTATTTTTGATCTAGAAGGTCTAAAAAACCTCTATGTTTATAGAGGTTATACCTACCGGTGGTAGATTCATCGACGATTCAAAAGCACTTGTAAAAGTTTATTTGAATAAAAATATTTCTATTCTATTCTATTTGCAGCCGTAATGGCATAAACACTGCAGCGTTACGTGCAAGTTTTGAAGTTTAAAAGCTATAATTTAGTATGAGAAACTCTAAATTAAATAGAATGAATTTTATTAGATAGATCTAAGAGTAAAGCTTGCGTTTTCTGCTTGGAAAATTTTACAAAGGGTTATTATTTTTAGATCTTTCAATGTTCGTAGAGGTTGTATGCAGCCGTAATAACATAATTGAATTTGCTACTTTTTATGGTTACGTGCAAGTTTTTTGACTTTAAAAAGTATAATTTAAGAGTAAAGCCTTTTCCGAATAAAATTGTACGAAGGATATTATTCTTACTCCTTTCCATGTGTTTTTTTTTAAATGTTTGGGGTGTAAATTTGCCCCAAACTGTCAGGATGTGGTAGTCAGAGACCACGTCAGAGGAATCCTGACATTTGGACATTTTGGGGAACATCTCAAACATTAAAAAAGACGTGTGGCACTCGGGGACTGCCGCGGTAAAGCTATTGCATAGCACTTTTTATCAACGCCATCTAGCGGCTCACCGTAGAGGAGTCCCGTGTCAGGTTATTTTCGTTACGGCATTTCTGGATTCGGTCTCCACGCTGGCCCGCGATAGAAGCTATGCAATAGCTTAAAAAAAAAAAAAACATGGACCTTTCCGAGATTGTAGAGGTTGTGTAATGGCGTAATATCGTCATTGTCATTCTACAGCTCTTTCAGCCGCACTCCGTTAGTGCAGAGGCACGGCCTAATATAAATCATGCCTAAACCGATGAGCTATTGCGCGTCATGTATCGACAGTGCAAACTATCTGCACTATACACTACAGTGAGTCCAGTTTTTACGCAAATAGGTTCTTTCTAGGCTTGAAGGCTACTTAGTTCACTACTGCACGGAATTAGGTTCATAAAGATCCCACTGCGATCTCACCTGATGGTAAGTGACAGTGCAGTCTAAGATGGTAGCGGGTTAACTTGGAAGGGGTTTTTTTTAAATGGCTGTATCATCTCTTTGTAATATGTATAGGAATTTCACATAAATATTTTGGATCTGTTATATGCAACACATTAAAAATAAATGCAAATTGGTTAAAAATTAGACCTAACTTCGCTTTTTTTGTCGAACAAATTTCATAATTTTATGTTCCTACTTAGTATCATCCCTTGGAAATATGATGTAATTTTTTTGTTTTTTTTTTCGGATACTTAAAACTTGATCTACTGCTATAAACAACTGAACTGCAACTGAAGATTTACCATTACATGCGCTCGTAAATTGGTCGTACTATATGCAGACACTTTATTATAAAAAGTTATATATTCTCTTACGCTTCTCTGAAATCGCTGAAACAAAAACGGGCCATTAGGGTTACATATAATTCATTGTCAGTAACTTCGAGTGTAAATAACACAAAAGTGTTAATAAATCTATTTGGCGCCCGCCCTATCCTCGTTACACGAATATTTTAAACGAAAAACTTTTTTTTTCCTTCTTAGTGTTCCGTATATGGTTCATGGAAAAGTGCAAACCATGTACAACGTTGTCTGCGCTATTTTTTGTTGAGGTGGAAACAGTTTGTTCGGAATCAGTAATCTAATCGATTACAACAATTTTATTGAACCATGTTACATTTCATCAAGAAATTGTGATAAAACTACTTTTATTTAGTAATAGCTTTTACCCGCAGCTTTGTTCATAATAAGTTTGATTTATCAAAATTAGGGGTGGAATTTTCAAAAATCCTTTCTAAGCGGATGCCTACGTCACAATAGGTAAGTATCTTTATGCCTAGCCCGATCAGTCCAGTGTATTTGAATTACGTGACGTAGGCTACATTTTAAAAGAAATAAATTTTCCGTAGTCGAGTAACCGTTTTTGAACTTTTTTCTTAGAAAAAAAAAACTCTGGTACGGAACTCTATCGGAGCGCGAGTTCCACTCATACTTGACCGTAGTTTTTACGAACCGAAGCGTGTCAAATTCTGAAACAACTTATGGAAGTTGCTAACGAAAGAAAGGGGACAATTAAGCTGAGATGCTTTTGTAATTTGTCAGTTTTTTATCACGGCCCAAACTTATAAAAAGTTATGCGTAAAATTTAACTGACAGCTTTGGCTTTTTTATTTATTACTAACCGCGTTGCTGCTCGCGGCTTCAGCCGCTTTGAGTTAAAGTTTTAATATCCTGCTGGAACCTTCTGATTTTTCAGGATAAAAGAGAGCCTATGGCAATCAAAAAAATCACGTCGATCCAATGCTAGGTTGCTCCGTTATTCAAGAACAAACCAACAAACAAAATACAGATATTTGTATTTATAATATTAAGAAGACAATCAGAGATCTATAGAGCGTGCTCTGACTCAGCTCAGATTGAAGATAGAGTTAAAACGGGACACATATGGTCTGACATATGGGGAAAGAACAATATTACTTGTAATGAATGACTAATAAGAGATTACTAGATTACTTAGAGAGACTAAGATTTTATTTTTACTGGAAGGAAATAAAAACTAACTGTAGTACTCAAGTGATTCTCGAGTCAATGAAAGTGTTACCACCTTGATATAAACAAATCGCGATAGTACGCGAAACTTTCTTGGTTTTACTAGATTAAGTTTAGCCCATCTTGGGTTCGGACTTGCGCGCTCCCCATACTAGCGTAGCAGTCACTCGATCTACACCGGCCGCTACGCACGCTATGTGCCGCTACGGATGCTACGAACTGTCTGCGATCGAACTTTGTCAGAATCATAATTCCAGTGAGTGATTATCAGAGTGAATATTGTGTAAAAATTCTGAGTGGTGCAAAATAATGTGGGTGTGCTACAATTATGATTATAATGTTTTGTTCTCGTAAAATTTGCCGCATCCGGCGATGACCTTCCCAGTTTACAGGTTAGTTGTATATTTTTAATTAGGATGCTGTGTTTGCCTGTATTTTTTTGTGTGCCTTAAAATGAAATAGTCTTCATATTTTAGCTACAAGGAGGAGAATGGACGAAGAATTATAATCGTAAATTATTTTAATCAAAAATAGTTACTAAGGACCGAAATATTTTAAGATTTTTTAAATTAAATGAGAAACTATATCAAAATCAAACCTTAACTTACCAAATGTACAAAAAACTTAAAACATAATGTTTTATTTCTGGATATGGATTGCGAGTAACCCATTATGTATACTATATACTCGTTATATAAAAAACAGGTCAAAGTCATGGATAAAGTATAGTAATAAAATTTTGATAACTCAATATTTTTATTATTTTCACATATACATATGTTACTTATACGTATATTTATACATATTTCTCCTCGTTGGATTATTTATTGAAACCAGCTACCGTGTCCGCAATTTTCGGCATCAACGTTGACATAATATTACTTCTTTGTAATACTATTATCTTTAAAAAAAATCAAGAATTTCAGCAAAATAGTTATTAATTTCTTTGTTGATAAGGTAGATAGATCTGCAATTTATAAATTATTTATTATAATCTCTTTGTCTTCGAGATTATGTTTAACTTGCCTAATATAGACGTCTAGCCTTGAGTGATATTAAAAAAAGTCTTCATACTATGTCTATTTACTTTACCTAATCTTATTATCTGTATAGTAATATACAGATAATAAGATTACTTACTTACTTACTTAGTAGTACTTATTGAAATAAAATAATAAAGACGTAAGTCTTTATTATTTTATTTCTAACTTTAGATAGGCGTTTCATATTTGTAAGTATATTTAAATACGGTTTTGACATTGATTTTATTTTTAAATATTAGCCCAGCTGAACTTGACTTATATTCTCCTCTCCTCTCCAAATAAGCGGAAAGCTTGTGCTAGGAGTGGGCACTACAATAGTGGAATGGGTGGGGTTCGAACCTGCGACCGTCAGTTTTCAGTCCGCATCTTTAACCGTTGGGCTATAGAGGTATCGAATTTTATTCGAATAGAACTCGAGCTTGGCTTCCGAATTTTACTGGCCGGACCACACCTCTGACTTATTTGTGATTTGATTAAGAGTTATTTGTGTTGAAGCAATTAAATATCACATTCTTCAAAAGTGAAGGAAAACATCGTGAGAAAACCTGCATTTTTTTTAAATATATAGACTAGCGCTTGGCCGCAATCAAACCTGATGGTAAGTGAGGATGCGGCCTAAGATGGAACGCGCTTGCCTAGAAGATGCCTATTCACTCTTCTCAAGAGTGTATGAAGTCTGCCGATTTGCATAGTTGAGATATTATTTTTTAAATAATGAAAAGGTTCTAGTACATTTGAAACTACTTCTATAATTTGAAAGGTACTTTGAAACTGTGGAACCAACTCCCTGCGACGGAGTTCCCACTAAATTACAACATGGGGTTATTCAAGGGGCGGATCAACAAATTCTTGAAAAGCCGGCAACGCATTGGTGTTGCCTCAGGTGCTACAAATGTGCATGGGCGGTAATCACTTAAAATCAGAGGACCCGTCTGCTCGTTCGCTAAAAATATAAAAAAAAATATTATAATGTGCAGATATACACAAATAGAATATACATCACAACTAATACACGTGTTACTCGGGTCTTAGCTGAAAATCAGCGTCGTGTATTATATAGTCGTTTATAATGCACGGCATATGCTGAGCTGTACACTTATTCTGAATAGTGTTATTTGTAACACATTACTTACTTAATATTATTATTAAATGTACTGTTTGTAACACTGAACAAGAATAAATGTATTTTCTTTCTTTCTTTCTTTCTTCTTCTTCTTTCTTTTTTTAATCTGTCAAGAATTGATGGAGAAGTGAATTATCAAGGTTAGATATTTTAGCGCAGAATGATTGATAGGGATATCAAATTGCCATACTCCAACCCGCAGAGCAACGCATTGGATGCAATATGACTTGAAAAACGGTCTCCCCCTTTTTATTGCTCTATTCGATAGAGTAAAAGATTTCAAATGCATGAGTAGAACACCCTGAATTCAAATGTGCTTCGATCCAAAGGTATGGAGTTTTTATTTTTTAATCTATAGAAATCAAAATAACCACATAAATAGCTTTAATTAAAAAATATTTATAATTGACTAGCTTTTTCCCGCGGCTTCGCTCACATTCAATTCGAATTTTCAAACCCCTATTTTACCCCCTTAGGGGTGAAACTTTCAAAAATCCATTCTTAGCGGATTCCTATATCAATTATGATATAGGAATGATAGCTATTAAGATATCTGTATGCCCAGCCCGATCCGTCCAATGATTGGAGCTGTGCGTTGATAGATCAGTTACTCAGTCAGTCAGTCACCTTTTCCATTTATATGTTTAAGATTTAAATGGCAAATTAGAAAAGTGTAAATTCGCTTTATTAATATTATGTATAGGTATCACTAGGTTTGTAGTCGGCTGGATCTCTAGTGGGGTTTGAAGGTGCGAGGCCTTTCCAACACGTTAGAACCCTTACGTCTATCAATTTTTCGAACTACATCCATTGCCACTTCGCTCTACCATTGAATAGAGAACATTTTTCTTGTTTTGTCGGTTAAAATAAAATTGTCAGCAAGAATATCGGAGAGATAAGATAAAAATAACTTTTGTTCTAGCCATACGGTTGATGTAAAAACTTTCTGAGTTTCAGTCAAGGCTGCTTTTTTTTGTATTGGACTTTTTCCAACATTCTTTTCAGTCATTTTCTTGAAAGCTAAACCGATTTAGAAAAATGTTTCCGAGCTAAGGGAGCTTTTGAGAAAAATAGGAGCTTAGTGGGAATTTTATATCGGTGCCATTTTGTAGGAAATATAGTATATATATTTTTTCGTGTGATTCTTGTGTCATGACACGAGAATTTTGTATAAGAGTCGCGAAACTTAAGTGGAAATGGGCGGGGCACATAGTTCGAAGAGCTGATGGTCGATGGGGTCCCAAGGTGCTGGAGTGGTGATCCCGCACCGGGAAGCGCAGTGTTGGCAGACCCCCACTAGGTGGACTGACGACATCAAACGAGTCGCAGGGAGCCGCTACATTAAGGCAGAGGCCTGTCTGGAGGTACATGCAAAAGACCTATCCCCAGCAGTGGACATCTATCGGTTGATAAAAAAGAAGTATAAGATTTTCCCTTATGACAGAGTCCAGACAGTGGCAATAGCTAAAGTAATAACAGCAATAACAAACGAAGAAACACTTCGAAATATAATATTCGTGTTTACACATCTCTTTCATGTTGTATTACTTTGATGATAGATATCTTAGAAAAAGTTTCTACAATTGGGCTCGTATGTCCAAATTATCATGATGATTTTAATCCCAGCAATGAAAGAAGAAGGATATTTCGTTGCCAAAGGTCTTCTTATATTAAAAATATCTGCTATCTAAGGGCCTACCTATTAGGTACGGTTTCGTGGGTATTACTAGCTTTTGTTATCTGAATAAACTGTTTGTACAAAAAGTTGATTAAGATTCCAGTACAATTTGTGTTATATTTTATTCTCAAACTTTTGTTTCGCCTTTTCTTTGGTTAGGTTAGGTATAGTATAGCCATTTAAGAGTTTTTAAATAAAATATTAGGAACTTTGTTATTTTATAATTTTTGCCTCAGGGTTTGAATTGAAATGAATTAGGCATTAGGTGTTAATTTATAAATGGTAGGTATATTTTGGCTGTCAATTTACACTTTTATTGAACAAGTGTATAAGTATGTAAATTTAGTCTCATATAAAATGATGAGAATAAAAAAAAGTATGTAAATTGGAAATACACAGATTAACAGATATACAATAAAAATTCTTTTCAAAAAACCGACTTCAAACGCCACTACAAAGTATAAAAATAATTTTATTTTGTACACGTTTGTTGAAGTCGGGCGGGCTTAAATAGAAACGATGAATCCGATACGCGATGCTCGCCCGATTTCAATAAGCGTGTCTTTTATATGTCACCATAAGATAAGCGTCGCGCATCGATTTCATCGTTTCTAGTTAAGCCCGCCCGACTTCAACAAACGTGTACAAAATAAAATTATTTTTATACTTTGTAGTGGCGTTTGAAGTCGGTTTTTTGAAAAGAATTTTTATTTTACGCTTTTTAGTGTAGGTTTCCTGCTCTCTTTCTCCCCTCCCTCCAACGCTACGGTACTAATGTAGTTATATACTTGGTACCTACAGTACTTATTAACAATACACAAGAGCTAGGACTAGGAGCTCCATGATTTAGTCCATGGTTGGTACCAACAATAAAGCGAAATGGTGAAAGCGTCAGTTCGTAATTCCTCCAACTCTGCAGCATCAGGGTTGAGGAGCTAGAACCTTGAGCATTATGATGTAGTATATGCTCGGTACCAACAATATCAATTCGTAAACGACAGTTCCTAAATCCTCACAGTTTAGGTAAGCAGTACCCCTGCAGCATCAGTATTGAAGAGCTAGGGCCTTGAGTTCCACGATGTAGAATATGCTTGATACTAGCAATATCAATTCGCAAGCGAAAATTCCTAAATCCTCATAGTTTAAGTGGGCAGTACCCTGCAGCATCAGGATTCAGGAGCTAGAACCTAGACCTCGATGGTGTAGTATATGCTTATTACATACAATAACAATTCATGATTAGCAGTTCCTAAATCTCTATAATTTAGGTGGGCAGTACCCTACAGCATCAGGATCGAGGAGTAGGACCTGGAGCTCTATGATCTTGTATATGCTTAGGCCAAGCATACCAATTCGTAAACAACGGTTCCTAAGATCCCATAATTTAGGGGGGACATACCCCTGCAGCATCAGGCTTGAAGAGTTGAAGGTAAAAAAAATTATGGGACCATTTCGCGAGCTTCCTCTCTCGATTAAAAAAAAATCTCGTGAATCGGTCAAGAAACCTCGGAGTAATCGGTGGGCATACATAGAAAAAAAAAAAAAAAAAAAAAAAGATACCGGCCGAATTGATAACCTCCTCCTTTTTGGAAGTCGGTTAAAAATGACAGATTACCCATTATGAAAACAAGTTATTATTTGGCTTGAATGGTCTAAGTTACGATGGATATTGATAACTTTAGACTATGATCTAAGATGATAACAGTCCAACTAGACCAATAGGACTGAAGACATTGTAAGCTTCTTAACTCAGTAAGAATCTACAAAATCGGTTGAGTTTCAAACAAATCGACGGGAACAATGTTACTGTGAAAACTTTTCGAATGATAAAGAAGTAAGAAAACTTCTGACTTTGCGTTCTTATAACTCCTTAGCGTATGCTTAAAAGTTTACTATCTAAATTTTGCTAGTTATAAAAAATAATATTTTAAGTGGGTAATTAATTTGTAATAAGTAATAAATATTGTGCCTTTATATGTAAAGTAAATATAAGATAGGTATAATTTTTTGATTACCGTGGTACTTACTCGAAATATCAACAATTCCAACTAAAACAATTATGTTTTAGTTGGAATTGTCGTTATTTTGATCCAGTAGCATCCAAGATAGGTACTAGAAAAATAAGAAAGCTTGGAGCACCGTAGAGACGTAAGTTCTCTTTGCGTGTTCTATCGGCTATATAACGGGGAATATTCTGAAGAGCTATTTGATCTTATTCCACCCTCTAACTTCTACAACCGCACCGCACACCGCAAACGCAAATTGACCCTCACCACCTGGGTACCTGGAGCACTTCGACCATCCGTTGCTCCAGATCTTTTTTCCACGTACTACCAAATTGTGGAATCATCTCCTTTCGACAGTGTTCCCACTCAATTATAATAAGGGTTATTCAAGGGGCGGACCAATAAATTCCTGAAAAACCGGCAACGCATTGGTGGTGCCTCTGGTACTACAAGTGCTCATGGGCGGCGGTAATCACTTAACATCAGGTGGCCTACTTGCTCGTTTGCCCGCTATTTATATATAAAAAAAATAACTTCTCCGGGCCATATTATACCCCACCCGTCGTCACTTCTTAAGCTTTTATCACAACATTGCCCCCGAGACATCAATCAAGTCCGAGTATTAATTTACATCAATTTTTTACCCAGATTACATATTATAATTTAAGTTATAATTGGAATTGAATCTCCTTGAACATATCGATACCTCCTACGTAAGTTGTGGTATCCCACAAAATTGGCATTTTAGGATTGTTGCACTTATCATTTGTTTTTATCTATTGTATGTGTTCGTTTTAAAAAAAAAAAAAAATCAGCATTCTTTAACATACTTTCAAGATGTATAAAGTTGTATCGTTATTAAAATGACGGCCTAAACCATTGTATTGACCTTCACAACAATTAACGCATGACGAAAGCGTTTCGGGGATACAATAATTTACGTAGGAGTTATCAATATATTTTCAGGGCTTGAAACTGAAATACTTCCAAGGTATCTAAACTGTGAAATAGCCTAGTAACTTTTATTCGAAACGACTTCAAGCCAGTTAATTGTCGAGCACATTTCTTTGAAATGGGACTTACTCTGGGGATTTAGGATTTTCATTAGTTTCAGTTGCCAATAGTTGCCAATTTAAATAAACAAGGTCGAAGTAAACAGTGGTGTCTTATTAAAGCTGATCGCATATCAGCTCGCACGTGCCGAAAAAAATGTCTTTTCAATAAAAATAAATTATAATAGCAACTGCTTATTTATCGCGGAACATCTTGGACAATATTAGTACCCACACACAAGTAATCCTGTCTCGAAAAGCATTTAACAATATATGTTTTTGATAATTTAAAAAAAACAGTTACATTTCTAACAGTTAAAGAAAATTTACTTGAAGTTTGAGAAGTGAACATGTTATTAACCCAGTAATGCCCAGTGTGTCCATATGGACACGCTTATAGTAGTAAAATTATTTACCCATTATGACAATATTTTGTATATATAAAAGAAAGAGTTAATGACATTCGGGTAGCCTAAGGTATAACCTGTTATAATATGTAAAAATTGGGGCAAAAAGTGGAAGTGATCTTAAAGAAAATTGCGTTTGTTTTTTCACAAGTTGTGAATTTGCAAAAAAAGTGGATTCGAGAAGAGAAAGAGTAAAATTGATCCATATTTATGTTTTCTGGTAGGAATTTTTGTATTGTAAACTATTTAGTTATTATTTACCTATGTTTTTATAGAGTGAAGCAATCGATAAATCTTTATTTTGATTACTTTATATCACGATGAAGTTAGCGTGTCCATATGGACACGCTGGGCACTTGCAATAGCTTTATACACATAAATTACATCTGACCAAATTATTTGATATCAACCAGTTAAGAGGCAACTGTACACTAAATGAAATCTACGATATTTTGTATGTTGATCAAGAAGGTCATGAAAGTCGTTCATCACCTGAATATAGAAGCTAAGACGTAGATTCGTGGGGAACTGGAGCTATTTTCATACTAAAAATCTTATTTTCTACAACCTGGGAAAGCAATCCAAAATTTTACAATGAACAAAATAAATATAGCACTAAAATAATCAGCACTGGTCACTTATGACATGGATGCTGGATATTCATTGTGCCTGGGAAATAAAAAAAAATATCTAGAGTGGTAAAATTCCAGCTTGATTTCCACTTGGAAATTATTCTACTTTATTTCAATAACTCCAAGATACCCCACAAAGAGATTCAGGAAGACAGAGGTACCGCCTCTTCACTACCGATGCATGGAGATTTGACTGAGTTCATAACTTTACTGAAAAGTCGGAAAAATAAGAAACGATACTTGGCTCCTTACTGAAAAGCCAAACATTCAGCTGGTAAAATAGGACTTATGAAGTGTAATTTGAGATAAGTATTGCATGCTTCGAAGCATAGCATACAAAGAAGTATTACAATGTCATTACGCCTAATTTCTTGTCTAAAATCAAGTTTAGTACTCATTAGATTTTCACCTAGTTGTTGTATTTTCTGATACTGTAACTGCCCAGCGTGTCCATATGGACACGTGTTATTTTTCATACTTCAAATATATTTTTAAAATATTTTATTGTTTTTATCATTTTCGGATCCCCTTCCAAGTAGTTTTAGAGAAAAAAAAACAATGAAAGTGAAAAAAAAATAATTCGGGCATTCCTGGGTTAATACGACCTTCCAACCACTACCAATACCGACACCAACCAACCAACAGATCGACCACACCAATGCCAAAATTCTCTGAGCTCTTTCAATGAGGTTATAGTTCAATTTACTTTGTTACTAATATCATCGAATACGAATACGATCAATCGATACTAACCCTACTGATATTAGTCGCATACGAAAAAGCAAAGGGCCATTAGTCACGTGCACAGAGTTAAATTAACATTTTTCTTTATTTTGTTTTTCTCGAAATAATTCAGTAGTAAATTGTAGACATCTTGTGGCGCGCATCTTAGCCCTACAGGGCATGGGCACTTCACAATCAGCGATACAGTTCTTATAATTCATGAGGGCGTGTCGCTTATGGTTGTGTGCGTGTCGTATCTGTATAAGTGTGAGCGAGAGCTTGCTCGCACCTGACCGCTCCCACCTTGGCTCCTGACAGGCACGCACACACTTACGCAATGTGTATGTACACGACGTAACCACAAGTAGTTCTTGCGTGCTCACGCGCCCTCATGAATTACAAGAACTATAACTAATAATGTTGTCAAAATCAGAGTAAATTTAGTAGTTGCAACTGAAGGACAAAACGTTTGTAACCGACCTTAGAGTATTTAACCCATATATGCCCAGAACTTTTTTTGACGCCGATTTTTATAATTTTCACATATGTTATTTGTTAATGACCATAAATAAGGGCTACAATAGCAATTAGTAGTTTTCAGATCTGAAAGTGGGTTTTTTCAGGGGGTCGAAAACGACCCCATGGGCAGATAAGGTCTTACACTAGTATGGGGGAGGAATCATGAATATAAGAACTTTATTCGCTTATTAGTCTTGATTATTGGGGTAGATATTGAGACAGGAACTATTACGTAGTAGAATTAGGTGGGTAAGTTAATCTTTAAAGCATCTGTAATACATATTGACATTAACTTGTGACACATTCTGACTATTCTGTTTTTAGACAGCACACGTCTTCTGATCTACCTATTGAGTATATGTAAAGTTTTAAAACGGAAATAGGGTACCGACTTGTTTTCAGTTGCTGGTATGGCTCAGGTTGAGTTTTCGAAATATGTGTGGCGTAGAAAAGAAAAAGACTTTGCTATAGATAAAATTCTAGTATATCTACGTTTGCTTCCAATAATCTGGGAAGCGTTGTAGAGTCAACACTCTTCCACATACTTCTTTTGCTGTCAACACGTCGAAGTGAACTAACCACATCGAAATATACCACTTCTTACCCCTAATGTCGATTTGATAAACTCTAAAATGAGCATCAAATTTATAGACTCCTCCCACATTGATTGTATTGATGTACAACGTTTGGCTATCAATATGTTTGCCAGCATCAGAATATCGACGAGCCTTTTAGACGGGTTATACGCCAATTGCAACAATGTAACTAAGCTGCTTTCATTCCAGTGAATGACGCAAATCTTATCTTTGCAAGCTTTTTGCAAGCTCGTTTTATGCATTTGCGTAGCCTCATGTCCCGATGTTTCCCAGTTCTTATAGAAAAGAGCACTTAAATCACTGTTGGCCCTAGCAGAGCACTCCCTCGAGGAAGAATGTACCTCAGAATTAGCAATGAAAGTATAAGATTCTTCGACAATTCAATAGGAATAGAACATTGTGTTGTGTAGAAAGGGGTTCAGAGATTTGAGAATTACGAGAATAGTGGACTGGAAAACTACGAGAATAATTGACTTAGCCTTATTGGTGGCTTTATTGTCATCATTACCTTCTCATTGTATGACTAACGTTTCGGCTGAAGTAAATAATTATTGAGATAGGTGAAATCGATTTATATTTTCACACTTACATCCTTTTCATCCGAATCTTAGTCTAATATCATACCTCTGCAAGGGGGATCAATGTATATATCGATGCCCTGGACTTGTTTCTCGTTATCCAATTTCTCCAGGGTTTCAACTATTTCAAAAATGGAGAGCACATGCCGGGACCGTTAGAGTAAAAATAAGAATTTAAAGCAGCATATATGCCCATGGGGTCGTTATCGACCCCGTGAAAAGTTTCCATTAATTTGAGTACGAAAAATGTAGCCCCTCAGTGAAAATTATACCTATATCTTTAAAACACATATTCAATTTACTATAACAATAATTTTGATGACCTGGCAACCAAGTGTCAAAATGGCATGTTTTGTGAAAATTATTTTATTTTATATTAAATATTATGATATTTAGTAAATATTATGAAACCCAGTATGGGTATAATAAAATAAAATCGGGCATAAATAATGTAAAATTAAATAATGAGAAGAAAACAGAGGTGTGCCGGAGATCAAAATGCACGAAGACCATCAGGTGACAGCTCGTCGTCCGACGAATATGGGACCCCACCGTCATCTGCGGGGTCCGTAGAAGACGACGTCAGCACCAGAAGACCCGGTCGACGACGAGCCACACACCCGCCACAGGATGGCTTGGGGCAACAGGGGCCGCGTGCCCCCGAGACTGCTTCCGCCGCCGGTGGTGCAGTGCGCCGCATGAGATGGTCTCAAAAAATGAATGAGAGTGTCATGCGAGCGTACTTTGGGGCAACAGATGGGGGAACTAACCTCACTGGGTATCGTTCAAGGATGTTGTCTCTGTTTCAGGCGCTTGAACCAACGGTGACCGTGACTGCACAGCGACTATCGGATCAGGTGAGACTTGTCCAACGTCGTCGTATGTTGGATGAGTCTATACTTGAGCGGCTACGCTTAGCTTTCCCGCAAATAGAGACTATCAGTAACTCGACTCATCAGTCTTTGCAAGTACGTAATGTAGAGACTAATAACACCCAAGAGGAGTTATGTGATGATTTAGATTTATCGGAAAGTAACCAGAATTATGAGCAAATGAGAGGGACTTTGGACGATGTGATTTTGGAGTATAGGTACATGCCTGTCGACCTAAAACCAAGATTACCTCGTTTGCCTGTGCATAGACGAAATATGGCGTTGGTGGGAGCTCTAGATCAAATTTTGGACACATACTTAACATCTTCGTGTGACCTAAATGATACGCATTCGATCCTATACTGTGGAGCCGTTGCAGCATGTCGTATAGCCCGTATCAAATTTCCGGAACCGAGGGCTATGCAAAGACCAAACATAGCTCCGGCTTGGCAGACTAGGATTGAAAGGCGTATCACTTTGACTAGAACTCTCATTGCTAAGCTAATCTGTTTCAAGGAGGGTAATAGTCGCCCGAGAGTAATGCGATTTGTGCACCAAGCTTTTGCTGGGACTAATACTAGTCCCTCAGAGTATTTGTCTATGGTCACAGATCGCATTGACTTCTTGAAGCAGAAAGTCTATGCCTGGGCAAAACGGATTAGGCGATATAGAACTCGTGTAGATCGATACTCACAGAATCGCATGTTTCAAAGTGACCAACGGAAGGTGTATAGGAACTGGGAGCGACCTAGAGATTGTAGTACTGATGGAGTGTTGCCGGAGCCTGATGTTATGTCAGATTTTTGGCGTAATATTTGGTCGGCATCCAGAGGTCATACCGATGGTGAGTGGATGAATGTTGTGAAGGCGGAATGTGCTGCGGTGGAACAAATGGTTCCCGTAACCATTAGTTCCGTGGATGTAGGTTGCGCGGTCCGTTCGACCTCGAACTGGAAATGTCCGGGGCCGGATGGACTGCACAACTTCTGGCTGAAATGGTTCCGTAGTGCGCATTCTGTTTTGGCAACACAATTTCAGAGCGCCATTGACTCTGGATCGCTACCGACATTCATGACAACGGGTGTCACGTTCCTATTACATAAGTCCGGAAGTACCGCGGACCCAAAAAATTATAGACCAATTACCTGCTTACCTACTATCTATAAGCTACTTACAGCCATTCTGACCACAAAAGTAACTATGCATATAAATGCAAATAATATCTTGGCCCAGGTTCAGAATGGATGTAGGGCAAATGCCCGCGGTACAAAGGAACTCCTTCTCATTGACACTGCTATATGTCAACAGGTACGGCGAAACAGAAAAAATTTAGTGGCTGCTTGGATTGACTACAAGAAGGCATATGATTCGGTGCCTCACACGTGGCTCTTGGAGATCATGAAGTTGTATAAGGTCGATGCAACTTTATGTTCTTTTCTCGACTCATGCATGAGACAGTGGATGACAGTTCTTCGTCAACCAGGAAACACTGAATCTTCTGAATCAGCTGAACCGATAAGGATTAAACGGGGTATCTTCCAGGGAGATAGTTTGAGCCCTCTATGGTTTTGCTTAGCCCTTAATCCACTCAGTACACTATTGATGGATTCAGGGTTAGGCTTTCGCCTTCGCAGAGGGGGTGAGGTCATATCTCACTTGCTTTATATGGACGATCTCAAACTCTTTGCATCAAAACGATCAGACCTTGTGAAATTGCTGAAGATCACTCAGAACTTTAGCAATAGCATAGGAATGGAGTTTGGTGTTGATAAGTGTGCGGTTGTCAATATAGAGCGAGGCAGAGTTGTGAACTCTGAGAATTTAGTACTTTCAGATACAGTAATTCTCAGATCTCTATGTGAAGGTGAGACATATAAATACCTTGGAATGTCAGAGGCTCTTGGTATTGAGGCAGGGACTGTGAAACAGGCAGTGGAGGAGCGCTTCTTTGGCCGCTTGAAAAAAGTCCTTAATAGTCTTTTATCAGGGGGTAACAAGGTACGTGCCTTTAATGGATGGGTCATGCCCTTACTCATATATACCTTTGGCATTCTAAAGTGGACTCAAACTGAACTGGACGCCTTGGATCGAAAGGTCCGAAAACTGTTGACAACATACCGTATGCATCACCCGCGTTCATCTGTTATGAGATTATACATCCCACGCAAGTGTGGGGGACGTGGTTTTCTGAATGCCAAGAACCTCCACAATCGTGAGGTGTGCAATCTTAGAGATTACTTTCTCAAGATGAGTGTGAGTATGCATAGGGATGTTGTCGCAGTTGATAAGGGTCTTACCCCGCTTGCCTTAGGCAAAGAGAACTGGCGCAAGCCCATAGTATTGAGCATTTCGGATCGCAGGGCTGTGTGGGAGAGTAAGGAGTTACATGGCAGGTTCTACAAGGCGTTAACTAGGCCGGATGTAGATCAAAATGCCTCTGTATCCTGGTTACAATTCGGTGACCTATTTGGGGAAACTGAGGGTTTTGTATGTGCAATTATGGATGAAGTTATCAAGACTAATAACTACCGGAGACACATTATGAAAGATGGTACTCTTGACATATGTCGAGCGTGCCATCGTCCTGGGGAGTCCCTCAGGCATATCGTCTCCGGTTGTTCTTATCTTGCTAACGGCGAGTACTTGCACAGACATAACCAAGTAGCCAGGATAATCCATCAACAACTTGCTCTTCAATACGGTCTTGTAGAAGATGAAATGCCATACTATAGGTATGACCCAGTGTCAGTTCTCGAGAATAGTAGTGCCCTGCTCTACTGGGATCGGTCAATTATCACTGATAGGTATATTGTAGCCAATAGACCTGATATAGTGCTTGTTGACCGATCAGCGCGTCGAGCGATAATTGTCGATATCACAATTCCACATGATGATAATCTGGTGAAGGCGGAAAAAGAAAAATTATCAAAATATTTAGACCTTGCCCACGAGATTACCGCCATGTGGAATGTTGATTCAACGATTGTAGTGCCGATGGTCGTTTCGGTCAATGGTCTCATAGCGAAAAGTTTCGATCAACATCTTAAGAAACTTTCGCTTAATACTTGGATCAAGAGCAAGATACAGAAGGCGGTACTCCTTGAGACGGCACGCATTGTGAGGAGGTTCCTCACTCTGGAGCCCTGACCACTGGCTGCTTGGGTCCCTATCCCGCAGCAAGTGGGACCCATTTATTTTATTGTTTTTAATGATGTTTTTATATTTATATTTGTATAATGTATATTTGTAATCATTTTTAAAAATAATAAGATAAATGTGTTTAAAAATAAATGATAGAAATTTTGATGATAAAAAAACATAAAACACACAAAATATAAACATTTATATGCACGAAGTCACCAAATTTTTTCAGAAAAAAACTTACACGATCTTGTACTACTATTTTTCACTTGAAATAATTTAAGAATAGTAATTTTATTGTACTATGCTTCAAAATAGTTCTTTACTGTATCAAAAAATAGTGCTTTAATTAGAATTAATATAATAAGTTGCAATCAGGATGCATTTGAAGTCATCAAGTACCTTCGGACCATTAACGACCCCCTGGGCATATATGGGTTAACCAATTAACCGACATAAACATGGAATGAAGTATGCGGGCGGCTTGTTCTATGCGTAGTTTACTATGCGACTAGCATTACAATACCAAAGCTGTATTAGATTCAATCTAGTCGTATTATTTGGGTTCCATTAATTGTGTAAGTCTTAGTTCATGCTAAGGAGCTTTAGTTCGCTAATGAATTCATTAATTGAATACAACTTAACCTTTGAAATTATTATTAAGTAAACTCTACCGTTAATGTAATATTATGTTTCTAATCTGGTTAATTGAAATTTGTTTTAAGGAAACTCTTGATTAATTAAATTTCTGAAGTTAATAACAGGATGTGTTATATATACCTACTTATCTGTACTTATCTGTACTAATATTACAAGTTCAAATAAATCGCTGTCTGTTATCTTTTCAGGCATCCTTACTAATAAATGATAATAGCGTTATTGGTTGTTGTTTTTGGTTTTTCCTTCAATCACACAGCAACAGAGCAATGGATTTACGTGATTTTTGGATGGGTATAGTAAAGGACATAAGCAATAGAGATTTTTTTAAACCTAACTCCACGCGGACGAAGTCGGGGACAAAAGCTAGCGATTATATTATAATTAATAATTAAGGATTGAGGATACAAGACCGTTTATTACAAATATTATGTTACTTTGAGAATAGGCGAATTAATAGACACCTACAAGATGCCATTATTATCAGGCTGCGGTTGACTAATATTCTCTGCTTCAAAGCTTGTGTTAGGTGTGTTAGGTATTGGTACGATAATAGTCCAAAGGGTGGGTAGGGGGAGGGGGGGGATCGAACCATTGACCTTTCAATTTTCACCTTTATTCTGTTATTTTTTTATTCAGAAGACAAAAACAGGAAAATTTTGTGCCTACGTTTCATGAACGTTCGGCGGCTACAAATACCTACAATTCTTTTTAATATACTGCCTACGTGCTGTCCCAAACAGTTTTTCGTCTGGCCTACCACAAACGACCTATTTTTGTAAATCAGTGTACTACTTTTGTCAAGCTCCAATTTTTCTCCGATTCAAAGCAAATTAAGGTGAAAGTGGTAAAGGTAACTGTCTGTCTATCTGTCTTTTCGCTTGTTTGCTGCGCTTTGTTATGCTTTCAAGCCTATATCGCTGAAAAAATGTTGATGAATTTCGGTATAAAGATAGATTGGACTTTTTTTTTTATTCGATGACAAGATAGCCCTTGACTGCGATCCCACCTGATGGTAAGCGACGATGCAGTCTAAGATGGTAGCGGGCTAACTTGGAAGGGGTATAGCAGTGTAAATTCAACCCATACCCCTTATCGGTTTCTACACGCCATCGTGCCGGAACGCTAAATCGCTTGGCGGCACGTCTTTGACGGTAGGGTGGTAACCAGCCAATGCCAAAGCCTCCCACCAGAGCAGACCAGAGACAATTTAGAAATTATACATTCCTAAACTGCCCCCGCCGGGAATCGAACCCGAGACCTCCCAGTTATAAGACCACAGCGCTCACCACTGCGCCAGGGAGGTCGTGAAAGAGGGAGGTGGACTTTGCAGAAGGATATAGGTAACCTTTTGTCTTATACATAAAACTTGAAGGGGGTGAAACGGGATGACTAAATCGATTTACTCCATAACTTCGTCAAACCTAAACCGATTTTGTTAATTATTTTATTATTGGAAAACCTGTACCATCGTCTGTGGCAGTCTTCGGGTTATGTAGGTACATAGGCGGCTCGGCCAACTTTCACGTATTACGGAATAATCTCCTTTGAACTAATACGAGTACCTACGACTAACAGCTCGACGTAAGTCGTTTCATATTACTTACGCACTATTATTTTATAAACTGCGTATTATTTTATTATATTGTATTCACTTAACTAAAGCCTGACGGTTAAAGGTGCGGACTGAAAACTGAAAGGTCGCAAGTTCAAGCCCCACCCGTTGCACTATTGTCGTACCCACTCCTAGCACCTGCACAAGCTTTCCGCTTATTTGGAGGGGAGAGGACAATATAAAAGAGTCAGAGAATAAAGGAGAGTTCAGCTTGGCTAATATTCTTTTTAAAAAGAATATTAACCGATTAGAATAGAATTAAAGAGGGTTCATTATAAAAACTTAACTCCACGCGGAAGAAGTCATGGGAAAAATTAACTATAAAAATAATTAAGGATTGGAGAGTGATATTGGCTACCTTTTAAAACCGAAAAACAGATGTTGTCCGCGGGAATTCAATCTTCAAGTGGACAAAATTGTGGGCAAAGCTAGACGTATTGTTCTTTTAATTCACGAGGGCACGTGGCTCATGGTTGTGTGTGTGTCGTATCTGTATAAGTGTGAGCGAGAGCTTGCTCGCACCTGATCGGCTCCTGACAGGCACTCACACTTACGCAATGTGTATGTACACAACGTAACCACAAGTAAAGCGCCTGTAACTTCGTGAGAAAACGTACCTACTATACTAGGAATTGAATAAGTTACATTTCAGTGGAACGGCGTCCGCGGTTTTCCATTGGATTTGTTCCCAACCTTATGGGTCCACAATTTCAATTTGGAGCCCCTCTAGCGTCGTAGTGTTACATAATTCACACTAGCGTAGAATCAATTTCAATGAGATTTATTGAGCACAACGCTGGCCCGGTGGTCGATTGGCGTCCGACGACAGGTACTTAGAATGATTGTGTAAATTCGGTGCACTCTTGTACTGTTTATTTAAATTATTCAATGATAAGATAGTCCTTGACTGCGATCTCACAAAGTGACGATGCAGTGTAAGGTAGCGGACTAACTTGGAAGGGGTATGGCAGCGTAAATTCAGCCCATACCTACTCCTAATCTGTTTCTACACGCCATCGTGCCGGAACGCTAAATCGCTTGGCGGCACGTCTTTAACGCAGGGTGATAGGACGGTGTAGAGTTAGGTTTATATAAGGTTTTATATAAACTTGATGTATGCAAAGTCAAGAAGATAAGAGGCTAGTGCAGGCAAAAAAGATTACCTCTGTTAAACGTTGGTAAATTGAATAATATTGTGAGTTAAATGTAATGTAGATGTCAAATCATAATTTTCCTCAATAGGTAGTTAATTGTCATTTTCTATAACAATATTCATCCTTATTTCTATTATAAATGCGAAATTTTGTTGGTTTGTCCTTCAATCACACCGCAATAAAGCAACGGATCCACGTGATTTTTTTGCATGAGTAGGTATAGTTGAGAACCGAGAGAAGAGTTCCCGCAGGATTTTAAAAACTATATCCACGCGAGCGAAGCCGCGAGCATCAACTAGTTATATAATAAAGAAAAGTTTCGATTCACTCACTCACTGACTAGACTAGATAGATAGATAGAAAATTGTTTACAGCTATACGCACGCTACGCAAAGCAATGCTTAAACCAATAAGACCACCTCGCTTTAAGCGATCTCTCTGTTAAAATAACTCATCAACACCCAGTCCAAACTCTTAGATCTAGGAAGTTGAAATTTTGCACCGATATACCCATTTTAATGTAGACAAAGAATAGGGCCAGATTTCCCGAAATTCCCACGGAATAGAGCAAAAAGAGGATTTCTATTTTCTCCTATGTGGCATTATTTCTGTTACTAAAATTCTTAGAGCTTTTAAATTTGGTAAGATAGCAGGTAATTAAGAAAGTAGGTTGATGTCAAAGATGAAAATAAGGATAAAATTTAGGCCTATAATAAAATAATAACACAGGCCTGCGAAATTTAACTTTTTTTTTCCCCTTTCAATAATTATGTTATTTTTTTAAATATCCAGGCATGGTAAACTAAAATACATCTTTGATTTTTTTCTAGCACGTCGAGATTTTTTTTTATTGATGACATCAGATGACATGCATATTTTAGGTTATTTTAACAAACTTCATGAAAAAAACAAAAATTAACGAATTTAAAATTTAAAAAACCGACAGTATTACTTAAAAATAACGCTAAAGAGACTAAATAAATCAAAAAGAGTTATTATTTCTTTTTCTACTTCCTCCAAAACTACTATTTCATCTTTTTCTCTTATGCTTTCTATCAGGTTTATTTCTCTTCAATATCTGGCAGTAGTCTGCCATCATGTTTTGGTTCCACCTTCCTTGGTATCTGTTCTGAATGACCTTAATATCTTAGTAGAAGCTTTCACCTTTTTCTTTACTTACAGCCCCAAGATTCTTAGGAAAGGGGTCAATTTGAGAATGCAGAAAATGTAACTTTATACTCATATTGCAACCCACTTTATGAAAGTTGCTGAGTAAAATACTCACTATATTGTCATAATTTGGGCTTTTACTGTTTTCTAAAAAAATTTACTACATCTTTAAGTGAATTCCAAGCGTTATCTTTGATTTTATTCAAGATTTTTTCAAAGGTAGCGTCTTGCATGAGCTTCCCTATTTCAGACCCAAGAAAAATACCTTCTTTGACCTTGGAATCCGATAAATGCTTAAAAACACAAAGGTAATTAACACAGGTACCATCTTTAACTAGTGCGTTTAAAAATGGCTTTATAATACCTAAGTTAATATGAAGTGGAGGTAGCAGAATTAAATCACGAAACTATCGTAGCATCCCATTTACCTATGTATGTTTGTTACTCAATCACGTCGCAACGACTGAATCGATTTGGCTGAAATTTGGCACAGAGATAGATAATAGTCTGGAATAACACATAGGCTACTTTTTATTCTGGGAAATAAGAGAGTTCCCGCGGGAATAAAAAACCTTAATCCACGCGAACGAAGTCGCGGGAATCATCTAGTAGTTGATACATATGTATTGTAATATGATTTCAATCACGACAAACAATGACTTATGAGGGTAGGTGAATATTTAAATGTCATCAATGCTACAAGCATGCACTATTATTAAAGAAATTGGAAGTTAACGCTAGTAATGCGCGGTAATACTAAAAAAAATGAAAATTCATTTTCTCAGAAAACTTACGTGATGGAATTTTTTTATTATTTTTTTCGTAGCTTAGTAACTAATACCTACCCAAATTGCTAATTAGTTTTTAAAGGGGAAAACCATCGCAGGCCTGTGTAATTAAGTGAGCAAATGAAAGTGAATGTAAAATTGGCCACACAGTTTGTATAAGCGCGGAAAATTGCGGAAAAGTGAAGGAATCAGCTTAAATTACGAACGAGTCGAGCTCTGTTTGAAGACCATTTAATATTTAATGGTATGAATAATTCTCTCGGCTGCAACAAAATTCAAATCCGTGCAATGTGAGTGGAATTCATTATTTTGGAAACAAGAGTTTGAGAATTGTATTGAGTTTTGGAGTCGCTTGTGTGAAATTAATGCGCATCGTGTAGGTACTCGCTAAAATACTATCCTATTAATATTATTAATGGGAAAGTTTGTGAGGATGGTTGTATGGATGGATGGATGTTTATTACTCTTTCTCGCCACAACGAATGAAACGATTTGGTCAGGCACAGAGCTAATTCTAGTCTGAAATACCACATAGGCTACTTTTTATTCCGAAAAATAAGATAGTTCCCGCGGAAATTAAAAAACCTCAATCCACATGAACGACGTCGCGGGCATCAGCTAATCTAAATATATAAAAGGCAAAGGTGACTGACTGACTGACTGATCTATTAACGCACAGCTCTAACCACTGGGACCGATCGAGCTGAAATTGGCATACAGGTAGCTGTTAGGACGTAGACATCCGCTAAGAAAGGATTTTGGAAAATTTCAACCCCAAGAGGGTTAAATAGGGGGTTAAAAAATCGAATCTTACGTGAGCGAAGCCGCGGGTTAAAGCTAGTAATATTATAAATGCGAAAGTTTGGATACAAAAGTTTTAAGTTCTTTTTTAGGGTTCCGAAAAAAACTTCGGAACCCTTATAGGATCACTTCGTTGTCCGTCTGTCTGTCAGTGTGTCACCACCGTTTTTCTCGAAAACGGCTCATGATACTAAGTCGAAATTTATACTGAATATAAAGTTCAGTGGTCTCTTAGTGTTTTAAGAATATCAAGCTTATAGCTTAACTCAGTGAAAAGTTACAGCTTGAAAACCACGGCTTTCTCATTATTAAAACAAATTAAGGCACATCTTCAAAAATCGTTTTTTTTCCATACCTAATTTTTAGTTTCATAGTAAGTCCCGTTATATTTTACAAACACCAGCCTTAAAATCTTACAAATGACGGAGATTTTGATACCTCTAAACCTCATAATAGTACCTAAAACAGCCAAAAAAACAAAAAAAAAACGATATCTTACTGTGAATTACAATCATTGCAATGCTTACTTTAGTGACGCGTCACGTAGACATATTATAATGGTGCGGCCACACTATGGTAAACTTCAATATCGATCATCTCAACTATTATCGCGGTTATTTCCACCGATATTAAACGCGACAAACTGAGTGCCCACACTTCGTCAACGTCAAAGAAAATTTAATTGGCGATAACGCAATAATTCTGTATTAATTTTTTAATGATGTATTTATTAATTCTGTATTAATTAATTGGCGATAACGCAATGTGAATGCAGCAGCGTCAGCGTCCATCTTGAATCAGGACATATTATCGTCATTATCGGGCATTGAGGTTGACTGTTCAAGTGTAGCCGCTCAATTTTTCGCGTTAAATATTGCCAGAAGCTGCCGCGTTAACTGTGGCAACGTTAACCCTTTAATGTGGATAGCTCCTAAAGGCTCCTAGAATAATAAAATGACTAAAGTGAGAAGACATTATATCAAAATATGTATGTAAGAGCAGGACAAGGCATTGTGTTTCTATTTGGTAGGTACCTATCCATTGACGTATAACATAGCTCCGTCTCTATCTCCTTTAGAGAGCCATCACAGACCAGAAAGAGAGCCATGCTGATGTGAGGCTCTGTCAAGTGTCAAGTTTGTGTTTGGTTTTGTTTCGCGTCGTGTTATGTTATTTTGTATTTAAATCATAATTATTTAATAAAAGTTTCAATCAATTTGGTTTTTAATGTACGGTTTCACTCGAGGTGGATATAAACCTTCTAAAAATACATCAGTTACAACGAGATGAATCCGTTTTCGTGGTTTGGTACTACCTATATGTATATCGACTACAAAGCTGCAAAGGTATTTAACTAAGTTTATTACTGAATGGCTAATACTGTCAATATATTTTAATGTAACAAATGAAGATATTTTCGTTTAAAGATGTTTAGTAACAAGGTACATAGTTGACTCATAATTTAAATAAGTATCTATTGAAAACATAACCTACAAAACAAATACTTATATGTATTTCATTTTATTTATGATTATAAAAATTAAATTAACTGTTTTAGATTCCAAGAAAATGCTGTGTGCCCGAATGCAAACCAAATTACGACAGTGTTGTCAGCATTGAAGGAGCTAAAAGTACATTTTCTTTCCCGAAAGATGCTCATCTCTCTCAATCGTGGTTACGTGCGATTCCACGAAAAGACTGGGTACCTACCTACAAAACACTCAGCTGTATGTAGCAACCATTTTTCAACCCATGAAATCCAGACTGAAGAAATAATTATTGGAAGTGAGCAATTGAAATACCCATGTTTTGGTCGAGGGAGCAATACCTCATATTTTCAATAATCTCATATCATACATGTCGAAGAGTACTCTACCTCCAACAAGCAAGCCCGAAAAAAGGAAAGAACAAGCTGAATAATTTCATGAGGAGCTGGTGTCTAAATTTTTAGAGAGTGACATAATAAAATCATTCGAAGTATAAATTCCAAGAAAAGTTAAAAGAGTCTAAATGGTTATATCAAGTGATACCTAATAAGAGGCTATATTTCTATTTGTTAAATCTTGATATTGAAAGTGATAATGGTGACAGCAATGTGAAAGTAGTTAATAGTGTGTAGTGTGTGTGTTATAGGATGAAAATCTAAGCTTTCAGGTATATGTAAAAGGACAATTAATGCATCATGAAGATTTAAGCTGGATATTACCTAGTGAACTTAAGCTTATAAAATATACTATATTGTTATTATAACAATAGTGAACCAACAAAGTCATTTGACTATTGTCTTGATAGGTCTATTGAGTACTTGAATGAAGCAGTTAATACTGAAAATGATAATTTTGCTGCAGAGCTTGTTCTAGACCAAATGAAATTGCTAAAAAATAAGCAACGTAGATATAGTGTTGAGACGGCTATGCATATAGTATTATTATGTCAATGTTGGTATCGGATTTTTGTAGTGCTGCCAGGGATCCCAACTAATGGGGGTTTCTCCCCAAAAGGGAGTAAACAAGTGTAATGGGATACTTATAGTATAATATACCTAAGTATATAATTAAGTAATTATATATCACTCCCTATTACCACTGTATATATTGTATCAACTATTACCGAAACACAGGCTAATATCCTATTATTCTTTTATTTCTCTCTTGTTATTACTGGTCTATCAATTTCTGTCTCGGTCGGGTCACTACATCACTAAAGGCTATGCCTGAAAATCAGCACTGCAGCCATAACACTGCACCATTATGCTGAGGCAGTAGCCTTTTCAGCTCCAACACGCACCTTTATGTTATAGATTAATGCTGAGATCTATAGAGTGTACTCTGGCTCGGCTCGAACTTGGGTTAGAGTTGAAGCGAGCCACAGAAATATGTTCTGACATAAATCTGTCTCGTTTTGGCTCTGACTTGAGTCTGGGCGGAGTGGGGGTGCAGTCACTTAGTATTACTCAAACTTTGTACCTACTTTTAATTTTTGTGTGAGCTGAATAAATGTTTATTTTTATTTTTTATTTTATAAAATTGGCTGTGAACGAAATTGCCGAACGAAATCAACCAAAAAAACGAGAGTATATAATCAAAGATATATTGTTGTATAGTTCAACCACAGATTTGCATGCTGGGGATGTTTTCAATTTTTCAATTTACATTTGTATGGTATGTACTCGTATTTGTTATACTAAAAATAACAAAATTGTTTCTTTTCAAATGTAAACTTGAAAATTAATTTTTCTTGAAAGAGACTTCTCTACATTGTACCTGGAGACAAAATATGGGTGTCAGACTCAGACTATGAATATTAGATGGAACTAAGTGTAGTTATTGATTTCTCTGCTTTTACATTAATGCCCAAGTAAAGGAGTGTAATGTTTGTAAGGAGTATAATGTTGAGGATTTATGTATGCATATGAATTTCTTTATTCCACCATAACTTCTAAATGCCTGAACAGATTTGTGATATTAATTATTGTTTCTGCGAGCAGTGTGTGTGATATTTTGAAACATGAAAAAGTCAGGGACATAAAGAAGGAAAAGTGTAAAAATTAGAATATCCAGTTTTACATGCCAGTAATAAATAATTATTATTAATAAAAATAAATAATTAACTTGATAAACGTTTTGTTTTCTTTATGTATCCTTAGTAAATATTAAGTATGTTAATAGCCATTTTAAGCTATAGGAACTCTGCATTAAAACTGCGCGCTTAAGCTGGTCATCTAGTAGATACCTACCTAATTTCCATAATCCACACAAGGTTCGGAACCCTCAGAACGCGAGTATAACTCGCACTTGACCGGTTATTTATTATTATAATAATATTATTATGGTATAATTTGAAAAAAAAAAAAAAGGTTTTATTCATCATAAGGTGCAAGGTGTTAGGTGCTAGAATAGTGTTTAAATTGCAACATAATTTTAAGAAAAGAGCCATAAAACATTAGTTTTCGCCTCGTTAACAGAGCAACGTTTGGTATAATTTAATCTAATTTAATGTAACAGATTCGTGGTAAAGTTAACGCGAAATATGTCGAGGTAACTTAAGCTGTGAAGCTAATTTTCCGGTACCTAGTAAGATCCTGTAGGTATGCTTTGAAACATTCTTGACGAAACATTAGAGATATATTCAGAAGGAGCAAAATCTTGGTTAAAGTTATATAACACGGAACTACCCTATTCTTATAACCAATTTTTTTTTTCTTAGGTATCCGAAATAGACTTGCACTTGACTACAATCAGTGCTGGATAGAACTGATGAGGCCTAGAAAATGCCTATTCACTCTTGCCTTGAAAATACTTAAATTATAGGTAGCAGGAAACACAGATGCTGGAAGAGTGTTCCACACCGTAGCGGTTCTTATCAGAAACGTTTTAAAGCGTTTCGTTCGAGTAGGTTGGATTTCTACCACATAAGGATGCCAACGTTCACGACTTCTCGCAGTTCTGTAGTAAAAAGGTGAAGGAGGTACTAGGTAGTAAAGTTCCTGAGCGCGATAATAATTTGACCAAGCTATAATTTAAAATTAAAAATCCACACGTGGTTTGGCAGGCTTCACACACCTTTGAGGATATTATGGTGAACTCTTGGACATGCAGGTTTCCTCATGACTCCAGACGGGTCCAGTAGGATTAGTATAAGATTTAATTCGATTAATCGTATTCGTATTCGATGACATTAGCGTCAAAGTAAAATGAACCATAATTGTATTGATTTAAGGTCACAAATTCAGTACTCGTACTGAGCGTATCGAGCGTAGAATGCATAAACAAAATTGATCTCTAATTCAATATAGTGATGGTTCATTTTACTTGGACGCTAATATCATCGAATACGAATCCTGGACAGCCTGAAAGGGAGGCGGAAGTCTTAACGACTAAGTTGTAAAGGATATGGAATGGAAAAAGCAGCGGTCTAACTACTGTAGCACTTTATACAAACTGTCACGCCATATTTCCGAAGCCAACAATAACAAATCTTTAGCAAAGGCTTCTTCGAAATAACCCGAGTGCGGTCTACGATAACTTAGTTACGAACTTCTATGTACTTAGGGAACTATGTAGTGTTAAAGTAAAGGGATAAGCAAGTTATGACAACTTTCTGTGGCTTAGTGGAACGCACTACTTTTGCCCGGCCCTTTGGTTTGCGGTATATATTTTAAACCGACTTCCAAACAGGAGGAGGTTATCAATTCGGCCGGTATCTTTGTTTTATAACTAGTTTCTATCCGAGATTTTATCCGCGTGAAAATAGTTTTTTATATATCCTGGAGGAGCTCTCTGCTTTTGCGGGATAACAGCTAGTCTATGACAATTTACAATTCTTTAAACTACACCAATGCAAAAAATTCAATTCCGGATTGCAGTGTAATTGAGGGACAAACCAACAAGCAACCACATTTTCGCATTTGTAATATTAGTATTAATAAGAAAGGATAGACTGTTCCCATGGTGCTTACATTTGCCCACTTGTGTACCATAATATCTCGTACAGTTAGTTGCTAGGGTTTCCTTAAGATAAGCTTGTGTTTGAAATTCGGTTGGAAGAACATTATTGTTTGTCGTTTGAACATTGACCATTAACATTAATTGTACCGAGTTGAGGTCTTTAAACTAATACGTTACAGACGAGAAGCATAAGTGCGAGTTTGCACGACTCGACAACGTTAATAGTATATACTGAGCATGGAAACTTCGTCTCGTTTGGCGATGCGTATGGAAACGTCCTCGTACCGCCAAACCCCGCACCGCCAAAGTTTGGAATGCTCTTTCATGTTTCATTTTTTGCACTGACTTTAACTTGGGTACTCTTAGCGTCGAGTACTTATGTTATTTTTTCAGTAAATATTTCCAATTGTACAAGTGCTCCACTTGAGGCGCTAACTGTGATAAATGTTTTTTTTTTCATAAGTCTCAATTCATGAGACGCCATTATCCTCCGATATATGTCGGAGTTATTGTTAGGCTTTTTTATATGATTACTAGACGATGCCCGCGACTTCGCCCGTGTGGATTAAGGTTTTTTTATTCCCGCGGAAACTCATCAATTTTCCGTGATAAACTTTAGCCTGTTTTAATCCTGGGTATGCGCTATCTCCATTCTAAATTTCAGCTAAATCGGTTCATTCATTGTGGTGTGAAGAAGTAACAAACATACACACACCCACACACACAGACACACACACATACAAACATTCGCCTTTATAATATTAGTGTGATTATTTATTTATTTTTGTTGTGTCGTATAATATACTATATGTTATAGATGTTTGGAGGCACACGAACTTCAAAACGAAGTAGTCCATTTTACGTTGACGTTACAGTGTGTCGATAGTAATGTATAAACTCATACTAACCCTGCTGTACAAGTACAGTATCGGCAAATGTTTGGGCGCATTATTCGCGCAGTTATACAAATGTTGTCTAGGGACAAGCAACGGTCGGCTATCGGCAAGTTCCTGGACCATCTCGTTAAGCTAATGCTTGTAGGTTTGCCAAATGTTTGGACTTCCGGAACATAACCTTTGCGGTTTGTGAGGCCAGTAGAGGATAGACGGTTAACTTTATTACCTTGCTACGAGAGGATATAGCGTTTGGTCTTAATTGTTAGTTGTTGCATTTATCAGTTCTAGGAGAAGTTCTATATTAGACAGCTAAATTACAATACCTTCAAGCAAAAGGTCTTCAAGATTCTTAAGGAAAAAAATTATTATTGTATTACAGATGAAAAAAAATTTAATGTATGTATCTAGTTAATTATTTTAATGTATATTTTCTAGTTTTAAGGTAAAAATTTGTACGCCTCACGGCATGAAGTAGTGATACACAGCAATACCTAAAAGAACTTATACTACCTATTTCAACAAATAAATGGATTTTGATTTTATAGAATAGAGTAGAACATTTTTTTATTCACCATAAGTCTCAGATGTATCAAAATAATAATTTTTTAACCCCCGACAGAAAAAGAGGGATGTTGTAAGTTTGACGTGTGTATCTGTGTGTCTGTCTGTCCCCTCGCAGCTCCCTAACGAATGGACCGATGTGACGAATTTTTTATATGAAAGCTAAAGTGATCGAGATGGATATTAGCTGTAATTTATGAAGGTCTGCTCAGGTGTTTCAAGGTCACCAGCTTATTTCTTACTCAATTAAAGGGTCTTATAAACTTTCACTGTTCTATATTCAGATGTCAGGTATAGTCTGGCCATAGGTTTAGATAATATTGTGTTATACATAAAAATTAAAATATCTTTAAATGAAAACTTAATGGAAAATTTTTTAGACCAGCCTCTAGACCATTAATATTGATTTGAAATAATTTTAGCGTAGAGTGACTGTGTTTGATTTAGAAATTTAAATTTCAAAACCTCCCTTGTCGGAAATCGAACACGGCACCTTTTTCAGTCCTGCTACCGAGTACCTAGACGTTCTCAAAACAATTGAGTGTATACGCGACTAACTAGTTCGGCACTAGTTATTATCAATGTTAGGAGAGTGTATTTTAGTTTGCAATTTAACTTATGCTTTTGTCCCGTTGTGCACTTGTTAATTCATTCAAACTTCATCGAAGCACAAGTAAGCGGTCATTATAACTTATCGTTAAACTAGCGACCTGCCCCGACTTCGCATGGGTGTAATGCTGATACTAAATATACTACAGAATGTCTTTATATACAACGTTCACAGATCTATATTAAATACACAATGTATTTTAGGCACTTAATTGGATAAGGATTAATGCTGTATTGCTTAAAATCGCTTCGTAAATAAGCCATTATTTCTCGTAAAAAGTAAAGGATAAAAAATGGTTATTGTGGGTTATCCCTAAGAGATAGACATATACCATCGCAGACTTTTTTGTAGACCTTTTTGAGGTGTACAATACTGGAGTACATTATTTTGATAAATGGACGATTTGGACGAAAACCATCCAGCTAAATGCCAATTAGGTTTTATAAAGGTCAGTTTAAAAATCGAAAATAAAAATTGGTAGTTTTGTATAGGAGTCACTGCTTCGGATAACCTTTAACAGATGGCGGGAGCAAAGCCGCGGGTAAAAGCTAGCGTGTAATAAAACTTTCCCACACAACCTGAAAATTTAAACCTGCGAACGTACAACTTAAAAGCATCTTTACTAAGTCCAAACTGCTTTTAGTGTCATAACACTTTAAAATGTAGATTGTCTAGAATATATATGGAGTGTGGCGAAGTGGGCACTTGTAGAAATGTTATACTGCTGAAACTAAGTTAGGTTTTAATGTAACGGGACGGGCAATTTACAGCAAACATGATACATTTCGTTTGCAGCGAGCGGTGTTTATTTTATCTTGGGTTGTGGTTAACCAATTTTAATGTAACTTACTGACACATTCAGAGATATTCATTGAATTATATTTAGGGCCTGTTTCACCGATGAATAAAGTTGACGTTTTGACAGTTTTTGTATGGGCAATCTGTCGAAACGTCAAATTTATCCGTCGTCGATTAAAGTTTACTTGAAGGCAGTAAAGCAGGTCCTTTAAGAGTCATTATGAAATCTATTAATCATCGATATATTCATTCGCTGCTATTAATGAATTTTCATTTCTATGTAGCCAATATCACCGCGTAACGTTTAACCGAGGTGTAAAATTGACGCTCTGACAGTTTTTGTATTGAAAATCTGTGAAAACATCAAAAATATTCGACGATTAAAAGTTACTTTGCAATCGTGAAATTAGCACTAAATATTTTTAAGGACAGTTTTTAGGGTTCCGTAGCCAAAATGGGACCCTTTGGCTACCGCCCTACTTCACCCTATTACTAATAGCCTCCGCTGTTCGTCCATCCGTCTGTCAGCGAGCAATAGAATAGAATAGAATATTTTTTTATTCAAATAAACTTTTACAAAGTACTTTCGAATCGTCAAGTGAATCTACCACTGGTTCAGAATTCCATTCTCGCAAGAATCGGAATTAATAGGTATATAATAATTGAAATTTTCAAAGAGTCTGTATTTCTATTGCCTCTATAACAACAAATAATTAAAAAAGTATAAAAAAAGAGGTCTCCGTACAATAAACTTTTGGTGTTGCTCGATCTTAATAATAGCTGGTATTCTACTAATATATATATTATACATTATATATAGTAAAAAATAATATTATAAATGTGAAAGTGTGGATGTTTGGATGTTTGGATGTTTGTTACTCAAACACACTGCAACGGTTCAACAGATTTGGCTGAAATTTGGCACAGAGATAGATTATAGTCTGGAATAACACATAGGCTACTTTTATCCTGAAAAATAAGAGAGTTCCCGCGGGAATTAAAAAACCTTAATCCACGTGATCGAAGTCGCGGGAATCAACTAGTATTAAATATTTTAACCCTTTTACGTTGTACGGAACCCTTCGTGTGCGGGTACGGCTCGCATTTGGGAGGTTTCTCTAGTTTTCGAACTGGATTTTAATGAAAATCTTAAATCATGAATAGATTTCCATGAAGCTACAGTTTTGCTCGTAGGCCGTAGGGGTTGTATTGTTATCATAAAAGGTCTCCTCAAATAGTTTTATTTGCTTAGCAATTGACGACTTACAGCCGTACCTTCTATAAAGCCCCTCTCACAATCATTAACTAACACATTCCACTCGTAGCTAACAATAACTTAGTTACTAACTTGTGTGTGTTTAGGAAACAATGTGTTCCAAGTTTAGGGTCAAGTTTAAGTTAAGTTAGTTCATTAATGTAATGCGATTCTAATGTAAGTTCTAATTTTGGGCCCTTCGTTACTGTGTAGAAAATGAAAATGCCCAATCTTATTAAATTACAAGCTTTTGCCTGCGACTTCTTCCGAGTTTTTACTGTCTATACCCATGTAAGTATTCGTAATCATGTCCATCAAAGGATCAACAAGTGTGTAAAGACACACTTTTATATTATAAATGCGAAAATGTGTGTTTGTTGGTTGGTTCCTATATTCAATCTATCTACAATCTGTCGATAAACTTATGGATAAACGATAAGTTGCTAGATAACTACCAGGCAACAGGCGAAAAAGTCCATACAATTTACTAGGTACTAGGCAGCTTATCAACAGATTAAGGCTTGATTGAATAATATAGGAACCAGGCGCTAGTCGTATTAAAAAATCTTACGGCCGTTTACAATAACCTATCCGAGGTTAGGGTTAGATTGCTACCCCGATAATCAGTAAGGGCTTATTCTTCCGTTTTCCATTTATTATTCAATTATAAAATATAAAAATTACAGTGAAATATCGAGTATCTAACCACAGCTACCGACCGAATTTAACAGATCACGAATCACTTTATTAAAGATAATAAATAATGTCCTCCCGACCGAATCCGGCCACGGCGGCCAATCTCCACAGAGATTAGCCATCTGCGCAAAAGATATTATAGTGCACAAGTGTGTGCGCAAACACAGGTACACTCTCTATTCCCTCACTCTCATAGTGCGATGGGACGGAAATCCGACACGACCGGAGAGAGATCAGGCGCAGGACCGACAGTTTACGTGCTATTTACTAGAGATAGTTCTGTTGGAAAGTAGATTGAAACGCAAGTAACCACGATGTGTATGAACATTCCTAGATCTAGTAGGCTATCCGTCCTCCCGACGACAGATAACTAGATTAGGTGGAAAACGCTATCTACGGATAGGTAATTGAAAAGGAAGTAAGGATAAAAGGATAGATTTGTCTACTTTTAGAAACTGAAATGACGGATAGGTTATTGAAAACGATCGTTAGGTGAAGATATTATCTCCTAAGAAATTTTTACACCGGAAATTTAAAACTAGTTCTAAAAAGTCGTTTATACTAAGACACTTTAAAGTTGAAAACGTTCGTGGGCATTATACTTGGGGCTGGAAAGTTTTATCTCACGTAAGACCAACTTTAATGCAGGGACGCGTTTTGAGCCAAAATTACCGTCGTGAATACAAATTTTTATGAAAAATCCGCGGTATGTAATTAGCATCGTGCATAGGAAAAGTTGTTTCATGTGATGAATTTAATTTTAGGGTTTTGAATAGTAATTTTACTAACTTACTTGTTACTTGGGTACCTTTAAATCAAATTGAATAGGCATCTTTAAGGCAAGCGCACTCCTTCTAAGGCTGCATCTTCACTTACCATCAGGTGAGATTGTATAGCATTAGTCTATACACTAAAAAAAACTATAAATAGACAATGAAAATATTTGTGCGAAATGTAAAAGTAGATGTTGGTATGAAGAGACCTATGCCCAGAACCCGAAAGTCAACAATACGTGCTGGGATCGAACCCATACCCTAGAAATTAAGGTTACAGTCTTAGCCACTAGGCTATCACCGTTGCCTTCCACTAGTATAGTAGTAAAATAGGTAATACTAGCTTTTGCCCCCGCGACTTCGTCCGCGTGGAATTAGGTATTGGGATGGAATTTTCAAAAACTGTGACACACGTACTTCTTTATTTTTAACTGAAAGCTCAAATACCAACTTTGATGGAAACAGCTTGAAAAATGATGGAGTTTCATATAAACTTCCATCCCCTATTTAAACCCCTTAGGGGTGGAATTTCCAATAATCCTTTCTTAGTGTGTGCGCCTACGTCATAAAAGGAACCAACTGTAAAAATTTCAAGTTTCTAACTTCAGTAGTTTAGGCTGTGCGTTGATATCTCAGTCAGTCAGTCAGTCAGGACTTTGAATTTTATATATATAGATCTCTAATTCAAGTCCTAAGCAATCCATTCCTAACTCAGTCCCCAAGCGTTCTCGTCCTAAATTACGTCTGCTGGACAAAGTTCTAAATCGTGCGTATCAATAACTTTACCAATTGATGAGCTAAGTTTGCGAAATTGATTAAACATCTCGCATCTGCTCCCAACGTTTGAATAGCCCATGGTTAGGGCTTGAAAGGATCGTTTGGGGTATTGTTATTAGATTTATGTTGATTGTTGGCCTATCTTCTTAATTATATCTTTACTTTATCTTCGGTGCTTCAGTTTGATTCGGATTTATGATCACTTTAATTACCGTTTATGTTATAGCTGAGCGTAAATGTCTCATTTATTTCATAATTAACAGTAACAGCCTAGAGGTTAGGAATTCGAGGATCACGGGTTCTATTCCGGCACGCACTGAGTTGTAGGATTTATATGTGCACTAGCTTTTGCCCCCGCGACTTCATCCGCGTGGAATTAGATTTTGGGGTGGAATTTTCAAAAACTGTGATACACGTACTTCTTTATTTTTAACTGAAAGCTCAAATACCAACTTTGATGGAAACAGCTTGAAAAATGACGGAGTTTCATATAAACTTCCATCCCTTTTTTTTTTTAAATTTTTTATTGAAGTGTTAACCTACATTAAAATCTATTAACTTCCATCCCCTATTTAAACCCCTTAGGGGTGGAATTTTCAATAATCCTTTCTTAGTGTGCGCCGTCGTCATAAAAGGAACCAACTGTAAAAATTTCAAGTTTCTAACTTCAGTAGTTTAGGCTGTGCGTTGATATCTCAGTCAGTCAGTCAGTCAGGACTTTGAATTTTATATGTATAGATTTAAGCGCGCGTAATGGTAAATCTTCAGATGCAGTAGATCAAGTCTTCAGCGGTAGATCACGTTTTAATTATCTGAAAAAGAAAAACAGGCAAAAATTACATCATATTTCTAAGTGTCGATACTGAGTAGAAACATAAAATAATTTTGTTCAACAACAAAATATCGCAACGTTAGGTCTAAACTTTTAACTAATTTCCATTAATTTTCAATGTGGTGCATATTACAGAGCCAAAATATTTATATAAAATTCCTATACATATTACTAAGAGACGATACAGCCATTAAAAAAATTGAATATCTTACGAGTTATTGGAATACGAGTACAATGATGTATTTGGCGCTACGCGACGCTACCATCTGTGACGTTTCACACGAGGTTTCGGGTACGTTTTATTTCATATATCGCCGGGATTTTTTTCTGGTATTCTGCGCACTGTTAAGATCATTCCACTTTACTATACTATACGTTGGGGAAAATTTTGTGCTCGATCATTAAAAGATACCAAAACTCACGATTATTATTTGCAAATTGTAATTTACTAATTGATGGACCAAGTTTACCAGTACGATTAAATATCTCATTTCAAAAAAAATAATCATTTTCGTTGGCATTTGAACAATTTACCGTTACTCCGTATTAATTGGGTGAACTTCGGTTACGTAAGTCCGGTTAGGTATGAATTGAAATTAAATTTATAGTTTAATCAACCAGGGACTGAATTAGACGGATTGAGAGGACTGGCATAACTAGTAATGGAATGGATTTGATGGAATATGGAAAGGCAATGATTTTTTTACCTACAACGAACTGATTATTTTAATTTTTGACAATTTAGATAGGTCTGTTAGGTCTGTTTTTTTTGTTTCCAACCCGAAAACCATGCTGGCGAAGTCTGAATATCAGTGGGTAGGTATAAAAACATTTGAAGAGCTAAACCTTCGACCCCTCCCCCAAGGCTTTAGCAGTGCAATACGATAAAGTAAATCTCCAATCCCAGCCATACCGTATTGTATCGAGGCTATCGCGGCGGACATCTCAATTTACTGCAAATGATTTATACTTTTTAAAGCTAGGACCTTTTTTTTTTATATATATTTTTAGCGAGCAAACGAGCAGGTGGGTCACCTGATGTTAAGTGATTACCGCCGCCCATGAACACTTGTAGCACCAGAGGCACCACCAATGCGTTGCCGGCCTTTCAGGAATTTGTTGGTCCGCCCCTTGAATAACCCCATGTTGTAATTCAGTGGAAACACCGTCGCAGGAAGTTGGTTCCACAGTTTCAAAGTACGTGGAAAAAAGGATCCGGAACATCGGATGGTCGAAGTGCTCCAGGCACCCAGGTGATGAGGGTGAAATTGTTTGTGACCTACGAATAAAAATAAGTAAGGAAGTCTAATTCAGAACAAAATCCACTCAAAAATGGTCCTACTTCAAACCAAAACGACGTATGATTCATACGAATCATACGAATCACTTCCGAGGTTACAGATAGACATGCTTGGTGCTTGGTTCAAATTCAGAACGAAAGCAGGGATTGGTTCGCGCGCGTGCTGCTATGTTCGCTATGACAGCTGAGTCATTGGAAGATGTTATAAAAATTTGACGTGCAAGAAAAATGACCAACTGTTGACGTGCTATATTTGTTTATAATCTCCGCCTCTAACGGCTAAATTTTAATCTCCACCCACTGCGGCTCAGTTTTTGTTGGGGTCATTTTTTTAACGCAGTTAGACTTCCTTACTTATTATTTATTCGTAGGCTAGGAGAGACATAATATAAACGTAAAAATTCTTTTTACAAAACCGACTTCAAACGCCACTACAAAGTATATCAATTGTGCCTATAGAAGAGTTCCCTCGATTTCTCCAGGACCCCATCTTCAGATCCTGACCTGATGACAATGGGATCACCTGGAAAGTATACCCTTTCATACAAAAGAAGAATTTTCTAAATCGGTTCTAAGGCGGCTTTGAGTAATCGGGGTACATACAAAAAGATTCCAACGAATTGAGAACCTTCTCCTTTCTTTGAAATCGGTTGAAAAGCATTGTGTCTGCCCTTGTCATAAGAGATGATAACGAGGTCCCGGGTTCGATTCCTGGGTCGGGCCATAAAATGTATCTGTTGAGTTTTTCTCTCAAGAAATTCTCAGTGCTAGCCCAGAGTTAGGAAGTTGGCGGTTAGTCACCCCCGTGCCTCGGAGAGCACGTAGCTGTCGGACTTGCGCCTGATCTATCTCCGGTCGTGTCGTATTTCCGTCCGTTCGGACTGTGAGAGTAAGGGAATAGAGAATGTAGTGTTTGCGCATACCCTTGTGCACTTTAATAACTTCCGCTTTACTTAACTTTAAATTTTCAAGTGATTTCGAAAAAAACTTGCGAAATTGCGTCTTAAATGTGTTAATGGCCTAAAGTAGTAATTGTTCGGAACAATTTAAGTTTAATGACATAATAAAATGCAAGCACTGATTGAACAAATAATAAAAGTGTTTTATACATAAAATGGAGTAAGGTATTACGTATGCAGCTGATGCGTATAAAAAAGGAGTAATTGTAGCGCATAATTATAATAATACGTGATATTACGTTGAGAATACGTGCACCGACATAATAGCGGCTGGAGTGCTCTACGTGATGAGGCTAGCATTGGCAATGCTTCATCTCTTTAAGTAGCTGCTTATTGTATTCGATATCAGTTAAAATTTCATCGTATTTTGCTGTACCAAAGTTATAATAAAAATAATGTCCTCCCGACCGAATCCGGCCACGGCGGCCGATCTCCACAGAGATCAGCCATCTGTGCGGAAGTTATCATGGTGCACAAGTGTGTGCGCAAACACAGGTGCACTCTCTACGTTCCCTCAAATATGGTTGAGCGAAGCAATGGCTGGATCATGCGTCGTGCTCGTGAACGGGTGCCACCAACGGGAATGGGTCTGCTTTCTGTCTACTCTTCTTAACATGCATTGAATTGTATTTATTTGTATTTTTATTGTATTAACTTTGACTTAGGAAACTTCATCGTGGAAGCACTGTATACATAGCATAGTTTCATTAACTATTTTAAATAAATTTTTTTTTTGAAAAGAGCAACCGCCGTGTTTTTTGCTGGCTCTTCTCGGCAGGAAAGGCATTCCAAACCTGTGGTAGATTCATTGACAATTCAAAAGTGCTTGTAATAGTTTATTTGAATAAAAAATATTTCTATTTCTATTTCTATTCCCTCACTCTCATAGTCCGACGGGACGGAAAGTCCGACACGACCGGAAAGAGATCAGGCGCAGGATCGACGGCTTTACTTACGTGCTCTCCGAGGCACGGGGGTGACTCACCACCGATTTCCTAACTCCGGGCTAGTACTGAAAATTTCTTAACAGAAAACCGTATGATATAGTATATGTATAAAAAGAGGTGGATATGTTACAAGCGTGCGGTGAATGAAGCGCGTATAATGGCAGATATTTGTCGTGATTTGTCATGTCATTTAACAATGAAGTACTCTATTACACTCTTCGTCGTTCGGAACAATTTTTTCGCTTGTTTTGTGAGTAGGTATATAAGTCATCCCTAGAAAACCCAATACAATTTTTGGCCCGACCTGATATAGGTATAGATAGATAAGTGTGCAGTGAACCTCAATTTAAATAAAAATAGCGCTTAATCCATACACATACGCTGTCTACTTCAATTTCAATATGGCTATAGCGCTGTCGGCGCGGGTAAATTCAGATTTTTGCCGCAACTGGATTTCGCGCTATGGTCGAAGCAGGCTTTGCACTGAGCCAGAGATTTGGAGCAGCCCTAACTGTATATTGAACTGTTGGCTGCCCCGCTCACAGCTGAAACTATTTGCTGTTGTATTAGCTGAAATCCATGACTTTATTGTTCCCCTTTTTTTAAATTCCCGTGGAAACTCTTTGATTTCCCGGTAAAAAAATGTTATTTCCTGATGGAGAACTTGGATATACTTTGGAGAGTGCGCTTAGGAACTTCACAATCTAGTTCCTCCTTCACCTTTTCACCACAGAACTGCGAGAAGTCGTAAGCGTTGGCATCCTTATGTGGTAGAAATTCAACGTACTCGAACGAAACGCTTCAATTCAACGTTTCTAATAAGAACCGCTAGGGTGCGGAACACTCTTCCAGCATCCGCGTGTTTCCTGCCACTTATAATTTGAGTACCTTCAAGGCAAAAGTGAATAGGCATTTTCTAGGCAAGCGCGCTCCAACCTAGACCTTATCAGTGCTATCCAGTACTAATTGTCGTCAAGCGCAAGCCTGTTTCGGATAAAAATAATAAAAAAAATAATAAATAATAATGGAGGCTATTTCTGTGAATATCTTTGAAAATTTCTGGTAACTCTCTACCTTTTACGGTTTTTGAGATACAGCCCGCTGACTGACGGACAGACGGACAGCGTAGGCTTAGTAATAGTTGTAGTTTTTAGTAGACGCCTGTGAAAGTCCATGCAAAAGATTTTAATCCAGCAGTGGACGTCTATCGTTTCATAAAGAACTTGTAATTCTAGCCCTTTTAGATGAAAAGGAGCAAAAAAGTTTTTATAAAGAAACATTATTTCGAAACCTAAATCCAGGCGGATGAAGTCATGAATTTATAAATAGATACTCACAAATTCCCTTTATTCAGTAGGAACAACAGAATAACCTTAGTTTTTCCCATTTTGCGGCGTATCTAAAAAAGAGTTTCCTATTTGTTCAGATAAAAATTTGCTCCTGACAAATAAATCTTTCAACAATGTTACTCGGGATAAATTGTGAACAAAACTTCAAAGATAGTTTTTAGACGGTCGTGTCGTGAACGCTTAGCTTGAAGAGTTCTTCGAGCAATACGCCTAAGACGATGTTCTCGAAACTTAACATCTGCAATTTTGTATGACATTTTTAAAAATATAACAAATTCACTCACTCACCTGCAAAGTGTAAATCCGCTTTTTTGACATTAAATTTTTTTTTATTTAGCGATTTTTTTTTAATTTTTTCTAAGTAATCAACAGCGTTTGTACAACTTAATATTTAATCGTGGTATTCACAATATTCGCGCATGTGTGTGGGTGTGTTTATGTGTGTTTTGTGCGTGTGTGTGTGTTTTAATAGCGGCACCACATATAAATATTATGCTCTTATTCGCAGCATATCGTCGGGGATAGTGCAAATCTGGTAACTAGCATTAGTATCTATTTTCATACATTTGTGGTCAAATCAAATCCGCAAAAAATAGTCCGCAGTAAATAGTGTCGTAGCGACTAAATTAATCACTTTAAAAGATATTTATTTTTATCAATACATAGAACATATGAATTAATAATCTCTGTGTAAAAATTAGCCCAATAGCCGTAGAAATAAGAAATTTATAAAGTTTTAAAGATTCCCCTGTAAAACTGTGACTAGTGTAGATCCGCGGTTTTTACTAATGGTACATACGCGGTTTTGCACTATCCCCGACGATATCACAAGAAAATGCACATCACAAAATAAATTTTATACTCATGAGTCATGTTAATATCACAGACATCTTCCTATACAAGGCCAAGTGGTCTAGTAATTTGTCAGAGGATAAAGTAGCGTAATAGCAACTTCCTCTCAAAGGCAGTGTGATATCTTTTTGTAAAGTATCAACAGTGGTATTTCACATGCCAGCCTTGCCGAGGTGAATATAAAACTTCTTTCCAAACTTGGATATAGGACTCCTTTGGGAGTTAAAACTGTTACTGAGGCCGTGTCGCAAAAAATTGTAATCATATTTTATCTTTTTACGTTTTTTGCACTCGCAGAATGTTTTATTTTTGTCTGTGGCATCTGAACAAAGGGAGATTTGTTTGGATGTCATAGACATCCTTTCCTTTTTAACTAACTGAAAAATAAATATTTTTTCTGTTGTATATGCTACGCGCTATCTTCATTGGCTGTGAAGTGATTTTAATGATTCTTTTTTTATTGAATTGATTATATCTTGATGGTAAGGATCATGTAATTTTAATTTCATTTCATTTCATTTCATTTTATTCATTTTATATAATTTCATTTTATGATATACTAGCTGCTATCCGCGACTTCGTTCGCGTGGTTTTTTAATCCCGCGGACATAACTAAGAGAATTCTTAGTTTGCTAGATAAAATAAGAGATAAGTAGCCTATGTGCTATTCCAGTCTATAATCTATCTCTATGCCAAATTTCAGCCAAATCGGTTCAGTCGTTGCAACGTGATTGAGTAACAAACATACAAACTTTCGCATTTATAATAATAAAATAATACGACAATAGGAATAGGATTAGCTTAATCAGACTAAGTTGTTCAAAATCACGGACTTTATCTATTATATTTATTTGTTTGATACCTAATCATATCATGGTAAGCAAACTCTTTGATATATAATTACTTTTTACAAAAAATTAAACCGACGAAAGAAGGAACTAAAAAGGAAAAATAAAATATAAATCTTTTTAGTCTTACCAACTAACTCCTAAGTAATTATTTTTTAATTTTTAGTGGCAAATATTTTTTTTGAAGCATAATATTATTTAATAAAAAAAGAATCATAGATAACGGATAACCCAGTACAAAGTTGTGTATGATAGAATCGGTTAACAGGTAAATCTTGTGTGTGAAATTTATTTTTCTTTAAGTGGGACCAACTTCGAGGTAAACGCTATCCATCATAAAAAGAATCATCAAAATCGGACGACTCTACGAAAAGTTATGCGTGGTCATACATAAAAAAATATACGCGACGAATTGAGAACCTCCTTCTTTTTTTTCGTCGGTTAAAAACTTCTAAGCTAAAAATCTTTAGTTTTCATTCAGACCTAGGCTGGGATAACATAATGAAGCATAGCGTCTCTTTCATTACTATTCAAGTCTCAGCTCACAACAAATTCAAGAAGAGTTGTGGTTCTAAAAGTATCTTTATAACAGCGCATATACTCAAAGCCCTGTTTTATTCGTGCTACGTGACTGGATATCATTTCTCTATACGATTTGAGCAATATGTTTAAATTTTACGAATCACGGATTTTTCATAATATTATTTGCTTCGATCAAAAGTTTACTCGATTCGACGTTTTATTTATTTATTTCATTAATTTTATCCAAATATAATTTATTTATTTATATTCATTTATGCTTACTAATATCTACTAGCTAGAGAGAAGCCACTGTAAGAATACCTATTTCTTTCCCGCGCTTAAACTTCTTAATGTCTGAGCAGGGGCGGATCTTGAATTTGTGGGGCCCCTGGGCTAATACTGCTTAGGGGCCCTACCTAATTACTCAACTAATTGCCATTTTGACAAGAAACTGTTTTCTGTAATGATGTAGGTATATGTAATGTAATATATGTTAAGTACAGGAGTTAAGTTCCGAACAATCATCTGTCAAATTCAAATTTTCATTCGCAACATTTATGAATTAGAGTAGGTTTAGAAAAGCTAAACGTCAAACATTTTCGTTGGAACGAAGTTGCGGAACGAAAACGAACCGTGGTAGGAAATACGCGAAATTTCGATCGATATTTCGTTTTTCGTTGAATTAGAGTAGACCCCCAGTTCGGTTGGGGGCTTTCGGTATTCGCGGGGCCCTGGGCTGCAGCCCAAAAAGCCTTTAAGTAGATCCGCCCCTGTGCCTGAGTGTGACATGCTTCGAGAAAATGAATATTTTATACGGCAGAATAAAAATAAAGCATAAATAAAATACGCGAGTGCACACAGTTTATTCCAGTAAACGAGTCGGCACTCAGAGAACGCAATAGAAATATTAATGAAAACCGTTCGCGAATGACCTTGATACTCGACGAAATGTGCTCGGAGTCTATTTATTTTCACGTCGACTGCCACACTTATCTTGTCCTGATTATGAAACCAAATCAAGCTTTAAATTTTTTAAGAGCTATATTTTATTCGGACCAAACCGAGCTTTAAAACCATATTTTATACAGTCACTATGCTACGGTCTTCGTAATGTTGGGAATTTTTTATATGTCAAGAAAATTATAAGTATGTAAGTTGCTGGTATGGAAAGAGCTTTATTAACCGACTATTACAATACTATTTATTTTCACGTCGACTGCCAAACTTATCTTATCCTGATTATGAAACCAAATCGAGCTTTAAAATTTTTAAGTGCCATATTTTATACAGACACTGTATGCTACAGTCTTCATAATGTTGGGAATTTTTCTATGTCAAGAAAATTATAAGCATAAAAGTTGCTGTTATAGAAAGAGGTTTTGTTATCCGACTAATACAATACTATTTATTTTTACGTCGACTGCGACACTTACCTTGTCCTGATTATGAAACCAAATCGAGCTTTAAATTTTTAACACCTATATTTTATACAGATTCAATGCTACGGTGATTTTTTTAATTATAAGCATAAAAGTTGTTGCCATGGAAAGAGCTTTTTAAATAGAGTACGAAAAGCCAAAAGGAAGGATTATTTATTATGAATTAGGAGTCTATATATATGACTATTTGCGAATGTTCCACGGTAGCGGGATTTTCCAGGATAAAAAGTAGACTAACTATGTCGCTCTCCAGGTCGTTAAATGTACCTACCCATGCAAAAAATTACGTCGAACCGTTGCTCCGTAATTGAAGGACAAACCAACATACAAACACACTTTAGCATTTATAATTTTAAAATAACCTGACACGGGACTCCTCTCACCGCTAGATGGCGTTGATAAAAAATGCTATGCAATAGCTTTACCGTGGCAGTCCCCGAGCGCCTCACGTCTTTTTTTTATATTTGCAACGCATTTATTTAATCCGTCAAAATTTAAATCTGATCAAAAATAATATGTTCACCAAAAATTACCTATACTTACTTGACAGATCCGTGTTTATGTTAATTACATTTAAAACTGATGTTCTAGCAAATAAACAGGGATAGTCCGATAAAACAAGCGAGCAAATGAATATTCATTACACGCAGTGTTCAAATAATAAATGCATTATTAATTAATGAGCCGGCCGATAATTCGACGGCGCTATAACGGATGGCGGTCGCGAATTTTAATCAAAATCGCGATATTAAATTTCTAGTTGAACAATATTTGGATAGTGTAATTTTGATGTAAGTTAATTTAACGTTTCGAGTATTATAATTGAACGAGCGAAGCGAGTTCTCTGAGTCAACTAGGGCGCTTGCCTACTAGACAGAGAAGTGTGTCCGTCTAAATGTCTGTCAGAGCCCTATAACTTCTGAATTACTAAATATTAGAACGTGAAACTTGGTTGAAAATTCAGTTATATCCTGTACTTGAACAACAAATACTAAAATTAGATAAATGTTATAAAGAAACGAAATTATTTAATTTTAATGCGCCATCTATTAGCATTATTGTGAAGCTAATAGCTTCACTATAATACTAATAGATGGCGCTGTGTCAGTAAAACAGTTTTATGTCAACTATTTTTTTTTATTGCGTCTAATGTTAAAAGTTAATTATTACTATATACAGGGCGTCCCACGGCTATGCCACATGGAGGGGAAGTACCTTAAATATTATAGATGGACCATTTTACTGAAAGAAGACTTCATTTTAATTTAAAAAACAATTTAAACTGCATTCATAGATTTTTAAATAATTGCCTGGTTGAACCGGGACTCGAATCCGCTATACGAGAAAAAAAATTAACCTATATCTTTATCATACCGATCGGAAGGCTTCATCATAAGGATTATTTTTTGTTAAATAACATAGTATGAGAAATAAAAGGAAGACCATGAATTTTAGCCTTTGATGTAAAATTTTGTTCAGAAAAATGAAAAGCTGACATTGGCGTATCGTGGTATCGACATACAACTGACATGAACTATTACTAATGAGTACCCACTTGAAAAGTACGCATCATTTCCCGATCCTTACTATCCTTACTAATCCTTACTTATATTACCTATAAATGCGAAAGTGTGTTTGTTTGTTGATTTATTGGTTTGTCCTTCAATCCCGCTGCAATTCGTAGCTCTGTTGCAGCGGGATTGAAGGACATTTTTCTGAACAAAATTTTAAATCAAAGGCTAAAATTCATGGTCTTCCTTTTATTTCTCATGCTATGTTATTTAACAAAAAATAATCCTTATGATGAAGCCTTCCGATCGGTATGATAAAGATACAGGTTAATTTTTTTTCTCGTATAGCGGGTTCGAGTCCCGGTTCAATCAGGCAATTATTTAAAAATCTATGAATGCAGTTTAAATTGTTTTTTAAATTAAAATGAAGTCTTCTTTCAGTAAAATGTTCCATCTACAATATTTAAGGTACTTCCCCTCCATGTGGCATAGCCGTGGGACACCCTGTATAATTAAAACTTTTGGGAATTATGGGATATCGCGAGGTCTCAGTTCGGGGCGAACCACTAGTAATAATTAGTTGATGCTCGCAGCTTCGCTCGCGTGGATTTAGTTTTTAAAAATCCCGCGGGAACTCTTTCATTTTCCGGGATAAAAAGTAGCCTATGTCATTCTCCCGGTCCTCAAGTATACCCATGCAATAAATCACGTCGATCCGTTGCTTTGTTGCAGCATGATTGAAGGACAAACCTACAAACAAACACACTTTCGCATTTATAATATTAGTAAGGAATTAGTAAGGATTTGTAAAATCATATGATTCATATTAAAAAAAATTGAATATTCTACATCTAATGTCGTCCCGATCGAATGGGGTGACGGTGGCGACCTCCTCCGAACGACAGAACCAAATTGGCTGTTTGGCACAGAGATAGTCTGGAATAACACATAGGTTATTTTTTATCCCGGAAAATAAGACAGTTCCCGCGGGAATTAAAAAAGCTCAACCCACCCGAATGAAGTCGCTGGCATCAGCTAGTATTATAAATGCAAAAGTTTGGATTTTTTTTTATTCGATGACAAGATAGCCCTTGACTGCGATCTCACCTGAAGTGACGATGCAGTCTAAGATGTTAGCGGGCTACCTTGGAAGGGGTATAGCAGTGTAAATCGGTTTCTACACGCCATCGTGCCGGAACGCTAAATCGCTTGGCGATACGTCTTTGACGGTAGAGTGGTAACTAGCCACGGCCAAAGCCTCCCACCAGACCAGACCAGAGACAATTTAGAAATTATAAATTCCTAAATTGCCCCCGCCGGGAATCGAACCCGAGACCTCCCATGTACGAGTATGGATGGATGGATGGATGGATGTTTGTTACTCAATCACGCCGCAACGACGGAACTGATTTGGCTGACAGGCAGAGTGATAGTCTGGAATAACACATAGGCTACTTTTAATCCCGGAAAATAATAGAGTTCCCGCGGGAATTAAAAAAACCTCAATCCGCGCGAACGAAGTCGCGGGCATCAGCTAGTTTCATATATAAACTTTCGCCCGCAACTTCTCCCTTTTTTATTTATTCGCTTTAAATTCGAGAACTCGAACCGTACAGAGAATCGTAATAGGTATGTCCAATACCACGTCATTGGTAAATCAAGACGCGTCGACTAGATTGATGAGTGAAAAACGGGCATGAACCGACAAGTTTTCTCCCCCATTTTCGCTTATTCATCGGTCGACTTGTGACTTTGAAAGTTTCGGAGCAAAAATCGAGTTGAGTGATGGGATAATTACACTTTTATGTGCAGTCATCGACGTGAAGCGTTTAGTGGAATTAGAGGTATAGGTTTCGTGTTTTTTTGGCGTGCCCAAGTAGTGATTCATGATGCTTGCAAATTTTTAAGCTTTAATGCTTCTATCGCGGGCCAGCGTGGAGACCGAATCCAGAAATTCCGTAACGAAAATAACCTGACACGGGACTTCTCTACGGTGAGCCGCTAGATGGCGCATTTTTTATCAACGCCATCTAGCGGCCACCGCTAGATGGCGTTGATAAAAAATGCTATGCAATAGCTTTACCGCTGCAGTCCCCGTGAGCCACACGTCTCTTTTTGTTACGTCAGGACTGGCGCACTCCGCATTTTAGTACAAAGCTACAAGTACGTGCACCTCGTCTATGTGGTTAAATTCAGATGTTTGCCGAGCGCCGACCGCGCGGTTTGATATTATAGTGCGTTTCAAATGAGAATAGAACTGTCAAACAGCCATTTTATATTTCTGTCCTGCTCATATGAGGTTTACACTGAGTGAGATAGAAACAGTAAATGGCGGCTCCTCATTCCTATTGTCATTTGAAACACATTGTATTTACGAGCCGCGTCGCTTCGTCCGTTCGTCGCATAGGATACGATACTATACTAAAATGAAGACAAAAGTATATTGCATCGTATTCGGCTGCTTAAACAATCTCACGTTTTTAAACAATATTATTGTTTAAAAAGCAACCCTTGAACTTACCCAAGCAAGTTCATTACGTTTGCATTACTTTAGTTTCAATTTGTATGGACCTTCAGGGCAGTGTTTATAAATATCTTACACGATAAACGAACGGTGTCTTCAAAGGCTCAAGCCACATTAGCGCAGCAGGGCGTCTTTTCACCGCGTACATCGACACTTTCAATACCTACATTGAAGAAACTGAGTCTTGTTCTCATTATGTGAATGGGCCCTTATGCTCTTGTTTAGAAGAATTTAGGTCAGCCACTGTGTCACATTTGGAATGAGTGTTTCCGCTGCCTACAGGCGTTTTTGTATAAAGCATTCTCAGCACCTGAAAAGGCTGTTTACAGAAATAAAATCATTTTGTTTGGCAAGTTCTTGTCCCACCGAAATGTCTCTCTGAAAGACCTCGGTCTATTTGAGAAGATAGTTACTATACTGAGTCATTTTTACTTCTAACGACTTTGGTTGTGTACACATTATATCTGAAATTGTTATATTTTTAACAAGAAAAATGTTTAATAATACATACAAAAAAATCTTTTTAAAAAACCGACTTCAAACGCCACTAAAAGTATAATATTATTTCTGTTTGTACACGTATGTTGAAGTCGGGCGGGCTTTAATAGAAACGATGAAACCGATGCGCGACGCTAGCCCGAAAAGTTATATTCTATGAATCTCTAATTTAATTTGTTAATTCTATTAGACTTCGGATGAACCATCCGTTCCAACTATCAATACCAGCCGTTAACCACTAAACCTATTTGTTAGGCTAGGTAGTTTTAATCTCGGAATATCAAAGAATCTCATTTGAAATAGTTAACGCGGACAACTGCCCGCTGCCATCTTAGACTGCAAGGATAGGATCGCAGTCAATGGCTATCTTGTCAAATAAAATTCTTTATGTAAAAAATCTAAATTTCATTAAAAAAGATATATAAAATGGTGAAAATCTGTATAATGCATGAGTTGTTTAAGTTAAGATTTATTCCGCTCTCCAGAGAGCCCTGAGACACGGCGTGAAATAAATCGAGCTCATGTGTACCCCGCGTGAATTTCACGAGAAGTGGCAAGTGTCAAGGTCTCACGGGCGGAGAGTTTCACGGCTAAGAAAATAAAAGAGAGATTTTCCTACCACAGTCAATCCGTTCTAGTTGTTAGGTTAAAGGCTAAAAATAATAAAGCGACAAAAATGGCGATGGTGAGGTGGAAGAGACAATGTTGAAAGCCTGGTGTCGCGGAACAAAAAGCGGTCAATAAAGAGTCATGGCCATGGTGCATGGCTTGAAACCTTGGAAGAAAACGTAATTTTTTTAAAATCTAAACATATAAAAGGAAAAAGGTGACTGACTGACTGATCAATCAATGCATAGCTCTAACTACTGGACGGATCAGGGCATACAGCTTTTATGACGTAACTATCCGCTAAGAAAGGATTTTTAAATATTCAACCCCTAATGGAGTTTGAAAAAATCGAACGTAACGTGAGCGAAGCCGCCCCTAATTTTATTAATAAAGATAACGCTTCTGCTCCCTTCAATAGTTAACCCAACTACACACTTTACACACACACACACACTTTACAACTTATATTTTACATAAGTTAATAACCATTTTAACTCAGCACCGCATTCGTAAGGGTCCTTTTAGACGTGCCATAACAATCACATGACAAAAATGTATGTGGTCAGAAAATTGCAGAAAAAGACGGTTAAACCTGCCTAGTAACTGTAGTCCTTAGCATATTCGACTGCAAAAGATGAGGTCACTGGTTTGATTCCCAGATCGGGCCAAAAACGTATTGGGGTTTTTGTCGGCAAATCACTACTAGCCCGGAGTTAGAATGTAGGTACCTTGCCACCTCCGTGCCTCGGAGATTACGCGCCTTGCACCGTATCTCTCTCTCTGATTTCGATTCCATAGAACTATGAGAGTGAGGGAATAGAGAATGCACCCGTGTTTGTGCAAACACATGTGCACGACACACTTGTAGAGCTAGATGCTGGACATAAGTGTCGCAAGACCTGGGCGTGTATAAGATAGGACCCTGCTATGGCCAGCAGTGGTCTATCGGTTACGATGACACCATTTTTGTCGTTGTTGTTGGTCTAAATAGACACGAAGGTGAAATGGAATTTTTAATTAAAATTTTTTCGCCGTCGCGCGTCGCAATTGTGTTGTCCACTCTTGCATGTTTATTTTGACGCAAAGCCCTTTAGGGCAAAGGTCATTTTCAAGTTAATCTTGCCCCTAAGTTATTTTTGCCCCTATGGAAAACGGAGTCATTGCTGCTCTTGATCGTCCCGAAATAAGTACTATGTGGCTGGTTGGATGGATAGATGGACGGATGGGTGGATGTTTGTTACTCAATCACGCCACAACGACTGAACTCATGTGGCTGAAATTTGATTTGGCTGAAATTCGGTACAGAGTTATTTTCATCCCGGAAAATAAGAGTGCCTGCGGGAGTTAAAAAACCTCGATCCACGCGAACGAACCCGCGGACATCAGCTAGAAAATAATAAAGAAATATAAACCAACGTGGATAAAATCGCAAGAGAACACTACTGCGAATAAAATCGACGCTACTCGCCTTCATACTGCTTCTGTATGACAGGATTTGTGAATAAGTTATGAAATGAACAACGTACATAGCTTGTATCGATCCCAGCCGCCGCCACCGAGCGGGCCGGGCGCCGGGAGATATCAAAAGCAGACTGCGACACTGGATATTCAGCTTCGTCCGTACTGTTCGGGATACTGCGCCGTCAGCAGTTTACGCCGTCGGGCCTCCCTTTAATTATTAAGAAACAGTGCACCAATGGCTTCCCTATGACGCGTTCATTTCATTAGGTATCATCTAAATATATAAAAGGCAAAGGTGACTGACTGACTGATCTGTCAACGCACAGCTCAAACCGCTGGACGGATCGGGCTGAAATTTGGCATACAGATAACTATTACGACGTATGCATTCGCCAAGAAAGGTTTTTGAAAATTCAACTCCTAAGAAGTTAAAATAGGGGTTGGAAAAATCGAACTTAACGTGAGCGAAGCCGCGGGAAAAGCTAGTTTAGTATATAAGTATCAACGACGACTTCCAGCCTCCCGAACAAGCCGGATTCCGAAAAGACTTCACCATAGACTACATTCGTACGCTGCGGCAGGTTTAGAAGACGGAAGAGTATAACAGGCTACTTTGCTTAGCGTTTGTGGACTATGAGAAAGTCTTCGATTCGGTGGAAACATGGGCTGTATTGAGGTCGCTGCAGAGATGCCGTATCAACTATCGGTACATTTAAGTGTTGAAGAGCTTGTACGAAAACGCCACTACGGCAGTACGTATACAGGACTAGACTACAAGGCTAATCCAATAGCAGCGTGGAGTGCGGCAGGGCGACGTAATCTCCCCGAAGCTCTTTACTGAGCGGGCTGGGCGCTGGGAGATATCAACTGGTAGCCGACTGCGACACTGGATATTTAGCTTCGTCCGTACTGTTCGGGACACTGCGTGCCACCGATCACTGCGCCGTCAGCAGTTGACGCCGTCGGGCCTCGCGTTAATTATTGTGTACAGGCCATTGTGTACTGGGGGCTTTAGAAACAGTGCACCACGGGATGCCCTACGTCATTATCATATTTTAGTACCTATACAAGTATCAATATCATATCATATACATTTATATACCATATATTTTGATAACCTCCCTGGCGCAGTGGTGAGCGCTGTGGTCTTATAATTGGGAGGTATCGGGTTCGATTCCCGGCGGGGGCAATTTGGGAATTTATAATTTCTGGGTTGTCTCTGGTCTGGTGTGGTGGGAGGCTATGGCCGTGGTTAGTTACCACCCTACCGTCAAAGATGAGCCGCCAAGCGATTGAGCGTTCCGGCACGAGGCGTGCTTGATGATGGAATCCTGGAGAAATCGAGGGAAAATTTTATAGGCACAATTGATATACTTTGTAGTGGCGTTTGAAGTCGGTTTTTTTTAAAGAATTTTTACGTTTATGTTATAAGTTTCAATTGTAAACATCAATTATTGTAATTCTGAAAATTCAAAGAATGTTCTGGCTATCTGTCTATCTATCTATCTAGCTAGCTAATTAGCTATCTAGCTTCCTGCCACTCACCCCATTATGTTTGCTAAGTTTGGTATCAACACGACCCAAAGTGTAGTTTCTAAAATAAGGCAAAACTATCTTTTTGTGTTGACGCTAGTTTATTTGAGCTTACATAAGCTCTTGTCCTATAAATAAATTTGATCAAGAATCGTCTTTCGAAAGGAATATTATATCTGGAGTTCTTTATTGTATTTTTTATTCCTCAGAGAATAATGAGTGAAAAGCCTTTTTTATGTATCCCAAGTGAACCAATATCACACTTGAGTGATTCCTTTCTAGATGGAGGTCCGAAAGGGATTTTAGGCCAATACCAGTGGACTAGATAACGCTCATTTCAAAGACATGAAAGCGTGTTAGGGACGTCCTATGATTCCGATAACAGGCTTGTGACAAGATCAGAGGATTTTACTCATCTTATAAACCGTAAATTCACGTACTACAGACTCTATGGGTCTTATAGGGTTTATGCGTGAATAACTGCCTAGATTGAAGAAAGAAAAACCGTTAGAGCTATCGAGTATCGTCAGAAGTTAAGGGTTTTTATCAATTGATGTTTTATTCTTATCCCATCGAGATAAGAAAGATAATATATGTCAATGGAGATCTACCTTGGAGCATGGGAGACCTTGAAAATCCCCTCATAGGGGATTTTGTTATCAAAGAGCACGTAAGTGGTTACCGTGGCGTAGGCATTGGTAAGCATCGGTATGCGCCGTATGTGCCAGAGTCCGCCAGGCTGCGCCGATATAAGCCAGCCGGTGGATGCTGCGGCGGGAGGCGTTGGTGTGCGCCAGAGTCCGCCAGGCTGAGTCGATTGAGAAGATCAGAAAATTCATCCAATCCGCACGCTGGTCACGTGCGGATTGGCTGAATTCACGCAACTTTTTTTTCGAACCTGCGTCCTTTTAGTTTTCAGTCCGCACCTTTAACCGTTGGGCTATTGAAGCTTCAATAAACTTTGAGAATTATGGAGAAATCTCAACATGCCGGTTTTTTCACGATGTTTTCCTTCACTATTACCAGCAAGTGATATTCAATTGCTCAAACGCACATAAATTCGAAACGTCAGGGATTGAACCTGCGACCTCCCGAATAGACCACGGTCCTAACCACTAGGTTACCACTGCTTCAGTAAAAAATATAACAAGAGTTAATTGAAGGCTCGCAGACCCCGCCCTCGTCAATTTATCACATTTATCAACATTATTGGCTGTCATTATACATTTATAAAAGGGTCGGATGAGTAATTAATTGATGGATCTATCGTGAGCACTTTCACTTTAATTACCATTAACGTTAATGAAATCATTATAATATGTAACATTTATTTTTTAGGATTTTTCATTTTTGCCCCAAAAACTAACCGTGAAGGTATTTAACCTGTCACACCATGAGAGCAGCCATTGGTTAGGCTGTATACATTTATTAATTTACTAGATGATGCCCGCGACTTCGTCCGCATGGATTTAATTCCCACGGGATCTCTTTAATTTTCCGGGATACAATGTATCCTATGTGTTAATACCAGGTATAAGCTATCTTCATACTAGTCAATCGATACTGGATAGCACTGATGAGGTTTAGGTTGGAGCGCGCTTGCTCAGAAGATGCCTATTCACTCTTGATTTGAAGGTACTCAGTTTATTTTAGGTGCCAGGAAACAAGGATTCTGGGAGGGTGTTCCACACCTTAGCGTTTCTTTACAGAAACGTTGAATTAAAGCGCTTAGGTAGCCTTTCTACACATAAGGATGCCAACGCTCACGACTTCTCACAGTTCTGTGATGATTTAAAGTAAACGAGGGAAAAATGTACAAAGTTTTAGTGCTCGGAGCTGCAGGAATTTCCTGCAAGTGTATTTAACTGGTCGTAATTAAACCCTCTCGCCGAAGTAACAAGATCTGAGGTAATACAGATTGTATTTCAAAGCTACCCGAACTGGCCGCTCCGCTGGGAAATATTCACACCTCTGCATAGACGTCAAAATTCTTGCTTACATAGCACATATACCTAGTTTATATGCAAAAGAGGGATTGTAATATATAACTAAACTAGCTTTTGCCCGCGGAATCGTCCGCGTGGAGTTAGGTTTTTAAAAATCACGCGGAAGCCTTTGTTTTACCGGGGTAAAAAGTAGCCAAGTTCTAAACTATAGGTACCTACCTAAAATCACTTCAATCCGTCCATGATTGACGGACTAACCAATAAACAAAATACACTTTCGCATTTATAATATTAGTAATGGTTTTAACGACCTCCCTGGCGGAGTGATGCGCTTTAGGAGGCTTCGGGTTTGGTTCTCGGGAAAGACACACACACTTGTAATAAAACACATATACAGGGTGTCCCACGGCTATGCCACATGGAGGGGAAGTACCTTAAATATTGTAGATGGAACATTTTACTGAAAGAAGACTTCATTTTAATTTAAAAAACAATTTAAACTGCATTCATAGATTTTTAAATAATTGCCTGGTTGAACCGGGACTCGAACCCGCTATACGAGAAAAAAAAATTAACCTGTATCTTTATCATACCGATCGGAAGGCTTCATCATAAGGATTATTTTTTGTTAAATAACATAGCATGAGAAATAAAAGGAAGACCATGAATTTTAGCCTTTGATGTAAAATTTTGTTCAGAAAAATGAAAAGCTGACACTGGCGTATCGACATACAATTGATATGAACTATTACTAATGAGTACCCGCTTGAGAAGTACGCATCATTTCCCGATCCTTACTATCCTTAGGTACTAATCCTTACTTATATTACCTATAAATGCGAAAGTGTGTTTGTTTGTTGATTTATTGGTTTGTCCTTCAATCCCGCTGCAACAGAGCTACGAATTTTTATACGAGCTTTTCATTTTTCTGAACAAAATTTTACATCAAAGGCTAAAATTCATGGTCTTCCTTTTATTTCTCATGCTATGTTATTTAACAAAAAATGATCCTTATGATGAAGCCTTCCGATCGGTATGATAAAGATACAGGTTAATTTTTTTTCTCGTATAGCGGGTTCGAGTCCCGGTTCAACCAGGCAATTATTTAAAAATCTATGAATGCAGTTTAAATTGTTTTTTAAATTAAAATGAAGTCTTCTTTCAGTAAAATGTTCCATCTACAATATTTAAGGTACTTCCCCTCCATGTGGCATAGCCGTGGGACACCCTGTATAATTTGTTTTACTACATGTGTGTATAAGTATTAGTTTCCAACAAATTATACAACCTCCATAATCCAAGGTAGTATGCAAATTATTTGTGACACCCACGCTGTTTAATAAGGGGCTTAGCGGTTGAACATTTTACAACTAACAAGGTGTTACTTGTCATCTCTGGATAGTAAATAATTAATTTCGTACTTAACAGTGCGAAGTGCGTAGCAGAACGCCAGATAAAAATCCCCGCGATAGATGAAATAAAACATACGCGAAACCTCGTGTGAAACATCATCATGCGTCATGCTCGTGAACGGGTGCCACCAACGGGAATGGGTCTGCTTTGACTGCCCGTCTTGACATGCGTTGGATTGGTGTACCTACGTATGCATTTTTGCATTTTTGAAGCTTTATTGTGGAAGCAATGTATACATAGTATAGCTTTGTAAAAAAAAAATGTTTTTTGAAAAGAGCAACTGCTGAGTTTCTTGCCGGCTCTTCTTAGCAGAATCTGCATTCCGAACCGGTGGTTGATTTATGACTTGTCATAAGAGCTACAAGTTAGCCTATATGAAATAAATAAATTTTGAATTTTGAATTTTGAAAATCGCGACAGATGCGAGTGAATTAAGCGCCAAACACATCATGTATTTTAATTTTAATAACTCATAAGATATTCATTAAAAAAAGGGCTGTATCATCTTGGTAATAGGTAAACAAATTTTATATAACAATTTTGGCTCTATAATATTCAACCAGTATTCTACACATTGAAAATAAATGCAAATTGGTTAAAAATTAGTCCTAACTTCGCGATATTTTTTTTGACGAATTTTATTATTTTTACGTTTCGTCTCAGTATCGTTCCTTGGAATGATGTAATTTTTGTCTGTTTTTTTTTTGGATTTGGCTGGAATTTGGCACCGAAATATATTATAATATGGAATAATACATAGGCTACTTTTTATTCTAGAAAATAAGAGAGTTCCCGCGGGAACAAAAAAACTTCAATCCACACGAACGAAGTCGCGGGTGTCAACTAATAATATTTATATCGTAACTAGCTTTTGCTCGCGGCTTTGCTCATGTTAAGTTCGATTTTTCAAACCCCTATTTTACCCCCTTAGGGGTTGAATTTTCAAAAATCCGTCCTTAGTGTGCGCTTACGTCATAAAAGAAACCAACTGTAAAAATTTCAAGTTTCTAACTTCAGTAGCTTAGGCTGTGCGTTGATATCTCAGTCAGTCAGTCAGTCAGTCAGGACTTTGAATTTTATATATATAGATGTCAATGTCTTTCATGGAATAAACTAGTACATCTCTAACACTGTTTGATTGACACATACTGTCATGGCGCAGTCGGTAGGATCCGAACCTACACTCCTACAGGGAATCTGATCTGATCATCTATCTATCTGATTTCCAATCAGATTTACTATCCAGACCCTATCCATAAAAGTATTTTCTCGGCAATTCGAGGAACGTAAATAATTTAGCCGAAATCGCAAATAAACGGGCAAATCCAACGGTACTATGGCCAATTTGGAGATTGGCTATTTGATTCCGGAGTACCGCTTTACCGAAGTTGTTACTTGAGACTGAGGCTCAACGTTCTGTGTAATTGCGGGGCCCTTTTAGTGGGATCTAGTAGTTACTGGTGTTCACAAAGCTTTGAACTGCGCTATCGTATAAAAATTATTGCTACATTGTGATGATTTCAATCATTTCTGATTATCTGGCACTCTGACTAAAATTGGTTTAAATTCATTTCAGCATTTATTTTTGGAAAATCCCACAGATGGTTTTTGTGTATTTCTGCTATGCAATAAAGTGAACCTGAATCTGAAATGATTGGCAAGTCAATTGACAGGTTAAAAATATTAAAAAAAAAAATCTTTTAGATTTTTTTAATAAAATATAATCATTTGTTAGGATTATTTGTTACCGATAAACTGTTAAAATTTCCCCACGACAATTATTGTTTTATGATTCAACAATTTTCAATTAATAGGACTGAAATATGCATCTGTGACATTGCTATGATAATTTAAAAAATTGGACGAAATTGTTATCTATATAATTTTTTTATTGAAATGGAGACCCTTTTAAACTAAGTGTATCTCAAACTCAATGTAAAGCCCGGAAGGAAGGTTCCCATCAGTCGATGACTGGTCATTTTGGACGCAATCCTAATTTACGCCGAAAGATCGACTATAGAGCGGACTGGGGTTTTCTCTTTATACCTACTTGAGTAACTGCCCCATTTCGATGTAATTCAGAAGATTAGGTTTTGCACCGTCAAAACTCGAATGTCTTTAAGTTTGCCATTAACTAGATGCTGTAGATCGTCGCGCTAGGAGCCTCATTTTTTTTCATTGGCAAAAACTCGCCGCTTTTAGGCAAAATCCAGTCTCGATCACTGCTGACAAGTTGCTGGACAAACAACCAGACAAACCTTTAAAAGAAAAGTGAATAGACATCTTCCAGGCAAACGAGTTACACCTTAAACCACCTCATCACTATCCATCAGGTGTGATAGTGGTCGAGCGTGTGCCTATACTGATGTATAAAAAAAAATATTTGAACCCAATTTAAGCCGCACGCGTGTTCCTTATTGCGTTGTCGTAACTTTGCGGTCTTGAACTCCTAAAAGTTTGTTTATAAAGTGCGGATGAAGTTTGACTAGATTGAGTTATGATAGTTGTTCCGGCGAGTTGTGACTTCTTCAAGGTAAGTTCGAATAACGTTTTCCGACTAGGGCGCGAACTTTTCAATGAGTTAATTAAGTAAACTTTTGACGATCACTTATATATTATAATAGCTGTTGCCCGCGACTTCGTTCGCGTCAATTTCTGTTATTATGATCGCGATTAAGAAGTTTTTAAAAGAATATTTTAAATATGGATAATTTTCCCCGTTTTCGCAACATTTTTCACCGATGCTTTGCTCCTATTGGTCGCAGCGTGATGTTATATAGCATAGAGCCTTCCTCGATAAACGGACTATCCAACACAAAAAGAATTTTTCAATTCGAACCAGTAGTTCCTGAGATTAGCGCGTTCAAACAAACAAACTCTTCAGTGTTATATTTTAGTATATATAGATATATTATATTATTATTATATTACTAGTGGACGCCCGCGACTTCGTCCGCTTCTTCAATTCACAATCGACAGTTCCTAAATCCTCACAGTTTTTATTTTATTTTATTTAATGACAAGATAGTCCTTGACTGCGATCTCACCTGATAGTAAGCGACGATGCAGTCTAAGATGGAAGCGGACTAACACCCGCAGCATCAGGATTGAGGTGTTGGAACCTCAAGCTTTTATGGGAGTATCTTGCAAAGTTTTGGTATCGAATAAAAAAAGATTTACTTACGTTGTTTTTTTTGGTGGTTGTTTGGGTTTGCGTTCTGGAAGTGCGTTCCACTTTTTAGTGGTTCATTTCAGAAACGTTGAACTAGAAAGAAAGAAAGAAGCGTTTATTTTATGAATTGTGCCACACATCACCCAATAGGTATACCTAGATTAGGTTGCCCCAGCGCCTACACCACTTGAGCATTAAAGATAAATGACGTCAAGCAGAAGAAGCGCCGGAACAACTAAGTCACGTGTGGCACAACCCGGAAAAAAGGTCCCGACTCAGCATAATGCTGTATGCTTTGTGCATGCACAAGAGCATACAGCGCTGATTTTCAGCCAGAACCCTGATTCGGGTGGCGCCACGGAATTCTACATCGCAGCTGTACAGCTATACTACCTTACTTATCTATAACTAAACTATCTAAACAAACTCAAATAAAAGTGCACTTTACAATATGTCTAAACTATTATTTAATATACTAACCAGTACTACGTATATATTGAAATAATATTACGTAACTAAAGCGTTTTGTTCGACTAGGTTGGATTTCAACCACGTAAGGGTGCCATCATTCACGATTTCTCGAAGTTCTGTGGTAGAAGGATGAAAGGGGCACAAGGTTGTAAGTTCATAAGAGCACTCTCCAAAGTATATTCGATAGAAGATCAATAAATAATAATAATATAGACAAGCGACATTGCGTCGTCGCTGTAGACTGAAGTCACAGCTCACTGTAGTATTAACATGGCTTACTCACGTCGTGAGTTACCTATTGGATTAAACCAAGTAGTTGCGAACACATCTGCGCTTCTCAGTCGTGAGCTTATTACGTAACTACTACTGGAGTGTTGTTTGGCTTTCATTTATTATTAACTACTGTGTTAATAAGAAACGAGAGAACTGTGTCGAGAAATTATATTTTATTCCTATAACTACGAGTAGCTGTTGCTCCCGACTTCGTCCACGTCAATTTCTGTTATTATGATCTCGATTAAGAAGTTTTTAAAACAATATATTTTAAATACGGATAATTTTCCCCGTTTTTGCAACATTTTTCACTGATGCTTCGCTCCTATTGGTCGCAGCGTGATGTTATATAGCCTTAAGCCTTTCTCGATAAATGGACTATCCAACACAAAAATAATTTTCCAATTTGAACCAGTAGTTCCTGAGATTAGCGCGATCAAACAAACAAACTCTTCAGCTTTATAATATTAGTATAGATTATAAAAATTCAGATAGGTAGTTATCAATTCCCCGCAAACTTACATTTTGTAAGTTTATTAATTAGTCTTGTCTTAGGCTCTTGTCGTTTCTATACCTACTAAAAGCCTCTGTTGTCATCAATTGTTCTCACACCTAGGGTATCTGGAAGAAATCCACATTTTGTAGCGATAAGATGTCCTTGTACACGTCCTTTCTATATTTAAGTTTTTCACGTACAGAATAAATAAATAAATTAGTGCCATCAGTTTCTAGTCTTGAAATAAATAAAGTAGGTACTATCTCTAAAATATATTTTAGAGATAAAAGGAAAAGGTGACTAATTAACTGAAGCACAGCTCAAATCACTGGAAGGATCGGACTAAAACTTGGCACACAGATAGCTATTATGGCGTAGGCATTAGCTAAGAAAGGATTTTTTGAAAATTCGACTCCTAAGAGGGTAAAACAAGGGTTTGAAAAATCGACCTTAACGTGAGTAAAGCCGCGAGCATAATCTAGTTTCTGATGAACTTACCAGGTAGGTACTTATGAACGGTAGGATAAGATTTCAATGTACTCCTTCAATGTAACAAAAGCGCACTTGTATAGCACATCTACGCAAAATCATTAACACGATGTCCCCAAGCGTGCCCCGTACAAAACGTGAAATGAAATGAAATCTCCAAGAGCCTTCTTACATCACGACTTTGCGACGAGTCCTTGACGACTAAAAGGCCCTGCTGTAAACTGTAAGCTAGATTTGTGAAGCGTTATAGTAATTAGAACAGCGACGCACTGGTTAAAGCACGTCAAGCCATTGTATTTTTATCGCTATAAATCCATGTAGAGTCGAACTCTCGTAGGAACTTATATTCTTAGTTAAGTCATAATAATTTTTTTTTTATTTTTTTTTAAAAAGAATATTAGCCAAACTAAAGTTGACTAATATCCTCCTATCCCCTCCAAATAAGAGGAAAGCTTGTGCTAGGAGTGGGTACGACAATAGTGCAACGGGTGGGGTTCGAACCTGCGACCTTTCAGTTTTCAGTCCGCACCTTTAACCGTTGGGCTATTGAATTATGCGACAGTATCTTCTAAATATACAAAAGGCAAAGGTGACTGACTGACTGACTGACTGACTGACTGACTGACTGATCTATCAACGCACAGCTCTAACCACTGGACCGATCGAGCTGAAATTTGGCATACAGGTAGCTGTTAGGACGTAGACATCCGCTAAGAAAGGATTTTGGAAAATTTCAACCCCAAGAGGGTTAAATAGGGGGTTAAAAAATCGAACCTAACGTGAGCAAAGCCGCGGGTTAAAGCTAGTACAAAGTATTTCTTAAGAACCTGAGGGGGTAATTGCGTTAAATTAAAGAGACCCAACAATCAACACTTCATCAGTGTGAAATACGACACCGAATGAGTAACACGTATGACGCCTGGGAATGGAAAGCGTCCATAAAATGTATTTAAATTGTTTGTGAAAATATCGCCATGTGAAAACGGTTCTAGCATCGCATAAAACGGAATTACAACACAAAAGTACTTAACATTGAGCTTGCAGCCGTACCGTTTGGAGTGACGTCACTTAAAAAACAAACATTTTCCATTCATACTCAAAAACCTACTTATTGTTTTGTGCGCATAAACTGTGAACTTTTCACAATAGCACACGCAATTACAACTCTGTAGGGTAGGCGTCTATAGTTGTACCTGCGCCATTACTTTATAATGCGTTTTGTGGTACAAGCCATAGGCGATTACGATCAGCGATTTAGAAAAAGGTTTTCTGTTGTTGAACAATTGACTTAATATACCTACTCGTAAATTATCTAAATAATGAAAAATATCTTTGTGAAGGTGAAAATATTTGAAGAAAATATGCAGAAAATTTATTCCATTGTAGAATTGAATAACTGATGCAGAAAATAATCTTTCTTGATGGCCATTTCATTAGCAAGAACGAGATAGAGCAAATACTGCTTCTGTTTGGACTTCTATTTATATCACTATTTTGTTATTTTGGTTAAAGCTGTTTGTTAATACAACATAATTAGTAAAGTAGTTCTTAGTGTTATAATGTTTTTTCATTGACTGTAGAAGTTAAATCACTGTTATTACAGTTATGATGCTGCAAATTTTTCAGCCATACCAATAAAAAATTATGGTTTCTTCGTTGATAAACTTCAATGAAATAGTACAAGAAAATACAATAGTGAGACGCAGGTTCTTTATCGATAAAGCATCTTTGCAAAAGCTGCGAAACACAAGTATCTGGCTGCACTGGCTAAGCTCAAAAAGCACGCGTGTCTTCAACGATATTATTACAAGCATATCACATCACGTTTTCAAATAATTTTTGCGTTGTTTCGGATTGAATATGCTGCGTAGGCTCTACTAGCCACTACAGTGTCACCGGGGGGGTTAGTAAGCGCGAGGCTCTGCCCGGAAATGAAAAAAGAGCACTAGGGCTCAAAAACATAGGGGGGCAACTTCCTAAAGGCGTCTCCTGTGAGGCTCGGAACACGGCTCAGGATGAAGTTTTGCAGCTTTGCTCTCATCACTTGTACCACACATTTCCGCTCCCGTTTGCTTATCTGTCCAACGTTTGCAAGCGCTACATTGAATGGCATTTGAGCGCCATATGTCACCGTTGAGACTTCATTACGGCTTGTGAGGCAAAACGTAAAACTTGATGTTTCGTTTGATGTCTAATTGTGTTGACACGGACATCTCTGAGAGCCATTTTGAGCACGAGCTTCGGAGGTGTTTTGAGAGGATATTTACCCTTTCTGGCTTTGTCTTGCTTGCTTTTTTACTGTAAACACTAGGGTACCTGTACCACCAACACTTAAAGTAGTATTACTTCAATGTTGTTTGTCATGTCATATAAATATGTTCTTAAGTTACTCATGTTTTAGTTTTTGCATTTCACGAGGGCGCGTGGCTCAAGGTTGGGTGTGTGTCGTATCTATATAACTGTGAGTGAGAGGTTGCTCGCGCCTGACCGCTCTCACCTAGGCTTCTGACAGGCACGCACACTGACACGATGGGCATGTACACGATGTAACCACAAGTAAAGCTCACGCGCCCTCGTGAATTGCAAGAACTATACCTATTTTAAGTTCATCATTGTATGATACGTCAAAAAAATATTAATATAATACTACTTTAAGCGTTGGTGGTAGAGCTCCTGGACTTTGAGTTTGCTGCCGTGGGAATTTTTTTTTTTAACAAAAACAGTTGTTTGAGGGTTATTAGACTCAACCGATTTGACTGAAAGGCACAGAGATAGATTATAGTCTGAAATAACACCACTTTCTAACCCGAAAAATAAGAATGTTCCCAGGGGAACTAAAAAATCTCAATCCAGGCGAACAAAGTCGCGGGCATCAGTTAGTACCCCATAATCTCTAATCGGTTTCTACGTACGATATCTTAATCGCTTAAAATTCAAAGCAAAGATGAAGCTCTGATTACTTTTCGCCTTCAAACCTCGCGTTGTTGACTGCGTTATCGCTTTTCTTGCTTTCGGGATACGTGCACAAAGTTTCATAGCCTATTATATTATAACTTGCAGCACCGCGGTCCCATGTGGTTTATACTCACGTTTCTCACGTATAAGAGAATAATCAGTATTGAGAAGTTAGATCAAACACACACCAAAGCGAAATTGGCAGGCAGACCGTACGTGCGTCGTGAGATCTTTGCGCCCATTTGTACCTCCTTGAATTTGCTTTTGTCCGTCTGATTATTATCTTTCACAAGACTTTTTTAATCCTATTAACATTATGAATGCAAAAGTTTGGATGGATAGATGTTTGGATGAATGGATGATATTTGTTTCTCAATCACGCCGCAACGATTGAACTGATTTGGTTGAAATTTGGAATAGAGATAGCTCATTTTCGGGATTAAACATAGGCAATATTAAAATTATAGAGTTCCCGCGGGAATCAAAAACCCTCAACCCACGCGTACGAAGTCGCGGGCTCTTATGACAAGTCAAGAATCTACCACCGGTTCGGAATGTTGATTCTGCTTAGAAGAGCCGGCAAGAAACTCAGCTTATCTATCTTGTGGACAGCTGAAGCAAAGTAGATTGCTTCGAAGCAACTTTTACTAAATAGATCTTTCGATACATGGCCTTTTTCCTACATGGACGTTTCACTAGAAAGACATATTGCTGAGTAGCCTTTTGATGTTGTTAACATTTTGTTTTATCGGAAGTTCCTAAATCCTCACAGTTTTTATTTTATTTTATTTAATGACAAGATAGTCCTTAACTGCGATCTCACCAGATGGTAAGTGACGATGTAGTCTAAGATGGTAGCGGACTAACTTGGAAGGCAGTGTGCTCATACCCCTAATTGGTTTCTACACACCATCGTACCGGAACGCTAAAGCGCTTGGCGGCACGTCTTTTTATTTATTTATTTTTTATTCAATGACAAGATACCTAGCCCTTGACTGCAATCTCACCTGATGGTAAGTGACGATGCAGTCTAAGATGGTAGCGGGCTAACTTGGAAGGGGTATAGCAGTGTAAATACAACCCATACCGCTAATCGGTTTCTACATGCCATCGTGCCGGAACGCTAAATCGCTTGGCGGCACGTCTTTGACGGTAGGGTGGTAACTAGCCACGACCAGACCAGAGTCAATTTAGAAATTATAAATTCCTAAATGGCCCCCGCCGGGAATCGAACCCGAGACCTCCCAGTTATAAGACACGTCTTTGACGGTAGGGTGGTAACTAGCCACAGCCCAAGCCTTCCACCAGACGAGAAGTATCTAAAAGAAGATGTAAGCATACGATAGGTTTCAAAACAAAACAACAAATTAACTTTAGACGTTAATATAAATTCGTGACAGGCTTTACAAACGCCTTTATTTACAGACAATGGCCATAACTCACTTCTTAACAATAAAGCAATAAGGTCGCCCATGACCCAATATGAACCCGTTATTGCTCTGTGGAGAAAAATTACTGAAGTTTAATGACTTGTTTAGTAAGTAAACGCCTTTACGGCGGCGTTTAATATAAGTTCTTGTGGAATATTATTCTGACCTTCTCAAGCTTCGTAAATATATAATAGGTATCTATCTAATATTCTGTTATAATATATAATACTTATCTAATATTCTGTGACTTTGTCGATGTGGATTTAGTTTCTTATTTATACCCGTGGGAACTCTAATTTTGCCTGCAATCCCTGTGCAAAATTTGAAAATTTTTAAGTGCCATTTTACAAAAGAAATCCCTACTAATATTACAAATCCGAAAGTGTGTTTGTTTGTTGGTTTATCCTTCAATCACGCTGCAACAGAACTACGGATCAACGTGTTTTTTTGCATGGTTATAGTTGAGGACCTGGAGACTGGCATAGATTACTTTTTATTCCGGAAAATCAAAGAGTTCCCTCGGGATATTTAAAACTAAATCCACAGGAACGAAGTCACGGTGGCTAGGTCGCTAGTCGCTAGTATCTAATAATGTAAATTAACTTCCAAGTATTTTCCATTTTCTATACTCAAAATATTTCTTTACTCCGCGTAAATATACTAACACTATTAATACGAAATAAAGTTTCCTTTCTTCCTATCTAACCATAAACGAAATAAATCCCTACATAACAGTATCATAGACGGGGCAATTTTTTCTGCGTGGAGGCGATCAGAACCTCTGATTTACGATCATCGTAAAGGCGGTGCCAGGCTGGGAGGGACTCGAGCCTACAAAGCCTCTATGTAAGAGGCAATCAATAGCGAAACTTTCGGTCCTTGTGCGTTGTTTGTGAATATGCCCTTAGAATCAGCGCCTTTCTTTCTATATTAACAACTTTATTATGTTTAAAATACGTTTGACATTGAACTTAACATATTTTTAGGGAGTTACGACCTTAGATCGTTCAAGTGGAAATAGTCAACTGCAATAAAACTGCAAGTAAACAAGAATTTTGAAGATCTGTATTAACGCTACGTTTTTTTAAATTATTGTTAAACAAGTTTGCGTTTGATGGCAATCAATTATAGAAAGCACTGATGAGATCTAGGTTGAAGCGCGCTTGCTTAGAAGCTTTTTAATGCAAGAACTTGAAGGTACTTAAGTTATACTTACACGGATGTTATATTGTCATAGAAAAGATATTCGTGCGCCAAGTTAATTTGAGTCTTATAAACTACAAAGGAAAAACGTTGAAACCCTACCTAAAGCCGTCTCCAACCGCCCCTATAACGGCCCCTGTCCTCACATCTAAACCTATTATACCACAACACGTCAGACAAACCACCATCTGTACGTGAGGGTAACTATCAAACATATCTAAGTAGGTATTTAATCAAATACACTCATCTAAACCTACGGGTAATATATATTCGATTAGGGCGTGATTGCTATCACCACCCGTCAATCAAATACAACGACCTAGACGCGGGAGCATCCAACAGCCGTATGAGTCTCTGGAAGAGACTGAATCAATAACGTCCAAAGCGCTGTATTTATACTAACGGCGCGGAACTAGACCGGCGCCTACGTCGTCAACAAAGTCAAACTACCTACTACTAGTTTTGTCAAAGTACCTTCAATACATTATATCTTTACTATTTCAATATATCGCTAACACGGCCATCCTACATGGTGACCGCCCCGGGCACACCACGAGTCTCATCAATCATTCTACACTCATCGGAATATTTCATCATGCGACCCCAGAATTCAATCAACATGACCATCCCACCTAAGGGAACTAGCCAAACTTAGGAGACAGATGTGTCATCGTTGAAAGTTGGTGAAAACTGTCCATCATGCGACCCCGGAACTCATTCAACATGACCATCCCACCTAAGGGAACTTGCCAAACTTAGGAGACAGATGTGTCATATTGAAAACCACTTGCACTTAAAGAACATTTAGCTCACTTAAGTGTTCGTTCTCAAGCTCGGGCGCTCGCAATCCAATGTGACGTTCTTCATTCAAATTCATTTATTCATTACTTAAACTGTGCAACACAAAATGTCCATGATGCAATATTCCTCATCAACCCTTTTCTTTTCTTTTTTTTATCACTGCTCGGTCTAACCTGACTTTATCTAATGATCCAAATAAGCAATTTCTCACGTTTTAATTTGACTGATTTTAAACTGACAAAAACTTTATTTGGACAATAATAATTGAACTGTGAACGTGTTCATACCACTTCTGATATTAGATTCAAACAAGCCGAGATACTAATGATTACATATTTATTCCTTAGATAGCACAACTTTAACAAAACCCATAGTACAACTTTAGCAAAACCCAATAACCCATATTACAACTTTAGTAAAACCCGTGTGTCGTTCCCAAAGACTCAGCCAAAAGTGAGACGCGGCCTACTGCCCACACCGAGGCAAACGCCGCCATCTTTCCCGCCTTTCGAGCACGCGGCGCTGACGTCTCGACCTCTGACAGCTGCCAAAGTGGCGCTGGCGTCGACTTCCGCGCGTGCAACATCCGTTGTCGCTAACAGTCTTTACGAAAGTGAAGGTAAATATAGACCAGGGCCCCAAGTCTGCTATTTTACATGTCATTGTCATTGAACCGCAATACAATTACAATTCATTTATCATTGGTCCAAAATTTCGTAGTCTACTAAATTCACAATGGTCGTTCGATTTCTTATAATTGGATTGTAATTCAATGATACCTCGGTATTGCCATTAGATTAAAAAGCGTTTGCCGAAATGAGTTTCAAAAAAAACTACATATTAAAAACGTTTATTTAAGCTAGATTCAAAGCTAGATGTGTCAGTGGCAAACCATCGGAAAACAATTGTGACGCCATTGAATTAGTAGACTACCAAAATTGCTAAAAGTAGCAATTGGGATGTCATTGATAGACAATTGAACTACAATTGCAATAGCAGACTTGGGCCCCAGAAATGACGTAGATGAAGCGATTCACGTTGCCTGTAATGATACGTATCCATTTTCGTGATTAAAATCGAAACAAGAAGCAATAAAACAACGTCGTAATAGAAAAAAATGAAAGAAGTAATATGAACGTATCGTGCCACATTTTTTGTGCGTGAGTCGAAGACAATATTCGGATTTACGGCGGTCGTAAAGACGGTGCCAGGCTGGCATGGATACGAACGTAACCTACATGTTCTACGCAATACAGCGTTGAAAATTTCAGAAACAAAGAGATGTTAACTGTCAAATAAGAATCGATCATCCTTTATTTATTTAATTGATGAAATTCGTAAATACTATTTTTATGATGAAATTGGTGTAATTGAGATTTGACCATTTTGACAGCGAGAGCGCGCCATCTTGCACGCCATCTTGAATTCGCTTGCTTTGACGTTACGATCGAGACTACTTATAGAGAGACTAGTAGATGCTTCTGCGTCTAGGTCGATATATTATTATATGTAATATGATTGAGGGATAGAGCGAATGCATTATTGCCATTATTAGGCCTAGCCTAGCGTAATTAATTAATGAGTATTTCTGTAAAGTCCATGATGTATTTAAAATACATTTTATCATGCTGTGGTTAAATTGATAAGATAATATTGGGTCAGGGATCGCCACGAGGGGAGGCGAAGGTGACTTTATCTAAGGTTCTTATATTGTTGAGAGATAAGTTTTCGTAGTTAAACAATTTTTGAGAGTAATAATCTCTGCTTCTAGAGCGGTGTCTTATTAAAGTATTACTGACCTCAATTAATACAAGGACGTATTTTACGACGGACGATTTATTTTATGCCCTACAATTACTCTTATAGGATTCTTTTTATACAACTCACAAACGTTTAATAAAGGGGAAAACGTCAATTTCGGACCTTTGGCTTATCTCCAGATCCATAAGACCTAGAAAGCTGATATTTTGTACAAGGCTCCATTATAAATCGTGAAGGGGGAAAAAGGCCCTATTTTCAACTGACCTAGAAAGATCTCAGTTAAACTGCTATTTGTTGGTTATTTACTCCTGACTGTATTAAAAAGTATTTGAATTATTTACAATTTAATAACGATATGGAAGGAAAGGTATGAATGTTACCATACTTAGTCGGCTCTTAGAGAATTCATTCAATCTTTGTCAGCATAATTAGCCCGTGAATTGTACACAACATAATATTGTTTTATTTTTAAAACAGTAACCGCCTAGTTTCTTGCTGGTTCTTCTCGGTTGGAACGGCATTCCGAACCAGTGCCACCAGTACCAGTGGTAGATTCATTTGACCTTTTTACCTCCTTCTACACATCTTTTTCAGTTTAAGGTGTCAAGCTGTGGCATGCGTCATGCCTTGCCTGTTGAAATCAGATAAGTACACTCCCGATAGATCGGTACGGACTATGTAACCGATATTTATAGATATCGGCACCACCTTGTGAATAAATAAACAACTCCATTCATAATGAGGTATCGATTTTATTTATAGGCCACCGATACTCGATGTCTGTAATATTCTGCGCTTTTGTTTAGTCTTATTTTCTGTTAATACAAAAGATTGTAATAAGCGACCGTCATCAGATATATACCTTTAATTATTTTGAATCTACTTGAATATAAAATTATTATTATTCTACTTATAGTCTATTGTTACTTAGTTGCCTTAAAAAGCAAAAAAAACTCGGAAAACGTTCTTCTTCTTTATTAATAGACGTCCACTGCTCTGCTGGACATATATCTCTGGCAGTGATTTCCACAGGTCTCGGTCTTGAGCCGCCTGTATCCAGAGGCTCCCCGCGCCTTGTTTGATGTTGTCGGTCCACCTAGCGGGGAGTCTGCTAACATTGCGCTTTCCGATGCGAGGTCACCAGCACCTTGGTAGTCCAACGACCATCATCAGTTCTATTCTCCACCCGTTGGCACTTCATCTTCGCGATTCGTTGAAGTATCAGTAACTCTGATTCTCCTACGGATCCTCTCATTCTTGATTTGATCTGGCAGGGATACTCCGTAGCTCCCTCACATACATTCATACGCCTACACATTCTATTTATGGTAAATCAATAGCCAGTAACACGCTACGAATACTTTAAAATATTCAAGTGAACCTTCCTGCGTGTTTCTTCCTTGACTAGCTTTCGTCCGCAGCTTCGCTCACGTTAGGTTCGATTTTTCAAACCCCTATTTTACCCCTTAGAGGTTGAATTAAAAAAAAAAGACGTGTGGCACTCGGGGACCGCCGCGGTAAAGCTATTGCATAGCATTTTTTATCAACGCCATCTAGCGGTGAGAGGAGTCCCGTGTCAGGTTATTTTCGTTACGGAATTTCTAGATTCGGTCTCCACGCTCAAGGCTCGCAATAGAAGCTATGCAATAGCTTAAAATCATATCATAATAGCTCTATTTGCTAAATTACAGCCCAATTCGTCCAGTGATTTGAGCCGTGCGTTGATAAATAAGTCAGTCAGTCAGTCAATCTCCTATTCTTTTTATATTTTTATTATGTAACTGCTGTCCACGAATTCATCCGTGTGGATTTAGTTTTTAAAATCTCACTTGAACTCTTTGACTTTCCGGGATAAAAAGTAGCCTATGTCACTCTCCAGGTCCTCAACGATACTCATGCAAAAAATCACGACGGTCCGTAGATTTGTTGCAGCGTTATTGAAGGACAAACCAACAAAGCAAAAAATAAACACACTTTCGCGTTTATAATACTAGGAAGGATTAGTAAGGAATCTGTGCCGAGACACAAACCAAAGTCTTTCATCGATCCAGCGGTTTAGAGATCGTTTTATGCGGTTCTTGCCGATATGCATATTAAAGCCAATGTCACTGGTTTACAGTTAAACCGATTTGGTAAAAGCGATTCCATTATGGTTTTATCTGAAATTCGTAGATAAGTGGACAAATTCAAAAATTCTTTAATCGAATCCTATTAATATTATAAGTGTGAAAGTTTGTATTTCACGCCACAAGTTACTGAAGCAATTTGGTTGGGGATTATAATACCTTGGATTAGACACTTTTACTTACTTTTCGTGATAGAAAAATTCACGATTCCCGCGGGATAGAAAACCGAAGTCCACGTGGACAAAGTCGCAGACAAAACCTAGTGGGTACCCAATAATTGCTTTTTCAAATCTACGAGAATATAGTAGTCTCTTGTGACAAAATGGATTTGAAACTCGAAAGTTTTGATTCAACCTATCGGCATCATGATAATATCTTTTGCAATAATTTTGCAAAATTGTATCGTTTTTATTGTTTTTGTTTTTATTTTCGCTCTGGATTAAGTGGATAGATATAGTATAGTGAATATATAGTGGATATAGTGGATAATTTCTCTCCAATGTACCAATTTTTCGATCGTCGAGTAACGTTTACTCGACGATCGAAAAATTGTAAAAATTGTATTATACGAATACGTTTTGATTTTCAATACAAAAACTGTCAGAAGCAGAAGTCAGAACATCAAATAAAAGTCGTTAGGTACCTATTCACTCTGAGAAACGAGTTAACATGACCAAAAAAAAATGATGGAAATCGATTTCGAAACTCATCTATATATATAAAATTCAAAGTCCTGACTGACTGACTGACTGACTGTGGTATCAACGCACAGCCTAAACTACTGAAGTTAGAAACTTGAAATTTTTACAGTTGGTTCCTTTTATGACGTAAGCGCACACTAAGAAAGGATTATTGGAAATTCCACCCCTAAGGGGTTTAAATAGAGGATGAAAGTTTATATGAAACCCCATCATTTTTCAAGCCGTTTCCATCAAAGTTGGTATTAGAGCTTTCAGTTAAAAATAAAGAAGTACGTGTGTCACAGTTTTTGAAAATTCCACCCCAATACCTAACTCCACGCGGACGAAGTCGCGGGGGCAAAAGCTAGTTATAATATAATCCTTAACTATTTTCAGTGAATAACCTTGGTAAAAGTATACCTATAAGCGCTAAAGTTTTGTTCTATCCTATTAAGGATATCCTGGCTCCTTACAGCACGTTATGATCCCTGTAACGAGGCGCCGTTTTTACCAAGAAGGGACATTAAATACTGGCTTCTTAGTGGTTCATATCAGAAGGGTGTATTAATGACCCATAAAATGTTACGGGTTCAAACCATAAACGTGTTATTACTACCGTGTTTTAACAGTGTTTATGAAAGCGTTTTATGCTGTCATAAAATCATCATCATTATGATCAACCAATCTCCGTTCCACGTATGCGCACGGATCTTCTCTCACAAGAGAAGAGTTTGGGCTATGTCCTTCTTCTTTGTCAACTTATAGACGTCCACTGCTGGACATAAGTCTCCTGCATGGACCTCCACAGGGCTCGGTTTTGCGCCGCCTGAATCCAGCGACTCCCTGCGACTCACTCGATGTCGTCGGTCCACTTGGTGGGGGGTCTGCCAACACTGCGCTTCCCAGTGCGGGGTCGCCATTCCAGCACCTTGGGACCCCATCGACCATCAGCTCTTCGAACTATGTGCCCCGCCCATTTCCACTTCAGTTTCGCGACTCGCTGCGTTTGGCCTATAGTATAGGTTATAGTTCACTGATATTACATTGACAACAGTCAAAATGTGAATATTCAATAATTAAAATCAAAAATATAATACATATGTAAAAATAACATTTGTAAATACAGACAATAAACCGGTTAAAAAACAAAGTTATTAGATGTTTTATTATGACTGTATCTGTCTCTTTCTAAAAAGAAATTTTCTATGGACAGTATCTAGAGCTCCTGAAACGTGACGTCGTGTTGCAATAGCGCTCTCTTGTTCTAAAGGGAAACTTAAAAGCTCTATACTTTCGAGACCAGTTAAGATATTAAAAAAAGAAAAATTACACTGTGTTATAATATTAAAAAACTTTATTATAAGTCAAATACCCAATTTACCGAAGCGCTTAGTCGTAAATTTTTCTGATAGAATAATAATATGACTTTTATTCCACTCCCACGAGTAGGTACGAGGGTGTATGAAGCGGATAATGATATGTCATGTACATTGTACATACGTAATATATCTGCGAAGGAGTATTACTATGTAACTTAAAAGTCGACAAGCGAGTCTGCGAATATAACTAATGGAATTGATATTTTATGCTTCGCCCGCGATTCTGGAAGAAATACTTTATTTAAGTTTGAAAATATTACACTAGCTGAATCTTAAAATTGCTTCTTGCAGATTGTAAATCTATATGCAGCTATATTTTCTGAGTGAGATTTTTATACGACACGTGATACATGATTGTAAGAAATCTTTTGAAGTGAGTAGAGACTTCGTGAAGACTTAAAATAAAGATTTTTTTAAGAAAAATAAATATCTATTTTTCTCTTAAATAGCCAATAGACAATCTCTAAAAGACGCATCTGCAGGTTCATATATTAAGATGCCGAATAGAAAAGTATATTGTATGTGTGCTACGAACTTTGCATGGTTAAAAGCCTACACATACTCTGGTCACGAGCGATTTGCTCTTATTCATCGAGGAGTTCCGTCCTCCATCTCCGAAGATATTCATCAGATCTTCACCAAATTTAAATGGGACCAACCTGACGATAAGTCTTTTCAGTTATAGAGTTAAAAAAATACGCGTCGAATTACGAACCTCCTTCTTTTTTTGAAGTCAGTTAAAAACAGAAGAAAGAAGCTCGGAGTTGGCGGTGTTTCACTGCCATGCCTCGTCGAACACGTACAGCCGTCGGTCATGCGTCTAATCTCACTTCAGTCATGTCGGATTACCGTCTTCATGAGAGTGAGGGAATAAAATGAGTGAGTGAGTGTTTGCGCACACACTTACACACTATAATATCTCCCGCAACGACGGCTAATCTTTGTGGAGATAAACTGCCGCGAGCGAATTCGTTCGGAACGACATTATTATTATTTCCGGCGCGTAGCCACCATTTGAGCAAATTGGGTCCCCCACTTTTATCTGCAATTCGAGATAAAATCCAAGTTAAAGACGCCATAGATCCCGAAAATATAGAACCGATATTTTGTTATAACGTTTTAACAGTTTGCCCAATCTTAATATTTTACCCTAAACAGCCTAAAATATTACCAAAAATCATCGCGGAATAGAAGCTAGATAGATTTTGATACGGTTGAAGACTTTAACGTAACGTGATTTTACGGTAAAAGAAACCAAAGCAGGTAGGTACCTATAATTATTGTTTCCAAACTTAAATAAAAAAGTATCCCTGCGAGATCAAATTAGAAATGAGGAGATAGAGAGCCAAAGTAACCGAAATAGCTCAGCGAGTCGCGAAACTGAAGTGGAAATAGGTGGTCGAAGAGCTGATGGTCGTTGTGATCCCAAAATGCTGGACACCGCACCGGGAAGCGCAGTGACATACACACACACACACACACTTTCGCCTTTATAATATTGGTGTCATGGTCGCTAAATACAATCTTTTGCGCTAACAGAAAATAAGCAATAACAAAAGCGCAGAATATTACAGACATCGAGTACTGGCTACTTTTAGCGTTGTTCCGTTCTGTTTTTTCGGAACCCTAAAAACACACATGGGTCGTTCTACTTTTCTACCGACAATGAAACGACGTTTTTCTGTTTTTTTGGTTTTTGAACTATCTATAATTGTGTTTTATGTGTGGGATTTAAAAAAAACTGCATCTGTCTTTTCATTAGTACTAATTAAAGTTTCCTTCCTAGCTAATATTGATTCTTTTTTAATGTTGGTTTTTGAAAAAATAATGTGACAGAGTGGCCTTTTTCTGTAGAGACAACATTTCAGTTTACCACTCTGTCACGGCATTATACGGAAAACGAACGTATAAAATATGCTGGTTAGAGAACATGAAAAATGACATAATATTAATAGATAAGAAAAATATGGACGTTTATTCGAACCGAATAAAAAACCGTTTATATTAATACTCCAACGAGATGCCATAATAAGAAGAAAGACAGACTATTGTCGGTAGAAAAGTAGAACGACCCACATACAAACAATGTCTAGCATACTGAGATTAGATTGTCAGTCAAGTTAGATTACAAGATTTAAGACATTATTCAAACAGCAGAGTAGATTAAATGTTTGGGGAGAGAGCACACTCGTTCGCCAGTAAAATACCTAGTACCTACCGACAAGTTAATATTATTATTTTCATAATAATATCTTACATATTTTTTTTATAATTATGGTTGTGTGGTTGGTTTACAATTGTATAAAACAAATATATTATTTCAAAGCAAGGGAAAGTTCGTAAAATCAGTGTAATCATTAATGATACAATACAAGATTAACTTAAACGATAGCAATATTACCTACACTTTTCATATACATGACTTTTTTTATTCTTCTACAAAATATTGTAGACGAGTAAAAAGAGTCAAGCCATGTACTACCAGGTGAGATTACAGTCAAGGGCTTTAGCCGTTTTACATTCTAAGATTTTTTTTAAATTCTATTACAAGATAGCCCTTGTCTGCGCTCTCACCTGATGGTAAGTGACGATGCAGTCTAAGATGGTAGCGGGCTAACTTGGAAGGGGTATAGCAGTGTAAATTCAACCCATACCCCTAATCGGTTTCTACACGCCATCGTGCCGGAACGCTAAATCGCTTGGCGGCACGTCTTTGACGGTAGGGTGGTAACTAGCCACGGCCAAAGCCTCTCACCGACCAGACCAGAGACAATTTAGAAATTATAAATTCCTAAATTGCCCCCGCCGGGAATCGAACCCGAGACCTCCCAGTTATAAGACCACAGCGCTCACCACTGCGCCAGGGAGGTCGTCAGGAATAAAAATATATTCTAAAACATATTCTATTCAAACTACGAGTATAAACTTAAATTAACGAACAAATGTTGTTAGTCCCTTTAAGGAATGAAAAGCACATCAGCATTTCAGTATCCCGCATTTGTGGACTGAATTAGAGGCGCCCTGGATGCTAAGATAGTGAAATTTAAATAGATAACTTGACTCATCTTATTTACAGCAGACATTACTAAGGCAGCTTTGCTGAGAGACAGATATTTTCTTTCTCTTTACATATTTTATTAAAAGTAATTCTGTCTATGCTTGCCCTCCAATCATTGCCATAAGTGAACTTTTATTTTGAGTAGAAATCGAAATTTCTAGAAATCTAAGGATAAATTGTGTACTAAAACGTAACTATTTTGAAGTCTCCAGCACTAGGTGCTACACGTACCTAATGCTAACATAATTTGTAAGGACCCCTATAACACGTTTAAGTCAGGGATCGTAAACCCCAATCGACTCGATAAAAGAATCACCTGTCGCTATAAAAAATCAATTTCGCCGACAAAACAATAAAAGGTAAACCGGTAATAAATAATTTCCCCGGAGTTCGCAAACAGAATTAATCATTCGCGACGAGGGAAATCATCCGGAATAATAACAGTGACACAACAGCCTTCAAGTGGGGAAAGTGGGGAAATAGATTTCGAAGGTGAAAAGGACAATAAACTATAAATCACGGTATTGTGCCCGCTAATGACTTTCACACCATTTGTTTGCCACACCTGGCTCTTATTGTACTGGATTATATTACTTGGAAAATCGTTGTCTTTCGAGACAACCTTTTGGTTTATTGTTTTGTATTGTATCCAAATTTTTCTAAGTCAGAAAAGGCTACGGCGCAAAAATATGATAAAAATTATTTTTTAAAAACCAACTTCAGACGCCACGATAAAGTATTTATAAATAATTTTAGTTTGTACCTACACGTATATTGAAGTCGGGTGGGCATAAATAGAAAGAATGAAACCGATGCGCGACGCTAGCCCGGCTTCAACATATTACGTGTAAAAACTAAAATTTTATACTTTGTAGTGGCGTTTGAATTTGATTTTTTAAAAATATATTTTACTTTAAAAATCGCTTTGGATCAGAAAATGTGTAGGTCATCTAAACAGCTTTAGATGACCTACACATTTTCTGATCCCAAGCGATTTGCTCTTATTCATTGAGGAGTTTTGTCCTCCATCTCTGAAGTTATTCATCACATCTTCACCAAAACGCTGTACGATTTGTACGACGAGCCTGTCAATACGTTGTTTCAAATTAAAAAAATTGAAATCGGTTCAGATTTAATGGAGTTATGGAGTAACATCGCCAGAAAAAAAAAATACGCGTCGAATTGAAAATAGTTTCATATTAGTAGTACTGGGTGTCATATTATGTTATTAGAATCGAATAAATAAATATAAATCAGTATTTTTCTTATCAAAAACTAATTTTATCAAAAAAAAATCAAAAATATGTCATTTACCTAAGTACTGAGCTCAGAACCCAAGCACGCTACTTTCTGAAAATCGTCGACATGATCTGCCGGTATAAACAAATCGACTAATTCTATTACTTTATTTCGATTCGGTGGCTCGAACAAACCAATTTATTTACTTTCTTTGAAGGCGTATTATATCAAACATTGCACGTAAGCTTCGAGAGAATGTTATTGGTTAGTGTACACTACACGTATACCCCTAAGACCCAAAATATATTCTTATTCAAAATACGTGTTTTATCTACCATCATTCCTAATTCACGGGTCGTATGACGGGCCTAGGGAATTTAGCAAATTGGATATAAATTTACCAAACGTTACATACGTAATGTGATATAACGCTTGCCTTATCCCGATAAATGGCTTACGGGATTCGATGTGGAACCGGCCTATTTGTCAGTCATATATTCAGAAACACTAATTTATTGGCAACATTATGGAAATTATTCAGTAGCCGAGAGCAACGGACCCCTAACGTTGATTGTATATCGCCAATCGAGCCGAAATTTTTGATTTAAAATTCAAATATATTATACTAGCTGTTGCGCGCGACTTCGTCCGCGTCAATTTTTGTTATTATGATCGCGATTAAGAAGTTTTTAAAAGAATATATTTTAAATATGGATAATTTTCCCCGTTTTTGCAACATTTTTCACTGATGCTTCGCTTCTATTGGTCGCAGCGTAATGTTATATAGCCTAAAGCCTTCCTCGATAAATGGATTATCCAACACAAAAAGAGTTTTTCAATTCGAACCAGTAGTTCCTGAGATTAGCGCGTTCAAACAAACAAATTCTTCAGCTTTATATATTAGTATAGAAGTATAGAATAGATATGTAGCTTGTATGGTATGATAGATTATAGCTGTTTAGAAAGCGATTATCGTCAATTAAGCCAATTAAGAAATCTATCAGTCACTTTTTTCAAAAGACAGATATATATGATAATATGTTCAGTTACAAATTGTTAAGTATAATATTATCTTGTGACAAGCTGACTGAGAAGTTGATTGCTTCTTTAAAATTATGTCAAAAAGAAGTTCAACAAATACTTGTTAATAACCTTGACTAAAAACAACATAGTAGATATATTATCGTTTCACACATATTATATGAAATATGTATTTTGACATATTATTTTTGGAATGTAATTGTTCAAGCAGAAATAAAACGCCTTAAGAAATGCGACACTATTGGTCCACGTATGTCCGTCATCGAAGCAATCAGTCAAAGTCAATTATACGTCAAAGTTGACGAGATTACGACATCAAGACGCGCAGTTGTAACGGTCAACCTTTTCCAACATCGATCCATCCTTTAGGTTCTTCGTTTGTGTAATATTGTGCTGAATACCGCGCTTAAAATCGTAAACGCATCCCGCGAACAGCAGGTAAGTCTTACCAGCTGACACGTAAGTACTCACACGTAAGTACTCCTAATTCTTATTTTCCTCCAAAATGACTAGCCGTGATAAATCACCACAATTAAGCCTCCCACATGAAAATCTAGACGTTATTCTACGTGATTTAACAAAGAAACGTGGCATTCTCAAGGGCAGATTAACGAAATTCAGTACATATTTAAACAGTTTCAACATAAAAGATGCAACATCGCAAAACAAAATTGATTTAAAACTACGCATTGAGGGTGCCACGAATCTATATCGCGAGTATAACAGCATTCAGTCGACGATAGAGGAATGTGTCAGCGAATCTGATACTGATGATCAACTGACACAAAGAGAACAGTTCGAAGATTTCTACTACACGACACTATCCCAGGCTGAGTTGTTGTTAAAGAGTGGTAGCAGTGTTGGTGAGGTCGTAACTTGTTCCAAAACATGCGCAAATAACAGTCAGTTACGATCAGTTAAATTACCTACCATAACGTTGCCATCGTTTGATGGATCATACGAGCACTGGTTGGAATTTCGAGATACTTTTCAATCCTTAGTGCACAATTCGAATGAAATAACAAGTATCCAGAAATTCCACTACCTGAAATCATCATTAAAAGGTAGTGCCGAGCTAGTCATCGACGCATTGGAGTTCACATCAGACAATTATTGTATAGCTTGGGAACTTTTACTCAAGCGTTATAATAATAGCAGGTTACTAGTGCATAATCACGTAAAAACGATATTTAACATTCAAACGTTGAGTAAAGAGTCCTCTGCATCGCTTAGGAACCTTAGTGACACTATTCTTAAGAATTTACGCGCTTTAAAAATCCTAGGTGAGCCTGTAGACTCCTGGGATACTTTAATTATCTTTATCATTGTGTCTAAACTCGATAAAATCACTGAACGCGAATGGGAGCAGTATAAAGGCACATTGATAACGAACAATGACGATTCTAAATCAAAGTTGAAGGTTGATGATCTAATTAACTTCCTAAAGAATCGGGCGGACATGTTAGAAACATTGCAAAGTTCACAGAACTCACACAGTAGGGATTCAAAAATAACGAAAAGTAACGCGAAGTCATCCACGAGTTCTCACTCCAAATGCAATGTTTCTAGCACTAATAAACCGCACGAACGTCGCTTCACTCCTAGGAAATGCTTTATGTGCAACGAAGACCATCAACTGTACGCGTGTTCAAAATTCATCAACTCTGATTTAGAAACGAAACTAAAATTTCTTCGCGATAACAAGTTATGTGAAAATTGCATGAGAACTAGCAACCACAAAGCTGATTTTTGCAAATATGGGGGTTGCCGTGTCTGCTCACTGAAGCATAATTCGGCAATCCACCCTTCAGACGGTTCAAATCATGCTCCAGATGACACAAAACCAAAAGATAGCACTAGCGGTTCCCTAGCGATGCACTCGTCATTCGATGATCGGCAACTAATAAGCAGCGGCGCGAGCGCAGGCCAGGAGTCATCCCCCGTCGCGCCCCTGTCCCCCGCAGATTCAATACTTACCTATGCAACTAGTGCGAACTTAAACGATTGTCGCACTCATCGCTCATTAAGACCGGTCTTGTTATCAACTGCGCTCATCCAGGTACGGACTCAACGCAATGTTTTTATACTCGCAACTGCACTCTTGGATAACGGCAGTGAACGCAGTTTCGTAAGCGAACCCTTTAGTAAAAAATTAGGGTTAGAGTTATTACAGTCCACTCACGAGATTAGAGGTGTAGGTAACTCGGTGACGCAATGTACTAAGTCGTGCGACATTGAGATAAAATCGCGCATATCTACTTACACCGCTAAGCTACATTGTTTCGTATTGCCGCAAATTTCATCTACGTTGCCCGCTGTACACTATGAACGCGCAAGGTTTCGTATACCTAACAGTGTACAGCTAGCAGATCCGCATTTTCTTGATTCCCGACAGATCGATATGTTGATCGGCGCAGATACGTTTTGGGAATTATTAAAAGAAGGTAATATAAGGCTGCCTAACGGACCTTATTTACAGAATACGCATTTAGGCTGGATAATATCAGGACCTATCGTAATTAATACGCGCAACGATAGCATTATTCAGTGTAACTTTTCGCAATCCATAGATACGCAATTACGTCAATTTTGGGAAATCGAAGAGCTACCTAGGGATCGGGATACGCGCACAGATGCGGAACGTGCTTGCGAAGACCTGTTCACTCGTACTACGACGCGCAATGACGAGGGACGGTTTGTTGTTAGCATTCCATTAAAGACATCTGCCGATCTTTTAGGCGAATCTTTCTCACAGGCGGAACGACGCTTTCTAGCATTAGAAAGGCGTTTACAACGCGCACCCGCTTACAAAAAGCTATATACAGATTTCCTTCACGAATACGAAAGTCTTGGTCACATGACTCGCGTTACGACCTACGGAACACCTCACTATTTCATGCCGCATCATGGTGTGTTCCGTGAACACGCCACAAGCACCAAGTTGAGAGTGGTCTACGATGCTGGGGCGGTCACGAGCACGGGTATCAGCTATAACGATCTGCAGTTGGTAGGTCCGCCTATCCAAGGCGATCTTCTGTCAATCATTTTACGCTTCAGACAACATCGGTACGTCGCATGCGCGGACATAGAAAAGATGTATCGACAGTGTCTTGTCAACGAAACCCAACGCGATTTGCAACTGATTCTCTGGCGCGATGAACCCACGCAGCCATTAGGCATCTATCGTCTCAACACGGTTCACGTACGGAACCGCGTCCGCACCATTTTTAAGTGTTCGTTGTTTAAAACAATTGGCACTCGAAACTACTAACGCAGAGGTGTCTCGAATAATCAACGAAGATTTCTACGTCGACGACATGATTACGGGTTTCTAATGATAAAGACGATCTCGTTAAATTATGCGAAGAAACAGCTACGACGCTGCAAGCGGGCTGTTTCCCACTGCGCAAGTGGATATTCAATTTCACACCGTCGGAACCCATGATCACATCGTCGCCATGCGCTCACAAACAAATAAGCGGTGAGAATACAAATCACAAAACATTAGGCATAGGTTGGCTTAATGACAGTGACGAATTTTATTTTAATACGGAGTTTGAGAGTGATAGTAATCAACCTATAACTAAACGCATAATTCTATCATACGCATCTCAAATTTTCGATCCGTTGGGCATTTTAAGTCCATTCATTTTAACTGCGAAAATGTTATTACAACAGCTGTGGTTATTAAAAATGGATTGGGATGAGTCCGTCCCTGTCGAGATCGCTCGGCAATGGAACCGGTTTCTCGCGTCTCTTTCAGTCCTGAAAACTATACGCGTACCTCGCTACGTCATGGATAGTAATTGTATGTATACCGAAATGCATATTTTTACCGATGCCTCGCAAAGCGCTTACGGGGCGTGTGTTTATATTCGAACGTTAAACGCAAAGAATCATACGGTCAAAGTTCGTTTGCTTTGTTCTAAAGGGAAGGTCGCGCCACTAAAAACTATTAGTATTCCCCGTTTAGAACTGTTAGGTGCCCTTATAGGTGCTCGGCTGTATGATAAGGTTCGAAACTCGCTACGTTGCACGTTTGACCGCGTAATGTTTTGGACCGACTCCACGATAGTCTTAGGTTGGCTGCGCATGTCACCAAGATTGTTAAAAACCTTCGTTCAAAATAGGACGATCGAAATTCACGATTTGACGAAGGAGCTTCCGTGGCGTCACGTAAGCGGGAAGGAAAACCCAGCTGATCTCGTATCGCGAGGAGTTGTGAATCTCGAGGAGCTCACTTCTTCTAACTTATGGTGGGAAGGGCCAGCCTTTCTTCGCGACAGTACATTTGACTGTGAAAAACGTGCCTCCTTTTATGCGTCAGAGGTTCAGTCAAATGACTGCCTGAAACGAAAGTAGTGACGTAACCGCGCTCGTAGCCCGCGATAGTTCGAACTTTGAAGAAAAATCTATCATTGATTTCGAACGATTCTCTCAGTTCAACCGGCTGAGACGCTCAACTGCCTACGTTTTACGGTTTTTACATAATACGCGCAATAATCAAATAGGCGTTCGGGCGTTCTTACCGTAGATGAACTGAGAGAAACCGACAAATTGCTGACTAGACTGTCTCAACTGGAATCTTTTCCAGTCGAGTACAAGTCACTGGTCAACAATCGCGCGCTCAACAAGAAACATAATTTGAGCAAATTAAATCTGTTTCTTGACGAGGATAAACTACTGCGAGTCGGTGGTAGGCTAGACTATTCTTCAGAGTTCGACTACAATAAAAAACATCCGATACTACTGTCAGGCAAGCATTATTTCACGCTTCTTCTCTTCCGCCACGAACATAAGACGTTGCTACACGCAGCACCGCAGGCACTTCTCTTTCACCTTCGCGAAACTTGGTGGCCGCTTTCAGGTAGGAATCTCGCTAGAAAAATAGTTCATGAATGCGTTGTGTGCAAGCGCGTGCGAGGTCAAACGCTTACTCCTCTTATGGGGAACCTTCCCAGCGAGAGAATAACACCTACTTTTCCATTTGATCGATGCGGTGTTGACTATGCCGGCCCAGTGCTCATTCTAAACAGGAAAGGTAGGGGTGCCACGACCACTAAAGCATACATCTGCATATTTATCTGCTTCGTTACGCGCGCTGTTCATTTGGAACTTGTTACTGACCTTACTACCAAAGCTTACTGTCTCTCGATTAATCGCTTTGTATCGCGCAGGTCGAAACCCTCAGAAATCTGGTCCGATAATGGCCGGAATCTGGTCGGGCTTAAAAACGAATTCGCTCAATTCTAGAACGCTGTAGTTCTGAAATTATAGATTACGCAAATCAACAACAAATTAAATTTAAATTCATTGTCCCATACGCTGCTCATTTTGGAGGATTGTGGGAGGCAGGAGTACGCTCCTGCAAGTACCACTTCGGCGTGTGGTGGATAACGCGCATCTCACCTACGAAGAGTTCAGCACGGTATTAGACACAAGTCGAAGCCGTCTGAACTCCCGTCCTCTCACCCCAATCGTCATCCGCATCCCTAACGAACCTATTACCGTCTTAGTCCTTGCTCACTTTCCTGGTTGGCCGTACGCTCATCATCGCCCTGTCTAACGAAACTACTCTGGAGGAGACACCTACGCACAGACTCGATCGGTAACCAACGGGTGGGAACAATTCGACAAACACGTTTTGGAGACGCTGGTCGACAGAGTATCTCTCCGCAGCTACCGCAAACGAGGACTAAGTGGAGGAGAACCACAGCAAGACCTCAACCTGACAACTATGGTGTCATCAAAGAGGGACAACTTACCGCCATTACGTTTGGCATCTTGGACGGGTCGTCAGGAAACATGCCTGGAAGGATGGCATCTGCAAGGTGCGGAGATACAAACTGCAACTGGACTTGTGAGACGAGCGTACACGAAAATTTGCCCATTGGTTGACCCAGAAGAAACCATCTTGGAAGCCAAGGGTTCCAAGGCCGGGGGCATATGTTCAAGCAGAAATAAAACGCCTTAAGAAATGCGACACTATTGGTCCCACGTATGTCCGTCATCGAAGCAATCAGTCAAAGTCAATTATACGTCAAATTGTCATAGTCGTTACTCATATATTCGAAATTTCATACGTTAGCTTACGCCACTGTAACTTTTACATATTAATACAAAGTTTTAACCGAATCTACGCAAGAGGTTTTATTTAAATCGCAAAATACTTCGAAGAAAATCAAAGCGCCAACAGTAATGCTACATGTAAGAATTCTTTATCAATCCTCAGCAGTTAATATGAGACTTTGTTTAACTTGTTTATATAACCATAATATATTATAGAATTATTTGTATGGTGGGGAGGCTTTGGCCGTGGCTAGTTGTCACTCTACGACGTGCCGCAAGCGATGTAGCGTTCCGGCCCGATGGCGTGTAGAAAGTAGAAACCGCCATACCCCCTTCCAAGTTAGCACGCCACTATCTTACACCTGCATTGTCACTATCATCGAGGAGGGCAATGATCACCGGAACACAGTTTCTACCTCTGCGGGATCGTTCTAATCTGTTCTCGCATCACTTTGTGCATAGGACTTTAAATAAATAAATAAATAAAATCATCAGGTGAGATCGAAGTCTAGGACTATCTTGTCATCAAATAAAAAAAAGATTTACTAGTAGAAGTACTAGAGTAGAAAGTTATACGCCAAAAGTTACATACGTTAAGATCATTTATCGTAATTAATGATAAAAGAAATTTCTACTTTCAACTGTTTGAAACCCCTGGCCAAAAAATGGCCGTCCGAAGTTGCGGTGGCATGTGGCTCCGCTCATTTATATCTTTACAGATAACGACAGCTCCAAAGCTGGATTCTTTTTGAAATATTTTCCTGAAGAAATTCTTATATCCCCTACGTTCGATTTATATTTTCGCGGTCTAACGATTTAGTTCTAAGTGAAAAATTTACGGTTCAAATACGGTTACAAATAGCTCGTGTACTGAGGGAGTAAACTATTTACTTGCAGGAGTTCTCCATTTTGTGAAAGATTTGAACTTGACCTCGATTTCTCAAATTATAGACGGATTTAAAATAGATGGAAACTATAGCGCTGCTCTTTTCACATTTCACACTGTGTAGAAAGAGATAATATATTATCAACTAGCTTTTGCCGCGCGGCTGCCCCATTTCAAAACCTAGTAAGTGTGATTGACAAAATTTGCAGGGGCCAAAAACATGTTTTGTAGATGGCTTAGCGAAGTAATAAATATATCCAATAAAAGCTTTCAAAGTAGTTTATTTACGAAATTTTAATTCACCAACAGATACTGAAGAGTTCAGAGTTCAGAAGGGCTACCACAAATATTTTTTGGTCTCCTTTAAAATTTGTCAATCACACTTACAGTTTTGAAATGGGCAGCCGCGCGGCTTCGCTCACGTTAAGTTCGATTTTTCAGACCCCTATTTGTAACTCCTCAGAGTTTGACTTTTCAAAAATCCTTTCACAAACAGATGCCAACGTCCTAATAGCTATCTGCATGCCAAACAACCCGATCCGTCCAGTGGTTTAAGCTGTGTGAACCTGTCAGTCATCAGTCAGTTACATTTCCTTTTATATTAATGTTGTAATGTACTTTTGCCTACGACCGTCCGCGTGGAGTTAGGTTTTTAAAAATTCCACGGGGACCCTCTATTATTCCAGGATGAAAGGTAGCCTATATCATTCTCCAAACCCTCTATTATACCTACCCATGAAAAAACACATCGATTCGTTACTATTATGCTGCGTGCTCAAAGTATAAGGACCAACGAACAAAAAATAGAACACAATGAATGAACCAATTTGGCCGAAATTTGGAATGGAAATAGCTCACACCCAGACTTAACACAATGCTACATTTTTATCCCGGAAAATTAAAGAGGCCCATCATCACGTGCATACCTAGTTAGAAATAAACATTAGCACTGTTTACTTTCCAAAGCAAACCAATTGTTTCGCAATCTCTGACTCCAAGATGGCTGTGCCAAGTTGTCGTTTAACGTGTACTCTGTCTACTCGCATTCCATCTTCATAAATATTGAGAGGTTTATCTAACTGCCAATATTTATTTACGAGGCATTCTTAGAATTTCAAAGACAATGTGATCTTGTAAATATTCTTCACCTTCACTTATGACTTTCATCTCTTAATACAAGAGACGGCAATCCTGGCAGTTTCGAATATTTAAATCTATAATTGATTAAATCACGTCGACCCGTTGCTCCTTTGTCTTGACGCTGCGTGATTGAAGGAAAAACCAATATCCAACAAATTGACACACTTTGCTTCTATTATATTAGTCTTACCAATGTTATAATAAAGTGAAGATTAAGTTGATTTTATCCAAAACATTCACTTAACTAGTTTTATTTATTTAAACGTCTTATTGAGTACTCAATTACAGAGAGAAAGGTACAAGAAACACTCTACACAAAAGATGACCTTATCACTAAGAGAGTCACTTAATAGAAATGAAAAAGTATTTCTATCAAATAAACTTCACAAAGTGCTTTGAACTGTCGAGTGAATCAGCCAATTGACTTGTCTAAACATTGACTTTTTCAGCATTTTGCTTTTTAACTAAAAACAGGCATTATAGTTTTTTTTTAATAAAACGCTATTGTTACACAATAGACAATAGATAAGCCATCATAGGTGGTAACATAATATTTTTTATCTACTCCAGCATCGAAAAGTTCCAATTTCGAATTTGACAGCTGAATCGAAATGCTCTCTCTTTCTCTCTTTGCTCTCTCTCTCTTTGGGTTTTGCTGGTTATCTTCATAAAATAAGATACCTAAAGCTAAGAGAGTCTGAGTTCTGGCACTTTTGAATCATTCATATAAATCTATGTCTGTATGTCTGTGGCATCGTAACTTCTGAATGGATGAACCGATTTTGATTTTGTTTTTTTTTTGTTTCAAAAGTGAATTAGTCGGGAGTATTCTTAGCTATGTTTGATGAAAATCGGTTCAAGATGGCCGCCTATATACATATTTTTATTTTAACCATTACAGACTAGCGATTAGGATGTTGTATCATGGGTGGTGTGTTTTAAATTTTAAATTTACACTTATTGTTGTATGAAAATATTCAAGCCGCTCTGAATTCAAAATTATATTCATAGTCTTTTTTTTTTTTTTTTTTGGATATACAGAGCGCTCATTCAATTAACTTTATTGGATATTGTGTTTCAAAATAGCCTTGTGTCGTCAACCTTTAAACCTTGAGTTGAAAACAAACTGTCTTGAGAAATAATTTCAATTTAGATCAAAGCCTGGCTCTACTTAATAACCGTCTGGTTTACACCAATATTCGGTCTGCTCATTTGTAACCTAATGCAGAGTGACAGTTTTAAAGCCTCGACTCTTGCAAATTTTCCAAAAGATATTCGTATTATCTAGAACTTGAGACTTTTTTAGTACGTCTTCTTAACAATTTTTGCGATTTCTTTCTTTGTTTTTTTTTCTTTTTTATGTAGCAGTAAACCGTTTTATATCTATTTTCCTACACTTTTCGATACCAAATGAAAATCAAAATTTATATTTGAATCATTTTGTACTTAGTTCGTGTTCCAAAACGGATAAGTATTTATCGGACAAGTTTTTATTTATACATATAAGTAAAAATAAATAAAATAAATGTTGTATTAAATAATCTCTGCTAATATTAACTTGAGAGTCGAAAAAAATAAATCAAAAGAAATCACGCAACAAGGGAATAATAGAAAGACGTAATTTTCATGGGTAGTGTTGAGGATATGGAGTTGAGGAGTGATACAGTCTTAACCCAGAAGCGACGTACGTATTTTAAAAAACTTACTCCACGCGGACGAAGTTGAGGGCAAAAGCGTATGAACGTTACGAAATAAGTGCAGAATCCTACATAATATTGATCAAGATAACTTTTCCATTCACTTTTACAATGAAAAAAGTTTTTACTTTGAAAATGGAATATATTAAAACGTTACGCGCCCCTGCTTCCAAGATGTCTGCCCAATGTTGTCACAGGCATGCGCTCCTCTCATTTATATCTTCATAGATAATGACAGATCTTAAAATTAAGGTGTCTTTTGAATATTCTCTTCTTGAGATAACCTTCTTTTCTTAAATTTTTATTTATTTGAAGATAGAGTTTGTCCATTCGACCTCATTTCTACTAGAAAAGAAATAAATTGGAGTAACTAAAGTAAAACTACGAATAAAAAGTATGTAAGACAATAATTTTACAATGCTAAATTCAGTAGGTATAACAGTAAAAACTCCCTGACGACCTCCCTGGCGCAGTGTGGTGAGGGCTGTGGTCTTATAACTGGGAAGTCTCGGGTTCGATTCCCGGCGCGGGCAATTTGGGAATTTTAAATTTCTAAATTGTCTCTGGTTTGGTCTGGTGGAAGGCTTTGATCATGGCTAGTTACCACTCTACCGTCAAAGAAAAGCGATTTAGCGTTCCGGCACGATGGCGTGTAGAAACCGATTAGGGTGAAACTAGTGTGAAATGTACACTGCCATACCCCTTCCAAGCCAGCTCGCTACCATCTTAGACTCCATCGTCACTTACCATCAGGTAAGATTGCAGTCAATGACTATCTTGTCATTCAATAAAAAAAAATCCAGACAAGTGATTATATGAACCTACTAGCTTTTCCCCGCGGCTTCGCTCACGTTAAGTTCCATTTTTCAAACCCCTATTTTATCCCTTAAGGGGTTGAATTTTCAAAAATCCTTTCTTAGCGGACACCTACGTTATAATAGCTATCTACATGCATCAGCCTGATCCGTCCAGTGGTTTGAGCTGTGCGTTGATAGATCAGTCAGTCAGTCATCATTGCTTTTTATATATTTAGAAGATAAACGTAGTAGTAAGGAGAGACTTCCTTACTCTGTGGTATTACTCGTACTATGCTTTCAGAAAGGTTTGAGTGAACTGTGATACTTCTAGTAACGCTTGTGAATACGGGTTACTTTGTTCAACAACTTGTCACTTTAAAATCCAACCTCAAACTTCCAATTTACTAGAACCGTTCCCGAAAAATTTTTGATTCCACCTAGCACCCAGCACCACTATTCGGCATGATAAATTCTCCCTCAGATCGTCTATGAATAACAAATATGGCCGCGGTAGACGTTCAGAATTTTAAATTCACTCCACTTACATCTAGTTATCCCATCGGAATAGCGTCTTGTAAATCTCGTTCCGTAATCGTGGTCGGTCTTGTTTGACTGGAATATCTTTGGTGTGCCCTCAGTTTTATATTGCACTTTATATCGCATAAAACTGTAAGAATTTATACATTTTTCCGGCTTGGAAGAATTATTTATTTTACGTAAAAATCAATGTGGCATCTCTAGTTTCTTAAGGGGTCTTGAAAAAGTAGATCGACAACTGAAAAAGTAGACGCCTATCACCATGTCATGGTTGAAGTGTGTTTCGACTTGACCGTAGTGTAATGGTCAACAGGTTTAGGGCGCGATTCCCGAAAGATGTGGGTTTGAATCCCGCCGGCGCGGTGGTTCGAAACCAAATAAGATGTTCTCAGTTCGGCCAGTATTTTCTTTGATTTATCATTTCGAAAATTAGTTATTATAATAAATTTCCTAATATAATTTGTTTCGATTTTCTCCTTAAAAAAAAAAAAATTCGAACAAAAGACCAACCACGAGACTACCACCGCTATGAAATAAATAGTACAGAATGTATAATATATTATAACTAAAATATATTATATTTTAGTTCATAATTATTATTTTACTGACCTATAAATATCTCTACTAAAAATGAATGATAATAATATGTATTATAAATCATCATAAAATACTGTATTTTACGACTCGGTTGTAAAATACATTGCATTATTAGATTAACTTTAATGTTTTAAGAAATAACGCAGTGAAATGGAAGCTTTAGACCTTTTTGGGACCATTTTAATACAGTTTTAAAAAACCTCAATAAAATCGTGATATAAACCCGATCGTTTTGAAAACAAGGTTTAAAATTCAGCGAGCGCGAAATCCATTTGATGTCCCGCGAATAATGATGTCTTTTACAAAGGACACGTTTTATTGTTATGCTTTGTTACGAGTCGCGGCTGAATTAAGTGTTTATCCCGTTTCAAGTCGAATTACCTAAATGAGAATTGTTATACAATAACAATCCACTCGTAATAAGTGAGAAAATTGATAAATTACGTTTGAATTTTAAGAGTCCTGGTACAGAATTCCTGATTCTTTTATAATGTGGAGGTTGGAGTAAAAGCTTTAGATATTATGTTTTTAATTAAAAAGACGTTTGTATGTTAAAGAGCATTCCTTTCTCAATAAAAAATTGAGGAGTATAAAGCTAAGAAATTTTCTGAAACAATAATCATTTTTTTTTTAATTTGGGTGATGAATTTTTTTATAAATTGAATATTATAATTTTATGATTGAATTATATTCTATTAGGTATTTCAAGATTAAATGAACATGAACCCTGTTAATTTCATTTAAAAATTATTTTTTTCATTTCAAAATCGCAGTAACTATTTACTGCGATTTTGAAATGAAAAAATGTTATTATTGATTAGCTGATGTCCTCGACTTCGTCGGGGTGGATTTAGTTTTTAAAATCCCGCGGGAACTCTAACTTTTCGGGACAAAAAGTACCTATGTCACTCTCCAGGTCCCCAGCTATGTATACCCATGCAAAAAATCCGTCTAGATCCTTAGCTTTGTTGCAGCGTGATTGAAGGAAAAACCAACAAACCAACAAACAAACACACTTTCGCATTTATAATATTAGCAAGGAAGTAAGGATTAGTAATACTAATACTTGCATTTATAATTAATTGACGATTGTAAGAATTACTAGATTAAAAGGTCCTGAATTAAGTAAAAGTAACGCTAAAAAAACATAAAGCAAGGTACAGATAGACAGCTTTTGTCGCGATAAAAACGAGAACAGAGAGAGAGAAGCGTTAAACAAGGCGTAACAATAAAAATGTGTTTCGTGGAAGACATCATTAATTCGGGACATTAAATTGAGTTTCTTGACGCTCGTTGAATTTTAAAACATCTCTTGACTTTGCTGTTGTCGCGATTTTTATTTCGGATTTTACAAACGACGAAACTTGAACCTTATTAGAGAGCAGACACGTTTTTTGTAGAAAAACAATTTGTTCTTCATCTTTTTCTACTAGCATTACAACGTAAATCTTGTTATACCTCCCTAAATTCGACAATAGTGCAGCGGGCGGGTTTTGAATCAGCAACCTCTCGGATTTCAGTCCACGCCTTGAACCGTTGAGCTATTGAGGCTATAAAGAGTTGAAAATGGATATAGGATAATTTTATCCCGGATAAACCAGTAATCCAAAAACCCGGAAGAAGTTGCAGCTAGTGTTATTCAATTGGTTCAGAATAATAAGAAACCCTTTAAGCTATTGAAGGTTCAAAGAAAGGTAAAATATAAAAATATAAGAAATTTTATGATTTTCACTTCACAACATCAAATTCCCATTCATATTACCATAACAAACGAAAACGTGCATGTAAAACTGTATTGAAAAGAAATGTAACCTTGCCACCCACAAACGGGACTGACAGAGGTATGAAGTATCAAGTTTCACAACTAAAAGTAGGCATAGAGGCATCACGTATTCCTTTCCTCTCAACAAAACACAATTAAGTATTCCTACAAAATTTTGGCACTGCTTTCTACACGACGCAGTCGCTAAAACAAGCTCAATAGATAGAAGTTGTATAAAAATGAATGAGTGTGCGTCAAATATAACCGTCTTGAGAGACAAAAACGTGCTGTACAGAGTTCTTTATTTCATTGATACCTGCAATACAGATTCAACCTTTCTAGTGCAGGGAAAAGCGCTGTTGTCTCAAATTGAATTCTCAGAGGTGCAATTCAAGAATTTATAGTAAAGGGTCTCTGATTTAGTCAGGTGGGAGGCTTCAGTTATAGCTAGTTACCACCCTATTGACAAAACCATGCCACGAAGCGATTTAGCGTTCCGGTAGGATACTGTGTAGAAACCAATCGGCAAAAAGTATCTGATTGTATTTCCAATCAATATCGCAGTCAAGGCTACCTTGTGAAATAATTTAAAACAATCACAATTTTATCTTTTTTCAGACCTACTGGTCAAATACTTAAGCAGAAAGAAACTTTGGAACGTTCGTTTCATTTCACGTATAACTTTTGGGGTATTAACAAGGTAACTAGACTCTTTTTCCATTTGGATCACGTATCGTACTGCTATTAGGGCGTCCATTAGGATAAAGCGACTGGTTGAACCTCGAATACTTCCTCTGCGATTACTTGAATTGGTAATAAATTGACTGTAGAAGTTGTTTACTGATAAATATAACAGAAGTCTTACTTGCTTTATAATATAAACAGCGCTATAGTCTTAAAAAAACTATTTGAACATAAGTTTTTTTTTCTAGGACAAAGTGAAATTAGTAATTGAGGTCGGCGCGTCATTCGCAATTATTAGTTTATTTATTTATAGACGAGATAGTCCTTGACTGCGATCTCACCTGATGGTAAGTGACGATGCAGTCTAAGGTGGTAGCGGGCTAAATTGGAAGGGGTATAGCAGTGTAAATTCAACCCATACCCCTAATCGGTTTCTACACGCCATCGTGCCGGAACGCTAAATCGCTTGGCGGCTCGTCTCTCACGGTAGGGTGGTAACTGGCCACGACCAAAGCCTCCTACTAGACAAATATTATTAGTTCCAAAGACACTCGTATGTCTAATGTGGCGCTTCAAATTGATCCATAATTAAACTTCACTTATATAGGGTCAGCAAATCCAGCGTTAGTCATAGATCACTGACCGATATTAATTGGTTTAAATCGCGGATTGAAAACTGAAATGTTAACGGTTCAATTCCGAACTGTTTTTCCTAGAGAGGGGAATATTAATCAAGTTCAGCAAAGCTAATCTAAATATATAAAAGGCAAAGGTGACTGACTGACTGACTGACTGGCTGACTGACTGACTGACTGATCTATCAACGCACAGCTCTAACCACTGGACCGATCGAGCTGAAATTGGGTATACAGGTAGCTGTTAGGACGTAGACATCCGCTAAGAAAGGATTTTGGAAAATTTCAACCCCAAGAGGGTTAAATAGGGGGTTAAAAAATCGAACCTAACATGAGCGAAGCCGTGGGTTAAAGCTAGTAGATAATATTCTTAAAAAATAACAATGTTACCATTATCGACTGACGTAGGTACTATTTCTAATAACCGGTCAAAGCCTCAATAGCCCAACGGTTAAATGTGCGGACTGAAAACTGAAAGGTCGCAGGTTCAAACCCCACCCGTTGCACTATTGCCGTACTCACTCCTAGCACAAGCTTTCCGCTTATTTGGAGGGGATAGGAGGATATTAGTCAACTTCAGCTTGGCTAATATTCTTTAAAAAAATGCGAGTCGGACTCGCATACGAAGGGTTCCGTACCAAAAACGTCAAAAAACACGTCTCCAGTAGGGGAGCCCCCTTTAATTTTTAATTAATTTTTATTATTTGTTATTATAGCAGCAACAGAAATACACATTCTCTGAAAACTTCAACTCTCTACCATGGAGAGGTACTCTACTAACGATCATGAGATATAGCCCATTGACAGACAGACAAACTGACGGACGGATGGACAGCGGAGGCTTAAGGTCGTAGCCCACTTACACGACACCGCTCCCACCCAACCAAAGTATGAGCATTCAAATATGGACTTAATATCGTGCTGTGGAGGTGCACTTTACAGTAACAACACAAAATAGAATACAGCGCGCGGTACCGGTACCGCGCGTAAACTATACAACTGTAAAGTGCACCTCCAGAGCACGATATTAAGTCCATATTTGAATGCTCATACTTTGGTTGGGTGGGAGCGGTGTCGTGTAAATCGGCTACGACCTTTAGTAATAGGGTCTCGTTGGTTACTTTTCTTCTTGATTTATTTTCTCTTGATCTTTTCACGAGATATATCACGAAGTCCAGCTATGAATAGTTTATCGGTTGAAAATTATGCTAATGCTTACACTCAATGTAAAACCCCTTCGAACGGTTTCGGTTAGCATAGAAAAATCTTTTTTTTTTTTTCAAACAATCTACCCATATATTATCCTACGAGCTCATTCCCGCGGCTTCGCTCACGCTAAGTTTGATTTTTCAAACGCCTATTTTATCACCCTAGGGTGAGAATTTTCAAAAATTCTTTCTTAGCGGATCCCTACGTTATAATACCTATCTGCATGCCAAATTTCAGCCTGATCCATCCAGTGGTTTGAGCTGTGCGTTGATAGATCAGTCAGTCAGTCAGTCAATCAGTCAGTCACCTTTTCCTTTTATATATTTAGATTATATCGGTAGACATAGGCACGGTTGCTTCAGCAGTTAACAGACACGTAGCCGTTAAACATTGCGTTACACAACAAAATCTATACTAATATATAAAGCTGAAGAGTTTGTTTGTTTGAACGCGCTAATCTCAGGAACTACTGGTTCGAATTGAAAAATTCTTTTTGTGTCGGATAGTCCATTTATTGAGGAACGCTTTAGGCTATATAACATCACGCTGCGACCAATAGGAGCGAAGCAACAGTGAAAAATGTTGCAAGAACGGGGAAAATTATCCATATTTAAAATATATTCTTTTAAAAACTTCTTAATCGCGATCATAATAACAAAAATTCAAATAAAACCATTTAAACGAATGTATGTAACGATAACAAACGGTTTGAAACAACCGAGCCTTGGTATTCAACTCCAGTATGAGGATTAAACTATTCTAAAATGCTGAAATTTTATCACTACCAAATTATTCCCAGCTCTATAGAAAAGAGCGGGTCGCGTGAACAAAAGGAACAATGAAATGTAGTTTTAAAAATAATCCCTACTTTCAGCACAGGAAAGGTAGAGAGGAGCGTTTCGCTTTAATCTCACTGAGAAATCTCTTTTTGTTTTATTTTTTAATAAGTACAGTGGGTATTAAAATAACGTAATATGAAAGTAGATATAATGCGATTCAAATGAGAATAGGACTGTCAAACAGCCATTTTATATTTCTGTCCTACTCATATGCTGCTTACACTGAGTGAGATAGAAAGAGAAAATGGCGGCTTCTCATTCCTATTGTCATTTGAATCGCATTATTAGTAAAGAGAATTAAGGTATTATCATCGAGCTATATCGCTTAGAACAGAAGTTTCTAACGAAATACCGCTCCAAACGGCTCAAAACAACCAATAAATGAGTGAAAAAATATTTTTTTCTTTAGGAATTTTAAAAAGTCGTGGAACACAAGTTATTTGCTTTGATGCATGGAATTTTCCTGTAGAAGGTTGCCAGCATTTTACAATTAACCCTGTATATGTATTATTCATAATATGCAGGGATGAGTTACAAAATTGAAGTTTTTTTTTCGTTGACAAGATAGTCCTTGACTGCGATCTCACCTGATGGTAAGTGGCGTAGTACAGTGTAGATTCAACCCATACCTCCTAATAGGTCTAGCCACGGCCAAAGCCTCGCACCAGACAATACATAGTTCGAGCTCTTTTTGAAGAGCCTTGACCAAAGAATTAGTTTGGCCGTCCAAAGGGGCAATGGCAACATCTTGATTTCGATGAGGTTTACGAACAATTAATATTAAATTACTTCTAAAGTTAAATCTAATATAGGTATTTAAATGTAAAACATCATCGATGTCACGGCAGCGCCTTATATCAGAATCAGCATTCCGAACCGGTGGTAGATTCTCAACTTGTCATAAGAGCCACAAGTTGGCCTACATGAAATAAAAAGACGTGTGGCACTCGGGGACTGCCGCGGTAAAGCTATTGCATAGCATTTTTTATCAACGCCATCTAGCGGTGAGAGGAGTCCCGTGTCAGGTTATTTTCATTACGGAATTTCTGGATTCGGTCTCCACGCTCAAGGCCCGCGATAGAAGCTATGCAATAGCTTAATAATTTTGAGTTTGAGTTTATATAAACCAGTAAGGCAATATCGATTCCGCGAATGCCCTCTGAGAGCTGTAGGAACTTTATCGAGATCGTAAGCGTCAGTATATTGTTTTATTGCCCACTTTACCCGCACAATCGTGTGGGTAAAGTGATCCAGCCAAATTGCAATAAGAAATGGAATCAAAGTGATGGTGCGGATAAAGTGTTCCAGTCAAACTGCCATAAGTGGAGAATGTTCGACTTTGGCATTTTTACCTGCCTAAAATAGAAGGAAGGTTATGTTTTTTGAGGGGTGTGTATCTGAACATATTAATGGAAAAGGTGACTGATCTATCAACGCACAGCACAAATCATTGTGCGGATCAGCTGGGCATATAGATAGCTATTATGACGTAGGCATACGCTAAGAAAGGATTTTAGAAAATTCATCGCCTAAAGGGGTAAAATAGGGATTTGAAAAATCGAACTCAACGTGATCGAAGCCGTGGGAAAAAGCTAATGCAATAGTAATAAAATTCCAAACGATAGAGATCGAGTTCTCCAAAGAGTTCAGTCATCTGATATCACACGCATATTCTCTATTCACTCACTCTCATAGTCCGATATGACAGTTTTAAATACTCTCAAAGACTCCAAGACTAGAGTTATACACCGTCTACAGAAGTAACTGTTAGAAAATTAACATTGGGCTAGTACTGAAAATTACTCGACTGAAAACCCCAATACATTTTTGGCGCGACTAGGGAATCAAATTCAGGACCTCGTCGTCAGCAGTCGACGTACACTTTTACCCAGTAACGCACACACGCTAGGTTTTTACGCATCTAACAGTTTATATTCATTTCTGACGAACAGAAAGTACGAGTAATGGAGGAACCATAATTCCCCAATAATAATGTAATTTTCGTTACACGTACAGAAGTTAGTGGGGCCGGTTGTATGTAGGGAAAATCTTACCGCAGAAAATATCCAGAACTAAATTATTACGTGAGTTGGTAACGCAATTTATGGATGTATACCTATTCAATTGCGTACATCTAACTAAGTTAGCGCTGATTAGTGAGGTACATTTGAATGGAATATTGGTTAGAAAAATCAGAGCCTAGCAATATTTCTTACAAGTATTTTTTATTTTTTATTAAAGTGTTAACCTACACTTAAAGGAAATATCGTTATAGATTTATAAATACATATCAAAAATTACAAGGCCGGCGGGATATGAACCTACATCTCTCCGGAAATCGCGCCCGAGTGTGTTAACCGTTACACTACGGCCAAATTGAACCACACGTCAGCCACGAAATTAGTGACATGTATCTACTTTTTCAATCGGTTATAGCAACTGTTAGCGAAATCTAGTAGCGACACATTACAGTTGTCGATCTACTTTTTTCCAAGACCCTATATTACAATGGAGCTCTTAAGAAATTGTAGATGCCATATTGCTTGTTACAATTTTTTATTTAAGTGTTAACCTACACTTAAAGGAAATATCCTAATAGATTTTTACAAGTAGATTTATTTTTTCATACAACTAGTCGTCATATACAAAGTTTTGTATGTTCACAAGTTTTTGCCTGCGTATTCTTCCGCGTTTAGTTAGGTTGTTAATAAAACCGTGGGAACAATTTGTTTTTAGGGGGTTTGTTTGTTGATTTGTCCTTCACGCAACAAGCAACGAATCGACGTGATTTTTTGTATGGGTATAGTTGAGGACCGGGAGAGTGACATAGGGTACTTTTTATCCCGGAAAATCAAAGAGATCGCGCGTGGATTTTTAAAAACTAAATCCCCGCGAGCCGCGAGTTTCAACTAGTACAGGATAATTGAATTGCGTGCACTTTTTGCTCTAATTCCTTATCCCTTGCCGCTGTTCCTTGATACGCGATGAATTTTGCCTACATACCTATTATAACCACTTTCGTAAATTGCAGCAAAGTTCCACTGATCGTAATGCGCCTTTGATGGACTTAAACGAGCGCCTCGCGTGATTACAAACGAGATGCAATCTTCCTCTAAATCTCTCCTTGCTTTTAGCTCCACAAAGTTACAGTATCATTGCGTTGTTAAAGTTCACGGGATATTCTCTGGGTCTCTGAATTAATTTGTTTCTATGTGTATACGACGAGTCCTTTGTAGGTCAAGTTTTTCAACCGACTTCAAAAAAAGAGGAGGTTCTCAATTAACGCATATTTTATTTCGGTGATGTTACTCTGTAATTCTTCAAATCTGGACCGATTTCAATATTTTTTATTTTTTATTTGAAAGGACATATCGTCAGATTGGTCCCATTTAAATAAGAAGGACGGAACTCTTCAATCTTCAATGTAAAATTATAATGTAAAAAGGCCTTAGTCCACCACGCTTGCTCAATGCAGACTTCGCACTCCTTTGAGAACGTTATGGAGCTACTTGCCTATGGCCTAACCCTTCTCATTCTGAGAGTTATACAGGCTGATTTTTTAGGTAGTGCACAATTTTTTTGGTGGTTCTATATCGTTAATAGAACATATTTCTTCTTTTTTGAAATATTTTTTTTTACAATATCTGACCATAAAATAAGCAAACCATGGTCATACTATTCGACGAAATTAAAATACGCGCTCAGAGGTCAACGGCCGCCGCGCGCTTCTAATGTATCAACAGCTGATACATTACGTTTGTAGGGTGACCCTAACCATCTGTTTAAAAATGGATCTCTTTGGTAAATGATAACTTTGGTATTCTTAAGTAAAATAATAAAAAATACGTGTTGATTAAATTTCGTTTATATACAACGTAAAAAAAATTGTGCACAACCAAAAAAAATCACCCTGTATTTACTGCCGGGTATTGTACTGTAGTTAACTATTTGTAACTCTAAAGTAAGATAGGTACATTGTTATAACTAAATTCTGTAAAGTTTTGCGTCCAACGAGGAGATTTGGCGACTTTGTTTTCAAGGTCACCCTTGATAGGACATTAGTTCGCAAAGGGCCCGGGTTAATGCAAAGGCCTTTATTTATTCAAAAGTCATTACGACACGAGGGCTTTCAACATTTTTTACTTTTCAAGCTGACGGCTAAAATTCCTTAACCTTCCTCGCTCAGTGGTGCGTGCCGTGATTTTGTGTGGGATGGGTTAGGTTCGATTCTGACAGGAGCTTTTTGGATGATTTTTAAATTAGCTTAGGTCTGGTGGAAGGTCAACGAGAGTTTAGTTTTCAATTAGTATTTGTGAGGTTTTGATATTCTCTGACTTGAAGGTTTTGTTAAATTCAATACAATTTTAACCTAATGAATTACCGGCTACAACGTTACAACATGACAAAAACGAATTCATAAAAAATGGACCTTAAATCAGCTGTTCCGTTTGGCAGCCATGTTTGTTTGTCCCATAAACAATAGAATCTTTCCAGAACTAAATTAATGCCAAGGCTTCGCGTCAGAAATCAAAAATTCATTATGCTGCGAACATTGTTACATTTTGAGGCAGAAACCGCACACAGTAGTAGGTACTTGTGAAAAAAGTTATATTACTGCACAGCTTTTGTATGTGGCCAACAGAAAAAAAAAATTATTGTACGATTGCGGCAATCTTTTCTAACGTAGAATGAGTATCCTCTAGAATCCTACCAAGCGTGTCGCCGTAAGGGATAGGTAACACTGTGAAATACCTACTATTGTACGTCTTGTTGCTCACAATCACCTCACAATGTATTGTGAACAACAACTCAAGTTGTTGTTCACAATACATTGTGAGGTGATTGGAGGAGTGAGCAACAACTCAAAACATGGCACGCAGTGAGGGTCGGATATAGACATAGCTGTGTCTCATCTTATCTTGTTTGACATCGCAATACTGCATCTCTTTCGTGTGGAAGTGAAAAGGAAATATCATTAAGTCTATAGTACTTCTCTGTCTACGTTCTGTAAGATCTATTTTACAAACAAATATCTTGTTTAAAAAAAGATACCGGCCGAATTGATAACCTCCTCTTTTTGGAAGTCGGTTAAAATCTTCTTTTCTTTAAATTAGCCTGGAAAGTAATATAATAAGAAGTCCAGAAATAATCAAGTGGGTACCCATAAGTATTCTAAGGGCGATAAGGGTTGTCCAATTTCAATAGGCATATATTAATGGAATAGGTCAAATAGAACAAATAAACCGACACTTCACATAACAATAAGGCCTGTATGTAGAGCTCTCGAATAGACCTTCGCAAAAATTAATAACGGCTGCATGTAATAAGGTACCTATTGGTCTTTTTCTTTGGTCTCGAAAGGGCACTTAAGTGTCATACAAAATCCTCATTACATATCGTTTTCGGTGATATAAAGCTGGGTATCCACTCTACTATATAAAATTACTAACTGACTGATTGATGACTTAAATATCAATGTAAAGCCTAAACCACTGGAGTTGAAATTTTGAGAGCAGGTTCCTTTTATGATGTAAGCACCCAATAAGAAAGGGTTTTATGAAATTCCACCCCCATGGGGTTAAATAAGGGTTTAAATTTTGTATGAAAGTTCGTAATAGTTATAAGACCACAGCGCTCACCGCTGCGCCAGAGGGGTCGTCAATATAAAGTTCAAGGTTTGAAGCCTCAATAGCCCAACGGTTAAAAGTGCGGACTGAAAAGTAAAAGGTTGCAGGTTCCAGCCCCACCCGTCTATTGTCGTACCCACTCCTAGGTAGCTCCTAGCTTTTCGCTTATTTGCAGGGGAAAGATTCAAATTCAAATTCAAAATTAATTTATTTCATATAGGCTAACTTGTAGCTCTTATGACACGTCATAAATCTACCACCGGTTCGGAATGCAGACTCTGCTGAGAAGAGCCGGTAAGAAACTCAGCAGTTGCTCTTTTCAAAAAAAATTTTTTTTTTACAAAGCTATGCTATGTATACAGTGCTTCCACAATAAAGCTTCAAAAAATGCAAAAATGCCTACGTAGGTACACCAATCCAACGCATGTCAAGATGGGCAGCCAAAGCAGACCCATTCCCGTTGGTGGCACCCGTTCACGAGCATGACGCATGATCCAGCCATTGCTTCACTCAACCATATTTGAGGAAACGTAACAATGATTCCGAAATTCCAGTTTGATTTTAAAGTAGATTGTGAACTGTTCAGTTTTTAGGACTGGTTTACTAAATTCATTGCTCTTTATATTGAAAACAATGCTTTAGACATAATTTTACCAGCAGCATTGGATTAGACTATGGGTTCCCCACAAAATCAGTGCCATAATAGTACCTACCTACTGTACTATGCTGGAACGTAAGTGGGAACCTTGTTTTTAACCGACTTCCAAAAAAGGTGGAAGTTCTCAATTCGTCGGAATCTTTATTTTTTATATATGTTCCCCGATTACTCGAAGACGCCTGGACCGATTTGAAAAATTATTTTTTTGTTTGAATATAAGTCAAGTTCAGCTTGGCTAATATTCTTTATAAAAGAAAAATAAAATGCTTGAAGACGTACTCTAGAAAATATGTACGTACCGACATAACTCGGAAAAGCCAGAGATACGTGCCTGGGATTGAACGACGGACCCCCTGAAAGGGAAGCCGAATTCTCTACCACTGGCTTTTAATATGGCTCCCAGCCTTCTCTGGTGAAATATAAACTAAAATTCATAAATTCAACAATTTCTTCCTGCAAAGTTGTTGTTCATGCTTTGTTCACAAAATGAACAATATAAATTATTTCACTTGAGGATGGCTGTTTAAATATAACTCACAAATAAATAATTCATTCAGGAGGCCTTTATTAAGGAGCAGGAGTTTATTTTAACTCCAATTGTTTAGAAATTACTTTTATTAAGTAAACTACGTATACGTTATTTTATTAATTTTGCAAACGTATTTCGTTTGTTTCGATTTTTTAAGGGGTGTTATAAGTTTGACGGGTCTGTGTGGTAGTCCAGCGTGTAAATAGCTGAACTACTTTGCGTGGCGTTGAAAAATAGACAATAGCCAATAAAGACTGCGGTTTGAAAAAACGACTCACAGACCAGAACAATATATGGTGCAGAAAAATACCATTATATATTAGAAAAAATCACTAACCTGGCCTCGCGGAGTCTTCCTGATATCCAGCTGGATTAGTGAGAGGCGGCACGGCACGTTCAGATCTGGAGTACAGCGTTGGAGCATGCGTGGATACTTAGGCGTATGTCAAGCGTAATGCTTGTGCGCGGACGCGGCGTTTTGCGTGGGTGTTTAATGCAGACTGAAGCGTTGGCTAATTAAGTAGATATTTCTAATCAGCGGTCCACAGAGCCTTCTATGGACTCTTTGAGGCGGCGGTGCGTGAATTGCTAATAAATAATGGCAGGCATTTCTACACAATATATTATTCCAGAAATGTGAGCGTTTCTTCGCGCAACCATACTCCCCGGCCTTGACGAAGTCCAAGATCTCATTAATAAGTAATGAGTCTCACGAAAAAATATGCGAAAAATAATAATAAAAAAATATCTAAATTAATAGCGAAAAGGCGGTCTATTAAATTAATAAAATATCTAAACAAAAGAAAAACTTAAATTAGCGTTAAATACCACTTAGCGTAAAAAAAGAAAATTTATTTAAAAAAAGTTATTGCGTTGGTAGCGGATAAAGTTTTACAACTGGACGTTTAAATTCGCCAGATTCAGTTTTAACTAAAGCAACGCGAACCACATTATCAGCCCCTGGATAAACCTTTGTTATAACTCCTAGCGGCCATTGTAATGGCGGTAGGTCATCACAGCCGAGTAATACGACAGTACCTACTGTAACCGGATTATCAGGCGTACACCATTTCTGCCTAACTTGCAAGGTGTGTAAATATTCTAAGCGCCATTTTTTCCAGTACGACTGTATTAAACTGTCGAGTAATTTTTTGCGATTAACTAAGTTAACGCGTTCGCTAGGCAACGGAGTAGCGGGAAAATATTGTAATGGAGTGGACATTAAAAAATGGGCCGGCGTTAAACCTCATTTAATTGAGACCTGGCTTTAATAAAAGTTCCAGAGTTATCAGTGTAAAAACAAGAAATCGGACCTTTGCGTGACAAAAATCTTTTCACTGCCATAATAAACGAGTCAGCTGTTAAGTCCGATGACAGTTCTATGTGAACGGCTTTCGTCACAAGACATACGAATAAGCAAAGATAAGCTTTTTGCGACTGATAACCGCGGCGTCGCGTAGGCGTAATGCGGAGCGGACCCGCGTGATCCACACCAGTGTGAAGGAAAGCCTTAGCTTCTTGAAGGCGACAAGAAGGAAGGTCGGCCATTATTGGCGTAGGATGCACGGGTTTCAAACGAAAACAAATATTACATTTGTGTACTCTAGACCTAATAACCGTCCTAGCGTCTAGAATCCAGTAGCGTTGGCGAATAAGTGAGATTAAAAGACTAGGTCCAGTATGGCAGTTGCGAACATGATAGTGATCGATGATTAAATCAACTGCGTGATCATGTTTTGGTAGTAAGGCGGGATATTTAGCTTCATAAGGTAAATCTGCGTTAGACAGTCTACCTCCGATACGCAAAATTCCTTCATCGTCTAGGAACACTGCTAACTTCAATAGTTTCTTCGAAGGTAACTGATTATTTTTTAAGCGCGTTATTTCGTCACTGAAGTGAACCGTTTGAATATCCTTTATTATAGCGTTTTCAGCAAATCTGAGTTTGTTAACTTCTTCAGTAGAAGGAAGAATATGTGCGAAGCGTAAAACAAAGTAAGCAGAGCGAATTAATTTTTCCCAGGAGGAAAAGCGTTTAGATAAAACGTAAAGCGTGGGTTGTTCACATTGAACATGCGTGGTTATTAAAGTCTTTGATTTGAACTCAGGTAGCAAATCAACAGACGTAGGCGAAAATTCATTAATTGGCCAATCAGAAGGCGACTTACGTAGCCATTCCGGGCCATTCCACCAAAGGGGATGCGACAATAATTGTGATGGCAGGACACCACGTGACAAGCAATCACTCGGATTTTCAATCCCAGAAACATGATAAAAATGTTTCGAGTCTAAATTTTCTTGACACTGTGCGACGCGGTTACTTACAAAAGTATTCCACCTATGAGGTAAGGATTTTATCCAAGACAGTGCTATAGTCGAATCCGAAAAAGCATAAATTCCTTCAATAGGAATGCGAGGAGAATAAGTATTCGTTACGACTTTGATTAATTTTGACATTAGGAGTGCGGCACATAGTTCTAATCTCGCGAGGGTGGTTATTTTTGTTGGCGAGACCTTTGACTTCGAACACAACAACTTAACACCAATGTTACCAAAGGTGTCTGTGACATGTAAGTAAATGACACATCCATAACCTTGAAGGCTAGCATCACAAAAGGCGACAATATTTGTTTTACACCCTTCAGTAACACCTGTGTGGCGTGGTATTTTTAAATTTGGAAAATGCGAAAAGTCGTGAACCAAAGCCAAGAAACGATTAACAATATCTTGTGAAGGCGTGTCATCCCAATCAATTTTGTTGAGCCAGAGCTCTTTAATCAAAAGTTTTGCGTATAAAATGATTGGAGCAACAAGTCCTAAAACGTCAAATAATCTTGCAACGAGCGATAAAATGGTGCGTTTTGTACACTTGTCAGCGATTTCAGAAACGGTAAAATAAAAAGTATCCTCGTTAGGCTCCCAAGAGAGACCTAACACCTTCGCGGTGTTGTTACTATCGGAAAAATTAACCGAAGAACGATGCGTGTCTGGCAGACTATCTAACAGTGAGGCAGAGTTACTAGTCCATTTCACTAGGTCAAACGCGCCAGATTTAAATAGTGCGATCAATTCCTGGGATAAAGATTTAGCAGTCGACTCGTCAATCGCTGAATGAACGAGATCGTCCATGTATAGCTGCGTTTTAGCTATTTTAGCTGCGTCTGGGAACCTATCCCCTTCATCCTGACATAGCTGTCGGACGGACCGCATGGCTAGATAGGGACTGGACTTTAACCCGAATGGAACCCTGTTGAATTGGAAGGTGCGTATTTTCTCACTGTCATTAAAGCGAAAAAGAATTTTCAGAAACTTGCGATCGCGAGGTAAAGTTTCTATCTGCATATACATTTGTTTTATATCAGCGGTCATTGCGATGGGAAATAAGCGAAAATTTAAAAGTAATAAAAACAAATCTGCCTGTAAATTGGGCCCAGTATGTAAAATATCGTTCAATGAAATATTTTTATTTAGTGTTTTAGCGGATGCGTCTATTACAATTCTTAAGCGACTTGAACTTTTGTCAGGGCGAATAACAGCGTGATGCGGAATGTAATATCCCTCATCCATATTTTCAGGTTCTGGGACCTCAGACAAATAACCTCGTTGAATATATTCATTAATAACTTGGTTATAATCCTGGCGCAATGAAGGATCAGCTCTAAATTTTCTTTCTAAAGAAAGTAAGCGACGTTGTGCTACGCAGCGTGAGTTACCTAACTCAGTTACATTTTTACAGAAGGGTAAAGCGACCGAATAGCGACCACTCTCATCGCGAAAAACTGACGCGGTATATAAATTTTCACACTCAGTCTCCTCAGGGCTGAGATGGCGTTTGTTATCAATTTGTTCTAATTCCCAAAATTTTTGAAGATTAAAGTTTAAATCATCGACTGCGAGCGCAGTAAAAGATGAATCATCCGCGTTGTAATCAAAACTACAATCACCCATTAAAACGTATCCGAAAGTTGTCAATAATGCAGCGGGTGCGTCCTCTTTAGGTATAATTTTATCACCCAAGTAAATGTGAGGAAACAGTTGCGCGCCTAAAATGACATCAATACTTCCAGGAATATTCCACGTTAAATCAGCGAGCGGCAAGTCTTTAATATAATTCATACTACAATTTTCAATAAATTGAGATGGTAATTTATCAGTAAGGCTGTCCAAAACTAAAGCCTTTATATGATATTTATTGGCGGGGTAAACGCGCGACTCGATGTTTAGATAAACATATCCATGTATTTTCTGCGAACTTGAACCTATACCCTTTATGAAAGAGTTAACAATTGGTGTAATAGGTAAATTAAGCGATCTGCAACATTTAAGGCTAATAATATTATTTTGAGACCCAATGTCTAATAAACAGCGAATAACAACCTTATTGTCACTATCATAAGGCTTAGCGTATATTTGAGCGGTTGATAACAATACATTAGAACGCGTTTTTATGTGGGTATCTATCGAACTCGATGAGACGCGAGGCAGCGAAACGAGTGTTTGAGTGGCAGCGGGCGACGACTCAGTTGCATCAGAAATTAAAGGCTTGGTCAAATCCAACGCGGCAAAGGTCTTGGTCGAAACTGACACTGCGCTTTTACTTGCATTGTCTGATGTAGACTTGTTATTATTCCCTCTGCAAAGGCTGGAATGGTGTTTTTTCCTTAAAGGAAGACAGGAAATACAAAAGGATTTTGACCTGCATTTCCCAAGCGTGTGAAAGAGAGAGAGACAATTTACACACGCGTTTTTTGATTTAATAAAGTCAAATCTTGCCTGCGGTGACTCCATCTCCATGTATTTTTTACAATGGTATAGATGAGTGTGCGAATCACTTTTACATAGAATACATTCATCACGCGATTTATTGACTGAATTACAATCGTTACCCGTAGGATTTGTATCACATGCAACGAACGTCTTGTAAGTATTTCGTACATTAGCGTTTGATTTAGTTGACCTATTGTTCGAAGATGCGGAATTATTACCTGAGCGTTCGAGAACTTTTATTTGATGTTGAATGAATTCAATAAATTGCGTATAAGACGGAATCTCAGTACTTTGAGATTGCAAAGACATTTCAAAATTTTGTATTGTTTGAGAATCTATCTTTTTTAATGCGAAATATAAAAATATAAAATCAGTAAGATCTGGAATATCTAACTGTTTTAGAGCGGCAACAGAAGCAGAAAACTTTTCAATAAATGTATTTAAACTATTAGCGGTGTTCGAACAATTCTTTAGATCAAAAATATTATTTAAATAATGCGTGCCTAATGCTCTTTTGTCTTGATATTTCTTAATCAGACTATTCCAAATGATATGATATGTTTCACCGGTCGGAACTATGCCCGCCGTGAAATGTAATGCACCGTGCGATAATTTAGTAATTAAATATTGAACGCGTTGTGAATCGGTCAAATTCGGATTGCTATGAATATTAGCTTTAAAAGATTCATAAAATAACGGCCAGTTTTCATTCTTACCATCAAAACTGGGAATGTTTATCGGCGGTAACTTAATTACTGGGGCTAAATGTTTATCATTAGTAGATGCGGAACCCTCAGTATTAATATTTTGCGATAAAATCTTATTACGGATCCTTTTAATCGATCCATATAAATCTTCAAAAGCATCGAGGGCCTGATAATTAGGCTGCGTTGCGGGATCAATTTTTAGTGAAATACTATTTATTTCGTCCAATACCGATTCAAACTTTGTCCGAAGATCATCAATAGTTTCTGAATCACTCATAAACTTCTCATTCTTACGCGATTCGAAACTTGATATATTTCTAGAAACATCGTATAAGCGATTTAATCGCGAAAATAGATTTTCTTTTTTGCACACAAGAATGCTTAATTGCGAGGATAGACCACATTTCTCCATTTTTAACAAAAATTAACACGAAATAACTCGTTAAGCGATTTTATAATAACTTAAGTTACAATGGCGGTGATCACAAAAATGGGCGTTGCCCCTAACTTACGGCAACAATCTTACGATTAATTTACGTAAAAATCGCGTAAATCGTACGAAAATATTAGCGTGGATGTTAATTAAATGCGATAACTATTATTAATTAATTAATTTAAGAACAATTCACAAATTCGCGGCGAATATTTTGTCGATTAAGTTACGACCTAAATTCTAGACTGGAACAATCGAGGTTCGTATGGACCAAAACTTATGGTAGTCCAGCGTGTAAATAGCTGAACTACTTTGCGTGGCGTTGAAAAATAGACAATAGCCAATAAAGACTGCGGTTTGAAAAAACGACTCACAGACCAGAACAATATATGGTGCAGAAAAATACCATTATATATTAGAAAAAATCACTAACCTGGCCTCGCGGAGTCTTCCTGATATCCAGCTGGATTAGTGAGAGGCGGCACGGCACGTTCAGATCTGGAGTACAGCGTTGGAGCATGCGTGGATACTTAGGCGTATGTCAAGCGTAATGCTTGTGCGCGGACGCGGCGTTTTGCGTGGGTGTTTAATGCAGACTGAAGCGTTGGCTAATTAAGTAGATATTTCTAATCAGCGGTCCACAGAGCCTTCTATGGACTCTTTGAGGCGGCGGTGCGTGAATTGCTAATAAATAATGGCAGGCATTTCTACACAATATATTATTCCAGAAATGTGAGCGTTTCTTCGCGCAACCACTGTGTGTGCGTGTGTCTGTGGCGTCGTAGCTCCCGAACGGATATTTAACGGATATATATTTTATTTTATTTTTATTATTTGTTGTTATAGTGGCAATCTTCGACCATTTAGCCGGGACGTGGCAAGCGCACGCATTCCCCTCTGCCGAAGTACATGTACAAACGTACGGTTCAGCTTGTAAGTGTGACAGCTTTTGAGTTAGTGTGTGTTCATAGAGACATTAAGTATTTACAAGAGTGTGCAGAAGTGGGAAAATGTGTGCTGTACGTGATTACCCCACCTCACCGCAGAAAGTGGCAGAATATATTCAGTACTAAATCTGCGTAAAGGCAAGTCCTTTCTGAATCGTTCAAGGTGACAATAGATATACTTACACATACTGTGAAAATTTCAAGTAGGTATCTACCTATTACTTTTATACGATACTGCCCACAGACAGGCGGACGGACGAACGGACGAATGGACGGACGGACAGCGGAGGCTTAGTACTAAGCCCCTAAATAGTTTAAAAATCCGACTACGAAAAATTGGATAAGTATAACATCCGTCAAATATTAATTTTTTATTCGTATAAAACGTAAAATTTATTCTGTAGCCTATGTCACCCGAACCATAATAATGAATCGATTGACATCTTCTTTATCAAAATCGGCTCAGTAATTTAAGCGCTACGGTGGAACTTACGTAAATAGAAACATACATACATAGTTACATAGACTGGTAAAATATAATCAATCCTTCCGGCTCTGCCAGTAGTTGGGTAACAAAATGAGATTCAATATAAGCAGAAAAACCATTGGAAGCTGAATTTCAATGGAGCAGTTATCATCCAGATAAATCATCGAGATCGAAAATTTAAAACATTTAAAGCGGATTTAAAACGGCCATCAAACATGCATTTATTTCGCTGACTCGACTGTAATTCATCGAATTCACTTTTAAAGCAACATATAAAAAAATAAATTGACGAATCGAATTGATTTCAAATTGAGTCAATTTAGGAATTTCGTCATTAGCGCTTCGACTATTTGGCGCACAAACACCGTACTTCATTCATATTCCTATAAATTTTCCAGCGTATTAGAATGGTTGCCCCCTCGCGAAGCTACTCCCAAAATGTGTTCTTAAATGAAATGAAAAATTTGGGCGAAACTTAAATTTTAATCTAGCCTCCAGTGTCTCTTGAATAAACAATTCATAGCCAGAACAGCGCCGCGCAAGAGCTGTCCGCGAATATAATTCTTTCTGGGGTGCATTTCCAGAGTTTTTATTTTAATTTCTGTGCACTGTGGAGTGTTGTACACAATGGAAACACGACTGAAAGCACTAAAACATCTTACATTTTCATCTTGCGAATAGGTACTAAGATATTTATCGACTAGTTCTGGGCAAATATTACCTACTAGCTGTTGCCCGCGACTTCGTCGTTGATAAAACTTTTTGGCAAATAATTGGCAATAAGCCATTAATTTCGACCAAATTTGATTACCATAAAAAGATTATAATGAGTCAATCTTAAAAAATAGTCATGAACACGCAACAGAAGCCCTCAAATATGGATAATTTTCCCCGTTTTTGCAACATTTTTCGCTGATGTTTCGCTCCTATTGAGTGCAGTGTGATGTTATAGCCTAAAGCCTTGCTCGATAAATGGACTATCCAACACAAAAAGAATTTTTCAATTCGAACCAGTAGTTCCTGAGATTAGCGCGTTCAAACAAACAAACTCTTCAGCTTTATAATATTAGTATAGATTACAGTGAAAGAATGAAATAATGAATGAAAAACAACAACACTCGTAGCTGTATAATAAAACATAGAACTTACAAGCGAGGTATTGTGTGATCTCCGAACTAAATACAAAATTATTGGAAAAAAGAGAGTCGAATTTTTCAATATTTTCAATATTTTTTAGGGTATTTTTGAAGGTACAATGAGAGTAAAAATCCCTCGTTTCGGATCTATTATGTAGCCGATATAATTGGGGCGGTTGCTGGTCCTATTTTTTTTATTTTTCTGTCGACGCTCCCCGCCTAAAGCCTCTGCAGCGACGATCACTTGAATGAGTTCGTACTAGAGAAGCATTCCAATTTCGCAATTAAAAATTCGTGCATTGTAGATACAAATTGCAAATTCTTTTTCTAACTTTCTTTTTTAAAGAAGAAGTAGTAATATATCTTGTCACATGTCCTGCCCACTTCCATTTCTGTGTTATCTGGTGGGAGGCTTTGGCCGTGGCTAGTTACCATCCTACCGTCAAAGACGTGTCGCCAAGCGATTTAGCGTTCCGGTGTGATGGCGTGTAGAAACCGACTAGGGGTATGGTTTGAATGTACACTGCCATATCCCTTCTAAGTTAGCCCGCTACCATCTTAGGCTGCATCGTCACTTACCATCAGGTGAGATCTCAGTCAAGGGCTATCTGGTCATAGAATAAAAAAATAAAAAAAATGTTTCTATGAGCGTCAGTTTGTGACCTAACACTGTTGCTTTAAACTAACGCTGAATCCTTGATAAATTTTCTATTTAATTTCTTCCGCAGATCTCGATTTTATGCATAATTAAAAGTTTTCCGGTCTGATAGTGAGGTCTTAATTAACGGATTCCGCAAAAGTCACGATTCAATTACAAGAGAAAAGAAAGCAAGCAATATTTGAAATTAAATTACAGCTTCGACTTTTCTCTCTGGAGACTCACTTCTAAATTCTTCGGTTTATGAGTTAATGAGGTTAGTATTTTTGTTAATTCCCTTAAGAAATACGAGTAAATTACAAGTTTCTGTATACAACGTGTATTCGCGTAAAATAAAAACGACGAACTTCATTGTCTTCTTTTTTATCCGACTACGCTTAACTACTACTATAGTTATTAAAAAAAGGTGTGTAGGTACCTACATACGTATGTATGTGTCTATGTTCCACGGTGTAAATTCAACCCATACCCCTAATCGGTTTCTACACGCCATCATGTATTGTATTTCATTCGTTCGTTCGTTCATTCATTCAAACACACTTTTATGGGAAACGGAACGTAAGTGCGTGTGAAATAGATGGATGTATGAGATAGAAAGAGCAGGGAGAGGTGGATGTGTTAAATATGTTGAAATATATATTGTGTTTTACTTTGAGCTAATTCCCACACTTTTATTTTTATAATATTAGTTGAGTGGTAGCAATGCCAGGATTTCCGCCTAGCGCGTAAAACGAGCCGTAATCAACGGTAATTTCCGGTAATCAACGGCAACCTGCGGTAATCAGGGGTAATCCGCGACACGACACTCGTGTTCCACGAGATAATTTCGCGCCCGTCTCTTAACCTTTGACGACGCCGTGAAAAGTGTCGCGGTAGGAATAAATTTCCATAAATACATGCATAATTAATCGCATGTCAAGCAAGCAGAGGATATTTTTAAAAACACGGCGGCAAACAATTTTCTGATGTTACCCATTTTGTGTTTTATTTTTGGATGAATACCAAATAACAAACTTTTATCTAGCTTTTGGCCGCGACTTGGTCCGTATGGAGATAGGTTTGAGAATCCCGTGGGTACGCTCCGGGATAAAACATAGCTTACGTCATTCTCTAAATTCTGAACTCAACCAGCAACCCAAAAACTCACGTCGATCTATTGCTGCGTGATTGAAGGACAAAGCAACAGATTCGACGACCTCCCTGGCGCAGTGGTGAGCGCTGTAGTCTTATAGCTGGGAGGTCGATGGGTTCGATTCTCGGCGGGGACAATTTGGGAATTTATAATTTCTGAATTGTCTCTGGTCTGGTCTGGTGGGAGGCTTTGGCCGTGGTTAGTTACCACTAAAGACGTGCCGCCAAGCGATTAAGCGTTCCGGCACGATGGCGTGTAGAAACCGATTATGGATTGAATTTACACAGCTATACCCCTTCCAAGTAAGCCCAGTACCATCTTAGACTGTATCGTCCCTGACCATCAGGTGAAATCGCAGTCACGGGCTATCTTGTCACAGAACACTTATAATATTAATAAGGATTATCCACACATGCATAGAAGTTTTGAGTTTTTTGTACCAAATAAAAGGAAAAGAAATATGATATGAGCACTAAAAACTCTGTTGAAACCATTGAATAAATAAAATTGAATAAAAATAACGCAGCTCCAGCTCTCAAAATAGTGTTAATTTAATATTTAAACTGATGCAATTCAGAGTATGAACGCAAAATAAAGCGAAATTGCGCTGAAGACTGTATTAAAAATACACCACATTTTTAAATTCTTCATAGATATGACCATTCATAGTAGATAACAATTTTTGAATTTGCACTTTAAAACTAAGAAATGCCTTTAAAAATGTAGTTTGAAATCCCATTTGTGTGTTAATAAACCTTAATAAAAGTCTAGTAAACTTTTTAAGCTATTGCATAGCTTCTATCGCGGGCCTTGAGCGTGGCTCCTCTACGGTGAGCCGCTAGATGGCGTTGATAAAAAATGCTATGCAATAGCTTTACCGCGGCAGTCCCCGAGTGCCACACGTCTTTTTTTTTATTATACCACATCAAAACTGTGGTATTAATATAATCAGTTAAAGACCTACAAGCGATTTAGACTGGAATCACATCGGATTCGGATTTTTAACCCCCGAAAAAACGACTGTGTGTATGTGTTTCTGTCTGTGGTATCATAGCTCCCGAACGGATGAACCGATTTTGATTTTGTTTTTTTTTTTATTTGAAAGGTGTATTAGTCGGGAGTGTTTTTAGCTATGTTTAATGAAAACCGGTCCAAGATGGCCGCGGCCACAAAATTGCGGATTGCATATTTTTATTTTAACGATTATTATAGGTATTTTTTGCTCCTGGACAGTGACATAATCCACTTTTTATTCTGCAACAACAAAGCTTTCGCGCGGGGGAATATAAAAAACGCAATCGAAGTCGCGGGAAAAAAGCTAGTCTAAAACAAAACTCAATCCTAATTAAAAAAAATCACACAGTAGGTACTTAGTATAGTGCGTTGAATGAAAAATGCCAGTTGCAAAACCAGGTTATGTGTTAAATTAGATTTCCAGCTCGGAGTTACTATTCCCGGGGGATTTGTTAGATTCGCTAAGAAGCTTTGTAAAATAAATATTTTTCTTCTATTAGGTATTATTTATGGTAACGCGGTTTGCGCTTGGCTTGCCACATTAGTTTATATATTTGAAAGCCATGACCAATACGTTGTAGTTATTTATTTAATACACGAAAACTAAGAAATAAAACATAAACATAATATTTTTTAAAGGACTTGCACAAAAACAGCTTATCGTTAACAGTTTAATTAACGTATAATTAAAAGAAATTTGTGTACTTAGTCTAGATGGCGATTTTTATAGAACAAGCAATTAAAAGAGATTAAAAACCCAACTGCTTTAAACGAAATCAACTGAAAATTTACAACTTTAAACTGACATAGATCGAAAACAAAATTAAAAATGATTAAAGAAAACTAACTAATATTACAATCTTAACATATTTATACACGGTGTTATTTTATTCCCCGTAAACCCTGAAGGAGGTGAATGTGCTCATGAAACTGAACAACTTTTCCCAAGGAACATAGCTCGAAATATGCAAAAAAAATTGGACCCTCCATACAAAAATTGACGATTAGCTGATTGATTTACTATGGGAGGTCCAAATTTTTTTTTCATATGTTCCTTGGGGAAAGTTGTTCAGTTTCATGAGCACATTCACCTCCTTCAGGGTTTACGGGGAATAAAATAACACCGTGTATAATTAAAACAAATTGTCTTATTTCCTATTAATATTATAAATGCGAAAGGTTAGTATATGTTTGTTACTCAATCACGTTGCAACGACTGAACCGGTTTGGCTGAAAGGCATAGATAGATTATTATCTGGAATAAGACATAGGCTACTTTTAATCCCGGGAAATAAGAGAGTTCCCGCGGGAATAAACAACCCTCAATCCACGCGGGTATCAAAATCAAAATTTATTTTTTTCATGTAGACCAACTTGTAGCTCTGATGACACGTCATAAATCTACCACCGCTGCACCGGTTCGGAATGCGATTCTGCTGAGAAGAGCCGGCAAGAAACTCAGCAGTTGCTCTGTTAAAAAAAAAAAATTTACAATAGTTAACAAAACTATGCTATGTATACAGTGTTTCCGCACTGAAGTTTCAAAAATGCATGCGTAGGTCTATACAATCCAACGCATGTTAAGACGGGCAGACAAAGTAGACCCATTCCCGTTGGTGGCACCCGTTCACGAGCATCCGTTGCTTCGCTCAACCATATTTGATTTATCAGCTAGTATTTTCATAAATTCATAGATATTTTTAGCCTGATAATAGTTGAACATGGTAACCGCTAGTCCAACGAGGGAGTCAAAAACACAATCCGATTTTTATGGAAGTGCGACGGGCGAAAACTAGTTTCAAACAAAATGAATAAGCATTTTTATCTGGCAAAAATAATATTATCTACATTTCAGCCGGCGCAAAAAGTTTTTAGTTTTTATACGATATACGTGATGTTTGTTTTAGTTTAGTTTAGCCCGCGCCCATCCCGGCCACCTGGTTCTAATGTGCTTTGTTTTGAAATAGTGTATTTGCAAATATATGAAGCCTTTATTTGTATCGGGTCACCCGTTTACATGCGTTCGCCGTTTTTATTGGTGCTCTATTTGGTCATTTCCTGATAAAAATTGGAAACCCTATAGCAGAAGAATCTATAGCACAACCGTTAAAGGTGTGAAATAAAACTGAAAAGAAGCAGGTTCGATCCCCATGACACATCTATACTAATATATAAAGCTGAAGAGTTTGTTTGTTTGAACGTGCTAATCTCAGGAACTAGTGGTCCGAATTGAAAAATTATTTTTGTGTTGATTAGTCCATTTATCGAGAAAGGCTTTAGGCTATATAACATCACGCTGCGACCAATAGGAGCGAAGCATCAGTGAAAAATGTTGCAAAAACGGGGAAAATTAGCCATATTTAAAATATATTCTTTTAAAAACTTCTTAATCGCGATCATAATAACAGGAATCGACGCGGACGAAGTCGCGCGCAACAGCTAGTTCATAATAAATCCTTAGATACATTGTACAACATTATGTACCTACACAATTTTGATTAATTTTAAGTTCAGTTATGTAGTTAGTATTTTGTGGCTGCCTCTTGGACACAATAAATAAATAGGTCAGTTGCATTTTTTTTTAAAGAAATTTAGCCTTGATTTATATTCTCCTCTCCCCTCCAAATAAGCGAAAAGCTTGTGCTAGGAGTGGGTACGACAATAGTGCAACGGGTGGGGTTCGAACCTGCGACCTTTCAGTTTTCAGTCCGCACCTTTAACCATTGAGCTATTGAGGCTTCAAATTAAATTATTTTTAGATTCTATTCCTCGGTAGCACTAGAATAATACGAAAACTGGGTTTTCTTTAAAAGCTTCGTTGGAATCGTCTCGAAACGAACAAGTTGTATTTTCTTTTGATAAGTACACACAGTTACAGGGTTTTCACAACAATCTTACTTAATGCTTACACTATTACTTAATCGAAGCACGTAGGTACCTAATACGAATGCTACGTGACCTTTATTTCCCCCATAATAGAGTCCATGTACGCTCATAATCAACGCTAACTTTCCATGTACGTTGAAATCGTCGGGTACCATATCTGTGTTCCGAACGCGCGAAACTAACTTTGAATGTATTAGACTAATTAAGTTAGAAGGGAGTTTTGAATATTATCCATATTAATCTTGTTAAATAAACGTGAAAGAAACTTAAGTAACCGCCTGGAGATAGGTTTTTAAAAAGCCTGCGGGAATTCCATATTTTTCGGGAGTAAAATATAACCTATGTCACTTTCCAAGTCCTCAACTATACCCAGGCAAGAAATCACGTCGATCCGTAGGCACTCCATTGCTGCTTGATTGAAGGACAAACCAACGGACAAACACACTCTTGCATTTTAATCTTTTTTTAAAGAATGCTGAACTTGACTAATGTTACGTTGTTTCTACGATGATATTACGACGGAAGGGGGTTCCATAGTAAATCAATCAGCGGATCGTCAATTTTGTATGGGATATATCGTCAATTTTATATGGAGGTCCACATTTCTTTTTTCATATTTCGACCTATGTTCGTCGGGGAAAGTTTTTCAGTTTCATGAGCACATTGACCTATTTCAGGGCTGATACCCCCCTTCTGTTATACCTAAGTGTAAATTGAAAATTTAAAACACCCCCGACATGTGAAATTAAAAAAAAATGTAATTCGCCATTTTGTGCTGGCGGCCATCTTGAATTTGAAATTTCTCATAGTGTCTAGTATTCTAGTAGTCAAGCCCTTTCATTTGATACCCATATTGAGGGAGCTGTGAAAAAATATGTACCTAATCCCCCATTTTATAGCGGCGGCCATCTTGGACCGATTTTCATCAAACATAGAAGAACACACACACATAGTGTGATGTGATGTGATTAGATATTCTGCGGGATTAGTAAAGATTTTATCGGTCAATTTAATGCCCCTTTATTTAGGTATACACGCTACGTCGGGAGCTTAAGAGAGCCATTTATACAGCGAAAATCAAACAGCCTTTTCATGTATAGTGATCCGCCGTCAGAAAAACTCCAACACTTGAACAAAACTGCATATTTCACAGACGGCCGCCCGACCGACGGGTTAAAAGGCGAACCAATCTCCATTACACTTTCATGTCCGGCGGTAGTAAATTCTATGGAAAGCACCAAACGTTTCAGCGTTTGGTGCTTTCCTCTTTTTGCATTCCCACTTTTCCCTTTGCCGCGGAAATTCTTCTGTGGACGCCGTATTGAGCACTGTGTGCTTTGTGGAGTTTAAAAACGGTTCCTTTTGAATGATAACTAAGTATATTATCGCGCGCCTTAAGGTAGCGATAGCCACGTTCTTTTACGTAGAAATGTATTACGCTAATGTAATTTCCGATGTATTAACCGACTTCCAAAAAAATAGAAGGTTTTCAGGGATCTTTTTTTTTATGTATGTTTCCCGATTACTTGGAGACGACTGAACCGATTTGGAAAATTCTTTTTTTATTTAAAAGGGTATACTTCCCAGGTGGTCTCATTGTCATTAGGTCAGGATATGACGGTGGGATCTTAGAGAAATCGAGGGAACTCTTCAAATTTTATAGGCACAACTGATATACTTTGTAGTGGTGTTTGAAGTCAGTTTTGTAAAAGGAACTTTTACGTTTAGTGTTTTGATTCTAAAACGAATCAAGATATCTATGTATCTAATCTAATTTAATACATATATAAAAAAAGGCGTGTAGTCTCGTTGTCCCCGTTAACGGAGACAGCTATTTTTAATTGAATAAAATTATTGAAATCTCATCCCGTTGTGTGACTGACTGACTGATTGATCTATCAACGCACAACGAATTATGAAAATTCAACCGCCAGGGGAATAAAATAGGGCTTTGAAAAATATTTCGTTAGCATCCCGATGTATTAGAATAGAATAGAATAGAAATATTTTTTATTCAAATAAACTTTTACAAGCACTTTTGAATCGTCAATGAATCTACCACTGGTTCGGAATGCCTTTCCTGCCGAGAAGAGCCAGCAAGAAACTCGGCGGTTGCTCTTTTCAAAAAAATAAAAATTTTACAATTGTTATTGAAACTATGCTATGTATTCAGTGCTTCCACGATGAATTTTCCTGAGTACAATACAAGTAAAAATAAATACAATACAAATACAAATAAATACAATTCAATACATGTTAACACAGGCAGGCAAAAGCAGACCCATTCCCGTTGGTGGCACCCGTTCACGAGCATGACGCATGATCCAGCCATTGCTTCGCTCAACCATATTTGAGGGAACGTAACAACCCGCACCACACGACATTGTTATTGACATGTGAGTCTCATTTGTTTCAGATTATGAAGGGCCGGGGCGGGCGCGGCCTCGTTCCGGCACTATGTGGAGGGCGGGCGTGGTGCTCCTCACCCAGATAGCTGTTTGCCAATTTACCACAGGTACCTACTGTCTCAATATTCATCATTCGTTGCTTAAAAAAATCAAAGTCAAATTCAAAATTCAACTTCAAAATTAAAATTCAAAATTTATTTATTTCATGTATGCTAACTTGTAGCTCTTATGACACGTCATAAATCTACCACCAGTTCGGAACGCAGATTCTGCTGAGAAGAGCCGGCAAGAAACTCAACAGTTGCTCTTTTCAAAAAAAAATTTTTTTTTTTTACAAAGCTATGCTATGTATACAGTGCTTCCACAATAAAGCTTCAAAAATGCAAAAATGCATACGTAGGTACACCAATCCAACGCATGTCAAGACGGGCAGTCAAAGCAGACCCATTCCCGTTGGTGGCACCCGTTCACGAGCATGACGCATGATCCAGCCATTGCTTCGCTCAACCATATTTGAGGGAACGTAACAACCCGCACCACACGACTACTGTCTCAATAATCATCATTCGTTGCATAAAAAAATCACATCAATTAGAGTCTTTTGTGTTCAAAAATACAAAAAAAAGCAATAAAAATATAGAGGACTAGTTGATGATGCGACTTCGTTCGCGTGGATTAAGGTTTTTTGATTCCCGCGGGAACGCTCTTATTTTCCGGGATAAAAAGTAGCCTATGGGTTATTCCAGACTATAAACTATCTCTGTGTCAAATTTCAGCCATTGTGGCGTGATTGAGTCAAACATCCAAACATACACACTTTCACATTTATAATATTAAGTAGGATTTGGCCTCTCACCCGGTATATGAGGGTAAGTTGGTTGGTTGTGTTTCAGTCACTAATGCATGCTTTTGGCCAATTTTTCTATTCCAGTTCATATATTACACGGATTACGCAAAGAATTTTAAGACAAAATCGTGGCCATCTTCTTCTTCTTTGTCAACTTATAGACGTCCACTGCTGGACATAACTCTCCTGCATGGACCTCCTCAGGGCTCGGTCTTGCGCCGCCTGAACCCAGCGGCTCCCTGCGACTCGTTTGATGTCGTCGGTCCACCTGGTGGGGGGTCTGCCAAAACTGCGCTTCCCGGTATGGGGTCGCCACTCCAGCACTTTGGGACCCCATCGACCATCATCAATTTTGGACGAGAAGACATCTGTAAGCTTGCCATCAGCATTTTTTAAAACTTATTAAATGTTCCGTCCACAGAAAACCACACATCGTCAACAGAAGAGGACCAAACAGTGACACCGTACTACGCGCTCAGCACTGGCGTAGTACCCGCGCCTGTGATGCTGCGGCTGGGCAACTCCACCATCGACAGCACCAAGTCGTTCAAGGTGCCCCAGCTGCCCCAGCCGCCCCAGCTGCCCCAGCTTCCCCAACCGACACCAGAACCCGACACGGGCACCTTAACCGTTCAACCGCATCAAGTTAATGCAAATATCGATATGGTATGCCTGATCCTTTTGTTGACTTTTTTTTTTTCTTTTAATTCGATGACAAGATAGTCCTTGACTGCGTTCTTAACTGATGGTAAGTGACGATGCAGTCTAAGATGGTGGCGGGCTAACTTGGAAAGGGTATGGCAGTGTAGATTCAACCCATGCACCTAAAGGGTTTCTACATGTAATCGCGCCGGAACGCTAAATCGCTTGGTGGCACGTCTTTCACGGTAGGGTGGTAACTAGCCACGGCCAAAGCCTCCCACCTGACAAAAATTAAGTACCTACTTAAGTACTTATTTCTTTTTAATGACCTATTGTGTTTATGATATTGCACACCTAATACTTATCCTACATGTACCTGCGACACGTCTTGTGTCGTCGGTCCACTTAATAGGAGATCTAACAACAAGTATAACAAATACATTACGTGTATAACAAATTATTCATTAGGTATAACAAATTATTTAGAACGCTTTCACACTGATAAGTTAAAAATACTTCAGTGTTTTTACCAAGGACCTTAATACCCTCCATGTTAAAACTAGGTACAGTTCTTTCAATTCACGAGGGTTCGCGGCTCATGGTTGTGTGTGTGTCGTATCTGTATAAGTGTGAGCGAGAGCTTGCTCGCGCCTGACCGCTCCCACCTGCTCCTGACAGGCACACACACTCGCTCAATGTGCATGTATACGACGTAACCACAAGTAAAGCACCCGTAACTTCGTGAGATAAACGTACTGTATCGTAGTGATTCCTGAATAATATTTGCAGGTACCACACGTCATTTCAGTTAAGAACACTTATTTCGACCATGACAGACGATATGGTCCAACTTTCGAAGATACGCCAGATGGGAACATTACTAAAATAACTGTACAGTTAGGTGACGACGCGCATCTCAACTGTCGGATTAGCCTGCTTCAAGATAAGACGGTAAGCTGAAACGTAATGAGTATAAAATAAGAGAAACGTTGCGACGAATTTTTCAAGGTAAAATAAAGTCTTTTGGTACAGCATTAGCTGTACCAAAGCTGCTGCCCTAGCCATATTTCACACGCGTCGTATCTATTCTCTTTCCATGATCGCTAACGCCGCTGTAGAGCAAAGGTTCCCAAAGTTTTTTTATCATGCTTCCCGACACGTTTGTAATATGGCTAGGGCAGCTGTGTCACTGCCCAGTAAAATCTCTTCCATACTGAATTGCAAAGTCACTTATCATAAGCTTAGTAAGTTGAAAAATCACCTCACTAGCTCAAAAAGTGCACCTTTGCTGTGAAAAACCAGTGAGCAAAAGTCGTTTTTGCTCACCTAGTGAGAAAATTTTTTTTGAATTTATAACGCCATGGGCTTGAAGAAATCTTCAATTCAACTCAAAAAAAGTTCAGACGGGAAAAGAAAAGAAAATCGTCTATACTCGTATCTTAATTAGGTACTTTTGTTTGTAGATAATTGTTGTAAAAGTTTTAAAAGTATCAAAATGAGTGAATCTAGTATAATAATTTAACACAATCAGAATAGAAATCAGAATTAAAAAAGTGTCTAACGTAAACTTTCTTCCGGAAAAGTCGCGGGTAAAATACTTGAAAGCCGGAAAAGGAAAAGTTTTATGTATCACACGATAGCAAAGTTTTGAATCCCTCACTACAGTCAGGATTCTAATTTAGAATCCTTCGCTTGCTCGGGATACAAACTGCCACTCGCAACAAAAACGAACTTTGCTATCTTGTTGAATAAACAACTATTTTCTATCTTGCTAAGCTAATTCCTGCACGCGGTTAATTTGTACAGCAACCAAGTTCTTGGATAATATTATAGTTCTTACAATAGAATCAAGTTTAAAACTTGCCTTCTTAGTACCTATTCAAGGATTCTAAAGACCTCGAGTCATTAGGAGATCTAAATTGTCAAGTAGATATTACTGGGAGGACTAAATTGCAAAACTTTTCATAAGAGATGAACATTTCAGTCCTAACTAGGAGAGGATCATACTAGAATATTTCCGAGATTTGTAAATCGACTTGGAATATGAAGTTGGAATATGAATTTAAAGAATCCACAAAGACTTGGCTCTTTTAAAGTGTAATAAGCTTATTACATTAACTGACTCGCTCTGGTTTTATTTTTTTCAACATTTCTCGAAACTGCGGCTTTTAACCATCATAGTTTCTGTTTTGAGTCTTGTGTTAAATACCTAATTATTATTATTATAAATGATTTGAGTCAAGTGTTAAATAGGTACTTAATTATTATTATAAATGATTTGAATCAAGTGTTAAATACCTAATTATTATTATAAATAATTTGAGTCAAGGGTGAAATATCCAATTATTATTATTGTAAATTATTTGAGTTAAGTGGTAAATACATAATTTTTATTATAAATGATTTAAATCAAGTGTTAAATAACCTAATTATTATAATAAATGATTTGAGTCAAAGGTTACATAGTCATGAAACTTCAAACGATACTTAAAATACATACATATATAACAAATGTTAGTCATAATAACAACGTAATAATGAAATCTAGGTTGGACAGTGTTGGCTAGCAGATGCCTGTTTACTCTTGCTTTGAAACTGTCTTCTGCTTGAGTCATTTAATTTTAACTGCCTCTTTAGTCTAGTGGTAAGCACATTTGACTGCGGATGATGAGGTCCCGGATTCGATTCCCGGGTCGGTGCAATAAATGTACTGGATTTTTCTGTCAAGTAATTTTCAGAACTAGTCCGGAGGTGGTTGGCGGTGTGCCCTTGCCTACCCTACAGCTCTATAGACACATACATAACGCTCATTTGCGACAAGGGTGACATAAATCAAAATTCACCAGTTTTAGTGTCGAAAGTTTATACTTTTTGCTATAAAAACAACATTACACTAAGCACAAAAAATAAGAGCGAGAGAGATTGTGACTTAATGCTCTGTCGCTTTGTTGGCCGCTGTGTTGTTTCGAGACCGCAGCGTCCACAAAACATTACTCTCTAAGAATTCTCTCATCGTCAATTTTGAATTATGTCACTCTTGTCGCAAATGAGCGATATGTGTCTCTGAAAAATTCCTTTCTTTTTCTGTGAAAAACAGCAGCAAAGATACAAAAAACCGTACAAAGCTTATGAGTAGTACTTGTAAGTGAGCGTAAGAATCCAACTTACACTTGACCGGTTTTCTTTGTCTCTGCGTGATCGTCACGGCACACTGAATCACAATTTATAACAACAACGCTTATTTCACTCTTATTTCCTTCCGTTGTTTCTTTTAAAAACCCCTTTCTAAAAAATTCTTTTAATAAAAAAAATCCTTTTAAAAACTCGACTTCAAACGCCACTAACATGTACAAAATAATTTTAGTTTGTACATGTATGTTGAAGTCGAGCGGGTCTAAATAGAAATGATGAAACCAATTATCGACCCTAGCCCGACTTCAACATTATTACCTAATTTATAACCTCCTCCTTTTTGGAAGTCGGTTAAAAATGGAATAGAATAGAAAGGATTTATTCTACTGAAATAAACTTTTACAAAGTGCTTTTGAATCGCCAAGTGAATCTATTACTGATTCAGAACACACTATCTACTAGGAACCAGAAATTCACTTGGCAATAATATTCAACGAGATCCCGCAAGAATTTTTACAGTAATTGGTGAATTCTCCTTTTTGTCTCTCTAATAAGGTCGCAGCAGGACGGTGTCTCCATTTTAAAACAAATCTCTCCGGCAAAAAACGCTTATTGTAGTCTTATTTCCTTTCGCTTATTCTTTTATACAGTACTCCTTGTTTCTTGAACGCGTCGTTAAACTTAAAACGCTGTGCTTTCGCAATTACGTCTATTAATTTTTATCTCTTCTTTGCATAGACTTGTTATATACATCAGTGCTTCTTTGTTACTTCTTTCTGTCTACATTACACATAGATTACAAAACAGATTATTGTTCATTTCTATCACATCACATCAGTATTATTTGAAGCCTCAATAGCCCAACGGTTAAAGGTGAGGACTGAAAACTGAAAGGTCGCAAGTTCGAACCCCACCCGGTGCACTATTGTCGTACCTACTCCTAGCACAAGCTATCGCTTATTTGGAGGGGAGAGTATGTATATAGCTATATAAGACAAGTTCAGCTAATATTCTTTTTATTATAAAAAAAAAGAAAAAAATGAAATGCGATATGTATTATTGTGATTAATTTAAATAAAAAATTGTTCTTCTGTTGTACTGTATCTTTAGATGTTTAGTTATTTCAAATTCTAAATTAACCTCTATCGAGTGATTCTGATCTCGGAAACTAATTATTATTATTATTAGTACCTATTCGTAAGCCACTGACTTCTAAACGTTCTGAAACGGTTTTATAATTAAATTGTTATTGTATTGTAATTATTTGTATCTCTTTTAGTAAGTTTAATGTACTTAAGAATTTATACTCTTAACCTTAGCATAAATTATTATTTTATTATCTACTTAACTTTTAACTTCGAATATAAACATTATTAAACTTCGTTCGGTAATTAAAAAGTTATGGCGATGTCGGAATTAATTAATATTTAATCATAAAATATTATTAAAATACCTATTAAATAGCAAATTAATGTTAACGGCTCATTTACTCCGCAATTAAAGGACAAACCAACACAAGCACATTTTTGCATTTATTATTATTATATCATTTATTTTCATACACATTTACATTATATTATTTTTAAAAAATGTTTACAAAAATATTATATACCTATATAACATCCTCAAAAATAATATAATTACCGTTGGGTCTTACCCCCCTTGCTGCGGGGTAAGACCCAAGCAGCCAGTGGTCAGGGCCCCAGAGTGAGGAACCTCCTCACAATGCGTGCCGTCTCAAGGAGTACCGCCTTCTGTATCCTGCCCATGATCCAAGTACTAACCGAAAGTTTCTTAAGGTGTTGGTCGAAACTTTTCGCTATAAGAACATTGACCGAAATTGAAAGACAATCGGAACTACAATGGTTGAATCATCATCCCACATGGCGGTAATCTCGTGGGCAAGGTCTAAATGTTTTGATAATTTTTCTTATTTATTATTATTGGTAAGGATAAAATACATAAATACTATTTATTGAGATTATTCTTGTCTTCCTTCAGTCATTATTAATGTTCCCAATATAGCCTCACCCAAATTACCATCTTGGATAGTGGAAATATTTAAATTAGACCCTAAAACGTTTATTTAAATTCCCCCGTTAGCAAACTTTTACATTTCTGTTCGTAATGTTTACGATGTTTCACAGTTTTGCTTATCCACTTTATAATTATAAATTCTTTAGGCCGCCTTCTCTAAGATTGCGAATAGAAAGGAGTTTATATTATTTCTATTAAACTTTTTATTAATTTAGCCAAAAGTAAGAATCGTTTAGTAATTTGGTATTCGCGAAACGGATAGTTGACTAATATTTTTTTAATATACTTAAAACTTTTCTTAACTTTACTTACTTTATTTTACTTATACTTAAAATAAAGTCTTCAAGCTAAGTTTACAAGTGTTTGTGAAAATAACCGTGACCTCTGGTTTAATGTTACGGATTTAACTCATAGTTGTTTAACCAGCGTTATCGACTTAAATATTATAGTTAAATATGTATGTCACAACCACCCGTCCGCTATACGCTACTGTTCACGTTTCTCTAGTTAATACCGATTTAATATTTTCCTAGAACGAGTTTTATACAAAAGGAAAATATACTCAAAGCTCCATAAATCTTTAAATTGATCCCTTATCCTCGAGGGATTACTGTTGAGTGCATCCCAGCATCCCATTAATGTCTCGAAGCACACAATCCAGTGGATACATCTAGCTTAAGTACTTATGTTGGAGTTAGAGCTAATTATAAATTATAATAATGATTATGCAAAATAGAACACTTTGTAATAATATGTCAAGGGAAAAATTCTTTCCAAAAACCCGGCTTCAAAAGCCACTACAAAGTATAAAAACTTTTACTGAAGGGAATCACAAACCAAAAAGTTATTTTGTTTTTATTGATTTTTTTCAAAAAGTGCTAAATCAATATCGATAAAATTTATGCGAGACCACCTCTGAAGCATGAACTACGAAATAAAAAAGAACCATCAAAATTAATTTATAATTCGCGGAATAATCGCATAACAAACATACAAAAAAAAACAGTTGAATTGAGTCGGTTAAAAATTGAATAATATTATAGACTTACAGGTTAAAAAGCCTCGATAGCGCAAATTTTAAGACTGCGTAGAATGCCAGAAAAAAATCAGATTTCACCCACGCGATTGTGATTAAGCGTAAGATGAAATAAAACATGCCCGAAACCTCGTGCGAAACGCGACATATGCTAGCGTATTACGCGGAATAGGCGCGCCAAATACATCATGTATTCTAATAACTCGTAAGATATTCATTAAAAAAAACGGCTGTATCGTCTCTTAGTAATAGGTAAGTAAACAAATTTTATATAAAATTTTTCTGTAATATGCACCACATTGAAAATAAAAGCAAATTGGCTAAAAATTAGACCTAATTTCGCGATTTTATTTTTCAACAAACGTTATTTCAAAAAAAAGTCGAAAGCACTTTGTAAAAGTTTATTTGAATAAAAAATTTCTCTGTTTACGTATCTATTCAAAGCCCGCAATGACAGTAAAAAGCTTCAGTGTCTTTGATCCTCCCAGATAATTACCGAAATTGTTCCGATCCTCTTGTAAAATTGGCTAAAACTCCCGCAAGACCAATTACAAAAGGATTCCCTGAATTTATTCTCTGTGGTACTTGTTGAGATTAGAAAAAGATGTTGCTTCGGTACAATACGGGTTTGTTACAAACTTGAATAATTCTCAAACCAAATTTATTAGGGTGGCACAAGAAAACATGAAGCTAGAATAATCTAAATATATAAAAGGCAAAGGTGACTGACTGACTGACTGACTGACTGATCTATCAACGCACAGCTCTAACCACAGGACAGATCGAGCTGAAATTAGGTAAACAGGTAGCTGTTAGGACGTAGACATCCGCTAAGAAAGGATTTTGGAAAATTTCAACCTCAAGAGGGTTAAATAGGGGGTTAAAAAATCGAACCTAACGTGAGCGAAGCCGCGGGTTAAAGCTAGTATATAATATAATGCCGCCTACCAGTAGGTTTATAATTTTTTTTTAATAATAATATAAAAAAATCTTTTCAAAAAACCGACTCAAACTCCACTACAAAGTATAAAATAATTTTAGTTTGTACACGAATGTTGAAGTCGGCGGGGTCTAAATGGGAACGATGAAACACTGTGTGTACAAACTAAAATTATTTTTTACTTTGTAGTGGCGTTTGAAGTCGAGTTTTTAAAAAGATTTTTTATATTATTATTTCAAGCTTTTTAGTGTAGCTTTGTAGGACCAATTCACTAGATCATTATACTATAAAAAAAATAAGATGCCTAATAGAAATTTAGCATATTATGTTGGTATGTATGCTATGAACTGTGCAATGTGACCTTCACGTACTCTGATCACGAGCGATTTGCATATTAATTGAAGAGACCCGTCTTCCATCATCGAAGATACACGTATTGATTCGATCTTCACCAAATTTAAATGGTATTGGAATCGGTTCAAAAACGGAGTTATGGAGTAACATAGAAAAAAAACACGCGTCGAATTGAGAATCTCCCTTTTTTGAAGTCGGTTAAAAATATAGTGCCGCCTACCAGGATTAAAACTGAAGTAGGCATATCTACTTATAAGACTCATTTGTCTCTAGAATACGAGAGAAGTCTTATGTTGGGCCATGTAGTTAGTTATCCTTTAGTTGCTAACAAGCAAAAACATTTGTTGTCGTTGCTTTATTTTACTTCTTTGAACTACTACATTAAACTTTGTCTTAATAAGTTAAACACAACAACTTTACTGTCCAACTGAGAAACTTAAATTTTCTTTGTCTTTGCCAAAGAAGACAGGGGATTCACAAACATAAATATACCTACGTTGTTTTGACTTACGTTCCATTGTTTATATCTAATATTTACTTTACCTTAAGAATAGAAGTTGCGTCTGAATTTTATTTTTATTTTTAACCGACTTCAAAAATAGGAGGAGGTTCTCAATTCAACTCGTATTTTTTATTTAATTTTTATTTTTTGGCGCTACTTAGTTACTCCATAACTCCGCCAATTAATCTGGACTTATTTCAATCATTTTTATTTCAAAGGACATATCGTCAGGTTGAAAAGGGTTGAACCCATTTTTTGGTAAAGATATTAATATAATGAATATTTTCGGCAAAGGAATACAGAACTTTTCAAAGAGCAAATCGCTCGCGATCAGAGAATGTGTAGATTAATCCTATAGATAAAGCTACATTAAAAAGCTTAAAGTAAATATTCTTTTTAAAAAATCGACTTCGAACACCACTACAAAGTAAAAAAATAATTTTAATTAGTACACGTACATTGAAATTAGACTAGCGTCGCGCATCGGTTTCATCCTTTCTATTTAGGCTTCACTCCTTTCAGGCCCGACTTTAGCATACGTACGACTTATAATAATTATAAGTTATATTCTTTTATTAACTAATTAGTGCAATACTACTATAAATTTTTCCTCCAACCATAGGTTGCCAGGAAGAGATCACTTTTTAGCGATAAGGCCGCCTATCGTACATTGTACTCTGTTTTTTTTTTTTAAGTTTTTCATTTCATGATTTCATTTCATTTAATAATTCAAATTTCAAATTCAAATTCAAAATTAATTTATTTCATGTAGGCTAACTTGTAGCTCTTATGACCCGTCATAAATCTACCACCGGTTTGGAATGCAGATTCTGCTGAGAAGAGTCGGTAAGAAACTCAGCAGTTGCTCTTTTCAAAAAATTTTTTTTTACAAAACTATGCTATGTATACAGTGCTTCCACAATAAAGCTTCAAAAATGCAAAAATGCACACGTAGGTACACCAATCCAACGCATGTCAAGATGGGCAGCCAAAGCAGACCCATTCCCGTTGGTGGCACCCGTTCACGAGCATGACGCATGATCCAGCCATTGCTTCGCTCAATCATATATACCAACCGTATAATAGAGATATTAAGCAAGGATATTAACCAATTTAACACTTTCAGGTATCCTGGGTCCGTCGCAGAGGAAGAGACGAGATACCGGAGCTGCTGACAGTTGGAGCTGTGACGTATGCAGCTGACAACAGGGTGTCAGTAGCGAAGCGGTACCCCGGGAACTGGAAGCTACTGGTCAGGGAGGTGAAGCCTGATGACGAGGGAGTATACGAGTGCCAGATATCAACACATCCGCCTAGAGTTAGCAGAACTTATCTACATGTTAACAGTAAGCCTTTTTTATTCTTCTTCATTTCCGTCATTCACCAAGGAATTGAATGAATGAATGAATGAATGAATATACTTTTATTCTTCTTTTATTGTACACAGCGCTCTCTCTCCTTGTCTAACAGGAAAATTAAAAGCTCTGTATTTTCGACACTACTAATTATAAGATATTAAAAAAAAATTAGGTATGTCAAATACCCAATAATTTTGGTCGCGTAATACTACTAGTTAAGTATATATATCGACACCTGCAAGGAAAAACATCGTAACTCACTTTTAGCGATTTTGAATTACAATCATAATGCTCAAGATTATAATTGTAACTCAAAATCGCTAAAAAGTGAGTTACGATGTTTTTCCTTGCTTGTGTCGATATATATTGATAAGTACTAACTCAGATAACTTTTAGCGCCCCAAGTGTGGGTGGTAGACGAGGCCGGCGGGCCCCTTCAAGAGAAGTACTACGAAGCGGAGTCAACCCTCGCGCTGGTGTGCCGAGCGCGCCACGTGGACACGCCCGCGGTGCTGACCTGGCTGCACGAGGGGAGGGCGCTGAACGCTGACACCACCAGGGGTGGCATCAGGTAACCGCTCACAGCCGAGTTTACTAACCTATCTATTAATCTAAATCACATGACACTTCACGCGAATATTATAAAGTCGAAAGTTTGTGTGTGTGTGTGTTTTTGTGTGTGAGTAGGTGTGCGTGTGTATGTGTGTGTGTATATTTGTTACTCCTTCACGCTACAGCGAATGAACAGACTTGGCTGAAATTTGGAATGGAGATAGCTCATACCCAGGATTACCATATAGGCTACACTTTATGAAAGATGAAAGAGAGTGAAAGAGTTTCAGCGGGATTCAAGCTTTCGAATCGTCAAATGAATCTACCACTGGTTCGGAATGCCGTTCCAAACGGTAGAAGTGCATCAAATCTTCAAAAATGAAATTTACGCAAAAAGTTTTATAAACAAAAAAAAACTTGTCGCTTCTGATCCAAAGGTGCCCTGGAGCTATTTGCGTTTTTTAAGAAATTTTTCAAAATTTTTCATATCCTTCTGTCCCCTCCAAATAAGCAGAAAGCTTGTGCTAGGAGTGGGTACGACAATAGTGCAACGGATAGGGTTCGAACCTGCGACCTTTCAGTCTTCATCTTCTCTCGCTTGAACGGTCAAGGAAAATATCCTGAGGACCCCTGAGAGGTCTTCATTGCACTTGGCTAGTTATTATAGTTGCTGGTTATATGTTTTTACATAATGCTTATATGTAATTTTTGTGTTCACACTTTAATCTTTACCTGTCGCCTTTATGGTTCAATGTGTTCAAACGTTGATGGATGATCCACAACAAAGGGGCTAGAACACATTTCATATTACCCTGCAGGTACTTTGAAACGTGATACGGCAGTGTGACTCCGCTAAGCTTTTTTGTGCGTGTACAGAATATATAAGATTATAAATAAATTACGACTTGGTATGTCTTTAGTGGCGTGAGCTTAATAGAATCACAACATACTAATATTATAAATGCGAAAGTTTGTATGTGTGTTTGTTTGTTACTCCTTCACGCCACAACAAATGAGCTGATTTCGCTGGGAAAGGATATAGCTCACACCCAGGATTAACACATAGCTACATCTCGAAAAACTACAAAAAATCCGCGGGAATTGAAATCCTTAATCTAGTTGCTTATAAGTTCAATTTTTTTATCCTGTACAAAACTATGATCCAAGCAAAGGGGCTAAAATACATTTCATATTACCCAGCAGGTACTTTGAAACGTGATACAGTGTGACTCATGTACCTTCTTACACCACGTGAGTCAATCTCTCACAGGAGTCTCCAGAAGTCTCTTTCTCAGATAAACATTACGAATACTTGCTAGTTGCAAGTTGCAACTGTGACATTTTTTTTTTTAATTTCTGATAATAAAGCCCTTGTCTATGATCTCACGCGATGGAGTTGGTCATGGATTGTAATGAAAACTGTTAATAATAACTTGTATTATCTCGGCATTTGATAACTTGGTTTAGGTTCTTATAATTGGGAGGTCTCGGGTTCGATTCCCGGCGGAGGCAATTTGGTAATCTCTGAATTAATTCTGGTCTGGTCTGGTGGGAGGCTTTGGCCGGTGCTAGTTAGTAACTACCAAAGTCTCCCACCACTACCGTCACAGCGTTCCGGCACGATGGCGTGTAGAAACAGATTAGGGGTTTGGGTTGAATGTACACTGCCCCTTCCAAGTTAGCCCGCTACTATCTTAGACTGCATCGTTACTTATCATCAGGTGAGATCGCAGTCAAGGACTAACTTGTCATCGAATAAAAAAAAGATATATTTTGTTTTTTTTTTTTTTTGATTACATATAAAATTTTAAGTGAAAATGTTAATAAACTCACTCAGTTCCTAGCACGCTAAGTGCAAGCTTAGGTGAGCTAATCGGATTTCAAAGGGTAAACCTTTTCATATTGCTTTTCTATAGAATGTGTCCCAACTTCAATAACCTACTTTCACCTCTCAAAAGAAAGTGTATTATGAATTCATTTTAATACGAGTAAAATATGGCATACATAACTTTTACAAGGAGTTAGATCTTTTATATAACCAACGAAAACCCTTTCTTTCTCTGGGAAAAAATGTAACCTATGTCATTCTACTGGTTTTTAATTATGAAAGAAATCACGTCGATCTGTTGCTACGTTGGAACGTGAGTGAAAGACAAACCAACAAGCAAACATTTGGAGACTTGAGGATTTAAAAACTAAATCTGAAAATAAAATTTTCACGGTAAAACTATATAGAAGCAGTACTATCTTGAATTTCATGTAGTGTATATTATATATTATTATATAATATGTATTATATTATTTTACATTATTTATGTTTTTTTTAGTTTATGTAATTTATTTTTTTACTTATATTATTTAGTATTATAGTATATGTAGTGATGTACATTTTAGATCTATACCACTCTATAATTTCACCTCACACATTTTCAAGGGAAGCTGGAAGAAATTTCTTTATTAGAGATAAGCTTCACCTGTGTCCACTTCTTCTAATGAATTTTTTTTGTAATAGCTTATATATGCATTAATAATAAATAAATAAATAAAAGAACTTCAATTTAAGGTTAATCCATTCAAAAAGCGCACATATGCTTGCGTCACATTTCTGGTTCAATGTGTTTCAACGTTGATAGATGATCCACTTTCAAAGAAACTAGAAATGAATTATCATACAAGTTACACAGGTACTCTAGGTATTTTAAAACTCAACATGACAGTATGAGGTCATGCACAGAATTCTAAATAAGGAAATAGGAATTGAGTCTGCTTACATTAGTTCCAGAAAATTTATTACCATAGTAATGTAATAAATATTTATTTTTAACAAGTCATACAAAAATGCCCCACTATCAAGTGTAAGTTTAATTACTTTATTTTGTTTCATATAATATATGACGGATTAACTGTCACCGAGTTGTTTTTAAAAATGATCAGCGATGCTGACGTCATTCTCTTCATTATTATCATTACTCTGTATAGTGATAGCAAATCAAACTATAGGTACTTGAAAGATCCTTTTATTGGAATTAAGGTGATTCACAATAATAACACAGAGCTCCGCACTGTACGGCTACTCACGCCGGAATGACTCGAGCAACAATAAATACTCGTATTTATAACAAAATCAAGAATAGGAGATTTGTTTATAAAAACGTTTTTACATGCAAGAAACTTATTTGTAATAATTAATTAATCATTTTTAACTTAAAGTAATCAATTGTAATTATAATTTAACTTATGATTAATTTTAGTTTTAATATTAAGAGTTGTTGCGCCGATATATATTATTTAATCCTCAATAGCCCAACGGTTAAAGGTGCGGACTAAAAACTGAAAGGTCGCAGGTTCGAACCCCACCCGTTGCACTATTGTCGTACCCCCTCCTAACACAAGTTTTGACTTATTTGGAGGGGAAAGGAGAACATTAGTCAAGCTCAGCTTGGCTGGTATTCTCTTTAAAAAAAATTATTAACATTTTTATTATTGAAGCGTGAAGGGCGATGCATTATATGAAAAAGATACCGGCCGAATTGATAACGTCCTCCTTATTTAACACGTTTATAAAAAAATAAAAATTACTTTTTTACTGCAAAAATTCATGGAGCTAAAATATTAAAGTAAATTCTCTTACGAGTAGCTCCACGGCTAATCCGCTTTGGAAGGGTAAAGTCTTTTATGCGGCCTTACTAGGTGTGTTTCAGCGTCGATAAGTTATCTGCATTTCATACCTTTTAAGGAACAGCGTACGGAAGAAATATCATAATGCTTTGGATGAACGCGATATTGTGAAAATACAAAAGCTAGTTTCATATAAAACCGGGTATAATATGCAAATGCATTTTAGCTTCCTTTGCGGAGTGAACAGGATCATTTATCAACGTATGAGCACATTGATCCAGAAACACGACCTAAACAGATTTAGGCTTTCACAGCGGGTTCACTGTAAAGTTGAAATTATTCTAGAACTAAATCAACTAAATATATGAAAGGAAGAGGTAAGTGACTGACTGACTGATCTATCAACGCACAACTCGAACTACTGGACGGATTGGACTGAAATTTTGTATACAGATAGATTTTAGAACGTAGGAAAGTGCTAAGAAAGGATTTTTAAAAATTCAACCCCTTAGGGGACAAAATAGGGGTTTGAAAAGTCGAATTTAACGTGAGCGAAGCCGCGGGAAAAAGCTGTAGTTTCATATAAAACCGGGTTCAATACGCAAATGTATTTCAGCCTCCTTTGCGGAGTGAACAGGATCATTTATCAACGTATGAGCACATTGATCCAGAAACACGGCCTAAAGAGATTTAGGCTTTCACAGCGGGTTCACTGTAAAGTTGAAATTATTCTAGAGCTAAATCAACTAAATATATGAAAAGAAGAGGTAAGTGACTGACTGACTGATCTATCAATGCACAGCTCGAACTACTGGACGGATCGGACTGAAATTTTGCATACAGATAGCTTTTAGAACGTAGGAAATTGTTAAGAAAGGATTTTTAAAATTTCAACTCCTTAGGGGATAAAATAGGGGTTTGAAAAGTCGAATTTAACGTGAGCGAAGCCGCGGGAAAAAGCTGTAGTTTCATATAAAACTGGGTATAATACGCAAATGTATTTCAGCCTCCTTTGCGGAGTGAACAGGATCATTTATCAACGTATGAGCACATTGATCCAGAAACACGGCCTAAAGAGATTTAGGCTTTCACAGCGGGTTCACTGTAAAGTTGAAATTATTCCAGTGCTAAATTATATTCGTTCAGATTTTCCTCGCTAAAGCTTGCAAAATTATATTTACTTGTCGGGTTCCAAATAGTTATTAATGTTGCAACATAATATTACAGTAACAGTGTGCCATGCGACGGATTAATTATTTTAAACTAGCTGATGCCTGCGACTTCGTCTGCGTGGATTTACCTTTTCAAAATCTCAGAAGAACTCGTTGATTTTCCCGGATGCAATCGTAAAAATTTAACCGCGGCATGATTGAAGGACAAACCAATAAACAAACAGACTTTTTCGCATTTATAATAATGTGTATTAGTTAGAATTAGTAGGGATAGGATGCCGCATACCATGCCGTAGGTACATTATTATGCCGCATACCACGCCGTACATACCTACCTAAAATTATACGTTAGGTTCTTACAGAGGCGTAACTATAGGGTGGCATGACGGCAAAATGCCACGGGCCCCCAGCCGGCAGGGGCCCCCGATCAGAGAGGGCCGGAAGCACAAGATGATCATAACATTTATAGCCATTCCTGTGACTACGGCTAGTGCCGAGCGATCATTTTCAAAATTAAAATTGATATAAACTAAACTCTTTGGGACAAGAAGAAAGGTTACGCACAGTGGTAGATTTACCAAATGGCTGATTTGACTGGAGCCTAGGGCAGCAGATTTTAGGGACGGCGAATTTGGGGCCAAAATTTTTATTTATGTCTTACAGAAATTAAAAAGATACATATTTGTAATACCTAAATGTCATTAGGTCCACAAACACATTTTAAAATAACCCCAATAACAATTACTAAATAGTTGGTAGGGCCGACCGGCGCATACAAACGCAAGGTCTCAAGCGCCAAAAGTACAGGACTAGATATGGCGCAGTGCAGAATAAAAAATTTCGCGCTCACTTCGTTCGTGAAAATGTCACTTTTCTGTTGCTATTGTAGGTGCCAAGAATGGACTACTAAGTGCCGTAATGCAATCATAAAAAATTTCACGCTAGCTTCGCTCGCGAAAATGTCACTTTTATGTTGCTATTGTAGGTACCAAGAATGGACTACTAAGTGCCGTAATGCAATCATAAAAAATTTCGCGCTAGCTTCGCTCGCGAAAATGTCACTTTTATGTTGCTATTGTAGGTGCCAAGAATGAACTACTAAGTGCCGTAATGCAATCATAAAAAATTTCGCGCTCGCTTCGCTCGCGAAAATGTCACTTTTATGTTGCTATTGTAGGTGCCAAGAATGGACTACTAAGTGCCGTAATGCAATCATAAAAAATTTCGCGTTAGCTTCGCTCGCGAAAATGTCACTTTTATGTTGCTATTGTAGGTGCCAAGAATGAACTACTAATTACCGTAATGCAATCATAAAAAAATTCGCGCTCGTTTCGCTCGCGAAAATGTCACTTTTATGTTGCTATTGTAGGTGCCAAGAATGAACTACTAAGTACCGTAATGCAATCATAAATACAATACGCTCCGAATTAAAGGTTATTAGAAAATCAAGTAATTGTAATTGCGTTTGTATGTACCTACTTCACGTAGTGATTTATGAAAAAATAAAAAATACTATCTCATTGGGTGAGCTTCTTTATATTGGGCGAGGGAGGGCCCCATCCGATGAATTTGCCACGGGCCTCAAACGATATAGTTACGCCTCTGGGTTCTTACGTAGTATGTAGGTCGTAGGCACGTGAAGATTCCTTTCACGTGTCGTATATTTGGATGTGCTACCTAATTACGTTGTAATTCTGGCTGGATGCTGAGCCAGCAAGATTAAACATCTGCGGTTATTAACTAATTTACGAGTGCGTAACGCGAGGCTCGTAAAGCCATTGTTTATTTATAATCTCATTCACACCTCACAAAATGGTTGATTACTTTGTATTATATTAAATGAATTGAAATGAATTTATCTTATAAATAAACTTAAAAAATAAGTGAAAAGGTATAGGCAACCTTATCGCTTAGAAGCGATCTCTACCAGGAAACTTTAAGGGTGACTATTTATGAGCCGCGATGCGTTATGGTGGAATTAATGAAGCCCTATAGAACGGGTGACCAACCGGTCGATCGCGATCGACCGGTCGATCACGGCTATTAGACTTTGCAACAAGAAGTATGAAATTGGTAGATCTCACAGGTCGTCAGTAAATAGTAGATCTTAGCTATAATCTAATTTTTAAAAAGAAAAAAAAAATCACCACCCCTTCTCTATAGAAATAATATCGGTATACCAAATATATTTTTTTAGCTAAAAAATATACTTAGTGTACTGATATTCTACGGTAAAGCCAAAAGAAGGGTTAAGATTTCAGCAGTGCATGTATGTTTGTATGTATGTATTTATGTTCCACCGTAGCTCCTAAACTACGTTGCCGATTCCGATGAATGAATGAAGTGTTAATCGATTCGTTATTATGGGCTAGGTGATATAGGCTACATTTTATACCATCAAAATCAATATGCAGGATTTTATATCCAATTTTCCATAGTCGGTTTTTAAACTTTATTCTTGTTGCAGTGTAAAAACAGAGCAAGTGCCCGGCGGTGCTGACAGCGTGCTCCGGTTAGCACGTGTCAACAGCAGCGACGCTGGAAACTACACGTGTGCCGTGCGCGGAGCACGTCCTCACACCGTGTCTGTTCATGTTCTCAATGGTAATGTGTTTATAAATATGATTTACCACTTACCATTTACCACCTTTGTTATCACTTACCACTACCATAAATGAGCTGTAGTAAAGCTGGAAATTATCCGTAGCGTATGTATGTCAAGGTATGGTGTAGTCTATGCTTGTTACCTACAATAACAAGTCCTGTCATAACAAGCCGTAATCAAAAGTTCCTTAATTCCTACAGTTTAAGTGGGCAGTACCCTGTAGCATCAGAATTGAGGAATTGGGACCTAGAGCTCCATGATGTAGTCTATGCTTGGTACCAACAATATCAAATCGTAATCGATAGTTCCTAAATCCTCATGATTGAGGGAGTACTCCTGCAGCATCAGGCTTAAGGAGTTAATGGTAAAAAAATTCATGGGACTATCTCGCAAACTTCTCTCGAAAAAAAATGCGAATCAGTCCAGAAATCTCGGAGAAATCGGTGGACATACATACAAAAAAAAGAAAGAAATCGGTTAAAACTATACAATACGAAAAGAAAAATATTATCAGTTGAACACATTTGTCCTCATATATAAAGTTAGTTTTTATTCTCATTTAAATTCCCAGAAGACCTTTTCTTTTTCCGAAATGAAAATAAACCTCTGTCACTCTCCAGTTACTTTACTATACCCATGCGAAAAATCACGTCGTTCGATGCTCCGTTGCTGCGTGATTAAAGGACAAACCAATAAACAAACACACTTTCGCAATTGTAACGTTAGTAGGTAAAGTTACGTGCTGAATTATACAGGAAAGCACCAGGAATATTTCAAGCTCTAGTTAGCTTTAAAAAATCCAGTTAACAAGCATCGTTTACTAAAAACCTGACTTACTGAAATCCTATATTATTTTAAAACCGTTTTATACTTACCTGGGCTAATAAAAGATTAGAGTGGAGGCAAAGAATTTCGAATAAGCCTACGTAACTCCACTGTAAAGAATGAGTAGCCTCGAAATTATGTCAACAACCTTGTGTTTCTGAAACAAACCGGGTTTCGTATTTTCATCATTGTATGTAGTGGGTGTAAAGAAACTAACATAGAGGGACTCTTTTTTTTTTTTTAATTTTTTATTGAAGTGTTAACCTACACTTAAAGGAAATAACCTAATAGATTTATAAACACATCAAAAATTCCGAGGCCGGCGGGATTCGAACCCACGTCTCTCTGGGAATCGCGCCCGAGTGTGTTAACCGATCATACGTCAGCCACGAAATTAGTGATATGTATCTACTTTTTCAGTCAGTTTTATAGCAACTGTTAGCGACATCATGGTTCGGCCGTGGTGTAGCGGTTAACACACTCGGGCGCGATTCCCAGAGAGACGTGGGTTCGAATCCCGCCGGCCTCGGAATTTTTGATATGTGTTTATAAATCTATAGAGGGACTCACTATGAGTTAGTTAAATAAGAAATTGGCTGCTCTTCTATACCTTGAAGTGCACTTGACTATAAATACTAGCTGATGTTCGGGACTTCCCGTGGATTAAGTGTTTTAAAATCCCGCGGGAACCTTTTGACTTTCCGGGATAAAAATAGCCTATATCACTCTCCAGGTTCTCAAATATACCCATGCAAAAAATCACGTCAATCGGTTGCTCTGTTGCTGCGTGATTGAAGGACAAACCAACAAACAAACAAAATTCAAAAAAATTCAAAATTCAAAAGTTATTTATTTCATGTAGGCTACCCTGTAGCACTTATGATACGTCACAAATCTACCACCGGTTCGGAATGCAGATTCTGCTGAGAAGAACCGGCAAGAAACTCAGCAGTTGCTCTTTTCAAAAAATAAAATAAACTAATTTTACAATAAGTAAAACTAAGCTAAGTATACAGTGCTTCCACAGTGAAGCTTCAAAAATACAATACATGTTAGATTATATTATAATCTAACACATTTATAACATTAGTAAGGATAGCAAAGATTTCAGCGATGTCGATCCCAGGCACGCACATTTCGAATTTATCTGCACTTTAAGTAAATTAAATATCATTAAGCTATCAGTAAGCTTTTTTTTTAAATATATGCTTTGAAGGAAAATATCGTGAGGAAACCTGCACGCCTGAGAGTTTTCCTAATGTTCTCAAAGGTTTGTGAAGTCTGCCAATTTGCTTTTGGACTATGGCTTATAAACAAGCTTTGAGAGGAGACCTGCGCTCAGTTGTATCGTATAGTAATTTCAGGTCACGCGTGCCTATTTCGAAGCAGTAATAACCACTGTGAATAGGACTGTACCTAGTTTCCTATTCGGAGGGTCGCACGTTCGGTCCCCGGCATGCCCTTTTGACTTTTCGGAGATATGTGCGTTTAAGCTATTAAATATCACATGGAGGGAGAACATTGTGAAGAAACTGGCACGCCTGAAAGTTCTCTATAATGTTCTTGAAGGTGTGAGAAGTCGGTCATTGTTGAACTATGGCCTATTAACTCTGTATTTCCCCTGAGAGAAAACCTTTTAAGCTATTGCATAGCTTCTATCGCGGGCCTTGACCGTGGAGACCGAATCCAGAAATTCCGTAACGAAAATAACCTGACACGGGACTCCTCTCACCGCTAGATGGCGTTGATAAAAAATGCTATGCAATAGCTTTACCGCGGCAGTCCCCGAGTGCCACACGTCTTTTTTTTGTATTCGAGGACAAGATAGTCCTTGACTGCAATTTCACCTGACGGTAAGTGACGATGCAGTCTAAGATGGTAGCAGGCTAACTCGGAAGGGGTATGGCAGTGTACTCATACCCCTGATCGGTTTCTACACGCCATCGTGCTGGAACGCTTAATAAACGGCACGTCTTTGACGGTAGGGCGGTAACTAGCCACGGCCAAAGCCTCCCACCTGCACTCAGTAGTGAGCTGTTGATGTCTTGCTGATGACGATGTGCCTATTTAATTTACACAATAAATAAACGGGATGATTAAAATAATATTATTGTGATGTCACCCCTTTTCCAGCCGAGTAAAAATAAAATATATAAAGGAAGTAGAGCTGCGCAGAGCCTACAGCCGTCAAATACATGTAGCCGCAAATTTGTGAAAAATGCGAATTTTATTTCGGATTTCAACCCCGCGCTCGCTCCAACATTCGAAAGTCACGTATGCTCTTTACAAACGATATGAAGTTGTGTATCCATATTTCAACTGGCTTTCAAATCTATTTTTCGAAGAGCTTCCAAAATGAAATTCTTGAATTGACAGGTACAAATGTATGAAATACATGAAATACTTTTGTACTTTTGATTTGGGTATGCGCATTTTTCAGCATAACCAAAGAGCAATCTGAATTGAGTATACCATCCATTCCTATAATATAGGTATATTAGGTTTTATTTTGCAATTTTAGGAATAACAAAGTCAAAAAAAAAATCAATTTTTTTTTATTTCATTTAGGCCAACTTGTGGCTCTTATGACTAGTCAAGACTTTACTATCGGTTTGGAAGCAGATTCTTTTGAAAAAAGCCGGCAAAAAAATCTGCGTTTCCTCGTTTCAAAACAAAAGTATTACAATATCCATGACGTATTATAGTTCTTTCAATTCACGAGGGCGCGTGGCTCATGGTTGTGTGTGTGTCGTATTTGTATAAGTGTGAGCGAGGGCTTGCTCGCGCCTGACCGCTCCTACCAAGGCTCCTGACCAATCCTGACAAATTCTTATAGATAACTTACTAATGTTTTTAATGTACCAATTTATTAATGTAATGTTAATATCAAATCTAAAATTAAAACATTTTATTATTGCTATAATTTTTTAAGTACTTAATACCTATTTGTGGTGGACAATTATGATTTAGCTTATTTTGTGAAAAATCTACTCGTATAATTTAATAGAATGCGTTCTTCGTTCCGTCTTGATATATTTGTGGTATAGCCATCAAGATTGAATTAAGAATTAGCCAAGAGTGAATTAGTAAATGTGCAAATGTGGAGGCGCCGGGACAACCTAATCTAGGTATAGGTACCTATTGGGTGATGTGTTTATTGGCACAATTCATAAAATAAACGTTTCTTTCTTTCTTTCTTTCAATAATTAAGTTATGAGACCGCAGCAGATTTTCGCGTCTTTGTTCGCTGTTTCTAAGAAATCTCTCGACACTCTTGATTAAAAATGTGCTTTACTTTATGAGAGAAATGTAAACAAAGTAGTATTTTTACGTAGGAAAAAGTTAATATTACGAGAATGAAGTGAGAAACTTTGCACCTATGATAATAAATAACAACGTTAAGATGCAAGGAAGGAGGTTTAATAATATATTTTTTACTGCAGAAATACTGGACAAAATTCTTACTTCCTTACTAATACTCGTCTTATTAATTATAATTATTTTATAAATTTACAAATAAATGTATATAAATAAATAATTCAAATTTTTATGTGTTCTTGCCGGTTTTTCTCGGTTTAACGTTATAGACACACTGGTCAATTAGTATATATATATTTTTTTAATTAGGTAGTCAAGCTGAAGTTGAGTAATATCCTCCAAATAAGCGGAAAGCTTGTGCTAGGAACGGGTACGACAATAGTGCAACGGGTGGGATTCAAACCTGCAACCTTTCAGTTTTGAGTCCGCACCTTTAACCGTTGGGCTATTGAAATTATTTGATTTATTTTATATTTTTATTAAGTAGTAGTAGTAGTATCATATATTTTTAACTGATTTCCAAAAAGGAGGAGGTTATCAATTCGGCCGGTATATTTTTTTTTTCTATGGATGTCCACCGATTACTCCGGGGTTTCTGGACCGATTCATTTATAATTTATAATTTGCTTGTTAGCTGTGTAGTTTCTACTTATTTCTTTTATATAGATTTTTCTTTTATATAGGCTTTTATTTTTATCACTCAGAATGTCACGCTTACTAAAATATTTTAGCCTACCCTTATATTATGTAGGTACTTGTAAGTTATGGTATTCTCTGGTTAAGGCAATATTATTTTCACCGAAATAATAGTATCGTAAGCTGCGGTTCCATTAGACGTTATGACGTCATCTGCTATGAACATAATGACGCTCGTACACATGACGGAGAAGGCTTTTGACTGCAATATCCGGGGAATAGTGTTGGGCGCAAAATAACCTAGTTAATTATAGACATCAACTCTATCGGGAGTTGGGAATTAGCATAGAACTACTACACTACGAGAAATTCTATAATAATATCCAGTCTATATTTAGGGTATTTCCTACGAATAAATAATAAGTAAGGAAGTCTAATTCAGAACAATCCACTCAAAAAATAGCCATACTTCAAACCAAAACGTATGACTCAAAATACGAATCATACGAATCACTTCCGATGTTACAGGTTCTGCTTGGTGATCGGTTTAAATTCAGAACGAAAGCAATGATTGCTTCGCGCGCGTGCTGCTATGTTTGCTATGACAGCTGAGTCATTGGACGATGTTATTAAAGTTTGACGTGCAAGAAAAATGACCAAGTGTTGACGTGCTATTTTGTTTTTAATCCCCCGGCTTAATTTTAATCTCCACCCACTTCAGCGCAATTTTTGTTGGGGTCATTTTTTTAACGCAGTTAGACTTCCTTACTTATTATTTATTCGTAGGGTATTTCATATTTTTTCTCAGTCTTTCATTGTCGTATCAACCGGTTTCATCATCGTCATCTCATAAGTAACCGTCAACAGCTCACTAATGAGCGCAGGGGTTTATAGGGGCTATATCCACCCATCCACTACGTGGCCTAGTGTAAATTGGTACACTTTACACACCTTTATGAACATTATGGAGAACTTTCGGAGGCGTTTCAGGTTTCAAGACGATGTTTTTCTTCACTTCCTTAATTGCTTAAATCCACGTATGTGTGTTATATGTGTGCGCCATAGATCCTGGATCGAACCTATTGCTCTATTGATATCGTAAACTGATCAATAAAGCAATAGGTTCGATAAACCGGTTTCGGTAAACCGGTCAATAGAGCAATAGGGTCGATAAAGCGGTTTCGGTGAACCGATCAATAGAGCAATAGGTTCGATAAACCGGTTTCGGTAAACCGATATTAAATTTCAGTAATTTCTCCGCGCGAGCTATGAATGTTCGAATGAAGGATCAATCAGTACTTAATTTAAAAAAATTGCTCCATGCACAAACCGGTTGATTTAGGTTTATTGAATATTATGACATTTCTCCTTTGAATATACCGGTAACCGATATCATTTTCGTTCGTTAAATTAACTAAGTGGTAAATTGAAAATCAATAATTTGCCAAAATATCGGATCGGCTTCGAACCTTGCTGTCTTGATCTCGATTTGTATTATTTACAATCGAGTACTGCGGGTTAGTATGAGATTTAATTCGATTGATGCTATTCGTATACTATGACATTAGCGTCAAAGTAAAATGAACCTTAACCACATTGACTTAGAGCTCAATTTCGTGCATGCATTCTTATACTTTTACTTATACGGATATGCTCAAAACTAAAATCGGTTATACTGAATTTGTGACTTTAAAACAATACTTTAAAGGTTCATTTTACTTTGATGCTAATGTCATAGTATACTAATACCATCAATCGTGTTTTATCTCATACTAACCCCACAGCACACGATTTGGCTAAACAAAGTAACATTTCATTTACAGCTCACAAAACATCGCCTCAGAGTAAATACTCTACGCTGCACAGTGAAGAGATACTCTTATAAAGCAATAATTTAGCCCACTAATGCCTTCCATTTGTTACAGCAGAAAGCCTGGCAGAGCTGCACGCCGCGGCAAATTCAGCTCAACCATCGTTAAGGACGATAGTAACGTTATTTGTGATAACGTTTTTCGTTACGCAACCGTTATTGTCAACCGCGATTACGTTCGCGCGTCTAGCTCGTAGCACTAGGGCCCAAGGTCAATCGAAGAAACACTGTAATTGTAACGTTATGTTGTTACCTACGTGATAACGTGTAAATATTTTAAAGAGATATTATTAAATAATATTATTATCACATAATTATAGTTACATGGAAATAAAATTTCATTATATAATATGGTAGTGTTTTTTTTTTTATATTAGATACTTTATCTTAAGGTGTTCTCTAAATAGTGGTGAAACGATTTATTTTTTAAGAGAGTAAGAGACAAGTGTTCATGGGCGGCGGTAACCACTTAACATCAGGTGACCCGCCTGCTCATCTGCTCGCTATTCAAATAAAAAAAAGATGGGAACCCTTTTGTGACGAGTAGAAAGAAAACATTTACAAACCTAATTATACGTTCCGAATGCATCTACAAAGCTCAGAAAATGCGCCAGTCAAAGCTTTGAAAGCCGTGAATGTATTCGGGGTGGCTGTATTATGACGTCATTGACTCCGGCTAAACTGCACAAAAAACTCGGCCAGGGTTAATGTCGTTCGCTTGAACGGCTCCCAAATCGCGAATTGTACTGCGCAGTGCTCTTGGCTACAAAATAAACTTTTATGTAGCGCCCCTCGAGATAGATTGTCCAACGCTTTTTTTAAATATAAAACTATAGCTGTTGGCCGTAATTTTGTCCGCGTGGAATTTGTTTTTCTTTTCCCGAGGGATCATGTATTTCGGGATAAGTAACCGGAATACAAGCAGAATCTTTTTAACAAACGTCAAGATTAGCGTAGCGGTTAGGGCGTGGAAAAGACACAGTCCTGGGAACTATTTCTCAGTACAATTTAGTGTACCTAATGAACTAGTTGCGAGGATCTTCACTCTAGCTTCAGTTAGCAATCAATCCGAACCAAAATGGCGTCAATTTATGGTTGTTTGACTTTGCTGTCGCGTGGGTACAGTCTATCCAGCGTAGATACTAGTCTTATCTAGGTCTGAGAACTCACACATTAAAGTGTACTTACACATTTAAACTACCGTTTGACTGCAATCACACCTGATGGTAAGTGAAAATGCAGCCTAAGATGGAGCGCGCTTGCCTAGAATATGCCTATTCACTCTTGATTTAAAGGTACCTACCTAAAGTGTAGTTATTTAGCAGCTGAAAAATCAGTTCTTAGATTTACAATTAAAACCAGATCAAATATCGTTTATTCTGCATGAAAATTCGCAAGAAATATCGTTTTGAAACAATGAAGCAGCATTTTCAGGTTCCGTTCAGGAAAGTTTTATTCCGAGTCATTATTTCATACTCGTAGAAATTATATAAATTGAGAACAATGCCCCGGAACTACGTAAACAATGAGCGGAGCGGCGAAGCGATCCGTTTATGCTGGCGTGATTTGGTTCAATTTAGAGGAGGAAGCGGATTTTGGACTTAACGGTCTGCTAAAATGCACCTTAGCACATACTAGTACTACTGAAAGGGCATAAATCAAGACGTACAGGAGGAATAATTCGGCATTCTACAATTTGATGGCTAAGGCACTGATGTTTTACTGAAAAGTAAAAAATTACAAAAGAAATATTTGGAAGAAAAGATGTGTTTCATAATTGGTGGTTTTAAGGCTGAAATCTATAGACCCTACCTACTCTCACTCAGCTCAGACTCAAGACAGAATTAAAACGAGACAGATTTATGTCAGAGCATATTTGTGTCTCATTTTACCCTCTATCTTGAGTCTGAGCTGAATCAAAGCACGCTCTATACATCTCAGCATAGCTACCATGGGCTGGAGATAAAAAAATTATCCCCCGATTTTATCCACTGACCGGCGACAGAGGAGAAGGCAAAGTGTATTCCGATAAGTATATCCACTGAGCGTTATTTCCACCGCTGTGCTCATGTTCGACGGGTGGATAAAACTATCCCCGGGAAAAGGATAATAATTTTATCCTTTTCCCGGGGATAAAATTTCTCCCGCCTATGCTAGCTCTGCAGCATAAGATTTTAAGGCGTGTCGATAAAATTTCATTGAATTTGATTGAATAAAACATTCTTGTGAGTAGTGCACTTCGGTTGAATTGTGCGACAGATAATTTTCTCATCTCAGGCGCGCCTCTCTAACTTTTCGGAGTAATAGGCGGTTTATGCAAATAAATATAAATTCCTTCAAAGGTGAAGGAAAACATCGTGATTAAACCTGCATGCTTAAAAAATGTAAGATCCGCAAATTTGCACTTGGCCAACGCGGTGGTAACCTAAGCCCATCTAATTCTGAGAAAAGACTCGTGGTCACTAGTCAGTGATGGACCAGCGATATGTTGATGACAATCAAGCCGCGATTAATTAATAGAATTTTTATTTAATCGCTTTCTCTTACACCTTAGGCCACTGTCAAGGGCGGGCACACTTTGTTAAATACAGAGCATATTTTAAGCATAATGTACACAACATGTAACTCACTGTGAGCATAACTTATGAGCTGAAACGTCTTAATGATTTCGCGACTCACTGGGAAAGCGATAAATGGAGGCGCAACACGCGATATTAGCATAAGCCCGAAGATATTAAGTAGTTACAAATGCGATAAAGGCGGTCGTATCTCACCACATAATACAAAGATGCAAGAAATAGTAAATGTTTAGCATTGCGCCGCATAACCTAAGCAGCGTAACGAAATAGCATAGCCGTAGTACTAATTCTGTTCTACACAATAATGTTCTACACAATTCAAGGGGCGGACCAACAAATTCCTGAAAAGCCAGCAACGCATTGGTGGTGCCTCTGGTACTACAAGTGTTCATGGGCGACGGAAATCACTTTACATCAGGACCCGCCAGCTCGTTTGCCCGCTATTCATATAAAAAAAAAAACCAGTAGGTATAGTGCATAATATAGTTCGAAAAACTGATAGTTGTAATTAGGGTCCCAAGGTGCTGGAGTGGTGATCTCGCACCAGAAAGCGCAGTGTTGAGCCCCCACTAGGTGGACATCAAACGAGTCGCAAGGAGTCCCCGGGAACAGGTGGCGCAAGACCGAGACATGCCACTTCGCTGCCATATACCTAGTGCGGTCTTATAGTTCTTTTAACTCACGTGGGTACGTGGCTCATGATTGTGTGTGTGTCGTATCTGTATAAGTGTGAACGAGATCTTGCTCGCGCTAGATCGCTCCCATCTAGGCTCCTGAAAGGCACGCACACGTACGCAACGTGCATGTACAAGACGTAACCACTAGTAAAGCGCCCGTAACTTCGTGAGATAAACGTACTATACCCTTAGGAGTCCTAATATGTACCTTTCGCTCCCATCTAGGCTCCTGAAAGGCACGCACACGTACGCAACGTACATGTACACGACGTAACCACAAGTAAAGCGCCCGTAACTTCGTGAGATAAACGTACTATACCTTTAGGAGTCCTAATACACCTTTAAAAGTCCTAGTCCTAACGCAGGTTGTTTCCGAAATCTCGTTGCAAACATTTGAGGACACTTCAAGCAAACAGCAAAGGAGTTAAGCGCGAGGAATGTAACTCTTTAGCACTGTTACCTTGTTAGAAACGATTTATGTGTGTTCATAAATAATTTCTAATTAAAGCGTAAAACCTTGAGGTTATAAGGGTAAGGATTAAAATTGAATGACAAAGAGAATTCATAGTAGTTACGTTATTACAATTAGAAACGGAGAGTTACGTTGGTTTTTTTTTTATTTCATGACAAGATAGTCCTTGACTGCGATCTCACCTGATGGTAAGTGACGTAAAGTCTTAAATGGTAGCGGGCTAACTTGGTAGGGGTGTGGCAGTGTACATTCAACCCATACCCATTATCGGTTTCTACACGCCATCGTGCCGGAACGCTAAATCGCTTGGCGGTACATCTTTGACAGTAGTATGGTAACTAGCCACGGACAAGCCTCTCACCAGAAAAAGCACTTGCCGTACTATGGTTGCCGCTTTAGACGCATTTTATATGCGATAAAAGCTGATGGTATTTTCAAGAAAACATATTTCAAGAATACATACATACATACATGAATAGTGTCGGTGTTTTCATAACTCACTCCGCATCGCATCGTATCGTGTCTGTATATTCGAAGTGTCATTTGCCCCCCTCCCCTGGATACAAATTCGCGTCGCCACCGAGATAAAGCACGTGATTCAATTTATCAAACTCGTCAAACTGTTGCAAAGTTGACAGAAGGGATAATTTTATGTGGAACGTGTCATCAGCTATCGAATATTGATTCACCTAACCTACATAATAATATTTCTCTACCTTCATTTAAACGATCAATTTAACTTCAACGAATCACTTCATTTATCATAGCATAGCTCTCTATATCGTCCTCTGAGTAACCTTTCACAGGAGGCAAGTCCATTTTATTTTTAAACATTTTCCGTCTACAGCAGTGATTCCCAAAGTGGTCCAGGTGGACTCCCAAAAGTCCACGAGAATCTCGACGAGGGTCTACGTTGGCGTGAAAAAAATGGGTGCTCACAAGTTGTAAGTGGTGGTCCACGAAAATTTATCTGGTTTCGATAGTAAAGAACAAAAATGTTGGCTTGGCTGGAAATGGATCACTGGATCAGATAGCCTGTTTATTTAGCATTCATTTCCTTTTTTAAAGTCTCCCTTAGTTATAATTTAAACTTGCATATACAATGTTCCATCGTTAGATCTAATCTTCACATTTTTGGGAATATATATATTATATATAGTAGAAATGTAGCAGCAGTCCACCGAAACCAATAAAATTTTGAAAGTGGTCTACGAGGAAAAAAGTTTGGAGACCTCTGGTCTACAGCGTGCGCCCTGCACAAACACAGGTGAACAATTACAATTCTCCGAACGACATTTGGATCACAAACTGCTGTCTATCCGATTTATTCTTTTGAAGATTTTATTCGTTTTACAAAGAAGCTACAAATTAATTATACCCCCGTAAGCCCGGTGTCCTTTTACCAACAAATCTCTCAATTTGAGGTAACGTGAAAGGGTCGTGTCCGAAAGGTTTTATTTAGGGTTTCGTGTTGTTTTCACAGACTACAGAAATAAGTCGGTAGAAAAATAAAAAGGTGCCAATAGGCCGACTAGTGCAAAAAAAAATCGCTTGTAATAGACTTTAAACTCTACATTTATACGGTAAACTAATTTAAACTTTGGGATATAATACAGTGGGACTCCATGGCGACGTCGACGGCTACATATGCAAACAATTCGTATTGAAATGAATGACATGTAACTCACTTGGCTACGGTCTGAATACGTCACTAATTTGAAAGCGAGGAAGAGAAAAATGAGAAATTATGTTTGTTTGTTGGTTTATTGGTTTGTTGATTTATTTTTCCTTCAATCACGCAGCAACGGAGCAATTGATTGACGTGATTTTTTATATGAGTATAGTTGAGGGCCTGGAGAGTGACAAAAGCTTCTTTTATCCTGGAAAATCAAAAAGTTCCCGCAAGATTTTAAAAACTAAGAAATAGAAATAGAAATAGAAATATTTTTTATTCAAATAAACTTTTACAAGCACTTTTGAATGGTCAATGAATCTACCACTGGTTCGGAATGCCTTTCCTGCCGAGAAGAGCCAGTAAGAAACTCGGCGGTTGCTCTTTTCAAAAAAAAAATAAAAATTTTACAATTGTTATTGAAACTATGCTATGTATTCAGTGCTTCCACGATGAATTTTCCTGAGTACAATACAAGTAAAAATAAATACAATACAAATAAATACATGTTAACACAGGCAGGCAAAAGCAGACCCATTCCCGTTGGTGGCACCCGTTCACGAGCATGACGCATGATCCAGCCATTGCTTCGATCAACCATATTTGAGGGAACGTAACAACCCGCACCACACGACACCACCACAGAAACTTTAAAGAGAGCATGACATACTTAGGCTACCCATGTTAAGGCATCGAATTGAATACTAATATTAAACTACTCATTTTAAGACATGACTGAGACAAATAAAGTGGAAACACCGTGGAACAGAATACAATAAAATCATGTTACACAGGATAGTTATTACTGTCTTATGAATCACTGGAGCGAATTATATCCACGCTTTTTTATCATTTACATAGTCTTCAATTGTATAATATGCTTTTTTCATGAGAGCAGATTTAATTGATTTCTTAAACTTGTGTAGAGGCAAGTCTAAGATTGACTGTGGAATTTTATTGTAAAACGTCACGCCCATTCTCACAAATGTCTTTTGGACCCTCTTGAGGCGCAGCCCAGGAAACATGAGCCTATTTGGATTTCTACTTGGTCTATCGGACAAATCACTCTTTTTTTTGTAACTCAAAATGTTTTGTCTGACAAATATTATGTTGTTATAAATATATTGTGAAGCTACTGTAAGAATGCCTATCTCTTTAAATCTTTCTCGAAGGGAATCCCGCGGCCTCAAATTATAGATTGCGCGGATTGCCCTTTTCTGCAAAACAAAAATTTTTCCAATATCGGCTGCCTTACCCCATAGTAAGATTCCGTATGACATAATACTATGGAAATATGCAAAATAAACAATTTTTGCAGTTTCTATGTCAGTCAACTGTCGAATCTTCCTAACAGCGTAAGCAGCAGAGCCAAGTTTGCCAGCAAGCGTTGCTATATGGGTGCCCCATTGTAGCTTTGAATCCAGGGTTAACCCCAAAAACACTGTGGAGTCCTCAGTTTTCAAAGGTTCATTATTTATCTTTAAATTTTTACTGACAGTTCTCGTGTTAGGTAATAAAAACTCAACACACTTTGTTTTTTTAGCATTTAAAAGTGCAAACGAAGGTGCGGGCATCAGCTAGTATTATTAATAAAAATTTTCTTCATTTTTTATCTAACGGAGCTCTATCTATCTTTTCCCTTTAGTCTTTCTACTAAGCTTACGAGAATGTCGCATTAATGGACGAAAAAAGTCTACGTAATTTGGAGACCCCGTTTTTGATGAATTTCACAGAGATTTTAATACCCTTATGTTTACAGCATACCTTATAAATTGCTTTTATTTTTGATTAAATTTTTTACAATAAAATCCCTCCATCAAGGAAAAAATTGAGGTAGACTTTTGTACAGTTTATTAACGTAAAATTGTATTAGGAAATTCAATAATACCATGTTTATTATGACTGGTAGATATAGTAATATTATTATATCCAGTAATAGTACCAAATCGCACTGAGCACGTCGCACAGCACACACACTCGCCGCCATTTTCTTTTTCTCTCTACAGGCTTCTTTCAGAGGCTTCCATACGTCACCTGTCAACTTACGTTCCGTTCCCACATGTAATAATAGCAAGTTGCTTACTATTAGTAAATAGCGCTAAAATATTACTCCCAAACAGGTTTAGGCTTACGTAGTTTTACAATAACGTGACAAAATTCGCGACAAAGCCCGCCCTAGCTACAAAGCGGGTACAAAAGCGTATGAGTGAAGTTTACTTTAGCACATTCCTTTCACATGCACGCGCTGTGGAAACACAAGGACACATATTTTGTATGTGCCGGTAACTTCTGTTCGCGCGTTTGCTTGAGTCGCTAAAAGCAAAAAGTAGTTCGAACGATGGTCAGTTTTTGGCCGATTAATCGGTTGATGCCAGAACCTAGCTCAGCACAACCGAAGCTGAAGGTTTAATAATCCTAAGAAATTCCGTTCAAGATTGGCTCAAAGTGAATAAAATAATTATTCTTTAACTTCACCATTATGACTCGATGAGCTAACTCTCCTTTTTGACCAACTTTCAAAAAAGGAGGAGGTTCTCTTCGTTGGAATCTTTTTTTCATTCTTTTATTGCTTATGTATGTTCCCCGATTACTCGAAGACGTCTGGACCGATTTGGAAAATTCTTTTGTTTGTTCGAAAGGGTATACTCCCCAGATGGTTCCATTGTCATCAGATCAGGATTTGATGATGGGATCCTGGAGAAATCGAGCGACCTCTTAAAATTTTATAGGCACAAATAATAATACTTTGTGGTGGCGTTTGAATTTTTACGATTAAATTATTTCTGTTTTGATCAAGACAGCAATGAATAGGGCCAGAAGAAGAAGTACCTTACTCTACGAAATATATGTACATATTTAGAAATAAACCTAAGGCTAAGTACAAAATATTATACTGTGTGTTTCCCAAATATGGAACGTTTGGCTTACCTCACGTGAATACTCAGGTCTATTGAAGTAGCACAATATCGTACTTAAATCCCACTCCGCGGCATTATATGAAAGCCATTACATACCGAGCCCTTGAGATATGCCACTATGTGATTGCTTACAACTATTTTTAGGCCAGTGGCCTCCTTTGATTAGCGGAAAGCTTTAGTAGTGGCTTAGTTGCACAAGAAGTCGAGCTTCTCGAATGCGAGGGAAATTTTCGGCACTCATATTCGAGCATTGCTTAACTGATACGAATTTACACAGTATGGATAGGCCAGTGGCCTCCTTTGATTAGCGGAAAGCTTAATGGCTTAGTTGCACAAGAAGCTGAGTTTCTCGAATGCGAGGGAAATTTTCGGCACTCATATCCGAGCATTGCTTAACTGATGCGAATTTACACAGCAGTTATACGCCAGTGGGCTCTTTTGATTAGCGGAAAGCTTTAGTACCTAATGGTTCAGTGCACAAGAAGTCGAGTTTTAAAGATTTTATGAAAAAAAAAAAAATGTGGAGCTCCCATACAACATTGACGATCCGCTGATTGATTTACTATGGGAAGTCCACATTTTTTTATCATATTTCGACCTATGTTTCTTGGGGAAAGTTGTTCAGTTTCATGAGCACATTTTGTAGCTCACAGGAACGACAGGGTTTTTGTTACATACTGTATATACTGAAGGTGAGAAATTGGCGCTTGAAAATTTCCACCTGTTCACTGAAACCGTGCCCCGTACGCCGTAGGCAGCAAATTGAATTGTAGCGCGATTACGACCGCAATTTGAACGATCTCGAAAAACACGCAAAACAGAGGGGTCGCTTACTGCTCCCCAAGTTAACTTTTTTATTAAGTTTCGAAAGAATAATATGAGATATTTTTACACCCAGTACGTATATTCTCTTTTCCTTTTTTTCGTTTTATTATAATATTGTGTGAGTATTTTGTTTGTTCATTGTTGCTAGGTCTATAGTAACTTTGGTTTCAGAATGTAAATGATATTTTCATTTTGCACCCATACCTATAGAAAATAAATTTTCCCTTATAGGTAATAGTGTCTTATCTAAATATACAAAAGGGAAAGATGATTGACTGACTGACTGATCTATCAATGCACAGCTCAAAATCACTGGACGGAACGGTTTGTTTGGCACACAGATAGCTATTACGACGTAGGCATCTGCTAACGAGGGATTTTTGAAAATTCAAGCCCTAAGGGCCTACCTTTAGTATTATGTTGGAGTTGTCAATAAAAATCCAACCTAATCCAAAAGTTTTATATTGTTCCAAATAGAAATAAATGTAAGAATTCAGAATTTATTTAGTACCTACGTTTATCTCACGAAGTTACGGGCGCTTTACTTGTGGTTACGTCGTGTACATGCACATTGCGTATGTGCACGTGCCTGGCAGGAGCCTAGGTAGGAGCGGTCAGGCGCGAGCAAGCTCTCGCTCAGACTTATACAGATACGACACACACACCATAAGTCACGTGCCCTCGTGAATTGAAAGAACTATATCATACTTTTATAGTCAACGGGATTTTAGAAAGTCCTTACAAAGAACAGTACATAGTACATGGAAACAAAGTATCATCATCGTGCAAAGAAAACAAAATAAAAATGTCAAATGAAAAGAAAATATTATTATCATGTGCAAGATGAACGCTACATCACTGCCCTTTATAGTATTTGACAAAAAACAGGAAAAATAATCCTAAACAGCGAGACAGTAAGCTATCTACAAGATCTTCGTTGAAGGTAGAAAGGCTATTGACAAAATCAATTTTATATTATTATTGTCTAGTGAATCACATTGTTCACAACTACATATTTATAATGTGTGCAACCTGTGGTTCAAAAAATATTTATTAACTTCTCCAACAAATGTTTTCTCAAACGTATTAGGATTTCATTTATAGGATGACATTTATACATTTTATGTGTTGCCCAGACATATTGTCTTGTAATATTTTATTTAATCGGCCAGTGCTACCAATCTAATAAATAAATAATCTTACAATCCACAGAAACTATTTGAAACTAAGGGAAAAGGAGCCAAATTTTTATTAATTAAATGTGTTTGGACTGCAAGTGAGTTTACTACTTTGTTATCCTTATTATCCTTCCTAATATTATAAATTCTAAAGTGTATTTGTTTGTTAGTTTGTTGGTTTATCCTTCAATCAAGCTGCAACAGAGCTACGGAGCGACGTGATTTTTTGCTTGGGTATCTGGAGAGTGGCATAGGCTATTTTTTATCCCGGAAAATCAGAGATCCTGCGGGGTTTTAAAAACTTAATCGACGCGGACAAAGTCGCGGGCATAGTCATAATATGGTGGCACAAACAAGGTAAACGATGCATTCGTAATATATTCTGTCTGGTTCCCACCAGGCTTTGGCCGTGGCTAGTTACCACCCTACAGTCAAAGACGTGCCGCCAAGCGATTTAGCGTTCCGGCGCGATGGCGTGTAGAAACCGTACTAGGGGTATGGGTTGAATTTACACTGCTATACCCCTTCCAAGTTAGTCCGCTACCATCTTAGACTGCATCGTCACTTACCATCAGGTGAGATTGCAGTCAAGGGCTATCTTGTCATCGAATAAAAAAAAATACAGTTTTTCAGGTCTGCTTTGTCCTATCTACAACTATGCACTTATCTTGAGGAATGGAGCACCGAAAATGACGTACCTACGACGTTAATATCACAGCGGTTTTTATTTGGTGACACAAAAAGGTGTTATATCAAATGTTGGGGGAAAGAGATTTATATTACAGTTGAAAAGGAATTTGTATTCGCATTATAAAGCAAGAGGAAAGATTTCATTAATTACAGACATGAAAGGCACTGGTTTCATAAAGGTCTCAATTTAATCAAAGAACTCAACGTATCGAGTTCAATTACATTAAATGAGTTTCGTAACCGTTCACTTGTTAGATTCAGAAGTGTTATGAAGAAAATAATGGAGAAGTTCACTAATTACTCTTTTAATTAAAAGCAAACTAAAATACAACTGAGGCCAAGTGTGAATTGGGAAACTTCACAAGTTTTCAGAATTTATGTTTCCTCACAGCTTATCAGCAAGTTTTTTTTTTCATATAAAAAGAATATTAGCCAAGCTGAAAAGCCAAGCTAAAGGTTTTCTGCAATTTGTTTACTTTATAAGACAGCTAAGGAAAAATTGATTAGGTATACTTAGTAAGTAATAGCCCTGCTATCTTCGATCACAGAAAAAAAAATCTGTGATCGAAGCCTGCGATACGCTGAGTTGCTGATGTCTTGGTGTATAATATTCTATCTAAAAGAAATAAAACCAGTCAAGTATCTAATATGTTCTGAACTGTACGATCGCTGAACTAAAGCACTGCTTTGTTCAGATTTGTAAACGGGAAGTGGGCGCAATAAATTGGATTGTCGTGCGCTCATCCCCATACAACGACAGTTAAGCTCGCAGGCGACCCGTCATCTGTTGGTCCAGGAGCCAGTGACACTGAGGCTGAAGTCTATAGACCGCACTCTCCCTCAGTTCAGACTCAAGGTAGAGTTAAAACGAAACAGATATTGTTAGTGCATATTTGTGTCTAGTTTTAACCTCTATCTTGAGTCTGAGCTGAGTCAGAGCACGCTCTATAAATCTCAGCATGACATGACATGCCATGCGGAATCAAATATTTTTCATTAAATTGATAATTAAAAATTATTCTTTCTTTGGTTTTTAACTTTTCTTTCGTTAATTGAAAAGCCGAAAAATTGATGAAAAATATATTAAGTAAAATGTCAATTTGCAGTGTATAAAAATTTCGTACATTTTCAGAAAAATATTACGAAAATGCATAAGATGATGGAGAAATTTTATTCCCTATCACACACACTTCAAGGTATGAGAGAGCCGTCAGGCAAAACAAATTGTTTACGTAATATTTTCTGAAAGAGTTAGTACGCTATCGAATACACTGTACTAACTAATCAATATCCGCGATGAAGGTAAAACAATTTTGCGTTTTTATAATAATATATTATATTTTTTTCATTTTTCCGGCTTATTAAATTAACTCATACCAAACTTATTTTTAACTATCAATTCACATTAAAAAAATTTGATTATGCTACGAAGTGGCTTTCAGAATCACCGGCTCCCACACTAGTATTTTATGCTCGGAAAACAGAATAAATCGTCAGCGCTGTACAAGGCTAGCTGTCAGAATATGTCGCACAAGAAAGACTTGAGATATAATCCTGAGTGGGCACTTTGAACTTTCTATTAAAGTTACTAGTATGTGCGTTTTACGATAAGACAGACACAATACAATTGCAGAAGATTCACTCCGCAAAATCAATAAATAGCGACTTTTGGTACCAGTACAATAAAGTGCAATTCAGGTCGCTTAGCGCTAAATACCAGTTATTCACCTAGAAGTTGCCTCTCTTTGTACGGCGTAACTCTTATCCCTTACTACGTTATAACCGCCCATCCTTAGGTTATCAAAAATAAAATAATAAGTTATTCTTTTATTTCAGAACATATCCAGTCCTTATAACAACAGTCTTCTGGTGGGAGGCTTTGGCCGCGGCTAGTTACCACCGTACCGTTAAAGACGTGCCGCCAAGCGATTTAGCGTTCCGGCACCATGGCCCGGACGTGTAGAAACCGATAAAGGGTATGAGTACTGCCATACCCCTTCGAAGTTAGCCCCCTATGTTAGACTGCATCGTCACTTACCATCAGGTGAGATTGCAGTCAAGGACTTTCTTATCACCGAAAAAAAAATTGTATTTTATACGTTAACTAGCTTTTGCCCGCAGCTTCGCTCACGTTAGGTTTAATTTTTCAAACCTCTTTTTTACCCCCTTAGGGATTGAATTTTCTAAAATATTTTTGTTAGCGGATGACTACGACATAATAGCCATCTAAAGCCAAATTTCAAAAAAAGTTAGATATCAGTCAGTCACCTTTTTCTTATAGGTGTTTAGATAAATTTTGTAGTGGTAGTGTTTATTTTGGGGTAGATATGGGTTTATTAAAAAACTAGCATGCAACCTTCCATGTTAGCCCGCTTTCATCTTAAGCCACATCATGAATCACCGCAACAGCAATCATTGAGTAAAAACAAAAGGAGTACGCAGTTTTCTTGAGTCTGTACACATCTTCAGCGATATCGGCTAGTGCTTTATCGTAGCTGCTATAAATTAAGACAATAAAAGTAGATTTATAAGCCGGTATCCTTAAAATCCTTCCAGTCACGTATTCTCTCTTGGCTTCCTATTTTCTTGATTCCGACAGCCACTAAGTTGAGTAGCTACGTACATCGCACCACACTCCCCTCGACGGTTAAAAGAACAAACGAAAAGATTTACAACGTACGACGAATCCAGAAAGTCGTAGGCTGGCTGTTTTTTTTTAAACGATTGCATAGCTTCTATCGCGGGCCTTGAGTGTGGAGACCGAATCCAGAAATTCCGTAACGAAAATAACCTGACACGGGACTCCTCTCACCGCTAGATGGCGTTGATAAAAAATGCTATGCAATAGCTTTACCGCGGCAGTCCCCGAGTGCCACACGTCTTTTTTTAATATTTTTAGCGAGCCAGCGAGCAAATGTTCATGGGCAGCGGTAATTACATTTTTTTTATCCGAAATAGGCTTGCGCTTGACGACAATCAATATTGGATAGCACTGATGAGGTCTAGGTTGGAGAGCGCTTGCCTAGAAAATGCCTATTCACTCTTAACTTAAAGGTACTCAAATTATAAGTGGCAGGAAATACGGATGCTGGAAGAGTGTTCCACACCTTAGAGGTTCTTATCAGAGGGGCTAGACAAGTGGCATTCAATTCGAAGCGATTCGATTTCCTAATTCGCAATCGCTTTAACGAAAGCGAAGTTCGACTGCTAGACAAAGTTACATGTGATTAGCGATCGCCTATTCCATTCGTCTTTTCGATAAATAGTAACTTTTGTCTATGATCTTTCGTAATGAAACGTCAAATTCGTGCATCTAATTTTGAATGTTGGTTTGAGTGGTTTTTCTTAAGTGTGAAAGTAGAGTTTAATTTACTTAAAAACTATTGATTCGTAATATTCAGACTAATTATATTTCTTGGTAAATAACAAAGTGCTTTTGTGTGTACTAAAAAACAAATATGTAAGTAGGTACCTATGATTTCAGCTAGACAAATAAAATGTTAGAGAATTCTTTCGTAGTGCTTATTGCTGAGCCTCATTAATACCCTGGATGTTTGTTATTGATACCTTGAGTAGTTAATAGGTACTATCAACGGGCCTTTGTTCATGTCGCGCATAGCCAAAGATTGTTTATATTAATCGTTGTATATAGGACCTTTGTGACTATTTCGGCGTAGTCCAAGCTAATTTGTGTTTATATTAAATACTAGTGGTTCGCCCCGAACTGAGACCTAGCAGTATCCCATAATTCCCTAAAGATAGTTTTAATTATATATTGTAATAATTAACTTTTAACATTAGACGCAATAAAAAATAATAATAGTTGACGCAAAACTTTTATTGATACAGCGCCATCTATAAGCATTATTGTGAAGCTATTAGCATTAAAAATTAAATGATTTCATTTCTTACCAATATTTATCAATTCAATTATCATTATTATTGTTCAATAATAATGCAAGAAGCCAATAACAATCTCTAAATATTTCAAAAAACAACTAAAATTAACAAAACAATGCTATTTCTTTCGTTTTCTATAGGGTCTTGGCGTTCGCTACGGTTTCCATCAATAAAATCGACAACTATCGATAACGCTTGTGAAAAATGCCACTTGTCTAGCACTTGTCGATTCGTTTTTATTAGACCACGTGACATTTCGATAGCTAATGTCAATCCCATACATTTTTCGACATTTCTACTAGCGATATCGCTAATGGAATGTAACTTTGTCTAGGCCCTCAGAAACGTTAAATTAAAGCGTTTCGTTCGAGTAGGTTGGATTTATACCACATAAGGATGCCAACGCTCACGACTTCTCCCGGTTCTGAGGTGAAAAGGTGGTGAAAAGCGACAAAACGAGCATTCTCGCTATTTATAGAAACATATCACTAGAAAAAAATAAAAAAAGACATGTGGCACTCGGGGACTGCCGCGGTAAAGCTATTGCATAGCATTTTTTATCAACGCCATCTAGCGGTGAGAGGAGTCCCGTGTCAGGTTATTTTCGTTACGGAATTTCTGGATTCGGTCTCCACGCTCAAGGCCCGCGATAGAAGCTATGCAATAGCTTAAAAATTTTAAACGTGACTTACCTATCGTAACAGCCATGCAAGTAATTCAGCATTCCGGTAAGATGCGGTGGGATAAACTGATAGAGCTATGGTTTTAATGTACAATGTACAGTGTCACACCTCTTTCAATTTAGCCCACCTTATACTGATAGCCTTAGAGAGATAGCAGTCAAAGTCTATCTTGTGTCCTCTACACCTTTTGGACCTCAATAGCCCAATGCTTAAAGATGCGGACTGAAAACTGAAAGATCGCAGGTTCGAGCCCCACCCATTGCGCTATTGTCGTACCCACTCCTAATAAGTACAAGTTTTATGTTTATTTGATGAGGTGAAGAGAATATTATTTCAGCTTAGCTATTTTTTTTTTAGAAAGTACATTTTCATGTTTGATATATTCGTTCTGCCTACTACAGTCGTATCGTAACCATTAAAGGCATTTTCATAACAGCACCCACGAGCATCGCGCTAAACAAGCTAGGTATCTCAGAATATCTTCTCTCGGTCCTCATTCGCGGGTTCTTACGCCATTTCAAACTCTATAATCTACGTTTCAGGGCGTATTTCAGCATAAAGTCTGGTCTACGTCGTATTCCTAGTAAAGGTAGTTCGTAAATACCTTAGATCTTGTAGATATCTTATGCTTCATACACTTCGCGTTGGATGTCTTCTGTTGTTGTTTTTGGTGTGATTTTGTGACTTCTTCTTTTGAAAATTTATTTCTTTTTGCATAATAAAATGTTTAGATACGTAGGTACTTACGTACCTTATTGCAACGACATTTTGTAAAATTATGAAGCATATTGCATAATTTTCCTTACACTTTCTTGTCACTTAAATCTTATTCCCTGAAAGAAACATTCACTCTACAGTATTCATTCTCGTTAAACTTTTAAACCGCAGCGTTGGAATATCCGCTGGGAAGACGGATGAAATAAACCGAGCCGCTGGATACTAGTGGCACAAGATAATGTTCTGTGGTGATCCTTGTAAGAGATCAATGTCCAACAGTGGACTTCCACTGTTTGATTAATCGAAGTGGAACTTGTAAAACATTCGCATTTGCCCAATACTAATTGAATAAATTAACCGACTGTCATAGAAAGGTTCGAGATACTTAGCCTGAAATCTATAGACCACACTCTCCTCAGCTCTGACTCAAGACAGATTTATGTCAGAGACATCCCAACTAACAAAATGGTCTTAATATAAGTCATATAAGAATTGTGTAAACGTTTTCGAAAAACTGAATGGCATGAAAATAAGGCTTACAAACGCTTATACAACGCGATTTTGGCGCAGTTACTATTTCTATAAAGTCGTATAGCTGTCATTCAAAAGTCATAAGCGAGAACATAGTAGTGTTGTAATATTATCATTGGTATGAGTATTTAGTCGTATAGTTACCATAGCATTCATAGCGCAGACATTTACCGGACCAATGAATCTATTTGATGCAGTATTGAAGCGCTTTCAATTATAAGTAATAGAATTTAACTATTAATAAATTCTGCATGTGTGCAGACTATATTTTTATACTTTTATACTATTAAGTGTAATCAAATTATTTACAAGTTTGAAATGGGATGTGTTTATGTTTAAGTTTGGAAAACTTAATGCGAATATTACTTTAGGGACCAACTTTTTAGGTTTATTAATAAATTTTAAATGCCCCCTTCATTTATTGTGTATTTAATTATTATTTTTTAAATAAAAAATAAATTATTATATGTCATAATGCCATTATGACTTACGAAATACTTATATACCATGAATACTGCTGTGTTAAGAGTTAAAACTCCCTTCATCGTGCCATTATAAGTTACAAAATACTTGTATACGATGAATACTGCTGTGTTAAGAGTTATAAACTCTTAAAGAACATGGCGTTCTTTCATTACGAACCTATCAGAGTTCCCTAAAACATTTTAGTAAACCGTTATTTGTCATTCCAAAAAATAGTTTTTTACATTAACAGAACATTTTAGAGACCATAAGTTTTTTGGGAATGCGGCAAAAAACATATTTTGTCAACGTGGAAAAATGACATAATTGTCGGTTCCCAACTTTATCCGGGGACTAGGGGCCGTTGTGTTGTGTCGTTAACCATGGGAGGTATGGCCATAATGACTTGATTGACATGATTAAGGTTTCTTTAATTATCAGGGATAAAATGTAGCCTATGTGCTAATCCTGGGTATGAGCTATCTCCATTCCAAATTTCAGCCAAATCAGTTCATTCGTGTTGACATCGATTTTCAACAGAAAAAAAAAGATACCGGCCGAATTGATAACCTCCTCCTTTTTGGAAGTCGGTTAAAAAATAGGTACGGAACCATCACTCTCTGTCGCGTTTATTGGGCTTGGCTGGTTTACATTACTGCGAATATATTTAAAATGTCATGTTCACATGCATAGTCTTATAGCAGCGTTATTAAGGTTGTAATACCAGCCAAAATGTCCCGCCTAAAACGTTTGTATGACTGTGTATTTTCTACGATTAAATTGCTTTATAGCTATTTCATACAGACGTTTGTACAACGACTTTTATTACCTAATCGCATTGAAACTTAAATGCAATATACATGATGCCTGTACAACGTCACATTTTAAAACTTGCTAATATACGACACCTATGTGACGAAATAATCATAAAAGCTTAAAATCTTATGACCATTTTGTTAGTTGGGATATTTGTATCTCGTTTTAACTCTATCTTAAGTTTGAGCTAAGTCAGTGCACGCTCTATAGATCTCAGCATTAGACATGAAGACCTAGTACAAAAAAATCATACGAGAGATTTCACCGCGGTTAATTATCTCATCCGGTGACAGAAGGGCTGGCTTATTTTTTGCGCAATCAAGCTAGAGCGGCGAAATGCAGCCATTATTCTTGGCAATATTCCACGCGGGCGTGATTTTTGTATAAAAATAAATAGATGCTATAAATCTTATAGCTAGTCTAAGAAATAAGATTTATTGCAACATTGATAAAATAAAATAAAATATATACAATGCTAGCTTATTTCCGCGACTTTGCTCCTGCCATACCTACGTAATCCTGTACAGAATTACCAATTTTGATATTTAGATTTTTTGATTTCTCAGCTGTTCTTTTGGGTTTTCCCTATGTTTTTTATTTGTTAACCACCCCTGTATTAGAGCGAACACAAAAAAATTATTCAAATTGGCCAAGGCGTTTTTGAGTTTTAGCATGACTGACGAACAGCAATTGATTTTTATTTAGACAAGATTAGTTCCTTGCACATTTCACTAGCTACTAGCACTAGGCTAGCTAGTGTATTGTACCGATGAGCAGAATTCATGTTATTATGGTCAAGGGATTAAATCGTATTGGAATTGCGATTGTAATCTATGCAACTGTCCAGCCATTGGTACCTGCCAAGACCTATACGGCCAAAACAGCTCACGTGCGCAGCCAAATTGGGATTTAGCCTAAGTCTCAAATTTATATGCTATAAACTTAGCTATCCAATCAACTCAAGCCTCAAAGCTTATAACTAGCTGCCACCTCAATTAACGAGTAAGGAGTCTTGAAGGTGTATGTCGATGAGTAACTAACTCCTACGGATCTCCTCATTTCTGATTTCTAATAAGCTGCGCTGTTGTGACATCGATGAGTTTTTAAGTTTATATTAGTTCTAATTTTAAAAGTAATTGTTCATTATTATAATTAACTAGCTTTTGCTCGCGGCTTTGCTCACGTTAAGTTCGATTTTTCAAACCCCTATTTTACCCCCTTAGGGGTAGAATTTTCAAAAATCCCTCTTTAGTGTGCGCCTATGTCATAAAAGGAACCAACTGTAAAAATTTCAAGTTTCTAACTTCAGTAGTTTAGGCTGTGCGTTGATATCTCAGTCAGTCAGTCAGTCAGTCAGTCAGTCAAGACTTTGAATTTTATATATATAGATTAATCTCAAAAAAAACACAATTAAAAGAATAATCAGCGAATACATTTTGTATGGAGAAGCGAGAAAGAAACGTTACACGAAATTACGAAATTACAAGTCACGAGTCGAAAGAAAAGAAATTTCCCTGAAGAAAATCTTAAACGTTGTTACTATAATTAAATAAGAGGGTATTGTTTCGACCCTTTATTAGATGAGGGTTTAATAAACTCCCCAGTTGTTATTTTATGAAATAGCCTTTTTTGGGCTTTTCTCTGTAATAAGAATTTAATATTTTATTCAAATAGCTCATTTCAATTTCGAACGAATCGTTTGTCCTGCCCTAATGACATCGTTTTTGACAAGATCTGTTTACTGCGATCTCATCTGATGGTAAGTATGTACAATGCAGCCTAAAGCCTCAATTCACGAGGGTACGCGGCTCATGGTTGTGTGTGTGTCGTATCTGTATAAGCGCAATGTGAATGTACACGACGAAACTACAAGTAAAGCGCCCGTAACTTCGTGAGATAAACGTACTATAGCGAGTTATCTTGGAAGACGTATGACAGGGGTATCCCCATCGTACCGAACGTCATTTACGGTAGGGTGGTAACTAGCCAAGCCCAAAGCCTCCCACCTGACCAGAGACAATTCAAAAGTAATAAATTCCAAGCTGACCTGACAGAGTCATTCCCACTATTATAGTAGGTACAATGAGAGACCCCATTTATAAGACTTACCACTGGGCTAGGAAGATTAACAAAATCAATTCTACTTCAACATAATATGACGGTATTTTTTAACCAACTTCCAAAAAAAAGGAGGAGGTTCTCGACTTTCTCAATTCGTCAGAATATTTTTTTATGTATGTTCCTCGATTTCCTCGATTACTCGAAGACGCCTGGACCGATTTGGAAAATTATTTTTTTGTTTGAAAGGGTATACCTACTTCCCAGGTGGTCCCATTGTCATTAAGCTAGGATCTGATGATGGTATCCTAGAGAAATTGAGGGAACTCTTCAAATTTTATAGGCACAATTGATGTACTTAGTAGTGACGTTTGAATTTGGTTTTGTTAAAAGAATTTTTACGTTTATTGTTAATTAATAAGCGACCTGAAAATAGTTTCAATCAGACCTGTACAAGGCGCTTAATTAGAAAAGAAAGAAAAATAGCAATTATTTATTATTCACAACAAAGAAACCATACTAAGCTGTTTCGTAAAAAAAAAATATCTGGCTATTTCAATAATAAAAGGATATAAAATATAAACCATGTAACTTAATTAAGCGAGTAATAAAACGCGATATGGCCTTTGTTGTAAACCCTTTTGTATTAAAAAGTTGTTTAGGAACATTCAATAGGCTACCTTATTATATTGCGGGTATTTAACGTTCTACTTGAAAGCCTTTTATTGTGAACTTATTTACTGATTCCCAACGCAAAAAGGGTTTTACGTGTCTATCTATCTACATATTATGTCTGTCTATCTGTTCCCTTGTAGTACCCTAACGAATGGACCGATTTTGATGCGGTTTTCTGCGTGATTCAGCCAAATCGGTTTATTCGTACACACACACACACACACACACACACACACACACACACACACACACACACACACGCACACACACACAAAGACAGAGAGAGAGAGAGAGAGAGAGAGAGAGAGGGGGGGGGGAGAGAGAGAGAGAGGGGGGGAGAGAGAGAGAGAGAGAAGGACACCCCACGGATACAAACTTTCGCCGTTATAACATTAGCGTGATATTAGCAGGTAAGTAGCCTAACCCTTTTTCAAAGCTTCAATAGAGCTCTCATTATTTTATAAGAGGGCGAATACCTACTAAAATACAATAAATTGAAGGGTCCAATTTAGTCCATAAGTAATTGGTTACACATTGGTTGCCTGGAACAGATCGATGCTCAGCAATCAGGTCGCCTATTGTACTCTATTTTGATTACTTTTTACCTAAGCCAAAAGAAAGGGTTACGTAGGTACAAGATTTTGTCAGTTTATGTATGTATGTGACTATTTACGAATTTTCCACCTTAGCGGATAAACTACTGAGCAGATTTTGATGAATGAGGTGTCAATCTTATGTCAATCGATTGATTATATTATGGTCCGGTTGACATAGGCTATATAAAAAAAATATACGCGACGAATTGAGAACCTCCTTTTTTTCATCGGTTAATTTATTATGTTCGTGTAAAATCAACAAAAGACAATGTTAATATCTATGACTCTCTTTTCGTCATCTGTCCCAGAGACAAGCGGGACACTCGTCAACTGTCACTTGTCATAAGTGACAGTTATTTTGATATTTAGAAGATGACATTCGTAAGAGCTTACCCAAAATACACAAGCCTAAACCGAAAAATAAAGATATTCAATTGCATTTAATTGAATTATTACGTAGCCAGTGAGCAAGCAGCATAATTGGCTGGCTGTGCCATTCTTTACATGTCCCACGATGCAAATGCTAGCGTGTTAAATTAATCGCTTTAAGCTCTGATTAATTCCACACGTAATTTGAAGCATGGCAAATGTTCTAAATTGTACCACAGATAAATGACGGGTACAGCGGGTAAGTACCTTTTTAGGACAGAAACGTACTTGTAACACGCCGATTTGCATGAAGATTTGTTTTTTACAGCAGTAGATCAAGTTTTAATTATCTGAAGAAAAAAGTTATATCATAATTCCAAGAGACGATACTGACTAGAAACAGAATAATGAAAGTTCGACAAAAAAAAAAATCGCGAAGTTAGGTCTAATTTTAACAAATTTGCATTTATTTTTAATGTCTTGCGAATTACAAAGTCAAAGTTTTTATATAAAATTCCTATACATAATACCAAGAGACGCACCAGCCATTTAAAAAAAAATATATCTTACCAATTATTAGAATACATGATGTAGTCTACTTTGCTACATGCTAGCATCTGTCGCGTTTCACACGAAGTTTCGCTTGTTTTATTTCATTCATCGTGGGGATTTTTTTTGGCATTTTGCAGCGTTGGTGACACATAAAGTCACACTAGACCTACAGTTTCCCACAACTCACGCATTCACCCGGCCGTTGACGTAACGTGACTCACTATTACTATATATGACATATATACAATATACATTTACTATATATAACATATATATGTATACAAAAGAAACGGATGTATTTGATACAGGTTCGGACTGTTTCTAATTTGTTTAAATTTATAAAATCGTTCTTTATATGTAAAAACCATCTTTCCAAAATTTACTCGGGCAGCCCTCGAAACTCGATGAATTATAAAATTTTCTGTAAACTTTATCCCAAAAATCATTGTACTTATGTTTTTAAATCTTATTCTTTTTTATTCTATTGTGGTTTAAAAATAAAGAGTACTCTATCAATCTTTCCCTACTATTATGTATAAACAAATTGATACTATTCACTCACGTTACGTGAGTGAATAGTACGCTCGAATAAATAAACTGTGCTGTGTGTGTGTTTACGATTTGAATGAAGGTGATTACTGCACAAGTTCTTAATAGGAAATTACTTAAAAAGAACTTGTATTAATACTTCAGGCATCCAACTTTAACGCAGAATCGCAACAGTCGACGCGGTGACTAGCCATTTTTAGTATAGTTCTTTCAATTCACGAGGGCACGTGGCTCATGGTTGTGTGTGTGTCGTATCTGTATAAGTGTGAGCGAGAGCTTGCTCTCGCCGGACCGCTCCCACCTAGACTCTTATAGGCACGCACACTTACACAATGTGCATGTACACGACGTAACCACAAGTAAAGCTCACGCGCCCTCGTTAATTACAAGAACTATAAATCTTTAAAGGTAGACTAAGCAGTATCGTCACGTTACGTGTACGACGAGCTCTCAGAAAATCGGAACTTTGTTAGAAACTTCCGTTCTAAGCGCTATAGTTCGGTGAATTCATATAAGTTTGAGAGCCAAATCCATTTTCCAGTGAAATAGTATGGACGTCAATACTAATTCACTGCGGGTGCCTCCTAGACGAACATCTTAACAACTTCCTTAGCAGAGCAAGTTATTACTTACCTACTATTTAAGTAAAACTAGCTTTTGCCCGCGACATCATCCACGTGGAGTCAGTTTTTTTTTTTTTATTCCACGGGAACCTTCTTTTTTTCGGGATTAAAGGTAGTCTATGCCATGAATGCGTGATTGAAGGACAAACCAACAAAAACCATTCTACCACATATAATATAAGTGAGGATGTTACAAAAGCCTAATTAAGAAAAGAAGAGTTTGTGAATTTATATTTAATTTCCTTAAAGATTTTGAAAATTTACCTACTAAATAAAACTTGCATACTCATTAAACAAATATAATAAAATGGCCTTCCAGTACAAAAACCTGGTTAGTCGCCTCTAGTATATCTGATACTTATACTTGTACAATGTCCTTGTATAAAGTATACTAGTAAATGTATATAATGTACTTATACAATGTATACGTGAATAGTGTTCTTCTACAACGTACAACTTATGCACCCAATCATACATGCAAGACGACTGATTTCCCACGGAATACTAAAAAGAACTAATTTAACTTATTTTGAAATTCTACGTAAAACTTTTCTCCTAGTTCATGAGGAAAAACTGTTTAAAGGAGATGTTGGGGACCGTAGGACGCGCTGAAGCATCTGCTCTTTTGACGTGTTCAATAGGTATCTCAATTTAGTTCGTGAGCTGCAAGATCGCGTGCTGGAATGTCGTTACATTGCTCGAGTACTGGGCGCATTAGCAGCGGATGAGCGAACAAGAAAAATTAAAAGTATTAAACCTTTTTAAGCTATTGCGTAGCTTCTATCGCGGGCCAGCGTGGAGACCGAATCCAGAAATTCCGTAACGAAAATAATCTGACACGGGACTCCTCTCACCGCTAGATGGCGTTGATAAAAAATGCTATGCAATAGCTTTACCGCGGCAGTCCCCGAGTGCCACACGTCTTTTTTTTCTCAAACATGCTTGGAAATGTGAGCATTATTTTGAAAACCTTTGTCAAGATAAATCGAAATTGCTGTACTGGCCAAATAGCGACCGGCAAAATCCATTGCTGGCCTGGTTTAGCGGCCAAATAAATTACACTAGCTGTTGCCTGCGACTTCGTCCGCGTCAATTTCTGTTATTATGATCGCGATTAAGAAGTTTTTAAAATAATATATTTTAAAGTACTTCTGCGTAAATGATATTTTTAGTTTTATTTTCTTGTGACAGAAGAACTGATTCTTTCATACATTTTTTTTGGGTAACTTGAACCGTTTACGCAGCGCACGCAACGGAAGCCCTCAAATATGGATAATTTTACCCGTTTTTGCAACATTTTTCACTGATGCTTCGCTGATTAGTTGCAGCGTGATCTTACATAGCTTAAAGCCTTCCTCGATAAATGGACTATGCGACACAAAAAGAATTTTTCAATTCGAACCAGTAGTTCCTGAGATTAGCGCGTTCAAACAAACAAACTCTTCAGCTTTATAATATTAGTATAAATAGTAAGTTTACATAGAAATCAGCCCTAAGAGTTATAACCTTTAGATATAATATAGATTTTGTTCCGATGCCTACGCATCTTCAAAGCTGCAGTCACAAGGGCTAAAAGGAAAATCGCCACAACTCACGCGTCCGCTTTGTTTGTGGCATGGTGCCAAGAACAGTTGATCTTCAAAACGTTATGGCTAACTTTAAAGCAACTTTGCGTTGACGGAGGTTTATTGCGAATTGCTTTTGCTCCTGTCTCATGCATACGGATGTTCGAATGCTTCTTTAAAAACGTAGAGTACTTATTTGATAATATGAACGTAAGAATTCTTTTTACAAAACTGACTTCAAACGCCACTACGAGTATATAAAGTGTGCCTATAAAATTTGAAGAGTTCCCTCGATCCTTCCAGGATCCCATCATCAGATCGTGACCTGATGACAATGGGATCACCTGGGAAGTATACCCTTTCAAAAAAAAAAAAAGAATTTTCCAAATCCTTGCAGGCGTCTTTGAGTAATCGGAGAACATACATAAAAAAAGGATTCCGCCGAATTGAGAATTTATAGTTTATTTTTCCCTTTTCAGTTCCTTCTATCGTCGCGCGTCGGTTCAATTTTTTTGTAAAAAGTAATTATCCATCCTCAGGTGACAGTTTTTAAACTTTTACCCTTTTTTAAGTGATCATAGATTATTCATTCATTCATTCATTCATTCTTACTGCTGTTTGCTATTTTACCATTTGGAAAACCAATCAGTCAAAACGAGAGGCGGACTAAAATAGGATGTCTGGAATGACGAGCGTTTCGCAATCAAGCTGTATGGCGCAGCGACGTAGGGAAGAGGGAATCGAGAATGTCAGGGACTCACTGACTCGCTATTTCATTTCAACTCGTATATTTTATCGACTATCTATCGTAGAATTAGTTCGTATTTTTTTTTTATTCGATGACAAGATAGATAGCCCTTGACTGCGATCTCACCTGGTAAGTGACGATGCAGTCTAAGATGGTAGCGGGCTAACTTGGATGGGGTATAGTAGTGTAAACTCAACCCATACCCCTAATAGGTTTCTACACGCCACCGTGCCGGAACGCTAAATCGCTTGGCGGCACGTCTTTGACGGCAGGGTGATAACTAGCCACGGCCAAAGCCTCCCACCAGACCAGACCAGAGACAATTTAGAAATTATAAATTCCCAAATTGCCCCCGCCGGGAATCGAACCCGAGACCTCCCAGTTATAAGACCAAAGCGCTCATCACTGCGCCAGGGAGGTCGTCAAAATTTGCATTACTCAATTTCCACAGTTCTGTAATAAAATTCCAGTCGATTTTTGAAGCCTCAATAGCCCAACGGTTAAAGGTGCGGACTCAAAACTGAATAGTTGCAGGTTCGAATCTCACCCGTTGCACTATTGTACCCACTCCTAGCACAAGCTTTCCTCTTTTTTGGAGGGGATAGGAGGATATTAGTCGACTTCAGCTTGGCTAATATTCTTTATTTAAAAAAAAAGAAAAAAAAGACGTGTGGCACTCGGGGACTGCCGCGGTAAAGCTATTGCATAGCATTTTTTATCAACGCCATTTTAGCGGCTCACCGCTGTGAGGAATCCCGTGTCAGGTTATTTTTGTTACGGAATTTCTGGATTCGGTCTCCACGCTGGCCCGCGATAGAAGCTATGCAATAGCTTAAAAGAAGAAAAGATTTTAGACTAATTGCCTTTACACAAGTTTAGGAAATCTATTAGGGGTATTCTAATAAAGAAAGCGTATTATACAATTGAAGATTATTTTATATGATTATACATGAGCATTGAGCATGTATATATAATGGGAATAAATTAAAAAATCAAAAAAATCAAAGCTGATAATTTTGTGTGGAAATCACCACTTCGGGTTACTTTAAAAAGATGGCGAGAGCGAAGCCTTGTGTAAAAGCTTGTTATATATATTAATGATGAAATAAGCTGTAACCAACTCAAATACTAGGCTTCTCAAACAACCTAGACACAATTAAGGTTGAAAGTTAAACATTATTACTTAGTAGAAGAGATAATTAAAAGTTAATTTAATTAAAATGTTTCGCAAATAAAGTCATTAGTAGATTTATGAAACTTTATCGCTATAAGCACTTTAAAGGCACTTTAAGGGCTGTCTCCCAAACGAGTAATCTGTGCAAGTGTCGTTTGCAGCATCTGACCTCTGCAAACGTCATTGGTAATTTTCGATGCGCTTGATGCGGCTGAATCTTGTTGCTAACAGTATTCGTGTGCCTCTTGCGCAAAAATCTATCTATATATATTCGAGTTCACTGTACTTCTGCCGTAAAGCGAATCTGCCGTAAAGCGAATCTGTCCTAAAGCGAACAAGCGGATTCATTTGACGATTCGAAGTCACTTTGTAAAAGTTTATTTGAATAAAAAATTATTCTATTCTGTTCTATTCTATTCTATGACTCTTTAAAGCTTTTGTAAGTCGCCTTTTGGTAAACGATTCCCTCAAGGCAATACCATATCCTTACTTGAAATCCAGTCCACTACAGTAGCCCACTAGTAGCCGCTAAGGTGTGGAACCCTTACGGCATCCATGTTTCCTGACACGTGAATAGGCATTTTCTAGGCAAGCGTGCTCTAACCATAGGTAAAATGAATATCTAACCTAGGCCTCATTTTTCAGCAATAGATTTTCGTCAGGCGTATCCTTATTTCCTTATTAATATTATAAATGAGAAAATTTGTTTATTGGTTTGTTCTTCAATCACACTGCAACATAGCTACGCCTCAATATCAAAGCCTCAATAGCCCAACGGTTAAAGGTGTGGACTGAAAACTGAAAGGTCGCAGGTTCAAACCCCACCCGTTGCACTATTGTCGTACCCACTCCTAGTACAAGCTTTCCGCTTATTTGGAGGGGATAGGAGGATATTAGTCAACTTCAGGTTGGCTAATATTCTTTCTTAAAAAAAAGAAAAAAAGAAAAAAAAAGCTACGGATTGATGTGATTTTTTGCGTGGGTATAGTTGAGAACCTGGAGAGTGACATAGGTTACTTTTATTTCGGAAAATCAAAGAGTTCCCGCGGGATGTTTAAAAACTAAATGCGGACACGCGGACGAAGTCGCGGGCATCAGCTAGTCTCGTAATAAAAAAATATATCGCCAGTAGGAAGTGGCTGAATGTGAGCCAAACGCTAGCGTCTAACACTACTTCATTCAAATTTTACTACAAATACCTATTAAAGCATCGCAGTTATAAATTTTTCGCTGACTCGTTAAGTCAGCGGTTGATTAGTAACTAAATTGCGCTCGCTTAAATTCAATTCATGTTTCAATTTGAAAGCACTTTGTAAAAGTTTATTTGAATAAAAAATGATTCTATGCTATTCTATTCATTCAATTTAAATATCGGAAAAAGAGGTTACTTATATAATTTTATAAAAAAAAAACTAACTTTTGCCTGCGGTTTCGATCACGTTAAGTTCAATTTTTCATACCCCTATTTTACCCCTTTCTTCTTCTTCTTCTTCTTCAACTAATGGACGTCCACTGCTGGACATAAGTCTCCTGCATGGACCTCCACAAGCCTCGGTCTTGCGCCGCCTGAATCCAGCGGCTCCCTGCGACTCGCTTGATGTAGTCTGTCCACCTAGTGGGGGGTCTGCCAACACTGCGCTTCCCGGTGCGAGGTCGCCACTCCAGCACCTTGGGAGCCCGTCGACCATCAGCTCTTCGATCTATGTGCCCCGCCCATTTCCACTTCAGTTTCGCGACTCGCTGAGCTATGTCGGTGACTTTGGTTCTCCTACGGATCTCCTCATTTCTGATTTGATCTCGCAGGGATACCCCTGCGATGATTTTACCCCTTTAGGGGTTGAATTTTCAAAAAACCTTCCTTAGCCATTGCCTACGTCATAATAGCTATCTGTATACCAAACAGCCCAATCCGTCCAGTGGTTTGAGGTGTGCGTTGATAGATCAGTCAGTCAGTTACTGAGTCAGTCAGTCATCTATGCCTTTTATATATTTAGAAAGAAGATGGACGATAGTTTTAAGAATTTGGGAAGCGAAACATAAATGCATAATGAACTAATTTGTTGGTATAGTTATTTCACTTCATGAGGGCACGTGAGATTTACTTGTAGTGACGACGTGTACATGCACATTGCGTAAGTGTGCGTGCCTGTCAAGAGCATATGTGGAAGCGGTCAGACGCGAGCAAGCTCTCGCTCACACTTATACAGATACGAAACGCACACAACCATGAGCCACGCGCCTTCGTGAATTGAAAGAACTATAAATATAGTCACTTCAGAGATTCAGCTTTTATTGTGTGCAGGCCCTTAATGGATCATGTCGCAGACACAGTTCGGTGTTCGTTGTTGTGATAAGCTTCAATGTCGAGCCCCCACTTAATTAAACTTTAGATTTATTGCCAACAAAAGTTATGATATCTGAAACGTTTATTTAAGTCGTTCTTTGCATTTGAGTAAAACTCTTAAACGATCCTACCATTTTTTTTATTGAATGAAAAAATAGTCCGTAACTGCGATCTCGCCTGATGGTAAGTGACGATGTAGTCTAAGATGGTAGCGGGCTAACTTGGAAGGGGTATGGCTGTTTATATTCAACCCATACCCCTAATCTGTTTCTACACATCATCGTACCGGAACGCTAAATCGCTTGGCGGCTTGACTATCCTACACGTTATACGGGGTGTAAGGAAAACTGAAACCAAGAATTCAGTACCTGAGTATACGGTGCTACATACTTATAGGTACTACGGACTAACATAGACAGCTAAAATCATAACCCTTTCTTTTGGCTTTGCTGTAATCGGTTAAAAAATAAATATACACGCCAGGAATAATGCAAAGTCAGATCTCAAGTTATAATATACAAGGTACAAAATCTCTTCACGATTTCCGTCCGAGCGTAAGCCATGTATCTTAATAAAGCTAGAATGTTACAAGAAAAAGGTAAAGAAAGCCCCAATTTAACACGTGCCTACAACTTAACCAACGTCTTTGCTTGACGAGGGTAGGAAATAAAGAGCTTTACACGGACATTCTATACAGTAGATTTCATGCTATACTTGGCTTTACATTTATGGGTAAACTTGGCCCTTCTGATGGTCTGCGGGAAGCGGGGCGGGTGATGCTGTCGGCTATATAGGATGCGACGTAATTACTGCCTAAGGTCAAATACATCCTATGATATTTTCATTAAAAACTAGCTTTTAAGCGCGGCTTCGCTCTCGCTATCTATTAAAAGTTATTCGAAGTGGCAATTCCTGTTCAAAATTATCAATTTTGATTTTTCGATTTTTCTACTGTCCTCTTGAATTTTCCCTTTTATTTTGGACGTGAAACGTCTTTAAAATCACACACGAACTCAATGTCAATATTTAGAGTATATAGTCATCTCGCTGCTAAGACCTTTAGTTTGCATCGGGGCCGGGCGGGGCGGTGGGGGAGGGGCACTGCGTAGAATAACCGAAACTCGCAGATATAGACGTTTCACGTTAAAACCAACGGCCGTGTGCAACGGCTCAGCTCCACCCGTTTTTAGGGTTCCGAAAAAAACTTCGGAACCCTTATAGGATCACTTCGTTGTCCGTCTGTCTGTCAGTGTGTCACCACCGTTTTTCTCGAAAACGGCTTATGATCCGAAGTCGAAATTTATACTGAATATAAAGTTCAATGGTCTCGTAGTGTTTTAAGAATATCAAGCTTATAGCTTAACTCAGTGAAAAGTTACAGCTTTAAAACCACGGCTTTCTCATTATTAAAACAAATTAAGAGACATCTTCCAAAAATCGTTTTTTTCCATACCTAATTCTTAGTTTCATAGTAAGTGCCGTTATATTTTACAAACACCAGCTTTAAAGTCTTACAAATGACGAACATATTGATATCTCTAAACATAGTAAGACTAACTTAAACAGCTAAAAACCAAATAAAAACCTACCACTTACTATGACTTTTAAAGTACTGTAACTGGAGTAAAGTATCTGAAGCTAAAACACACTATCAGATGCATCGACTGAGAGCCGCGACAGATAAGGTTTCACAGTCGTTTGAGATCAGCAGGCCCATATTTCTATTGGACGTCCGAAGACTCAAGAATGGCCCAAGGTTACGTCCGCGACTACGTCCGATTGTGTGCACAATTCAATGTACATTCACTATCCAGCCGCGGTTGACGCGTCGGATGGTTTGTTCTAAGCCTAACTTTTTAATGCGTCACAACACAGAACTGTCACAACTTTTGTAGACTGACCTCTATAATTACTCTATGATTTGTAGAATAGACCAGGACTTGGAATTTTGACGATACTTTTGTAGAATATGTAAGAACGTACTCAAAAAATTTTAAAAAGATTTGTCAGGATGCAAAATCTAATATGATCCGTGAAAAAATAAAAAAATCATCAAATAAATCTAGAACGGTGTGGGATATTGTAAACGCAGAAACCGGAAAGACAAAACGTATAAAAAAAGATTTTGTTCTAAAAGTAAATGATAACTTAGTTCATAATAAGAACGAAATCGCGGATATTTTTGAGAAATACTTCACTAATATACCTCTGGAAACAACAGCTCATTTAGAATCCTCTCCTGAACTGGCATTTAATCTTCTCAGTTCTAATGTTGTCGCTTGCCAGGATAATTTCGAATTCAAGCACATAGATATTCTTACCTTGATTAAAACATTCAAATCATTAAATATTAAAAAAACACAAGATATTTCAGGCATGTCAGTACACGTTTTAAGCTCCGTGATTCATGTGTTAGCTCCGCATTTAACTATACTGTTTAATAAATGCGTGGATGAAGGGATTTTTCCGGATTGGATGAAGATTAGTCGTTTAGTGCCATTATACAAGTCCGGTGATACTGAGGATCCCTCATGTTTTAGACCAGTCTCTGTCTTACCTGTGCTTAGTAAAGTCTTTGAAAAGATTATGTTGAATCAGCTGCTTTTACATTTTAACAATAACAACATTTTACACAGCCAACAATTTGGATTCACCAAAGGCAAATCAACGACTGACGCTGGAATTGCTTTAATTAAGCATATATTTGAGGCTTGGGAGGCGTCACAGGATGCGATCGGCGTCTTTTGTGACCTCTCCAAAGCATTTGACTGTGTCGATCATCAGATCCTCTTGCGTAAACTACAGTATTATGGGATCATAAATCAGGCCCGAGATCTAATACAGTCATATCTCCTCAATAGGTTGCAGAAGGTTGACATAGGCGGTGTTGAATCGGAGGGATCTGCAGTCAAAATGGGAGTACCACAGGGCTCCATTTTAGGCCCGTTTCTGTTTTTAGTATATGTTAACGATTTGCCACATATGATTCAGAACATTGCTGATATAGTAATGTTTGCTGATGATACTTCATTAATTTTTAAAATTAAAAGAAAATTGCAAAATATGGACGAAGTAAACGTTGCTCTATCGCAAGTTCTGAACTGGTTTACAACAAACAATTTGTTGTTAAACTCAAAAAAAACAAAATGTATGAAATTTACACTTCCTAACGTACACCAAGTAGACAATGAAATTTATCTGGGTAGTGACAGGTTGGAACTGGTGGAGGAAACTGTGTTTCTTGGAATAAACATTGACTGCAAACTTCAGTGGGGAGGTCATATACGTAAGCTTGCTAAAAAATTGAGCTCTGCTTCATATGCTGTACGAAAAATTAGACAGTTGACCGATGAATCGACTGCGAAAATAGTCTATTTTAGTTATTTTCACAGTTTAATGTCGTACGGTATCCTTCTTTGGGGTCGAGCAGCTGATATTAAGACTATTTTTGTCCTACAGAAACGAGCAGTTCGTGCTATCTATAACTTAGGCCCACGGGAATCGTTAGTGGAGATCTTTAAAACTAGTAATATCTTAACAGTTGCGAGCCAGTATATATACGAAAATATAATGTATGTTCGCAAAAATATAAATCTTTTTAAGAAACGGAGATACATTCACGAACGGAATAAAAATAAAAATAGACTAGAAACTCAGAGATTCAGACTTAAGAAAGTTAGTTCGTCGTTTTTGGGCAACAGTATTTGCTATTATAATAAAATCCCTTCGGAAGTGCTAAGTTTACCAGAGGGGAAATTTAAGTGTTGCATTAAAAGAACCTTGCAAAAAAAGGGCTATTACCGTTTGGATGATTACCTATCGGATAAGGATGCCTGGACAGCTTCTCTAAAAAAATGATTTTTTTTTTTTTTTTTTTATATGTATTTGTAGGATTATTGTTACTATTAATATTATCACTATCGGACATTGCATTATTAACATTATCTTTATTATTATATATATATTTTTTTGTTATTTATATTATTTTTTATTTATTTAATTAATTAATGACATTTTGTTGACTTTCAAAAAGTGTAATTACTATTGTACCTACTTTGAATAAAATATTTGACTTTGACTTTGACTTTGACTTTGTAATAGAATCTGCAATGGCATATACATTAAGAAAAATATTTTTTATCTATTACCTATCTCTTTAATTAATTTATGCCGTCATATTTTTAACCGACTTCCAAAAAGGAGGAGGTTATCAATTCGGCCGGTATCTTTTTTTTTTTTTTTTTTTTTTCTATGTATGCCCGCCGATTACTCCGAGGTTTCTGGACCGATTCACGAGATTTTTTTTTTAATCGACAGAGGAAGCTCGCGAAATGGTCCCATAAAATTTTTTACCTTCAACTCCTCAAGCCTGATGCTGCAGGGGTATTTCCCCCCTAAATTATGGGACTTTAGGAACCGTCGTTTACGAATTGGTATGCTTGGCTTAAGCATATACTAGATCATAGAGCTTCAGGTCCTACTCTTCAATCCTGATGCTGCAGGGTACTGCCCACCTAAATTATAGCGATGTAGGAACTGCTAATCATGAATTGTTATTGCATAGAATAAGCATATACTACACCATCGAGGTCTAGGTTCTAGCTCCTCAATCCTGATGCTGCAGGGTACTGCCCACCTAAATTGTAGAGATTTAGGAACTGCTAATCATGAATTGTTATTGTATGTAATAAGCATATACTATTCCATCGAGGTCTAGGTTCTAGCTCCTCAATCCTGATGCTGCAGGGTACTGCCCACTTAAACTGTGAGGATTTAGGAACTTTCGCTTGCAAATTGATATTGTTAGTATCAAGCATATTTTACATCGTGGAATTCAAGGTCCTCGCTCTTCAATACTGATACTGCAGGGGTACTGCCTACCAAAACTGTGAGGATTTAGGAACTGTCGTTTACGAATTGATATTGTTGGTACCAAGCATATACTACATCATAATGCTCAAGGTTCTAGCTCCTCAATCCTGATGCTGCAGAATTGGAGGAATTACGAACTGAAGCTTTTGAATTGATATTGTTGGTACCAACCATGGACTACACCATGGAGCTCTAGTCATAGCTCTTGTGTATTGTTAATAAGTACTGTAGGTACCAAGTGTAGAACTACATTAGTACCGTAGCGTTGGAGGGAGGGGAGAAAGAGAGCAGGAACAAGCTACACTAAAAAGCTTAAAATAAAAATTCTTTTCAAAAAACCGACTTCAAACGCCACTACAAAGTATAAAAATAATTTTATTTTGTACACGTTTGTTGAAGTCGGGCGGGCTTAACTAGAAACGATGAAATCGATGCGCGACGCTTATCTTATGGTGACATATAAGAGACACGTTTATTGAAATCGGGCGAGCATCGCGTATCGGTTTCATCGTTTCTATTTAAGCCGCCCGACTTCAACAAACGTGTACAAAATAAAATTATTTTTATACTTTGTAGTGGCGTTTGAAGTCGGTTTTTTGAAAAGAATTTTTATGTATTCACATCACACTATATCACATATCACACAAATTCATATTATAAAGCCGAATGTTTGTATATGTATGTGTGTCTGTATGTTTATTACTCTTATTACACCTTCACGCCACAACGAATTAACCGATTTGGCTGAAATTTGGAATGGAGATAGCTAATACCCAGGATTAAAACATAGGCAACATTTTATCCCTAAAAATTACAGAGTTCCCATGGGAATTGAAAAATCTTGATCCACGCGGCCGAAGTCGCGGGCATCGTCTAGTACCTAATAAATTTACCTTCATTTTTTTGTAGAATAGGTAGATATGTAATAGAATCTGCTATGGCATTTACAATCCAGTGTTAATCATAGATTAAAAATAGAGGTCAACGCAGTCTTATAACCCAGTTGTCAAAAACTGTCATGTCTTATTAAATAATGTTTGAATTGAATTGTTAAAATATTTCGAATGTTCATATAACGATAGGAATTAGGAAATGAGTTTTTGAAAGATGTAACAGTGTTAATGAGAGAAGGATACGTCTATATTTAAAGATGCGAAGAGGTGGTTAGCTAAGGGAAACATCAAGAGTGAAGTGGAATCTTTGGTGGAACATGTCGGAAAGCCATTAATTAAGCAGGAGGTTGACCAATGCATAGATAACTACCATCCAGTCCAAGTTAAAGCGGCACCTCAGCAGCTCAAGAGCTTGTTAAAAGATGAAGTGTCCATAGCACAGCGGCCGAAATTATTGAAGCAAGGCAATACATTCGTTAAAAAGAAAGATAGCATCGGAGCAAGTAAGGAGATAAAAGAACAGTCGTACAAGAATAATTACTCAGTGGATGGAGATGTACTCTGCAAGTATCTGCAAGTAAGTAAGGACAATCGTTGGTCATACCCAAGCAATTGGAAAAAGAAATAAACCATAGCAATGGACATTTTTTAAAGAAGAAGAAGAATTGGAAATATGTATAAGACGCATGGCTCAGCTGACCATATTATGAAAAAAAACCAGAGTCAAATAGTCGATAGAGATAGTAATAGTAGGTAAATAGTACTGTAAAGTAATAATGAAGGTGACTGTGTTGAATGAATGTTTGTGTATTAATATAGTTAAGTAGATGTATGTAGTTAGCTTTGTCAACAGCACCGCCAAGTATATTGTATATATACTAGGTTATGTGTTACACTGATAATATGTTTGTACATGATTTTGTTATTACCAACTTAAGAACACACAGTGAACTCAAAGTGAACTTATAGTGAACTTGTTAGAATAAACTAAGGACAGTTATTGGACTGTAAATTAGATAATATAGAAATTAATAATAAGTTTAAGTTAAAGTAATATTACTTATTAGCCCACAGGCTAGATGGTAGTATAAAATAAAGCCACCGTTACATGGTGCTTTATGGTAGGAAAAAAAAACCAACTTAAGTATACCTATGGTTTTTTAAATTCGAGATCATTCAAATTTTATTTCATTTTGTAAAAGAAATATTAATTATAATAATTTGTGACCATGTATACTTACTAGTGTTTAGATTCCTTATACATAAGATGTCATTCTATATTGGTTAACTTAAGATGTATTACTGTTAAGTATGTATGAAAACTGTATTATTTAACTTAAGGTGTGTTAGTGTTGAGAAGGTATGAAGTATACGCGGAAGTATGAATATGGTAAAGATGTATGAACGGAGAAGGTATGTCTGGGGACAGACATAGTTGCAGGATGACCGAATGTGGGAAACGGAATGTAAGTGTATGACAGGGATGGATGTATGCGATAGAGAGAGTGGGAAGATATGGAGATAAAAAAGATTGGCAAGATGGCATACGGAGTTAAGACATGCTAAGGAGTGCTAAAAGTAGTTTAAATAAAAGAAGTTAATATATATTTAGTGTTTTTACTTTGAGCTATTCCCACATTTATTAGAACATACGATATTATTACTTGCTTGTTCAGACATGAAAAGGGTCACAAAGAAAATTCTGTCAAACATAGAGAATCTTTTGATTGACTATCTCGAATGCTTTAAAGACAGCTTAGACTTAGTTTTACAAGTTATACATTGCATTATGGAAGTAACTCAAAGAGACAAATAATGGGATGAAACATGGAGATTGGGAACTGTGAGAAAACTACACAACCCCATTGAGTTTGGGCTTGTTTGATTCATCTTGACAAGTACTCTAGTCCTAGATGATATGCAGGGTCTGATGATGAGACCGGAAGGCGTCTATAGGAACTTCAATAACACTGCGCACTTAAGCTGTCATCTAGTAGGTACCTAATTAATACAATGGTCAAGAGTTTCGGAACCCTCAGTGCGCGAGTATGACTCGCACTTGACCGGTTATTTTTTATTTTTAAACCACCCCGATTAGAGCGAATAAAACAAATCAATCTGCCAACCACTACCAGTCGGTGTGTAGTTCAAAAGCAGTCCATCTGTGTAGACAGTTCTATGAGCTATTTAATTTTATTCCACCTTCTTACTTCTACAACCGCACCGCACGCCACCGAACGCAATTTCACCCTCACCACCTTTGTGCCTGGAGCACTTCAACCATCCGTTGCTCCAGATCTTTTTTTCCACGTACTATCAAATTGTGGAATCATCTCCCTTCGACGATGTCCCCACTTAATTACAATATGGGGTTATTCACGGGGCAGAGCAACAAATTCCTGAAAAGCCGGCATTGGTGGCGCCTCTGGTGCTATAAGTGTTCATGGGCGACAGTAATCACTTAACATCAGGTGACAGACCTGCGCGTTTGCCCGCTATTCATATAAAAAAGACACTACGGGCAATTAGGACGATGCCTTACGCGTACTTAATGCTGAGAAAATCTGTCCGGTAATGCACGTTCATAAGACAAAGTACTGAGCAATTCCGTGCTCTATTGTTTAGTGTAAAAGCCTGTTGAGCCGAGACGAGAGCCGAGCGGGGCTTCATATTGTCAACACTGCCACAATGGCCGCTGCTTTGTGTTCTTTGCGGTCTTTCTCTTCTAATAATGCGTTTATACTTACGATTGTGCTAGGATTTTAACTTTTATTTACGCTGTTATTCACCATTCATTGAAGAACATAGGAAGTCATTTCAATTACTTTTATTCCTTAGTTTTTTTTTAAAAGAACATAAGCCAAGCTGAAGTTGACTAATATCCTCCTATCCCCTCCAAATACGCGGAAAGCTTGTGCTAGGAGTGAGTACGACAATAGTGCAACGGGTGGGATTCGAACCGGCGACCTTTCAGTTTTCATAGTCCGATGGGATGTAAATCCGACACGACCGGAGAGAAATCAGGCGCAGGACATCTTTACGTGCTCTCTTAAGCACGGGGGTGACTTACCGCCAACTTCCTACCTCCGGGCTAGTACTGAGAATTTCTTGATTAAAAACCCAATACATTATATGGCCCGATCCGGGAATCGAACCCTTCTCCACTCTCCTCGTCAACTGCAGTAGAACTTGCTACTAGACCAACGAGGCGGTTTGATTTTTAATTTATTATACTAAGAGGTATACAATGTCAATGTACGCGTATATATCTTGAAACTTTCCGGACTGTTACGCGACGATCTACTTTATTAAAGAGGGAGAAAAGTGATTAATCATAAAATTTTTCCAATGAATCTTCCCGACGACGTACGCAGGTGTACAACACATTTGTACCGCGATGCGCGGGCAACGCACGGGTGCAAAAGCCAATTTTGAAATTAGTTATCTTCTTCTTCTAAATATTTAAAAGAAATAGGTGACTGACTGATTAACTGACCGACTGACTGACTGATCTATCAACGCACAGCTCATACCACTGGACCGATCAGGCTGAAATTTGGCCTACAGATAGCTATTATGACGTAGGCATCTGCTAAGAAAGTATTTTTGAAAATTTAATTCCTAAGGGGATAAAATAGGGGTTTGAAAAATCGAATCTAACGTGAGTGAAACCGTGGGTAAAAGCTAATTTTTAATATCTCATTTGACATTGAGGTCTTCTTTTTATTTTTGAAAAAAAAAAACCTAAGTCTTTGTATTCAGCCGTCTGCGGCACCAGTTTGAGTATGATACGCGAGAGTTCACACACCTACTACAATTATTGTATATAGTCCAGAGTCCACCAGAAAAACTCTACTAACTGAACTCTACTAGAACTGTGGGCTAGAGAACCACATGGCCTAGACCATGTGATTTTTAATTAGCAACAGTAAAATGTAAATTACTAAAAATAATTCTAAAGTAAATTATTATCATACCATTAAACGAATAAAGTAGCCTCTGGTTATTTAAAACCGAACATAAAGGGTTACTAAAAGTGCTTTATCCTCTATTAGCATACAAAAGAGGATATTTCAATTCAATAACTTTCGCTGGCTTTTACCCTTTAAGTTATAATATGGTGACTCAACCCGAGCCGAACACGTCAACCCACGCATTTACAAACTGTTTTTTTTTTCATAAATAGTAAGCCGACGCTTTTCCCATACAATTATTGTAATAATTTTTCCGATAACACCATGTCTCGCAGAAAGGCCAACTCGATATGCTTAATGCGAGAGTTTGGATGTATGGATGGATGTTTGTTACTTAATCACACAGCAACGACTAAACTGATTTTGATGAAATTTAGCACAGAGATAAATTCGGTCTGTAATAACACATAAACTTTTTATCCCGCAAAATAAGAACTCCCGTGGGAATTAAAAGATCCTCAATCTACGCGAACGAAGTTGCGGGCATCAGCTAGTGGTTAATAATAACAGTTTTTTTTTGTTTACTTATTACTAATATAATTCTTTTGTGTAAATTAATAATAGTTAACACATAGTAAAAATTTCTTTGTTTACTTATTACTACCAAAAACGTCATTTTTTTAAATACCGATAGATTTCAGATACAACGAATAATAAATTCACATTTAAAACAATCCAAAAATTCTATCATTTATATCACTTAAGTAGGTCTGTAGGTTTTTTCCTTTTTTTTCCTTTTTGGAAAAAGTGAGTGTTCGATCTCTTTATGTAAGTAAGTATGAATTTTTTTATTCGGTGGCTTGGTTTCTCAGACTGTTTGCCCACTAAAAAAAACACACGGTATGGAGCGATTACGTCAGTCTACGCTTTCACCCATTTACTGGATATGCGCGAGTGCTCTACAGAAAATGTCAAGTGTCCAAAAGGGTACGGGTTCAATACGGACCATCGTCGGATGGGTCCATTGTGTTTGATAAATTTTATTCGTCCATTTTATGCTTCGTTGATATTGAACAATTCCTTTGTTTTGTTTGGTCAAAAAATTTCGGGTCTATCCTGTTGTATAACAGAGGATTACTTCAATAAGTTAGGTAAATACACGTCACAGTAAAATGGGAGGAACCGAATAACTTTTTTAAGAGCGCGTGTAGGGGTAAATGTTCAGGTCCAGATTTGATTTTTACAGCAGTCGATCAAGTTTTAAGTATCCGAAAAAAACGGGAAAATGTCATCATATTTCCATGGGACGATACTAAGTAGAAACATAAAATAATGAAGTTTGTTTCATAAAAAAAAAACACGAAGTCAGGTCTAAATTTTAACCAATTTGCATTTATTTTCAATGTGTTACAGAGCTATAAAATATTTTATATAATATTACTAAGAAACGATACAGCCATTTAAAAATCTTACGAGTTATTGGAATGCATGATCTATTTGGTGCTTACTACACTCCTACACGCTAGCGTCTGTCGCGTTTCACACGAGGGTTCAGATATGTTTTATTTCATCTAATGCGGGGATTTCTTTTGATATTCTGCACACTGTTAAAGAAACCTTGCAGGCGCCGAAAAGCTTTTCTAAATAAAATAGCGACTTCTTTGAGTATAGGATTTTACAATCAATATTAACTTTACAGCTATGGCTGTAAACCGATTTTGCTATATCTTATACTAGCTGATGCCCGCGACTTCGTCCGCGTGGATTTAATTTTTAAAATCCCTCGGGAACTCTTCGATTTTGCGAGATAAAAAGTTGTTTGTTGATTTATCCTTTAATCACGCTGCAACAAAGCTACGGATCATCGTGATTTTTTGCATGGGTATAATTAAGGACCTGAAGAGTGACATGGGCTATTTTTATTTCGGAAAAGTTCCCATGGTTAATTCCACGCCGACAAAACCCAGACAAAAGCTAGATTGAAATAATTATCTAATATAATACTTTGATTTATTCTCAAAGCCAGATGAATGGCCCTTATTTCAATTAAAATTAAATTATAAATAACAAAGGTTAAAAGGTAAATAATTATCTTGAAATGATCTCTTAATCGTGGCAGTCTAATTAAAGTTGTACTAAGAATTCAGTAGCGAAAATCGGAGTTCCAATTTCATGGGAATTTAAGAAAATTAAGCGCAAAAGGAAAACAGTACTACTAAGGATGATGGAGGGGAAAAATTTACTTTTTAAACGAAATACAAGCAGCGTATTGTTAGCTGGCTGTTTTTTTTTTTCTTTAATAGATGTCAAGGTAACATTGACTACCATTTCACCTGATAGAATGCCTGCAGAGTATGTTGACATTAGTACATCATAATACTTTACAAGTAGTTTTAAAGGAAATGTAATCATCGTGTTCTTAGCTGGGTGTTTTTCTTTAATAATGGTGAGTGCTGCGGTCTTATAACTGGAAGGTCTCGGGTTCTATTCGTGGCGGGGGAAAAGAAATTTATAATTTCTAAATTGTCTCTGGTCTGGTCTGATGAGAGACTTTGGTCGTGGCTAGTTACCACCCTACCGTTGAAAACGTGCCGCCAAGCGATTAACCGTTCCGGCACGATGGCGAGTACGAGTAGAAACCGATTAGGGGTATGGATTGAATCTACACCGCCGTTCCTTCCAAGGTACCCCGCTACCATCTCCGACTATATCGTCACTTACCATCAGGTTAGATGCAGTCAAGGACTATCTTGTATTTGAATTAAAAAAAACTTAAGGCCGGGACAATTTTTTTTTTTTTTTTTTTTTAATTTTAAGACCCGGGACAATGGCGAACTAGACCGCATTCACGACGGAGTGAGACCAAGACGGACAGCTTTGATAAACGACGCTCAATTGTGTACCAGTGTCGCGCTATTGTGGCGTCCTCCATCCATCATTGCTAACACCCCCTTGTCGATCGTCGAGGACCCCTCATTCAATCCTCGCAGACAAATTTTCTATACCTAATGACGGCCCCGAAATAATGGACGTAGTAACACTGTCACGAGGATTGGAATGTGTCGAATTTTGCGAGACGTCGATGCTTCAGATCTTCATGAGCAACTGTGTCGTATGCGTGTCCCTGAATCTAATATCTTCGTAAAAGTAAATTTATCGTGGTCCCACTGTTGCCCGAACCATGGCACCTATACCGCGTTCATTGGTCTCTTTCAACGCGCTCTTGGACAAGAATGCTCAATGGGATCCATTCAATGACGGGTGGACTACCCCGATTTTGGAACTACTCAGGTACATGGAGAGCATTGAATGAAAATGTTTTATACATTATTCTTTAATGGTTCTTTCTTCTTTTTTGTGTTTCATCTAGTTAGTGTAAGTAGCACTTTCGCCGTTCTAATCTATACAAATAAATAAATACTACACCCTAGACCTCCCTCGCACTATTCAATCTTGCTACGGCAGATATCAAACGACATATTCTGTGTTTGTGTGGTGTTGCGTGTTGGTCGTACGTGTTCTCTACTTGTTTTATCTCCCTGTGTTTTTTCCCCCTATGGCGGGAGAGATATTAGATTACGTGATAAGTAATATTATTTCAATATCGTTATTCGCGCCTTTATGTTTTCTTGTACAATATGTTGCACCATACTCACCGATGGTTGCTTGGTAGAGATTGCTCTATTAGCAATAAGGCCATCTTTGCGAGATGAGTAGTTTTAAGTTGTATTAATTTTTTTTTGTATGCAATTTAGTTTTTATTTCTCTCGTTCTATCTATCGTTTTGAGATATTTTGGAGAGTTGAGATGTTATACATTGACTTCTTTATCTTACTTAATTTACTTAATTTGTTTGACATGCCAATCTATATATATATAAAATTCAAAGTCCTGACTGACTGATTGACTGACTGAGATATCAACGCACAGCCTAAACTACTGAAGTTAGAAACTTGAAATTTTTACAGTTGGTTCTTTTTATGACGTAGGCGCACACTAAGAAAGGATTATTGGAAATTCCACCCCTAAGGGGTTTAAATAGGGGATGGAAGTTTATATGAAACTTCGTCATTTTTCAAGCTGTTTCCATCAAAGTTGGTATTTGAGCTTTCAATTAAAAATAAAAAAGTATGTGTGTCACAGTTTTTGAAAATTCCACCCCAAAATCTAATTCCACGCGGACGAAGTCGCGGGGGCAAAAGCTAGTTTTGACATAAATACCGACAGCTTAAAGCAGTAGATTTAAGCAGATTGGTGTTATAGGCCCCCTGACCTACTCGCTTCCTCCTGTCTGTGTGTTTCCGAGAATAAAATATACGAAGTCTTTGTTTATTTAGGTAATTATGTTCCCTCTTTACTTAGTCTTGAGAGCACAGAGGGGGCTCAACATTAGGGTGCGTTTCCATGGAGGCAAGATTAACCATGCGAGGTCGGGTAGCAACGATCTCCCTGGTGCAGTGGCGAGCACTGTGGTCTTATAACTGAGAGATTTCGGGTTCGATTTGGGAATTTATAATTTCTAAATTGTCTCTGGTCTGGTTTTGTGGGAAGCTTTGGCCGTGGCTAGCTACCACCCTACCGTCAAAGACGTGCCGCCAAGATTGCTTGGCGTTCCGGCACGATGGCGTGTAGAAACCGATCAGGGGTATGAGTACACTGCTATACCCCTTCCGAGTTAGCCCGCTACCATCTTAGACTACATCGTCACTTACAATCAGGTGAGATTGCAGTCAAGGACTATTTTGTCGTCGAATATAAAAAATGAATGAGAATAATCTTAATCTATGAAAAGTGATCAAGAAATAACAGCGTCATAATAATAATGAACTTTATTCATTTAAATATGATCTATTCTCACGTAATTTCAAAAGTAAGTCGATAACTAATAAGTATTATGCCATGACAAGTCTAAATAGGGCACTGATGGTATGATATGCCACCGTGTGATACAATTCTGGTCTGGCTATTGTTTTTACATTCAAAAAAATAGCAATAAGGCGTTTACTTATGTAATTTTTTTCCAGTTTTTGCAGCGCGTCATGCTAAACTGCGTAGTTTTTTCTTTTCATTGTTTTGTGGTAATTTCTAATGGAACAGAGTTGCTAAGTTACAGCTCCTCCTCCACTTCAGTGAAAACACACCTTTACAAAATTTCAGTTATTCAAGAGGACCTTTTCATTTTATAAGATAGCCTTTTATAATAGAAAATTTCCAATTAATTTGTTTCTCAAGATTGGTATTTCTCAAATTAATTCAAGTTCTGAGAGATTCAAAGACAGATAATATTATGTAGGGTAGGTATATTATAAATTTATGGACTACCTCGTTGGTCCAGTGGTTAGCTTACTCCACTGTGGATGACGAGGTCCCGAGTTCAATTCCTAGTTTGGGCCATTTTCTGTCAAGAAATATTCAGGTCCGGAGTTAGGAAGTTAGCGGTATGCCACCTCCATGCTTCGGAGAGCACGTATAGCCGTAGGTCCAGTTGATCTCTCTCCGGTCGTGTGACTATGAGAGCGAGGGAATAGACAGTGCCCCTATGTTTGCGCACACACTCGTGCACTATAATATCTCCCACGCAGCGGACTAATCTATGCGGAGGTTGGCTGACGTGACTGGATTCTGTCGACAGGAAGACATAATTATTGTATATAAAAATTAGTTTGTTGGACTATTCGCCCTTTAGATCGTAGTCGGATTAATGCTACATGAACACATAGTAATGTGTTCATGTAGCATTAATCCGACTGCGTTGACTTTCCCTTTGCTCCGAATTCTATGAATAAGAATGAATTCGCAGGCATTAGCTAGTAGTAGTATAGAAAAAATATTTTTAAAGGAAATCTAGTTTTCATAAAACAATGGTACCTAACTTGAATACTCTGTGGACAACAAATTGATCGTATAATGGTTCCGTTTTTTTTTTTTTTTCGTTTCGGAACCCTATAAACGGGAAAAACCCCTCATCTCTATATTATTTTTTGTAGTCAAAAGTCAAAACTAAATCTATCCGCATGTTGTTTTTCAAACAATTTGTCAATCAAATTGTTTTAACAATTACTACAAGCTACACATTAATCAATTTCTTTGGATTGTAATGTTTTTCCGAAAAATCATGATTTCGATTAAGTCAGAAAAATTCAGGCTCCATTTTTGCTTTAATTAAAAGTTATAATGGACAGTGTATACAAAAGAATCTCTGTTACAGAAATAATAATTATAAAACATCTTTTGCAGATTTTAGTTGTGGTATGCTTTATAATTTGCTTTTAGGTCCAATTTCGCCAACACAAATTAAATCTTATCCGAGCTTAATTTTGATATTTTGACAGTTTTTGTATTCAAAAAATCTTCCAAAATCAACGTACATGGCCAAAATATCAAAACGCTGAGGCTTATTTTTCATTGTTGGTCAGAGTGCGCGTAAATCTTCAGATGCAGATTTGATTTTTTACAGTAGATAGTTTTAACTATCCTAAAAAACAGGCAAAAATTACATTATATTTCCAAGGGACAATACTGAGTAAAAACATATAATAATGAAATTTTTTCGACAAAAAAAATGGCAAATTTAGTTTTAATTTTTTACCAATTTGCATTTATTCTCAATGTGGTACATTACTGAGCCAAAAATTTTATATAAAATTCCTATACGTATTATTAAGAGAATATACAGCCATTTAAAAAAAATGTATTTCTCTTGAGTTACTAGAATAAATTATGTATTTTGCGCTTACTACATTCCTATTCGGCGCAATACGCTAGCATCTGTCGCGCTTCATACAAGGTTTCAGGCATTATTTCATCGCTTAATCACGATCGTTTGGGTGAAATCCAATTTTTTTCTGGCATTCTGCGCAGTCTCAAGAGGTTCATGTAAAGGCATTTGAAGTCGATTTTGTAAAAAGAATTTTTACATTTTATATTATTTCACATCACATCATCCTTTGATCAAACCATATCTGTAATATGATATTATGAATATTATGATATCTTTTGCCTAACAAAAGATAGTGAATAAATACATTTTGAATGTATTCGTAGGCATTCTATTAACACATTCATTGATATTACGAGGGAATGTTGTATTAAGATGTGGGAACAATTAAAACGCAATTAATTATACACGTGTAACTATTATTTTCGAGTAATTATAGCTTACATTATATCTAGTATACATTACTTGGCTAATCTAATATATAAAAATGAATCGCTTAATGTGTTGGTAAGCGCATCACGCGTGAACGGCTGGACCGATTTCGCTAATTCTTTTTTTATTGTGTTTGTTATTGTTAGGAGAAGGTTCTTATGAAAGAAAAAATTAAGAAAATTGCGCGGAAAATTAGAAAATTTAAGAAATATTAACCACCATATTAAATTATTTCTAATGTAACCGCTTTTACAATTCAAACTTTTTTGATGTAACCTTATGGCGTTTGACATAACATTGACAGAATGCGTGCTGCCAATTTCGTCAAAGAGGATGTAAAAAAACTGAATATTGTTTAAATCAGATGCTTCGATCGGAATTATTATTATTTATTATATTGATAAAATACATTTGAAATAATTAATTTATTTATACCATTTAGAAATCAATATTCATAGTTAAGACAGGACAACGTCTGTCGGGTCCGCTAGTAATATATAATTAATAATTATATATTATTAGATCGCGATATACCTATAATCTAATAATATATAATATATACATATATCGCATATCTAATAATATATACATATATCGCATACCTAATAAAAAGTCAAATGAAGTCTCTTTTTCGATAGACGAAAAAAATCTTTCTGAATCTTTTTTTAGTAGTCAATTTTATTTTAGGCACATCGATGATTTTAGGTCATAAAACTTAACAACATGTTTATGACATAGAATAAAATTGCTTCTAACTTTAGTCACAAAAGATTCAGAAATACTTTTTTCCGTCTAGAAAAAAGAGACCTCTTTTGAGTTCCTGACGTTTGATCTAGGTTTGCGATATGTAAATGTAAATTTACAGGTATACATAAAAATACAAAGAAAAAAGAATGTAAGTACAAAGTCTTGTCATCGAATAAAAAAAAAAAAAAAAAGTACAAAGAGGTTGTTTAAGCTTATCGTTCCATAGAGAAACGTTCCGTTCGTTAATAGTAAAGCTAGATTGAACAAACGGTTCCAGATTGCGAATTGGAATAATGCATAGCGGGGCATGTAAATGCGACGGATGTCGTCGTTTGAACGTAAAGGATTCAGATACGAACGACTGTGATTCTTGTCACCCGTCGGTTTCGACAAAACCTTACCTCTATTAGAGGCTTATATCATTTTTTCCCTTCTTCAAAAAGGAAAAATATACTTGCCCAATGCCCATGACTTACCTAATTAAACTAGTGGTTCGCCCCGAACTGAGACCTCGCGATATCCCATAATTCCCAAAAGTTTTAATTATTTATTGTAATAATTAACTTTTAACATTAGACGCAATAAAAAAAATAATAGTTGACATAAAACTGTTTTACTGACACAGCGCCATCTATTAGCATTATTGTGAAGCTATTAGCATTTAAAATTAAATAAATTCGTTTCTTTATAACATTTATCTAATTTTAGTATTTGTTGTTCAAGTACAGGATATAACTGAATTTTCAACCAAGTTTCACGTTCTAATATTCAGTAATTCTGAAGTTATAGGGCTCTGACAGACATTTGGACGTACACACTTCTCTGTCTAGTAGGCAAGCGCATTAGTTGACTCAGAGAACTCGCTTCGCTCGTTCAATTATTTAGTAAAGCCAAATATCACTTATTATCTATAATGTATCTGACTAAAATATGTATGTACTTTTAACAATCTTGGGAATAAATGGCTATTTAATTTTAATTTTTAATTTAATTTAAATATCACTCGCTTTAACGGTGAGGGAATTCAAATTCAAAATTGTTTATTTCATGTAGGCCAACATGTGGCTCTTTTGACAAGTCAAGAATCTACCACCGGTTCGGAATGCTGATTCTGCTGTCAAAAATGCGTTTTTAATAACACAGACCAGATTTAAGCCCACAAATGGGCATCTACAATACTCCTACGAAAGCCAGTAGGAAGTTGGGCATTTCCCAAAACGTCATCCGAAAAAAGCGCATTATCTTTGATCAACCACGTACAGCAGACGAAAGGGAACACAGACTTTCATTCCCGAGTCGTGAACAAAACACACTCTCATTGCGCCCTACTTCTGAGGTCAACACGTGTGATGCAGAACCTATTTCAGTCTGGATTATACCTATCGCAATGAAAATACAACTCTAATCCAATGGCCATTAAGTTCACAATAAGTTTGGCATGCTGTAGTCAAGTTTACAACTACCCCCAAAGGGAAATAAACTCTAAAGTAGCCAGTTTAAAGCCTATAATGGGTTTTGTGATTTAGGAAGAAAAATTAGTGCTGCAAAGCGGCGACCATGAACGCCTCGTATGTAAATATTAGCTTGATTATTACAGTTTTTGTTTATAAAAGCTGATTTTTCTTTCTTTTTTATTATTTGGTGAATTTTCCGGTGTTTATAAAACGTTTGGCTGTTTATGAGGGCTTATTTGGGTTATAACTATTCAGTAAATTCCTTATAAATTCCACAGGAAGCTTCAAGACAACATCTACTCGTCTATAATAATTAATCGCTCAATGCTTGAAGATTAAAATCTTGGAATAGTGCGTGTTGCCAGTAATTAAATAAGAGTCTGGTCGCTAATTATTTATTATAACAATGTCTGGTGGGAGGCTTTGGCCGGGGCTAGTGCCGTCAAAGACGTGCCGGCTAACGATTTAGTGTTCCGGCGCGATGGCGTGTAGAAACCGATTAGGAGTATGGGTTGAATGTGCACTGTCAAGTCCCTTCTAAGTTAGCCCGCTACCATCTTAGATTGTATCGTCACTTACCATCAGGTGAGATCACAGTCAAGGACTGTCTTGTCACCGAATAAAAAAAATAAAAAAAAAATTCAGCGTCATCACTCAACAGACAGCAGGATGGAAAGAGGTGCATAATATGTTCGGAGTATTTTTTTTTTATATGAATAGCAGGCAAACGAGCTGGCGGGTCACCTGATGTAAAGTGTTTACCGCCGCCCATCAACACTTGTATTACCAGAGGCACCACCAATGCGTTGACGGCTTTTCAGGAACTTATTGGTTCGCCCCTTGAATAACCCCATATTGTAATTAAGTGGGAAACCAGTCGAAGGGAGATGGTTTCACAATTTGGTAGTACGTGGAAAAAAGTATCTCTGTGAGATTAATCAGAAGAAAGAAGATCTGTAGGAAAACCAAGCTGGTAATAACCCAAAAAATTAGAAGTAGAGAATAAAGAATAGCCTTGTATTCTCTGTTCTGTTGCTAAATAATTTGTGGACAGATTACAGATAAATTGAATATATAGGAACCATGCATAAATCTAATAAAAGCCATCGTGAATTTTTAGTATAATTTTTAAGCTAAAAACGTAAAAGGTTTTTTGTTTGGGCCGTTATTTATTGTTCGTTTTTGCCAAATCGCTTTGATTGATGAGCGCCGAATTTCGAAATGAATTTTTGTTTATTTTTAAATGGTTTTATTAAATAAATTTTCTGTCATTTGCCATCGTGGCGAAAAAGTCTGTCACACCTATTTAAAAAAAAACGAAAAATAGGTGTGACAAACTTTTTTGCGACGCGGCAAGTGGCAACGCACACCAAATTTTTTTCAAAATATATAGCAATAAAATAGTCTACTTACAATTAATTTCCGTGTAAGTGCTATTATTATTGCTTATTAATAATATAAAAAATACTGTTACCAGGACAAATCCTAGCACACCAAGTTTATATTGTATCTATGACTATCCACTATCCAAGCTATCAGTTAAAATAAAAATATTGAAATTTCGTGTAAGTGCAATTTTATTACTGTTACCGCGCACCAGAACCATAAAAACTCGTCAAAGTTATTATAAATAATCCTTTATTATGTGTTAAAGTTTGTATGTGTGTTTTTGTGAGTATGTGTGTGTGTATGTTTATTACTCCTTCACGCCAAAGCGGATGAACCGGTTGGGGTGTTTGGAATAGAGGTAGCTCATATTCGAAATTAACAAATAGGCTACATTTTATGGCATCAGCTAGTTATTAGCCAAACGGATTGTACGAGTATGTCGTCTGAATGCCATCATGGGTTATCCCGGAAAATTATAAGAATTCTCTTAATCCACGCGTCCGAAGACGCGGGCATCAGCTAGTTATTAGCCAAACGGATTGTACGAGTATGGGTAAGATAAATAGGTAAGTAGGTACATACTGGTAAATGTAAATATTTAAACTAATATTATTTCATAAATCAGCGAACAAACATTCTCTGGCAATCCATCAGTTATAATTAAAAAGGATTAATATTATATAGGTCAGAGTGAAAGCCCAGTCGACTGGAAATGTTTTCAATATGAAGGCTAATTATGAAAGTGAAAAATCACACATAAAAATTGATTACCGTAACCGATGAAAACTAAAAACCGCAAGGTTTTTGAACAACAACATTTTTGTTGTAAAATAATGTGTCAATAAAATTTTATATGATAAAATATCTAAATATATAAAAGGCAAAGGTGACTGACTGACTGACTGACTGATCTATCAACGCACAGCTCTAACCACTAGACCGATCGAGCTGAAATTTGGCATACAGGTAGCTATTAGGACCTTGGCATCCGCTAAGAAAGAATTTTTGAAAATTTTATCCCCAAGAGGGTTAAATAGGGGGTGAAAGTTTGTATGAAAGTCCGTCATTTTTCAAGTTATATCCATGAAACTTTGTATTTAGGCTTTCGAATAAAAATAAAAAAATACGTATTTTACAGATTTTGAAAAATCCACCCCCAATGGCATCAAATAGGGCATGAAAGTTTGTGTGAATGTTTTTCAGATGACGTAGTCATCCGCTAAGAAAGGATTTTCCAAAATTCAACCCCGAAAGAGGTAAAATAGGGGTTTAAAAGTCGAACTTAACGTGAGCGAAGCCGCGGGTTAAAGCTAGTTATATATAAATACGAGTGTGGTAGGTAACATACTCGTATTAATTTTTATGCCCGTTGATATCATATATCGCTGATTTTGTGTTTAAATTCCTTGTTTTCTCCAAAGCACGACGGTGACTCGCCGCCAACTTTCTAACTCCGGGACTGAGAATTTCTTGACAGAAAACCCCAATACATTTTATGGCCCAACCCGGGAATCGAATCCGGGAACTCGTCATCTGCAGTCGAACTTGCTAACCACTATACCAACGAGGCAGTTACTGAATATAATAATATGATGAACAGCGTGTGATAGTAATGGCTCTATTGTTACGCGATTGCCTGATAATGTAATCGATCGCTCACGGGGGAACAAACTTTCCCTTGCCTCCGACAATCGTGCTTGGGGGAATTTATGATACCTACTTAGTATAAGGAATGACGTCGGAAGTCGACTTAGGTTTATGAGTAGGTATAACATACTATTAAACACAGACGGATTTACCAGGGCCCCAAGTCTGCTATTTTACATGTCATTGTCATTGAACCGCAATACAATTACAATTCAATTATCATTAGTCCAAAATTTCGTAGTCTACTAATTTCACAATGGTCGTTCGATTTCTTATAATTGGATTGTAATTCAATGATACCTCGGTATTGCCATTAGCTTAAAAAGCGTTTGCCGAAATGAGTTTCAAAAAAAATACATTTTAAAAACGTTTATTTAAGCTAGATTCAAAGCTAGATGTGTCAGTGGCAAACCATCGGAAAACAATTGTGACGCCATTGAATTAGTAGACTACCAAAATTGCTAAAAGTAACAATTGGGATGTCATTGATAAACAATTGAACTACAATTGCAATAGCAGACTTGGGCCCCAGCAGTCTGAGTAGGCTGGAGCCTAGGGCGACAGATTTTAGGGGCAGCAAATTTGGGCCAAAAATTTTTATAAAACATAATTTTTATGTGTATTTAGATATGTAGTTGAATATCCTATATATGTATCCTGGGATGTTCGGGAGTGCCAGACCAACGCAAGAACCATCTAGGATCCCAAGACTCGCTTCAAGAAATCCTTGGCAACTTGCGTGGCTTGCTAGGCTTGCTAGGCAGGAGAGAGTTGGGATGGTTGGAGTGAAGAACATTGGAACGATTGGTGCACCACACACAACCGACTCTGACTGGTTTACGTATGGAAACCAGCCCAGCAAGAAGAAAGAAAGAAAAGAAGTATAGCAGTTCGCAAAAGCCTTGCATAACCAATAGGTCAGATGAGAACTTTTCTTGCTTCAAACGGTTGAAAAATTATCTACATCGGTAGGAGTGGTAAAATTTGAACAGCCTACTGGCGACAAATGAACAAATCTATTAACTATTCAAAAGCACTTTGTAGAAGTTTATTTGAATAAAAACTTTTCTATTCTTTTTTATGTTATAATCGCTGTATTTTTTGCTGTTTGTTTTACTTTAAAACAGCGGACCTGTGTTAACAGTAGAATTTGCTGCGTACCGGTACATTGCAAAGATTGCAAAGCCACTAACTGGTTTAATTTAGTTAAAAACACCTAACTTTCTTCAAACATTTCACCGAGAGAGCGGGGACAATGGGTAACTTTTGCTTAGCTGACTGTTACTTAGTTGAATCAGCGCTTTGATTTTTGTTCCCTATTCTCACACGTTCAACACACCCCTTCGCTTGAAATAAAAGTAAAAATCAACTAAGTACCTAACAGGCTAGCGAAGTAGTGACTAACAAAAGCTTTCCGCTTATTTGGAGGAGATAGGAGGATATTAGTCAACTTCAAGTTGCCTAATATTCTTTTTAAAAAATAAAAAAAATCGGTCAGTGTGATGGTTTTGTGTCAGGAAAACAATATTATTTAAATCACACCCACTTTCCAAAGCTCAGTCGGTAAGCTTAATGAGAGCTTAGCACGGTCGAGTCATGCAAACTTTGTTAATATTCACGGTTTAACACAACTGGAACTTCGATTATGTTCGACTTCGTCTCAGGGTTGGAATAGAAAGCACGAAGTTAGTAAGCGGTGTTTGTAAAGTAAAGAATCAAGAACACCTACATTTTGTATTATAACCACCAGAGTTTACGGGAGTACCTAGTTAAGTTAGTCTTACGACGCTCGCTATATGATACCAGGCAGAAAGTTTTAATCATATTTATAATTTCTAAATTGTCTCTGGTCTGGTCTGGTGGGCCGTGGCTAGTTACCACCCTACCGTCAAAGACGTGCCGCCAAACGATTTAGCCTTAGTTTATAATCAAAGGATTTAGCGTTCCGGCACGATGGCGTATAGAAACCGAATAGGGGTATAGGTTGAACCAAGTTAGCCCACTACCATCTTAGACTGCATCGTCACTTACCATCAGGTGAGATCGCAGTCAAGGGCTATCTTGTCATCGAATTTAAAAAAAAATCTATCATTTATTTTCACACACATTTACATTAGGTATACCTATTATTTTTAAAAATGTTTCATAAATACATTTAAGTATTATAACATTATCAAAAATAATAAAATGATTGGGTCCCACTTGCCGCGGGGTAGCACCCAAGCAGCCAGTGCTCAGGGCTCCAGAGTGAGATATCTCCTGACTATGGCATGTTTAGCAAATAAAGAAAACGCCTGTAGTTCTCATGTATTAAGCAAATAAAACGCGCAAGAGCGGAACATGTGAAAGTCCATACAAGAGACCTATGTCCTACAGTGGACGTCTATCGGTTGCTAAGGAAGAAGCAGAAGAAAAAGATGCGAGTACAGTGAATTGCCTCAATAGCCCAACGGTTAAAGGTGCGGACTGACAACTGTAAGGTCGCAGATTAGAATCCCACCCGTTGCACTATTGTCGTATCCACTCCTAACACAAGCTTTCGGCTTATTTGGAGGGGATAGGAGGATATTAGTCAACTTCAGGTTGCCTAATATTCTTCTTTTTTTTTTAGTTAAATTTTGTTGAATTGAGACAGAATCGTTCATCGTTTAAATAAAAGTTTTCCGATTTGTCCTACAGTCCAAAAAGAATCAAAACCTATTGAATGTGAAAAATCTCTCACACTCAATGGTCTTTGATTTCTGTGAAACTATTAAGGTTTCTCAGAAAATTCCCGTATATAACTTCGGACTTCACCAGTGAATAAATGCGAAAAATGATTTTCAATGAAATGCTTTAATGAAACTTGAATTACTACAGTGAGATATTATTTTCAAGGTATCTTTTTTCTTTTAGGATGTTGAAAGGAAAAAGTATTCAGGCTGAGATCTGTAGAGCGCGCCGATTACTTCAAAGGCTTAAAAAACAGAGTTTTGAGCAAAAAAACGTGGGAGTTGATCTTTCAAGAAATCTAAGCTTCAATGTAGTAGGTTAACGTACGTTTTAAGGCTTTCATACCGTTTAAATTACTATAAATACACTTGCTATGAGCGTTGTTGTGAGCGAGCTGTGCTTTGATGTTTTGAATTAAGTATTTCAATCAGAGACCATTGCGATCGTTACACTGATGAAATCATTTTTAGAGAATCGACAAGCCGGTCAATGACCGATATACCAATCAAAAAAAAATAAGTACTTACTGTAAAAAATTCTGGCAATATAATTATTACTAGCTTTTGCCCCCGCGACTTCGTCCGCGGGGAATTAGATTTTGGGGTGGAATTTTCAAAAACTGTGACACACGTACTTCTTTATTTTTAACTGAAAGCTTAAATACCAACTTTGATGGAAGCAGCTTGAAAAATGACGGACTTTCATATAAACTTCCATCCCCTATTTAAACCCCTTGGGGGTGGAATTTCCAATAATCCTTTCTTAGTGTGTGCCTACGCCATAAAAGGAACCAACTGTAAAAATTTCAAGTTTCTCACTTCAGTAGTTTAGGCTGTGCGTTAATATCTCAGTCAGTCAGTCAGTCAGGACTTTGAATTTTATATGTATGGATTATTATTATTCATTTATTTAATACCAGAGAACAAAGCCATAAAACATAAAGATTTAAAGGACGTGCACAAGAAATTTCTTCCAGAAGCCCTCGAATATAACAACAGTGAGAACTTCATATAAAGAAGAGGTACTTTAAGGTTAGTTAATAATCTATTAAAAAAACTATTTTTTTTTTATAAATAATACTGATACACAAAATACAAATAAATACATATATTATAATAATTAGGTAATATTATCTATTATTATTAATTATCATTTTTTTATTAATCATCTAGAGTAAATCTGAATTCAAGACACAATTTCGTAGTAGGTATATTGTACTAGACATAATTTAGTCTCTCCAAAAGATGTCGTTTATCATCCTAAAAGTATGTTGGTCTATTGTTCGAGAGTAATGGAGGAAGTTCTCAAGTGATAAGTGGTTAGTACTTTATTGGATCAAATAATTTATTATGACGACAATACCTTTACTCCATTGTAAGAGGTGTAAGGGATTGTATGCGAAATATTCTGTGGAGGTTATGACTTATGACGCCTTCAGGCTTCCTTCAGGTTGTTTGTCGTTTTCTTCATTATTACCAAACTAACATTTTGACTAAGGTAACATTCGCATTAACATAATAGTTCTTTTATTGACATATGAGGTAACATTCGCATTACCATAATGGTTTTTTTTATTCGATGACATAGCTTGTCATTTTTTTTATACGACTGCCTGAAAAAAGAGTATATTGTTTTCAGGGTTCATGTATGTGTCTATGTATGTGAGTTTCTGTATTCCACCATAACTTCTATACGCCTGAACCGATTTTGATGAATGAGGTATCGTTAGATTACTTAGCTTATTCCGGGTGACATAGGCTACTAATTATTCGAATTTATTTGACAAGATAGTCCTTGACTGCAATGTCACCTGATGGTAAGTGACGATGCAATCTAAGATGTTAGCGGGCTAACTTAGAAGGCAATGTAAATTCAACACATACCCCTGATGAAATTTTTCGTGTGAATTGATAGTTCAAAGTAAGACGAACAAAATGGTGTGTGTTAATTTAAAAAGCCGAAAAATGTAAAAAAAATTTTTTAAAGGTGACAAGTTTTGGGAAAATAAAAGTTAAACACCTACGTTATAAGCTAATCCTTAGGCGTTTTTTTTTACAAAAAGTCAATGTTGCAGTTAATTCGATGTTTGCAACTTGCAGTGAACTTTTAACATTAATAATATCTAAACTTCTAAAACTGTTCGAGGGAAACTGTTTCGTGAATTTCGCAGCTCAACAGACTACTAAGACGTATGAGCGTTACATTTATCAAGAAGCTTTCACTTAGTTCGGCACCAGCTGCGCTTCAAGACTTCTAAATTTTACAAAATACGACTAATATTGGAAAAAACTTTGTTTTTTGTTCGATGATAAATTTCAGTGATGTTACATGGCGCTTCGAGAGTCGAGACGCTATAAAAATTCTGGGCCGATTTCATCTACGTAAAATAAGTCCGGGCGTAAAACTAACAAAACGCCTATTAGATTCTCCCGGTAAGAACAATTTGGGTATTTATAATTTCTGAATTGTCTCTGGTCTGGTCTGGTGGGAGGCTTTAGGCGTGGCTAATTACCACCCTACCGTCAAAGACGTGCCGCCAAACGATTTAGCGTTGCGGCACGATGTCGTGTAGAAACTGATTAGGGATATGGGTTGAATCTACAGTGCCATACCCCTTCCAAGTTAGCCCGCTACCATCTTAAGACTGCATCGCCATTTACCATCAGGTGCGATCGCAGTCATGGACTTTCTTGTCATGGAATAAAAATAAAAAATAAAAGTATCACAGACTTATCACCCTGAAAACATAAAGGGTTCCCGCAGGATTTTTAAAATACCTAACGCCACGCGGATGAAGACGCTGCCAAAACCTAATTCTAATAAATAATACACATCTTATCGCCTAGCGATATAATAAGGGTAGATACTTAATTTTGTGGCACTCTACTTTGAAGACAAACTAGACAACTTCATGGTTATTTCTAAAATATCGTCCCGCGGTAAGTGTTCACCTGCGCCAGAAACGACTAGGCGATACTTTATCAAAGAATGCCAATATTTTCAACTATACTCGGACTTATAATTCGATTCCACATTTGACATTAGCTACTGTCATTTTGTAAAATAATGATACCACATATAATAGTGTAGTGATGAACACAAAAATCGATAAACAATCGCGATTTATGTTTATGTAATCATAATATTGGTGTGCCAATTAAAGACTAAATTATTGATTTTTATTTAAATAAATACATAATTATTCATAATAATTATTTATTAATTAGTAACCGCTGCTTTATTTTATAAAAAGTTAATATTTTTGTTTTTTATATTAAAAACAAAACTTATAATAAAAGAGCCTATATATCCCATGTTGTCAAAGAAGAGGAAAAAATGAGTAGGCTAGATATGTTAATTGACAATATCACAGACACATTTATATATAACTAAAATATTTGTTTTTACGGAACTGATTGCACAGAGCTTCTAATAGGAGACGATTGTAAATAAGATCACCACAGGAACCACTGGAACTTCCCGCACCGAAACCCGCCACCGTGCACCGCCGCGCTGGCCGGCACCATTTTATTATTTTTCCGCGCGAAAATATTCATTTTCCTATAACTCCTAAGATATTAATTTAAATTGTATAGTGTAAAGGGCAAATATGTTCTAAATTAAATACTTAGGATAATAAACATATTTATTTAGATATAGATTGACATCACATCGGTTAAAAAAGCTTCGAAAATAATTCATTATTTTTAACCAAAATTTGAAAGGTAGAAATGGTTACTGTAAGTTATTCTTGGAAGATAGACATATTCCGTCGCGGACTTTTTTTTAGAACTCTTTGAGAGGAATATTTCACCGATACATAATTTTCATCCAAAAACAGTCTATGACCCAGCGCACGCCTTGAAAACGTTTAAGAGTCAAAAAATTTTCCGACCTCTTTAACAAATTTGCACATAAAATCTAGCTATAATACATTTATCTGCATAAAATATAGCCTATAACCATCTGGAATAATGTACCTTTCAAATGGTGAAAGAATTTTTGAAATAGGTGCGGTGGTTCCAAAGTTTGCTCCGGACATACATACAAACTCACAAAATTAGCGCTCTCTCTTTATTATAATAGTATAGATGTTACAGAAAGTGACAGCGATAGCGATGACGGCGACGATTTATAAAATAAAATATTACCATAATACATCTATTTGTTTTATTTCTCATGTTCCTTCATTTTCACATTTATTTATTTATTTCACACACAATTATTAAAGAAAACTCTCAGATCCTTAATAAAATTAATCGTCATAACTAAATTATCCGATCAGAAATATTTAATTTCCTGATATAGTACTTAGTTTCTATTAAAGTAGTAGTTGTTTAGATATACTACTATAAACGAGAGAAATCGATCCGGAAATATTCCATTTCCGTATCGAATAATTTCGCAACGTCACTATTTAGTACTTGTCATTACGTTGCAACACTGAAATTGTCAAATCTGGAATCGAATTAAAATTCCGACTATAGCTTTTACCCACGGCTTTGCTCATATTAAGTTTGTTTTTTTTTTCAAACCTCTATTTTACCCGCTTAGGTATTGAATTTTCAAAAATCATTTCTTAGCGCATGCCTACGTCATAATGGCTATCTGTGTGCTAAACTTTAAAAATGTAGTTATCGATACTATCATTCGCCTCTAGCCCAGTAGGACCACGGGTACATAGTGGTATACCGTGGTCCTACTAGTGGGACAAATTGGTGGGACCACGGGCCCTTAACGGGTAGGTTTGAGCTGTGCGTAATAGATCAGTCAATCAGCCACCTTTTATATTTATACATGTACCATACACCATACTGGCATGATCTTTGGCGCAATGTTGAGCGCTATGGTCTTTTAAGTATAAGGTCCCGGGGTCGATTCCTGACAGGGACAATTAAGGAATTTTTTATTTGTATCTGGATTGGTCTGGTAGCTTCAGGCGTTCCATTATTGCCGAACCTACTCCTAACGTAAGCTTTCGCTTATCCGGGGAGGACAGGGGAGTATTAGTTAAGTTCAGCATGGCTACATATTTAAAAAAAAATTACGATTCAGAGAGATTCGGAATTCAGTACCTAATAGAGTAGAAAATATGATATTTATCCAAACAATTACCAAAAAACCTTCCAGGCATTGATTAAAATCTAAAACACTGTAAACAATATTCTCTTTGTTAAACGGCTAAATAAATACTTATTATCATAAAAGCCAATTTATTGGAGCTGGACTGAAATGAAAAACACCGCAGCTTAGAGAGGCTATTTATTAAACTGGAGCGAAAAGTGTAATGACGTCATTCATTACTCCCACAGCTCGGGAGTGGAGTCTAGGGCGGGATTAGTTTATCTATAAGGAGGTATACAATATCTACAAAACGAGTAAAAAATATAATGAGTAATAAGTCAAGTAGACATATTTTATTGAAAGTAGTATTTCTTTGACTTTGCAATTTGGTTATACCCTCCAAGCTTTGCAAAAAAAAACCAGAAAAAAACAATATGGCGAAATGCGGTGTTCGCGCTGTACACCGAAGTTCCTCCAGACCCAGAATCCCCACCATGAATACTGGGACAGCGGAATCGAGAGGAACCATATTTTGAAATAGTGGCCTTAGTTCCAATTTTGTCCTCCTGAACAGATAAGTTGGTTGGTACTATACGAAATTTAGACAGATCTATAGGTACAGAAAACACGATCACCTTTCGCGTAGTATATTTAACTCAAATTAGACAAATTATCACTTTACAATCTTTTAGAAATTCGCCGGCAATGAGGTGAAATATCTGAGGCTGGAGTACCGTAAAATCAAATCTCAGCGTTTCCTGGTATAATTCGCTGTAAATTACCGGTTAAACTGCTGTATTCTCAAATGTCTTATTCTGTTTAAATTAAGACGGATTACGGTATTTAGGTACGCTGATAGAATTCGGAATTAAGTCACTGTGATCGCCTGTTCTCGTCAAAGGCTTTTTAGGACGGTTGAGAAAATTTGATAAGTATTCGTATTTTTGGGGTGAAACTTCTTTATCAACTTTGGGGTTTCTCAAACTTGGTTTGGTTATTTTTAATGTAGCATCGGAAGCCACTAATGCCTATATTGCAAGGTGACCTAAAGTAGGCAGCAGAGATCGACCATACAAAGTGTACTTAAACTATGACACGGAGCAACTTCAATTGCCGAAACGGTCGTTTGGTAAAGAATATTAGCCAAGCTGAACTTGACTTATATTCTCCTCTCCCCTGCAAATAAGCGAAAAGCTTGTGTCAGGAATGGGTACGACAATAGTGCAACGGGTGGAGCTCGAACCTGCGACCTTTCAGTTTTCAGTCCGCACCTTTAACCGTTGGGCTATTGAGGCTTCTAATACCTACACATGCCTTTTTGTATCTTCAAATAAATATTTACTGGCTAGCATGGAGAATATGACAAAGATACAACATAGCTCTGAAATACTACAGGAAATATGCTAGCCGAGCATAAAGTCAGGCATGTCAGGAACTACGTCCCCATGTCCAGTAATGATATAGATTCGATCCGGAAACACTATATATAAGACTCGATTCTTGCAATAAATTCGCTGGCCGAGTCAGCAAATTGAAATTTTATCTCTGTCCTTGGGGGGATAAAACGTTGAAAGGATTTCTTATGGTGAGCTTTCCGCTGCGGTTCCATAGATTTTCTTTTCCTGGTTATTCGGACTCCAAGTTTTGATTTATTTCATTTTGGTACACACTTCCTGTTACAAAGATTCGGTAAGAACCCAAAATATCCCGATATAGAAGTCTCATAACATATTATGTCTCTATGCCTCGCCTGTAAGTAAGATGTTGAGGAATCAATCTGCTTTCGGAATCAGTAGTAGAGCTATGACTTTTTTTATCTTTATTTAATTTATAGGGCTTTTATATAATAAATATATGACAACCCCATCGTATTTTTATTTTATCATATACATTTTTTTTTCTATGACAAGATAGCCCTTGACTGCGATCTCACTTGATGGTAAGTGACGATGCAGTCTAAGATGGTAGCGGGCTAACTTGGAAGGGGTATAGCAGTGTAAATTCAACCCATACCCCTAATCGGTTTCTACACGCCATCGTGCCGGAACGCTAAATCGCTTGGCGGCACGTTTTTGACGGTAGGGTGGTAACTAGCCACGGTCAAAGCCAGACCAGACCAGAGACAATTTAGAAATAATAAATTACTAAATTGCCCCCGCCGGAGGAATCGAACCCGAGACCTCCCAGTTATAAGAAAAACATATATGCTTTCAAATCGAAAATCAACAATAAATTATGATTAATATTTATCTATTGTTACTAACATTGTTCACTCACCTTTAGGGTTAAGACCTTGCTAAAAGAACTTATCACTAAATTAAAAAATTAAAAAAAGCATCTTTCTGGTTAATGGAAGGGTCACGACCAGCAGTGCAGCAGAAAATAGCCGCAAGAAGCGGTTAAATTAAACTTATTTCCTTTAAAAGTGGCAAAAACCCGTCTATTAAACAAAGAACTGTGAAAGGTCGATAATGAAAAGAGGTTATATTAACACTTAGCAGAGTTCCTTACACTTTCAAAGCCGTCAGCTTTTCTAAGTTAATTACACTTTGAAGACAGGAGCGGAAAGAACGCAAAGAACGCGGGCGTTAAATGATGAATAGTTAAATAACTTAACTTGACTTTTAACTAAGTTTCACTTTTTTAATTATGAGTAGGTATAATGCACTAGAATGGTGAGGAGTGATTTTTTTTTATTCGATGACAAGATAGCCCTTGACTGCGATCTCACCTGATGGTAAGTGACGATGCAGTCTAAGATGGTAGCGGGCTAACTTGGAAGGGATATAGCAGTGTAAATTCAACCCATACCCCTTATCGGTTTCTACACGTCATCGTGCCGGAACGTTAAATCGCTTGGCGGCACGTCTTTGCCGGTAGGGTGGTAACTAGCCACGGCCAAAGCCTCCCACCAGACAAATGAGGAATATTCAAACTAGATGATGTTCGTGCGTTCGTCCGCTAGGATTAAAGTTTTTATTTTAAGGCCGTGGGAAGGAAAAGTCAGTCAGTCACCTTTTCCGTAAGGAAAAGGTGACTGACTGACTTATTGACTAGACTGGACGGATCAGGATTTTTGAAAATTCAACCCCTAAGAGGATAATATAGGGATTAGAAAAATCGAACTTAACGTGAGCGAAGCCGCAGGCAAAAGCTAGTGGCATATAATAATTCTTTTGAAAATACCGAATTGGGATATTGCTGATGGTTGTTGGGGTCCCAAGGTGCTGGAGTGGCGACCCCGCACCGGGAAGCGCAGTGTTGGCAGACCCTCCACTAAGCGGAGCGACGACATCAAATGAGTCGCACGTAGCCGCTGGATTTCGGCGGTGCAAGACCGAGGCCTGTGGAAGTCCATGCAAGAGACTTGTCCTTGTCCAGCAGTGGACATCTATCGGTTGATGAGGTAGAAGAAGTATCAGGGAAATGCCTGCATCCAATTAAAGTTTCCACCCCGTACAATATTCTTACACGCAGCGGGTTCCTCGTTTTCATTAGCTTACCAATTAATTACCTTTATTCAGCATCAAAGAAAACACCCCAGAGAAATGAGGCTCACATTCGTTTCTATTTTAATAAAAAGAGCGTTATATTACCTTCCTTTTGCAGTTTAATTAGTTTTTACCAGGTTTTCAAGCTTAAGTGTTCAGTTCAAATTAATTTGCACAGATTTAATTTTTTTTTTTAAAGAATACTAGCCAAGCTGAAGTTGACTTATATCCTCCTATAAAAAATAAATAAAAAAGTAAAAAAGGTGTGAGTGGTTTGCTAATTTTTGACCAGCGTGATGGACTATGATCGTTTCATTTTGGAAATAGGAGATGGGTTGATGATTATAAAAATTTGAAGAAGTTTCAAAAAAAAAACTATTTTCTGATTGAGTCATAGGTGAAAAATTAATTTTCAGGGCATTTTTTAATACCTAGGAGTTTATATTATGCAATCCCCGTATCACGTACATAATTAATCGAAGGTTCCAATTAAGGGTATGGTTTTCCTCCCTTGGAACCTCTTTAATTTTATAAGACATACAGTTAAAGAGTTTCGGAGCGTATTCAACTTTAAACAGAAAATTGGATTAAACTCTTCTTTCGTTTCCTAGGGGGAATTTATTTTAATTAACTTTCAGGAGTGACTCTTCGCCATTAATTGGATGACGTTTAATTATTATGTTTTTCGGCTTTAACGAGTTTTTTTTAATCTAGCTCGTCAAAAATTTTATTTTCTCTTCCTTTTGTGATTTATTTTTATCTACAACTATTATGTGAAATCAGACTCTGGATATGTTTACAATCTCGTTTAATAATTAGCTTGTCCAGTTATTAATTCACATCACTTAGAATTACAACGCAACATCAGTTACATATTTAGGTTAGGTTCACAATTTTGCATTAACCCACACGTGCCACAGAACATTACTTCGCACCGACCGTCGCCATGATAGTGTAGACCGGCTGGCGCCATATGTCCGCTCCCGCGCCCGCGAGCCATCGCTCGTAGCGACATCTATTTCCTTCAGCGCGTAACATCGGCCATCCTGAAAAGTGAATACCACCAGGTATTCACACACAGGCATTAGTGGAGAATAAGATTTTCAGATGCAGAGCTAAATTGACTGAACCAGATCGGACTGAAGTAGGTTTTTAACTTTCTAGAAGATCTATTATATCCTGTGTATCTACACTGTCCTTATCAGAACCAGTTGCCATAATTTACTGAACTTCGGTTGCAGACACCAGCAGCAACCGCCGCCACAATATTCTACAACCTTCCATTTTTTTACACCACGAAGTTAGATCGACCATTCGGTAGAACCCGCGTCCTTTCGCACAGCCCTGCTTACATGCACACTGCGGTGTCGGCACTGTACACCTCAACACACCTTGAGCACTATGTATACCCATTGGCCTGCGAGCGAACAACAGTCAGCGCTAATGTGTCCACAGTGACACAACTTTACTCTCCCAACCAAACATATAACAACTGCATACATATATATGCCACAGTGAGCAAGCTAGTATACCTCTTATTAAGCACTCAGCCACCCAACACTATCCCAAAAGCACTTCCACCGGTGCCTGTCCCGGCACAAGGCTCGACACCTGGCGCGCAGAGCAAAAAGGAAACCGACGAGTGTTTTCATCTATAAGTGGCGTCGTTGCCAATACATGGTCCCAGCTGGCATCACAATAACCTAATGAGTTCTAGGGCCTTTAAGTAAGAGCCGAGGCCATGGCATCGGAAATTTGGAAATACATCAAATCCAGAACCTCTTAGAGAAGATGAAACTAAGAGAGCAAAAGCAATCTCAGCTTTGAGATATATGCAGGATAGTGGCAAACTCCAGGGGCCTCAACTATTTGACCAAAATTGCTGATAAGATGATGAAACAGCAGGTACTACTCATCTAGTCTCAGAACTAAAATCGACACCCAATACTTCTACGAAGTAATCCAATAGTAACTCTCCTAATATGATAGCGGAAATCACCAAATTTGGTGATAGAATGCGTAGGAATCAAACCATACAACTGGGAGGAGAACTGGAGGAAAAGAAGCGGAAACTGAATATGGCCACAGGGCCGGAAGTTGTGGCTCTTCAACAAATTACTACTGTAGCTACCTATTCACTACATTGCTGGTCGTCGCCTTAAACTACCTAAGCTTTTCGGATGTGAGTTAAAACTTAAGTTCTTCTGGTGTGAACGTATCAGTGATTTCACTGTCCAGCAAATATTTTACTAAGGGACTATAATTACTTGCTGCAAATGAATCGGAGATCAATACTTAAGGTGTCAAATGTATCAGTGTGCTTAATCTACGATTTCGGATGGAACTTTATCGTTGCAGATGTAAGGCAACCAATGTTTGGTGCACACTTTTAAGTTACTTGGACTTTTGACACTAAGGCACATGAGATGACGGATCAGTTAACAAAATATCTTAAGGCGGTAGAGCACGCATAACAGAGACGAGCCAAATTTCGGTTAAAGCAGTTGATACTATTTACCCATATTAAGGTCAAGGTATCCGGAACTTAAAACAATATCACTTAAGGAAATTCTTATAATATTTTCAACAACATTATAGGAACAAACAGTTCTTCGGGTGCGACCCCTACTTCCGGATAGGTATAGTAAACTTAAGATAGAATTTAAAATCAGGTGTGATCTTAATAGCCTCCGTTGCTAGGATAATTAGGTAGTAGTCCTGTGCTAAGTCTAAACTAGTGTTTACCAGTTAATCTCTCAACTTATCATCACCAATGCTTGGCAAAAGGAACCTGTTCTTAACTGTTAAGACATTCAAAGCTCAGTACTCCACACACAATCTACTATCAACATTTTCTTTGACTAAAAACCGTTTATGCTGATCAGCTACGTTCTACAGTCCGCTCTAGTAGAGTCAATTAAAATAAAAACATTATTAAGTTATACACATAATATGAACACATCATAATTTCGTAAATCAGAATACAATTTAACCATATCCTTCGTAAAAGATGAACCAGAGTCAAAAGACATATTTTTTGTGAATCAGAATCGGGTTTTCTCATGCACATAAACAAATAAAATTGTAATTATTATTTTCTCTATCAGGGACCCCAATCATCAATTTTCAGATCGACAGACCTGCGGAAGTCTGTAAGACCCTTTTGTCAAGCAGGAAATGAGCTGATGATATTTAACGCCTGTACAGATCGTCACTTTTGATTATCCAAAAACCATCCTAATCCCGTCAGCTTTCAAACAGAAAGGAACCGCATCAAAATCGGTACATTCATTTGGGAGCGATGATGTCACAGATATACAGATATACAGACACATATGTTAACCCATAACACTCGTATTTTCGTATGAGGGTTAAAAATTAGAATCAGAATGGAATAGAACAGAAGTCGGAACAGACTCTACTTGGGTTCAGAATCAGAACATCATACTCAAATCAAAACAGATTAAACAGAATGAACAGATTTAACAGATAAAACAGATAAATAGATAAAAGAAATAATACAGATAAAAGAGATAATACAGACAGTACAGATAGTACAGATAATACAGAATACAGTTAATAGAGATAAAGCAGTTACAGTAGATAGCACAGATTTAACGGATAAAACTGATAAAACTGATAAAAGATATAATACAGATAGTACAGATAATACAGTTAGTACACATAACATAACTAACATTTTTATACATACATATATAGATATATATATAGATATAGATAGATGGTACAGATAGTACAGATAATACAGTTAATAGAGATAAAGCAGTTACAGCAGATAACACAGATTAAACGGATAAAACTGATAAAAGATATAATACAGATAGTACAGATAAGACAGAACGTACAGAACGCACAGAACGCACAGAACGCACAGAACGTACAGAACGTACAGAACGTGCAGAACGCGCAGAACGTACAGAACGTACAGGACAGGACGTACAGGATGGACAGGACGGACAGAACGGGCAGATTGGATAAAACGGATTAAACGGATAAATAGGAAAACAAGTTAAACAGTTAATCAAGTAAAACGGATAAAACGGGTGAAACAGGTAAAATGGATAAAACAGATAAACAGATGATATGGGTAAAACGCATAAAACATAAACAGGTGAAACGGTTAAAACGGATAACCGGATAAAACGGGTTAAACGGATAAACGGATAAAACAGGTGAACCGAGTAAACGGATAAAACATAAACAGGTGAAATGGGTAAAACTGATAAAACGGATAACGGATAAAACAGGTAAAACGGATTTAACGGATAAACCAGGTGAAATGGGTAAATGAATAAAACGCATAAAACAAATAAACAGGGAAAACGGTAAAACGGACAAAACATAAAACAGGGGAAATGGGTAAAACGGATAAGACGGATAAAACTGGTAAAACGCAATAGACGGATAAATGGATGAAACAGGTGAAACGGATAAAACGGGCAAAACAAATAAACAGGTGTAACGATAAAACGGATAAAACATAAAACAGGTGAAATGAGTAAAACGGATAAGACGGATAAAAGGATAAAACAGGTAAAACGCATTAAACGGATAAATGGATGAAACAGGTGAAACGGGTAAACGGATAAAACGGGTAAAACAAATAAACAGGTGAAACGGTAAAACGGATAAATCATAAAACAGGTGAAATGGGTAAAACGGATAAGACGGATAAAAGGATAAAACAGGTAAAACGCATTAAACGGATAAATGGATGAAACAGGTGAAACGGGTAAACGGATAAAACGGGTAAAACAAATAAACAGGTGAAACGGTAAAACGGATAAAACATAAAACAGGTGAAATGAGTAAAACGGATAAGACGGATAAAAGGATAAAACAGGTAAAACGCATTAAACGGATAAATGGATGAAACAGGTGAAACGGGTAAACGGATAAAACGGGTAAAACAAATAAACAGGTGAAACGGTAAAACGGATAAAACATAAAACAGGTGAAATGGGTAAAACAGATAAACGGTTAAAACATAAAACATGTGACATGGGTAAAACGGATAAACGGATAAAACAGATAAAACGAGTAAACGGATAAAACGGGTAAACGGATAAAACGAGTAAAACAGGTAAAATGGATAAAACAAATAAACAAGTGAAACGGGTAAAATGGTTAAACGGATAAAACATAAAACAGGTGAAATCGGTAAAACGGATAAACGGATAAAACAAAACAGGTGAAATGGGTAAACGGATTAAACGGGTAAAACGGATAAAACAAATAAACAGGTAAAACGGGTAAAACGGATAAACGGATTAAACAGATTAAGAAATTAAATGGACAGAACAGATCAGACAGGAATCAGAACAGATCGGACAGAAAACAGAACAGATCAGATCAGACAGAAAACAGATGGTTAAAACCAACAGACAGATAAATAAAAATAACAACTACGCACCTCAGTAATAACTGTGTCGGAAGAAAAGTCGATTTATCATCATCACCTTCGACCCTTATCTCGTCGTGCATCGGTTAACAGGGTAAAGCAAGGGTAAAGCACGTGTAATAAATTCGCCTTTCTGCCAAAATATATCTTCATCATGATCAGCTGCATTCTCTACGATATTCAGTCCCACAAACCTGATTCTTGTAGTAAAATCTATACTTCCAAGTATAACTCAATTTGCACTTAGTCTCAGACAAGTCAGTTTCATGAAAAGCATCTTCTATAACATCGCAGACTTCTGGGTAGCAACTATTGAGTATCCCTTCGAGTAGATTACACCCTGTAGGTATCTATGACCATCAGCTGGAAGTTTCATTCTACAGCGGCTCGTTTTTTATTGTAAAACGCTTAGCAAACCGCTAATGTCACCGCTTTAACACCTCTCGAGTCGTCTCAATGAAATAGTTTCACGCAACTTTGTCGAGATCCTTAAAAGACATCCTCTTCAACTCTTACAAAATCGCGTTCACCATACAAAAGTTTTATCGATAGCGACATTGACTGATTCCACATGAAATGTGCTGGCACTTGTCAGGGAAGCCGGAGTTAATCAGCATTTCTTAGTAGCCGCATGAACGCATTGTCTTTCACTGCACTGATCTCTCTATATTTGGGTCCAATTTTCGTCGTAAATACCACTTCTGAATGTGAAATCAGACTCTGGATATGTTTACAATCTCGTTTAATAATTAGCTTGTCCAGTTATTAATTCACATCACTTAGAATTACAACGCAACATCAGTTACATATTTAGGTTAGGTTCACAATTTTGCATTAACCCACACGTGCCACAGAACATTACTTCGCACCGACCGTCGCCATGATAGTGTAGACCGGCTGGCGCCATATGTCCGCTCCCGCGCCCGCGAGCCATCGCTCGTAGCGACATCTATTTCCTTCAGCGCGTAACAATTATTTAGATACGCGGTGATTGTCTTGCATAAATTAATCGACGCTACCTATGTATTACAACTAAAATTATAACTGCCTCGTTGGACCAGTGGTTAGCAAATTCGATTACGGATGACGAGGTCCGGGTTTGACTCCTTGGTAGGGCCAAAAATATATTGGGTTTGTGTGATACTGATACTCCGGGTACTATATATTGATATAGGATACTTTTTATCCTGATAAACAATAAGGTTCATCCGGGATAGGGGACAAAAATTTTTGTTGATTTTGCTCCATAACTTCGTCAAATCTAAACTGAATTTGATAATTCTTTTTTTATTATAATTTGTGTGCTATTAGAAATATTTTGTCCAATTTTGTGAACATCTACTAAATATTTTATCGGAGATAGAGTACATAACTTGTCGCGGATATAGTAGCAAGTTACTCTAAATTTTTTCCACGCGGGCGAAGTCGCGGGAATCAGCTAGTTATTAATACAATTACATAAAATGAAGACGCCCATTATAAACGTTTTCGTTACATCAAACAAGTATTACAATAATACAACGGCAGGCTTTGTTCCGAGGAGATCAAAGATCTGCTATCATTATCATCTTTTGTACGAAATCAACAATTCGTAAACGTCGCAAACACAGGAATATCGAAATACGAAATGTGGTGACTTGATGAATTTACGCGCTACTAAATATTGGAATCGCAAACAGGTGAATTAAAATTACTGATTCCTGGAATATTTCAAAACAATAGCAAATTGAAACTAGCCTGCAGTCAAAGACGTGCCGCCAAGCGATTTAGCGTTTCGCTACGATGGCGTGTAGAAACCGATTAGGGGTATGGTTTGAATGTACTACACTGCCATACCCCTTCCAAGTTTGCCCGCTACCATCTTAGACTGCATCGTCACCTACCTATCAGGTGAGATCATCACGACTCAATGAATGATCCGATTTGACTGAAATTTGAAATGGAGATACGCAGGATGGAGTCATATGCAGAATTAACACATAAGCTACATTTTATCCCGAAAAATTAAAGGAATTAAAAACCTTAATCCACGCAGATGAAGTCGCGGGCATCTACTAGTTTATAATATTAGTATTAATAATACAAATTAAATAGTTCAGTAGTTACATGACAGCAATTGTAAACCGCTCACAGTCGTAAAACACAAAGATAAGTTGGACCGTCCCCGCGAACTCTGAAGAATAGTATATTACGCCCAAGTTCCCACGTCCTGATCTTGTTACCAGCGGGGAAAGACAAATCCGTGAATAATAAAAGGATTTTCCAAACGTAATATATGACTCTTTATGCGAAAAGAATGGATATTTACTTTGTAGACTCTCACGGAAGTCTATGGGGGCAATAACTCAGAATCTGTAAAAAATATCGCTTGGCACGATTCGGTAAATTCATTTGACATATTAGGTATAAAAGTTTATTTGAATTAAAAAGTTCTTTTTTATTCTTTACTATAGATGATGCCCGCGACTTCGTCCGCGTGGATTAGGGTTTTTCATTTTCCGCGGGAACTCTTTAATTTTCAAGGATAAAATGTAGCCTATGTGTTAACCCTGGGTATGAAATTTACTATCTCCATTCCAAACAGCCAAATCGGTTCATTAGTTGTCGCGTGAAGGAGTAACAAACATCCATCTATCCATCCATCCCTACCCACACACACACACACACACACACACACACACACACACACGCACGCACATACTATGATATGTTAATAAAAATGCTGTTGTAGACCAAACCAAATTAATACCAAATGGGTATGTAAATAAAAAATAAAAATTATTCCTAAGTGTGTGGGCAAACACAGGTGCATTCTCTTATTCCCTCACTCTCATATTCCGATGGGGCGGAATCTGACACGACCGTAGAGAAAACGAGGCGTAGAACCGATGGCTTTACGTGCTCAAAAGCACAAGGATACCACTCCGTCAACTTCCTTGCTCTGGGTTTTTTTTTGGGAATTTCTTGACAGAAAACCCAATACAGTTTTTGGCTCGACCCGGAAATCGATTCCGAGACCTCGCAGACTAACCACTGACCAAAGAGGCACTGAATACAAAGTAAACAATTTCTAACGCGCAAATTAGAGAGGTTTCTCTGATATAGAAATTAGCTACTTATAAAATAAAATGGAAACAAAATGGCGCCTGAGAAAGGATCTTTTACGTTTCGCCGATAGAGCGTGAAACGGAGCACATGCGGGCCGATTCTATTCAATTTAATTCACTCAAAGAAATTATATAAAACTAGCTTTATCCCGGGACGTCGTCCGCGTTGAATCGGGTTTTTAAAAATCCGGCAGGTTTTATTTTTGAGGTCAATACGTTACCCGTGTGAAAAAACTTCTAAGTATACCCATGCAAAAAACATCCGCTGCTGCGTGATTGAGGGACAAACCAACAGACACACATTCGCATTTATAATATTAGTAAAGACTGTCCTGAATCAGGATAAAAGGTATATTTTTGCCTTTTGTCGAAATCGACTGTCGTAATAATCCGAGACGTTTAACATTTATAATATCGACTGCCGCAACGAACAGTATCGAAACTGCAAAATCTCGTTTTAATTTTTATTGTACAAATCGTAAGAGTATATAATAAATTATTAGGAAAATATAATTTTTTTTGAAAAAAAGTCATATTTTATCAAGTTTCAAATTGAATAAAATCGATACTTCACTGTTTGAGCGACCAACATAATCGAATGAGGTAAATTCGATACTATTCGATAGCGACGATACACGCGCATAGTTTGTATCTGCCCGAGTCGTCAGTTAGAGATGGGCAAAATGTATCACTGAAAAGAAAAGATTGATATGTATCTTTCGATCACTGGGATATGTATCACTCATTTGTATCTTTATATCCTTTTGTATCCGCGCACGACACGAAGCGACGCGTTGCACTGATGCGTTGCTCAGCGTGGTTCGCTTCGCTCAATTCAATCCAACGAATCAGTAAGAGCAAGATGCACGTGCTGTGCCCATATCTGCTTGCTCTTTACCTTACCTATCTTTCTGTTCTGATTTATTGCACTACTTGTTTCGTTCGTTTTAAGTATCTATTTTTATGAATTGATTGGTCAATAGATACCCAAATGAACTTCAATGTTTAGTTTATTATAATTATATTACAATGAAATTAATGACTATCGAATACAACATTGGTAGATTAGGTAGGTATTGTTTTTATTTATTTGTAGTAATAATGTGTACAGACTACCGAATTCCCTTCATACTTTTCCAGGCTTAGGACTGGCAACCTATGACGTGGAGTTATTTCTAGGAATATTAGTTGCATTTGTTAATGTAAAATAAAATTCATAGGTTGGCGTATTTAAAAATCAGTAGATATGTACAGTGATCTTTTGATTATTAATTACAGCATTATTTACATGTATATATCTAATTTTTTTACACAAACCTATACCTACTCTTATTTACAGTTGTTTACATCTATTTACATGCCAGAATTGCAACTTATGAACAGGAGTTGCGAAACTTTTTTTGACGTCAATCGTCTCCTACGTTCATTCAACGTATATCCCGCTTTCGAAAATATCCTCTCGCAAGGAACAGACGTGGCGACGAGATTGTGCCTTTTCATAATGTAATTAAATAGCAGAGGATATATGTGCTTCCGAGCGTGCCACCATTTTAATGGGTCTTCGGTACGCTTTAAAAGCGGCTCATGAAGATATTTATCTAGTTCGACGATTCCTGCTGCCGTTGGGTTGTCAGGTGTTTGTTTCACCACTTCTTGATCAAACTCAAACCAAATTGAGTGACTAGGGCCCGGTTCTGGTTGCACTGGCTCTACCGCTGGCGTTGTTGTTGTCCTTGAGGAACTTCGTCCAATTTTAAGTTTTAAGTCTCTCAAAGCCCTATCGAATAGTCTAGAGTCCTGGAATCCTTTGTTTTTAAAACGCGGGTCCAGAATTGTGGATTCCGCGTTTAATAAATTCGATTCTATGTGACCGAATCTATGATTTAGATCTTTGTGTAAATGTTCGATCAGATTTTTTATTTCTGGTAAAACATTATTACCATCCGAGTTTTGCTCAAGCAGCCTGCCCCTAATGTGACCCATCATTATTCTGCACAATGGAATGACCTTAGCCAATGAAACATTTTTTTCGCCGCTCACTTCGACTGTTACGTCATAAAAAAGTTTCAATACAGGGAGAACAGATTGGATTATTAGCCAGTCGTAATCAGTGAGTGCGAGGTCAGGTCTGGTGAGAGCTATCGTGCTTATTATTGCATCTTTCGTGGAGGTAATTCGATGCAGCATCTCATAGGTAGAGTTCCATCTGGTGGCGACATCTTGTTTTAATTTAAGGGTTGGTATATTTAGTCTTTGCTGCATTGTCAGCAATTTATGGTTCGCTTGGGAACTGCGCTTAAAAAACTCCACGATGTGTTTGACCTTATTTATAATTGGCGCTATATGCTGTAACGCCGACTGGACGCAAAGGTTCAGAGTGTGGGCAAAGCAAGGAATTTGCCGCCAGTCACCCTCTCTTATAGCTGCTGTGATATTGGCAGCGTTATCGCTGGCGATTGCGGTAATTTTGTTTTCAATACTCCATTCCTGCATGATATTTTTCAAAAATTCTGTTAGATTTTCGCTGGTGTGCCGTTCGTTATACTCCACACATCCCAGTAAATTGGAATGTAATTTTGTTGTCTCTGATGTAGAGAGAATGTAATGTGCCGTAACAGCTAAATAACTTTGATTATTGTCTGATGTCCAGCCGTCAGTCGTGAGGCAGACTGCGTTGGCATTTTCTATATTGTGCCTCACCTTCTCTTCTTGTTTTGTGCACATTTTGGGAATTAACGATTGCGACAGTGTTTTCCTTGTTGGCAGTTTGTACCCTGGATTCAGCATATTTACAAACTTTTTAAATTCTTCGTCCTCCACCATACTGAAGGGATAATATCCATTCGCAATCAAGCGCACAAGTTGCTCATCCAAAAGTTCAGCACGCCGAGGCGGCATGGATTTAGTGCTGTGTGCATAATCTCTGATAGACGGCTGATGAGGAGGTAACCCAACGGAGGATGGGCCGGGGGCAGGGGCGTTAGACGTGGCAGATTCTGTCGCAGTTGACGTTGGCGCAAGTGTCTCCTGCGGGGCCTCAGGTGTCTGCTGCATTGGCTGCCTGTCAGTAACAAGTGGTACAGTGGGGTGTTTATTTTTTAAATGTCTACCCAGGTTGCCACAATTTCCAGCCGGTACGGAGAGAATGTTAGCACAATATAGGCATTTTGCTTTTTTGGGTTCCACTTCCTCAAAGTGGTTCCAAACTGCACTCCGTTTTCGTGAACCTGACATTTTTTGTTGATATTTTTAACACTAACTGTACAAATTTATTTACACTTAAACTAAAGTACCATTAGTCCAATAAAAAAAAGTTTCGTACCTACACTAAAATTAATTACACTGATTGTCGATGCAACGAAAACAAAACAATACCTATCCTATCACTTCACTTATTCCCGATCCCGTACGATAACGCACGGACGCGGACGAAGGTCAGCCTTGAACTAAATAAATTGAAATAAATATTGAATTTAATTTTGTAAATCACAAATCCTTTTTTTACCTTTCTTTTCTATCTTGATCCTAATAGCAATAACTTTATGACCGAAATTAGTTTGCATTGTTTACTAAAACATATTAGGCAAAGTACTTTACAAAAGGAAACCAGTATAATACTTGCAATGTTCACGTACCGCGTTACGACTTTAAGCCCTACGCACCAGTAATAGAGATCTTTTTGTACTGACGTATATCAGTTTATAATGGTCAAACACTTATTCTCGGTATCGAGAAAGTGCGACAGAACATTCTAAGTAGGGAGGTGCGAAAGAGATGTCTGGACTTTCCGATAAGACACCGTGACGCCAGCCGCTCAACGCTGTGTGTGCGAGTGCGACACAGATACAAAACGACGACGATTGAATGAGTTGTTAAAGATACACTGATACATTCGGATTTGAACTGATACAAAGAGTGAGTGATCAGAACGGAAAGATACATATCTTTTTTATCTATCACTCCTGAGTTACCCATCTCTATCGTCAGTTTTCTTCGCGATGTGAGAGAGGGAGGGCGCATCGGATTTATTTACTTTTAGGTTGTTTTTATTTAGTTGTTGTTTAGTTTGTATTTTGTTTTTCTAAGTCTTAGTTTCAAAATGAATAGCCGAGGTAGATGTATGGTTAATTTAGTTAAAAAAAGCGAACAACGGCAGCGTAGTGAAACCATTCTCGACGAAAATAATTACAATCGTCCCGGTAGGTATTTACAATTTTATTTTTTCTCTATTTTGTATCAAAAACATGACATGTTCTTCAATATTAAGCAACACAAAAAATAGTTTTCCGATCTGTCTAATTGTGATGATGGTTAACAAGTTAAATCATCGAAAGTGGTAAATTCGATAGTGTTTTAGGTGGATGTAATTTAGACAAATATTGTAAGTGGCACTTTCGATAGTATACGTGTACGTTTTAAGTCGAAGAACTATCGAATGTGGTACTTTCGATATTGTTCTACGTTTAGTAATGAATTATTTGGCAGATTCGATTATTGACCGTTTTTTATTGTTATTTTTTTTGCTTTAATCACTAAACTCATAGATTATAAATATGTTATCTTTTATTTTAGAATCCCCTGTGTACTACAACGAGTATACAGAAGAAGAACAAAGACTTTTAAATGAGCTTTATGATGATGTCTTTCCAACTACACAAACTGAGAATCACAACACTAGTGATAGTCTGGCAAATGACTCTCACAACGTTATACATGGCAGCGAAGAAGGCACACCAATGCCATCACCATCCTCCGGACAAGATTTTAATTTGGAATCACCACCAACTGAATACCCCATAAACACCTTAGATAGAGACAGTACACCGATGCCATCGCTTTCTTCAGGACAACACTTTCTCATTGAAACAACACCACCTCTTACTGAAGAACCTGAAAATAACCCAAGTATAAATTCTCTAATTTCGACTTCTGACAATGACAATCCTATTACTCCTAATTCGTCCACTATGCGCAAACGCAGAGTCACGTACAAAACCGATCCAGGTCGTAAACGAAAACGTCATGTCAACGAGTGGGCTGATGTTCGTAGGAAATTATTAAAGAATTCTGGGAAAGAGTACGTTTCCAAAAAAGGTAAGAACGTTCCAGCCAAAACTATTAAACCACCATGTCCTCCAACTTGCAAGTTAAAATGCTCCAATTATTTTACAGAAGAAATCCGAAATACCATTTTTAACGAATTCTGGCAATTATCTGATCATACTAAGCAATGGGAATTTATAAATAAATTTACTAAAAGATTTGATAAAAGAAGAATGACAACTGAAGGTCCATCAAGACGAAAATTTACTACAAAATATTACTTACCTTTACCTGCGAATGATTCCACCTATGAAGCTCATCAAGTTTGTCTGAAGATATTTTGTGGCACTCTCGCTATCACCGATCAAACAATTCGAACAGCACATGACAAATTAGATGCTTGTGGAATTACTAGCAGTGACAACAGAGGGAAACACTTGAACCACCCAAAAAAGATAGATGAGGAGATGATACGAAGTGTCCGCGATCATGTAAACTCATTTCAACCCGTGGAATCCCATTATACAAGGAAAAATACAAGTAAATTGTATTTAGATAACTCGTTAAGTTTCCACAAGATGTTTTTAATGTACAAAAATTGGTCAGAACTTCCTAAATATAATAATAAAGCAGAAACTGAAAGACAATACCGAAATATTGTAAATGAACATATGAATATTGCATTCTTTATCCCGAAAAAAGATTTGTGTGATAAGTGCCACTCCTTTTCTAACGAAATAAGCCCGACTGAAGAACAAGTATTGGCTCATGACAAGCATATTTCAAACAAGGATACTGCACGAAAATATAAAGCAAAAGATAAAGAGGAGGCAATTCAAAGTCAATCAAAAGTAGTATGCGCAACGTATGATTTTCAAAAATTACTTAACTGCCCTTCTGGCGAAGTGTCTCTGTTTTATTATAAAAGAAAGTTATCATTGATGCATTTCACCGTTTTCGACACTGGTATTAAAGAAGCATCTTGCTATTTATGGCCACAAAATGTTGGCAAACGAGGAGCAAATGAGGTCGGTAGCTGTTTATTAGACTTTATTGAAAAAAAGGTTACTAATGGTGCAATAGACATAAGGTTTTGGTCTGACAATTGTACAGGACAAAATCGCAATAGAGTGATATACAGTCTCTACATGTATGCCAGTAACAAATACAATATTGATATAACACACAGATTTCTGGAGACTGGTCATACACAGCAAGAAGCAGATAGTGTGCATGCCCTTATTGAGAGATCTGCTAAGGGCAAAATAATATATACACCAGATCAGTGGTACGCGTTAGTTCGTTGGGCGAAAACCAATGGTGAACCATACCAGGTTATAGAAGTGTCTCAAGACATGTTTTATAATTTAAAAGAACTGTTACAAAACAGAAATTTCAAAAAAAACTCGTTAAATCAAACAGTCAAATGGAATAATATCAGGGAAATCGTCGTTAAGAGGTCGGAACCTCATATTATATTATATAAATATGATTTAGATTCTGATTACGTCTTCAGATTGAATACATTAGTTCAGACACGCCGCAATAAAAAGACAGTTGTTGCAAACTGCACCGATGCATTGAAACCACTATATTATTCAGGTAGTTTGCCGATTCCTGAAGCCAAATACAAAGATTTAATCCATCTTTGCGAAGCAGGACATATTCCTAAGCAATATCATTCATTCTTTAAAAATCTTAAAACGGGCCATGATGAAAATGATGTTTTGGAGAGTGATGAAGATGACTAATTTTTTTTTATTTAATAAACATATTATTTGCATTTAACTTAAAAGACTGAATATCGTAATAGGTACTTAAATTACGGGTTTACGTAGTAAAATATGATTTATTTGCATAACACGATTTAGAGATCTCATTTTCTAGTACAAAAGTGCATTTAAGTTAGGTAGTATAAATAAGGATTATTACGGTTTAAAACTTGATTTATTTTTAATCCTAAGTCTTTAAGTTAAGTTAACTTTAAGTTATGATGGATCTCATGCTAAGATTATTTAATTGTTTTGTTTTATGATTAATAAAATGTGCGTGATTAAATTACAAAACTATTTCTGGCTTTGGTATCCACTCCTGTTTCAGAAGGCAACTTTTAATATAATTATTTCAGGAACAAAGTATCGAAAGTGTTAAACTTGTTTGTTTCTACATAATTATATTGTCAAAGAATAGTATCGAAACTGGTAGATTCGATATTTGTTAAATTTTTATTAACGTTGAATACTATCGAAACTACCACTTTCGATAAAATTTTAGCTTTTACTTACAAGTTTAACAATCGAATGTGAAAAATTTAGAAAAATACATAAAATATTATTATTATGTTTAAGCAATACAAAAATACCTAACATTAGCTATCTTATAAGGGTACAATTTTTATAAAATTATTAAAACTTATTATTCTGAGTCAAAATAAAGCTTTAAACTGCTCTACTGTAAAGTAGTTGATTTGCAGTTTCGATACTGTTCGTTGCGGCAGTCGATATTAGAGTACCTACTAGCTTTTGCCCGCGGCTTTGTCCGCTCTTTAGTAAGATTAACAAGAGTACAGTGCTGAGGTTAAGGAAACAGATTAGGGGTATGTGTTAAGTGAACGCTGCCGTACCTCTTCTAGGTTAGACCGCTACCATCTTAGACTACATCGTCACTAACCATCGAGTGAGATCGCAGTCAAGGACCATCTTGTCATCGAATAAAAAAAGAAGAAAGTGGTATCGTATGGTGCGGGTTGTTACGTTCCCTCAAATATGGTAGAGCGAAGCAATGGCTGGATCATGCGTCATGCTCGTGAACGGGTGCCACCAACGGGAATGGGTCTGCTTTGACTGCCCGTCTTGACATGCGTTGGATTGGTGTACCTACGTATGCATTTTTGCATTTTTGAAGCTTTATTGAGGAAGCACTGTATACATAGCATAGCTTTGTAAAAAAAAATTTTTTTTGAAAAGAGCAACTGCTGAGTTTCTTACCGGCTCTTCTCAGCAGAATCTGCATTCCGAACCGGTGGTAGATTTATGACGTGTCATAAGAGCTACAAGTTAGCCTACATGAAATAAATTAATTTTGAATTTGATTTTGAATTTGAAGAAGAATAAGGCAGAATAATGAACCTTGGCAAGGTCATCAAGGTCAGCAGGAAGGGATACCAAAATTACCGAAAAGCATTAATCTGTAATTAAGGGTATCGTGTTTGACTAACGTTGCGTTGAAGTATTTTCCGGACAAGGGAAATGATTAATTGGATTAAGTTCTTACTTTAAATAACTGATATTAATTTAAAATTTAACACACAATTAATTATTATGCATCGAATATTAAATGTGATGCTCTATATTATAATCTATACTTATAATAAAACTGTAACGGGACAAATTATGTACATTAAATATATTTTGAAACTGAACTGAACTGAACTGAACTGAACGAATTTGAATGAAATTTGGTATAATGGTAGAGAATACTCCGGGTTAATATATAAGATACTTTTTATCCTGATAAACAATAAGGTTTATCCGGGATAGGGGATGAAAGTTTTTTGAAGAATTTTGTCCAATTTTGGTGAAGATCTACTAAATATTATCGGTGATAGAGGACATAACTTCGCGCGGATAGTAGCAAGTCACTCTAAACACACACACAGACACGCACGCAAACACGCACTCACACACAGACACCCACACACACGGGTTAATGAAACTAAGATTCATAGCTCCCACAACAGCTATATTATAGCGAATATAGCAGAAAACTTCGTGTGGATTCTCGAAGGAAATTATGAAAAACGTTCTCTAGACAGCTCATCAGATTATGGCTGTGGGTGAATCAAACTTGTTGTTGAACGCCAACTCGGATTAGTTGGAAAGTTTAATCGACTGCTTCCGCGCATTCCCACCTGGCCAATTACTGATCCCTCCACTTGTAGGTCGCGGTTTTTTTAACTCACCTTCTCACTGTCTTATTCTTGTTCTAAATATATAAAAGGAAAAGGTGGCTGACTGACTAGTTACTAATGTCGTGATCCTTAATATAAATAATAATTAATTATTAACTAGTGGTTCGCCCCGAACTGAGACCTCGCGATATCCCATAATTCCCAAAAGTTTTAATTATATATTGTAATAATTAACTTTTAACATTAGACGCAATAAAAAAAATAATAGTCGACACAAAACTGTTTTACTGACACAGCGCCATCTATTAGCATTATTGTGAAGCTATTAGCATTTAAAATTAAATAATTTCTTTTTTTTATAACATTTATCTAATTTTAGTATTTGTTGTTCAAGTACAGGATATAACTGAATTTTCAACCAAGTTTCACATTCTAATATTCAGTAATTCTTGACATATGGCTCAAATTAAAATCTCCACTTTGAAAGCCCCCCCATTTCGTCAATTTTAAGGGAAAAATTAAAAAAAAAATATTTTTGTACTCTGATCAAAGTCGTCTTTAAAAAGATATATTGCAAGTCTATGTAACGCAACAAACAAAATTTTACTTCAAACACGCTTCTATGAGAGCCCCCCTGAAATAAAGCTTTTTTATATTTTTTTATACAATTTTCGGCTGAAAGCCATCAGTTTACATATTATATTTAAATTTGAAGTAATTACGTTCAGTAATTCAGAAGTTATATGGCTCTGACAGACATTTGGACGTACACACTTCTCTGTCCAGTATAGACAAGCGCCCTAGTTGACTCAGAGAACTCGCTTCGCTCGTTCAAAAATACTTAATACAAATTATTGTTAGGTTCATGTTTAAAATTGATATTTTTATTTATTGAAGGTAGTTTGATAAAATCGATATTCGAACGACACGAAGCCGAATTTCCAGGCATCTTATATGGAAATTCTAAAGGAAATTCTGAGGTTAAATCAGAACCGAAAATTATCGGAATTATTATGAAAAAGCTCAAATATTTTCAGAAGTATTTTAACAACAATGGACTGAAGATCAAAAGGTGTTTTGGCGATGTGAAGTTGGTAACTTTTGCATTGTTCCCAAACGTGTTTTTGGAAACACAAGAGATTTTGCGGTTTTGTTTTGGGCGAAGGTACCTACTTTACCTGTAATAGTTTCGAGTTACACAGTTTCAAATTCAATATTTCAAAAGGTCGAATAATGTGTTTCGTTCATTTATACGTATCAGACAGAATAGAATGGAATAGAAATATTTTTTATTCAAATAAACTTTTACAAGTGCTTTTTAATCGTCGATGAATCTACCACTGGTTCGGAATGCCCTTCCTGCCGAGAAGAGCCAGCAATAAACTCGGCGGTTGCTCTTTTCAAAAAAATTTTTTTACAATAGGTAACAAAACTATGCTATGTATGCAGTGTTTCCACAATGAAGTTTCAAAAATACTATATCTTACTAATATTATAAATACGAAAGTTTGTAACCATGGATGGATGGATTAATGGATGTTTGTTACTCTTTCACGCAAAAACTACTGGATGGATTTGGCTGAAATTTGGAATGGAGATAGAATATACCCTGGATTAACATATATGCCACATTTTATCCCGTAAAATTAAAGGGTTTCCGCGGGAATCAAAAAACCTTAGTAGACGAAGTCGCGGGCATCATCTAGTGCTATATATGATAACTGCCGATTCCCGGATCGAGCTACAGAATGTATTTATTTTATCAGTCACGAAATTCTCAGTACTAGACCGGAGTTAGGAAACCTCGTGCCTCGGTGAGCACTGAACACGTAAAGCCATCGCTCCTGTACCTGATCTCTCTCCGGTCGTATGGGACTTCCGATCTATTGGACTATGAGAGTGAGGGAATGAAGAGTGCACCTATGTTTGCACACACATCTATACAATATAATATCATAAATTCCTTGAAAATTAGGCACCCTAAGTCAAGCCAAGTACACAAATTGTTATTTAACATTGTTGAACTTACATTTGAGATAGGTACTAGGCTCTCATAAATTATGAACATGCAATCATGTATCTAAAGCATACGCTGTAACTTAATCCCTCTCCACCCTCCGCTTTAAGAATGACAGGGTCGTTCCGTTTACCGTGTTTTATTTATTTATATGATAGAGCAGAGGGTTTTGTAGAGCACAAACATACGATGCCTATGGTTATTTTATATTCTGTCGTGATTGAATCCCTGTTTATGATACCAAGCTCCCATAAATTATGTAGATCCAGGTTTGTCTCACAATACGCCGCATCTTTAACACATACAGTATATATCTTTCCCACAGACTAAAGAGCAAAGCAGAGTCCTCACCAATAAAAATGAAGCCAGAAGCTCGATTCACTAAGAGTGCAAAAAATAATATGATATATCAGACGCAGAACTTTGTAGGGTTGAGTGTATGCTCTCATAAATTTTGATGATTCCAGTGAAATTTTTAAATATCTTCTTATACAGCTGCTCACAAGATCATTTTCGCAAAAAAGCCGTTAGTAATTTTGAATTAATAATAATACTAAAAAATAAATAATTACTAAAAATACTCCACCCACAAGTCCCACAACACAAAAAACTATTAAGGGTTTCACTAACGTAAAGTAAGTCTTATCCGAGCCTAAATTTGATATTTTGACAGATTTTCAATACAGAAACTGTAAATACGCCCAATTTATTAATTTGTCATTCGACATTGATAAAATCGGAAGTCGCAACCGATTTCTTTTAAATCATCACGCTTGCGCTTGACTTGACGTCTTCTTCTTTTTGGCTCTTCCTGTCTATCTATTTCTTTAGTCTATTATTTTCCGGCGTACCTATATTCAGAGTCTACCCACTTCGTATACAATTTTATAGGGGCTTCGTTATACTGCATATTGGCTAAGTAAACCTTCTCTTACCTAATGGATTTCCTTTGTTTCGTTTAGACTAAAGTACGGTAAAGTATAGTCTGGTTCGTTTAGTTAGTTATATTGTTGAGTAGGTGAAGTAGTTTTGTTCAGATTTACGAGTATGTAGATATTTTCTGAATTTTGTTTTGTATGCTCGTTTTCAGATTTTGCAGCCTAGGAAAATATAATTTGACGGGTGAAAGGCTAATTGATCTGAGCGACATTTTGTAAAACTAGCAGGAAGACTGATCAAAGTTTTTTTTTTTTTTTGGAAAAAAATATCATAAAAAAACAACTATTGTACTACTGTAACTACTGTATTAAATAAATAATAAAAGACTATCCAATAGTTGTTTTTTTACGATTTTTTTTCCCAAAAAAAAAAAACTTTGATCAGTCTTCCTGCAAGTTTTACAAAATGTCGCTTAGATCAATTAGCCTTTCATCAGTCGAATAATTTCGATAAAGCTCCCAAAAGCTGTACCAATCCATCGAGAGAGATAAAGCTATACATCAGAAAGAGAATAGTAAAACTGTAGTCTGCTTACTTACGGTACTTTGACTACTTTCCCAATTACCTACTCGATACTTTTATCTCATCACTAGATTTCACACGTCACACAGCAGACTATAGTCTACACTATTCTCTTTCTGATGTATAGCGTTATCTCTCTCGATGAATGGTACAACTTTCTGGAGCTTTCCTAGGTATCGAACCAAGAGTATCGATACCTGAGTAGTACTTAATACTTACTGCTACTTTACTCGAATACTTCTTTCTGGAGCTTTCCTAGGTATTGAACCAAGAGTATTGATACCTGAGTAGTACTTACTACTACTTTACTCGAATACTTTTTTCGAATTCCTAAGTATTGGATAGTAAATACAATACTAGACCTATCACCTGTCTTCGCTGTCATTCATTACTTGTTCTGTGAAGCTGTGTAGCTACTACTTGTGTATACTGTTGTCCGGTATTGTAATCTTACCAAGTATCATGCAAACTTGACGACAATCTTGACGACAAACTTGATCATATTATGTGGCCTGTCTAAATCACTATGCCTGTATAACTCTTCAATTTAGTTGTCCAACTTGAAATTGTAAGTCTGCGGGTACTCTTACTTGTAGTAAATACGAGAGCGCGCTTTTGTAACGCTGGCATGATTGGGTTGATGTTTATGGTACGCGGGCAGCATAAATTATGTAGATCCAGCTTTGTACCACATGTCGCCACATTGTCTCGCACATGCTCCCAGAGGGTAGGCGTGTGTTTTCCTACGCGCACTATATAATTATAAATATATTTCCAAAGATCTTAAGTCCTAATAACAATATTTAGACAAAATATTAACCAAGTTAAGTAGGTACTTTGTAAAGATTTTATTCTGCGCCGCTCTTGTAGTCTCCAAAATGTCGTCCTTGGTTGCCTATCATCTTTGAGAAGCCTATCATAGTAGAGAACTAACCAAACAACCAGTGAACCATCAAACACACTTTCGCATTTATATTGTACTAGCTTTAACCCGCGGCTTCACGTTAGGTTTGATTTTTTAACCCCCTATTTAACCCTCTTGGGGTTGAAATTTTCCAAAATCCTTTCTTAGCGGATGTCTACGTCCTAACAGCTACCTGTATGCCAAATTTCAGCTCGATCGGTCCAGTGGTTAGAGCTGTGCGTTGATAGATCAGTCAGTCAGTCAGTCAGTCACCTTTGCCTTTTATATATTTAGATTAGTAGGATTCCGTAAAAGGTATAAAACGGTGCACTGGAAATGCAACGCGTTGCGGCCTACGAATAAATTATTATTTACTAGCTGATGCCCGCGACTTCGTCCGCGTGGATTGAGGTTTTTTGTTCCCGCGGGAACTCCCTTATTTTCCGGCATAAAAAGTAGCCTATGTCCTATTCCAGACTATCTCTATTCACAGATCTATCTCTGTGCCGAATTTCAGCTAAATCGGTTCAGTCGTTGCGACGCGATTGAGTAACAAACATCCACACTTTCGCATTTATAATATTATAATATAATATAATAAAAAGGAAAAAAAAAAAATTATAATATAATATCTATTATACTAGACGATGCCCGCGACTTCGTTCACGTGGATTAAGGTTTTTTTAATTCCCGGAGGAACTCTTTCATTTTCCGGGATAAAATATAGCCTATGTTTTAATCCCGGGTATGAGCTATCTCCATTTCAAATTTCAGCCAAATCGGTTCATTCGTTGTGGCGTGAAGGAGTAACACATACACACAAGCACACACACACAGATACAAACTTTCGCCTTTATAATATTAGTCGGACTAGCGTTGCCAGGCGTCCGGATAAAGCCGGACACAGTCAGGCTTTTTGGTTGAGTGTCCGGCCAAATTAGACAGTGTCCGGCCTATCCGACTTTTGCTAAGCTTTTTAAGTTTAACCATTTTTTTTACATATTCGTCATATTGTGTTGGTTTCCGCTCCGCTCGCCTCATCTTGTAGCGCAAACGAGCTTTTAAAAAAATTGCCATTTTGTGCTAGGTCTAAAAAATAAGGGTGTCCGGCCTTTGTACCCAAATGTCCGGCTAAACTGGCTGGCCTGTTCGACTTTTCGGTTTGAAGACCTGGCAACCCTAAGTCGGACTACAAGTCAATTAGGATTAGGATATTAGGATTCGTATGTTGCTGCATCGTTGCGGTGTTTCTGCGGCGTCCTACAGCGAAAAATCACTTGCGTCAGCGTCTCAGTCATGTGAGTCATTACTTTGCGGCGCCGCAACGCACCGTGTGGCATCGCTCTAAGGTAGGGGTAAGTGTTATCACGTTCACACATGACGCGTTCGCGACAACATGTAGCGTCGTTAGGCCTAATTGCTCAGATAAAAGCACTCGCTTACAGGGGGCTCTTTCCGTGCTTGTAAATGTTTAACATTCGTGTCTTACATTTTAAGTTTGAAATCTTCATAAGTTATTTTTATAGCCCCGTAGGCGCAGAACTTTAGAGCGGTCTTTAGAGGTGGTCTTTAAGGCTGATGGTCGATGGGGTCTCAAGGTGTTGAAGTGTCGACCCCGCACCGGGAAGCGCAGTGTTGGCAGACCCCCCACGAGGTGGACCGACGACATCAATTGTGGCGCAGGGAGCCGCTGGATTCAGGCGGTGCGAGACCGAGGCTTGTGGAGGTCCATGCAAGAGACCTATGTTCGTTAATACAAGGTTAATACCTTTCATAAGACGCTGCTATAGCAAATGCTTTTCATTCCCAGGCACTTCAATTTTATTTATTTGGATACATGTATAGATTAGATATGTTCGTATGAAGGTCCGGTCGTAGCTAAATAAAATATATGGTACTATTCATTCGTATTCAGGATTTTAAAGTATGAATAAAATTGTAGAGATGTAGAGCTAAAAGTTTTTAGAAGCCAATAGCATGCCCGTAATAAGAGTGTTTATTTTTCATTAGTGTACAGATTACTCTAATTAGGTTCGCCCTCCATCTCTCGCCCCTGAAGGCAAAATAAGATATTCTGCTTTCATTTCCAATGTATTTTCGAATGAAAGACTTTACAAAACGATTGCTACAAAAATATAATGGTATTTAAATGTATAAGCATGTTATACATGGGGTATAAATTATTTATCTAAATATATAAAAGGCAAAGGTGACTGACTGACTGACTGACTGACTGATCTATCAACGCACAGCTCTAACCACTGGACCGATCAAGCTGAAATTTGGCATACAGGTAGCTGTTAGGACGTAGACATCCGCTAAGAAAGGATTTTGGAAAATTTCAACCCCAAGAGGGTTAAATAGGGGGTTAAAGAATCGAACCTAACGTGAGCGAAGCCGCGGGTTAAAGCTAGTTATTATATATGGAGCAATATGGTAGCACTAACAGCCTATATTGGTTAGGTTAGGTCAGGAAGGAAAACATCGTAAGGACGATCTCCCTGGTGCACCGCGCAGTGTTGAGCGTTTTGATCTCATAACCGGGAGGTCTCGGGTTCGATACCCGGCGGGGGCAATTTGGGAATTTATAATTTCTGAATTATCTCTGGTCTGGTCTGGTGGGAGGCTTTGACCGTGGTTAGTTATCACACGACCGTTAAAGACGTATCGCCAAGCGATTTAACGTTCCAGCACGATGGCGTATAGAAACCGATTAGGCGTATAGGTTGAATGTACACTGCCATACCCCTTCCAAGTGAGCCCACTACCATCTTAGATGAGATCGCAGTCAAGGACTATCTAGTCATCGAATAAAAAAGGGGGAAGCTGCACGCCTGAGATTTCTTCATAATGTTTTCAAAGTGGTGTCAGCGTGGAGAATAATGGCCTAAGCCCTACTTATTCTAATAGACCCGTGCTTAGCCCCCTGATTCTGTAACTCGGTGCCTATCGACGACGATAGGTTATCCATTGAAGGTTTGAAGAGAAATGTCATTTACTATTTCATAGTAAACCTTCAATGGATAAAAAATATATGTCAGTGGCTTTAATTTTTTGATAAGCACTGAGTTACAGAATCAGGGGGTAGTAGTGTAGTGGCCTTGCGATAGTTTGAGATGATAAGATGAGGTATTTGTCCTATAAAAACCCACTACAGGTCACAATCCCGTCAAATGTCAATTTCCCCGCTAATGCAGCCCGGGCGTCATTTGCTTGCGGCTTTACAAATTGCCCAACCAATGTTGCAGAATGGGCCGCTGAATAAATCAACTGGTTCAAACAAATTACTTATCGCGCTGCCATTTCGCGTGACCCGACAACATGTAAAACATAAATATATATGTAATACTAGTCGATGCTCGCGACTTCGTTCGCGTGGATTGAGGTTTTTTAATTCCCGCGGGAACTGTCTACTTTCCGGGATAAAATGTAGCTTATGTGCTATTCCAGTCTATAATCTAACTCTGTGCCTTTCAGCCAAATCGGTTCAGTCGTTGCGGCGTGATTGAGTAACAAACATACATACATCCAAACTTTTGCTTTTATAATAGGTATTAGTAGGAAATAGGAGGATAGCTGTAGGACGGACTGAAATCATTGCCTACCTTTAAAACGCATACATTACCTATAGCATGAACCAAACACACGTTTTTGTCTGTCTACAATTTTACTTATTCATATTTCTCCATCACCTTTATCGATCGATAGATCTCCACAGCTGGACATTGGTCTCTCGCAGAAGCTTCCACATGCCTCGGTCTTGCTGTATTAGATATCTGGACTGAAATCAAATACCATCTTAGACTGCATCGTCATTTACCATCAGGTGAGATCGCAGTCAAGGACTATCTTGTCATTAAATTTAAAAAAATGATAATAATAATGTCCTCTCGACCGAATCCGGCCACGGCGGCCAAACTCCACAGAGATCAGCCATCTGCGCGGGAAATATTATAGTGCACAAGTGTGTGCGCAAACACAGGTGCACTCTTCCCTCACTCTCATAGCCCGATGGGACGGAAAATCCGACACGACCGGAAAGCGATCAGGCGCAGGACCGACAGCTTTACGTGCTCTGCGAGGCACGGGGGTGACTCACCACCAACTTCCTAACTCCGGGCTAGTAATGGAAATTTCTTAACAGAAAACCCAATACATTTTTGGCCCGACCCTAGAATCGAACCCAGGACCTCGTCATCTGTAGTCGAACTTGCTAACCATTATACCAACGAGGCTATTAAAAATAAATAAAAAAACATCGTTTGCAGCAGCGTTCAAGTCAAAAAACGTGACCATTCATTGTTCAATTTGATCCTTAAATTAGTTTGGGAGTTGAGTGACTACTTGGATACTTGGAGTACTTATGCAATTAACTTTTCGCCGAGTCAGACAATTACTCGGCGCTGTCGACAGTGAATTGAAAGATTCCGGGCTTAATTTTCTGCACCTTTTCCCTCAATTTCTGTAGAAGAAAGGCCTCTTGTGGCTATTATAGCTGAAGCATTAATGCGTTGTTAAACGTTTTATTATGAGACCTGCACGCTTGAACGCACGTTTTCACGTGTGTGAAGTTTGCATGCATTTAATGATATGCATGCATTAGTTCATTCATTCATCTCAATACAACACATGCGGATTACCAGACTGCACACACTTATATAGATTTTTTTTAAAGAATATTAGTCAAGCTGAACTTAATTTATATTCTCGTCTCCCTTCCAAGTAAGCGAAAAGCTTGTGCTAGGGGTGGGTACGACAATAGTGCAACGGATGGGGCTGGAACTTGCGACCTTTCAGTTTTCATTCCGCACCTTTAACCGTTGGGCTATTGAGACTTAGAAATAATCGAAAGGAAAGTGCCACCCAAATCAATAACACCTGTGAAAGATTATAAGACCCTCTAAGCCTCAATATCCCAACGGTTAAAGGTGCGGACTGAAAACTGAAAGGTCGCAGGTTCGAATCCCACACGTTGCACTATTGTCATACCCACTCCTAGCACGAGCATTCCGCTTATTTGGAGGGGATAGGAGGATTATTGGTCAACTTCAGCTTGGCTAATATTCTTAAAAAAAAAAATAGGAAATGAGCTGGTGATCAAATCCTGAACAGATCTTCATAAATTATAGCTTAGAACCATCTCGAGCTCAGCTTACAAACAAAACAAAATCGCATCAAAATCAGTCCATTCTTTGGCGAGCTGGGAAACAGACAAACAGAGACACAGATACGCAGATACACACATCAAAGTTATAACACTCCTCCTTTTTCGTTTGGGGTTAAATGTCGGGGATGTTTCTATCTACGCACTTATTCCTACATGTTCCATTCAGTTGATTGGATTTAGGAAACAATAGATTTGAGGTATCTTATGCGTAAAATATAAAGACAAAGGTTTCTTTGAAACCAGAGCTTTTGTGGAAGGCCTATTGTTTCCATCTTATCTCTTCGTAACGCACACAAGAAACTAAACCTGGTTTCAAAATTTACTACGTAATACCTACGCGTACCTGGCACTATTTAACTTTATTTCATGAATATAATCCAAGAGCCTGTAGAGGTTTTTGAAGAAGTGCTTGAAATAAGAAATTGGTATGACGCATTTTGTAACTACGTGGGAAGTTAATATTTCTTTAAAGACCATCTGACAATTAGTTAGAAGATATAAGAGGGTGGTTAGAGCTGAGTTGCGTAAAATTAAAAGATGCATTGCAATAGACAAAGTAAAAATAAAAAATTAACAATTAAAAAAATTATTATTAATAGTTTTAATTTTAGAAATAGTTATGTATTTGTATTTGTAATATTTAAAAAACAGTTTATTTTAATACTTAAAACAAAAAGTTATATGATACGAATTTTTTTTTAATTTAAATAAACCTTTGCCTTGTTTTGTTAAAAAAATAATAATAAAAAAAAAAAAGATTTTAAAAAATAAAATAAAAAATTGCACAGCGCCTTATCAACACCGGTCTCGTAACTCTAAAATGCAAACTACAAAAAACAGTACAGCATTCGGTCAAAATCTGTTTCGCCTGAAATTCGGAAAATGAAATTTTATAAATGGAATGAAACTGGCATGTTATATTTACTATGAAATTTGATTAATTTGCTGAAATTTGAGTTGAAAACTGATATGAATTCGCTAAAACCATGCACTCAGTAAAATGAAAATACCAACACAGACTAATGTAGCCATTGAATACTCAAAAATGTACAACGTAAAACAAATAAATATAAATGACAGAATATAACGATATAAAGCGAGTTTATTAAATTGTTTACTTTTTAACTTGAAAAATGAGTTAATTAAATTTTTATTTAAATTTTTGTTTTCGTAAGAACTATGTAACGAGTAAAGATAAAAAAATATGGCACTGAACTTCTGTTTAAAAACAGACCACAAAGTTCTTTACCGACTTCACCTGTAAAAACGTTCGAGTAGACCCAAGTTTTAAAACTTAATCTCTCACAAGTTCTAAAATATTTTAATACTTGAACACTTTCCAAGACAAAGTTGCGAGACAAACTTGTGGCTCAGCCGATGTATCTGCTCCGTAAATGAAAATTCGATTAATATTTCGGCTAGGACTAGGATAGAAATGACGTAGAAAGAAATCAAGGCTGTTGCTAAAAACCGCTCGGAATGGCGTAATAATGTCCTCCCGACCGAATCCGGCCACAAAATCAAAAATCAAAATCAAAATTTATTTATTTCATGTAGGCTAACTTGTAGCTCTTATGACACGTCATAAATCTACCCCCGGTTCGGAATGCAGATTCTGCTGAGAAGAGCCGGTAAGAAACTCAGCAGTTGCTCTTTTCAAAAAAAAATTTTTTTTACAAAGCTATAGCTTTGTATATGTAGCATAAAAATTTTAGTGCTTCCACAATAAAGCTTCAAAAATGCAAAAACCCATAGGTAGGTACACCAATCCAACGCATGTCAAGATGGGCAGTCAAAGCAGACCCATTCCCGTTGGCGGCACCCGTTCACCAGCATGATGTATGATCCAGCCATTGCCTCGCTCAACCATATTTGAGGGAACGTAACAACCCGCACCACACGACACCACCACAGAAATGTTTAAAACGAGCATGACATACTCAGGCTACACAGTGGCCAATCTCCACGGAGATTAGCCATGTGCGCAGGAGATATTATAGTGCTCAAGTGTTTGAACAAACACAGGTCTATTCCCTTACTCTTATCGCCCGATGGGATGGAAATATGACACGACAGGAACAAGATGAGGCGCAGGACCGACAGCTTTACGTGCTCTCCGAGGCACGGGGGTGACTCACCGCCAACTTCCTAACTCCGAGTTAGTACTGACAATTCCTGGACAGAAAAACCATTTTATGGCCCGACCCGGGAATTGAACCTGGGACCTCGTCATCTGCAGTCGAATTTGCTAACCAATAGACCTACGAGGCATAGAAACCATTGGCGTAATACTGTAAAGTTAAATGCCCGACTAGGACATAGGACGTAAAACATAGAGTTCTATTGCACAAGGGTTAGTAAAAAAAGTAATTGTGGAATCATCTCCCTTCGACAGTATTCTCACTTAATTACAATATGGGGTTATTCAAGGGGCGAACCATAAGTTCCTGAAAAGCCGGCAACGCATTGGTGGTGCCTCTGGTACTACAAGTGTTCATGGGCGGCGGTAATCACTTTACATCGGGTGACCCGCCAGCTCGTTTGCCCGCTATTTATATAAAAAAGAAATTAAAATAGGAATTCATTATTAAGAGCGCGTGTAACGGTAAATCTTCAGAAAAGTTTCGCATTTTAAACGCGCGAATAAAACCGAAAGCATTACTGATTCTCAACAATTTCGTAGCTTTCTCATTAGCAAAAATAATGTTATAGGTTGCCGCTACATTCTTTTGAATTAATAATCATTATGTACCTACTTATTACGAAGTAAGAAAGTTCTTTTCTTTGTTCATTATTATTCTAACCAGGAAGTAATCGCGAAGGTAAAGTTTCACATGGTGAGATTGCAATCTAACTTTTGCAGCACTAAGGATTTTATAAAAACTTGTTGCATTGCGGACCAACTTTGGTAAGTACCTACCTAGGTCTTAAATCGTGTACTTACAAACAAAATTTAAAAAAAAAATCCAAACTGAGCAAAGGTTAAAATAAATATTGCGAACCTTAAAATATAATCTTGATTCAAATCTAGGCCATGAGATTAGCTGCTGTAACATCGGTAAATCGTATTTTATTTTTTTTCATAAAACCTTCTTCTATTGACATTAAGAAGCACTTTTTTTTTTGTATAAAGATATACATTTTGTTCTACGGGTTTTCGTGGCTAAGCATATGGCTAAGTCAGCTAATGTCATGAATCTAGCACTTCCTTTTTTTCTACCACTACCTCTTTATCTTTATATACCTTACCTTTTTATCTATCTCGGGACCCCAGTCACCTTTTCCTTCTATTTATTTAGATATATGTAGATTGTAGGCTTTATTACTTTTTATTTATTTTATACTAGTGGACGCCCGCGACTTCGTCCGCATTTCTATACGATGCCCGATAATATCAGCTATGTACCAGTGAAAGTCCCGTTCAAATCGGTCCAGCCGTTCCTGAGATAAGCGACAACAAACAGATAGAAATGTCATAATTTAAAACAGATGGCGCTGGCTGTAGATTGGCTCGCGATATTACGTGGTTGACGGGCGTTGCATAAGACGCTGCTATACAAATAATTTTATTTATTTTTATAGATTATAGATGAAATATAAAAATATAAGGACAGTTGTTTAGAAGGATAAAATTGAAAGAAAACAGTAAGTAGTTAAGTGCAAAGTACTTCCTTATCAGTATTAGACCTACACAAAGCTATTAGTTTCTATCTCATTGCAGGAGTTCCCGGAACAATCGACATCAAATTGAATCGCCTCGCCGCCGCACTCCAGTCTTACATTTCATTTAGCACTTGGCCGCTCCAATTTTCTCATAATATGTGCATGTGTGTGTGTGTACTGAACAAGGAAAAATAAAATTCTATTCTATTAGCGCTGTATTCAATGATTGTTGCACTACTTATCCTACTTTCTACTAATTCTACTAATATCACACTATCACATCACATCACACTCATATTATAAAGGCGAAAGTTAGTTTGTATGTGTGTGTGTGTGTGTGTGTGTGTGTGTGTGTGTATATTTGTTACCCTTTTCACGCCACAATGAATGAATAGCTAGATAGTATAATAGATAGCTCCCCAGGATTGACGCATAGGCTACATTTTATCCTGAAAAGTTAAAGAGAGAGAGAGAAGGAATTAAAAAATCTTAATCGATGCGAACGAAGTCACAAACTTTCGTCTTTATAATATTAGTGTGATTGGTGTGATGTGATAATGTGATGAATTATGAATTTGTCCTACCTCCTTATAAGGCCCTTTCTATAAGGGTTCTTATAAGCCATAGTTAGCTTAGCTACCATGTCTCGAATCCATAAATCAAAGACTGAAGACAACACGCACCGTTCAAAGACTCAAAGGAAAGGAAAGGTTCTTCAGGCACTGAGGAATTTTGGACGAGGACGAAGCTTCCCGGATGCTGCCCACGTAACTACAACTCTACTCTGAATAGTAGGTATTGAATGTTAACCGCTGATAGCTCATAGTGACTCGCAAAGTGTGCGTTAATGTGAACCCGCGCTTATTCTATATCTTCAATATCCTAAGTGCTCTAGATAAAGCATCAAGTGTCCAAGTGTAGGGGGTTCAATCAAGTATTGTCTGGTGAAAGGATACCTTGTATACGTACGTCTTTTACAGACTCTTGATGTATTCCCTACAATCAGTGCTTTGTGTTTTTGAAGATCGGTAATATGAGATTCGGCTAAATGGATAGTGGATAAAGAAACTTATTTTTAACCACCTCCTTGTCTTCGGTATCGGTATAACAATCGGTATTCTTTACCATTTTGTCTGGTGGGAGGCTTTGGCCGTGGCTAGTTACCACCCTACCGTCAAAGACGAGCCGCTAAGCAATTCAGCGTTCTGGCACGATGGCATGTAGAAACCGATTAGGGATATAGGTTGAATATACACTGCCATACCCCTTCCAAGTTAGCCCGCTACCATCTTAGACTGCATCGTCACTTACCCTCGCAGTCAAGGAATATCTTGCCATCGAATAAAAAAAAAAATAATAAAATTATTATGTAGATACTATTCTTAACTCGATTTATCGTTCGCATCTCTCTTCGCCTCTCGTCATGTTAATGATACGCTTGTCTCGCTCTAACCTTAATCATAATTTTTTGTTATTTACTCGAATAATAAGTTTAGTATTATTGGGTTTCCAATTCAAAATTAGTTGCTCAAAAAGTTATATCGCGTTGATAGCGCCCCGTTCGTACGTTGCCAATACCCATGGCGCACTACTAATGCACGTCGACTGTGCGTGTCAGATCCAATCGATGCCTGCTACTTCCCAGATTTCATAGCTCCATCTAGCCGGGGGGTCTCCGGGGGATGCTCTACATTCCATCAGCCGAGACGTGGTGTCCACTCGAGGATCTTACGGTCACCGGTCCATCGGAGGAAATGTGCCCGGCCCACTTCCACTTCAGTGTGCTAGCCTTGGGAACTACGTCGTACGTACTTTAGTTGGCGAATTAGATAGATAGATATATAAAAACTTTATTGCACACAAGAAAGAACCAAAATTGAATACATCTTAAAAACTACGCATGCAAAAGCGGTCTTATTGCTAACAGAGCAATCTCTACCAAGAGTACCAGGCAACCATCGGTGGCAGGAGTGAAATTAGGTGTGATTTGTGATGGTAGGTGAATTACTTCGTTTTGGATTTACTTTTATGTAACAATCGTTTTGTTATGGTTATTATACTTCGGGTGGCATACATTTTTACAAACAAAATCAATAAACAGATATTTCACGTTTTATCCTTATTTTAATGAGGGTGTCATGTTCTTTATTATTGAAGGAATATGAAGAGTTCTGTACCAAAAAACTCCGAAAAAAACACGTTTCTGGTCCCCTTTAATTTTAATTTATTTTCATTAACCGACTTCCAAAAAGGAGGAGGTTATCAATTCGGCCGGTATCTTTTTTTTATTATTTATGAGATACAGCCCGCTGATAGACAGCGGAGGGATAGCAGAGGCTTAGTAATAGAGTCCCATTGGTTACTCTTCGTATACGGAACCCTAAAAAAAGAGAATTCTAACATTTTTGCTTGAAATTAAATTGAGGGTTAAGCTTGTGTTAGGAGTGGATACCAGCACTGGTAGCATGGGCGGGAGAAATTTTATCCCCGGGAAAAGGATAAAACGTTTATCCCCTCGCTTAGCTTTATCCACCCGTCGAGTATGGGCGCAGCGGTGGAAATAACACTCAGTGGATATACTTATAGAAATATACATCGCCTTCTCCTCTGTCCCCATGCTTTAGCATAGGGAAAAGATAATTTTAACCCCTGTCAGTGGATAAAATCGGGGGATAAAACTTTTATCTCCCTGCCCATGCTACCAGGGCTGGAGGAAATCAAGCTCAAAGCGGGAGTTTTGAAGTCAAACTTGCAGATAAAATGTTACATCCGCCTGTTCGATGTTTCAAGCCTACCAGGCTACCAGCAAAGTATCGGTTGAATAATTGATAGCCTTTTCGCCGACCCCAATTACAGCTTCAAAGTGGACCGTAATGGGACAATTTGCCGATTCCGTACAAAAGAGATCATTTCGGGAAGTAGGTAGGTATTTATTAAGTACTTAAAGGCAGATAACATTATTTGTGAGGTCCTGTTTCATTTTAATAAACGAATTCGTTATTTCTCTCCGTTTTTAGGGCTAAGAATAGAATAGAATAGAATAGAAATATTTTTTATTCAAATAAACTTTTACAAGCACTTTTGAATCGTTAATGAATCTACCACTGGTTTGGAATGCCTTTCCTGCCGAGAAGAGCCAGCAAGAAACTCGGCGGTTGCTCTTTTCAAAAAAATAAAAATTTTACAATTGTTATTGAAACTATGCTATGTATTCAGTGCTTCCACGATGAATTTTCCTGAGTACAATACAAGTAAAAATAAATACAATACAAATACAAATAAATACAATCCAATACATGTCAACACAGGCAGGCAAAAGCAGACCCATTCCCGTTGGTGGCACCCGTTCACGAGCATGACGCATGATCCAGCCATTGCTTCGCTCAACCAAGGGTAAGGGTTCTGTTACTAAGCCTCCGTTGTCCGTCCGTCTCTCAGCGCGTTGAATCTCATGAACTGTAATAGGTAGATTCTTGAAATTTACACAGAATGTGTATTTTTATTACCCCTATAACATCAAATAATAATAAAAAGACGTGTGGCACTCGGAAACTGCCGCGGTAAAGCTATTGCATAGCATTTTTTATCAACGCCATCTAGCGGCTCACCGTAGAGGAGTCCGGTGTCAGGTTATTTTCGTTACGGAATTTCTGGAGGCGGTCTCCATGCTGGCCAGCGATAGAAGCTATGCAATAGCTTAAAAAAATTTTATTCAATGACAAGCTAGTCCTTGACTGCGTTCTCACCGAATGGTAAGTGACGATGCAGTCTAAAATGGTAGCGGGCTGACTTGGAACGGGTATGGCAGTGTACTTAAACCCAGACACCCCTAATCGGTTTCTACACCCATCGTGCCGGAACGCGAAATCGCTTGGCGGCACGTCTGACAGTAAGGTGGTAAGCAGCCACGGCCAATGCCTCCCACCAGAAGCCTCCACATAAAAAGTTTTTGTTTTTGCTCGATCTTAATAATAGCTGGTAAATCTTGAAAGGAACCTTTCGTGTGCGAATCCAATTCGCACTTATCTAATATTTTAAGTTTTAACTTACAGTTAGGCTACATTTTTACCCGATTCAATTAATTTATTTGGGAATAATACTTTAGATAGAAAGGATAAAGAAGGTTATTACAAACGAATGACTCGTTTTAGCTCAATAATTTTGTAAGAAAAGATATTTAGAGCAAAACATTTACTCGTAAATGTTTTGCGCTAAATTTTCTTTTCGAAAGTGAGAATCTTTTTGAATAGAAAAACAGGTTTGAGACTTGGTAATAATTTTTTGTAAGCATTAAAAAGACATCAAGTTTACATTAACATGACGATTATTATTATAACGTTGTTTATAAAAAAGTATGAAAGGAGCCTGAGAATACAAAAATTGTTCGAATTCAGGTTCGAATCCAATCCGTTGCATTATTGTCGTACCTACTCCTAGCTCAAGCTTTGCGCTTATTTGGAGGGGATAGGAGGATACTAGCCAACTTTAGCTTGGCTAATATTCTAGTAAAAAAAAACAAAAAATATATTATGTAGGGGCGAAGATTCAAAAGAAACACGCGATGACGTCGTTGGTACGGGTTTATTACAGATTACACAGAATAAGTGTTAGACTAGTTAAGTGCTATGACAAAGTACTTGCTTTCAAAATGTCCGTCCCAACAAGGGTGGAAGCGGAATCTTTACCACAAGTATTTTGTGTGTACTGCTGGGGTCGCTTTCAACATAGTCCCATCAAGGTGGAAGCTACGTATGCCACGACGTCGCAGTAGTGTGAGTAGCTTGAATCACCGAGTGATTACATTTTGGAGAACTTGACGAGAACTTATTTTACATCGGGTGGTCGGCCTATATAAGCATTCTTCACGGTGACCACTTTACCGCGAGGCAGCAGACCGGTGGCGCCATCTAGTTGGCGTTTAGGAAATTAGCCGGTGTTACAATTATTAATTATATAAACTCAAAAAAAAAACGCTAAAACCCTATCTAAAGCCGTCTCCAACCGCCCCTATAACGGCCCCTGTCCTCACATCTAACCTATTTAACCACAACACGTCAGACAAACCACCATCTGAACGTGAGGGTAACTATCAAACATAATATCTAAGTATTATTTAATTAATTACACTAATCTAAACAATCAATATTTATTCGATTAGGGCGCGATTGCTATCACAATCCCTTAATCAAATACAACGACCTAGACGCGGGAGCATTCAATAGCCGTATGAGTCTCTGGAAGAGACTGAATTAATAACGTCCAAAGCGCTGTATTTATACTAACGGCGAGGCGCCGCGGCGCCTACGTCGTCAACAAAGTCAAACTACCTACTACTAGTTTTATCTAGCTACCTTCAATACATTAAAGTTGTATATCTTTACTATTTCAATATTTCGCTAACAATTATGATAGAGAATCGAAATTGAATCGAAGCTGAATTGAAGCTATTATGCACAAAATCAACAATGAAGGTATATTGATTTAGTCTATGATACTTCCATGATATTGATCGACCACTTATGCAGAGTTTCTGTACACAGTTTAGTTAACAAAATTCGGAAATATCATTCTCTCTAGGAGCGGAAAATTAATTGCCTGTTTACTGGCTATCTCCAATTACCGAATCAACCTAACAGGAAAATTGCTCGTCCTCATAACAAAAGAGAACAAAAGGGAATATATTTTCGGCTAATATAATACAGCTTGTTATAAAGAAATCCTGGGGTAATCGTGATTTTACTTATAACAGGGAAGCACTTCGACTCCTTATATTCAATAAAAGTGTATTCATTAACTTTGACTCCTTATATTCAAACATTAGCTTTTGCCCCCGCGACTTTTTCCGCGTGAAATTAGGCTTTGAGGTGGAATTTTCAAAAATACATACTCCTTTAATGTTAATCGAAAAACAAAATACTAAGTTTCATGGATATCACGCGAAAATGACAGAATTTCATATAAATATTCATCTCCTATTTATCCCCTTTGGGGATGGAATTTTTGATAACTGTGAAGCGGGTATTTCGCTTTTTTTAATAGAGTGCCCAAGTTTTTTGGATATAACTTGAAAAATGACGGACTTTCGTACAAACTTTCAGCTCCTATTTATCTTCTCTGAAATTACAAAAATTATAGATAGATCAGTCAGTCAGTCAATTAGTCAGTCAGGACAAGCCTTTTTATAAGTACAGATTATTAGAAACTCTAGTTTCTTTACTCTAGTTTTACCCCCACTTTTGTCCGCGTAGAGTTAGATTTATAAATATCCCGCGAAAGCAGTTAGTTTTTCCGGGATAAAAAGTAACCTATGTCACTCTACAGGTAGATATACAGATGCAAAAACCACCTGGATTCATTAAACCAACAAATAAACGCACTTTCGCATTTATAAAATATTAGTGAAGATTAACTAATGCAGGACCGATTTGAATAATGTACCCCTGGGCTCTAACTACAGTAAAATTGAACAATAACAGAGGAATAATGCAAACGTTGACCCGAAACTGTACAAAACCAGTCATGTGAGAATTTAATTTGCACGAGCCGAAATAAAAACAAATATCGCGTTCATTCGAACGGTAGGGCAGATATTTTATGTTAAAATTCATTATTAGGTAGGTACATAGGTGCCTGATACAAGATGCCTGCACATGTTCAATACCGAAATTAAAACTTTTAGCGGGGGTTTTTTCGGTCCCAATCCCAGAGATAAATTTTTAAGCTATTGCATAGCTTCTATCGCGGGCCAGCGTGGAGACCGAATCCAGAAATTCCGTAACGAAAATAACCTGACACGGGACTCCTCTACGGTGAGCCGCTAGATGGCGCATTTTTTACGGAACGGAACATAACGGAATCGGCTTATAGCATACAATTTGAATCTTAGTGGTTTCTCGTATGTTAATAAGAAAAATTATTTATTTGTTTGTATGATAATTAAAAAAAATACGTGTGGCACTCGGGGACTGCCGCGGTAAAGCTATTGCCTAGCATTTTTGACCTCACCGCTAGATGGCGTTGATAAAAAATGCGCCATCTAGCGGCTCACCGTAGAGGAGTCCCGTGTCAGGTTATTTTCGTTACGGAATTGCTGGATTCAGTCTCCACGCTCAAGGCCCGCGATAGAAGCTATGCAATAGCTTAACTAGCTTTTCCGCATTTTGACAACAGTCCAATACCAAATTTCATGAGTGAATCCCGGGAGCAAAAATTGGTGCAAATATTTCCCAGGTAGGTAAGTAACTAAGTACTCCGTACCGACATTATTCGCTCGGATGCATTTGAATCCGGCCGAGTGTGGGACAGGCTCCGACATAAATACCGCGGATATTTGCTCGTGTGATTGCGCAAACATCGGCGGGACGACAAAACGCACAAATGGAGATTGAAGCTCATAGCCGTGTTTTAAAGCCTTCCAATCCGACAAGTTTGCATAAGATCTCGCTTATTAGAGGCTGTCGACGTTTATGCCACGTTTGGGTTTTCATGGAATATTTTAACAGCATAATTATTTATTTGCTATTAACTAGATGATGCCCGCGCCTTCGTTCGCGTGGATTAAGGTTTTTGATCGCGCGGGAACTCTTTAATTACCCGGGATAAAAAGTAGCCTATGTGTTATTCCAGGTTATAATCAGCCAAATCGGTTTAGTCGCGTCGTTGCGGCGTGACTAAGTAACAAACATAAACTTCCGCATTTATAATATTAATAATAGAATTAGTAATCTAAATATATACAAGGAAAAGGTAAGGACTGTACATATACAAAGTTCAGATTTGGAGTATTTATCTACTGGTTTTTCTTCAAAAGGAATAAATTATAAAACCCACAAAAAGTAGAGGTATCTTTTTCACGGCAACATAGCGACAAACAGAATGGTAGCTATGTTTGTTCACAGTACGTTTATTTCTTTTTATTTAAATTTTTGATTGGGGGTCTAGTTTCTCTTTTTTATTTTCAACTAGCTGTTGCCCGCGATTGCGTTCGCGTGGATTTAGTTTTCAAATCCCGCGGGAAATTTTTGATATTCCGGGATAAAAAGTAGCCTATAACACTCTCCAGGTTTGCAATCGCTGAATAGGTAGGTACTCGTATATACCCATGTATAAAATCACATCCATTCATAGCTGCGTGATTGAAGGATAAACCAATAATAACACACATCACACTATAAAGGCTAGAGTTTGTATGGGTGTGTGTGTATGCCTTCATGCCACAATGAATGAACCGATTTGATTTGTATTGATAGATTAGTCAGTCAGACCTTTGACCTTTGACCTGACCTTTTCCTCTTATATATTTAGATAATAAGCTGAAAAAAAAAATACTAACCTACATAATACATACCATTAATATTTATTTTAAAAAAAGCTGGAAATTCTAATTCTTGCATACAATATGTAACCCGACTTGACAGTATCGCGTTTTGAGTCAAATAAAGTTGTAGTATTTTTTACCCCGAACTTAACACTTTTATTTTTTATTTTTTGCACATTGCTCGTTTTTGAACCTATTTCAATATTTGTTTTTAGTCCAAAAAGCACACAGTCCGGTTTTCTACTTTAACTGTTTACGCAGTGCTCGCCTGAAAAAAGCTAAAGCTCTCAGATATAGGGTTGCCAGATTTTTTTTCAGCCTATAAGGGACAAATGGTTAAATGGGCAAAAAATACGGGATTTCAGTTTTTTACCCGGGACAAATAAAAAAACCAAATTAATTAGTGTCATTTTTTTTATATTTTTCCGAGGATCAAGTCAGTTTTAACATTTATTCGTTTTAACATATCTGTAAAAATCAATACAATTATAATCGTAATTAAAAATGGTCATCAAATCAACTCGCTTTTTTAGGAATGTTGCGTGTGTGAATACTTGGATCGATATCATAATGAAAAACGAAGTACGGTTCAAATACGGGACAGAGTGAGTCCCGCCGGGACATTTTAAATTATGTCCAAAATACGGAATGTCCCGGGAAATCCGGGACGTCTGGCAACGCTACTCAGATATCTGGTTTTACGACGATTATTATCTAAGGCTGGGCTGCGCATAAGACTTTTACTTAATTCAAATATGAATTATATTTGTATTGTTTATTGAATTTGTATCCCAATTCGAGTTTCCAATTCATCCATGGTTGATAAAAATACCCTTACTTTTTAAATTTTTTCAAAACAGCATTTTTTGATGATAAAAAACATTCATCGTAAAACGTAAAAATTCTTTTTATAAAACCGACTTCAAACGCCACTACATAGTAAGTACATCAATTGTGCCTAAAAAATTTGAAGAGTTTCGATTTCTCCAGGATCCCATCATCAGATTCTAACCTGATGACAATGGGACCACCTGGAAAGTATACTCATTCAAACAAAAGAAGAATTTTCCAAATCGGTCCAGTCTTCTTCGAGTAGGTAATCGGGAAACATCCATAAAAAAAAGATTCCCACGAATTGATAACCTCCTCCTTTTATTGAATGTCGGTTAAAACTCAAAGCCAGCGAATTACAGAAAATCATTTCCACAAATAACCACGAAGAGTCAATACAATATCATTATGTATTTTAAAAAGGATTTGCGTTCTCCAGGATAGAGCAGTTAGGAAAAAGGTGAAAGCGAGATAGCAATAGCAACGAATATCATTACAAAGCTTCCTTGGACCGACCGACGTAATGACGCGACCACACGCAAATGCCGTCATTTGCCTAACAGATTAGATAGCAGTGGCAAAGTTTGTTTACTTTGTTTTTGGTAAGTAGTTACTTTACATAGTTCGAACTGGGCAAAGACCGATGGTCGTTGGGATCCCAAGATGAACTCGCACTGGAAAACGGAAGGAAAACAGTGTTGGCAGACCCCCACCAGATAGACCAGACGAACTTTGGTTCACTTACTGAAAGCACTAACTTACCATTGAAAAAGTAGGTATCTAATCTGAAAGCTAAATGGCATGTTTCAAAGTAACAAATATAATAAATAAACTTAAAATCGTTTAGATCGTCTACTCATGTATACGTCATTTTCTCGTCAAAATATTTTGGGAGGGGTTCAAGTTTTGGCAAGTCAGCACCCTAAAAATAATGACAGGAGCTGTCAATTCGAAAGCTAGGTATATGGCATGTTTTCGAGGAACGAGCGTTTTTTTCCTACCATAAAGCACAATTATGTAATGGTGGCTTTATTTAATAAAGGAACGAGCGTAACAAGATTTTCCTTTTCTTCTTGGTCGCACCCTTAATTGCTGAAGGTCGTGTCCATATGAAAGTGCCTTCGTAGCGTTGGTAGCTATAGCCTTCTGTCCGGTCCTCAGCTTTTCTAATTGCGGTTGTAAGTGGAAGGCCAGTAAGTGATTCGACCTTGTCTGATCAGCGGCTGGGTGATCGGCCACGTGGTTTTTGCCCCTCCACCTTACCTACAACTATAAATTTTTCCAGGTTACTAGGAAGCTTCGACCATTTAGCCGGGACGTGGCAAGCGCACGCATTCCCCTCTGCCGAAGTACATGTACAAACGTACGGTTCAGCTTGTAAGTGTGACAGCTTTTGAGTTAGTGTGTGTTCATAGAGACATTAAGTATTTACAAGAGTGTGCGGAAGTGAGTAAATGTGTGCTGTGCGTGATTACCCCACCTCACCGCAGAAAGTAGCAGAATATATTCAGTACTAAATCTGCGTAAAAGCGCGTCCCGGCTAAATGGTCGAAGCTAGGAAGGCGTCGGGCAATATGACCAAAAGAGCTAAAAAATTAAAAAACAAACATACTAACAAGCATAATAAACTCAAAATCATATAGCACTCCTCATATTTACGTAATTTTCTCGTCAAAATATTTGGCGAAGAGATTCCAATGTTTGCTCAACAAAAACCTTTTTGCGAGCGATACCTTTGAACGCCCGCAGTTAGTCTGTGGCATAGGGGTCAAAAGAATAATATCGTTAAGCGGAGTGGTTGTTGGACGGGATAGCCCGGCGTGAAACGAGTGCAGATAACTGTAGGATTAGTATAAGATTTAATTCGATTAATCGTATTCGTATTCGATGAAAATAACGTCAAAGTAAAACGAACCTTAACTGTATTTTTATAAAGTCACGAATTCAGTGCCATCGATTTTAATTTGGAGCGTATCCGTATTTATTTTATTTAATTAGGTTTACTTACAAACAGTTACACACTTATACTAGCTAAGTGTAGTGATTCATGGACAAATAACAAAAACATTCACAAAGAAAAAAGAAGAAGAAAAAACAAAACAAGAGTGTTATCTTAGAAAAAAAAACTATATAAAATATAGAGTGACAAGTAGTGACTTAGTATTCGTAAACAAATAAGAATGCGTACACGAAATTGGGCTCTAAGACAATGTTTTTATAGTTCAATTTACTTAGACGTTATTGTCATCGAACAAGAATACGATCAATCGAACTAAATCTTATACTAACCCTACTGGAGATGGGTTTAGCTCGCTTTGCCGTTTGTATCGGAGCTATTTACTCTTGTAGCTTCACAGAAAATGTATTACATCATCAAATGCTTTTTTCTCTTTCTATTACGTAACTCTTATCCTCCGCTCTCTCTAAATTCAGGCTCGCCGAAGAGGTACCTACGCCATGTACTTGTCCTTGACTGATAATGTCATAAGAAGTAGGATTCTAATTAGAGCCAAATTCGTTTTTACGGAACGTAATAGCGAGAATAAAGAACTATCTATCCTTTACCATCAGAATTCCAGAAGAAGTCCAAATATGGTTGAGCGAAGCAATGACTGGATCATGCGTCATGCTCGTGAACGGGTGTCACCAACGGGAATGGGTCTGCTTTGACTGCCCATCTTGACATGCGTTGGATTAGTGTACCTACGTATGCATTTTTGATGCTTTATTGTGGAAGCACTGTATACATAGCATTGCAAAAAAGCTTTGCAAAAAAAAAATTTTTTTGAAAAGAGCAACTTCTGAGTTTCTTGCCGGCTCTTCTCAGCAGAATCTGCATTCCGAACCGGTGGTAGATTTATGACGTGTCATAAGAGCTACAAGTTAGCCTACATGAATAAATAAATTTTGAATTTGAATTTTGAATTTAGGACAAATTCATATACACACACTGAACCGCTTTCAAATTAGTCGAAAGCCTACATTGAAGTTAGTCGCCGTGTAGACAAAACTAACATTTACTTAATATCCGAATGTACCGTAGAGCTGAGCGAAGTAGTGACTCTCTGATATAGATTAGTGCCACCATCTCATCCATTACAGTGGGACTCATTAGGATAACTCCTCAATTGCCCAACGGTGAAAGGTGCTGACTGAAAATTGAAAAGTTGAGGTTCGATCCCTATCTGTTGTACTATTGTTTGAAGCCCATACCATCTGCTTATAATCTTCCGACTGATTGCAGATTTAAGGGATAAAAAACTATTGTTGTACCCACTTCTAACACAAGCCTTCCATTTAGTTGGAGGGAAAAGAGCTAGTTATGTTTATCTGTTGAGCAGGATTAATCTACAATATAAAAATAAGTCGGGTTTTCCTTCCTGACGCTATAACTCCAGAACGCACGAACCGATTTCCACGGTTTTGCATTTGTTGGAAAGGTCTCGGGCTCCGTGAGGTTTATAGCAAAGAAAATTCAGGAAAAATTTCACCAATTTAAGAACGCGGATGAAGTCGCGGGCGTCCGCTAGTATTCGTTTAAAAAAAATCCTTAGCTCATTCCACAATTCGCTCGTCTAATGCACAGTAACGTTCCCTTACTTTTCAATATTAAATTTTTTGAAGACCTTCTGCACCAAGTGGTGAGAGTCTTTCTACAATGGGAGGTCTCGGGTTCGAGACAATTTTCATTTATATTTTGTTAAGCTGTCTCGTCACTTACTATTAAGTAAGAATAAAAAAAATGACAAATTTCAACGAGCAATTCCATAAAAAATAAGGTAGTTTCGCTTTTGCTTCACATGAAATATAATGGACAAGTCATGCAGGATCTTCCACGGTTTTCAGTATCGGTTCCGCGTAGAAATAATGTGCTACGAAGTTGCTACGGCTGAGTACGGGAGGCATAGATTTAAACCGTTTTTCAAAGGATTGTAGTCAAAAGTCCCGGGAGTTCTTATATTAATGGTGACCCTCGCACCAGCGAACTGCAGAAATTGAAGTTTTAACAAGGCTTGAAGATCGTAGCTTTGAAGTACACCGCTGCATAATATTTATGCTGAATACGTGTTTAGAATATTTTCAAAGCCTCAGAAATAAGGGTGGAAATCAAAATAAAATGGTGGAATAAAACTTTTGATTAACCTGTGGTGAATGTCCATCCATCCGTATTAATAGGTTGATCTTCCTCCAGATTGGTGTTATTAAATTCATGCCCGTTTTCAACAACCATACCTTTATTTTTAACTTTGGGAAATGCCTTTACGCATCCCGCCCATTTGTGAAAACGAGCGGGTATGTGGGACTTATTAGTACTGCCGAAATACCTACTAAAATCCCTGCTTATAAATCATCCCCTTAGTAGAAGTCTCTTCACGTACGTCGCCTTTTTAAATACAATCAAAACACTTTTAGATGTTTCATATAGGTTCGTGAAACCGGCATTGACATAAAGCTTCACTTAACATAGCTTAGACAGCCCGTAAAAATTAGGGAACTTTGGTGAAAACTGGCGTAAATCTTCAGTCTATGCATAAATAAAAAGGTTTTTTTGTCTGACTGATTTAATAACGCACAGCCTGAATCACTGGAGTTAGAAGTTTGGTCAGTAGGTTTATTTTATGAATAACATAATAGTAATATTACTAATGGCAATTAATATTAAAAAATCGCATCAAAATCGGTCCATTTGTTAAGGAGCTACGAGAGAACAGACAGATACTCACAGATACACACGTTAAACTTATAAGTTATAACAATCTTATTTTTCCGTCCGAGGGTTAAAAATGAATGTCTACTAATAATTGAGCTTGAGCAATAAAGCCTTAATGGCCATTTAAGTTTATATAATTATAATTAGCACATCTTCCAACTTAAGTGACTAGTACAGAACTCTCTACTCTCAGTAGGGTGGTAAGTTAATTAATTTTACTTACCACCCTACTTACTGGCAGAGCAGACTTCAGCGAATTGAGAAATTAATAAAAACCGTCTATTAATCAAGGAGCACTTATAGCCTAGTGGATTAGACTAGTCTCCTTTAAAAAAAATTGAATTTGACTATAATTCTCCTCTCCCCTCTAAAGCCTCAGTAGCCCAACGGCTAAAGGTGCGGACTGAAAACCGAAAGATCGCAGGTTCGAGCCCCACCCGTTGCACCATTGTCGTACCCACTCCTAGCGCAAGCTCATTAGGAGGGGAGAGGAGAATATAATATCGCTCATTTGCGACAAGAGTGACATAATTCAAAATTCACCAACTTTAGTGTCGAAAATTTATACTTTTTGCTATAAAACCAACATTACGCTAAGCACAAAAAAATAAGAGCGAGATAGATTGTAACTTAATGCTCTGTCGCTTTGTTGGCCGCTGTGTTGTTTCGAGACCGCAGCATCCACAAAACATTACTTTCTAACGAGAGAATTCTCTCATCGTCGATTTTGAATTATGTCACCCTTGTCGCAAATGAACGATATGTCAAGTTCAGCTTGACTAATATTCTTTAAAAAAAAAAGAGCGGAAAGCTTGTAATGGATAGAAGCAGGTGTTACTTTACGGAATTCCGTGATGATACTAAAAGAAAAAGTCATATTTTGCTGTAATCCGCCGTTTCTCCAGACTAGAAGAAACACAGGAACAACTAACACCAACACGTAGCGAGTTACATAGTCTATCTACATGGTATCTACGAAGACCTTCGTATAACTCCCGAGGCTAGATTAAACAGATATGACGATATCTGAACGTGAAGACATTGATGTACGTGAACAAGTCGATAACTAGTTAGTAAGAATAGTTATTAGAAATAGAATATATGTATAAGCTAGGGTTTAAGTATCAGATTCAACCATTAGATCTGTGCTCTAACATTGACACAGTAGTTAGTAAGGCTTAAGTACTTTTCATTAAATTAGTCGTAGTCAAAATCTTCGTTTCCTTTCGTCGAAAACCTTCGTCGCTGTCGCTAACTTAAGTAGCTCCACACAAACTCCTTCAAACCACACTCGACGTACGGTGCACTCCGATATCATCGTTCGAACAGTGCGTGTTGCCAGTGATGACTTATGGATCCGAAACATGGTCGCTAACTATAGGCCTCATAAGAGGCTCAGGAGTCAGGATCTCTCTACAGGCGATGGAGAGAGCTATGCTTGGAGTATCCCCGCGAGATCAAATCAGAAATGAGGAGATCCGTAGAACTAAAGGCATCCGACAATGCTCAGTGAGTCGCCAAACTGAAGTGGAAATGGGTTGATCCGATTCTCCAGCTGCTGTGTGATTGAATAAACCAACAAACCAAGAAACAAACACTTTCGCATTTATAATATTAAAAAGTAACGAGTAAAATTTGAAGTGCTGATGACGAGTTGAGATGAATGAAATGAACGAAATCGCTCTTAATCAAAACCCTGTTCTTGTGAATGACTGATTTGTAAATGTTTCGGGAGTTTCCGTACGATCGCCCTCCATCCCGGCTCATTTGAGATTCGGGACGATTTGCCGGATCGTTAAAGTGATTAGTGCTGAGTTCGGGAACAGACAAAGTGCGAAGGAATTACGGGCGCTCCCGGCATGTGACCTGGATAGCTGTGACGTCAGAGATCAGTGATAGTCTAGTAATTTTTGACGCCTTCCTGGCGCAGTGGTCTTATAACTGGAAGGTCTCGGGTTCGATTCCCGGCGGAGACAATTTGGGAATTTATAATTTCTGAATTGTCTCTGGTCTGGTCTGGCTTTGGCCGTGGCTAGTTACCACTCTACAGTCAAGTCAAGAGATATCCCTTCTACCCCTGTATTAAAATTTAAATTGGTCAAGCCGTTTTTGAGTTTATGACTGTTAATTTTTGTTAATTGTTAGTTAAGTTTAGCTTATTTTTTTACACTTTTTTTCCGTTTTTCTTGTTCTTTTTCTAAAATTATAATTAGGTGGTAATTAGGTATTAATTTTGTATATAAGAGCGCCAATCTGACTGTTTGTCGAGATATTAATTTGTGCACCTAAATGTAATAATAAATTAAAAAAAAGACGTGTGGCACTCGGGGACTGCCGCGGTAAAGCTATTGCATATCATTTTTTATCAACGCCATCTAGCGGTGAGAGGACTCCCGTGTCAGGTTATTTTCGTTACGGAATTTCTGGATTCGGTCTCCACGGTCAAGGCCCGCGATAGAAGCTATGCAATAGCTTAAAAAAAGTTTTAATCAGACTAACGAACAGCAATTGATTTGATTTTTACACATAGATTCATTTTGTGAAGATTAAGTATAGTTTCTGAACGTGTCATAGGTTCCAGTAACTTGAAAGGTACACGACCTATAAACGCTTCATTAAATATGATCATTATTCAACGGCCTTTGAAATGAACATCCATTACCGCTATCGTCAACATTGGGTCCATAAAGGTATGTGTGTAAGATATGATGATTATCCCTTAATGGCCATCACGTTAATGTATTTAGCTATCACGTGTTATATCAATAGGGCTGTGTTTATCTAAATTCAAGGATGATAATTTATTATCCTACTAGCTGATACCCGCGATTTCGTCCGCGTTGATTTAAGTTTTAAAATCCCGCGGGAGTACTTTGGTTTTCCGGGATAAAAAGTAGCCTATGCCACTCTCCAGGTCCTCAACTATACCCATGCAAAAAATCATGTCGATCCGTAGCTCTGTTGCAGCGTTATTGAAGGACAAACCAGCAAACCAAACAAACATACTTTCGCATTTATAGTAAGAATAATATAGTGTACATTTTAATTCCCACGGGAATTAAAATCCACACGAAAAAAGTTGCGGACAGCAACTAGTAATATTATAAACAAGCGAAGTGAGTTTGTTTGTTGGTTTGTCCTTTATTAACGCAGCAACGGATCGACGTTTTTTTGCATGAGTATTTATAAAAACTAAATTCACACAGATGAAGTCGTAGGCATCAGCTAGTTGTGATACATTATCCAGAGCCAGAAGATCAGTGGGAGGAGAGGGAGGGAAGGAGTTGGGATTCACACGGCGCAAGACCGAGACATGTGGAGTCCCTACACTTATGCATAGCATGGACGTCTATCGAACGACGAGGATGAAAATCGAGGACGAAAAACTAAACTTAAATATAGAAAGGACGTGTACAACGTCCTTTCTATATTTAAGTTTAGTTTTTAAGTTTATTTTGTACACAAAAAGAAGAATAAAAATTAGATTAGACACAAATAATGTAAGAACCAATTATGCTGCTAAACAGTATACAAAACAATCAGCTTACATATTTTACAAAAAGGTTAACAGTTCGTTACAAATATATTCATTGAATACCCACAAACTTAAAAAGTCTCTAATTGAGTGGCTCACTAAATTAAATTATGAAGAGATTGAGGCTTTACTTGTAATCAACTGAAAAATTTAGTCCTACTTTGCACTCAAACACACGCTCACACACACACACTAACATGCACACAACACACAACACATGTATTTGTAACTTTTTATTAATAAATCACTTTTTCATTTTTCATTTTCATTTTACAGAATAAATAAATAAATAAAATAAACTAACAATTTTTACAGCCCGTTTGTGAACTAATTTAAAGTAGTCCTCAGGGACTCAAGTGACTTGAAGGTTGTCAAAAGATTCCCCTCACGACGCAAGACGTAAGTCCGCCAAAAAACGTCGCTATTACGACAAGTGTGATATGTCATTAAAAGGAGACTCACTTGAGTCCCCATCAAGCTCGAAAGCACTCAAGCTTTGAGCTCGAGCTTTTTTAAACTCGACACAACTCGCATAGAGTAAAGGACATTGCATTTGAATTTTACGAGTGTTTAGGTAGGAATAATAATGCCCCTGAAAATAGACAAGAGACATTATTCTGCACAAGTGTGGAAACATGGGTAAAGACTCGGTTCCCTCACTTTCATAGTCCAACATCGACGGCCTCTACGTAAATCATGGAAACTGAAAAACATCGATTTTTTTTCATCCGCTTAATTGGCTTCTATTATGCTATATTTTACGTCCCGCTAATGATATATACTGAAATCTTATTTAAGGGAGCCTTAAAATAAGATTGGATTATTTAATTTTTGTTTATTAATTACTAGCTGATTCCCGCGACTTCACCCGCGTGGAAAAAGTTTAGAGTGACTTGCTACTATCTGCGAGAAATTATGTCCTCTATCTCCGATAATATTTAGTGGATCTTCACCAAAATTGTTACCGTGATACGGAACCCCTTTTGTGCGAGTCCGACTCACACTTGGCCGGTTTTATTTAACACAAAAAAATGTGAGTAACATCACAGTGTGAGGGCTGTAAAAATAAAATTTATTCTTTTAGGTATTCCTTACATTCGTGTGTAACATTTCAGCTCTTCCCCAAGTATTTTAACGTGCACTAAAAATAAGTAATATGAAATAGCTAGCGCGCCTCGCTAATGAATTTGGGTAACAACGTGCTACGTTCGTTACTGGAATAAAAGGCTCTTAGGACTTTTTTATACGACTGTCTGAAAAAAGAAGTAAATTGTTTTCAGGGCTCGTATGTATATATATGTATGTGAGTTTGTAAAAAAACAGGCAAAAATAACGTCATATTTCCAAGGAATGATACTAAGAGTAGACACATAAAATATAACCGTTTTCTACCCCGAAGGGAGGAAAACGAGTATTTCAGGTCTTGCCTAGGCTTGACCTTCCGGAGATAACACTACTATCACTTTTCATGCGCATGTCTACTTCTACTGTTAGTGAGAGCGAGATAGCCTATACAGGGCCTAGTCGCGGGGCGGCTCCCCTGCCGCCCGCGTGTGCCGGCTAGGCGCGACGAGTGGCGCGAGCGCGTCTCCTCAGTACCACTCCGGAGCTGAGTAAAGTTTCTTGGTGGCGGCAAGGGACTTGCTCCAGGTCAAGCCTAGGCAAGACCTGAAATACTCGTTTTTCCTCCCTTCGGGGTAGAAAACGGTTATATTTCAGTTCTGTGCCGTCGGCTTGACCTTCCGGAGACTTGTTTTGGTATCTGCCGGCACTAGTATAGCGTACTGTCACTATAGAAGAAATTAAAATACTCCAACCCAGAAAGAAAAAGGCAATTTTCACAGACGAATAAATTGTAGCATCCTGGTACTATCAATTAATGCCATTTAGCAATTATTATAAATCAGTAAATCTTAAAAATAATCAATAAATAAAAAACATAAATTTTCTCACTAATAATCCCAAGAATTAAACAGTTACAACCAGATTATTCTTTCAATTATTATATTATCATTCCAACTTAAAAGATACTTTTAAATTAGATTGGTACAAAGGAATTTAATAAAGTATTATTGAAATGTAAAGAGGCGCGGACACTAATATTTGAAAAAAATTTTAGCGCCTCGTCAATAACCTCTTATTAATAAATCATCTAGAATAAAATTATTTTCAATGTTATAGGATGCCACCGCTGACCTGATTGGTCTTGAAGCAACCTCTAAACACAAACTTAAAAATACCGGTCTTAGCCACCCAACAATCACCATTCTGGAGGTAGGCTTTACCTTTCCCCTAGTCGTAACAAATAAGTTCACTAACTCAGGAGATGCTTTCCTCCTTTCCGAAGACACGAGCAGTAACTGCCGTATCCATTTTACAATGTCAAACTCTGAATCTTGAGACTTATTTATTAACCACCCCGATCGTCTTTCCTTGGCCCGAACCATTTTAGAACCAAACGCTGGCCAAAACGTTATTGTCTCATTTTGTATAGCAATGCCCGTCGTCTACCCGTAACAATGTCAAGCCGTGTATTCTCCTTCCCGAAGCCAACAGCAATACAGGGCACAATATCTAGAAATCTGGTAAATACTCGATTCGTCTGGGGGATTATCCTTTAACCACGTGATCAAATCTTGAATATTTCACACACGAGGGTGCAATGAACATTTTTCAGACGACTTCAAGCTGATTGCTCTCGTGCATACGTTACGTTCAGCTTCCGGATTTGCAAGTGTGGCAATTACAGAGTTTTTAACCAAGATTGAAACAACGCCTTCAGTTCTAAACCACTTTGCCCAATCTTTCCACGCAGAACAATATGTCCTCCAAGTGGACGACCTCCAAGCCGATTTGAGCAATCCCATATCTTCACAAGGTAAGTGGCTAGATCCATCAATTGAAGAGATAGGTTCAATACACTATAGGTGCAGCAGTACCTTGGGTTTGAGAGCTGTTCGCCGAAAAGCTCGCGTCCATCTGGGAATCCCCACCAGGATAACTTTGAAGTGCTGGATAACTTTGGGAATCAATGGCGATGGTGGAATACCCAGGCTAGATCGTACTTCCACTTTCTGCTGAATGCATTGACGAAGCATAAGCATGAAAGCCACATCCTTCGCATCTATCGATACGTACTGGCGAACTACTTTGGACCAGGATGTCACAAACAGTTCCACTTGTGGAGTTCCCCAATGGCTGAAAACCTTCTGTGTGTGAGACTCTTGCTCAATTGCCAATCGATTGATGTTGCCTCTCTCGACGATCAGTCTGCTATCGTGACGTATGTTCCGGGTACATAATAAGGGATTAGAATGGTGTTGATCTGATCGATCTTTCTCGCCAAAAGTCTGTGATCTTGTGCCTCCCTGGTTGCGTAAGTATACAATTGCTGTACGACCGACTGCCTGAATCATTACAACTTTGTTCACAATTAGGACTGAACTTCTTGAGGGCTATATAAAATTACATGCAGTTCCTTCCAAACTACGTGCCACTTGGTCTGAACGGAAGAATGAAGATCACTTGCCGGAACAGAGGAACTGTTCGAACTGTAGCCCTGAACCTGAAGCGTCGGTTGTCAAAAATATTCCTCTTGATTCCTCTAGATGTTCCAGCCACCAGACACATTCATTTATCGCCGGTTGAGGTAAAAGATAGAATTTCTTTGGTCTGTCTCCTCTAGAATTCGACCTGGTTTTTGAAGTTGCCTGCAGAAAAGGCGACCAAAGGGAGCTACTTCTTTTGCGAATTGTTGTTTCTTTATCAAGGACGTTTCTTCAATCTAGTTCCCTCAGCCAACAGTTAAAATCTTTTTGAAAAATGCTCGCAGTTCAGCAACTTCGTCCTTGGTAAGGGTTTTCAGATTCATTTGAGTATTGAAGAAAATCCCTAGGAATTGGAATTTTCTTTGTTGGACTGCTGATAGACTTGTCTCGATTTATTTTCCATCCCAGAGGAAATAACAGGTCTACTGCTGTCTCAACCTATCTCTGACAAACTGACTTGTCTTGGTGGGCGAAAAGAAAATCGTCTAAGTAAACCAGAACTCTCATTCCTTCTGCCCGAAATAAATTTGCTATCCAATTTGTGATTCCTGAGAAGGCTAATGGGACGTTGGCTAGACCCATTCGGTAGGCAAGTCAATCGGTATAAAACACCGTTGTAACTGAGAGTCATGAACCTGTGATGGTTTGTTTTTATTATATATGTAGATAGCTTGAGACAGATCTACTTGCACCTATAATCATCCTGCTGCAAGAACTTCGCTACCTTTGACTGTTTTATCAAGCGGAACTCCTTTGGTTTGAGGTAAAGACTTAATCGACTAAGGTTGACAATCTGGCGCATTTTCCCATTTGCTTTTTAGATTAAGAACAGTTTTGACAAACATCCCGTTTCCTGTGCTGTCTTCTTTCTAATATCTTCTTTTAACATGCTCTCTATTTCCTGGTCATTTCTTTCGAAATTGGATTTGTAAATCTCTTTAAATTCTGCTCTATTATTCGAGTAAGAGGAAGTATCTTGACAAAGGCTATTCTGTAACCGATTATCTTTTTGGGAATTGGCTCTGGTACGCCGAGTCTTTTCCAACAGGACACCAACATAGCAAGTTGACCGCCCTTCAATTGATTGTCAATATGAAGACAAGCGCTCCTTCCTAGAAGGTCGACGCTTCCTAGGGCCTTATGGCTTGTCTTTATAATATCTGCCTTGTGCCACTGGCGTAGAGGTAGATGTTTGTGGTTTCTTCCAAGTTAATTGATTTGCTTTCTGTTTCTGATCCGGCTTTGATTTCCAGAGCCTATTTTGGTTGTAAACAGAACAGGAACTTGTTTGCAAGGGTCTTTTTGCGGAACGAAAGACTCGAAAGAAACCTGTTGTTTACTAATCAAGGCATCAAGGTGTTTTTCATCAAACAGGTGTGGTTTTGATGGCAGAATCTGAGATATATATAGATTTGAGACAGATTTTGCTGCTAAAAAATCATTACCTGGCTTAAATGATCTCTTAGGTCAATGATTTCAGCCCTGCGAGCACAGGTGTAATGAAGAAGATCGTCTGATTCCTTCTTAAAAGCGGACGAGTCACTCGACAGTAACTCATTGACGTCATTGCTCGTTCTGCCCCAAAGCTGCTTCCATAGACCATAACAAATACTGTCATATCCGCATTAGTTATAAACTTATATCAGTGTGGCAATTGTGTTAAACTGCCTAGCTGGTCATTGACTTTGAGGGTGGCAAACACCGTAATTTCTTCTGATCCTCTTAATAACGGATCCTACTGCCAGACGTTGATCCTAATTCTGACCGGCCATGCCTTGGCTGTTTAAAGTTTTTAAATAAAAAGATCATCGTCTTTCACATTTGGGGCAAAACTTATTTCACTTGAAATATTTGGTATGGGTTCATCATTCCAGTTAAAAGCTGGACCTTGAAAGGCGCTTGATACCTCAATATCTGAAGCACCCCCCAAAATCATCTAACGGATCCTCGTTTTCTATATCTGATTCCGATTCATAGTCATCATGTGTCGAAAACATGTGTTCGCAGAAGAACTAGCCTCTGGTTGGTCTATTACTGTTTTGATTTTCAGCGACTCTATTTTCTGACACAGTTTTCCAAATCTACTTTTTCTTCTAACTTATCCAGTCTTCTCTTCTTAGCAGCTCTCTCTTCCACTTGTAGCTCTTCTGCCTCTTCATCTTCGGGCGGCTGATATAATTGACGGCAAAGTTCCGATCTCGTCAGAATTAGACGGCGCATCGGCTACAAGGCCGATAATAAAAAAAAATTTTTGCTTAGGCTACCGATCCTTAAATTCTATTTACGATAGATGGAGAGCTTATTATTAACGCTCTACATAAAGTCCACTCTAGTATAGCGACTTTCTTATAGGGTTTCTCCGGCACATATTCTGTGCCAGGCAGAAAAATGCGGCATTCGAAAAGTGGCAGGTATCGATTGGATGCGAAAGGCCGAGCATAGGCAACGTTGGCGCTACTTAAAAGAGGCCTGTGTCCAACAGTGGATGCATGTGGACTGATGATGATGATGAATGCGAATCGAATCTTGTTTCATATTTGAGGATCTGTATTTTCGCCAAAAAGTTCTTCCTTTGTTGAACTTAGAGTTTTCCAATTCGTCCATCTCTCTGGTAAAAATTTGCGTAATAACTCTATTATTTTTTCGAACCAGAGCCCATCTTCCTCTGTCTCTCCTGACTCCTCCAGTAATTCTCCCATGGTAAGGAAAGTGGTCGGCTCCACCATTTGCACCAACAAAATCCTTTATTATTATTAACATTTAAACAGCTGCCGATGGCGAGCCTTAGGGGGCTGCAGTAAGCGAGCATTAAGAGGATTGCAGCAAACCTTAGGCGGCTGCGATTGGCGAGCTTTAGACGGCTGAGATTGACGAGCCTAAGACGGCTGCTTTTGGCAAGCCTTAGATGGCTAAGATTGACGAGCCTTAGATGGCTGCGATTGACAAGCCTTAGACGGCTGCGATTGGCGAGCCTTAGACGGCTGCGCTTAGCGAGCCTTAAGACGGCTGCGGCTGGCGAGCCTTAGAAGGCTGCGGCTGACGAGCCTTAGACGGCCGCGGCTAGCGAGCCTTAGACGGCTGCGGCTAGCGAGCCTTAGACGGCTGCGGCTGGCGAGCCTTAGAAGGCCGCGGCTGGCGAGCCTTAGACGGCCACGGCTGGTGAGCCTTAGACGGCCACGGCTGGCGAGCCTTAGAAGGCCGCGGCTGGCGAGCCTTAGACGGCCACGGCTGGTGAGCCTTAGACGGCCACGGCTGGCGAGCCTTAGAAGGCCGCGGCTGGCGAGCCTTAGACGGCTGCGGCTAGCGAGCCTCAGACGGCCGCGACTGACGAGCTTTAGATGGCTGCGTTGAGCGAGCCACTAAGCCTGACGGTCAGTCTGTGCAATATATGCCCACAGTTACGGTTGAAAAGCCGGCAACTGTACTATGTGCCGCTAGCGACCCATAGAGGTTGTGCAAACAACCCATAAAGTAAAGCTGTAATAAACTTTCTGTACATTAGGTTATTTACCTACATATACATTATCTAATTAAATAAATATCTATATTACAATAAAAGGCAATTATTTAACTTACAATTTACAGTACCACAAAGTTTAAAATATGAACCGTTTTATATTTTCTATACGATCCAACGATAACATCGTTTACAGGACCTTACTAATAAACAAATCGGTTCTAAACACGAATATTCTCACTCTCACCAACAATCTGTATAATAAATATAAAAACTCACTGTATCGACGTAACTCCGTGCGACACAATCCAGTGAACGTGACACATGCACACTAATCGGTAAATAATAGCGTACTGAGGAGACGCGCTCGCGCCACTCGTCGCGCCTAGCCGGCACACGCGGGCGGCAGGGGAGCCGCCCCGCGACTAGGCCCTGTATAGGCTATCTCGCTCTCACTAACAGTAGAAGTAGACATGCGCATGAAAAGTGATAGTAGTGTTATCTCCGGAAGGTCAAGCCGACGGCACAGAACTGAAATAATGAAATTTTTTCGACAAAAAAAAAACCGCGAAGGTAGGTCTTATTTTTAACCAATTTGCATTTATTTTCAATATTTGCATATTGCAGAGCCAAAATTTTTATATAAAATTCCTTTACATATTACCAAGAGACGGACGAAAAAATGAATATCCATTTAATGTATTTGGTGCTTACTACACTCCTACACGCTAGCATGTCATAGAGGTTTCAGGTATGTTTTATTTCATCTATCACTTACCATCAGGTGAGATCGTAGTCATGGTCTATCTTGTCATCCATTAAAAAAAACAAATGATAAAAATTAATTTCATACATACGAGTACAAAGTCACGAATGAAACCACTTTGTGAAAATTAAAATTATAAACAGCCATAATATTATTTCAGGTGATTTAAGCCTTTTGTTTCGATTTAACGATTCGAAACGTGGTTGTTAAAACAAAATCAAATGAGACGGAACAAAACGAGCTCTCGTTTATGGTTTTCGATTAAATTAACGATAACATTACCGCCTTCCTTTCAACGTCCTCCCAACGGTTACAAATAACTGTATTACTTAGCCGATTAAAGTAGGTAGGTACCGGTATGTCCAAGCTAGCCGATTCTGTAAAAGCAATACCCGGGATAGAAAGGTTAATAAGGTTTATCCGGGATTCTTCTTTTTTTTTATATGAATAGCGGGCAAACGAGCTGGCGGGTCACCTGATGTAAAGTGATTACCGCCGCCCATAAACACTTGTAGTACCAGAGGCACCACCGATGCGTTGCAGGCATTTCAGGAACTTATTGGTTCGCCCCTTGAATAACCCCATATTGTAATTTAGTGGGAACACTGTCGAAGGGAGAAGATTCCTCAATTTGGTAGTACGTTCTTGCTGGGCTGGTTTCCACACATAAACCAGACATGGTATGTAGGGAATGCAAATCTCGCGAGATTGGGGTTCAAGCGAGATCTCGCGAGATTGTAAATAACAATACTGCGAGATCTCGCCAATTTCGAGATCTCGCGAGATTGGCAGTTTTGTGTGTTTTTTTTGCAAATCATCTCAATATTTGAATAAATTAGGATAAAAATTATAAGTATTATAAGATAACATTTATTTTCACGAATTTTTTCAATAGAAAAATTATGCATCAAATTGTCTATAATTTTTTAATAAACTTCTAAAACTTTGACGTACGTATCTATCAAATCACTGTGGAAGCACTGTATACCTACATAGCATAGTTTGGTTACCTATTGTAAAAATTTTTATTTTTTATTTTTTGAAAAGCAACTGCTGAGTTTCTTACCAGTTCTTCTCAGCAGAATCTGCATTCCGAACCGGTGGTAGATTTATGACGAGTCGAGACGAGTAGGGAGATTGCATTCCCTAATGGTATGTTGTGTGTGAATTGTGATACACCAATCCAATGTTCTTCACTCCAACCATCCCAGCTGCACACATGCCGCACCATGCATCTGTACGATTACAGAGTGTAAGGGGATCGCCTCAACGAATTAAAACCCTACTAAGTACAAAAAAAAGATAATTAAACCGCTCTCTAGTGAGTACGATTGGTACAGATTGTAAAATTCCAAACTTTCCCAATTAGACTCATTCCCGCGGTCGTCGAGAAATATACTGAAAAATATTCTAAAAAAAGTTGTTCCCGAGAACCAAATTGTTCAGCGTCGGCTGCCCTCAATTAGTTTAGCTTTGTTTCTCTTCGTAAGCCTGCAGGGCAGAAATAAAAGGCCTTGTGTACTGCGCTCCTTAGAAACAAAGATACTTCTCTCGTATAATATTACTTGTATCCGAACCGCGGTCGTGGTCAAAATTATATTAAAATCTGTACCTACATATGATGACTCCATCACACCAAGAAACCGGGCATGCATGTGTGTGTGTGTGTGTGTGTGTGTGTGTGTTTGTGTGTATGTGTGGCATTGTAGCATCCGAACGGATGAACCGATTTTATTTTTGTTTTTTCTTTTTGTTTGAAAGGTGAATTATTCGGGAGCTATGTTCGATGAAAATCGATCAAAGATGGCCGCCGCCACAAAATGGCGGATTACATATTCTTATTTTAACGATTACTGACTAGCGCTACCATCTTAGACTGCATCGTCACTTACCATCAGGTGAAATCGCAGTCAAGGTCATCCAATAAAAAAAAAACTATACCTTTAGTAGCTAGTAGCTACTATTAGGTATTCTGTGCCTATTACTTATGACACGGAAAGTTGTTGAACAATTAATTGTTCAGGTGCAAACTTCCAACTAGTTGGGTTTGTTTGCGACCTTTTTCCCACCAACATAAAAGAAGTTCTTAGAACTTCTTACCAAGGGATCAACTAAGAAGTTTTGAAGCAGTGTTTTTTATATAAATACTAGCTGCCGCCGGCGACTTCGTCCACGTAGAATTTCTGATTTCCTGCATTACATCCGTGCGAAAGCTACTAGCAAACTCTGAATCTATTCGAAACTAAGTAGTATAGTGTAATATTATGCTAGTACTAAAAAAAAGTTATACTTATGTACTAAGTAGGTACTATTAGGAATAAAATGGAAACAAGGAATGAAACAATTATAGTACACTAGCGGACCCGACAGACGTTGTCCTGTCTTAACTATGAATATTGAAACTCCCCTTTTTACCCCCTTGGGGGGAGAATTTAAAAAAAATGTAAAATACGTAATTCTTTATTTTTAATCAAGAGCCAAATTATCAAGTTTCATAAACGTAACTTGAAAAATAACTTGAAGAACGAAGGACTATTATACAAACATTCAACCCCTATTTAACCCCTTAGGGGGTAGAATTTTTAAAAACTGTGAAACACGTACTTTTTTGTTTTCAATTTAAAGCCTAAATACCGAATTTCATGAGTATAACTCGAAAAATGACGGAGTTTCATACAAACTTTAACCCCCCTTTTTACCCCCTTGGGGGGCGAATTTCGAAAAATCCTTTCTTAGTGCTCGCCTACGTCATAAAAGGAACCTACTGTCAAAATTTCAAGTTTCTAACTTCAGTGGTTTAGGCTGTGCGTTGATCGTCAGTCAGTCAGTCAGTCAGTCAGTCAGTCAGGACAAGCCTTTTTATATAATTATAGATTATTCATGTTCGTTCCTTGAGAACCAATTCAGTATGTGGTTCTGTCGCTTGGCTCAGAACTATTGTACTAATAGTCTAGAAGCCCGAACTAGCACAGTCTTTTAAATGTACTAGTACGGAGCGCTCATTTTAGTGACCGAGCAAGAACAAGCCAGCTCAGATATGTTAATACCTGAGCATTGTCAGAGAATAGTTAAAGAAGTATAGATTGCTAACGTCATATTTTAAAACAAAGCTCACGTTAGCCTTAGTCATAGTAATTTATTAGTTGATGCCCGCGACTTTGTTTACGTGGATTAAAGTTTTTAATTCCCGCGGGAACACTCTTATTTTCCGGGATATAAAGTAGCCTATGAGTTATTCCAGATATGTAATTATATCTGTGCTAAATTTCAGTCAAATCGGTTCAGTCGTTGGGGCGGAACTGAGTAACAAACATCCGTCCATCCGTACATCCATATATACAAACTTTCGTATTTATAATATTAATAACAGGATTTTTGTCTCTCAGATAATACGCCATCTACCAGCGTTCAGTACAACTACGGGAATAACACTTAAAACACTAACAATGTGATATTTTTTATTGAACTTAAGAAAATTTTTTATTTTGATCGCAGAAATAAACAAATATAACGAACCAGAAAAATATAATAATATATTTTGTCAATTCCACCTATAAAATATAATTTGCAATCCTAGTAACGCCATCTGGTATCATTTTTAGCGTAATAATTTGATGTATAAAAAGAATTAGCAATCCATTCCTTCTCAATAATCTCTGGCTATGTACATACAAAATGATTAATGAAATGGGTTAGAAACACCAAGTCATTCTGACTCTTCCTAATTTAGACTTAGCTTACCCGCTTCCTTTCGCTATACCAATCTATACGTCTGTAAAGTCTATAATATATTAAACGTCGTATATGTCTAGCCAGAGAGATATCGTATGAATTACTAGAGAAGGGAAGATTTAATTGCCATCTACTAATAGGTGTAATTTTCTAACTACACCGAAATGCACAAACACCCAAATGCTTTTTTTTATTGGATGATAAGATAGTCCTTGACTGCGATCTCACCTGATGGTAAATGACGATGCAGTCAAGATGGTAGCGGGCTAACTTGGAAGGGGTATGGCAGTGTACATTCAACCCATACACCCCTAATCAGTTTCTACGCGCCATCGTGCCGGAACGCTAAATCGCTTGGCGGCAATGGCCCCTGATTGGCTAAATTTATGGCGTGCTTACTACATCAATGCATTTTAACCAATAGTGGGGGGGTGCCAGCTAATCGGAGGTCATTGCAATCGTTACACTGATGCAATCATTTTTAGAGAATCGACAAAAGACACAATGGCGCTACCAAATTACTCTGCGGGAGCGGGATTGTCTTGCTGAAAATGATTGCAAAGCACACTGTGACCATCGCGATCACTTCTGATTGGCTAGGTATTCTTGGTAATGCAGCAAGAACGCATATTGTTTTTGTTCAATTTTTAAGTTATATTATGTTGTTTTCTTATTTGGTGTATTTCATTCATCCATCCATTCATTCATCCATTCATCCATTCATTCATCCATTCATTCACTCATTCATCCATTCATCCATCCATTCATTCAAAAACGCCATAAGTTCAGCCAATCATAGGTGATTGTGACGCACCTCACTCACACTGTAGCAATCATTTTTAACCAATCCCACAGCATGTACGAGGTCTGTCGCTCCATGGGTATTCATCTCGACACTCAATGCTCTGAACATAATGTTCCGTGAAGTTAATACGGAGCTTAGAGCGCTAGAGTAGTTCCAACTTTGTTAATATTTGATGTTTAAAATAACAACTCCCGTGTGCAGAGACTGAAGTGAGAAGTTAGCTCGTTTTCTAATGAGATCGCAGCAGAACAACAACAGTGATGTATGGTCGCGGACAGAAAATGTTTATCATTCAAAGTAGATTCTATGTCACATTGCGTGCAGTAAGGTCTATAACGCCATAGAATATCGAAAGCATATCGACTGTCAGGCATAGACGTGTGCATGTAATCATGAATCTTAAGGTGGTAAACATTTTCTGTCCGCTACCGTACCTATAGATACAGTTTGTAAGGTACCCAGCCTAACGAGAACTTTGTGAATAGGTTACACTTAATGAATCTCGGAAATGATGGGTTACATATCGCTCATTTGCGACAAGGGAGACATAATTCAAAATCGACGATGAGAGAATTCTCTCTTTAGATGTTTTGTGGATGCTACGGTTTCGAAACAACACAGCGGCCAACAAAGCGATAGAGCATTAAGTCACAATCTCTCTCGCTCTTATTTTTTTGTGCTTAGCGTAATGTTGTTTTCATAGCAAAAAGTATAAATTATTGACACTAAAATTGGTGAATTTTGAATTATGTCACCCTTGTCGCAAATGAGCGATATATCTACTTATAGACTACTGGCCCGGTCCAAAAATGGATGGGTCATATGAACCACCAGGTGACCTATATAGGACGATATAAGAGCATAAAATAATACGATTCAGCACTATGCCGTCACTTGTAAGCTGTCCAACTGAGTGCTGGTGAGAATTGAAAAGTGCAGGTAGAGGGAGTACATTTTGGTCATATATTTTTGTACGGCATTTTTACCATCGATAGATCCATGAAAAATAATAAGAAAGCGCGCAATGCCGTACAAAAATGTGGATCCACAAAGTCGGTAAACTTTTTTGATTTTCTGAAAATTTCCAGGGTAAATTTGGTCATTTGATTCTGTACGGCATCGGCTTCATACTGTTTCAATACAGCTTCTAATCCATTATTCCGCAACGCCGTACAAAAATCATGCGACAAGGGAAAAAAATCGAGGGCTGCAACCCCCTCTCTTTCCGTGGTCCAGGGGGTGATTTGATACAACATAAAATTAATTTATTTTGAAAGTATTTTATGCATAGATAATATTTTTTTACATGCCGTACATTTTCGTCGGTCCAAAGTTTTGTAGGGGTTGAGGTCCTCGAGTTTTTTTTCCCTACAAAACTTTGGACCGATGAAAATGTACGGCATGTAAAAAAATATTATCTATGCATAAAATACTTTCAAAATAAATTAATTTTATGTTGTATCAAATCACCCCCTGGACCACGGAAAGAGAGGGGGTTGCAGCCCTCGATTTTTTTCCCTTGTCGCATGATTTTTGTACGGCGTTGCGGAATAATGGATTAGAAGCTGTATTGAAACAGTATGAAGCCGATGCCGTACAGAATCAAATGACCAAATTTACCCTGGAAATTTTCAGAAAATCAAAAAAGTTTACCGACTTTGTGGATCCACATTTTTGTACGGCATTGCGCGCTTTCTTATTATTTTTCATGGATCTATCGATGGTAAAAATGCCGTACAAAAATATATGACCAAAATGTACTCCCTCTACCTGCACTTTTCAATTCTCACCAGCACTCAGTTGGACAGCTTACAAGTGACGGCATAGTGCTGAATCGTATTATTTTATGCTCTTATATCGTCCTATATAGGTCACCTGGTGGTTCATATGACCCATCCATTTTTGGACCGGGCCAGTAGTCTATTATTTGAGCACGCAATGTATCGCGAACATGGAACGCCGATATCTACACGCAGTACTCATACCGTCATAGGTGTATACCGGCACGATGGCGTGTAGAAACCGATTAGGGGTATAGATCGAATGTACCCCTACCCCTTCCAAGTTAGCCCGCATCTTGCATCTTAGGCTGCATCGTCACTTACCATTATATGAGATCGCAGTCAAGGTTGTAGAAAAAATCAAGTGTAAATCAAACTAACTGTTGCGCGCGACTTCATTCCTTTGGGATCTACTCGTTTCGGCATGAAATAAACTGAAAAACTTCCACAAATAGTCTCCAGGATGAAAGTTAGCTAAGTTTCATTCGTGTTGTTCTAGATATAAAGTTAAGACGAAATCCGAAAACAAAATAATGTGTGACACAACAAACACGTTCGCACTTCGCACCATTTAAAAGTTAGATTGATATTTGTAAAGTTGCGACGCTCTCCCATTTTACGAGCGACGAAAAAAATGTAATTTGAACATGTACCTATAGCAGTAAAAGACATGTGAGACACGTTTATTAAGACTCTTGTCTTATTAAAGTCTGGAATAATAAAACATGCCTTCTACATACATTACTATACAGTACCTGCATATATCACTATGATCTCTGATACATCGATGTCTGCCTCTTTTTTTTTTTCGATGACAAGATAGCCCTTGACTGCGATCTCACCTGATGGTAAGTGACGATGCAGTCTAAGATGGCAGCGGGCTAACTTGGAAGGGGTATAGCAGTGTAAACTCAACCCATACCCCTAATCGGTTTCTACACGCCATCGTGCCGGAACGCTAAATCGCTTGGCGGCACGTTTTTGACGGTAGGGTGGTAACTAGCCACGGCCAAAGCCTCCCACCAGACCAGACCAGGGACAATTTAGAAATAATACATTCCTAAATTGCCCCCGCCGGGAATCGAACCCGAGACCTCCCAGTTATAAGACCACAGCGCTCACCACTGCGCCAGGGAGGTCGTCTGCTACTTTAAATGCGGTAACTTTGACCTCTCTCTTGCCTATGCGATGGGTTTGACATCTCTGAGATCTAAATACAATGGATTTCATCTCTTTGTTAACTACATAAGAGTTAGCTAACTTCAATGCCTGTGGTCCCACCGATTTCAGCTAGTGACAAGAATAACGTAAAAATTCTTTTTAAAAAATCGATTTCAAACGCCACTACGAAGTATACCAATTGTGCCTATAAAATTTGAAGAGATCCCTCGATTTCTCCAGGAGCCCATCATCAGATCTTGACCTGATGACAATAGGACCACCTGGCAAGTATACCATTTCAAACAAAAAAAAAGAATTTTCCAAGTCGGTCCAGACGTCTTCGAGTAATCGGGGAACATAAAAAAAAAAGATTACGACGAATTCTCCTCCTTTTTTGAAAGTCGGTTAATAAAAGAGTTACCACGAAAATTTTACAAAACCTTCACCCACGCGAATGAAGTTTCAATTATCGGGTAATATAAGCTATTTTAAATTCGTAAGTAGGTATATCTATCTATCTTTTGTCATTTTTACTCCTGCATCCAAGCTACCTTTGAACGGACATTACCTTCTTTTACCTCGGAAATTCAACGAGTCCCCACGAGACTACTAAACAACATTATAATTAAGGCAATAGCTAAAAGATAAAAGATACTTACATAACAATAATGATGTCCTCCCGACCGAATCCGGCCACGGCGGCCAAACTCCACAGAGATTAGCCGTCTGCGCGCGAGATATTATAGTACAGAAGTGTGCGCGCAAACACAGGTGCACTCTCTATTCCCTTACTCTCATAGTCCGATGGAACGGAAATCCGACACGACCGGAGAGAGATCAGGGGCAGGACCGACAGCTTTACGTGCTCTCCGAGGCACGGGGGTCACTGAACGCCAACTCTCAACTCCGGGCTAGTACCTAGAGTTTTTTGACAGAAAACCCAATTCATTTTTATGGCCCGACCCGGAAATTGAATCTGGGATTTCGTCATCTGCAGTCGAACTTGCTAACCACTAGAGTCTAGACCAACGAGGCATAACAATAAAGTACTTACTGTTACAACCTGGTTAACAGAAAGGTAGATTCACGTGGGGCGGGCAGAAGCTAGTATTTTATGAGTGGCATGAATCTTTATGACGTCATTGGGCTAGGTGCCAAATTAACGTTGTAAAACTTCCCACAGACTCCGCTGTAGCTCCCTACTTAATAACTACTAGGTAAGTAAGTACCTAGGTAAGTTTACAGGGAGGCTCATCGAATATTTATGCACGCCTAAACGCTCACAAACTCTGGTTCCACGTATGAATCTGAAAGTTTTCCCAACACTGGCCAAAGTTCTGCAGGAAATTGTAATGTGATTGTTAGTTCTGTTATAGCAGAGAGTATAGAGTTTTTTTTTTCTCTATGGTTATAGTACGTTTATCTCACGAAGTTACGGGCGCTTTATTTGTGGTTACGTCGTGTACATGCACATTGCGTAAGTGTGCGTGCCTGTCAGGAGCCTTGGATATTGGAGCTTGGATCCTGGAGACCTTTATTGTAGACCAGCTTTTGGCCGCGACTTCGCTTTCGTTAAGTTCAATTTTTCAAACGCCTATTTTACTCCCTTGGGGTAAGAATTTATAAAATTCCTTTCTTGCAGATGCCTATGTCAAATATGTATGCCAAATTTTAGCCCGATGCGTCCAGTACTTGTTCAGTGATTTGAGCTGTCAGTCAGTCACCTTTTTCTTTTATAAATTAGTAGATGATGCCCGCGACTTCGTCTGCGTGAATAAGGTTTTTTGATTCCCGCGGAAACCCTTTAATTTTCCGAGATAAAATGTAGTTTTTGCGGGAAAGAGTAACAAACATACACAATCACACACACTCATACACATACAAACTTTCGCCTTTATAATATTATTAGTTAGTGTGATGTGATATGATAATCAAGTACCTATTACCAAAGTGATATTTACATAGCAATTAGTTTACAGGCAAACACTCTGAAACCTAAAACTTAAATAACATCGCGCGATTCAAATTTCCACCACGTACTCAATTACTCGGCCGCCGCCGGTTTACGCTTTCAAATGAACGTAAAAAGGCCTGAAATATATTACAAGTGCCCGTCATAAAACTCCATAATTTAATAAAAAATAAAAACCTATAAAAACCAATAGTTCTTGCAATTCACGAGGGCGCGTGAGCTTTACTTGTGGTACCTAACGTTGTGTAAATGCAAATTGCGTGAGTGTGCGTGCCTGTCAGGAGCCTAGGTGAGAGCGGTCAGGCGCGAGCAAGCTCTCGCTCACATTTATACCTAAACATCCGACACGCACACAACTATGAGCCACGCGCCCTCGTTAGTTGAAAGAACTTTTTTTATACATTTGAGAAAATAAAGTTCGTACGATACGATGGCAGCACAATGGCGGGTAGAAACCGATTAGGGGTATGGCTTGAATGTACACTGCCATACCCCTTCCAAGTTAGCCCGCTACCATCTTAGACTGCAACAGGTGAGATCGCAGCCAAGGACTATATCTTGTGTTGTGTTGTGTTGTTGTCTTGTAGCTTGTATAGTCGTAGGCCACCCATGCTCAACACTGATTTCCGCTCTCTGATTTTTTTTAAAAGAATATTAGCCAAGCTGAAGACTAATATTTTCTCTAAATAAGTGGAAAGCTTTTGCTGCGAACCATGGATGTTTCAGTTTCCGTACGCACCTTTATTAAGTCTCACAACTCCAATTGCCATCCAAAAATTGTAGCTAACTCACTGCCAAAACGTGCTAGCTTCGAAAGCTACATAGGTTATTGTTAGCGACACCGGATGTTACTCGCGCGGAAGTCGACGCCAGCGCCACTTTGGCAGCTGTCAGAAGTGGAGACGTCAGCGCCTCGTGATCGAAAGGCGGGAAAGATGGCGGCTTTTGCCTCGGTGTGGGCATCAGTTTCTTATATATACAAAGTACTCTGTGGGCATCAGGTCGCGACTCACTTTTGGCTGAGACTCCGGGAACGACACAACGGTTTTGCTAAAGTATCACTATGGGTTTTGCTAAGGGTTTTGTTAAATTTGTGCAATCTAAGAAATAAATATGTAATTATTATTAGTATCTCGGCGTGTTTAAGTTTAAGTATATTATTTTACTTCTTTGGCGAAATACTTCTTTTCGGACTTTATCATTCAAAAAACTCTTCACACCGCTTTAAATATCTCGCGTAGGTGTTCCTTTCCTGGAGAAATAACAGTCCTAAAAGGTAAGACTTAACGTGATGAAAAAAATATTAAGGCTGCTCGTAAAAAGTGTCGAACTTTAGCCCAATCCCCTCGCATTATGTATTAAAGAGTCGTAAAAACATTGCACGGTAGTGGGGTATTCACCTTTCCGGGCAAAATTGGGGTAACGATAATCAAACATTCATTTCGAATCAAAAGTTTTTCGAATTACGCATAAAAGCTTACGAATTAATGGTTCATTGATAGGAACTCCTCGAATTAATTAATAATATCAAGTGATTGTGTTTGAATCATTTTGTTCATTAAGGGCCGTAAGATCATTTGTAGTTTAAACCACGCGAAACAGTTTAATCTACTGTCGTCGATTATTTCGTAAGATCAAGTGCAGTTGATCGATTATGGGCAGTTTAAACTGTCGATTAGTTTAAACCAACCCAATGCGGCGTTTAAACTCTTCTCAATGGATTAAACTGTTTTTGTTTTGGCACACATGTGACACGCACATGAAGCTTTCAAAATGTTAGCAACAAAGAAAGACCACATTCCACAAGATTTGTTATTTGCGTTGACTGAGTACTTGCTGTTCTGTTAAAAATGGAAAACTACAGTGATTCTGATTTTGTTTTTTTATTTTCTAACACATTTGCATATTTTTTAACCGACTTCAAAAAAAAGAGGAGGTTCTCAATTCGACGCGTATGTTTTTTTTTTTTTTTTATTTTTATTTTTATTTTTATTATTTTTTGGCGATGTTACTCCATAACTCCGTCAAATCTGAACCGATTTTAATAATTTTTTTTTTATTTGAAAGGACGTATCGTCAGGTTGGTCCCATTTAAATTTGGTGAAGATCTGATGAATATCTTCGGAGATGGAGGACGGAACTCCTCAATGAATAAGAGCAAATCGCTCGTGATTAGAGTGTGTGTCAGATTTTAACCATGCATTCTTCATAGCATACAAACATAATGCTTTTCTATTCGGCATTTCAATATAATTTTTTTTTAACCGAATTTTTGACGATGTTACTCTATAACTCTGTCAAATCTGAACCGATTTCAATAATTTTTTTTTATTTAAAAAGGCATATCGTCAGGTTGGTCTCATTTAAGTTTGGCGAAGACCTGATGAATATCTTCGGAGATATAGGATGGAACTCCTCATTGAATAAGAGCAAATCGCTCGTGATCAGAGTGTGTGTAGGATTTTAACCATGCAAACTTCATAGCATACATACATATGCTAAATTTCTATTTGGAATAATATATTTCAATACTTTTTTTAAGGAGCAAAACAAATGGTCTAGTAAATTGGTCCCATGAAGCTACACTAAAAAGCTTAAAATAATAATATAAAAAAATATTTTTGAAAAACCGACTTCAAACGCCACTTAAAAGTATAAAATAATTTTAGTTTGTACACGTATGTTGAAGTCGGGCGACCGTTGCGCAATGGTACCATCGTTTCTATATTTTAAGCCCGTCTGACTTCAATATACGTGTACAAAATTACTAAATCGTAAATACTATTAGGCCGGTATACTTGTTGAATTAGCCCGTGAGACGGACGGGCCTAAATAGAAACGATGAAACCGGTGCGCGACGCTGGCCCGACTTCAACATACGTGTACAAACTAAAATTATTAACTAATGAGGTCAATAATTCTGTCTCAGAAGCTGCAAAGTTCGGTACTCTTTTACTACCAATTTCACTCATTTTTAGTAAAGTATTTTATCTACGGAAGCGGGCGAAATACACAGTTAAATCTAATTTTATTCAAAGAACGCAACAAACAATTTCTCCTTGTAAATTTGTTGTCAATCTTGCTGAAGTGTGTCAACTGTCAATGTCAAATACATTCAAAGAGTATAAAATATAACCGTTTTCTACCCCGAAGGGAGGAAAACGAGTATTTCAGGTCTTGCCTAGGCTTGACCTTCCGGAGATAACACTACTATCACTTTTCATGCGCATGTCTACTTCTACTGTTAGTGAGAGCGAGATAGCCTATACAGGGCCTAGTCGCGGGGCGGCTCCCCTCTCGCCCGCGTGTGCCGGCTAGGCGCGACGAGTGGCGCGAGCGCGTCTCCTCAGTACGCTATTATTTACCGATTAGTGTGCATGTGTCACGTTCACTGGATTGTGTCGCACGGAGTTACGACGATACAGTGAGTTTTTATATTTATTATATAGATTGTTGGTGAGAGTGAGAATATTCGTGTTTAGAACCGATTTGTTTATTAGTAAGGTCCTGTAAACGATGTTATCGTTGGATCGTATAAAGAATATAAAACGGTTCATATTTTAAACTTTGTGGTACTGTAAATTGTAAGTTAAATAATTGCCTTTTATTGTAATATAGATATTTATTTAATTAGATAATGTATATGTAGGTAAATAACCTAATGTACAGAAAGTTTATTACAGCTTTACTTTATGGGTTGTTTGCACAACCTCTATGGGTCGCTAGCGGCACATAGTACAGTTGCCGGCTTTTCAACCGTAACTGTGGGCATATATTGCCAGACTGACCGTCAGGCTTAGTGGCTCGCTCAACGCAGCCATCTAAAGCTCGTCAGTCGCGGCCGTCTGAGGCTCGCTAGCCGCAGCCGTCTAAGGCTCGCTAGCCGCGGCCGTCTAAGGCTCGCCAGCCGCGGCCTTCTAAGGCTCGCCAGCCGTGGCCGTCTAAGGCTCGCCAGCCGCGGCCTTCTAAGGCTCGCCAGCCGCAGCCGTCTAAGGCTCGCTAGCCGCAGCCGTCTAAGGCTCGCTAGCCGCGGCCGTCTAAGGCTCGTCAGCCGCGGCCTTCTAAGGCTCGCCAGCCGCAGCCGTCTTAAGGCTCGCTAAGCGCAGCCGTCTAAGGCTCGTCAATCTTAGCCGTCTAAGGCTTGCCAAAAGGCAGCCGTCTTAGGCTCGTCAATCTCAGCCGTCTAAAGCTCGCCAATCGCAGCCGCCTAAGGTTTGCCGCAAGGCAGCTGTTTAAATGTTAATAATAATAAAGGATTTTGTTGGTGCAAATGGTGGAGCCGACCACTTTCCTTACCATGGGAGAATTACTGGAGGAGTCAGGAGAGACAGAGGAAGATGGCCTCTGGTTCGAAATAATAATAGAGTTAGTACGAATTGGAAAACTCTAAGTCCAACAAAGGAAGAACTTTTTGGCGAAAATACAGATCCTCAAATATGAAACAAGATTCGATTCGCATTCATCATCATCATCATCATGTCCACATGCATCCACTGTTGGACACAGGCCTCTTTTAAGTAGCGCCAACGTTGCCTATGCTCAGCTTTTCGCATCCAATTGATACCTGCCACTTTTCGGATGCCGCATTTGTCTGCCTGGCACAGAATATGTGCCGGAGAAACCCTATAAGAAAGTCTCTATACTAGAGTGGACTTTATGTAGAGCGTTAATAATAAGCTCTCCATCTATCGTAAATAGAATTTAAGGATCGGCAGCCTAAGCAAATAATTTTTTATTATCGGCCTTGTAGCCGATGCGCCGTCTAATTCTGACGAGATCGGAACTTTCCCGTCAATTACATCAACCGCCCGAAGATGAAGAGGCAGAAGAGCTACAGATGGAAGAAAGAGCTGCTAAGAAGAGAAGACTGGATAAGTTAGAAGAAAAAGTAGATTTGGAAAACTGTGCCAGAAAATAGAGTCGCTAAAAAACAAAACAGTAATAGACCAACCAGAGGCTAGTTCTTCTACGAACACATGTTTTCGACATATGATGACTATGAATCGGAGTCAGATATAGAAAAGGAGGATCCGTTAGATGATTTTGGGGGGTGCTTCAGATATTGAGGTATCAAGCGCCTACAAGGTCCAGCTTTTAACTGGAATGATGAACCCATACCAAATATATCAAGTGAAATAAGTTTTGCCCCAAATGTGAAAGACGATGATCTTCTTATTTAAAAATTTTAAAGAGCCAAGGCATGGCCGGTCAGAATTAGGGTCAACGTCTGGGAGTAGGATCCGTTATTAAGAGGATCAGAAGAAATTACGGTGTTTGCCACCCTCAAAGTCAATGACCAGCTAGGCAGTTTAACACAATTGCCACACTGTTATAAGTTTATAACTAATGCAGATATGACAGTATTTGTTATGGTCTATGGAAGCAGCTTTGGGGCAGAACGAGCAATGACGTCAATGAGTTACTGTCGAGTGACTCGTCCGCTTTTAAGAAGGTATCAGACGATCTTCTTTATTACACCTGTGCTCGCAGGGCTGAAATCATTGACCTAAGAGATCATTTAAGCCAGGTAATGATTTTTTAGCAGCAAAATCTGTCTCAAATCTATATATATCTCAGATTCCGCCATTAGAACCACACCTGTTTGACGAAAAACGCCTTGCTTGCATGCCTATATTAGCAAACAACAGGTTTCTTTCGAGTCTTTCGTTCCGCAAAAAGACCCTTGCAAATAAGTTCCTGTTCTGTTTACAACGAAAATAGGCTCTGGAAATCAAAGCCGGATCAGAAACAGAAAGCAAATCAATTAAATTGGAAGAAACCACAAACATCTACCTCTACGCCAGTGGCACAAGGCAGATATTATAAACACAAGCCATAAGGCCCTAGGAAGCATCGACCTTCTACAATCGACAAACAATTGAAGGGCGGTCAACTTGCTATGTTGGTGTCCTGTTGGAAAAGACTCGGCGTACCAGAGCCAATTCCCAAAAAGATAATCGGTTACAGAATACCCTTTGTCAAGATACTTCCTCTTACTTGAATAATAGAGCAGAATTTAAAGAGATTTACATATCCAATTTCGAAAGAAATGACCAGGAAATAGAGAGAAGTTAAAAGAAGATATTAGAGAGAAGACAGCACAGAATAGAATAGAATAGAAACATTTTTTATTCAAATAAACTTTTACAAGCACTTTTGAATCGTCAATGAATCTACCACTGGTTCGGAATGCCTTTCCTGCCGAGAAGAGCCAGCAAGAAACTCGGCGACAGGAAACGGGATGTTTGTCAAAACTGTTCTTAATCTAAAAAGCAAATGGGAAAATGCGCCAAATTGTCAACCTTAGTCGGTTAAGTCTTTACCTCAAACCAAAGGAGTTCCGCTTGATAAAACAGTCAAAGGTAGCGCAGTTCTTGCAGCAGGATGATTATATGTGCAAGTAGATCTGTCTCAAGCTATCTACATATATAATAAAAACAAACCATCACAGGTTCATGACTCTCAGTTACAACGGTGTTTTATACCGATTGACTTACCTACCGAATGGGTCTAGCCAGCGTCCCATTAGCCTTCTCAGGAATCACAAATTGGATAGCAAATTTATTTCGGGCAGAAGGAATGAGAGTTCTGGTTTACTAAGACGATTTTCTTTTCGCCCACCAAGACAAGTCAGTTTGTCAGAGACAGGTCGAGACAGCAGTAGACCTGTTATTTCCTCTGGGATGGAAAATAAATCGAGACAAGTCTATCAGCAGTCCAACAAAGAAAAATCGAATTCCTAGGGATTTTCTTCAATACTCAAATGAATCTGAAAACCCTTACCAAGGACGAAGTTGCTGAACTGCGAGCATTTCTCAAAAAGATTTTAACTGTTGGCTGAGGAAACTAGATTGAAGAAACGTCCTTGATAAAGAAACAACAATTCGTAAAAGAAGTAGCTCCCCTTGGTCGCCTTTTCTGCAGGCAACTTCAAAAACCAGGTCGAATTCTAGAGGAGGACAGACTAAAGAAATTCTTTCTTTTACCTCAACCGGCGATAAATGAATGTGTCTGGTGGCTGGAACATCTAGAGGAATCAAGAGGAATATTTTTGACAACCGACGCTTCAGGTTCAGGGCTACAGCTCGAACAGTTCCTTTGTTCAGGCAAGTGATCTTCCGTTCAGACCAAGTGGCACGTAGGTCGGAAGGAACTGCATGTAGTTAAGTCTTAATTGTGAACAAAGTTGTAATGATTCAGGCAGTCGGTCGTACAGCAATTTTATACTTACGCAACCAGGGAGGCACAAGATTAAAGACTTTTGGCGAGAAAGATCGATCAGATCAACACCATTCTAATCCCTATTATGTACCCGGAACATACGTCACGATAGCAGACCGATCGTCGAGAGAGGCAACATCAATCGATTGGCAATTGAGCAAGAGTCTCACACACAGAAGGTTTTCAGCCATTGGGGGACTTCACAAGTGGAACTGTTTGTGACATCCTGGTCCAAAGTAGTTCGCCAGTACGTATCGATAGATGTGACGGATGTGGCTTTCATACTTATGCTTCGTCAATGCATTCAGCAGAAAGTGGAAGTACGATCTAGTCTGGGTATTCTACCATCGCCATTGATTCCCAAAGTTATCCAGCACTTCAAAGTTATCCTGGTGGGGTTTCCCAGATGGACGCGAGCTTTTCGGCAAACATCTCTGAAACCCAAGGCACTGCTGCACTTATAGTGTATTGAACCTGTCTCTTCACTTGATGGATCTAGCCACTTACCTTGTGAAGATATGGGATTGCTCAAATCGGCTTGGAGGTCGTCCACTTGGAAGACATATTGTTCTGCGTGGAAAGATTGGACAAAGTGGTGTAGAACTGAAGGCGTTGTTTCAAATAATCCTAGTCCTCAGCAAGTTGCAAGATATTTAAATTTCTTATATAGAATTTAAAAAAGTAGTATACAGTACAATCTTGGTTAGAAACTCTGTAATTGCCACACTTGCAAATCCGGAAGCTGAACGTAACGTATGCACCCATCCAATCGTAACATCTATCCTGAGAGCAATCAGCTTGAAGTCGTCCGAAAAATGTTCATTGCACCCTCGTGTGTGAAATATTCAAGATTTGATCACGTGGTTAAAGGATAATCCCCCAGACGAATCGAGTATTTATCAGATTTCTAGATATTGTGCCCTGTATTGCTGTTGGCTTCGGGAAGGAGAATACACGGCTTGACATTATTACGGGTAGACGACCGGCATTGCTATACAAAATGAGACAATAACGTTTTGGCCAGCGTTTGGTTCTAAAATGGTTCAGACCAAGGAAAGACGATCGGGGTGGTTAATAAATAAGTCTCAAGATTCAGAGTTTGACATTGTAAAATGGATACGGCAGTTACTGCTCGTGTCTTCGGAAAGGAGGAAAGCATCTCCTGGGTTAGTGAACTTATTTGTTACGACTAGGGGAAAGGTAAAGCCTACCTCCAGAATGGTGATTGTTGGGTGGCTAAGACCGGTATTTTTAAGTTTGTGTTTAGAGGTTGCTTCAAGACCAATCAGGTCAGCGGTGGCATCCTATAACATTGAAAATAATTTTATTTTAGATGATTTATTAATAAGAGGTTATTGACGAGGCGCTAATTTTTTCAAATATTTGTGTCCGCGCCTCTTTACATTTCAATAATACTTTATTAAATTCCTTTGTACCAATCTAATTTAAAAGTATCTTTTAAGTTGGAATGATAATATAATAATTGAAAGAATAATCTGGATGTAACTGTTTAGTTCTTGGGATTATTAGTGAGAAAATTTATGTTTTTTATTTATTGATTATTTTTAAGATTGACTGATTTATAATAATTGCTAAATGGCATTAATTGATAGTACCAAGATGCTACAATTTATTCGTCTGTGAAAATTGCCTTTTTCTTTCTGGGTTGGAGTATTTTAATTTCTTCTATAGTCACAGTACGCTATACTAGTGCCGGCAGATACCAAAACAAGTCTCCGGAAGGTCAAGCCGACGGCACAGAACTGAAATATAACCGTTTTCTACCCCGAAGGGAGGAAAACGAGTATTTCAGGTCTTGCCTAGGCTTGACCTGGAGCAAGTCCCTTGCCGCCACCAAGAAACTTTACTCAGCTCCGGAGTGGTACTGAGGAGACGCGCTCGCGCCACTCGTCGCGCCTAGCCGGCACACGCGGGCGAGAGGGGAGCCGCCCCGCGACTAGGCCCTGTATAGGCTATCTCGCTCTCACTAACAGTAGAAGTAGACATGCGCATGAAAAGTGATAGTAGTGTTATCTCCGGAAGGTCAAGCCGACGGCACAGAACTGAAATAACACATTTTTGCATGAACGAGTGAACGATCTTTGAATAAACTGTAGAATGTTACCATGTGAAAAAGACTAATCGAAGTTTAGCTAATCGATCTACATTTTCGGTTGGATCTTAGGACAGTAGATTAAACCATCGATTATTTTGAACTATAGATTACGGAATCCTTAGTTTAAACTTCTTTTGATCTTACGGCCCTTAGTGTCAATTTATACACATAATTAATCTGTGGTGACAATTGTATAATCGCCATTTTGATATTTTGGCTGATTTTCAATACAGAAACTTTCAGAACGTCCAACGTTTTCTTGATTAAACGTGCAATAACGTAATTTTAGTAGGTCTTCAATTTTGCATATTTTCATAAGAAAATTAAATACATAGGTAAGAAAAAAGAAAAAAGAAATTCATACAAAAAATTGCATATTTTCATAAAAAAGTTCATATAAATGAATGCGAAAGTGTGTCTGTTTGTTGGTTTGTCCTTCAATCATGCAGCAACGGAGCATCGGATCAGCGATGTTTTACTGCATCTGGTAGGTACTGATGGATGCAGAGTGATATAACCTACAGTCAACCCGAAAAAAAAAGGGATAAGGTCACAAGCAAAAGCTAGTTGAGAATTCTACTAATAGCCTACTAATATATGCTATAAATGCGAAAGTCTGTCTGTTTGCCTGGTGGGAGGCTTTGGCCGTGGCTAGTTACCACCCTACCGTCAAAGACGTGCTGCCAAGCGATTTAGCGTTCCGGCACGATGGCGTGTAGAAACCGATTAGGGGGTGTAGGTTGAATCTACACTGTCATACCCCTTCCGAGTTAACCCGCTACCATCTTAGACTGTATCGTCACATCAGGTGAGATCGCAGACAAGTACTATATTGTCATTGAATAAAAAAAAGTTGTAAGGATGGATGGATGGATGAATGTTTGTTAGTACAGAGTTCGCGCGGGAATTAAAAAACCTCAATCCACGCGGACAAAGCCGCTGGCATCATCTTTTCATATACTTCCCATCAAAAAAATCGAAACACCTCACAATGACTTTAAGTTCGAAAGTGTTTCGATATTTTTGACGAGAAGTATATTATTTCATGTAGGCTAACTTGTAGCTCTTATGACACGTCATAAATCTACCACCGGTTCGGAATGCAGATTCTGCTGAGAAGAGCCGGTAAGAAACTCAGCAGTTGCTCTTTTCAAAAAAATTTTTTTTACAAAGCTATGCTATGTACATACAGTGCTTCCACAATAAAACTTCAAAAATGCAAAAATGCATACGTAGGTACACCAATCCAATGCATGTCAAGATGGGCAGTCAAAGCAGACCCATTCCCGTTGGTGGCACCCGTTCACGAGCATGACGCATGATCCAGCCATTGCTTCGCTCAACCATATTTGAGGGAACGTAACAACCCGCACCACACGACACCAGTACAGTAAGAAGTAGCCACTCAGCATAGGAAACTGCACAGAACTTCAATTCCGTTTATTTTGGGTTCGTTCTAATCTGCTCCAATGTTGTATTAACTAAATCAACAATTTCTGATTTCTCGGCGAACTTCTTGAGATAAATCTCCCTTGAGACGTTCCGGACACGAGTGTTATAAGTTATAACACACAGTGTTGTCTTACAAACGTTGTCTTTTCGGTCTTGAACTTCTTATTTGACGATATTTACTAGTCGTTTCGAGGTACGTCTTCCACATATTGGGCAAATAGAATGTAGATATAAGTAGACGCATTAGTAGTCTTGCTTTTAACGATGCCAATTGCTAAAAGTATCTACCTAAAAGTTTTGCCTTGAAGGTAAAGCAAGAGTGAATTTTTAATAGTGAGTTTGTCCTTCAATCATGTAGCAACGCTGGAGAGTGAAGGCAGCCTAGCCATTTATCCAAGAAAATCAAAGAGTTCCTGCATAGCTAGCATGGGCAGGAGATAATTTATCCCCCGATTTTATCCACTGACAGGGGATAAAATTATCTTTTCCCTATGCTAAAGCATGGCGACAGAGGAAAAGGCGATATATATTCCTATAAGTATATCCACTGAGTGTTATTTCCATCGCTGTGCCCATGCTCGACGGGTGGATGAAACAAAACGAGGGGATAAACATTTTATCCTTTTCCCGGCGATAAAATTTTTTCCGCCTATGCTAGCCTTGCTGGAGAATTTTTGAATTCAAATAGAATAGAAATATTTTTATTGGCATTATTAACAAAAAATGTAGGTATAAAACATAACAAAAATTAAAAAAAAAAAAACAACTACGCTAGTTGCACTATGAAAATCAACTTCTTGCAGCAGTGCAAATTAAGTAATTACAATTCGCAGGTAAGTGTTTTTGTAACAAATTAGCCCTGCCCTTGTGTATCCTCTAACCCAATTAAGAACAGCCTGCGACTTGAGAGTTGCCCTGCTAATTCATTTAATATATTCTAATCCCAAATTGTAATTGAAAGCGCTTAATGGTTTATGTTTCTTACCGCATTAATTAATATTATAAATCCCACAAGAAATATTATTTCAAACTCTTTAGTAAAAGCTTTTTATATTTTATTTTGGTGTTCGGTGTGTGTGTTTGGTTAATTGATAGGAAAGATGACTTGTTTTTCATCTTTCAATCACAGGATACATACATAGACACACACATGCACGCACGCACACACACACGCACGCATGCACGCACGCAATCACGCACGTGTGTGTGTGATAGTCGTGGTGATGTTTCCAAGCCTCGGAGGAAAAAAAATTTTGTGTTTTTCCAAGCACACACATCACATAACTTTTTAACGGACTTCCAAAAAAGGAGGAGGTTTTCAATTCGTCGGATTCTTTTTTTTTAAATGTATGTTCCTCGATTACTCGAAGACGCCTGGACCGATTTGGAAAATTCTTTTTTGTTTGAAGTGGGAAGTGTATCCTATATACTTCCCAGGTGTCCCATTGTCATCAGATCAAGATCTGATGATGGGATCCTGGAGAAATCGAGGGAACTCTTCAAATTTCATCGGCATAATTGATATACTTTGTAGTGGCGCTTGAAGTCGGTTTTGTAAAAAGAATTTTTACGTTTATATATTACCTACACGTTTGTACTACACCTTACGTGTCTGGTCTGGTCTGGTGGGAGGCTTTGGCTGTGGCTAGTTACCACCCTACCGTCAAAGACGTGCCACCAAGCGATTTAGCGTTCCGACATGATGGCGTGTAGAAGTATGGGTTGAATGTACACTGCCATACTCCTTCCAAGTTAGTCTGCTACCATCTTAGACTGCATCGTCTCTTACCATCAGGTGAGATCGCAGTCAAGGACTACCTTGTTATCGAATAAAATAAAACCTTAGATGGTAATATCTATAAAAGCAAGGTTTAAGTGGGTATGTGTTAGCTGCAAGTAATTTTTCGTGTCAACCTTGTTGGCTTGGTCGGACGAAGACTAATGACGTCTCTGTGCCGTGTGGTGTGACGACGACAGCCCATGCCGGGGCGCATGACTAATATACCTACCTCGTAGCGCAGCTCAGTAATAAGAAATCACACTAATATTATAAAGGCGAAAGTTAGTTTCTGCGTGCGTGCGTGCGTGCGTGCGTGCGTGCGTGCGTGCGTGGGTGCGCGCGTGTGTGTGTGTAATACATCGGCGGCGTCTAACGTCTTCCACTGACTTGTGTACTTTCCATCCTTCGCATTTTTGTATGATGTTGAGAATATAGGCAACATTTTTAGGGGATTTTATCCCGCAAAAACAGGGGAATCCCGCGGGATTATTAAAGACTTAGCTCCACTCGGACGAAGTCGCGGACGAAAGCTAGTAGTACCTAGTACCTAAATAATTATTTCTCAAATGTGTCCTATAGATTTATCACACAACTTGACTCTAAATTACGAGCTTTCTAACCTACAAAGACACTGTCCTTCACCTCGTAAAGGGTCGGTACAATTTATGTGACGTCTAAATGGAAACATAGATTGAATTCTTCCACCTAGGCTACTGGGCTCCTACTAATAACTGATGGAACTAGTGGAACCCTTCTCCCAGTAGTACCTACAACTTTTAAAAGCCTCAATATAAATGTATTAAGTCCAGATATGGCGGGCATTGCTGAGCAATCCGTGCACTAAATCAGCTATACTTGCTTGGTAGGTACCTACTTACTTGAATATTGCTGGATTTTATTTGAATAAAAAATATATTTCTATTCTAAAAAAAAAATCTATTCTATTGTCAGGGGGAGTAAGAGAAACGGTGGGGTAAGAGAAACACAAAGCCATATCTAACAAACTATGCAGTTTATCGATATTTGCTCTCAGTCAATAAAAGAGTATTGACGAAATGGTATCAATTTTTTAACATAGATGTTGCTGCGATAATTCTACAAGGTAATATTTAGGAAAGAAATTTGACATTTTTCAAAACTCAAAACACGAGTTAGTCGCGGTTATATTTATTGCTTGTTTTAAAGTGATTTTATAGAGTTTTCAAAAGTTTTTTGCGGTAAGTACATTGAATAAGGTATAGATTTAATGTTCCAATTGTATTTTTTGTCTAAAACGTTCAGATTATTAATTTAAGACATGGTAAAGATTCTAGTCACTAAAAGTTTTGAGTGGGAAAGTGAAACAGAGATGAGCGGGGTAAGAGAAACATATGTTTCACTTATCCCATGTCAGAGATTACCAACCTTTTTTAAATTATATCTTATTTAAAAAAAAACTAATATTTGATTATAGGCCGTCTTGTGTCTGACACACCGGTCATTCCGTTTGTTCGAGCGTCATTCAAAAACCACTGGACTGATTTTGATGAAACTTATCACACATATAGAACCATCATACCTACATCGTACATAATATTATATTCGTGTTATAGAATAAATTTATATTTTTACTGACAGTAAGACTAAGTATATTTAATTTTATTCCCATAATTATTTTGATAAAATTTGAGGGAGCTGCTAGTTATAAAAAAGTTAATCTATTAAATATATATAAGGAAAAGGTGACTGACACTGGCTGACTGATTTATCAATGCACAGCTCAAACTACTGTACGGATCGGGTTGAAATTTTGCCTACAGATAGCTATTATGACGTAGGCATCCACTAAGAAAGCAAGAATAGAAGAAGACGTAAAAATATTGTAAACATGGTGTTAGCTAATTAATAAAAATTTATTACGTACCAATTTTTGTTTTGGTTTACTACCCCTGACTGCTTGACTATGTTTCTCTTACCCCACTTTCAGTTTTTTCCTTTTATTTAAGAAACTAGACCATATAGCCATGCCCTGAGACTCGTATTCGATTGAAGCAATTAAAGATGCCATTTTAGTCCTTGAAATAGTTCTGTAGACCTTATATTAGCAGCGTACTGATCATTGTTTCACTTACCCCATTTTGAGGGTAAGTGAAACGAAACCATGGTCTACTTTTACTTAGTAATTTTATCGTAATTTGCACTAATAGAGGACTTAAAGATCATGTCATAGAAAGCCCATTTAAGGAAGAGTACTTTGCATTGATCGTTATTTAAATTGACATTTTTTTTATTGACTTAGAGGTCATTTTGTAGAAAAAACAGAAAAGTATGTTTCACTTACTCCCCCTGACCTTATTTATTTTTTTTACAAATTTTCGATTGTAATTTTTTATATCATTTAATATAATATCAAAGAAATAATAGCCGGTATATTAATTCTTTTACTTATTTCAAAAACTTATTTAATTAATGAATATCCACATTTTGACAACAGTCAAACATCCAATTGGCGAGGATTTTGGAGAAACATTGGATTAAAAAATATGGAAAAATATTTCCAAGCGAAAAATGTCGCCGAAAGAACTTTTACCATAAAACGCGGCACAAGCTGTTTTTGATAACGTTTGAAAAATGTACCAAAATTTCATAAGTCTCCCCCGAAATCCACCTCGACCACTCGAAAGCAAAAAAGGGATAATTTTCAAACAAGAAACCCCTATGGGGACTTTGAAAAATATATTGCAAATACACCTCTGGTGCTGTGGTCTATACTCTATACCTACCGGTTTAGTACGAGTTCATAAGGTTTACCAAAACGGAGTTCGATAACGGATTCGATACTAAGCCCGCAAGTTAAATAGCGAAAGTTATTATAAAATAATACAATCAATGTAACGTAAAACTCAGATCTCTAGACCTTTGTGTAGGAGGGAACATACGTGCAGCGGGGTTGTTTAAAAAAATAAATAATAATAATAGAGTGTGACGTTTACAATTACCGCTGATTGACCGACACTCTCTCATTATTAGGTAATGTTATGTATTTAAGCAGCAATACGCAATAAATTGAGCCAATTATCACAATTAAAACTATAGCAATGATTTATGCAGGTTTTCAAAAATCGAGCAACTGTAACAGGGTAATCTTAGAAAACATTTTAAAATTATTGAACGAGCGAAGCGAGTTCTCTGAGTCAACTAGGGCGCTTGCCTACTAGACAGAGAAGTGTGTCCATCTAAATGTCTGTCAGAGCCCTATAACTTCTGAATTACTGAATATTAGAACGTGAAACTTGGTTGAAAATTCAGTTATATCCTGTACTTGAACAACAAATACTAAAATTAGATAAATATTATAAAGAAACGAAATTATTTAATTTTAATGCGCCATCTATTAGCATTATTGTGAAGCTAATAGCTTCACTATAATGCTAATAGATGGCGCTGTGTCAGTAAAACAGTTTTATGTCAACTATTATTTTTTTTATTGTGTCTAATGTTAAAAGTTAATTATTACAATATATAATTAAAACTTTTGGGAATTATGGGATATCGCGAGGTCTCAGTTCGGGGCGAACCACTAGTTTATTTCGTATATATGCCAACTTGTGGCTCTTATGACAAGTCAAGACTCTACCACCGGTTCGAAAAGCAAATTTTGATGATAGGAGCAGTTGCTCTTTTCAAAACAAAAAATTTTACAATATGTACCTTATCTATCTTATAGACAGCTGAAGCTAAGTTAATTGCTTCCAAGCAAATTTTTCATTAAAAATTACACTAACTGTACTCGTATCATAATTCATAACCTCCAGTTATTAAAATATGATATTCTAGTAAAAAGATTTTGTAGGTGATAGATTCCTTATCTTGGCAGTATGATCGAGACCACAAAGTTATCGAAATGTAAAACTCACACTACGGTTACTATAATCTTTTTATGAAAATTCAACTTACGGCTTTTACTTCCCGTGGAAAGTGGTCGGGATGTGCTCTGAGGGAATTTATTGACGCGATACGCCGTTTGAATGTTGAGAGAGTTTTTTGCTCTCACTATGTAGGCCCTCGAACAAATAGGCCCGTACTTTAGCGATCAAAAAATTTGGCAACATTTACTCTTTTAACAATTCAAACTTTTAAGGTATGCTAGCGGAGAAAATGCGATGGGGAATTCAATCAATAGTGAACTAAATATATGCAGTAACATACAAAATCGAATTGGAAAAAGTTTCCCTGAATTTATTTTCATGATAAAAAAAACCGTTACTGGTGCATCGGTCCAAAATCTAAAGTTCCCGTAATTTTAGCTGAGTCTTACGTGAAAGGATTGGGAGCCCACTATTAAAAAACTCCAACCTTTCCTGGAAAAGGGTCACGACCCTCAAAAAGGCTTAGTAACTGCTACCCATAGACATTCATTAATGAGTCAAAAGCTAATTATCATTACATATTTTAATAAGCTCTCATTTATATGAACCTAAGTAGGAAGCAGGTACCTGGAACTTTCTAAAATCTGAGAATATTCTCAAGTAACTCCCAGTGCGGCAGTTAGTATAATATTCTGCTAAAAACATCGCATATTGTACCTAATTAAGTAATAAGTACGTCGTTTTCTTCAAGAGTTTGCACTCACCAAGTTTAATCATCTATGCAATTAAATGAAATTGTGATAAACAAAAGAAAAATATGGCAAAATGTTACCCTAATTAAGTTTGGACTAAGAGGCACGTTCCGTAGGAAAATAGAGATTTCTCAAGCATAAAGGAGCTGAGATTAATTTGGTACGTTGTTTTTAATTGGAAAATAGAGATGCAGGATGCAGGACGGGGCTTCATGTAATCCTAGACATTATATTAGACATAGAAGTGGATGTTAGTTAGGATTCATGAATGCAAATAAATGAAATGAAATGAAATGAAAAAGGATGCTTTTGATGCACGATAAATAAGTGAAATCATTTTTCCAACTCTGTACGGTTAGTATAATTCGATTGATCGTATTCGTATTCGATGACATTAGCGTCAAAGTAAAAGATTTAAAGTCACAAATTCAGTACTCCCGATTTTAATTTGGAGCGTATCCGTATACGTAGGCGTATAAGAATGCATGCACGAAATTGAGCTCTAAGTCAATCTTGTTATGACATAATTGTTATTAAATATCACGAGTACGTACCACGGTAATTATTTTAGTTGGGATTGTCGATATTTCGATCCAATTGCAACACTTTTTACACAACTGCAATTGCAATTAATAACAATTATGTCAGTAAACCACGAATCAAGTCTAAAATCTTTAATCTTGTTATGGTTTATTTTACTGTGACGCTAACGTCATAGTTTACGAATACGATCAATCGAATTAAATCTTGTACTAATCCTGATAAAGTTTTATTAAACTTCACCAGTTTTTAATTCATTCTCGGATATTTCATTCAAAACTAGTAACGGATATTTTAATTACTTCTACTGAGCTGATTCTTAAGCTAAGATCTATAGACCGTGCTCTGCTGTAGCTCGGACTTAAGATAGAGTTAAAACGAGACACGAATATTATGGGGAAATATATATATATGGAAACCCACTGTTTTTCTGGGATTCAGTATGTATGTATGATTGTTCACGCATTTCTCCGAAACTATTAATCGGATTGTGATCATTCTTTTTTTACACCATAATATTGCTGCAATCATAAGGTTGAAATTCACACTATTAAAATTTATTGAGACTATTCTTTTTCAAAAATCTGTTTCCATAGTTTGAACCTTAAAATACACTCTCTTGTACACTACCAATGAAAAAACTGATAATAAAGAAACTATGTATCTGTATAAATAGCATAGTTTTGTTACCTATTGTAAAAATTTTTTGAAAAGAGCAACCGTCGAGTTTATTGCTGGCTCTTCTCGGCAGGAAGGACATTCCGAACCAGTGGTAGATTCATCGACGATTCAAAAGCACTTGTAAAAGTTTACTTGAATAAAAAATATTTCTATTCTATTCTATTCTACTGTAGTTTACACTTCGTACACTTAGTAAATGGTGTTCTTAAAGCGTAATATCGGACAGCCGAAGGGTGAAAGTGAGTGTGATATACGTTTAACGCTAGAGTGAATTAGATTGGAGCGCCAGTGTGTGAGAGGTCTTTTTTCTAAATTGAGTTTTGTATGGTCGGTGGCATACATTTATTAAGAGGGACGTGTGGCCTAGTTGCGACATAGCCCGCTATAATGTAGTATAACATACTGCGTCAGTAGCATAGCATACCAATCCTTTCTACCAAGTTTCTACTCGACTTTAATTTTTTTTCTTTTTCACAATATGACGTCTGGTGGTCGCCATATTGAATTTTAATTGGATATTTTACTTTTGTCGAAATGTGAATATTCATTAATTACAATCGAAAATGTAACATGTAAGAATAGCATTTGTAAAAACAGAAAATAAATCGGTCAAAAAACAAATAACTAAATAAGTTAAAAGCTGTTTTACTGCGACTGTATCCGTCTCTTTATAAAACGATATTTTGTATGGGCAGTGTATGGAGCTACTGAATTTGTGACGCCACATGTCAGTAGCGCGCTCTCTGTCTAACAGGATACTTTAAAGGTCTATATTTTCAAGACCAGTTAAGATATTTAAAAAAAAATGACATTATGTTTTAATATTGGAAAAAAATTTTTAAGTAGGTAAGTATATAAAAAAAATAGTGAAATACCCAACTGTCATGTCTTTCGTGACACTCCCAAGATTAAAACAAATCGATTGATGTAAGAATCATCAAAATCGGCCCAAGCGTTTGGTTTCCAGAGCGCCACAAACATACATACATACATACATACATAGACTGATAAACACTTATCCTCCTTTGCGTGCCGCAGTTTTTTTTTATTCGATGACAAGATAGCCCTTGACTGCGATCTCACCTGATGGTAAGTGACGATACAGTCTAAGATGGTAGCGGGCTAACTTGGAAGGGGTATAGCAATGTAAATTCAACCCATACCCCTAATCGGTTTCTACACGCAATCGTGCCGGAACGCTAAATCGCTTGGCGGCACGTCTTTGACGGTAGGGTGGTAACTAGCCACGGGCAAAGCCTCCCACCAGACCAGACCAGAGACAATTTAGAAATTATAAATTTCTTAATTGCCCCCGCCGGGATTCGAACCCGAGACCTCCCAGTTATAAGATCACAGCGCTCACCACTGCGCCAGGGAGGTCGTCAAAAGTTGGGTAATAACACGGGTGGTAGGCATTCTCTAGGGATATGATAGTAATAAAATAACCCGTTTTAGCTAGGTTTCAGCACCGTGTAAAAAATATCCGCGTACAAAAGATCTTAGTACATTGGAGGGTAAACATCGCGGGGTCAAAGAACTGAAATTTCCCCGCGTAGAACGCAAACGATATGGTTGTAATCAACAGTAAGACATTTCACGAGTCCCTTCGGTGTTTTATTAAATTTCATGGAAAGAGGCTGTTTTTATTTATTAAGCTATTGCATAGCTTCTATCGCGGGCCAGCGTGGGGACCGAATCCAGAAATTCCGTAACGAAAATAACCTGACACGGGACTCCTCTACGGTGAGCCGCTAGATGGCGCATTTTTTATCAACGCCATTTAGCGGTGAACCGCTAGATGGCGTTGATAAAAAATGCTATGCAATAGCTTTACCGCGGCAGTCCACGAGTGCCACACGTCTTTTTTATTTATTTATTTAAAGTTTATTACATTACAACAAAAATGATGCGAGAACAGATTAGAACGAACAACCCGCAGCAGTATGACAGTTCATACCAATAAAGATTTCTTAACAGATTTTTAATAGGTTAAATAAGGGGTATTTTGCCTTTCGATTAAAGATAAAGAACATGTTTCACAGTTTTTGAAAATTTCACCCCAAAACCTAATTCCATGCGAATGAAGTCGAGTGGGCAAAAGCTATAGTTCTTGCAATTCACGAGGGTTCGCGGCTCATGGTTGTGTGTGTGTCGTATCTGTATAAGTGTGAGCGGGAGCTTGCCCGCGCCTGACCTACCTACCACATATGCTCCTGACAGGCACGCACACTTACGCAATTTGCATGTACACGACGTAACCACAAGTAAAGCGCCCGTAACTTCGTGAGATAAACTTACTAGGACAAAAATTGTCAACTATGTAACGGGGTTGATGAAATTGGAGCTTAAATCATTCAAACATAATAATTGTTACAAACGCACTAAAAAAGACAATTTCAAGCTTTGTGACGACACTTTAATGATTAAAATCTTTCAGAGAAAGAAAGTATTTTTAAAAACTTTTCTTTTAAAGGAATCGTAAGAATGAAAGACAATACTTTCCCGACATTTTTACATAATGAATGTCCGTGATTAAAATGATCCTAGTAAATGTAGTAGATACTTTGTTCTTCGCTTCTAACAATACCTTGGCGGCTAAGTGCAATCTTAAACTCTTTGGTAATAAGAATTAAGTTCAAAATCTCTCAGCACATCATCGTATGCCGTACAATATTTCTGAACACTTGCATGAATTAATTTATACAGAACTTTCTAGAATTAAATTTGGTTTAGGTACCAATTTTGACTTAATTTATTTGACGGACTTAAGTTACCACATATTTCACTTTAACCGACAAGTAGTAAGATAAAATAGTTTAAAAACTCAAACCCGACTTCGAAAAATTGGATTTACCATCCGCTATAATAAAATGATTTTCTTCGTATAAAATGTAGTCTATGTCATCCTATCATTTTCATCATACTATTTTTTATTATTTAGAGTCGCGATCCTATTCAATAAGAAAGAATCATTAAAATTGACGAAGATATCGCATATTTTGCATACACATAAAAAATACAGACGAATTGGAACCTCTCTTTTTGAAATAGGTTAGACTAGGCTCTGGCATTTTTCTCGGAAACTGGTTGAACGGTAGAAAATTGAATTGTAGGCGTAATTACCCCTCAGCTTTATGTAAGAAAAAGGACAAAGAGCACAAATATTGTTTACTCTTTTACTCCAATATAAATTAAGTAGCGGTAACCTTGTTGTTTTAATACATTTTCCTGGTAAGGAAAATTGGATAAATGTTATTAAAATGAAACTGAAAGAAAATAATCTAAAAGGGAGCTTTTTATACAAATATAGAATTTGTATAAAAAGCTTCCTGTTATGCTATCGGTACCTACAGCGATGCTCGCAACGGATAGTGGTTATTGTATTTTACGAGTACCTGCCATATACCTTAAAACTACTGGGCTGATTTTTATGCGAATTTGGCATTAAACAGTTCGCTCATTTAATGCACCACTGTCTCATCGCTTATTTGAAGGATGAAGAAAAAAGAAGAAAGAAGACTCTCAAATAGTTAACTGCTGCAGACGTAACTGCACCAGTACTGAAAGTGCACTTATGCACTCAGAGCAAAATATCTTTTCGAAATAGAGCAAAGCAGCAATTTATATATTTTTTGTTTCAACATTTACCGAAAAAAAAAAACGGCGGCTTGCTTATTTTTTGGCAATTTAACCCAACACTATTCGGGGGAAAATTACACTTTATACGAATTCGTGCCAAAATATCCACAGCGTGTATGACAGCTTAAAATATTAAAGCCAACGATAACAGCGCAGATATTCCAAATTGATATTGCGCGCGCATTCGTGATTTAAAAAAAAACCACCAAGTGTGAGTCATACTCACGCACCGAATGGTTCCGTACCTTGTAAGGATAAAGGTGAAAATATGCCAGAGATGCTTCACTGCGATACCTCGCGTTCGCGGTTTAGCTCGCTACCTCGATGCCACCTCCATGTAAAACAAATGTATTAAACAGACGAGCGCGAACATGCCGAAGGATACATCACTGCGATACATCGCGGTTCACATCGATGTTTCTCGGCATGTTTGCATACATTTGTTTTACAAGTAGGTGGCATCGAGGTAGCGAGCTAAACCGCGACCGCGAGGTATCGCAGTGAGGCATCCTTGGCTTGTTCCCACCCTAACTATCTGTACTAAGCGGGTCTGACTTGAGGCGCGATGCGGGGAAGCACGACGTTAGGCAGCGGCCAACTTGAAGTGAACGTCTAGTACTTGTACCGGGAAAAACTTATTAGACCCTTTCAGTAAAGCCCGCCAGGTAATGAATACATTTGTAGGTCACCTTATCAGTTATCACATTAGCTACATCGTAAAGGTGAATGTTATCTTGTGTCATTCACTCATGACGCCATTCAACCCGACCCGACACGTTTTACCGCCATTAGGCTTAATTGCCTGGATATTTGACCGCCTCCATTTATATGTGAAATGAAAACATTTACTTATAGTGCCCGCAAATACGTAGTTTCACGAAAATGAAAGACCAACGGATAGCTATTATGATGAATGAATGAATGAATGAATGAATGAATGAATATACTTTTATTGTACACCACACATATCATAAGAACAGACACAAAGAGCTTAATAAATAGCATACAATATGATGTAAGTATTCGCTAAGGGTTTTTGTAAAATTTAACCCCTAAGGGGATAAATAGGGGTTCGAAAAACTGATCTCAACATGAGCGAAGCCGCGGACAAAAGCTAGTCCTATTTAACCCAGGAATGCCCGAATTATTTTTTTTTCACTTTCATTGGTTTTTTTTCTCTAAAACTACTTGGAAGGGGATCCGAAAATGATAAAAACAATAAAATATTTTAAAAATATATTTGAAGTATGAAAAATAACGCGTGTCCATATGGACACGCTGGGCAGTTACAGTATCAGAAAATACAACAACTAGGTGAAAATGTAATGAGTACTAAACTTGATTTTAGACACGAAATTAGGCATAATGACATTGTAATACTTCTTTGTATGCTATGCTTCGAAGCATGCAATACTTAATCTCAAATTACACTTCATAAGTCCTATTTTACCAGCTGAATGTTTGGCTTTTCAGTAAGGAGACAAGTATCGTTTCTTATTTTTCTGACTTTTCAGTAAAGTTATGAACTCAGTCAAATCTCCATGCATCGGTAGTGAAGAGGCGGTACCTCTGTCTTCCTGAGTCTCTTTGTGGGGTATCTTGGACTTATTGAAATAAGACAGAATAATTTCCAAGTGAAAATCAAGCTGGAATTTTACCACTCCAGATATTTTTTTTTATTTCCCAGGCACAATGAATATCCAGCATCCATGTCATAAGTGACCCGTGCTGATTATTTTAGTGCTTTATTTATTTTGTTCATTGTAAAATTTTGGATTGCATTCCCAGGTTGTAGAAAATAAGATTTTTAGTATGGAAATAGCTCCAGATCCCCACGAATCTACGTCTTAGCTTCTATATTCAGGTGATGAACGACTTTCATGACCTTCTTGATCAACATACACAATATCTTAGATTTCATTTAGTGCCCAGTCGCCTCTTAACTGGTTGATATCAAATAATTTGGTCAGATGTAATTTATGTGTATAAAGCTATTGCAAGTGCCCAGCGTGTCCATATGGACACGCTAACTTCATCGTGATAAAAAATAATCAAAATAAAGATTTATCCATTGCTTCACTCTATAAAAACGTAGGTAAATAATGACTAAATAGTTTACAATACAAAAATTCCTTCCAGAATACATAAATATTGATCAATTTTACTCTTTCTCTTCTCGAATCCACTTTTTTTGCAAATTCACAACTTGTGAAAAAACAAACTCAATTTTCTTTAAGATCACTCCCACTTTTTGCCCCAATTTTTACATATTATAACAGGTTATACCTTAGGCTACCCGAATGTCATTAACTCTTTCTTTTATAAATACAAAATGTTGTCATAATAGGCAAATAAGTTTACTACTATAAGCGTGTCCATATGGACACACTGGGCATTACTGGGTTAATATTATGAATGCGAAAGTTTGTGTGTTTGTTACTTAATCACGTCGCAACGACTGAACCGAGTTGGCTGAAATTTGGCAGAGAGATAGACTATAGTCTGGAATAGGCCATAGGCTTTTTATCCCGGGAAATAAGAGAGTTCCCGTGGGAATAAAAAACCTCAATCCACGCGAGCGAAGCCGCGGGTATCAGCTAGTTTTTCTATATTTATATATGAACCAGCCAGACCTTTTTTTGTTTTTTTTCGCACAGGGGCGGTTTAAAAACAAACAAAAAAAAAATAGAGGAACCCCAAAAGAACAGCTGCGAAAAACGAAAAAATCAAAATTGCTAATTTTACTTTTAATAGTTGGCGGAAGCGAAGCCACGGGTTACAGATTCAGAATAAACAGCTAGATTCAGTTCAGTATTCAGCGATATATCAATCAATGTAGATGTCACAATACCACTCAAGATAAGATAAATTGTTGATCCGTTCAGTTGATACAATTGTTTGGCTGATCAGTGATGGCTGTCGACTGGCAGCCAAAGCCGATAAGTCGGGGATTTGATTTAACATTGCTATTGTTGTTTTGGGGCGGTTTCTCGGATTTATTCAGGTACCTACTAGTCGATGCCCGCGACTTCGTTCGCGTGAATTAAGGTTTTTTTAATTTCCGCGGTAGCTTTCCTATTTACCGAGATAAAAAGCCTACGATTCCCGCGACTTCGTTCGCGTGGATTAATTTTTTTTAATTTCCGCGGTAACTTTCTTATTGAACGAGCGAAGCGAGTTCTCTGAGTCAACTATTGCGCTTGCCTACTAGACAGAGAAGTGTGTCCGTCTAAATGTCTGTCAGAGCCCTATAACTTCTGAATTACTGAATATTAGAACGTGAAACTTGGTTGAAAATTCAGTTATATCCTGTACTTGAACAACAAATACTAAAATTAGATAAATGTTATAAAGAAACGAAATTATTTAATTTTAATGCGCCATCTATTAGCATTATTGTGAAGCTAATAGCATCACTATAATGCTAATAGATGGCGCTGTGTCAGTAAAACTGTTTTATGTCAACTATTATTTTTTTTATTTTATTTTATTTATTTTATTTTATTTATTTTGGAAAACCAACAGCTTATACTACTACATAGACTTAAATTATAAACAACTAAAAGCTAATAAAAGGTTTTCACAAATAGAAACTAAATGAATAACCCCGCGTCTAATGTTAAAAGTTAATCATTACAATATATAATTAAAACTTTTGGGAATTATGGGATATCGCGAGGTCTCAGTTCGGGGCGAACCACTAGTTTTTCGGATTCAAAAGTAGCCTATGTATTGTTCCAGACTATGATCTATCTCTGTGCTAAATTTCAGCCAAATTGCTTCAGTAGTAGCGGCCAAGTGAGTGTCAAACATCCATCCATCCATCTATTCATCCATGGATCCACACTTTCGAATTTATAATATTACGAGGATTAATTTACTATACAGTAATGCTAGGTTCGCGTGGATTTAGTTCTGTTTTAAATCCCGCGAGAACTCCAAAATTTTCCGAGTAAAAAAGTAACCTACGTCACTCTCCAGATCCTCAACTATAAGGGCGCTTTCAATTTATGCGTTTCTTGACGGCCTGCTGCGGTGCCGAAGCGGTGCGTTAGTCGTACTGCGCACGGACGTTCGTTTTTTTCATACAAAGCGCGCGGTGCGGCTATAGCGCGGTGCCGGTACCGCGATCGCTCGACAACAAGACGGCAACGGCACCGAGCGCTTTGTATGAAAAAAACGAAACGTCCGTGTGCAGTACGACTAACGCACCGCTTCGGCACCGCAGCAGGCCGTCAAGAAACGCATAAATTGAAGGCGCCCTAACTATGCAAAAAATCACTTTAATCCGATGCTCCTTTGCTGCGTAAATAAAGAGTTTGTATTTCAATCACACAGCAACAACTAGTATCTAACATGATTTTTTGCATGGATACGTATTTAGTTGACCGAGAGTTGCATAGGCTACGTTTTATCCCGGAAAATAGGGAGTTTCGCGGGATTTTCGTAAATCTAACTTCACGCGAACGAAGACGCAGGCAAAAGCTACTAACTGAATAAATAAATATCAACGCTGTATGCTCTTGTGCATGTACGAAACATACAGCATTTTGCTGAGTCGGGATCTTTTTTCCGGGTTGTGCCACACATGACTTAGTTGTTCCGGCGCTTCCTCTGCCTGACGACTTTTGTCTTTAATGTTCAAGCGGTGGACGCGCCGGAATAACCTAATCTAGGTATACCTATTGGGTGATGTGTGGCACAATTCATAAAATAAACGTTTCTTTCTTTCTTTCTTTCTTTCTTTCGTAAGACGATAAGAAGTCCCTCATTGAACTGAACGAGAAACAATGAATGGAAATGATTACATTTCCCGGAAACAAGCGCTCTTAGAGAAATATTCCCTTCACGATGGAACAGCTCAAATTGAACAAACGATTCCAGATTGTGAATTGGAATAATGCATAGATAAAGAGCGGAACGTTACCGTTCCGAACGAAAGCTTCCCGCTCCCCGAATATAGCAAAAATAACAACGTGGGTAACTTGCGACAGAAAAGATATTTTATTAAGCCAAAAGCTGTCATGTCGTTCGTGGAATGCGCTTTTTTGCAACTTGAGATTTTTCGAAAGAAATTTTAGATCAGTGCACACAGAGACGCCACGCGACGCGACGATGCTCGTACTTTTAACAAACAAACACACACAACACACATACACACACACGCGCACACACATACACACACACACACATATCGTGGGGGATAGTGCAAATCCGCGTAACTAGCATTAGTACATTAATAGTACATTGTTACCTTAGGGATGAAAGTAACTTATTAAGTCCCGAGACGGGGTTTGGCGCCCGAGCGTAGCGAGGGGGCCTATAGTTCGAGGGACTAAATAAGTCTTTATCCCGAGGTAAACACTGTGCTTTTCATTACGAATATAAGGAAAGTCAAAATAAAAATAGAAATTAGCTAAAGAAAATTGAGTGAACTTTATTTTACATAAATCAACAACTTTGGTGAGATATTTGTTGTCTTTACTTTATGAATAAAGTCTATCTTTCTTCTTGTCTATGGATGCACTCGGGTATGTCGTGTTTCATTTGAATTCCAATAAAAATGTGACAACTAGTTTTTTTTAATTATTTGACAGCTGTCAGTTGAAAACGATTCTCCCTAGGGCTGAAAAGTATTACTTTCAACCCGCTTCTCAGGCAACTTCAGACCTACTTTCCGTGTATGAGTAATGAAAAATCTATTTTCATACGTTTGTGGTCAAATCAAAACCGCGTAAGTGTCGTAGCGACTAAATTAATCACTTTAAAAGATTTCTATTTTTATCAATACATAGAACACAAATGAATTAATACTCTCTGTGTAAAAATTAGCCCAATAGCCGTAGAAATAAAAAATAAAGTTTTAAACTTCCCCTGTAAAACTGTGACTAATAGTGTAGATCCGCGGTTTTTACCAATGGTACATACGCGGTTTTGCACTATCCCCGACGATATGTATAAACTTTCGCCTTTATAATACAGTACGCTGCCACAGACAAATATACAAATCTTATACAAATATAACATTAACTAGCTTTTTCCGCGGCTTCGCTCACGTTAGGTTCGATTTTTCAAACCCCTATTTTATCGCTTTAGGGGTTGAATTTTCAAAAATGCTTTCTTAGCGGACACCTACGTTATAATAGCTATCTACATGCAAAATTTCAGCCTGATCCGTCCAGTCGTTTGAGCTGTGCGTTGATAGATCAGTCAGTCAGTCAGTCAGTCAGTCAGTCAGTCAGTCAGTCAGTCAGTCAGTCAGTCAGTCAGTCAGTCAGTCAGTCAGTCAGTCAGTCAGTCAGTCAGTCAGTCAGTCAGTCAGTCAGTCAGTCAGTCAGTCAGTCAGTCAGTCAGTCAGTCAGTCAGTCAGTCAGTCAGTCAGTCAGTCAGTCAGTCAGTCAGTCAGTCAGTCAGTCAGTCAGTCAGTCAGTCAGTCAGTCAGTCAGTCAGTCAGTCAGTCAGTCAGTCAGTCAGTCAGTCAGTCAGTCACCTTTGCCTTTTATATATTTAGAAGAAGATTACCCGTGACACCGCCCGCAAAGTGTGGTGTCACGATTTACGATTGCAAGAATAGCGACACATTAAATTAATTATTAATTAAGCCACATTCATTAATATGAAAAAGCAAACGAGGCTCACGTCGTCATCGCGGCGTACTTTTCCCAATTATATCGTGGATATTTTGAATGGAATCATCAGCATTGTGTCCATTGAATGAATGAATGAATGACATTGTTTTGGTTATTGTCTTCTTATTGCTCCTAATTGCGTATTCAGGTTTTCCAAATTGAATCTTTTTATTCCACTGTCCCAACAAAAGAATAAAAGATTATGATGCTTTGTAGGAATAAAGGTGTAATTTCTATAAAAAAAAGACGTGTGGCACTCGGGGACTGCCGCGGTAAAGCTATTGCATAGCATTTTTTATCAACGCCATCTAGCGGTGAGAGGAGTCCCGTGTCAGGTTATTTTCGTTAGGGAATTTCTGGATTCGGTCTCCACGCTCAAGGCCCGCGATAGAAGCTATGCAATAGCTTAAAAAAATATTACAAAACTAGAATATGATGCGTACTCCGTACGCGTGGATACAGGTTTTTAATTCCCGCGGGAATTCTCGTATTTTTCAGGATAAAAAGTAGCATATGTGTTATTCTAGACTATAATCTATTTCTGTGTCAAAATTTCAGCCAAAAGGGTTAAGTCGTTGTGGCGTGATTGAGTAACAAACATACATCCAAACTTTCGCATTTATAATATTAAATAGGATTATTTTAATTTTCTTCTTCAACGCCTTTAAAATCGTAGCGTGGTATGCTTTTGGTATGTGACTGACTGACTGAAAAACGCATAACCTAAAATCTAAACCAATAGACCTGGATATTTTACATTTCGCTGAAATACTCCTACCCTAGAAAAATAGGGATTAACACATACTTAAACCTGAGTGTGATCTTTATCCAAATTTCAGCCAAATCGGTTTATTCATTGTGACGTAAAGGAGAAACAAACATACACACACATACAAACTTTCGCCTTTATAATATTAGTGTAATTAGAAAGCGCACAGTACATACTTCTGCTTATTTTATGAATAAATTAAAAATACTTATTCAACGGAGCTCTAATTAACAAGGACCCTAACAACAAGAGCTCTACCGTACTATACTTGTACTTATTAATAATTCAGTCCATAGCTCGGGAATTGATGAACTGCTGCTTAATTTACTCGTAGAATAATCCCCTGGAGCCAATTAACATTTGCTCCCGAAATTCGCGAAGTCAGCCAATTATCGCATAGAATGTCCGCACAATGGTTGCTGGGGATAATTGAATTATCCCCAGCCACTCATTGCAATTTCTTCACTATGTTATTTTAATAATACACAACGTTCGCTTTTAGAACATCACGCCAAGATTCATTAACTAGAATTGCCAATGCTGCGCGAAAATAACATTTTCATTTTATGTCCATGTTATTTTTAGCCCCAGACAAAAAGTGAGCGACGTGTGTGTATGTGTGTATGTATCTGTGTATTTGTGTGTCTGTCTGTCCTGTCGTAGCTCCCCAACGAATAGGCCTATATCGAGATTATTCTTAACTGTATGTAATTTAAGAAGCTCTGTTCTGGCGTTTTAAGATCATGAGCTCATTTCCTACTTAAACAATCTTACAATCATCGAATAGGTGTTGATTTGAAAGGTGATTTTAGTGTTGGAAAAGACTAAGTAAGTAAGATAAGTGATAACTAGCCACGGCCAAAGCCGTGGGAGGCTTTGGCCGTGGCAGATCAGGCTAGGGACAATTCAGAAATTATAAATTCCCAAATTGCCCCGCCGGGAATCGAACCCGAGACCTAAAGAGATTTAAAGATCACAGCGATCACACTGTAACAGGGTGTTCGTCAAATTGTTAATTTGAAATCACAAAGCTACATAAATACATAGACTACAAGCGTATACCCGTACTAACCGTCCACGTCAAGTTGGCCGCTACCTCGCCCCGCGCTACCCCGCACCGCACCTCAAGTCAGACCCGCTTAGTACAGATAGCAATATACCGCTCGCGATTGTCACTACCAATTTTTTTTTAAAGTCTTATTATTGTTTTTGTTAACTTTAAATTAGTTATTTTTGGTTGGTTACTATTTTTAGCGTATCGTCTTCTACGATGAGTAAAAAAGGAAAAGACGCATAGCGCAGACCATTAATTGCTTTTATAAATGACTTCTTTTCAAGCAGAAAAAATAAGCAATTAATAATTACGCCTTTAGATTATCAAAATTTCATTGCCATGAAAAGCATTGCCAGAGAAGAAAACTTTCGTCATAGTTGTGGTGAGAGTAAAAAATACAAAATACAATTATTATTTTCATGTCAACGGTACGGTTTGACGTCATTTTGTAATGATCGACGACGGCCAACTTGACGTGGACGGGTAGTATGTGGTTAAAACAAAGCGGGTTTACACAGCAAAACAAATACATATTGTAATAGGTTATTTTAATTGAAACCGCGCGATTCGATTCAAGGTCCCAAAAGTTTCTCGAAACTATGTCGAATGAATTTCAGAAATTGCCAAATAGTGATCTATTATACGAAAGCGGGGCTACTACCATTGGTTCTCATTGTAATATCGCTTACATATTTATTTTACTTATTGGATTAAGTATATTATACACAAAATTACTATCTTATAAAATTACAGTGTACAACATTGTATTAAATTAAAATTGTAGTCAAAAATTCCATCTCTGGTTGTCCCTGGGAAAAAGGTGACCATCAAGGTCGCAGTATTGCCGCGTTGTATGTATGGCTATGGATCAGGCCTTTAGACCAGGTAAGCCCCAGGACCGCAGAGCATGGATCTCAGCCCATTTCTCTTCACCGACGACCGACGCGACCTCACCCATCAGCCCCTTCTTAGCCCACCCACTCCATCAGCCAATCGTCTCTAATGGCAAAGCTGAGGGATAAAAGGTACCTAACTATTCATGAAGCACTTATTTTGACTTTTTACTGAAGACTTTTTAATTATATTATTCTTTAAATGCCTGATTTATTGTTATATTTAGTTTATATTTTTTTAATCCGATTTCAAACGCCACTGAAAAGTATATCAAGTGTGAATATAAAATATGAAGAGTTTTGCGAATTTCTCCAGCATCCCATCATCAGATCCTGACCTGATGGCCATGAGACATATAGCCTTTCAAACATAAAAAAAGAAAGTAAATCGGTCCAGGCATCTTTGAGTAATCGGGGTATATATAAAATAAAGATTCTAACTAATTTATAACCTTCTCCTTTTTTGAAATCGGTTAACGATCCTATTTTAGTAGTATGTATTAAATGATCTAATTCAATTTTTCGAGAGCAAATAGTAGAGGTTCGGTCCAACCGCCAATACCCAAGTAAACTTTGTACGTTAATAAAACTTGACGCAAGCCAGCGACGCGAGCACAATGTTATAGCGTTGTGCTCTTTGCAATTTGCTAATTCATCGTCGTTATTTTAAATTATTTTTTGTTTTAGGATAAGAAGTATTAGCCATGGTAGGGGGCAGAGGCGGCTCTAGCCCATGTAGCGCCCGTGTGCAATCAATATCTTGGCGCCCTCTAGTAGACGCGCGACCAAAGTGGAATACTTACAATACCTACAAGAATACCGTTTGACTTACAATTATATTTTCACCAGTGAAAGGAAATTCAGGTGCAAAAAATGGTGCAATTTTAAATGATGTCGGGAAGCAAGCAAGCGCGGCTCGACGCGGCTCGACGCGGCACCCCCTAAAACCCTGTGCGCGTTGCACACCCTGCACCACAGGTAAAGCCGGCACTGGTGGGGGGTTTAAAAAAAACGTCACAGATGAAGGTTTTTAATTTCATAACTGTTTAATTGTTCAAGATCAACCGAAACAGTATTAAACAGGTATAATCATTAAGTTACCATTGATTCGATGTTTTATGAAAATACTTCGAGTAAATCAACATTTTTTCAAAACATCGGATCGATTTGATGCATCAATGTATATCGAATATCCCTAGCTATGGCTAATATGACTTATATGACTAATATCACAGTAAACGTTGTAAAAACTATGGATTTTTTCGACCGTTGCTGAGTATCGTTCGAATGATAGGGTACAGGTATCTATACAAACAGGGCAAAAGTGTCTAAATATCTAAAACATCCAACATTTGTTCGGTTCTGAAGCTTGAGGTGCTGAATTCGATTCCTGGAAGCAGGAAATTAGCTGTTAGTTACGTGCTCTCCGACGCCCGTGCCTCGGAGAGCACGTAACTAACAGCTAATAAGTAATACTATATGTATGGTGCCAATCTTATCCAGTTTCACAAGGAGTGTCATGTGAAATTGGGCTTATAATTAATAAGGCACACAATAGGCGATTGCGGGAACGGAGCGCATTAAGAGGGTACTCTAGTGGGCCTTTCTCCATACAAACGTATTCTGCTGTTTTCTTCGTGGATAATGCCTCTAGAGCAATGATTTTTTTCCAAAAAATCTAGGTCTAATTAATACGTGCCTCTATGTTTTTCTTTTTTCCAAAACATTATCATTAAAAAAAATATGACAATCCAAAAACCCGAAAAAAACCCTCGATTTTACCGCCATGTTCAAACGACTATCAGACAAATTTGATAAGTTTTTAACAAAAAAGAAAAACATAGAAGCATAGATATACTCTTCCTCTAAATTTTGATATAAGAATATTTGAGATTTGTCCAGTTTTGAAGAAGGAAACAGCAGAATACGAAACGTCTTTTGGTCAAGGTTTTTGTAGGTAAAAATCAGCCCGAGCTGCAGTTGTCCCTTTCGTACTTTACGGGGGTAGGGTGGAGGTGAGGGAGGGTAAGGCTTACATATACACTAATAGGGAAGTGACAATTGTCGATATTTTTATCGATACTCTAGTGATGTACTCTGATGTCGATATTTACACTATACAATGATTATTTTATTTATTACTAGCGGACACCCGTGACTTCGTCCGCGTTCCTAAATCACCACAGTTTAGGTTGGCAGAACCCCTTCAGCATCAGGATTAAGGAGTTGGATCCTGGAATTTAACGATGTCTTTACTTGGTCCCTACAATAACTATTCATAATAATCATTAATTCCTAAAACCCCACAGTTTAGGGAAGCAGTACCCCTGCAGCATCAGGATTGAAGGTTGGAACCCGAAGTTTTTATGGGACCATCTCGCAAAGTTTTTGTGTCGATTAAAAAAAGATTCACGCAAATCGGTTAAGAAATCACGGAGATATCGATATACAGAGGTAGAAAAACACAACTCCTTCTCCTTTTTCGAAAGTCGCTTAAAAAAGTAGCCTATACGATGCCCGATAATATCAGCTATCTACCAATGAAAGTCCCGTCAAAATCGGTTCGGCCAGTCCCGTGATTAGTGGCAACAAACAGACAGACAGACAAAAATTTTAAAAATTGTTGTCTTGGTATAAGTACCGTATTTACTTTCGTATGCAGTTAGTAAAAAGCGGCCAAGTGCGAGTCGGACTCGCCCATGAAGGGTTCCGTAGCAGCAATTGCGGTTTACAATTTATGACTTATTAAAAATTGATAGATATTTATTAAAGAAAACTACTTACTAGATCTCGTTCAAACTAATTTTCGGTGGAAGTTTGCATGGTAATGTACATCATATATTTTTTTTAGTTTTATCATTCTCTTATTTTAGAAGTTACAGGGGGGGGGGGGGGGACACATTTTACCACTTTGGAAGTGTCTCTCGCGCAAACTATTCAGTTTAGAAAAAAATGATATCAGAAACCTCAATAAATCATTTTTGAAGACCTATCCAAAGCTTCACACGAATAGGTTTGATGAAAAAAAAATTTTTGAGTTTCTGTTCTAACTATGGGGAACCCCAAAATTTATTGTTTTTTTTCTATTCTTGTGTGGAAATCTTAATGCGGTTAACAGAATACATCTACTTACCAAGTTTCAACAGTATAGTTCTTATAGTTTCGGAAAAAAGTGACTGTGACATACGGACGGACAGACAGACAGACAGACAGACATGACGAATCTATAAGTAGCAAGCATACCAATTCGTATACGAGAATTCCTAAAGCTTTTAGGGAGAAAGTACCCCTGCAGCATCAGGTTTGAGGAGTTGAAGGTAAAAATTTTTAATGGCCCATTAAAAAAAATCGCGTGAATCGGTCCAGAAACCCCGGAGTAATCGGTGGACATACCTACATAGAAAAAAAAAGATACCGACCGAATTGATAACCTCCTCCTTTTTGAAGGTCGGTTAAAAATAGGGCTATCCATTATGGTTTACAATAGTGTGTTATGCCAGCCACAGCCGTACATTCAAAGTTTCCTGTACGTAACGGGGTTCAAGTTATTTGGACCTATTACTGAGCATTGTGAGGTCTATAATTTCTGAACTACTAAACTGACGACCTTAAAATAATTACAGAACAATCATTGCAGTATGTTTTTTCTAATAAAAAATGAATGAATGAAATCGGAGTACACATTTTGACTTTCATCCCCTCTCCCAAGGGAACCGTGCTGAATTTCGGGATAAAAAGTATCCTATATTTTACCTCGTAGTATGAACTTAAATCATATTACGTTTCATTTAAATCCGTCCAGTAGTTTCAGTGTGATGCGCGGCCAAGATACAGACATACGAAAAATTAAAAAAAAAAATTGTTTTGGGCTCAGTATCAATAGTAAAGCATCATCCGATTCAAAGTTTCAAAATATATTTATTCACCCGCAGGCGGCCGGCGGGTGAATGTTACGGGCATGAGAGGGGCGAGGGCTCGCGCACACAAATACACTACTCGTACACATGGATAACTCCTGTTGGTCGGGCGCAGCGCGACGGCGATATTTTCTTCAAATACCTATTTTTCAAATTCCTTGGGACTAGAGTACCGTCTTAAGCTCCGGCGAACTCGTTTCATGACGAGAGGCGATTTCGATGCGAACTGATGGGATCTATTTGTCATCAAACATTATAAATGTAGGCCCAACCATTGGTTACCTTTTTTTTATTTTTAGCGAGCAAACAAGCCGGCGGGTCACCTGATGTTAAGTGATTACCGTCGCCCATGAACATCATTGTAGCATTTAAGGCACCAACAATGCGTTGCCGGCTTTTTTACTTACCCATTTTCAGATTCATTTTTTTAAAGAAGCTGAAGTAAAATTTAAAAAATGCTCGGGAATTAATTGCTCTCATGAACATCTCAAGTCTCAACCGATAGACGTCAACTGCTGGAGATAGGTATCTTGACTGGATCACTATATAATGCCTTTCAAATGACAATAGGAATGAGAAGCCGCCATTTACTGTTTCTATCTCACTCAGTGTAAACCTCATATGAGCAGGACAGAAATATAAAATGGCTGTTTGACAGTCACAGTCCTATTCTCATTTGAAACGCATTATACTTAGATGACGATCTTGTGCTGCCTATCCAACGAGCGATTTGGCTGAGATCGTCTATCCACCTACTTAGGTTCTACCAACGCAGCTATCCCTCCCAGTGCGGGGTCGTCATTCGAGTATCTAAAGGCCCAAGACTCTATCTATCGATCGAGACGCGTGCATATTCATTAATTGCTCTTAAAGTTCTAAAATAATTACAAATCCCATTGTAAGTTTAACGTAGTGATTATAATATTATACTCAGTGATTGTGACATAGTAATACTCAAAACAATAGGTATAATCCCCTTTTATTTTGTTTAGTTATCTTAAAATGTAAGCAAATCTCAAAAACGCGTAATCGATGAACTTAGGCGAGCGCTTCTCAGTCAGTCATCAGTGCAGTAAGAACGTGTTTATGCCTTTCTGCGAGACGCTACTTGTTTACATTTCAAGATAACTAAGCAGAAATACTTACATAGGCTAAGTTTGTTGTGAGCTTCTCCTCAAGACTACGGCGCATTTGATCCACTTAACTAGTTTAGTTTCGCAATTAAAAGGTGATGAACCCACAAACACACATAATTGTCAATCACTATACCCGCCGATAGTCGGATGTTTGTCGAATGAAAAATATCTCAAATGGACTCGTAGTAGGGTTTCAATTCAGTCGTTCAATACAATAAAATGTAATCGGATTTTTTTATTATCATGACACTGATTTTCATGTCATTCTATCGATTTCTGCCAAAAATACCTACCAAATATTAGGCAGGTAAGTACCTAAAAACCTACTAGATGATGACATTATGAAATGACGAAAGGTCACAGGTTCGAGCCCCTCCCCCGTTGCGTCATTGTCGTACCCACTCCTAACACAAGCTTTACGCTCATTTGGAGGGGAGAGGAGAATATTAGTCAAATTCAGCTTGACTTTTTAACAAAAGAAAAATACTCGCATTAGTATGATTGTTGTAGTGTCCAGAAGTTTTGATTTATGTTTCATTTTAAAACTGCATTATTTTAATTTTACTTATACTTTCGCTAAGATATGTCTAGACCTCGTCTAGACATTTCGTTAGATTTGAAACAGAATCCATCACGACAGCTGTCTGAAGTCTGAACACGATACAATGCAATGAAAAAGTATCAAATCACAAGTAAGGGCAATACCACACTGCGTTGCGGCGTCGCTGCGTTAATATAGCCGCGTATAGCGCAAAGAGAATGTAATCACTCCGTTGTATAGCGTTGCCAGGCGTCCGGATAAAGCCGGACACAGTCAGGCTTTTTGGTTGAGTGTCCGGCCAAATTAGACGGTGTCCGGCCTATCCGACTTTTGCTAAGCTTTTTAAGTTTAACCATTTTTTTTTTTACATATTTGTCATGTGTTGGTTTCCGCTCCGCTCGCCTTATCTTGTATCGCTACGCTTGCGCAAACGAGCTTTTAAAAAAATTGCCATTTTGCGCTAGGTCTAAAAAATAAGGGTGTCCGGCCTTTGTACCCAAATGTCCGGCTAAACTGGCTGGCCTGTCCGACTTTTCGGTTTGAAGACCTGGCAACCCTAGCCGCGTAAGCCTCAACAGCCCAACGGTTAAGAGTGTGGACTGAAAACTGAAAGGTCGACGGTTCGAACCCAACCCGTTGCATTAGTCATACCCATTCCTAGTAAAAACTTTTCTCTTATTTGGAGGGGAGAATTATTGTCATACCCAGTCCTAACAAGAACTTTTCAGTTATTGTGAGGAGAGTGGAGAACATTATTTAAGTTTGCATGGCTAATATTTGTGTGGAAAATAAAATAAAAAAATTAACTAAGATCATCACTAACATCAATTCAGATGTTGAGTTTACAATGCACGATTCCATTAAAAATCGCTTTTTTTTTTTATCCGAAATAGGCTTGCGCTTGACGACAATCAGTACTGAATAGCACTGATGAGGTCTAGGTTGGAGCGCGCTTGCCTAGAAAATGCCTATTCACTCTTGCCTTGAAGGTACTTAAATTATAGGTGGCAGGAAACTGATGCTTTGTGATTGTGCTGAAGATCTGAAGACACTTCAATCCGGTGTCGCAGAGAAACGTGCGTAAAATGAATTTCAGTGTGTTGTGACGTGTTCCTTACTGCGTTTCTACCGCCACCACAATTTCAGTGGACCCCCCAGTCCACTGAAATTGTTTACACATTTAATAATTTTGTAGCATACAGAGGGTAGTCTGTGAATATTGGAGGAAACATGTTACAAATACAGGCGCCATTGAGTCATTAGTCAGTTGTGCTAGAACCACGGGTCGGACAGCACGTCGGTTGTGTAACACACATTGTGTGCCTGGAGTGTGCATTGGTACATCCATATGTATACATATGTATAGTCCATACTATATACTTGACTATACTATATACGTGAGTGAGTATACTACAACTTTCACTAAGAACTTAATAAGAAAAGAAGGCACTAGGAAGCAAGCTAGACAGCGAGATAAGTCGCTACCAGACCATAAATCTTTAACGTGAACCGGACGTTATTATAAATTCAGCGGACGCTGGGTCCTAACCCACATAATTTATTCCGTCCCACGTAAAGATATTCTGAGCTATACCCATTTTCCATAATCTGACCAATTTTTATTTTCAGCTCCGACCTCGGCCACCCTTACCTTTATAACAGGACCATTTACATATCAGGCGTTTTAAAACCCATTTATAGAAGTTAAACTGGGCCACCAGAAATAGGCAATATTAGTGAGGGTGCCTTTTAATTAAAAGCTTTTAACTTGCGTATGTATGTAACTATGTAAATTTATATGATGTAAAAGCTTGTCGCGAGATTTACCTGTGTAGATAAACAAGTAAATTAAATAACTTGATCCGATTGATTTTAATTTTTTAAATTTTTTAAACTAAGTAAATACGACTTAAATCTCCCGACAAGCTTTTATATCATATAAATTGTGTAATGACGATACAAGTTGATAGGAAAGGTTTTAAAAGAAAAGTTTATTCTTTTTAGCGCATTTAAATAAAAGCTTGTTTTTAAAAGTTTTTTTCTTTTAATTTATTGGTCTTTACCTTTTAACCTAGAACATCAAAATTAAACAAAATCTGTTCAGAATCAGATCGGAAGTAAAACGATTGCATTGCATTGCATTGTAACGATCGCAATTACCGGCCAAGTGCGAATTGAACTCGCACACAAAGGGTTCCGTACCATTTAACAGCAATCAAGAAAAAATCACGTTTGTTGTATGAGGAGCTCCTTTATTTTTTCTTATAACGGCAATAGATATACACATTCTGTGAAAATTTCAAGTATCTACCTATTATGGTTCATGAGACACAGCTCAGAAAGACGGACAGACGGACGGACGGACACCGAAGGCTTCGTAACGGGGTCCCGTTGGCACCCTTTGGATACGGAACCCTGAAAAGGTGTAGAGGTAGTGTCTGAAATAAAAGAAACTATTTTATTGTGTAATAAAATGAATTTATTATTGTTTAATAGTTAACTTACATGCATCCTACAATAATAAAGTAGTTTAAGCAATTATGCTCTTCAAACTAACTTAAAAATAAATTACTTAAATCTAACTTAAATTTATTTAAAATACCATAAAAGAATTCGCCCACTATAAGAACTTTTGTTGTTATTTTAATTAATTTTGTATAAAAACAATATAGTTAAAGTGATTTAGTAAACTAGTGTTAATTTCTTAAATTAATAAATACTTAGGTAATAAAGCAAATTATTAAGATCAAAATATTAGTTTACTTAAAACATCGTTAACATTACGTTACCTATAAAAACTTAAGTTCATTATTAACTAAGTACCTAAATGAATCATGAATTATATGTTATTACACTTTAAGGTCATTAATATAAGAAACACTATAACCATTTTAATAATATTAATATTTAGTGTTAAAAATTTGAACTCTGGACCAGAGAATAAAGGGCGGTTCAATGAATCTTAATTAAAAAATCAATTTTGATAAACTCATTCTCTTTACAATAACGAGCAAATAACGAAGCTCTCTTAGTGCTTTAAGAACTACTTTAATATTAAATAACTGTATTTCTAAATTGGCTACATGAACATTAGCCTAAAAACTTCAAATAAAACTTAAGGTGCTCTTACCCCTAAGTTGCTTTTAAGTATTCAGGGCCTAGACAGTAAATGAATAAAAGATGATGATTAATATCAAAAAAGAAACTTATATTTTTGACGACCTCCCTGGCGCAGTGGTGAGCGCTGTGGTCTTATAACTGGGAGATCTCGGGTTCGATTCCCGGCGGATAATTTAGAAATTTATAATTTCTAAATTGTTTCTGGTCTGGTCTGGTGGGAGGCTTTGGCCGTGGCTATTTACCACCCTACCGTTAAAGACGTGCCGCCAAGCAATTTAGCGTTCCGGCACGATGGCGCGTAGAAACCGATTAGGGGTATGGGTTGAATTTACACTGCTATACCCCTTCCAAGTTAGCCCGCTACCATCTTAGACTGCATCGTCACTTACCATTAAGTAATATCGCAGTCAAGGGCTATCTTGTCATCGAATAAAAAAAAAATATATAAAACTACTTGTAAAAGTATTCTTTCTATTTATTAAATAAAACTATTTACTTTATGTATATTAAAATTATTACAGTCACTTAAATGCTTAAATGTATCTAAAGAATGTATGCATTAGTTAATTATATTCGTTAAGCACGTCTACAGATATAAAGTGGGTATGTACCCCGTAAGTATAAATACAAAATTATATAAATAGGTAGATTTTCTGGAGTTATTTATGAATTGATACCTGTATTAGCTGTATATAATATGAGAATATTTTCTAAAAAAATACAGATTTGTTAATTTGTTTTATTTATTTATTTGACTGTCTAACTTAAATGAAACTTAGTGTTAACTTAGTTTGCAATGATAAACTCGAATAAATACTTATTAAATTATTTACAAGCGAAGTAAGTATAAGCTAGAATACATTTATATTATTTATCTAAACTGGCTAATTCCCGTGACTTCATCCACGTGGAAAAAGTTTAGAGTGACTTGTTGACTTGTTACTATATCCGCGAGAAGTTATGTCCTCTACAATCACAATTTATAATAAAGAATTATCAAATTCGGTTAAGATTTGACGAAGTTATGGATCAAAATCAACAAAAACTTTCATTCCCTATCCCGGACAGAACTTATTGTTTATCAGGATAAAAAGTATCCTATATATTGAGCTGGAGTATCAGTTACCTCTATACCAATTTTCATTCAAATCCGTTCAGTAGTTTTCGCGTGATGTGCGCACAGACAGACAGACAAAAAATTCATATTTTAAAAGTAAAGGCTACGAATAAATAATAAGTAAGGAAGTCTAACTGCGTTAAAAAATTGACCCCAACAAAAATTGCGCTGAAGTGGGTGGAGATTAAAATTGAGCCGTTAGAGGCGGGGATTATAAACAAAAATAGCACGTCAACAGTTGGTCATTTTTCTTGCACGTCAAATTTTCATGACATCGTCCAATGACTCAGCTGTCATAGCAAACATAGCAGCACTCGCGCGAACCAATCCCTGCTTTGGTTCTGAATTTGAACCAAGCATGTCAATCTGTAACCTCGGAAGTGATTCGTATGATTCGTATTTTGAATCATACGGCGTTTTGGTTTGAAGTACGGCCATTTTTTGAGTGGATTTTGTTCTGATTTAGACTTCCTTACTTATTATTTATTCGTAGGGTAAAGGGGAATAAATTGATATTCAACACGGCGATTCACTTTATTGTACAACGTAGTACAAAAGGTGGACTTAATACTTCAAAGCACTTTTTCCCAGTCGAACTTTAGACGTGAGGCACCCCATGTAGGCGTGAAAGAATAAAAGTATGTTAATCATAATAAAAATAAATATTAATATTTTAAAAATATGCCTATCCTACTAATATTATAAATGCGAAAGTTTGGATGTATGGATGGATGTTTGTTACTCAATCACGCCGTTGTTGAAAGGCTTATAGTCTGTTATAACACATAGGCTACTTTTTATCCCGGAAAATAAGAGAGTTCTAACTTAAATTAAGTACGGATTAAAAATCCTCAATCCAGGCGAACGAATTCGCGGGCATCAGCTAGTTATAAAATATAATTATAATACATATTATTGTTTTGGGTCCAGAGTAATTAACTTTACAACTAATAAAGTATTAATTTATGAGCTCTGTTTTTAGAATATGTTAATCCTAAGAGGGCTATAGTTTGCACCATTAGTTAGATCCCTTTACATAAATCCTTATATCGTCTATTAACATTTTGAAATAGTCTGCTGGGAAAAACTATTTATGTTAAAATTATAATACAAACTCATTTAAAGTTATTTATGTTGGCTTTATGCACGCTTGACTTGCAAGCTCTTATCTCAATTATGTAATTACTAGCTGTTGCCCGTGACTTCGTCCGCGTGGATTTAGTTTTTAACAATCCCGTGGGAACGCTTTGATCTTCCGGATTAATAAATAGCCTTCGGTTCAGTTCTTTTTCGGTTCTCGTCGGGTGACCGCCCTCGACCACCGACTTACCGCATCGCATTGTTCGCCCGCGCTATTTTTTCTTTTTGCTCGGCTTCTAAGAGTCGTACCGAGATATTGAATAGCCTATAACCTTCCTCAAGAATTGGGCTATCAGATACAAAAAGAATTTCTCAAATCAGACTGATAGTTCCAGAGATTAGCGCGTTCAAACAAACAAACTCTTGCACTTTATTATATTAGTATAGATTTTTTTTTGTGGCGAGGACTATATTACGCATACGTAATAGAACAACAAGGATAAGATAATCTTCATCAAATATTTAACAAAAATAACTTACATTCTGGATTCGAACACAGGTCTTATAAGCTGTGAAGAAAATATAATCGCACGGGAAACAAAAAAAAATTCTTCAGTGACAAAGTCGCAGCACATATATATTAAGAATAATAATATATTATCTTAAAATATATAGTTAATTCGTAAATAATAAATATCCCTTAATTATGTTACTATTTCATATATTTACTAAATATATAAAAAAATTAAATCATAAATTCATAAACCACACTAACTTTTCGGTAAATGTTTTATTTTTAATTTTAAATCGATATTAACACAATCTTACAGTACATAAGTTTAATTATAGTTTGGTTTAATACTTTAACATTTTAATGGTATGTATATAAAGTTTACATAAAGTAACTGTTTTTAAATACACATTACTATTAAAGTCAGACCATTAAATAATAATGAAAACTTTATTTAAAAATAAACGAAAAAATTCAATCAAATTACAAATACCCTATAATGTATTGTGTTTTAAGCAAATAAACATCACTTGTTGCTTTTGCATTTATAATATATGTAACTTTATCAATCACATACCTACTAAGTATTTTAAATAGTTATAGTATATATAGTAAATAATTATTTTGGCAAAAGTGTTAACTTTATACTAACTTAAATTAAGTAACTACAAAAGTAGTCAGTATTTTTAAACGTTACAACTTAAATATATATTTATACAATATAAAACAAACTTATAAAGTCTAAGATAGATTTTAGTAAAAATCTTTTAGGAACTTACAATAATTAATGAATGCTAATTATAAAATAAATTATATTAATATATACGAAACCCAGGTAGTGTATGTTAATAAAAATGAGAAAATATAAAATGAAAAAGAAAATTATTACCTTCAACAGGATCTTTGTAAATGCAACTATTGCTGGCTAGAAAAAATATAATGTTCATTAAATTCATCAATACTAAGTTATATTTGTATTGTGTATTGCCAATATACAATACAAATATAACTTGTAAAGAAATACTTCATTGTTATTTGGAAAAACGTACTATTTAAAAAATAGCAGTCCCAATGTGGGTTTTTGGAATAATTCATTAACTTTAATAAATATTTGACCCTAAATATAAAAAGGGATGAGTCATAACCATATTAAAACAACATTTTTTCACTGCATACATCAAAAGGAGAAAGAAGTCGTATTCACTAGTCTAATACCTCTTTTAACTGAATGTTGTTATAATTCGCTGATTTGCAACAAGAGTGACATAATTCAAAATCGAGGATGAGAGAATTCTCTCGTTAGAGAGTAATGTTTTGTGGATGCTACGGTCTCGAAACAAAACAGCGGCCAACAAAGCGACAGAACATTAAGTCATAATCTCTCTCGCTCTTATTTTTTGTGCTTAGCGTAATGTTCTTTTTATAGAAAAAAGTATAAATGTTCGACACTAAAATTGGTGAATTTTGAGTTATGTCACCCTTGTCGCAAATGAGCGATATATTGTTTTGTATATTCTCATTTGAAATGCTACGTCGCAGAGTGGCATCGAGGACAAACCTCTGAGTTTTTTCGATGTGCGTTATATAAAAGTGTATAAAAAATTTGTAAATGGTAATTAAATGAATGATATAAAAATTTATTCAATCCTTATTTTTGACTCAAAAATACAGGGTGTAAAGGTCATCCTAACTAGAACTGAAACCAGAAAGTCAGTAAGTGAGTGAGTCGCTCAGAGTTGCAATTTCTCATTGGTCATACTGTTAAATAGTATGACTTAAACAATCGGGACCCGTTAAAAATCTAGATCGGTTCAAATTTTCCCAATAATGGACTCGTTTTTTCCTTTTCAGTGTTTATTTAGGCAGTCGGGTTTTTGATTTTTCAAATTTAATATTTTATTTATGCTGTATTAAATTGCATTTCATGACCCATCCCATTTTTGTTGGCGCTACTGATATATACCTACTTAAAAACATAAGTATTAAAGAAATAGTTTAAAAAAATTACTTACTACGTCTTCAGTGTTGTCCGCATTTCATCCCATGACTTGACGGTAATTCTCTGTGCTGAGAGTTAAGGACCGTTCACTTCAAGGTGGCCGTCCTCGACAATTACAAAATGACGTCATAGTACTGGTACCGTTGACAAAAAAAAATTGCATTTTTTTGTACTGTAACCACGACTATAAACATTTCGACGACCTCCCTGGCGTAGTGGCGAGCGCTGTGGTCTGGAAGGTCTCGGGTTCGATTCCCGGCGGAGGCGATTTGGGAACTTATAATTTCCGAATTGTCTCTGGTCTGGTCTTGTGTGAGGCTTTGGCTGTGGCTAGTTACCACCCTACCGTCAGACGTGCCGCCAAGCGATTTAGCGTTCCGGCACGATGGCGTGTAGAAGCAGATTAGGGTTGAATGTAACTGCCATACCCCTTCCAAATTAGTCCGCTACCATCTTAGACTGCATCGTCACTCACCATCAGGTGAGATCGTAGTCAAGGACTATCTTGTGGTCGAAAAAAAAAAACTAGCGCTTCACTATAATCTCACCTGATGGTAAGTGAAGATGGATGGAAGTGAAGTTGTAAAAACGAAGGCCGGAAGGCCATTTCAAAATTTTGCAGTGCGTATTAGAACGAATTGCTCATAACTCAAAATGTTTTTTTTTTTTTTCACTTTACGGCCTTTAAGCATCAAACACCCCTCTTTTTTCGTAACGGGTTAAAAAAGGATACGTAAACACCGGTTAACATCGGCGGGGCTCGCAAATCTCACGTTGGCACAACCGGGGGTGGTCAGCTCGAGGAACACCACGTGGCCCAACTCCGTCAGCTTCTGACCCAGGTTCACGAAGTTGGTCGTCGGTGGTAACTGGGGAAGCGAAGATTACTCTCACATCAAACTATTAGAGAGAGGAGAGAGCTGGGAAAAAACCCCAAAAAAAAAATCTCAGCCAAATCGATTCATTCGTTGCGACGCATGCACGCACCCACGCACGCACGCACGCACGCACACACACACAACTTGCATCTATATATATAAAATTCAAAGTCCTGACTGACTGACTGACTGACTGAGATATTAACGCACAGCCTAAACTCCTTTTATAACGTAGGCGCACACTAAGAAAGGATTATTGGAAATTCCACCCCTAAGGGGTTTAAATAGGGGATGGAAGTTTATATGAAACTCCGTCATTTTTCAAGCTGTTTCCATCAAAGTTGGCATTTGAGCTATCAGTTAAAAATAAAGAAGTACGTGTGTCACAGTTTTTGAAAATTCCACCCTAAGACCTAATTCCACGCGGACGAAGTCGCGGGGGCAAAAGCTAGTTTATAATATTAGTATGATAAGAAACAAAACTTTGTGTTCACAAACCTAACTTAGTAACAATATCACTATGTAATTAAATATAGCATCGCATATTTTTTTTTTATTATAACAATGCGAAAAATCAGATCAAAGCGTTGCTCCGTGATTGAAGGATAAACCAACAAACAAACACACTTTCGCATTTATGATATTATAGTAAGAATATAGTATAATATCATATAAACTATAGTGAAACTGATACTATTGATTAATATATTATCGACGGGTGAAAGGCTAATTGATCTAAGCGACATTTTGTAATACTTGCGGGAAGACAGGAAAAAAATCATAAAAAAAAAACTATTGGATACTATATTAAATATTATTACTATATTTTATACTGTATTAAATAAATAAAAGACTATCCAATAGTTGTTTTTTTATGATTTTTTTTCCAAAAAAAAAAACTTTGATCAGTCTTCCTGCAAGTTTTACAAAATGTAGCTTAGATCAATTAGCCTTTCACCCGTCGATATAATAAAGGTCGTAGCCCATTTACACGACACCGCTCCCACACAAACAAAGTATGAGCATTCAAATATGGACTTAATATCGTGCTCTGGAGGTGCACTTTACAGTAACAACACCGCGGTACGGTAACAGTACCGCGCGCTGTTTTCTATTTAGTGTTATTACAGTAAAGTGCACCTCCAGAGCACGATATTAAGTCCATATTTGAATGCTCATACTTTGGTTGTGTGGGAGCGGTGTCGTGTAAATGGGCTACGACCTTAAGGCTAGAGCCAGTATGATTTAACCTTAAAATATAATCAACTCACATTTGTTATTCGAACCGTCACAGGATCGGGTCCGTTAAACATTCTCACGTTACACCAAAATGGTAGATTCGGTCTTAACGGACTATTTGGTGTTGGCATCGGTCCGCGGGGACCCACAGCGGGCCCCCGGGGACCCATAGCGGGCCCCCGCCCATTGGCGTCGAACCACGGCCCGGGGCCTGGGAAACGGTTGGGGCCAACCATTGGCCCCCTCGGTCCGACCATCGGGCCCATTGGACCCGGCATTGGACTTCTAAACCTAGGCCCAGTCATCGTACCGTTGACATTTTTGGCAGGATCATTTCCAGATTCGAGACCGGGTACGGGCGGACAACCGGGGAACATATTCCCCGGATTGACCATAGGGAACCCTGGCCTTTGAACCGGACCCATCGGCATCGGTACGGGCCCTCTTGGACCCATCGCAGGGGATACCGGACCTCTCATAGGACCTTGCATCTGTTGCATCGGATTCGGTACAGGCATACTCGGGCTAGACATTGCCACGGGTTTTGGAGGAATCTTGTTTATTGGTGGATTTTTAATCTGTGGTCGGATCACTGGGATGGTATTCCCCGGCTTCTGTCCAACCGGACCGAAATTACTCTTTAGAGAATTATCCTTGTCTATGGGCGATTCGTTTCTTTCGCTGTCCGTATCGTTTTGACTATTTCGACTGCTGGGAATGGTGACTGAACGCACAAACTTGGCTACCTCTTCGTCTATTGTGATGCCGATTTTTTTCAAAAAGCTCGATTGGAAAAGGCATGCGTCTAAATTGGACATTTTTCCTTTGAGGAACCTCTTATATTCGCCGCCTAGATCTGGCAAAGGTTTCCCGTATTTGCCCAGCCCTGGTCCAACATCCACCAACCCTTTGGGTAGCAACGTTTTGTTTTCAATCACGTTCATTTTCACTATGAGATTCGTTCCGTAAAATTGCTGGCCGTTCAGCATTGATATTGCCTGAAAAATAAGAAGAGGCAAATATTTACTCGTCACATTACATAGAATATCAACAAAATCGAGGGCCTATTTCTATTAAAGCCTCAATACCCTAACGGTTAAAGGTACGGATTGAAAACTAAAAGGTTGCAGGTTTGATCCCCACCCGTTGCACTATTGTCGTACCCACTCTTAACACAAGCTTTTCGCTTATTTGGAGGGGAGAGGAGAATATTAGTCAAGTTCATCCAGGCTAATATTCTTTTTAAAAAAAGTCTTCAAGTAAACTTTAACTGACCAAATAACGACATTCTGGAAGTTTTGTATGGTCAAAATTCATCAGTCAAAGCTAACATAAAAAAAACTTAATCCACGCGGATGAAGTCGCGAGCATCATCTAGTTTTTAATAATATTAACAAAAAAAAAATTGAAATTAATTATATTAATAAAACAAATTACCTGTACTGCTTCAAGTGGATGACTGTACATAACGTTCGCATACTTAGCGCTGTTCATACAAACTGAGCAAATCAAAACTTTTCCCGCCAGCTCTAAAACTTCCTTCAACTCTGATTTGTCGCATCTAAACTATAAAAAAAGCCAATACTTAATAAGTTACATAAAAGCACAATCCTATAAGTATAATAAAGACATGCACCGTTGGATATACACGGCGCAAAACCGAGACATGTGAACGTCTTTTCTAGAGACTTATGTCCAGCAGTCGACATCTATCGGTTGAAAAGAAGAAAGTAGCCTAGATCACTTGTACAATTTTTTAAGTCCCAAGTTTTTTTTTTCAATGATAAGATAGGCCTTGACTGCGACCCACACCTGATGGTAAGTGACGATGCAGTCTAAGATGGTAGCGGGCTAACTAGTCCGTTTCGCTTGGCCGTAGTTTAATAACAAAATTAATAAAAGTAATGTAAGACATAAACTTCAGTTTAATACATTTTTATAGTTAAACTAGCTGATGCCCGCGACTTCGTCCGCGTGGATTTAGTTTTTTAATTCCCGCGGGAACTCTTTGATTTTTCGGGATAAAAAGTAGCCTATGTCACTCTCCGGCCCGTAAATTACCCCTATGCAAAAAATCACAGCAAGCCGTTGCTCTGTTGCTGCGTGATTGAAGGACAAACCAACAAACCAACAAACCAACAAACACACTTTCGCATTTATAATATTAGTAGGGATACTTACATTAGTAGCAAGAAAAGGTTAGAGTTATTTTGCTATAATACGCTAACAGAAAAAATCTGTATGGTCAAACATGCAGTTAAAACTAAGCACCGCTTACCTTCCCGACCAAGCAAAAAAACCAAGTTCCCAAGCAAGCAATGCCACCACAACTCACATGCACCACCACATAAGACTTTTATACTACTCTCGAGGAGATATCGACTTTACAATGCTGTATTGCTATTCAAAATTCAAAATTTATTTATTTCATATAGGCTAACTTGTAGCTCTTATGACATGTCACAAATCTACCACCGGTTCGGAATGGAGATTCTGCTGAGAAGAGCCGGCAAGAAACTCAGCAGTTGCTCTTTTCAAAAAAAAATTTTTTTTTTACAAAGCTATGCTATGTATACAGTGCTTCCCCAATAAAGCTTCAAAAATGCAAAAATGCATACGTAGGTACACTAATCCAACGCATGTCAAGACGGGCAGTCAAAGCAGACCCATTCCCGTTGGTGGCACCCGTTCACGAGCATGACGCATGATCCAGCCATTGCTTCGCTATAATACAGCATTGTAAAGTCGATATCTCCTGAGGATGCTCCGGTGTCGGGGGTGTAAGTCTTATGTGGTGGTGCATGTGAGTGGTGGTGGCATTGCTTGCTTGGGAACTTGGCTTTTTCGCTTGGTAGGGAAGGTAAGCGGTGCTTATTATAGCTTTTAACTGCATGTTTGACTATACAGATTATTTCTATTGGCGGATTATAGCAAAATAACTCTAACCTTTTCTTGCTAATCATGAACTTCGGAAAAGTAACGCCTGATTCTATCCAATACTTACATTAGTAACAGTAACCCAGCTAGTTAGTGGTGGTTTGATGCCCAACGAATCAAGGTAATCTTCTCTTATATAATAATCATTGCAGCCTATTGAACTTGGATCTTGACTAGCATTGGAAGGACCAGCAGATGCTTCTTCTGGTTTTGGCTCACTGTTTGCAAAATTGAATCAAAATAAATACTCTATACTATATTCTACTAGCTTTTGCCCCCGCGACTTCGTCCGCGTGGAATTAGATTTTGGGGTGGAATTTTCAAAAACTGTGACACACGTACTTTTTTATTTTTAACTGAAAGCTCAAATACCAACTTTGATGGAAACAGCGTGAAAAATGACGGAGTTTTATATAAACTTCCATCCCCTATTTAAACCTCTTAGGGGTGGAATTTCCAATAATCCTTTCTTAGTGTGCGCCTACGTCATAAAAGGAACCAACTGTCAAAATTTCAAGTTTCTAACTTCAGTAGTTTAGGCTGTGCGTTGATATCTCAGTCAGTCAGTCAGTCAGTCAGGACTTTGAATTTTATATATATAGATTTTTCCTTTACTGCCTTGTTGGTCTAGTGGTTAGCAAGTTCGACTCGATGACGAGGTCCCGGGTTCGATTCCCGGATCGGGCCGAAAATGTATTGGGATTTCTGTTAAGAAATTTTCAGTACTAGCCCGAAGTTAGGAAGTCAGTGGTGAGTCACTCCCGTGCCTCGGAGAGTACGCGCATGATCTTTCCGGTCGTGTCAGATTTTCCGTCCCATCGGACTATGAGGGTGAGGGAATAGAGAATACACATGTGTTTGAGATGGCTATATCTTTGTGGAGATTGGCCGCCGTGGTCGGATTCGGTCGGGAGCACCTTATTATTATTTTTTACTATTTTTCCTTAAGTATCTTAAAAGGTAGCTCTGTGGTTTTTTGGGATAAAAAATAGCCTGTTCCACTCTCCAAGTCCTCAACTATCTCGCAGAGAGGCATAAGGGACGCACAGCACATTGGACGATTTTATCGCACTGACAATGACATCCTATAAGCAAAAAACTAAACTTAAGAACGTAAACTCTTGTGCATGTACAAAGCATACAGCATTTTGCTGAGTTGGGACCTTTTTTCCGGGTTGTGCCACACATGACTTAGTTGTTCCGGCGCTTCTTCTGCTTGACGTCTTTTATCTTTAATGTTCAAGTGGTGGAGACGCCGGGACAACCTAATCTAGGTATACCTATTGGGTGATGTGTGGCACAATGCATTAAATAAACGCTTCTTTCTTTCTTTTCTTTCTTTCTTTCTAAAGCGAAAAACTAAACGTAAATTCTCAGCTATGGTTACTTTCGTCAGTTACGCGTTTCTCCAAAATGTTCCAAGACAGCTGAGGCTTTTTTTATGAACTGAACTTTCTCTTTCATCATCTGAACCAATCAGAATACATTATAGCATTTAAAGGACCACACATACTCGCAAGTTAATTATGAAATAACTAGCTTTTGCCAGCAACTTAGCATGGTTTTTAAAAACAATTATCGTGGTACGTAGGTACTTGTATATTGTCATAAAATCAAGTCTAAATTCTGTGGTTTTTTGGGATAAAAAATAGCCTGTTCCACTCTCTAACTCCTCAACTATACCCATTCAAAAAATAACGTCGATCCGTTGCTCCGTTTCTATTTGATTGAAGAACAAACCAACAAGCACACTTTCGCATTTATAATAAATTAATCATTATTTCAAAAATCATTAATCATTAATTCGCATTTTTTATTAAATTAGTAAGGATTTACAAATTTTTTACTTACATTTGCGACAAGTGTATAGTTGTATCAGATTCTGCGTCACTCTCAGGTTCGTCAATTATACTATCTGTAAAATATAAAATAAACATACCCTTCAGTTCTTTTACTTAAAAACCTGTAAATTACATTTCATATTGATCTAAGATCTTTAGCACATCTTCACCAATAAATCATGGCAGTGAAACCACTTCGAAAAACACAGCACATAGCATGCCAGCATGACATGAGAGATGACAAAATTTTTGAAACATCCCATCTATGTCAATTTAAAAATTTATGAATTTGACTGGCATCTGAGTACAGCACCGAAATTGTGTGAAAATTATGCTAAAAAAGTGGCTAGCGCAAAATGTTTTCTATTCGCTGAATGAATTTTTTGAATGTGATATGCTTAAACAGTGTGTAATGACATTATACAAGATAAACTTTAATCTTTAGTTTTTAAGCAACTCGTATTTTGTATGTCAGTTATTACCTGACTGAATACGCGGCACGGCAAGTTTTAAGATCTTATGTATACCCATATTCTTGCAAATAAAATTAAAAAAAAAAAAAAAAAAAAAATACATAGACTCATAGTAAAATCTCTGTATTCTCGCTAGTCATATAAAAGGGATGTCATATTATTATGTTTATAGCGAGCAAATGAGCAGGTAGGACACCTGATGTTATTACTGCCGCCCATAAATATTTGTAGCACCTGAGGCACCACCAATGTGCCGCCGGCTATAAAGACGAGTCATATTGGGAGTTTATGGTTTTGCAGATGAGGTGTGCTAAAGACCTAATTATTATTTCAGACCATTACCCATTAGTTGAACACTTAATTTTCCTTGAGCTTCCTTTTCCTTTAACTTTGCCAATACTTGATGCAACTGTTTCTTTGTTTTAAATCTAAGACGTATTTGGAAATGCTCTTCTGTATTCTCCTCTCTACTGTCATTAATACTTGATATGTGAACTCCACACTAAAAATATAACAAAAGTCTAAGTCTATCAAACTTTTAAGTAGACGCATTACTCACAGAGACTTTTTCATTATTGTTATATTACAACAAATTAACTTTGTTTCTAATCAACATTGCAACAAAGAGAAAGAGAAAAAAAAAATTTCATTCATTTTTGTCACCAACTCAACAATATTTGTGGTGGAGTTTGGAGGGTCCAAACCACAGCGAAGGGATGCGGGGAGCGGCGAGGTGAAATGAAACACCTTGGTTCTTCTTTGAAGCGCGGAGATGTGATCGCTCTCAAGTCAGCGAGTGAAGTGCGTGACTGGACCCCAAAGTGGGCTATTTTTATTTGCTTGGGAGCGCTCGCAACTCGGTATCTCGCAACCGTTTATTTAATATGTTAGAATAGTACAGCAATACAAAACAATGGATATAAGTGAGACAGAGCTATAAAACAGTATAGTATTATGATATGAGCGAGACAGGTTATAAAACAGTATGACATTATAATGTGAGCGAGACAGGTTATAAAACAGCATAGCATTATAATGTGAGTGAGACAGGTTATAAAACAGTATAGCATTATGATGCATAAGGTGTGTGAGCGAGATACAATTACTCTCTTAACATTACGTTTATACAATATCAATTTATTAATTTACTATAGCTAATTAGGTCATTATCCGATAATTATAAAACAAAACAAAATAAACTTTCTACCAATAAAAATAGCCTAAATGCCTATGAACAGGTAATGAGGAAATCAAGTATCCTAGTAAAATAATTATTTATGTAAATAAAGAAACTAATTGCTAGTAATGAGAATCGAATCTGATCGACGATTTAGCAGTGATAAAAATCACTTTTCTGTCTTGATTTAGTCAATCTTCAACAGTCTCCCCCTCGTGCGAAGATGCAGATCTGGAGCACTTTATTTTGAGGCAGAAGATTGCGTTATTCTTATTAGCCGTGAAACGTGTCTTTCCAGGATGGCGGCGATAGTGCGAACGTCGACTATTCGTATTCGCCCGTCTGTGCCAGTGTAAGTCCGTATAGTGGTTACCGTATTCTTGATGGTAGTGTTTCAAGAACAATTGAGTGATTGGATGTTTTCCATCGATTATCATCGGCTTTTTGTAGGATGATCTTATATTACTGGCGACAAATAATGTAGTTCCCCGATGCATGACGTCATCTTGCAACACGGCGGTGAGTCTCTTTAAGCGGGAATCTCGGTTGAATCGTTTATTTTCTCGTAGATTCTGAAGTTCCTTTCTGGAGCTGTCGTTCTGTATTTTCATTTTTATTTTTATTTTCTCAGCCCTTTCGAAGTATTTAATTGGCAGTCTTTGAATATCAGCTCTTGGAGTTTGATTTGAAGGCGATTTTTGAAGTTTAAATTTATTGCTTTTCTGAAGGTTTTTCGTTGTCTTTTCAGTGGTAGTGAAGTTCTTTAAATTTTCGTCGAATACAATTCTTATCTCTTGTTTCTGAGGGTGTATCACGGCAAAAGGTGGTAAGTACAAAGTTCTAGGCGTGGCAGGTTCGTTGGTGACTGGTTCAGCGTACCCACTTGATAATAAATTCTTTATCTGCTCGCTGTATTTAATTTTGAATTCATAATTTTTCTTGAATTTGTTTTCTATGCCTTGCAATCGCCGTAAAGCGTTGTTTCTATTGGGCGGCATAGTTTCGCTTTCGGTTCGCCATAACAATCCACATTCAAATCTTCCCTCAGGTAATCTTTGAGTCGTTTTTTCTAAGATTGCCAAGGCTCGTTGCTCTGGATCGTTCACTGGTTTCTTCGGTGTTATTCCCAATGAATCCAAGCTGAAATAATTCTTTATTAATTCGTCTATGTCTTCATTCTTCTTTTCGAAAACATGATTAATGAATAGCACGGGTTTCGTAGTTTGAGTTTTGAACCCATGTAGAATCCATCCGAGGCTCGTTAGGGACGCTACTGGTTTCGATGGATTACCAGCCTTAAGGTTCCTTGTTACTATGAGGTGCCAATTATCTTGGCCTATGAGTAGCTTGGGTGGAGATCCATTATATATGAGTTGATCCTCTATGTCTTTCAAATGAGGGCAGTCCTCTATATCTTCTTCCCTCACGGATTGTGATCTCAAGTTAAGTTTGTCTATAGTATGCGCTTGTATATTTTCGTAACTCCTTGACAACAAACCTTTTATTCTTAATTTGATATGCTTTGATTGTTCTGTTTCTACTTGATGGCCTCCGATCCCTTCTATTAGTAAGCTTCTGCTTGGACCCGTGGCTCCTATTTGGTCAGCTATTTCGTCTAGTAAAAGCGTCACTGTAGAACCTTCATCTAATAGAGCCATTATTGTGGTTGATCCTTTTGGTCCAGTTAGTTCCACTGGTACGATCTTTAAATATGCTCTGGCAGTGCCTATGTGGTTCACTGAGACTATCTGGTTTACTACCGGTTTGGGGTTATCTTGGTGCAGGAGTTCGTGATGTTTCCTTACACAGCCCTCTTTTCCGCATGGCTTGGCTTTGCAGACGAGATGTCTGTGGTTCTTTTTTAAGCACATGAAGCACATGTTGAGCTTCTTGACTGTCTCCCATCTATCCTTTACTGTTTCGTTGTTAAACCTACTGCACTTTGTGATTTCGTGAGCTTGTTCACATACCGGGCATTTTTCGTTTATCGATGCGGTTGAAGTTGCGAGTACTATCCTCATCTCTTCTTCAAACTCACGTTCATAACTTGAATCCGAGTCGCTATCATCGTGCTGGGCTACGTGGACTCTCGCCTTACGGAACGATTGATGTTTTGAGTTCTCTGTTTTGACTCGAGTTCTTTCGGTCAAGCTTGGTTCATCAAAGTCATTTGATATTTTTGTTAGAAACTCAGCCAACACATTTAGCATTGGTTCTCTCTTTCTATTTGCTTTGAATTCCTGCCACCGGAATCTGACCAAAGTATTCATCTTGTCAACGATCTTATCTGATATCTCTGTTGAATATAAGTATTCCAGTTGGTCAAGTTGCTTGATGGTGTCTACCGTGTTAAATACTGCGCTAGCGAATGCGCCTATGCCTTTCAGATCTTCTGACATACGAGGTAGTTTATGAAGTTCTGCTATCAGTCCTTTGATGATATATGTTGGTTGACCGAATCTTCTTTCTAGTTCTGTGAGTATACTTTCCGGCGTTGCGCTTGTATACAGCAGTGATTTGACAGCTTCTTTGCCTTGTCCCTTAAGAGCTTTTCTTAACCTTGAAATATTTTCAATATCAATGAAGTACGACGAGGTGCTCTCGTAGTGCTTTATGAAAGGTATCCAATTGATGGGATCTCCGTCGAAAATTGGAAGGTCACTCATGTAAGCGGGCGGCTTCTTTGGCTTAATGTCTTGATTCGACTGCTTCATAGCTTTCGATAATAACTTTGTTAGCATGTCAATGCCTTGATTCAGCTCAGTATCTTGCTTGGAAAGTGCTGGCGCTGGGTCCTCTGTCTCGACTTGCTCGACTTCATCTTCGGCGTCGGAGTGGTCGGCGAGTTGCGCTAGCTCTAGTCGAGTGCGAGCAGCGGCGGCTTCAGCGTTCGCCTTTTCTATCGTTTTCTTTTCTAATTCCAATCGCGCTTCTAGCTCGGCGCGTTTAGTTTGAGAGGCGCGTGACCCCGTGGCTTTCTTTGTTTGACTCGTAGAGCTTGTCTTGGCTTTTGCTGTGCTCTCCGTGTCATCTGTGTTCTCCGAGCTTGTAGTTTGCTCGGTGCTAGTGGTTGCTTCTGTGTCCGTGCTCGTGGATTCTTCACTGGACTCCTTCTCCTTAGGCTGCGCCTTCTTGCTTCGGGTTTCGACGGTGCTCATCCTGTCGTTTAGGTCCTTACTCTTCTTGGTCCTAACTTCCCTACAGCCCTACGGCCCTACCTCCCTAGCAGCCCTAGCAGTCCTGTTTGAGGGTCCCGAAAGACACGCTCTCCCAGGGATGGAAATAGGGTAAGGTAGGTGGGAATCGCCCGGCAGAGAGCACAAGTTCAAAGGTGTTGCTCGGGTACGAGGGGGAAATGCTCGCACCGTCAGCGTGCCTTCCAGGAGGCCACCTTCTTGCTTGCACCGTACTGGCGCGATCAGACTGTTACAGACTTATAGCCAATGAAGGCAAGCTGGCAGTACCGTCTGGTATACTGCTCCCGCCGTTAGGCGTTTAACTCTCTGTTCACCGTTTGGCACCGTTAGGTGGTGAACAGAAGAGCAGCGGTAAACCGCTTAGAGTTCTTCAACGCGACGAAGCGATCTTCCCAACAGCCTCGCGGTCTTCAGCCACGCAGAGCGTCGCCTCAATGCACCCGCAGCGATGGTCGATGTCCTCTTCGTGGTGTTGTGGACCCTCTGGAGTCTTCAGCGGCGTGACGAAACGATCTTCCCAACAGCCTCGCGGTCTTCAGCGACGCAGAGCGCCACCTCAATGCACCCGCAGCGATGGTCGATGTCCTCTTCGTGGTGCCGTAGACCCTCTGGAGTCTTCTGCGGCGCGGCGAAACGATCTTCCCAACAGCCTCGCGGTCTTCAGCGACGCAGAGCGCCACCTCAATGCACCCGCAGCGATGGTCGATGTCCTTTTCGTCCGCTTGGCAGCCCTCTTGACGCGATCTTCGGAATGCAGTTCTTCACTCGAAGTCTCTTCCCGGCCCGCGGAACTCGTTCCGAAGCTGCAGGTTGATTCTTCAAAACTGCCCGTTGATCCTCGCTGACTGGTAGCTGGTCTCCCTGGTTGGCTGGCTCGCTGGATCCGGTTCGAAGGACCATGCACTGTGGTGGAGTTTGGAGGGTCCAAACCACAGCGAAGGGATGCGGGGAGCGGCGAGGTGAAATGAAACACCTTGGTTCTTGTTTGAAGCGCGGAGATGTGATCGCTCTCAAGTCAGCGAGTGAAGTGCGTGACTGGACCCCAAAGTGGGCTATTTTTATTTGCTTGGGAGCGCTCGCAACTCGGTATCTCGCAACCGTTTATTTAATATGTTAGAATAGTACAGCAATACAAAACAATGGATATAAGTGAGACAGAGCTATAAAACAGTATAGTATTATGATATGAGCGAGACAGGTTATAAAACAGTATGACATTATAATGTGAGCGAGACAGGTTATAAAACAGCATAGCATTATAATGTGAGTGAGACAGGTTATAAAACAGTATAGCATTATGATGCATAAGGTGTGTGAGCGAGATACAATTACTCTCTTAACATTACGTTTATACAATATCAATTTATTAATTTACTATAGCTAATTAGGTCATTATCCGATAATTATAAAACAAAACAAAATAAACTTTCTACCAATAAAAATAGCCTAAATGCCTATGAACAGGTAATGAGGAAATCAAGTATCCTAGTAAAATAATTATTTATGTAAATAAAGAAACTAATTGCTAGTAATGAGAATCGAATCTGATCGACGATTTAGCAGTGATAAAAATCACTTTTCTGTCTTGATTTAGTCAATCTTCAACAATATTGCCATGCAATACCTTACTAGAAGCTGAAAACAAACTGTTCATTAAACTGAAAAAAAAATATATAAAAGTGAAAAAATAACTCACTTCATCTTTGACAAAATTTATAACTTCCTTTGAAGACCAATCTCCTGGCGAATTTGCCACCAACAATGTGTATACCTGTTCCTCATCAGTCCCTTGGCAATTATTTGCCACAACAACATCGTTTTGAGAGTCTGAATACCTCCTGCGTTTCACACTTTCATTTGAGTTCTGGGAGTCTTCACTCTCCATATTGATGTCAGACCTCCCTTCAACTTTTCGCTTCTGATTTTGTTGTATGTGTTCTAACTTTTTTTCAAATATAGAGTTTATTTTTTTGAGTTTTAAGTAAATTGTCTCTTTCACAGCATCAGGATTTTCTTTTTCCTCCACTGGCTCGATTTTCACATGTGTGGAATCCAAATCCGGCACGGAAACACTGTCATTATTAATTTCATTTGAATCCATAATACAAAGACTTGGAATGATCACTTCTTTTACAACTGAAACTGTAATAAAACATTTTTTCAGTCACGCAAAAAACATGTTTGATGAGTTAGACTATTTGCACTACAACTACAGCAACTCTGCTAAAGCACTACCGGCATAATTAGTTATTTATTACAAAAAATTACATACTTATTTTGTCTACAATTTTCTTCAGGAAAATGTTGAATTATTGACAAATAAAATTGACAATTCAATTTGTGATTTTTGCCAAAACCGTAGGCCCAAGAGTATGTAATCACTCGGCCCTGGCCAAAACCAAAGAGAGTAGAAACAAGAGTAGGGAAGTAACGTCGTGGATGATGGAATTAGGATGTACCTAATTGTAAATGTGTAACATTGTTCCATTTTTAACCAACTTCCAAAAAGGAGGTTATCAATTGGGTCGATACCTTTTTTTTTGTGTGTACAACCTTGTGAGCACTCGTGAATATCTTTTGCAGCAGAATCATTATTTGACGTCGCCATACTAAATGATAGGCTTAATGTACGCACGGTAGGTAAACGTTAAATAAAGATACATAAAAGTCTCTGAGGCCTTAACTCTCAATTATCGATATCGATAAAAATCTGTCCAGCACGTTTCTTTTTAATTGAAGTTGAACGAAAATGTCAGATTCTAGATCGTTGCTTTCTTTCACAGACGTAAAATAATTTAAAATTACCACAGAGCACTGATAAACTGATAAGTTACAGCAATGCTGCCAACATGAGCAGTTAAAATAAAACTAGTAAAAGAGGATAAAACGGAGTGATTACATTCTCTTGGATTCTCTTGGGTTGTGGTTGTTCTGTGAGTAAAAGTGGTATAAAAAAACAACAAAAACTAAAAAAATTTTAGTAGTAAATGAATAAAATATAATAACGTCGGAAAAACCCGCAAAACAGTAAAAATGTCTAAGAGTGACTTGCTTTATGTGAGGAATATGAGTTTAGTAAGTATATTTTCCTTACATTTAGTTTTAATCAAGTCCTCTTTTGCTGCCGATATTTACCTCAGCTAAAGGACTACAAACAAGTCAGGATTGTTGCATAGAAAATTATTTAAAATTTAATATCAGCAACTGTCATGGTAGGTATAACTATAGAGAGATAATAAATTCTGGGTTTAATATGCTTTAATTTGTTTCTGGTTTTTTTCAGTCAGAATCAGAAGAAGAAGAAGAAGAAAATGAAAATGAACAAGATATCTGGGATGACCGCAAGCTAAACGACGCGTATGACAAAGCTCTGAATATAGCCAATGCTGAGGTTGCTAAACGGCTTGCTATGTCCACCAACACACAGCCTAAAGATGGTATTGACCTTTTGTCCCTTTATTTTGGTTTACGACTTTGTCTCTCTTCTAGAACAATTTTTGTGGTTGCATCAAAGTTCAGTCTGGTCTAGTATAGCACACAAATGCAGAGTGAGCAATGTGTGTGAAACTATCTCGAGTAATATAATTGCAAAAGTAAGTTTGTTTCTCCATACTGAAGCATCAGATCTAAGTGATTTTGTATGGGTATAATTTTTAGAGAACCTAATAGTAAGTATAAGCCACTTTTCATCCCAGAAAAACAAAGTTTCCAAACAATTTTTGAAAAATCTAACAACATAGATAAATACTGGCAAAAGCTTATTATGTACATGATGTTCTAAACAGTAAGTCAACACATTGTATACAGCATAGGCTTCATTTTTGGTCAGGATTAAATAAAAATATTGGTAAAAATATATGGTAAGGATATGTGGTAATTATATGGGAACCTTCATTGGTAAGCCGCAAACCGAGTCCTGCTGAACTCTAGCTTAAGGTGTAATTTCTAGGTTCCAAATCTAAAAAGCCTGCACAAAATTCTCCATTAAAAAGTCAGAAGAAAGACAAGACAAAATGGAGGGCAGGCATGCATTGTCGTGCAGTGTATGAAGAGGATGGGATAGAGTATGAAGCATTGCTCATGCGAATTATCAATGACAGAGAGTGTGTTGTGCGGTTCTTAGGTAAGTAAACTTACACCTGATGATCCCTAAAAAGGGAACTCAAGCACAAATATGTGCTACTTAACAAGTGATTGATTTCTATCAATGTTTAAGGGATACTTAAATTCTTGGATACTGCTTGTGTTAAATTACAATGCCATATTATGTCATGACAGCCTACAGATCTCAAAAAACCACATGGTAGTGGAACCTGGTGAATTAAAGATCATTTGCATTGTATTTCCTGAGAACTAAGTTTCTAAGTGCAATAGTTTTTTAGTAATATTTTGTCTAATGGGCCACTGAGAGAGTTTTTTTCTCTTATTATTCAACTTGATTATGTGCTAGAGAAATGTTTAACAAAACAAGCCAATTTAAATCGTAGTTAAAATCCCATTGCTAGTTTATAGTATACTGACTCTTACAATGCATCTGCTCATAATCTGCAGACTGACTGATCGCATGATTAACACAGAAAAAAAAGTTTATAGTGTAACTATTTTTTACCCAAGTAGAGCAAAACCAAAAGAAAAGGTTTTAATAGTCTATGGGACCATTCACGAATGTTCCTCTATAGAGAATAAACTACTGCGCCGATTTTGATGAGGTGCCAATCGATTTTTTATGATAGTCCAGGTGACATAGACTACATTTTATACAAACAAAATCAACATGTTGTTACATCCAATTCCCCATACTTGGGTTACAGATTTTTCTAAACAATTATCCTTATTTACTTTAAGGCTACGAGAACTCAGAGATAGTACCCATAAGCTCTCTCAAACCATCCCTCGGCAAGAGAGAGAGAAACAAACAGATAGAAGAGGCTTTAGGGGATAACTTGGAGGACGGCTTCAGTGTTCACTCTCATACAGCAGAGGAAATGGAATGTAGTGACAGGCAGCAGAGTCCAGGAAGCTTGGGTGTGTTTTTATCATCATTCTTATAATCTTCGACCATATAGTCAGGACTTCGCAAGCGCACGCATTCCCCTCTGCCGAAGTAAAGGTACAAACGTACAGTTCAGCTTGTAAGTGTTACAGCTTTTTAGTTAGTGTGCGTTCATAGAGACATTAAGTATTTACAAAAGTGTGCGGAAATGAGTAAATGTGTGCTGTACGTGATCCTCACCTCCCGCAGAAAGTGGCAGAATATATTCAGTACTAAATCTGCGTAAAGGCAAGTCCTTTCTGAATCGTTCAAGTGTATAATCCCCCATTCAAATAGAATTAATAATTTATTTACCAAAATGAAATCAAACACTAATGTTAAGCCTCAATAGCCCAATGGTTAAAATTGTGGACTGAAAACTGAAAGGTCGCAGGTTCATGCCCTACCTGTTGTACTATTGTCGTACCCACTCCTAGCACAAGCTTTTCACTTACAGTAGAGTCCGTTTATAATGACATCGAAAGGAATTGACAAACACGTCATAATAAGCGGACGTCATACAAAGCGTTTTGTGAAATGAAAAACCTTTTTTATGTAAATACGTATGTACATATGTATGTACTTAAGTATTTTAATACAGAAACATAGTAATTATGTACATATGTATACATACATATTAAATCAAAATCAAAATTGCACGTAATCAGCACATTATAACACATACAAGTGTATTTTTTACTGTAAGTAATCTGTAATTTTTGTCTGCTTCAACTGAACTGAACTGAACTTTGAATCTCACTGAGATTCAAAACAAAAACGAGCCACGTGCCGAACGTCGTCGGGACTCAACGAACAGTGGAGGTGTAAAGAATCATGTCGATCATTATAACCGGACATAATCTATTAAAAATGGGTCATAATAAGCGACATGTCACTGTAAGGGAAGTCATTATATCAGACTTTTTTTAAGAATTTTATATGAAAACCAAACTTCGTAGTGTAATTAAGTCATGATAACCGGTTGGTCAATATAGGCGGAGTCATAATAAACGGATTCTACTGTATTTGGAGGGGAGAATATAAGTCAAGTTCAGCTTGGCTAATATTCTTTATTAAATAAAAAAAAAATAAAAAAAATGTATTCTTTTCATAGTCAGTTCGGGAAGTTGAGTCAAAACATGTTGCTCAGAAAGATGAAAGTTTAATGGGGTAATGCTGACGATAATCAAGTACTACAAATTTGCAAATGGAAGCAAAGTGAATTTGGAAACACGAGTTGCCCCTAGAGTCAAGTCCAAGTGGTTTCTGATGGAATTTTTAAACCTAATGAACGAACTCAGGAGCAAAAATTTTTGGAAATTTTTGCTTGTAAGTTCGTTCATGAGTTTCCATTGTTTGAATTTCCAAACAGTTTTTCTTTAAAATTTGCCTCAAATAGCTAGATTTTTTTATATATTATAGGCACACGCTTGATCACTACCACACCTAATGGAAAGTGTTGATGTGGTCTAAGGTGTAACGTGTTTGCCTAGAAGATGCCTATTCACTCTTGTTTTAAAGATACCCAAATTATACGTGTTGTTTTTCAATACACAGACACCACAAAAACAAAAGGAATTTATAATTATTTTCACATTTTCAGAATCTTCTAAAAAAAAGAAGTCAAAGAAGAACAAATCAAAGCCATCGAATGGATTCAAGCTTCCAGACCTGACATCAATGCCTATGCCCAGTATTGCCCATCTCAAAAATGTGAGTACCCTCTTTAAATATTGATCCCCTTTTTATACACAATATCATTTAGACTAATGTTTAATGGGAAAATTGAAGAATATATGTATGTATTAATAATTATAAATATACAATATGTATGTATTTATAATTATCCTACTAATATTATAAATGTGAAAGTGTGTTTGTTTGTTGGTTTGTCCTTCAATCATGCTGCAACAGAACTACGAATCGACGTGATTTTTTGCATGGGTATAGTTGGGGACCTGGAGAGTGACATAGGCTACTTTTATCCCGGAAAATTAAAGAGTTCCCGCGGGATTTTAAAAATAATCCACACCGGCATCAACTAGTATGTAATAATTACGAATGCAAAATTTTGTATGGATGGATGTATAGATGTTTGTTACTTAATCACGCCGCAACGCCTGAACCGATTTGGCTGAAATTTGGCACAGAGATAGATTATAGTCTGGAATAACACATAGGACCTATCCTATGTGCTATTCCAGACTATAATAATCTATCTCTTTTTATCCCAGAAAATAAGAGAATTCTCGAAGGAATTAAAAAAACCTTGATCCACGCGAACGAAGTGGCGGGCATGTTTTGTTGGTTTTTGGGTTTGTCCTTTTTAAATGTCGACGTGATTTTTTTTAATGTCATTTATTTTCTACTAGCTGTTACCCGCGAATTCGTTCGCGTGGATTGATTGAGGTTTTTTGTTCCTGCGGGAACTCTCTTATTTCTCAGAATAAAAAGTAGTCTATGTCCTATTCTAGTCCAAATCGGTTCAGTCGTTGCGACGTGATTGAGTAACAAACATACCAACTTTTGCATTTTCTAATATTAATAGGATACTGTCATTATATATACTGTCAAATATGGTTGAGCGAAGCAATGGCTGGATCATGCGTCGTGCTCGTGAACGGGTGCCACCAACGGGAATGGGTCTGCTTTGTCTTCCCATGTTGACATGTGTTGGATTATATGTATTGCATTTTTGTAGCTTCACTGTGGAAGCACTGTATACTTAGCTTAGTCTGGTTACTTATTGTAAAATTATTTTATTTTTTGAAAAGAGCAACTGCTGAGTTTCTTGCCGGTTCTTCTCAGCAGAATCTGCATTCCGAACCGGTGGTAGATTTATGACGTGTCATAAGAGCTACAAGGTAGCCTACATGAAATAAATAAATTTTGAATTTGAATTAAATAGGAAGAAAATATTTTCAGATAGGAGCAATGGACATGCCCATCCCGCCCCCGCCGCCCCTGAGCCTGCCGCGCCACGAGACTGACTCGGAGGAGCAAGCCGTGTCCTCCATGCTGCTGAGCTGGTACATGAGCGGCTACTACACCGGCCTCTACCAGGGAATTAAACGGTAACTGAGAAAATTGTTTTTAAGCTATTGCATAGCTTCTATCGCGGGCCTTGAGCGTGGAGACCGAATCCAGAAATTCCTTAACGAAAATAACCTGACACGGGACTCCTCTCACCGCTAGATGGCGTTGATAAAAAATGCTATGCAATAGCTTTACCGCGGCAGTCCCCGAGTGCCACACGTCTTTTTTTTCCTACTATAAAGCGCACTATAATGTGATGGTGACTTTATTTTATACTACCATCTAGCCTGTGGGCTAATAAGTACATAATATTATTCTATCTTAAACTTCTACTTATTATTAATTTCTATATCTAATTTACAGTCCAATAATTGTCCTTAGTTTTTTCTAACGAGTTCACTATGAGTTCACTTTGAGTTCACTTTGAGTTCACTATGAGTTCACTATGGGTTCACTATGTTCTTGTGACCTAGTTAAGTAACACAAGCACTATTACACTGACACGGCACGCACTTTTGAACACTAACTCGAACGGTTTTGTCCTTTTGAGTCTCCTTTTAATGTTCGTGTTATCGAGAAACTTCGCAGCCTGAGAAAATAGTGAAAATAGTCAAATCGTGTGGTGCGGGTTGTTACGTTCCCTCAAATATGGTTGAGCGAAGCAATGGCTGGATCATGCGTCATGCTCGTGAACGGGCGCCACCAACGGGAATTATAGATAGATAGATAGATAATGTCTTTTATTTTTCCACAAAACCTAAAAGTTAGTTTAAGTAAATCTAAAAGATTCAAAAAATATAAGTTGCCATGGAAAAATAAGGTACCCCACTCAGCACGAAGCCACAGCATGCTGCAGCGCTGGTTTTCAGGGGGAACCCAAGTGTCCGCAGACGTGATTCCGTAGCCTAATTAAATAAACTACATTAAATAAACCATAATTACAGCTATGGGTCTGCTTTGTCTGCCCGTCTTGACATACGTTGGATTATGTACCTACGTATGCATTTTTGAAGCTTCATTGTGGAAGCACTGTATACATAGCAGTTTTGTTACCTATTGTAAATTTTTTTTTTTTTAAAAGAGCAACTGCCGAGTTTCTTGCCGGCTCTTCTCAGCAGAATCTGCATCCCGAATCGGTGGTAGATTTATGACGTGTCATGAGAGCTACAAGTTGGCCTACCAGGCTTGAAAGAGGATGTGTATCATATATTGATGGAATGTGTCCGAAGTGGGGTCCGAAACAGAACATTGGGCGATGTTAATATAACCCTGGCAAACCCAATGTCAGAAGGAGCGAAGAAACTGTATAGGATAGTTAGAAATAATTTAAAAAATAGACCTAATAACTAGTTATAATTAATCTAAATTTAGTTAATATGCCATTGTACGTACCTATGAGAGCAACATAGTCACTCCAGTGACTCAGCTCTTTAAAAGAGAATAAAAAAAAAAATGAAATAAATGGAATTTGAATTTGAGTTATGTCCCCCCGACCGGATCCGGCCACGGCGGCCAATCTTACAGAAACTAGCCATCGGGTGATGTTCACGATGGCCCACTCTCTATTCCCTCACTCTTATAGTCCAGTGGGACAGAAACCTGTCACGAGAAATCAGGCGCAGGACCGACTACTTAACGTGCTCCGCGAGGCACGGAGGTGATACAGCGTTAACTAACTCCTATCGGGTGATGTTCCCGTGACTCTCTATTCCCTCACTCTCATAATCCAATGGGACAAATCTGATACGACTGGAGAGATCAAGCGCAGGACGGACTACTTAACGTGCTCCACAAAGTACGGGGGTGATACATTGCTAACTTCCTAACTCCAGAGTAGTAATTTAAATGTTATTTTTTTTATTCATTTATTTATTTATTTAATTACTAGATGTCCACGACTTCGTCCGCGTGGATTAAGGTTTTTTAATTCCCGCGGGAACTTGTTAATTTTTCACATCTAAACTTCATAATTTTTCTCTTTTCAGTGCTCGAGAAGGAAGAAGGCATTAATATACCAAAATACATAATAATGTGATAAAAATAATAGTGATACTTAAATAATGAAATAAATAAAAAATGTTTTTTTTTTACAATAAAATTTTATTTTTAATTCACTTAAAATAAACTAAGGAATAAAAATAGAAAATGCTGTATTACTGTTTAAAAAATAAATTAAAGTAAAATTATGCCTCCAATTACAATAATTTGTTCTATATACAAAATATACATTTTGATAGTATGAATTGTTTTTTTTATTGATTTCTATCGATATTGTTCTTTCAACTCACGAGAGCGCGTGGCTCATGGTTGTGTGCGTGTCGTATCTGTATAAGTGTGAGCGAGAGCTTGCTCGCGCCTGACCGCTCCCACCTAGGCTCCTGGCAGGCACGCACACTTACGCAATGTGCATGTACACGACGTAACCACAAGTAAAGCTCACGCGCCCTCGTAATTGCAAGAACTGTACTAACTTATTTATTACAATTTGAGACCTAAACTGAATTGTTTAAGAATTAAATAATATTGCCACAAAATCTGGAGTGAGACCCATACATCTGAAGTTTGAATCATATTTGAATCTAATGTACATATTTTTTGAAATATTGGTGCTAACCTAACCTAACTAGTCTAAACCTAATGCTTCCTTTTCCACAGAAAAGTGAAAAGAACCTCACTAAATTAAGACCATTCGATAAACAAGTTGTCATTACTTCATTACATATAAATATAGTTCTTAAAATTGGTTTTTAAGTAAAAACCAATGTTGATAGAGGCAATCTCCCATAAGTTGATGCAAAAAGTAACCCTAATTTCTACTTCACAGGTCGACCAATCAGTTTATCTAGAGTTTATAACAATATGATAAGTACTTGAGTTAACAATTTAGTTTAGGTGTCAAATCTTTTAAAATTCAAAAGATGTTTTATAGGTGGGTTGGGTTTGTTATATTGTTTTTCCAATATCGCTTATAAATTAACAAACTCATATCCTGTAGGTATAATTACTTATTTAATAAATTGTATGCGACAATCATATTTTGTTTTGTACATCTTTCTTCAAGTTTTTATTAAATTTTATCAATGTCATTCAATTCAATTTATTCGCAAATATTGAGTATACATCGTATATCCTTACAATATATTGACAATGTATTTGTAAGGATACGATTAATTTCTCAATAATTCCTAATTTTGAGACTATTCATAGTTTGTTTAAAATAAAATTCCAATTTTTATAAAGCTTATTTTGATGTATATAATCTGTAAAGCAAGATCTTGAAACTAATGGCTCAGTTACACAAGGAGAGTTTCTCGAATGCGAGCGAAAATTTCGGCACTCGGATTCGAGCATTAGTTACTTACTTATTTAAAAAAAACCGCACATAACTCGGAAAATTCAGTGTGTCCATTGTCTAAAAATGATTGTATCAGTGTAACGATCACAATGGCCTGTGATTGGCTGGCACCCTTCCTGCTATTGGTTAAAATGCATTGATGCAGCAAGAATGCCATCAATTCAGTCAATCAGAGGCCATTGCGATTGTTACACTGATGCAATCATTCTTAGAGAATCGATGCGCTGAATTACATGCGAGACATCGAAAAGGAGACGTATATTCACCTCTTTCACTATAAGGGTTCAGTTACACAAGGAGAATTTCTCGAATGCGAGCGAATTTTTCGGCACTCACATTCGAGCATTGATTAACTGATACGAGTTTTTGTCATAATGTATAATAATGTAATGTATAATGGTGGGCGAAAATTATATGGAAAGCTTTAGGATAATCGCAAACTATTTCTTGCTGCTTGCATTCGAGAAACTCTTTTTGTGTAACAGTTACACAAAGTTACACTGTAACTGATGCTTTAGACAAGATCTTGAAATGAAAGGAATCTATAATGAGACACAATTAAGTATGTGCTAACAGAATGGTTTATATTCTTCCGGGTGCTAACATAACTGTATCGTTTTAACTCTTTCTTGAATCTAAGCCGAGTGAGAGTTCGCAAGAAAGGAGAGCAGTATACAATCATTTTGAGATAACTCAGCATGATGTACTACTCTCCTTTTCTGCAAGCATTATTGCGAAAGAGAAAGAACTATATCACGAACTATGAATTTGAATTTGAGATTTTACAACAGAATAAGTATCATTTTCTTCAAAATCAACAATTTTTTTTTTCGAATAACTTGCCCATGAAATCTAAATTAGCAAAAATTACTTACTTATAATCATTTTCCAAATATCGGCTAATAACAAATTAAGTAAGTAAATAAATATTTGTGGAGCATTATTATATTAATAAATAATTCTTCTGTAACATTTTGCTGCTGCCTTAATAAAATTATTTGTTTATTGCAGACAACTACACTTATTTCTACTTAAATAATAGATCATGGCAAAGAATAACTTACAAACAAGCCAGTATAATACAATCGATCGCCCATGACTTTGTAGAACGTCGTCTCTGTCATATCATTTCATGAATCATTCGAGGCCTCAAAAACATTTTGTAAAAGTAAATAAAAACTTTTCTATTCTACGCGTGCGACATAGACAACGCTTTATGAAGCCGAAGCCAAAGATAATATTATGAGCATTTATGTAAGTTATATATTAATAGAAAATAATAATTAATTAGAAACAATATTTACATTACCATTACCTACCACAATTTACATAAATAACAAAATTCATCTGAGGGTGGAGTCACATCTGTATGACTCTCCCTCTAATGCTTAGAATGTGCACGCTTCTTCTAATCGCTAAAACGCGCGGTTTAGCAATCAAAAGTTTAGCGTTAGTTATATTAGATTAATAAATTATGTATAAACACATTTTTTTTAGAACATTTCTTGCCTCATATTTACATTTATTTAACTGGAAGGTACAAATTAGTTTAATTTAACTTCAACTACTAAACTCAATAACTAATTAGAACTCCATAATATTTCTAGTGAAACTTGACAGTGAGTACAAAGTTACATTATAGAATTCAATTATTTACTTTCAATTTGAGGCTACCTTTGTTTATCTTTATACCTATCTAAAAAACCGCGAGTATTTTAAAAGAGTACTAAGGCATTTGGAACATGTCCGCCGCGAAACAGTATGAACGAAAGCGCTGAAAATCTGGCGTGACTTGTCCATTGTATGACATTTGATAGGGAAGAGAATCTACATGTTCTTTGACTATGAGTCTCTCCCGTACAATTTTAATCCAGTGCATTTCCGTAGTTTTAATACCTATATTTTATCAATCGCCGAAATCGATTATAAAAGATTCATAGTAAAATTTACATTCTTTAGAAGCAATTTTCGCTTTTGTCATACAAAGTACGAAGTACCTACCTACCTAGAAATTCAACGTATTCGCTTTATTTATCTCGCGCTTATTTAAAAAGCTAGTCGCAAACCGCAAGAGCCTCATGTATCGATAAAATACGAGTTTCGTTAGCAGAAACTCTAATCGTCTCTTGCGGCTCTTGCGTGCACTCGACTTTGTAAAACAAAGTTTTAATAATGGCTGATACAAGATAATAGCATTGAATCCCTCAGCACGCTCAGTGCCTTCGGCTGACCTTGGTCAGACAAGGGTACTGAGTTCGTGCGTATCGTGCGTGCTGAGGTCGATCGTTGCGGCCGGCACGCCCGGTGTGGCTGCACCTTCGCCAGGCGGCGTGCTCGTTGGGGGCCTGCAAATAAAGAGAAATAAGTAAGTACTTATTTATAAAAGTTCCCAAACTTTAAGTTTCTATGCCTATTTAACGCTGCCGGCTGTTTGCAAGGACTTTCTTGTAGATATGTAGTTATCTAGCTTCTGCGCCTCGTCAACGTTACAACCGGCTAGTGGCATAGTCTAGTGTGATTCGTTCTCAATGCCTTTAAACCTGTCAACGTTAAATATGATCCTGATGCCGTGCTGTTGTCACAGTTTAATACGTCCACGGATTGATCTGATATCTAATATATCCAAGACTTACCTACCAACTTCTTAAAAGTGCATTGTAAGTCTTTCACTCTATATTTATCCGCGTCAATCCTTTTATTTTTGATATTACGAAACATGACCGTAATCAGGTCTCATACACTTATAACCAGTTGTATCTACCTACCTACTTAGGTAAACTGCCGCCGATCGAAACCGCATAATCAATTTTTTATTAGCCTTTTTAATTAACTACGTAGGTAGTACCTATATATATCAACTTGGAGCAGCCGCATATTATTACCCCGCTTTGGAATTATCTAACATGTGTGAATTCAGGATAAAACACCCCCGACAAGTAAATCAATGGCTGGACTATGTATTAACTTTATCCTGTTACTCAGTTTGCTGTTCCATAAGAACTTGTTGTTCGATCCTCGACCATAGACAATCTAACACCTATACCTACTCATTGATACCAATATGAGCCCAAACCTGGCCCAAACACACATCTGCTGCAAGTTGCTGAAGAGTTGAGTATTAAAAATTATTATTGCTACAGTGTGGCTGGTACTCTCTCCATAGGTCAAAATGCAGCAAAATGCATTGGTGCAGCAAAATTTCCATAAACTCAACCAATCAGAGATGATTGCTAGGTGTTACGATCCTATCGTAACACCTAGCAATCATTTTTAGACAAATCTACAGCAGGTTTCCTCACAAGTTTTCCTCCACCGATAAAACAAGTATGATATTTAATTGCTTAAAACCGCACATAACTGGGAAAAGTCAGAATTAGCGTTATATCGAAAATGAGACCTATCACCGCTTTCACTATTTCCGAAACTCTTTGTGTCTATAGAGCGTGCTTTAACTCAGCTCAGACTTAGGATAGAGTTTAAAACGCGACACAAATATGCTCTTACATAAATCTGTCTCGTTTTAACTCTGTCTTGAGTCTGAGTGACAGTACGGTCTATAGATTTCAGCCGAAGGGCTCAGTTACACAAGGAGAGTTTCTCGAATGCGAGCGTCGGCACTCATATTCGAGCATTGTTTAACTGATACGAGTTTTTGTCATAATAAACAGGTAGGTAGGTATTATTTGTATAATGTAATGTATAATCGCGGGCGAAAATTGTAGGGAAAGTTTTCGCATAGTGAGATGGCCAGACATAGCTCATATTTTTTTTCCCCATTTCTCTTGCATGGGTATTAAAAATAAATTTGAAACGCAGTTTTAAAATAAAAGAGAATTTCTAAGTGAACACTTGGACCCTCATAAATATTTCAAAGTGCAGGCAGTTTATTTTTAAAAAACAAAGTATAGGGATTTTGGAAACACATTAAGATTAGAACAAAAAAGGGTCTTTAGAAATTGCAATAGAAGTGCAGACGTTTTAAAAGGAAACATTTAGAATCAGATCATAAATCTAGTTGAAACATTTTGCCTTCACAAAATATTGAAACCAGATGTGTAGATTGACATAGCCGAACCGAGGCGAAGGGCATAGAAAATAAACAAAAAAGCAAGGCGTGACCGTAAAATGACGCTTTCGATAATTGGCCGAAACATTTTGGCGGGAATCTTAAATGGGCGTGACTATAGTAAATGACGCTATCGATAATTGGCCTAAACGTTTTGGCGGAAACCTAAAATGACGAATCAAGTTAAGGCAGTTTACTTTGGTGGGGATTTTCTATTTTTCAGTTTGGAGAAGGGGCGATAAGGACTCGGAAGGGGAGATACACGGGGGGTGCTTTTCGAGAAGGCATTCCGGGTTGAGGGCTCTTCCAGCAGAGTCGACTCCATTCTCCAATAAATTAATCCTAAGATTGTATAAATTTTAACCTATTTTAATAGATCTATACATAAAAGTAGAATCAGTGCAATAGTTTATAATTAAGCTTATAAACAAGTGTGTGTGCGCAACGAGGCCTGAATATTCCCGGTAATGTACAAATATTCCAATAATTATATTTTGAGATAAGTAAATTCACAGATAAAGGGTTTCCGTAACGTCCGGGTTTAGGCGTTCATTATTGTAAGAAATTAAAATGTATCCAGATATAGTTCTCGATGCTTTGTATGCAGAAGAACAAAGGGATAGGAGACGTGTGAGAGAGATATCTCGAGACGATGGGTTCTCTATTATGATGTATATCTTATTTCTGACATTTGTTCTATATCTGCTCTTTTTATTAATCAGATTAATGTGGTCAAATCTGAGAGAGTGAAATGTAATAATTTGGCACACATACCACTTGCTTTGGAAGGGGAACATTTATATAAAATATAGTCAGGAAGTTGTGAAAACGAGAATAAAACATAACTTATTATCTGTGAATCTATTTAACGTAATGTATTATGTGTTGTAATTTCTACTAAAACTATAAAATGTCTTGTCTCCCTGATACCACTAGTAGAAAGTGTACATATTCTTTTAAGCATTTAACACCTTTTGTAGCATGTGTGTATATTTTAGTCTAAGATGTCTTAGGTTAGAATGCCACAAGGGTTTTTCATTTGGGTATTTCCGTTTTCCCTTGTCTTAGAATGGCTTCTAGGAACGGAAAACCCGGTTGGTTCTCAAATGACCCCATTTGGAACCAATCTAAATAATCAAACAGTTTCTTTTGAGTAGATTTAATAAAATGGAAAATAAATCTATGAAGTCATAATTATCATCTTTTACTGAACAACCCTAATATTTCTCCTAAGGTATTCAATAATGGAATGTTCTCAAAGGTTCTGTCTACATAAATTGATTTAGTGTTTTATTAGTATTCAGTTGAACCCTAGACTTAACATCTGTAACGTGTGGCGGGCTGAACCGAACAATCCAATAGTGAAATACTATATCCAAAATTGAGTCACGACTCTTCAGTAGGCAGTCAGTTTAGAAAGTGCAGACTAGTGCACTAATTTAGGTCAATAGGCGACATTAAATTACTTAGGGTCAGTTTATTCTATCACGATAGAGAAGTCTGATTTCTTCCATAAACAAAGCAGATAGGTGAACGAGATGGAACAATATTGCAGTCTAAAGAAACTTTGACTTATTTTGTTTTACATAACTAATAGACTAGATTCTAGACTCACTTCGGGTTAGAAGTTAGGTATGAATGAAAACTTTAGAAATCATTCACTATAAATTAAGTCTTCAAATGTACGAGACTCCGAGATACCAGAGCGACCTTCGAGCTACGGGTGTGGGTCAACGGTACTTCCTACAAACAGGTAAGAAATTAGAATCCTTTGTTTATTGTATTTACAAACTTTAGGTGTAGGGTGACCATGATATTACTTCGGAATAGAGGACAAGATAGGGTAATAGGTAGGGTGACCATGATGAAATACTACAGGGATTGAGACACTGAGGCTGATTGAGTATTGGCTAAATTAATATGTTTGACTCAGATGAGTCAAAGTTATTACTAAGTGGTACACGGTTCGATGGCGTTCTTTGGCGGCGAATTTCCGGCACACCAAACACGCCATGTCTTGCAGCACGGCTCCCGAACTTAGATTTGGCCAAATCTATATCAAACTGAACAATGAATACAAATAAATAAAACCATGGTATTGGGGCGAGCTATAAGCTCAATGAAAAGAATTGTACCAACCCTTCGGGGTGTATGGGAACACCAAAACGCTTCGCAGCGAAAGGGAGTCGGCTGTGCCCCCATAACAATGATAAAAGGCCGTGGAGCGGCGTAGGGTTTCCCCCGTGCTAGAGGGAATTCGGTCAGAACGACGGCCCAAAAAGAGGCAAATTCGTACACTGTACCAGCTAATCATTCATTCTACTCGTATGTTAAACTTAAATTGATAATTTAACTCTCTAGGATTTCCCTGTTTTTCTGAAGGTTGGAGAATGCATAACATAATTCTTTTGAAGTTTGTTCATAATTAATCCGCGACAGCTAAAGTAGAATGATTTGGTAGCCTACTTTGTCCATCGGACGAAATGAACTAACCCGCAGGGTGCTTAGTACATAACAGTGGTCATGCCAGAAGCCAATATGTCTCTCGATCCTGAGGTGTTTTACCTATAATTAGAATATTCTTCTTTACTCAATCAATCCACTAGATATCACTAGACGATCCAGCTGCGTACCATCACAGAATTTTGGTGCCGTGACCAGGATATAATCCTGGAAAAATCTTGAAAGCCTGGGAATTTTGATGCCGGAGGTGACCAGGGGTCTATGTACGTATTCGAAATAACGATACGACTAGATCTATATTAATAATCCATATTAGAAAAAAAAAAAAAATACACAACGTAGAAACTTGTGATTGGGTATAGGAGAAATATTTAGGTGAAACAATGAAAAGGGAGAAGGGAGACAAGACACACTGTGCATGTTATTATTATATTGTACATTAAATTATACGTTGTGCACTTATTTTAGTTAGTGTATAGGAGAAGCAGAAATAAGCAGTATGTTTTATAAATGTAAAATTTACAGGATTCTAGGAGGAGATTGCAGTGAACGGAGCATTACACTTGCTTATTTCTTAGGCTTAATTGTTTATCCTTGCTTTATCTTGCAATTTATTTTGTTGAACCTAGAGATCCCACAATAGAACGGGCCAAACCCCATTGTCATTTCACATCTGGTTTTAAAATTGTGCCATTATTACGTGTTTCGTTAGACGGCTCGCAAAGGCGACTTAGTAAACAAGTAATATAACATCTGGCGGACTTGAGCGATTATTAGTTAGAAAGTAGTTAGGAACAGCGTTTTAAAGCGAATTGTTTAAAGATGCCGGCAGGTAAAAAGGAACGGAATACAAAGCGGGTAGCAACGGGTCGATTAGATAAAGGTGCGGTAGGAACAAACGAACAAACGGGAACTGTAGGTAACCCGACGTTAGATTTGATTTTACAAAAAAATCAACGAATTCGATGGAAAGTTGCAACAATTGAGTTCAAAAGTGAATTCATTGCCAAATGAAAGCGCGAGTGTTACGTCACACGAGTCGGTTGGAGTAAGCAATGAAAGTAGTAGTGATGGACCAGGGCCTAGAGTTGGGTCTGCGGGATCTAGTGTATCTCCTTCTGAGACTCGGAACGTTTATGTAGTACAGCCTTCGGTTACCAAGCCGAATTTCGATGGAAAACCATTTACAAACCCTATTGCATTTTTAAAGCGATTAAAAAAAGTATATTAGAGCGGTAAATGGGTCGGATCGGGAGATCGATATAGCGTTAGGATGTATAACGGGACACGCACGTCAGGTCATGGAGTTATACTCGAAGGACTGGGCTACGTTTGCCGATTTTGAGACCGATTTTAGACGAACTTATTGGACCGAGCAGATCCAAGAGTCTGTGAGGTATAGGTTGATTAATGCGGTATATTCGAGCGATTCTGGAATGACGATGTCCGAACATTTTGCTGTACAGGTAGAATCGATGCAATCATTAACTATTGCGTTTAGCGAAAGTGACTTAGTAAATTCTATTATGCGGCATTATGCGATAGATATTCAGCGGTTGTGGTTTACTAGGACTGGGGAAGTTAACATCATGAACGGGGCAAAGTTTCTAAGAAGTATAGAGCAAAATATTGTTGAAAAGCCGAGAGGAATTGCGAGAGAGGTAGTAGGTAATAATTTTAGAGGTAGGCGTTACGACAGGTCATCGTTAGCGCGGCCTATTGTCGCGGCCATTTCAGCGAATAAGTGGAATACTAGAGGTAACACGACCCGAGGACGAGGTTATCGCCAGAGTAGGTCAGGTTACAGGTCAAACGTTAACAGACCAGCGTTTTCTGGGGCTGAGCGAGCTAGACCGGCTATTACTTTTGTAAAGGAGGGCGAAAACTCTGCTTTGTCGAAAGAAGGAGGGGGAGAGGGACCTTCAAAAAACTAGGTATCCCCACACAATCGAGGTACAATAATCTAGAATTGTGTAGAACGGGGAAAGTAGAGACCTCGAAACGCGGAAGGCCGAACGTGGCTTATGATATTTTAATTAGCAAAGGATGGAGACCGGGTCAGAGCTTGGGCATTGGCGATAAAGGTCTTAAACGATTAATAAAGGGCGGAAAGGTTAGCGACGAAAGTAGCTGTCAGGTTGAAGCTAGAAGCATAGGAATCTTATTGGAAAATCAGTTTAACAACGTAGTAGAATGTGGCGAGATAGGTATTGAGTGTGAGCTGTGTGTAAGGAGAGGAATAAACGTATACACAATGTACCATGAACTTGATGAGTCGATTGACGAAGGAATTGATTATTCCTTACCTAAGTTACCTGAAGTGAGTGTAAGCTTGTATGGGAGGAGTATAAATGCACTTATCGACACGGGAAGTCAGATTAGCGGAATAACTAAGGAATTATACGAATCTATTCTAATTGGAAATAATACTTTGTCAGAAATCGCCATCCCAGCGATTCAAATACAAGGGGCATTCGGTTCACGTAGCGAAAGTACAAATAGGATGTTATTAATAGAGTTCAAATTAGGGAGTACATTAGTTGAAGCACCAGTACTAATTATGCGACGGTTACCTAGGTCGTTGATACTCGGATATGATTGGTTAGAACGAGTAAAGGGAGTAGTAAATTGCGGCAGTGAACGGACACTGACCATAGAGCATTTAGGGGTCAAGTCTTGCGTAAGACTGAACTCGGATTGTAAGGTCGAAAGGTTAGGGGGAGAGACGAATGCCGCCACAATTAATTCGATATTGAATCAAGGTACTAGGTCCGAGGAACGTAGCTTATCTAGTAAGGATTCGAATGGCGAGGACAGAAAGGGGTATTGGTTGAATGATTCAAATTTAAGTAGGGAACAAAAGGAAATGTTGTTACCTGTGTTGAATAAGCATTGTAAGGTGTTTACAGATAGATTAGGATTGACTAACAGGTACGAACACGTCATTGAGTTAGTTGATGAGATTCCTTTTATAAAGCATAGTTATCCAGTGCCTTTAGCGTATAGAGATCAGGTTAAAGAAGAATTAGAGGAGTTAGAGAGGCTAGGCGTGATCAGGCAGGAGGCAACGCCATACTGTAGCCCGCTCACATTTACTAAGAAACGAGATGGGTCAATAAGGCTCTTGTTAGACGCGCGCGAACTTAATAAGAAAATGGTGGGAGATGCGGGGTCACCGCCACTCACATCGGAAATTTTACAATCCTTTCATGGAGTGAATTACATTAGCTTAATTGATTTGAATAATGCTTACTTTCAAATACCTTTGAGTCAGGATTCTAGAAAATATACGGGTTTTTCTTTTATGGGGAGAACATATACTTATAATGTTTTACCTCAAGGACTAAAGACATCTGTCGCGGGATTTTCAAGGGCAATGGATTCTATATTAAAAGAAGTGCGTGGGTTCTGCGTTAACTATTTAGATGACATTGTCATATTTACCACAGGAGACATAAGATTACACTTGGAACATTTAGACCAAGTGCTAGACAGATTAGAAACAGCAGGCTTAACGGGCAGGCTAGGAAAGTGTCGTTTTCTGTGCGTAGAAGTAAAACTGCTAGGACACATAGTAAATACGAAAGACGTACGGATGGATCCAGAACGAGTAGAGGCTATACTAGATTTTCCCATCCCTCGAACAATAAAACAATTACGAGGATTTTTGGGATTAATAAATTATTTCAGAAGGTTTATCTCGAAGTATAGCGAAGAGGTTAGGCCACTCTGCGATCTATTAAAACAAAATACAAAATGGTCATGGACACATGAGGTAAATGAATGTTTTGAAAAGGTCAAGAGATTATTTTTAGACACAATACTTCTCATACATCCTAATCCGAAAGAGATTTATTACCTACAAACCGATAGCAGTAATTTAGGAGTCTCAGGGTATGTTTATCAATTGAACGAAGTAGGTGAAGAGCAGATAATAGGATTTTGTAGTAAAGCATTGACTGAGGCGGAGCGTAAGTGGACAGTCACAGAACAAGAGTTGTGGGCTATCATATTTAGCTTGTCGAAGTTTGAAACGTATTTGAGGGGGGCACGGTTAGTGATTAGGACCGATCATAAAAGTTTGATATTCTTACAGACATGTAAATTGTTGAGCGCACGAATGATACGTTGGGTACATTACATAGGACAATTTGATTATACGGTCGAGCATGTAAAAGGGAAATTAAACACAGTAGCTGACGTATTATCCCGACATATAAAAGGGACAACTGACGTATTGAATAACAAGGCTGTGGGGCCTGAGATGAATTTATTCAAGACATCGCTAGGACAGGTAGTACAAGCGAGATGGAAAGAGATAGGTAGTCTACAAGAACGGGACAAGGTCGCTAGTGAAATAATTAAACGTATGAAAATATCAGGTACATCTGAATCAAAGTATTATGTGATTAAGGAGGGGGTCCTTTATAGGTCAGACATAAATAGGGATACCTTGAGACTATATGTTCCCGAGGTTTTACAAAGGAGTTTGATCGTTAGCATACATGAAGAAATAGGTCATTTCGGACGCTACAAGGTTTATGCGCTGATGAAACGTCGTTACTATTTCTCGAATATGTCTCGCGTGATAAGTCGTGTTGTAAGGGCTTGCGGGGAGTGTCAAATGTCAAAGCACGCGTTAGAAAAGCACACGGGGCCGATCAAAACTGTGATAGCGACAGATATAGGAGAACGGGTCTTTTGCGATATTTATGGACCTTTACCGGCGGGACGTTTCGGATTCAAATACATATTTGTAATGCAGGACTCTTATAGTAAACTGATCAGGTTATATCCATTACGTCAGGCAAGCGGAAAGGCTACACTCACATGTGTGAAGAAGTTTCACAAACAAGTTGAGATTAAGACCTTATGTTCAGACAGAGGCGCGAATTTTACATCGAAGGTTTTCGAGTTAGGTGTACGTCAATTAGGTATCAAATTGACGCACACATCTGTTAGGAATCCGCGACCAAATTCGACAGAGAGGGTTAACAAGGAATTAGGTAGACTATTCAGAACATACTGCGAGAAATCTCATAGGTCTTGGGCAGATTTATTGCCGGACATAGAAGATTGTTACAACCAGGTAGTACATACCACAACAGGTTATACACCGAATGAGCTAGTTTGGGGAAAGCGGACCATACTATCAACTGATTTCGGCAAAGACATAGCGAAAGGAACCGATATACAAGGAGAAACGTTAGAACAGATTAGACGACAGGCGCGTCGGAACATAACAAAGGCGGCGGAGAATAGAGAGCTCTATTATAATAGGAATCATAAGTTAATACAGTTTGAGATAGGCGACTTGGTGAAGTTGAGGACTTTTGCGAGGTCGGACGCTGATAAAAAATTAACAAAGAAATTCATGCGACTTTATGAGGGACCTTACGTGATAGGGGCAATTCCATACAATAACGTATACACTTTGGTTGACGCTCGTACTAACGAGATAAGAGGGAATTACAATGCGATCCATTTGTTCCGCTATTATGCAAACTCGTAAAGGAATGAATTCCATTAAGGATTAGCGCGAACAATGGAGATTAGTGAGACCTATCGGCATCAACATAGATAGCAGTTTATGTTAGGTGAGGAAATAGATTTTCAAACAACTAGTAGAGAGTTAGGTATAAGAAATACTAGGTGTATTAAAAATCTATTTGGGGGAGTGTGAGATGGCCAGACATAGCTCATATTTTTTTTCCCCATTTCTCTTGCATGGGTATTAAAAATAAATTTGAAACGCAGTTTTAAAATAAAAGAGAATTTCTAAGTGAACACTTGGACCCTCATAAATATTTCAAAGTGCAGGCAGTTTATTTTTAAAAAACAAAGTATAGGGATTTTGGAAACACATTAAGATTAGAACAAAAAAGGGTCTTTAGAAATTGCAATAGAAGTGCAGACGTTTTAAAAGGAAACATTTAGAATCAGATCATAAATCTAGTTGAAACATTTTGCCTTCACAAAATATTGAAACCAGATGTGTAGATTGACATAGCCGAACCGAGGCGAAGGGCATAGAAAATAAACAAAAAAGCAAGGCGTGACCGTAAAATGACGCTTTCGATAATTGGCCGAAACATTTTGGCGGGAATCTTAAATGGGCGTGACTATAGTAAATGACGCTATCGATAATTGGCCTAAACGTTTTGGCGGAAACCTAAAATGACGAATCAAGTTAAGGCAGTTTACTTTGGTGGGGATTTTCTATTTTTCAGTTTGGAGAAGGGGCGATAAGGACTCGGAAGGGGAGATACACGGGGGGTGCTTTTCGAGAAGGCATTCCGGGTTGAGGGCTCTTCCAGCAGAGTCGACTCCATTCTCCAATAAATTAATCCTAAGATTGTATAAATTTTAACCTATTTTAATAGATCTATACATAAAAGTAGAATCAGTGCAATAGTTTATAATTAAGCTTATAAACAAGTGTGTGTGCGCAACGAGGCCTGAATATTCCCGGTAATGTACAAATATTCCAATAATTATATTTTGAGATAAGTAAATTCACAGATAAAGGGTTTCCGTAACGTCCGGGTTTAGGCGTTCATTATTGTAAGAAATTAAAATGTATCCAGATATAGTTCTCGATGCTTTGTATGCAGAAGAACAAAGGGATAGGAGACGTGTGAGAGAGATATCTCGAGACGATGGGTTCTCTATTATGATGTATATCTTATTTCTGACATTTGTTCTATATCTGCTCTTTTTATTAATCAGATTAATGTGGTCAAATCTGAGAGAGTGAAATGTAATAATTTGGCACACATACCACTTGCTTTGGAAGGGGAACATTTATATAAAATATAGTCAGGAAGTTGTGAAAACGAGAATAAAACATAACTTATTATCTGTGAATCTATTTAACGTAATGTATTATGTGTTGTAATTTCTACTAAAACTATAAAATGTCTTGTCTCCCTGATACCACTAGTAGAAAGTGTACATATTCTTTTAAGCATTTAACACCTTTTGTAGCATGTGTGTATATTTTAGTCTAAGATGTCTTAGGTTAGAATGCCACAAGGGTTTTTCATTTGGGTATTTCCGTTTTCCCTTGTCTTAGAATGGCTTCTAGGAACGGAAAACCCGGTTGGTTCTCAAATGACCCCATTTGGAACCAATCTAAATAATCAAACAGTTTCTTTTGAGTAGATTTAATAAAATGGAAAATAAATCTATGAAGTCATAATTATCATCTTTTACTGAACAACCCTAATATTTCTCCTAAGGTATTCAATAATGGAATGTTCTCAAAGGTTCTGTCTACATAAATTGATTTAGTGTTTTATTAGTATTCAGTTGAACCCTAGACTTAACATCTGTAACGTGTGGCGGGCTGAACCGAACAATCCAATAGTGAAATACTATATCCAAAATTGAGTCACGACTCTTCAGTAGGCAGTCAGTTTAGAAAGTGCAGACTAGTGCACTAATTTAGGTCAATAGGCGACATTAAATTACTTAGGGTCAGTTTATTCTATCACGATAGAGAAGTCTGATTTCTTCCATAAACAAAGCAGATAGGTGAACGAGATGGAACAATATTGCAGTCTAAAGAAACTTTGACTTATTTTGTTTTACATAACTAATAGACTAGATTCTAGACTCACTTCGGGTTAGAAGTTAGGTATGAATGAAAACTTTAGAAATCATTCACTATAAATTAAGTCTTCAAATGTACGAGACTCCGAGATACCAGAGCGACCTTCGAGCTACGGGTGTGGGTCAACGGTACTTCCTACAAACAGGTAAGAAATTAGAATCCTTTGTTTATTGTATTTACAAACTTTAGGTGTAGGGTGACCATGATATTACTTCGGAATAGAGGACAAGATAGGGTAATAGGTAGGGTGACCATGATGAAATACTACAGGGATTGAGACACTGAGGCTGATTGAGTATTGGCTAAATTAATATGTTTGACTCAGATGAGTCAAAGTTATTACTAAGTGGTACACGGTTCGATGGCGTTCTTTGGCGGCGAATTTCCGGCACACCAAACACGCCATGTCTTGCAGCACGGCTCCCGAACTTAGATTTGGCCAAATCTATATCAAACTGAACAATGAATACAAATAAATAAAACCATGGTATTGGGGCGAGCTATAAGCTCAATGAAAAGAATTGTACCAACCCTTCGGGGTGTATGGGAACACCAAAACGCTTCGCAGCGAAAGGGAGTCGGCTGTGCCCCCATAACAATGATAAAAGGCCGTGGAGCGGCGTAGGGTTTCCCCCGTGCTAGAGGGAATTCGGTCAGAACGACGGCCCAAAAAGAGGCAAATTCGTACACTGTACCAGCTAATCATTCATTCTACTCGTATGTTAAACTTAAATTGATAATTTAACTCTCTAGGATTTCCCTGTTTTTCTGAAGGTTGGAGAATGCATAACATAATTCTTTTGAAGTTTGTTCATAATTAATCCGCGACAGCTAAAGTAGAATGATTTGGTAGCCTACTTTGTCCATCGGACGAAATGAACTAACCCGCAGGGTGCTTAGTACATAACAGTGGTCATGCCAGAAGCCAATATGTCTCTCGATCCTGAGGTGTTTTACCTATAATTAGAATATTCTTCTTTACTCAATCAATCCACTAGATATCACTAGACGATCCAGCTGCGTACCATCACAATAGGATAATCGCAAACTATATTTCTTGCCACTCACATTCGAGAAACTTTTCTTCAGTAACTGACGCCTAAGTGGTAGGTAACTGTTAAGTAACTTGAAGGCTCACCTTATGATATAGGGGCCCGCTTGCTGCAGCAACGTGATGGGATGCGTGTACGGCGCGGTCATGCTATGGAAACTCAGGTTGCCGGTGTTGTTCAGGTGACCGTTGCCCATGATGACACCGTTGGACGTGTTCATGTTGGTCGTATTCAAGTTGTTGGTCGTACTCAAGTCTGGACTGCGGAACGCTTTGACCAAACTCGTCTTCTCCTTCTGCCACACGAATACGTTGTGGACCATGGCACAGCCGCAGAAGATTATTCCGACGCCAATGAAGACTGACGTCACGATGGCAGGTGTTGAGTGGAACTGGATGAATGTGTATAGGATTATACCTGGAAGGTGAAAGATTTCATGTTAAGGTCAAGATATATAATATATATATCAAGATAGTTATACTGTCAGATCACAAAATCAAGACACAAGAAAAGTTCGTTTGAGTAACGTTTTTTTTATTCGATGACAAGATAGCCCTTGACTGTGATCTCACCTGATGGTAAGTGATGATGCAGTCTAAGATGGTAGCGGGCTAACTTGTAAGGGGTATAACAGTGTAAATTCAACCCATACCCCTAATCGGTTTCTACACGCCATCGTGCCGGAACGCTAAATCGCTTGGCGGCACGTCTTTGACGGTAGGGTGGTAACTAGCCACGGCCAAAGCCTCCCACCAGACAAAACGTTACGTTCGGATCGACGTAATGAGTAGTTTATTCCTTGGGATCGACATACACTGGCCCTCTCGGTAGAGAGTAGTTAGTAAGTATACATATAATAATTATATTTTGTCACTGGCGGCTTATGTATCAGTGAAATAGAGGGAACGTGTCACGAAAAAATTCTAAAATTTCTTTAGCCAAGCTGAACTCGAGTTATATGCTCCTCTCCCCTCCAAATAAGTGGAAAGCTTGTGTTAGGAGTGGGCACAACAATAGTGCAACGGGTGGGGCTCGAACCTGCGACCTTTCAGTTTTCAGTCCGCACCTTAACCGTTGGGCTATTGAGGCCCTAATGTTCAACAAGTGGTTTAAATTTTGTAATTCTGTGGTACTTAACTATGTATGAATTTTCAATAAGGAAAAATAGCTTAACAGCTTTTTTTCCTTATTGAAAATTCATACAAATTAAGTAACTAAATAAATTTATATTTTTTTAATTTATTAATCAAAACCACTCACCCGTTAAAAACACTGGAATTGAGATAAAAAAACCTCCAACGGCGCAGACTCTGGTGATGGCCGACTTTTGCAAATATTTGTTTGATCTGGAAGTTAAAAAAACATTTCATCAAACACTTCGATCTAAAAGTATCTTAAAATATCTGCTGCCCGTGACTTCAAAAAAAATATATGATACGTCGGGACTCTACTACCGGTTCGGAATGAAGATTCTACTGAGAAGAAGTAGATTTTCCTTCGGTTTCGGTTGGTTGTTCTAGGTATTACCTAAATCCTGGCTTCTTCGACATGGGGTTAGGTTTTTAAAAATCCGTGGGAAAAAGAAATCGGTGGGAACACTTTGTTATTCCGGGATAAAGGGTAGCCTATGTCACTCTCAAAGCCCTCAGCTATGTCCATTAAAAACTCAAGTCGATGCGTTGTTCCATTACTGCGTGATTGAAGGACATACTTTCGATTTATTATATTAATAAGATGTAAATGAGTTATAGTATAGCTCGCTTATTAGGTATATCTGTGCGAGTGCAGTATGCTTTTATTTCCAATATGGTTATTACATTATAAGCATTACTGTTACATAAATTAGTTCACGAGTAGATAACAGTTGCGTGTGACCGTTTTTCTCGCCATATGCACTTGTCAACGGTTCCACAAATTGCATACGGACTGTGAAAAATACGTTTGATATGCTTCGCTGAGTTCTCGACGAGTGGTAAAAGAATAGGTACTTACCTAAAAATCTACACGAAATAAAATAAATAATTTTGACTTATTTATTTATTTTACTTATAAGAAAACAAAATAATAAAACATAAACATTTAAAGGAAACAATGTGGCTTAGGTATGTTTGTATGTTTTTTTATTCGATGTCAAGATAGCGGGTTTCTACTCGCCATCGTGCCGGAACGTTAAATCGCTTGGAGGTACGTCTTTGACGGTAGGGTGGTAACTAGCCATGGCCAAAGCCTCCCACCAGACCAGACCAGAGACAATTCAGAAATTATAAACCAAATTGAACTCCTTCATTTTCCGAGATAAAAGTAGCCTATGTCACTTCCTATCCTCAGCTATGCCATGCAAAAAATCACGACGATCTGTCGCGGCGTGATTGAAGGACAAGCTAACAAACCAACTTTCGCATTTATAAAATTAGTAAGGATTTTGGTAATAATGTTTTTTTTTAAATCAATTCTGGAGAGTGGGTCAAGATCTTCAGTCATGAGGAATCGATTGAGAAGGAGAGTTGTACCCTAGGTTTATTGGGTTTTTTAACGAGATTGGATGAACGGTGGGTAGTTAACCGTATAAAAACAGATCTCGTTATCAAAACCTGAGATCGATGCAAATCTATACAAATAAATAAAATTGAAGTGTCTGTTTGTACTATCAAAAGAACAGCTTTTTACTAACTGCATACGAAAGTAAATATACGGTACTTATACCAAGAAAACAATTTTTAAAATTTTTGTCTGTCTGTCTGTCTGTCTGTCTGGACTTTCACTGGTATATAGCTTATATTATCGCGCAAAATATAGGCTACTTTTTTAACCGACTTTCGAAAAAGGAGGAGAAGTAGTTGTGTCTTTCTACCTCTGTATATCGATATCTCTTAACCGATTTGCGTGAATCTTTTTTTAATCGACATAATAACTTTGCGAGATGATCCCATAAAAACTTGGGTTTCCAACTCCTCAATCCTGATGCTGCAGGGATACTGCTCTCCTAAACTGTGGGGATTTAGGAACTGTTGATTATGAATAGTTATTGTAGGGACCAAATAAAGACTACATCATTAAATTCCAGGACCCAACTCCTCAATCCTGATGCTGAAGGGGTTCTGCCAACCTAATTTGTGGTGATTTAGGAACGCGGACGAAGTCGCGGGCGTCCGCTAGTCTACAATATATTTAATCAAGTAGATGCAATAAACATGTCCGTTAGATAGCTACTCAGCTTCACGATTAGGTTATCACATCACCACAGATTAGTATAGATACTACGTATCACAATCACACTATGATATAGGTATCATCACATAACTCTTATCAGTTAGTGTTGCCAGATGGCCGTTTAGTGTTCTCCCCAAATCTTCTCCGAAATACCCTCAAAATTCAGGGTTTGAAGAAGAAAAACTCCCACAAATTTATTTTTTTTTACTATTAATGAACAAGTAAAAAAAATAATTATTAAAAAAATACATTTTTATACGATTTCTGCAATAGCATCCATTACTGGATCAGCACTTTTAAACGCTTCATCAATTAAATTTCTGCATACATAATACATACATACCTACCCCTTATCCTCATTATCGGCTTTTCCCAAAATTAAAGTTTTGGTAATCAAAATCCCCGAATTCCCTCCAAACCTAGACTTTCTCTCCAGCTATTCCCCCCTCCTTGCAAATGCCCCCCCCCCTCAATTCTCCTCTCATCGCTTAAAAAATCCCCAATATTGGGGGATTCCCCCATCTGACATCACTGTTATCAGTGTCAGATTTCGCCCCTCTTAGCGGCATCCATGTTTTTATATTTAGTCATACCTACAACCTTCTGTATTTTAGTTCTGTGATCTGTCAGCTGACGAGACCGGTTCCGCGGTATACACACAACCTACAACAAATTCCAGCTAACAAGTAAGTATGTAACCTCCAACGCTTAGAAACTTGCAACTTGCCTCGTTCTCTGCCGTCCTAAAGCTTTATAACGTCGTTAACCAACATTTGGCCAAATACGATTTTTTAATGTTATCTTAAGCTGTGTGGGAGACACAGCAGTTATATAACGATATAGGATGTTGCAACATTTTGTTTTTTTAACAAATTGTTACAAGAGTTATAAATTGTTTGTGACGTTACACAACTTCATGTAAAAAATGTTATTCAACTAACAAACTATAACTTATGTTGTATAACATCATCCGGCCGAGAGCGGGACGTTAGCTTCCTCGAAAGGCAGATTGTTACAGAATTTTATAGGATGTTAAACAAGTTGAATCAGTGTGGGAGCGTTTATCCCTACTAATATTATAAATGCGAAAGTGTGTTTGTTGGTGTGTTGGTTTGTTGGTTTGTCCTTCAATCACGCAGCAACAGAGCAACGGCTTGCTGTGATTTTTTGCATAGGGGTAATTTACGGGCCGGAGAGTGACATAGGCTACTTTTTATCCCGGAAAATTAAAGAGTTCCCGCGGGAATCAAAAAACCTTTATCCGCGCGGACGAAGTCGCGGGCATCATCTAGTAACATATAACATTCTTAACATGTTGTAACAAAATGTTGCACAATGTTATAAAATGTTAATTTGTTACACAATGTTTTATAACGTTATATAACTGCCGTGTGGAAGCACCTATAGTTAACTAGCTAATGCCCGCGACTTCGTCCGCGTGGATTTAGTTTTTAAAATCCCGCGGGAACTCTTTGATTTTCCGGGATAAAAAGTAGCTCACTCTCCAGGTCCTCAACTATACCCATGCAAAAAATCACGTCGATCCGTAGTTCTGTTGCAGCGTTATTGAAGAACAAACAAACGCACGTTCGCATTTATAATATTAGTAAGGATTCTCTATCGATCCATCGAAGCGGTATTCTCTTTACTGCTGTAGTTTTTGATACAGCAATATGAAAAACGTCGCTTAAATTAGGCGCTTAAATTTCTTTCCGGCTTAAATTCCGGCTTTTTGGATCATAGCTCGAAACATGTTTAAATGGTAGTTAACAACACTAGCTTTAGGACGGCAGTACGGTGGAACATTTTTTTTTTCTACTAAAGGAAGTATCCAAGCGCCTAGATTCTGTTAGTAGGTACAAAATACACGGCAAAATAATCGTGAGCATTCCATTCTCGTGGGATTTTATTTTCGGTGAATGTTATAGCGGGCGAAATGGCGGCAAAGGGGCTCGGCGCCGATGCATGCGCTTGCGCATAAAGTTATAAATTGTTAGTGACGTTACACAACTTCATGTAACAAAATGTTATTCAACTAATTATTATTATAACATGATTATAACAAACTATAACTTTTGTTGTATAACATCATCCGAACGACAGCGGGACATTAGCTTCCTCGAAAGGCAGACGCAGTGGTCTACCACTTGAGGTGTCATAAGAACTACAAGTTGGTCTCGTTGGTCTGCATGAAATAAATAATTTTGAATTTCGATTGTTAACAAAGGAAGTATCTAAGCGCCTAGACTCTATGTAAGTAGGTACAAAATACACGGCAAAATAATCGTGAGCATTCCATTCTCGTGGGATTTTATTTTCGGTGAATGTTATAGCGGGCGAAATGGCGGCAAAGGGGCTCGGCGCCGATGCATGCGCTTGCGCATATTGCATACTTAACTACTTATGCACGGAAATAATCCGGTAAACGTGATCCAGTTAATGTCGCTTATAAGAGTAATTAGCTTTTATTTTAGTTCCCTTACTAATGGATATTACTAGTTGATTCCGGTGACTTCGTTCGGGTGGATTAAGGATTTTTATTCCCGCGGGAACTCTCTTATCTCTCGGGATTTAAATTAATGTCATGAAACTAATTTCATGCCACTAATTTCGCAGTGTAAATTCGGCTTTAAATAAGTTACAACAGATTGCACCTGCCCAAAATTCGGAAACTTGACGAAATTCCTCACCACACTGCGAGTTCTTAACCAACTAACTGTTAAATTTTACGAGGCCATAAATCATTTACGAGATATCGAGATACCAACAATGTCTTGACATGATAGCTTTGCCCGTGACTACATTTGCATTACTCTTGGGGATTAAATTTTAAAATAATTTAGGATTAAACGCACTTCTAAGTATAGCCTGATCGATTTCTGATCTATCTTATGTTTTTAAGAATCTTTAGGGAAATAAGTGACATTGGATAAGGGATTGTATTTAAGGGCTGCTTACGTGAAGAAACTCCTACTTAGAATATGTTTTAGGTAGGTATAGTTGGTAGTCTCGTATCATACTTGTTTGTATTGATGCCAGTTATTATTTATAACAGTTATTGATTAATATCGATCCATTTTGTAAATGTTCAACCCCCTTTTTAACAGACTTCCAAAAAGGAGGAGATTATCAATTCGGCCGGTATCTTTTTTTTTACTTTATTAATTACACAAATTGCAATAAGCATGTAGGGATTATTAGGCAGTATTGAGAAATAGGTACGTACAGTAAAATACATCAATATTAATAGTAAAATACATCAGTATTTCTCAATAATTTAAATGTTGTCTCGTGGTTGTCTCATATTTTCTGCTGTAGGTGTGAAATGTGAATCCTCGATTTTTATTTTTATTCTTTCTTGTACGGAATAAGTAAAGTGACGATAATTACTTATTTACACGCAAATATCGACGCCAAAATGCTCACACGCATATTGTTAACCGCTATTTAGCCAGTCAATACGATCTTATTTTCATACAAAAATAAAAATTTAAACATAGAATCAAAATAAAAATGAAACACCATTGTTATAATTTGCGTACGTTAAATTAGGGTTGTGAACACAAAAGTTTTTGAAGTTTTGAAAAGGTTAAGTTTATTGATTTTCATTTATCCTAAAATTTATTATTTATTTATTTCAATTTAATAAGAGCAAACATTGCCTAATTAAAAGTAAATACTTATTCTTACTGATTATTATTAAATAAGTTAGTTCTAAGTGTGATAATAATTTCAAATTATCGATTAAACTATAAAAAGTACGTACTTCAAAGTTTATGACGTCATGGTTCACTATTTCATACAAGCTCCGTAGGTACTATGTCCATGATAAAGAGTTCCTGGTTTGAGTAGTTGGTTGGCAATCTTATACTGTACAATAATTGTTGTATTGTACCCACCTCAGATTTCTCCTAATCTTGTAGCCCTTAAATAGCTTTTTCGGGTCTACTTAATTGATTGATTTATTTCCCAAGTCAATCAAAGGAATTCCAAAAAGTTGACAACCCTAACCGTATAGGTTGTTGTAGTAATTTTCGAAGGAATTCTACCTGCAATATTCACAAGGCTATGGTGATGTTGTAATTTTACAAAGGTATTAAGATACAAAGTACTTTTACTCAATTAAAAGCATACCTTTGGACTCTATCTTAATAGGCGGAGAGGTCAATATACAACGAAAATTAAATTAAACTAAAGGGCTAACTTTGGAAATTGGAAAGTATTAATCAATAGGCGTCCATGTTACTTTCACAATAAGGTTTCGAATGCTTTGTTAAGTTTAAACATTTTGATAAAAAGTTTTATAATAGAGACCCTAAAGAAAGGCGAGTTTAACTACTGAACAAGTTGTATCAAGGACAAGTAGGGAACCGAGATTTTGAAAATTAATGTTGTAGCTGTAGGTATTGTGCAACCATATGCCTTTCCTATATAATTCCGTCTACAAAAATGCGCTCGAATATTACGTCAGTTAATATCGCGCGTCGCCCGCGGTTCCTTTGACGCGAGTGTCAACCAATCACGTTCGAGGACAAACCACGCCCACCTCCAGAACAAAGATGGAATGGAGTGGCGTTAGTACTATTTTCGTATAAAATCTCATCAAAATTTTATTTGGATGGGACGTGTAAACCAGACTTATGCATTTATATAAAATAATATAATTGTGGTTGAGCGTGTAATAATGAATATAAATCAAAGAATATTCACTTATTATGCATGTACGCAACGGATACACGTACAAACATATTTTTGCCATAGTTAATTGAATCACTTAAATTAAAAATATAATGTATTTCTTTATTAACATTGTATATTAATAACTTCCAACTTTTCAGTGTTTATAATATCTATAGTAGAGATGTTGCGGAAGCAGTTTTTTTAAAGTTGCGGATGCGGATGCGTATATCCACAGCATCCCTAATCTGTATGTACGTAATACGTACGACGTATACATACAAACATACGCATAGAATAGAATAGAATAGAATAGAATAGAAATATTTTATTCAAATAAACTTTCAAATAATACAAACATACATACATAGTTAAATACATACAAACAAACATAGGTACAGTACACAGTTTTCGCAACTAGCAACATCCATATCCGCATGACCATCCGCATTGATTATTGCGGATGCAGATTCGGATGTCCAACTCAATGCGGAATATCCGCAACTTACCTAATCTATAGGTACGTAATACGTACGACGTATACATACAAACATAGTTATATAGTTAAATACATACAAACATGTATACATTGTAATAAAATACATACATAATCATAATTCATATGCGGATAAAAAGTTTTACTTCGAAAAAAATAACACGACTCCATTCTTTTTGTAATGCAATTGTACGACATTTTAGTAGCACATTTTTTATCATAGCAAAATTAAAAAATACCCAGCTTATGCTGTAAATTAAATAAGAAAACGATATACTTACAAGTGAAATGTTATTTCATCTCTTTTTTGATGGATTTCCGAACGTTTTTTGCATGATTTGACTGCAAACGACGGCTTTTTTAACGATCAAAAATACGAGCGATACGTTGAAGCGCGTGCAGCCGACTGATAACAAAGACAATAGACTTTTGCAAATTCTATTGTCTTTTTGAGCGCGTTTTTTTTCTTCTAAGGGCCTATCCTTATATATCGATGGTATTGTGGTGTAAAAATACAAGACTCCTCAATAGATGTTTCTAATGCTTCGCGACCCATCGAAACAAAATCAAAATATTCTAGGTTTAAAGTTGAAGACCGTGGCTTTTACATGGGTTACACAAATATAATAAACAATCCTCAATAGTCCAACTGAAAACTGAAATGTCACAGGTTCGAGCCCCACCCGTTGCATTTGTTATTTGGTGGAAGAAAAGAAACTAAGTGGCCCAGTGTAGGGAATGCAAATCTCGCGAGATTGGGGCTCAAGCGAGATCTCGCGAGATTATAAATAACAATACTGCGAGATCTCGCCAATTTCGAGATCTCGCGAGATTGGCAGTTTTGTGTGTTTTTTTGCAAATAATCACAATATTTGAATAAATTAGAAAAAAAATAATAAAAATTATAAGTATTAGGTATAAGAAAACATTTATTTTCACGAATTTTTTTGCATCAAATTGTGTATAATTTTTTAATAAACTTCAAAGTAGTAGACTTTGACGTACGTATCTATCAAATCACTGTGGAAGCACTGTATACATAGCACAGTTTGGTTACCTATTGTAAAAAATTTTATTTTTTATTTTTTGAAAAGCAACTGCTGAGTATCTTGCCGGTTCTTCTCAGCAGAATCTGCATGCCGAAGCGATGGTAGATTTATGATGTGTCATAAGAGCTGCAAGTTGGCCTACATGAAATAAATAAATTTTGAATTTGAAATAACAAATGAAAAAAACAACCAGTCTTCTCTTCTTATATCAAACGAAAATCTTTTAGTGATTTAAAAATTAATTCGCACACCGAACGAAACCGACAGGTCGCAACTTCGTCCGTGTCAGTCCGCGCTTTGAATAAGACTTTTTTTATGCTCGAGTGCAATCTCGTTAATCTCGCGAGATCTCGCCCTTTTTTCGTCCGAGATTAATCTCGCTAAAAAAGGCCGAGATCTCGCGAAAACGAGATCTCGCGAGATCGAGATTGCATTCCCTAGCCCAGTGGTTAAGACTGACGCCTTCTTCTTTACCTATTGTGGTGTTATGCAAAAATGGAACGCGAACATTATAGGGATTAAAACATCATTTTGATTTTAAATATTTTTTTTAATATTATAATTGTAAAAATTTTTTTTTTTTCGAATAGAGCAACCGCCGAGTTTCTTGCTGGCTCTTCTCGGCAGGAAAGGCATTCCGAACCAGTGGTAGATTCATTGACAGTTCAAAAGTGCTTGTAAAAGTTTATTTGAATGAAAAATATTTCTATTTCTATTTCAATAATGTTTCGCACATAAACATAGTATAGCAACTATTGTTTCGCAATACTTGATACACCTACACTCTGCAGGTTTTCTATTTTCTACCTACTCGAATAAGCTGTCTAATGGACCATCCTCTATATTATTTATGACATTAGACATATCAAAGTAGGCCTCGTTTGTAGGTCTTCGCTATCTGTGGTAGTCGGCGATTAACCTATTTAACTACGAGAAAGTAAAAATAAAAACGGCTTAATTCTATTATGTAGGTAGGTACCTCGTAGCCCTTTACTCGACCTTCCGATTAATATATGTAGCCAGAGCCGGCTTTACCTATGGTGCAGGGTGTGCAAAGTACACGGGCGCAGGGTTGTAGGGGGCGCCGCACCGAGCCGCGCTTGCTTGCTTCCCGACATCATTTAAAATTGCACCATTTTTTGCACCTGAATTTCTTTTGACTGGTCAAAATATATACTGTAAGTCAAACGGTATTCTTGTATTGTAAGTATTCCATTTTAGCCGCGCGTCTACTAGAGGGCGCCAAGATATTGATTGCACACGGGCGCTACATGGGCTAGAGCCACCTCTGTATGTAGCTAGCTAGCTATTTCATCTACCACAAACTATACCAACTATCGCCGACCCAAAGCCGAGACACCACCAATGCGTTGCCGGCTTTTCAGGAATTTATTGATCCGCCCCTTGAATAACCCCATATTGTAAAATAAGTGGGAACACCGTCGAAGGGAGATGATTCCACAATTTGCTAGTACGTGGAAAAAAGATCTGGAGCAACGGATACATTGACTGCTAAACTTTTCTTTTGACTTTCCCATAGTCAGGTAAAAAGAAAAATAGATTTCAAGTGTGTGTGTGTGTTGATTTAGTGTTATGCGTGTTGACCTCTGCAGAATTCTAGCACGCCTCCAACCCACCCACGGCAACCGGCAACCAGTTTGTGGGGTCAAAGTTCGGATACCTATCCGTGACTAATCGGTGATATCTTTTACTAGTAGCGTAGGTTACTCATCAGTAAATTTAGATTTATTAATAGTCGAGTTTACTGTCTACCGAGGATTCAGCTCAGCTCCAAGTCGCTGCCAGCTCTTGGATTACCGGTAGATTTAGTTTAGCGAGTCAAATGCTTACGAAGTTATGACTAAGTAAGTACCTAAGTAATCTGGAAGTTTGCTGAGTTTCTTGCCTGATCTTTTCAGCAGAATCTGCTTTCCGATCGGTGTTAGTCTTAACTTTTCATTGGAGACAAATTGTAAGTAGTAATTGAAATAAAAATATAATTTCAAATTTGGAATTTCGGTCGACTCGACGAAACAAATCTGTCAGTAAACCTTGTATCCTGATTCCTGCTAGGGACGTAGTGGTCTCTTTTTCTTTATACCGGAAAAAAAAAGTTGCCGCTTCTTAGGTTGCGATAACTTATGTGCACTTACGTTAAAACTCATAGACTTTGCACTATATTATGTCTATATACAAGGTGTTAGTTAATGTCCCTATCCTACCGAAACCCATAAGTTGGGGTCGTCTACTATGTCCAATATTTCAGTTGTCACTTTCTCAGTCACTTATTAATTCGTCAGTTCAACTTTTTAGTTTTCAATCCGGCTATTTAAAAAAACTGCAAGTTAATAACTAGGTACATAATATCTATCGTTCTAGCTGCAACTGTGTAGCCGCCATTAGAGACGTAACGGTATATAGGTATTTATAGCAACTGCATTGAAACTCAGACATTCATCCGGCATTGACTTCCTTTACTAAAATTATTGAATTATGAGCAATAACAATATTTTATTTCTATAAGACGTAAAGCAGTTAACCCACTTATGTGTACAGAATAGAGATATACCTAATAGCTATAAATATCTCTATTAACTTTGTTCTACGCTCGTCATTCTCGTTTTCAACCTTTGACTTCCACAGCTGGACATAACGCTCATTTGCGACAAGAGTGACATAATTCAAAATCGATTTATTTTTAGAGCAAAAAGTATACATTTTCGACACTAAAATTGGTGAATTTTGAGTTATGTCACCCTTGTCGCAAATGAGCGATAAGTCTTTTTAAGGTATTCCATGCGCCACAGCCTTGCACTGCTTGTATCCAGTGGTTTCTTGCAACTCATCTTTCACTCTCTCTCTCTGTCTCCCTGACTGAATTCAACCACGGCAGCCAATCTCCATACTAACTTGGAATCAGTTTGGCAGTGTATAATATTAAACCCTAATCGGTTTTTTACACGCCATCGTACCGGAATGTTAAAGTTAAGTAAAGTTGCCAAAGACAAACCAGACCAGAAACAATAAATTCCCAAATTGCCCCGTCGGGAATCGAACTCGAAAATTGGTAATAACTAATAAGTATTATATTTTAAATGTATTTAAACCGAAGTTACATGAATTTTTAGTCAGGGCACTATTATTTTAAAGGTGCGGTATGTATACTGTATTCCCGTTCATACCCGTTAGTCATATTTCTTATGACATCGGAGACGCAGGAATTCCGCCCTGAAGCCTTTTAAAACAGCGTTAGATTACAGTCGACCGCGCATTTCCGCGGCCGGACTGCGGAGTGTGCGCGAAGACCTTTAACTCTACTTATTCTTGAATGAAATTCTTTAACTTATCAATATTAGGTATTCTACTCATATTACATCAGTCTATATCAGTGTATGAAATAATAATGTGCTCAACTGGTAGGTATATGAATCAAGCAAGCTAGCACACTGTCCTCTCTGAGCTAGCGCAGTAAAATGTTTCTTATCTTCGGTAGATATCGAATTATTTCTATTTTGGTAGATTTAAAACTGATATAAGCACAGATAAGTGGATATAAGTAATTGATTTATTTATAACTAGCTAATGCCGCGGCACTACTTCGTTCGCGTGGATGGAGTTTTTTAATTTCCGCGGTAACTAGGGTTGCCAGATATTTTTTCAGCCTATAAGGGACAAATGGTTAAATGGGCAAAAAAATACGGGATTTCAGTTTTTTACCCGGGACAAATAATAAACAAAATTATTTAGTGTCATTTTTTTATTTTATTTTGATATTTTTCCGAGGATCGAGGATTAAAACTGATTTTAAGACTCTGTGACAAACAGCCAAAATGTTTCGCTTTTATTTCTACACATCCTAAATTTTTGCATTTATAGTTAGTATAGGATTTGTTTTAAAAAAGTAACAAAAAAATTACGACATTCGACCGAGATCGAACCGTCGACCTTTCAGTTTTCAGTCCGCACCATTAACCGTTGGGCTACTGAAAGAAAACAATGTTGTGAACTTTGATATCGTGAGGTTACCCTGGAGTCAGAGCGTAACGATTATACAATGCAACCCCGACATGGTCTGACTGGGACACCTCATGTGCAGAACTTCAGATTAGGTTTCCGAAGTAGGTTTAACGGTACAATTACTTAATAGGTTCTAGGTAGTACTACCAGCGAAACGAAAAGTATAGATATGCTATCACAGATTAGAACTTAGAAATATGGTTGAGCGAAGCAATGCAACGGCTAGATCATGCGTCATGCTCGTGAACGGGTGCCACCAACGGGAATGGTTCTACTTTACGTAGATTGTAACATGCAAATGTAGGTCTTATGCATTTTTGAAACTTCATTGTGGAAACACTGTGTACATAGCATAGTTTTGTTATCTATTGGGCCCTGGCTGAAAGGTATGCAGCTTTTTGCTGAGCTCGGACCTTTTTTCGGAATGTGCCACACATGACATATGTTAGCCCGGCGCTTCTATTGCTATTGCTGGAGTTTTTGGCAAAATACCTGAGTGGAAGTGTCGGGATAATGTACCTCAGTGTATTGTGATGTGTGGCACAATTTCTTAAATAAATGCTTTTTCTTTCTTTCTTTCTTTATTTAAAAAAAAAAAATTTTTCAAAAGAGCAACTGCCGAATTTATTGCTGACTCTTCTCAGCAGGAACGGCATTCCGAACCAGTGGTAGATTCATTGACGATTCAAAAGTGCTTGTAAAAGTTTATTTGAATAAAAAATATTTCTTTTTCTATAAAAGTATGTATATAGAATAGGTACATTGCCAATACGTCTTATTAGAACAAACGCCTGTAACTATAACTGCCTACTAACTATTATTTTTAAATGATTACTAAGTAATTGAATAAATTAATTTTGAAATAAAGAGACATTCCATTAAGTAGGTAGTTTCTTAGATATAAAAATTGTTTTATTACTTTCTCAGAGACTTGGGTGACCACTTCACTTTATCAAAACAACTCGATTTTAATGTTTTGAGCATTCAACTCCCACTTTTTGTAATGAATGGACTCATTAACAATGTGTGTCGATGAACTTAACGTTTACCACGTGGGCTATCTTACTAATCATTATTTTAAACTGTAATGTAAAATGTGTTCATACAGGTAATAGGGTAATTGTGATTACTGATTAGTTGACATTTTTTGTGGAAAATACCTACTACCTAGATAGTATTAGTAAAAATTTAAGTACATACCTACCAAACTCGCTTATAAACCGTCAATTTTGTGTGAAGAGGTTTTTTTATTCGATGACAAGATAGTCCTTGACTGCGATCTCACCTTATGGTAAGTGACGATGCAGTCTAAGATGGTAGCCGCTAACTTGGAAGGGGTATGGCAGTGTATACAACACATACCCTTAATCGGTTTCTATACGCCATCGTGCCGGAATGCTAAATCGCTTATTGGTACGGCGTTGACGGTAGAGTACCTTGTTACTAGCTAAGACCAAAGCTTCCCACCAGACCAGACTAGTAGAGACAAATTAGAAATTATAAATTCCCAAATTGCCCCGCCGGCATTCGAACACGAGACCTCACTCGATCAAAATAAAAATTGTATGTGCTATCATTTTCTTTTAATTAAATTGTAAGGGCCGATTTCACCAACGCGTTGCAACGTAAAATAAGTCAATCACACTTACTAAGTTTTGAAATGGGGCAGCCGTGCAGGTAAGTATAAGCATAGATAACGTTAGAGTTCCTCCGTCCGACCAATAGCTAGAGTTCGAAACGGGTTATAGTAAAAAGCAAAGAGTGGAGCCTTGGACAAGGCCGCGGACGAAAATTCCAAGCGTTTCCGGCGGACACCTCTCAATATAATTGTTTCCAAGAAGAATTTCACCGAAATGGGGCTACTAATTTCAAATATTTGCTTTATTATGTGCCTATGCATTCTTTCTTTGATTAAGCTGTTATACTGAGATCTATAGAGCGTGCTTTGACTCAGCTCAGACTAAAGACAGAGTTAAAACGAGACACAAAAATGCTCTGACATAAATCTGTCTCATTTTAACTCGGTCTTGAGTCTGAGCAGTGTGAGAGTGCAGTCTATAGATTTTTTTGCTTATGTTTTTAAGCTATTGCATAGCTTCTATCGCGGGCCAGTGTGGAGACCGAATCCAAAAATTCCGTAACGAAAATAACCTGACACGGGACTCCTCTACGGTGAGTCGCTAGATGGCGCATTTTTTATCAACGCCATCTAGCGGCTCACCGCTAGATGGCGTTGATAAAAAATGCGCCATCTATTTAACCATTCTAATGAGCCCAAACACACCATATCTGCTGTAAGTTGCTGAGGAGTTGGGATCCCACAGTACTTGACTATGCCTTAGAAACAATCCGAAGTAACTGTACACCAAGTTTCAAATAAATTGCACTAGTTAGTAAAATTTTGTAAGACCCTTTAATCGAGTAGAAATGAGCTGATGATCTTTGACCGCCTGAGTAATCTTCATGGATAGCTAAGATCCATCTCGATCACGTTAGCTTTCAAACGGAAAACACCGCATCAAAATCGGTCCATTCGTTAGGAAGCTACGACGGAACAGACAGACACACAAATACATAGATACACAAACTTATAACACTCCTCTTTTTTCCCTCGGGGGTTAATAACAATGTTGTAAAATAATAATAAAAAGGTCTAAAAATAGTGTCATATTTTTTAGAATGTTCTGACTTTCGATCGGAAACGGATATCATTTCGACCTAGATTGTAAACTTTGGTAGGTATTCACCTGAGGTATTTACCTACCTATGTAAATGGACTACCGTTTATCGGCTTACAATAATATTTTCCTCCCATAGTTTGTATTGTTTCACTCTAATTACCTACTTGTATGTTTAATGTTTGCATGGGAACATGTGTTACTGACAAGTGTGTATCTTGAATTAAATCTTTATTTCACTTTACCGTTACAATACATATTATACGGCAAAGATCTATAGTTTAAAAGTCTAATGCTGACATCTATAGAGCGCGCTCTGGCGTAGCTCAGACTTAAGATAGAGTTAAAACGAGACACAAATATGCTCTCACATAAATCTGTCTCGCTTTAACGCCGTCTTCAGTCTGAGCAAAGTGAGTTTACGGTCAATAGATTTCAGCCAAGGAGTTCTCTTTAGATTTACGTGATAATGATTTTTCCCATTGCACAGATTTAAATAATGCGTAAAGTTTGTTAAGTCGTAGTCATTACAAGGTTAGTGACTTTCTCAATGACAAAGTTGCATGGAATCAATCGGTTTGGCATCCAGCTACCCTTAAAATAGTGTTATTATATTGTAATATTATGTACGAGTAGCTAAACATTAATAGGTATTGTAATATTTTGTCATGAAAAGAGCAACTGCAGAGTTTCTTGTCGGCTCTTCTCAGCATTCTGCATTCCGAACCGGTGGTAAAGTCATGATGTGTCATAAGAGCTACAAGTTAGCATACATGAAATAAATAATTTTGCATTTGAATTTGATGCATCAGAGAATGCTACTTCAATCAACAACGGGTGAGATATAGGTAGTCAAGAGAAGCGCGATGCGCGTATAAGATTTAATTGGTTATACTTTAATGGATTTAATTCGATTCTTATTCGATGACATTAGCGTCAAAGTAAAATGAACCTTAATTTTATTGATTTAGACAGTCTAATGGTAACTCTATAAAGTTGAACTCATAACGTCAAAGGCGGCTAAACTGCAATCTGCATTATCTTCTTCCCAAACATCCGCCGACACAGTTTCACGTATGGACGTTTACATTATCAGCGAGAATGTTTACGCGCGCCGGAGATCGCGAGATAAGGAAGTTTTGAGAAATTTAATAAATATTATATTACGTTACGAAAACGTCCATAGCACTGGTGGCCTCATTTCATAACATTAAGAATATCGCTCATTTGCGACAAGGGTGACATAATTCAAAATCGACGATGAGAGAATTCCCTCGTTAGAGGAATTCCCTCGTTTCCCTCGTTATGGATGCTACGGTCTCGGAACAACACAGCGGCCAACAAAGCGACAGAGCAAGTCACAATCTCTCTCGCTCTTATTTTTTCGACACTAAAATTGGTGAATTTTGATTTATGTCACTCTTGTCGCAAATGAGCGATATAGGTCTGATTCTGTCTCAAATAAAAATGGCTGTCAGAGAATGCTTTTATTAAATAAGGTTCCATGCCCAAAAGGTGTCACTCGAGACCCTATTACCTAACCCTCCGCTGTCCGTACGTCCGTCTGTCACCGGACTGTATCTCTTGAACCGTAATAGGCAGATAGGTACTTGAAATTTTCAAAGAATGTGTATTTCCATTGTGGCTTAACAACAAATACTAAAAAAAATTTAAGAGGCTCTAGTCTCCATACAATAAACTTTTGTTTTTGCTCGACCGTAATAGCTGGTGTTAAATCTTGTCAATGGTACGGGAACCTTTATGTGCAAGTCTTACTTGCACTTCACCGGTTGATTTTTTAGTTCGGATAACTGAAATAAAATTGTCTTCCGTTTCTAAATCGACTGTTCCGTAGAACGAAGTCTCATCTGCTAAATTCACAACTTGAAATTTGAGCCTTAAAAGCCAAATTTGCAAGGCTCAAATCTCAAGTTATGAATTTAGAAGATGAGACTTTGTTTTACGGAACAGTCGAACTAATAATGTCTTCCCAATGACATTTGTGCCTTCCCGACTTCGGGCCACGGCGGCCAACCTCCAAAGAGATTAGCCATCTGCACGGTAAATATTATAGTGCAAAAGGCTGTGCGCAAACACGGGTGCACTCTCCATTCCCTTACTCTGTCGTGTCCGGAGAGAGATCAGACACAGATTCGACGTGCTCTCCGAAGTCCGGGGTTGACACACCGCTAATTTCCTAACTTCAGGCTAGCCAACTTACTGATTATTTCTGAACAGAAAACGCCAATATATTTTTGGCCCAATCCAGGAATTGAACCCGAGACCTCATGATCTACAGTCGAACATGCTAACCGCTAAGTCAACGAGGCAGTTCTAAATATAATTCACACAGACAAACAATAGATAAGCAAGAAATGTCTCGCTCTAAATCACTTAAAAATGCACCCGATGCAGTGACTTTACGCTATGTCCATACAAAACCATACAAAATGCTGAATTACATTCAAATATTCGAGTCACGTTTACAAATTGTGTAGTGTAAAGCCGACTCTACACTGTGTGCTAATGGAATTAATGTGTTGTAATAAATAAACTAGTAGGTAAGGTACTATGACTGTATTTGTGCGGTCCTGCTAGGCGCCATCTTAGAAATATTTTACCACGTTTGACGTTTTATCTACCTACTAGAAGCCCGCGTCGACTTCGTTCGGGTTGAAAATTAAATATTTGTTCTTGTGAGCTTCTTATAGGAGACGATTGTCAATAAGATCACCACAGGAACCACACGAATATCCCGCACCGATACCCGCCACCGTGCCCCGCCGCGCCAGCCAGCACCATTTTATTATTTTGTCGCGCGGAAAAATTAATTTTCCGATAACTCCTAAGATATTTATTCAAATTGTATAGTGTTAAGGGCAAATATGTTCTAAATTAAATACTTACGATAATAAACATACATATTTATTTACATATAGATTTACATCACATCGGTTAAAGAAGCTTCGAAAATAATTCATTATTTTTAATCAAAATTTGTAAGATAGAAATGGTTTCTGTAAGTTATCCTTAGAATATAGACATATGCTATCGCAGACTTTTTTTTAGAACTCTTTAAGAGGAACAATTCACCCATACATCATTTTCATCCAATAACAGTATATGACCCAGCGCACGCCTTGAAAACGTTTAAGAGTCAAAAAAAATTCCGACTTCTTTAACAAATTTGCACATAATATCTAGCCATAATACATTTATTAACATAATTATAGCCTATAACCATCTGGAATAATGTACCTTTGAAATGGTAAAAGAATTATTGTAATATGTGCGGTGGTTCCAAAGTTTGCTCCGGACATACATACAAACTCACAAAATTCGCGCTCTCTCTTTATTATAATAGTATAGATGTAGTGTAAAGCCGACTCTACACTGTGCGCTAATGGAATTAATGTGTTGTAATAAATAAACTAGTAGGTAAGGTACTATGACTGTATTTGTGCGGTCCTGCTAGGCGCCATCTTAGAAATATTTTACCACGTTTGACGTTTTATCTACCTATTACCTAATCAAAATAAATTCCTTCAACCTAGGCTTTAACTTATGTCTAAACTACTTTTTGCCCCCGCGACTTCGTCCGCGTGGAATTAGATTGTGGGGTGGAATTTTCAAAAACTGTGACACACGTACTTTTTTATTTTTAACTGAAAGCTCTAATACCAACTTTGATGGAAACAGTTTGAAAAATGACGGAGTTTCATATAAACTTCCATCCCCTATTTAAACCCCTTAGGGGTGGAATTTCCAATAATCCTTTCTTAGTGCGCGCCTACGTCATAAAAGGAACCAACTGTAAAAATTTCAAGTTTCTAACTTCAGTAGTTTAGGCTGTGCGTTGATACCTCAGTCAGTCAGTCAGTCAGTCAGGACTTTGAATTTTATATATATAGATGTAAACTTGGTACGGGAATCGCGTATAGGAGGAGGAATGTTGTTCCAACACCGGGTAGCGGCATATTTAAAACTGCCTCTGAAGGCAGCACAGCAATGACGTGGGACGCCCAGAGGTTTTTGCGTGCACCTAAATTGTTCCCTGCCTTCGCATAGTCTTTTTAGTTTCTCATACATGGGTTTTCCATCTTTAAAATGTCCGAAGGGCAAACTAGCAAGGTACTATGTTACCTATATTACATGGTATGTTACAGTCTAAAGTCAAAAACTACTTTCTTCTTCTATTCGAGAGCAGACCTGTGCAGAGTAGACGGCCAGCGATGGGTTATGATGAATGAATGAATGAATTTACCTCGTATTTACACTGAGGAGTAGTTCGTGGCAAAACTAATGATCTTTTACGCATATTTTAAGCCTTAACTTCTCTTTAAATGGTATGAATATGAGACCACACTTTAAATTTATTTTAACAACTAAAAAGAAATAAAGAAATAATATATATTCTATTAAAACGCAGAACTTCTTAATTAATATCAATCTCACACTAAAAAGTTTTTCAAATTACATATTTTTTTTTTAGTGTACGGTAACAATTTTAATATGAAGTACATTGAATCGTTATAAGGCCAGTCACCTTGCCCGGTCTTTATGTAAGAAGTAATGAATTACGTCACGTAGGTTTTTCTCTATGCATTGCATATCTGAATGCAGGTGCACGGCGTCTTCCATGGCATAAACTTTATGAATAAAGAGTTGGTGGAAATGTTTTAGGAATGGGAGAGAAGATACTTGGTTAAAAAAGTTAAAACTATATCGAATTATACTTAAACACATCCCTACTAAGATATTTTAAACGACATAGGTTTACCGGATTTTAATTTCGAAAAATTAGTTGATGCCCGCGACTTCGTACGCGTGGATTGAGGTTTTTGATTTCCGCGGGAACTCTCTTATTATTGTGATAAAAATGCATATATGTTATTCCAGGCTATAATCTACCTCTTTCACAAATCTCAGCCAAATCGGTTTAGTCGTTGCGGCGTGATTGAGTAGCCAACATCCATCCATCCATACATCCATACATCCAAACTTTCGTATTTATAATATTCACAAGTATTTACAAGTCATTGTCGTCCACCAATTATAACCGTCCACGGTTGGATATACCCAACATTATTGTTTTTTCGAACTAGGTATGTAATAGGTAAGAACTATGTATCCTACTCAGTAATAGTTTCATTCTGCGAATCGACCTGTTGTAAATGCTGTAATGTTAGTAACCCTGGTTCTTAAAGGATCGCCAGTGAAAATCGCCTGATTGGAAAAGCTGTGTATGTTAAATACACACGTCTTTCCCGTTTTCAAGTTAAATACTTAGAGGAAAAAAAAAGACGTGTGGCACTCAGGGACTGCCGCGGTAAAGCTATTGCATAGCATTTTTTATCAATGCCATCTAGCGGTGAGAGGAGTCCCGTGTCAGGTTATTTTCGTTACGGAGTTTCTGGATTCGGTCTCCACGCTCAAGGCCCGTGATAGAAACTATGCAATAGCTTAAAAATCAGAAGTGCAGTGGCAGGTCAAATAAGGTGAACGTAACCAGCTGTTAGGTTAAATTAAGCTTACGAATGTTATTGGGAGTTTGGACTTTTTCGCCATATTCAGTCTTGAGTTTTGTTAGTAGTTACTCAGATATATCTGTATGTGTAAGTAGATCCTGAAAATTTACCATTAGCTCTCCGGCAATAAACTTTATTAATTCTTGTTGAACAAGTTCTACGTACTTAAGGTACAACTTGTCTGAGTTTTCCAATTAAAAACGAGTTGATGGCGACTTTTTCGTTCAAATGCAGCGAAATAGTTCAGATTTTCCCACGCTAATGATGTTGTGAAGGTAAATTAGGAAAAACAGTAACTGGCTAGCTTTTTTTAGCTTTAGTTTAGCTAGTTATAGGTATGTTAATACTTACGTAATTCACAGCTGAAATTATGTTTTTCCATTTTTTTCCATAGCCACTAGAAAATAACGAGAGAATAATTCGATGTCTGCTGGCGTAGCAGACATCGAATTATAACGCTTAGAAAAGAAGTTTCTAACAAAAATCCGCTCCAAGCGTAGGCTCAAATCAAGTACATAATAAATCTGTGTGTCATGTAATTATCTTCTCTACTGGTACTGATAATTAGATTTTTGATGGTTAATGTGATGAATAATAATACGCTTTTACACACACAGCACAGTAGGTCATTCTTCTAAATATAGCATATGTACCTGAAAGGCTGTTTATATTTTAATTTAGCATAGATAGTTTTTATATCGCAGGCATTCGTTAAGAAAGGGTTTTTGAAAATTCACTCCCTAAGAAGGTAAAATAGGGGTTTACAAAAATCGTGAGCGAAGCCGCGGACAAAAGTTAGTTTTTTAATGGTTTTTTAATAATTTTCTGCGAGCTCGTCGTACCTACTAGATAACGCGACAATACTGCGTAGTCGGCCTTTAATGCTGAGATCTATAGAGCGTGCTCTGACTCAGCTCAGACTCAAGATAGAGGTTAAATCGAGACACAAATATGCTCTGACGTAAATCTATCTCGTTTTAACTCTGTCTTGAGTCTGAGCTGAGTGAGAGTGTGGTCTATAGATTTCAGTCCAGAAGCTTAGTAATAAAAATTCTTTTCAAAAAACCGACTTCAATCGAAACTACAAAGTATAAAAATAATTTTATTTTGTACACGTTTGTTGAAGTCGGGCGGCTTAAACAGAAACGATGAAACTGATACGCGATGCTCGTCCGATTTCAATAAGCGTGTCTCTTATATGTCACCATAAGATATGCTTCGCGCATCGATTTCATCGTTTCTAGTTAAGCCCGCCCGACTAACGTAATTACTCCGGGTAATCGGTGGACATACATAGAAAAAAAAAGATACCGGTCGAATTGATAACCTCCTCCTTTTTGGAAGTCGGTTAAAAATGACTTATCACGCGACTATTGAGCTTCTTGCGCTATAGTTCGTTGGCATAGCTATTTTCGTAGATGCGTCGATAGTTACGTTATCACGTCGGCTCGTTTACTCGTTTTCGTTACCTTGTGAACAAGTGATTGTCGGAATCCAGTGGGCTCCGCCTCAGATCAACAGGTAGATACTGGTAGAAAACCGGTCGTCTTCCGCGAACGCCTGCGTACGTATGACCTTATAAACTTGTTGTCATTATAGAAGGCAGGCAATGATTATCAAGAAATATTATAAAAGTCTCTCCGCCGCCGGGTTTGTCTGTTTGGGCGCATCGCATGAAAATCAGCGTCTCAAATTGTATGCTTGTGTGCATGTTTTCACTTAGGTACAGTGAGCTTACACACAATGACTGAAACGATTTTTTTTTTAATTCCTTATTAAAGGAAGACAGAGTTCCTCTAACATGATCAGAGTCGTTTTTAGTCTCTTCTTTTTATTGCCATTGTTTTTTTTTTATAGTTTAAGAAGGAGTGTCAATACTCTATAGTTATAATTCTTTATATTCAATAATATTATCTTTCCTACCTCGTTTTATTCCTTTTTATTGCGAATAAAATGATTAGGCTGTTAGAAATGGAGAATGGAGATAGCTTATACCGATTAACAATAAAAAATAATTTTATTCCGGAAAACTAAATAGTTCCCTTGGGAACCTTATTCCACGCAGATGAAGTCGCAGGAATAATCTAGTCCGTCATAAGTATATTCGCTTGAAAAAAATTACTCTCCTTGGGATAAAAAGGCAGTTAGATACTTAAGTAGATACCTAATAGAGCAACCTGGTTTAAACTGTTCTTGGGTTCCCTTCGCCACTTTGCAATGCGGACATAGCTTATAACAGACGTACATACAGCTATAGGTACCTACTTACTACTTAACAGTGCGCAGAATGCCAGAAAAAATCCCCGCGATAGATGAAATAAAACATACTCGAAACCTCGTGTGAAACGCGACACATGCGAGTGTAGTAAGCGCCAAATACTTCATGTATTGTCAACTCGTAAGATACTTCCCAACTAACAAAATGGTCATAAGATTTTAAGCTTTTATGATTATTTCGTCACATAGGTGTCGTATATTAGCAAGTTTTAAAATGTGACGTTGTACAGGTATCATGTATATTGCATTTAAGTTTCAATGCAATTTGGTAATAAAAGTCGTTGTACAAACGTTTGTATGAAATAGCTATAAAGCAATTTAATCGTAGAAAATACACAGTCATACAAACGTTTTAGGCGGGACATTTTGGCTGGTATTACAACCTTAATAACGCTGCTATAAGACTAAGCATGTGAACATGACATTTTAAATATATTCGCAGTAATGTAAACCAGCCAAGCCCAATAAACGCGACAGAGAGTGATGGTTCCGTACCTATTTTTTAACCGACTTCCAAAAAGGAGGAGGTTATCAATTCGGCCAGTGTCTTTTTTTTTCTGTTGAAAATCGATGTCAACACGAATGAACCGATTTGGCTGAAATTTGGAATGGAGATAGCTCATACCCAGGATTAGCACATAGGCTACATTTTATCCCTGATAATTAAAGAAACCTTAATCATGTCAATCAAGTCATTATGGACATACCTCCCATGGTTAACGACACAACACAACGGCCCCTAGTCCCCGGATAAAGTTGGGAACCGACAATTATGTCATTTTTCGACGTTGACAAAATATGTTTTTTTGCCGCATTCCCAAAAAACTTATGGTCTCTAAAATGTTCTGTTAATGTAAAAAACTATTTTTTGGAATACCAAATAACGGTTTACTAAAATGTTTTAGGGAACTCTGATAGGTTCGTAATGAAAGAACGCCATGTTCTTTAAGAGTTTATAACTCTTAACACAGCAGTATTCATCGTATACAAGTATTTTGTAACTTATAATGACACGATGAAAGGAGTTTTAACTCTTAACACAGCAGTATTCATGGTATATAAGTATTTCGTAAGTCATAATGGCATTATGACATATAATAATTTATTTTTTATTTAAAAAATAATAATTAAATACACAATAAATGAAGGGGGCATTTAAAATTTATTAATAAACCTAAAAAGTTGGTCCCTAAAGTAATAATCGCATTAAGTTTTCCAAACTTAAACATAAACACATCCCATTTCAAACTTGTAAATAATTTGATTACACTTATAGTATAAAAGTATAAAAATATAGTCTGCACACATGCAGAATTTATTAATAGTTAAATTCTATTACTTATAATTGAAAGCGCTTCAATACTGCATCAAATAGATTAATTGGTTCGATAAACGTCTGCGCTATGAATGCTATGGTAACTATACGACTAAATACTCATACCAATGATAATATTACAACACTACTATGTTCTCGCTTATGACTTTTGAATGACAGCTATACGACTTTATAGAAATAGTAACTGCGCCAAAATCGCGTTGTATAAGCGTTTGTAAGACTTATTTTCATGCCATTCAGTTTTTCGAAAACGTTTACACAATTCTTATATGACTTATATTAAGACCATTTTGTTAGTTGGGTTATTAATTTTTTGGCTGTACCGTCTCTTAGAAATTAGAGCATCGGAATTTTGTCGAACTTATTTTGTGTTTGTACTCAGGTGTTTCCCTTGGAAATATGATGTAGTTTTTGCCTGTTTTTTTCGGATACTTAAAACTTTATCTACTGCTGTAAAAATCAAATCTGCATCTGAAGATTTACCATTACACGCGCTCTTAATCAGTTTAAACGAGAATGGTATTCCAAGAGTTAGACGACTAGACTACCATTACATCTCGTCACTCGTATTCCTTTATCGTGTCTTCTTAGATCTTATCGAGTATGGCAAAGCTAACTGGAAGTGTTTAGTGATTTTAGCAGTTTATGTATGTTTGTATTTACGCATGTTCTACCATATCACCTAAACCGAGCGCCTTAGCCGATGATAGATTAGGGGTCAATCGATTAGTTAACGGATGGTCTGGTTGACATAGCTACATTTTATCCTAACAAAATCCTAAATTATGTTATATGTACCTATCCAATTTTCTGTTTAAATTTTTTTCTTGTTCAGAGTATGTACCTATGTAGTAGAAAAGTACCTAATAATCCCTACGCAAAATATGGAAAGTTAAGTCGAGCTTTTATAAACATGCCTAACTTCTTTGATAATAAACTCTCCCTAACTTCGTAATCAATTTTCGTAGGTACCTATTGATTAAATAACGAAAATGCGTCTTGTCTTCCAAAACATGAAGGCGTTGTGGGATATTCGAAAGAAGAAATATCTAACACAATCAATTTGGATTTAGTACCTACTAACCATACCTAATATTTGTTTAGATTACAATAATAAATTGAATAAAATAAATAAATGAATAGTATGTACCTATTACTAACGATATATCGTTGCACTATCGCGATAGTGCAACCATAGGGTCCCCAAAAAGAATCAAAAAATTAGGAGCATTCGCTTGTTTTCATAAAAAATAAATTATTTATTTACCTACTACTTAACTTTCTTCAAATTAACGAATTTCGATTGTTTCGATTTGTCGATTGTTTACCTAGATTTGAGCTACATAGTGCGCAGCACAGATTAGGTATTAGTTTGGTGCGCAGTGCTTTCAACTTCGTGCGAGTGCGTTTTTGTGCGCCGATAACGAATTATGATAATATCAAAAGGCGTGCGAGTTATCAACCGCCGAGCGTTGTTCATTTTTTACCGTGCCATTCAGATGCAACCGCCACTAGGGACCGTTAGCACCTGCCTAGTGTGCCCACACTGCCACACACACAACACAACATCAGCTATTATATGTATTGATTCAACAATGTTGTGAAAATATGGAGGATCAACTAAATCGAAACCGGTAATTTCGAATTTGAAATTCATATTCATCTTCAATTCCGCTATCGTTGTGAATAGTAATAAATTATGAGGGAATCCATAATGGTTAGCCTAAGAAACTCTACTTACAGTTAGGAATAACGTGTCGAGAGGAACATAACCTGTATAGTAACATAGTGTGCGCGGGGCCGAAAATAATGTCGTCGAAATCAAAACAACTCAATGCACATTGAGCTCAAATAAGTGAAATAAGCTCGATTCCACGAGCCAGTGTCATTTTATTGTATCCTAACATACTGGAACGCAATCAGCATTCAGCGAAACCGGTTCTTTGGTATTCTTAACGGATAATAGTCCCAGAGCCCAGACTCGGGGCCGGATTGATTGATGTGCAAACAGTTTCAACTCACCGGCCGTTAGGTGCTGAGGGAGAGTGCACTAGCTTCACAGCGAACAAGAACTGGATAGCACAAACTAGTAAGCAACAGAGGTTCAACGATAGCGTCAACGCACACAGAGCTAACGTCACTTCGTACACCACAGCGAATTCCTCGGGCGAGCTAGTCGCCGGCGCGGAAATCTTCAGGAGGAACAACAGGGCGAGCAACGCCAGGAGTAAACTGACGAGGCACAGCAACGCCAAGGAGGTGAGGGCCTCTTCTGTGGCCGCCCGCGTACTCCGACTCCTCGAAGCGGCCGGTCGGGTGATTGGAACGCCTGTAACGTTCCCATTGGCGAGTTTCGGCGGTGACACGACTGGTATTGGGGTCACGACAGGGATAGGAGCCGCGGTCGCGGGCGGCTGGGCCCCTGGGCTGACGCTCGCGGACGTGCCTCCGACGGAATGCTTGGAAGAGTCTAGGGTGGAGACGTTGAGCGGTAGGTGGTGGTGCGGCCGCCGCGGCATGTTCTGGTAGCGGTGGTCGGCATCGTTCGCCGCCGGCGGCCGCTGAGCATGCTTCAACATCACGCAGCTTTCAAGCCGAGGGCCGCCATCGCGCCGAGAGGACCGGCATTCGGCCCGGTTGCGGTTTATTACACGCGTCACGCGACTCGAGCGTGCGGCGAACGCGATTCAACTGAGCTCAGGTCCCCCCTCGCTACCTGCCCACGTTATTATGTCAATCAAACCGGTGCAGGGTGCATACTGCCTTCGACCATCCGGCCCAGCTCCTCAGAACCTTCCCTGACAATGAATAATAGTTCAAAACACAATTGTCCTAATTGTAGATCAAATATGTATCATCTAATTGTCAAGACAATAGTCTGTTTATATATGGCGCGTGCCTGAATGAGTGTTGTTTGAAGATTGCTTGTAAACTTTGACCAGGTCAAAGTATAAACTCATCAAAAGTATTCTAATAACAACCCTCTAGCATAATAAATACTGAATAGGCCCTATAATATAGGTCTTTGAATCTCTCTGAATCTGAAAGAAACTAAATCAATATAGAAGTCATTGAAATCAACAGCTGATGTCCATATAAATTGCCTACCAACAGATGATACCATAAAATAAAGTTACTCCCTAAAAAAAGAGAATATTCATTTCAGAAGATCTACATGAGAACACTTGACAACGATATAACATTTGGTCTTTGATTCCTTAATAAGAACTCCCCTTAGAACTCTTAGAACGACCCGGAGCTCATCAAGAATTCGTTAGTCATTCTTCACTAGAAGAAATGGTTCTAATGGTCACAGCCAAAGGACGCCATTATTATAAGTTATTTTTGACAATTTGATGACCTGGGTGATATCATCCGATTGACCAATCCTTTACTTCATCATTCAATTTATAAAATTGTCTAAATCATTATACATATAAAGTAACGCGTTGAATTTGACTTAATAAAGAAGGTCAAGGTAAGTTTTTCAATTCCAAATATTCCAAAAGGCCAACACTAGATTTATTATGGAGATAAAATCAATTTCGTAGGCTTTTATGAGATTTTTCGCTGCGTTGTGTAACATAATCACTAATCAGTTTTGATTCCTATTCATTTGCATAGAATTCTCATTTAAAAAAATATCCAATATTTGAATCTAGACAATACAGGATTGTAAAATCTCCATCTCCTGAGGATTTTCCGGTGTCGGGGCGAAACGTGCGTCGAGAGTAGTATAAAAGTCTGGTGTGGTGGTGCATGTGAGTGGTGGTGGCATTGCTTTCTTGGGAACTTGGCTTTCTTGCTTGGTTGGGGAGGTAAGCGGTGCTTAGCTTGTAACTGCATCTCTGACCATACAGATTTTTTCTGTTGGCGGATTATAGCAAAATAATTCTAACCTTTTCTTGCTAATCTGACAGTCATATTATCATGATGTATTTCATGGAATGCTAATATCATTATCATAGCAGAATCTGCTTTTTGAACCGGTAGTAGAGTCTTGACTTACCACCATAAAAGCCACGAGTTAGCCAACATTAAATAAATATTATATTCCAGATAATAATAAATATTCCGGGATAAAAAGTAGCATATGCCACTCTCCAGGTCCCCAACTATACCCATGCAAAAAATCACCTTGATCCATAGATCTGTCGCAGCGTGATTAAAGGACAAACCAACAAATCAACAAACAAACACACTTTCGCATTTATAATATTAGTAAGGATTAGTAAGGATAGTACTAATACGATAAGATGTCCACCATATGCCCTAAGTGGAAGTAAGTAATCTTACACCAATATTTGTCCATCCATGTGTAGCCTTATCCAGGCTGGACGCGCGTGGAGTCACGGGCACCTGTCTAGCAGATGTTTTGATATAAAACGATACAAAAAGTACGGAATTATAAATAAGAAAATTTTCTTTGTGTAAAAAAACCCCTTCTTTCAAATTAATTTTGATTTAAGTATTTATACTTACAACGGAAAATATCGCATATTTGCTGCAACAATAAATGTCGAACAAACAAACATACAAACATTCAAATTTTCCCTCTTTATAATATTAGTTTAGAAGGTATTATTAAGATCGAGCAAAAATTTTACTACCTAATTTTCAAAAACTAAAAAATGACCCCATTTGAGAAACATTTTTTTTTAAATCAGGAATTTAAGGAATCAGCAAAAATATAAAGATCGCCACAGAACACTATCTTGTGCCGCTTGGATCTAGCTGTATCTTCCAACACTGTGTTGCAGGTTGCGAGATCCGTTAGTTAGTAATTAATTACGATCTATCCTTACCTACTGTGTTCATTGGATTAACTTTTGGCTAACCTTGCAAGTTGCAATGATGTCATAAACCTCAAAGTTGTATCATCACAATATTGTAAGTGCCTATCTATAATTATTTAAACAGTTTAAGAGTTAACTAAGTATCTACTTGACGAGTCAGTTATAGTCATGATTTATTAAGTGCCCTCACCTCGAGCACCACCTATCCATTCCTGTTTGCAATAAATCTAAAAACTAATAAACCATCATTGAAAGGACGACGTCCGAGATGTTAGTGTAAGGCATCTTCGCTGCTGTGACGATCATTTACGTTGACCAGTCGCGGGACTGTCTTTTTTTATTTTTATTCGATGACAAGATAGCTCTTGACTGCGATCTCACCTGATGGTAAGTGACGATGCAGTCTAAGATGATAGCGAGCTAACTTGGAAGGGGTATAGCAGTGTAAATTCAACCCATACCGGTTACCCTTAGCAGTGTAAATACAACCCATACCCCTAATCGGTTTCTACACGCCATCGTGCCGGAACGCTAAATCGCTTGGCGGCACGTCTTTGACGGTAGGGTGGTAACTAGCCACCGCCAAAGCCTCCCACCAGACCAGACCAGAGACAATTTAGAAATTATAAATTCCTAAACTGCCCCCGCCGGAAATCGAACCCGAGACCTCCCAGTTATAAGACCACAGCGCATACCACTGCGCCAGGGAGGTGTCTAAAATAATTTAAACGTAAAAATTCAAAACCGACTTCAAACGCCACTACAAGGTATATCAATTATGCCTGAAGTGTTCCCTCGATTTCTCCAGGATCCCATCATCAGATCCTGGCCTGATAACAATGGAGCTGAGAGCCTGAGACGCAAGAAGTATGAACAGAAGGATATAGTGGCTTAGGTCAATGGTTTGGAAAGAGCAGAAGATCTTTATTGTATAGAACAGCAGTCTCGAAAGTTGTGATTAGAAACCTTTGTAACGTGACTGCAAATTACGAAGATGTCTAGCTGACTTGAAATTGATTGCTACAGTGACGATCGCAATCACCTCTGATTGCCAGCATTATTACAAGTAATGATTGCTGAAGTCACAATTGTGGTGATTGGCTGAATTTATGGCATGACCTCTGCAACAATGCGTTTTAGCCAATTGAGTGAGGCTCGGCCAATCAGAGGTGGTTGCGACTGTTACACTGTAGCAATAATTTTTAGACAACCCCGTGACTGACTTTTTCGTAACTTGCTGTCTCCTTATGAAGGTTGCTGCTAAGCATAGGGCAATGCGAGCTTGCTCTAAATTAATGTTTTAAGCAACAATATCCCTCTGTGAACAGACGTCTTCTTCACGCAGAAAAAAACAGGATTTTTCCTCGAAAAAAGTAATTCATGGTATACCTAAGGTGCTCTTGCACGTCACAGGAGCGGGCTGGCGCGCTGTCAAAGAATGCAGCTTTTCTAGTTCACGCCGCAAACGACAGCATACTGAGACTATCTACTTGTAGAGAGTAATTAATAAGTTAATTACTATTTACTAAGGGGCATATTACACTATATTATATATAGGATCCTATGTCGTACCATAGACTATGTTCTATATAGATCATCATATATGTATATTCCCTACTTATTCCTTAGGATGATAATCTATCGTACGACATAATATGATCCTATGACAATAAAATTTACAAACATGTTTGACCGTTTACGGGCCCCTTCGCATTCTCTCCCCTCACATACCTTTCCTCACCCTCGCTGGAGCACCCTGCGACCCGCGCCCGGGCACGCAAGGGACATCAGACCACACTCAGTTAAAATCCAACCTCGGCCGTGAGATCTGTACCACTTATTTTCGCGGGATTTTCAAAATCACGTCACGCGACCTTCGATTTTTTTTTTTTTGGAAAAGTGCATTTTTGGGTTCGGTGAGTGTTCCTTCCTCTCTCTTAACTCTCTCCACGCATTCTCTTCTTGCGCATAGGTACATGTACACTGGTTTAACCTCGAGTTGATCTTGAGATTTGAATTTTTACGCTGTGCCCAATTGTGACACTCTGTTAGCGTGAATAATAACAAATAACTTTTTTTCTATTCGATGACAAGATAGTCCTTGACTGCGATCTCACCTTATGGTAACTGACGATACAGTTTCTACACGCCATCGTACCGCAACGCCAAATCGCTTGGCGGCACGACTTTGACGGTAGTGTGGTAACTAGCCACGGCCAAAGCTTCCCACCAAACCAGACCAGAGACAATTTAGAAATTATAAATTCCCAAATTACCCCGCCGGGAATCGAACTCGAGACCTTACAGTTATAAGACAACAGTACTCACCACTGCGCCAGGCAGGTCATCAAAAACAAAAGATCCATGCAGTCAATTCTAATCTATGCACCGTTTTATAGAAAGTAGACTGCCTATTAGGTAAATAATTACATAACAAGAGTATCAATGCCCACATACGTATGATAAATGATAATAGGTACCTATTTTACGTATTGGGTCTGTATAACGTAAGGTCACAACTACAGATAAGCTCTAGTTGCTTGTATGCCTGAGTCTGCTTCAGTTGATTTCATTTGGCTCGACATGGTCGCGTGAGTATCATATATTATTATTAAACCAATTCATACTTATAAAATTATAAATATTCTTCTGCTAGGTAGGTAGTTCAGGTAACTAGGGACTTAATGCAATAATAAATGTATTTATTTAAAGTTTCGCGAATAAATAAACTCAGCATTACTTACCGTACCGAGTGATATTTTCTTTTGTAGTTTGGTCACTCGTTCACCTTGAACTTCGTTTAAAATTGTCGTCATCGGACTGATAAATAGTTGTGTCAATTGAATTTTGGGTGAAATTCCATTTACAGACCGGCAATGGATGTAATAGTAATTGGATGCGGTGCATCAGGTATCGCAGCCTTGCGTCGTCTCTACGATGCTGGCTTGAATGTTCTGGGTTTGGAAGCCGCTGATAGAATTGGCGGCAGAATATGCACTGTGGAGTATGGCGACTGCTATCTTGATTTAGGAGCTGCATGGTGAGTTTTTTTTAGATAGCCTCATAGAAAGCAGTATAGTGGATAAGACATGGGGCCTTTTTTCGGGGGGCCCCGATTCGAACCCAGGTTTTTCGGAGTTAAGTGCATTTTAAGCGATTAAATATCACTTGTTTTATCGTAAATAAAGCAGCAGAGTTCCCTTTTACCCGACTGTGGCCCGCAAAGGTAGGTAATGTGTTTTTTATAATATTCTGAAAGGTGTGTGAAGTTTGTCAACCCGCACTTCGCCAGCATTAAAAAAATTTTTTGTTCGTTTCGATCCAAAGTTTTTTGGATTTGGATCGAAACGTAAGTTTTTTGAGTAAATTATTTTCTTCTTTACCATAATTTTGCTATGTTTACAGGTGCCATGGCGAGAAGGAAAATATAGTATTTGATATGGCCAATCCACAAGGTCTTCTAGCGAGACCCAAACCAGATCATAAATACTTTCTGTTATCTAATGGAGAATTAGTATCAACAGAGATAGGCGAAAAACTTCTCCAGATCGTGGAAGAGGAAGTAGGAAAAGCTGATAAAAATAATTCTAGATCTATTTCTGAATGTGTTCGTAATGCGTAAGTAGCTCTACCTACTTATTTCTTATATTCACAAATATTATCGACTTACCTTAATTAATATTTTTGAAGTCATAAAGATTCCTACTCAAGTTTCATGGAAAATAATCCTACTTACTAATATTATAGGTAAATGCAAAAGTTTGTGAGGATGAATGGATGTTTGTTAGTCTTTCACGCAAAATCTACTGGATGGATTTTGATGAAACTTCACAGTGTAACTTATACTTCCATCAGAATAGGACAAAGGTTATATTTTGTCCTGGAAAATTAAAGAATTCCCGCGGACGAAATCGCGGGCATCAGCCATTTTCATAAAGCATTAAATAATAATTATATATCCTTGTTTAATTATTTAAGGGCCGAAACAAATCCAACGCTCCAAAAGGATCCAAAATTAGTTCAATCTCTTATTGAATGGTACGAAAGAAATAATCATTTAGGAGGTCAGAGTGATCCAAAAACGAGCAAATCGCTGAAAGGACTAGAAGAATGGTGGATTTGTGAGGGAGAACCATTTCTCAATTGGAAAGGAAAAGGTTATAAAACCGTCTTGGATATGTTAATGGTAAGATAGATGAAGAAGTTTTAGTTTTTCAAAATTAATTTTTCCGTAAAAGTGAAGGAATCAATTCAAATTCAAATTCCAGAATAAATACCCCGATGCATCAAAAGAGCTGCCAATACAAATTCACCTGAATAAGGAAGTGGAGAATATAAAATGGTGCGCGAGTAAACCAGACTTACAGTGCGGCAATCCTCTGGTTCAGATAAAGTGCAAAGATGGCAGCATGTACACAGCTAAAAGCGTCATTATAACTGTTTCTGTTGGAGTTCTGAAAGAGAGGTAAGTACTTTTAAGCTATTGCATAGCTTCTATCGCAGGCCAGCGTGGAGACCGAATCCAGAAATTCCGTAACGAAAATAACCTGACACGGGACTCCTCAACGGTGAGCCGCTAGATGGCATTGATAAAAAATGCTATGCAATAGCTTTACCGCGGCAGTCCCCGAGTGCCACACGTCTTTTTTTTATACGGGCCACTAACGGGAATGGGTCTACTTTATGGCTGCCCGTCTTAAGATGGATTGTAACATGCAAATGTAGGTCTTATGCATTTTTGAAACCTTATTGTGGAAGCACTGCAGTGCTTCCACAATGACACATACACACATGTGTATATAGCATAGTTTTGTCACCTATTGTAAAAAAAATTTTTTGAAAAGAGCAATCGCCGAGTTTATTGTTGGCTCTTCTCGGCAGGAACGGCATTCCGAACACAACAGTGCTGCCCTCGTAATTGAAAACACAGTAACTTAAAGGTAACTTCTATGTAACTTACTGTGTTTTCAATTACGAGGGCAGAGTGGTAGATTCATCGACGATTCAAAAGCATTTGTAAAAGTTTATTTGAATTAAAAAAAAATCTATTTCTATTTAAGACATTTCGGTGATTTTCAGTTTAATTTTTCCTGGAAACAAAACATAACCATTATTACCTTTCAGACATAACCAGTTGTTCAGCCCACCATTACCAGCTGAGAAAGTGAACTCAATTAACCACCTCAATGTATGTGTTCTCGATAAAATTTACGTTGAGTTTACTCAACCTTGGTGGCCCAGATTCCCCTCAAATTTTACTATTCTATGGAGGGATGAAGACAAAGTAAAATTCACGAAAGAAGAACGGTGGATTACGGAAATTTTTGGATTGAACACTGTGGAATATCACCCTAATTTGCTTATCGCGTGGATATATGGAGAAGGGGCGGTTGAAATGGAGAAAGTTAGTGAAGAACAGGTCAAAGCCGGCGTTGAGAAGTTGATACAAGTTTTATTTAGTAAAGAATTCCCATTAAGCCCAGTAAAATCTATTTTGAGGTTGGTAACTACTTAATTTTAATTATTTGTTGTTCATTTGATATCCAGCGTATCTTACTTAACTATGCCTTAAAAATTGAAACTGCGCAACTGTCAAATAATAGTGGGAAGAGCAAGCAAGCCATAGCAAGCACAGTAACTTACGAGTTACCTACTTACAACAGTCGGATTTCCCTTTTTAGCTTATGCTCAGTCATGTTTTTTTTTTATATTTAAAGGGTGTAACTTACCCTCAAAGGTCAGGATTCTCCGATGTGGTGGTCGGAGACCTTTTTAGCGCATCGACTTTTTTTCACAATTTTATTTCGGTGAAAATTCAGTGAGAAAGAACAGAACACATGCAATTTTTCAACTGTGATTCTTTATATTAAATCACTCGGCACTAGCCGTAGTCACAGAAATAGCTATAAATATTAGAATCCGGTTGTACTTCCGGTCCTCTCTGATCGGGGGCCCCTTCCGACTGGGGGCCCGTGGCATTTTGCCGTCTTGCCAATTTTGCCGGCGGGGGCAATTTAGGAATTTATAATTTCTAAATTGTCTCTGGTCTGGTCTGGTGGGAGGCTTTGGCTGTGGCTAGTTACCACCCTACCGTCAAAGACGTGCCGCCAAGCGATTTAGCGTTCCGGCACGATGGCGTGTAGAAACCGATTAGGGGTATGGGTTGAATTTACACTGCTATACCCCTTCCAAGTTAGCCCGCTACCATCTTAGACTGCATCGTCACTTACCATCAGGTGAGATCGCAGTCAAGGGCTATCTTGTCATCGAATAAAAAAAATAAAAAAAAAATCTATTGTTACGTTACTGATCAGAAAGTATTTTTTCAGAACAAAATGGGCATCAAACCGTTTTGTCAGAGGAACGTATGCCTATCGCAGTGTTTATACAGAAGAAAACGCCGCTGGTGCTGTAGCGTTAAGCGAGCCTTTGTACCACGGAGATGGTTTCCCCGTGGTATGCTTCGCGGGCGAGGCTACCTCCCACCATCGGCACAGCGATGTCCAGGGCGCGATTGAGGCGGGCTTCAGAGAAGCAGATAGATTAATTTCCAGCCTTAAAGAAGGAACAAAATGAGTTAATAGCTTTGACTTTCAACTAAGTACATGATAAAATTTATTGTTTTTCATATTTTATATATTGGTATACCTAATAAAAACATTAATGGAATTTATGCAGTTTTTGTGTTTCATTCTGAACATTCTCTACGTAGCTTGAAAAAATTTAATTCGGGGAAGGGGGAGAGCGGGACTTAACAATTAACTATTTTATTGAAAAAATAGAATGTAGATGTAGAATATTATCTGCATTCCGGTTGTCCATAATTAGCTCCTCTAAAAAATCGAGTCTCCCGTCTTCGAACTTTATTAATGGGTTGGGTAGGTGGGTATAGTTGATTCAAAAATACAAAATGGACGTTGAATTTACGAATTTACATATTTTTCGTTACCATCAACGGTTACGGCTAGCGACAACAGCAGAGTGCCAATGATACACATGATAAAAGTTAACAAAATTAATAGGTAGGTATTTACACACATGGTATTTATGATTTGACTGGGCCTTGGCGTGCCAGCTTACCAGCACCTAGCATACCATCCACTAGCATGTGTATCACGGGCTTTAATGATTTATAGTGTCTACTGCACAGGTCTACCATAGAAAATACACTAAATGGTCTACTGTCAGTTCGTCTGTAGTGAGGGATGTGCCGAGTCAGCTTTTTTTGGTACTCGAGTATACATCGTTAAAAAAAGAATCGCGTCAGTACTCAAGGTGGAGGACTCGGACAGATACTCGAATACTTGTATGAGTATTCGAATACATAATAAGACTCGCTTCATTTTCGTCACTATTTTTTCAATGGAAGTACATAGTATAAATTAAATGTGATTTTGTTTCAATGTTTCAGCAAATTATTGTTCCAAAATTAGTAATTTTGTTTTTACACTCTACCTTTTTATTCTCCAGTTTAATAAAAAAATCCACACCTCCAATTTTTTCTTCGGGGGCATCGTAACACTTTGAAAAAGTCAAAAACACTACACTTAAAGTTTCGAATAGTTTTAAATTTTGCACACTCACACATAAAGGTTGTTTTTTGTTACTAACACTATTTGAAATAAGAGAATTATGGATTTTTCAGTCTGAAATAAACGTTTATTATTATTATTATAAACTCAGTCCTATTAATATCACAGTCAATCGGAATAAAACATTCGAGAAATCAAAATAAATAATAAGTAAATAAAATTATTATGAAATTATTTTCTAAGTCTAGTATATAGGTAATCATTTCCATTTATTTCTTCCGGCGGCCAGCCGAAGAAAGTACAAGTTCAGTCGTGTTACTCTCGGCGTAACTAACTTCACATTAAAAAATAGACTTTAAACTGGTAAAAAATAATTATATATTATGGTCGCGATTTGAGTACACGATTTGGATTCGAATACCATGAATTAATGCAACTAGTATTCGAATACCAGTAAGTACTCGGAACCAGTATTCGAATATTGTGTATCCGAATCCTAATATCTGAGTACTCGAGTTTGTGAGTACTTTGGCATGTATTTGAGTCGGTACTCGAGTCAGCCTGACTCGGCAGTCGGCACATCTCTAGGTGTGGGCCAGCCAGTTTAAATGAGTGCTGCTGCTGTTTATTTTTATGTGTTTATTCAATATTCTGTCTTCTGTGTGTTTAAATTATTATTACTAATACGTGCAAATGTTCACAGTTCTATTATACTAACGTAAAAATAAGCGGTTTATTTCATATATTACCAATATTACCATGTAAAATTCAATTGAAACATCAGCATGGAAGATTCATTGGAAATCGTTGGAAACCCAATCGTACCTGCCCCAAAAATAAAACTACAGCGTTGCATGGAATGGCTGCAAAACCAGAATGAGTTGAAGAAGACTTCAAGCGGACTTGGTGCTCATAATCAGTTCATTATAGATACAAAAGCTACTCGTAATAAGTTCCTACTGTCTGGTGCAGATGCGGCGGTGCCGGATGGGGTTGATGAACGTCCTATTGAACCGAAGGCTGTGGTAAGTACCTAAACTGTAAATTAAGGTTTTTTTACTGATACCCTGACCTTCTAATGTCACAGTTGCCAGCAAACAGCTCACTGGATCGTGTCGTTTAGACAGTCGTTCAATTCAATCTAGCGTTGGCGGCAACATCAACCTCTCAACGACTCAGTACCTACTGAGCGCAGGTCATGAGTTAAAGGCAGACTGTACACTACACACCTTAAGGACTTCACACATGGCAGCTATAACGTATATTAATGTAGGTACATTACATCCTGGGATGTATAGCTTTACATTATTTTAACCTATCACACACAGAGCAGGTAATGTAATATATCTCTCCCTTTATTCCATTGTATACGTCTCAAATTGATATGTATCGAAATATAAATGTATATTTTCATATCGCTCTGTATCTTAAGATACGAAGATGTAAAAATATACACTATAGCTGTCGTGTGTGGTCTCCTGACGATTTATATGGAAAGATGTAATGAGATGTATTGTGCTATAATATATATCTTTACATTATAGCTGCCGTGTGTGAAGTCCTTTATGGAGAAGATTGAATAGAATTGAAGAGAATTTATGGTGTGGAGTCCTTTTTTTTACATTATGGAGAACTCAGGCATGCAGATTTCCTCACAATGTTTTCCTTCACAATTGAGGTGTTGGTAATCTAGAAAAATACCATGCCTGTGCTGTTTCTATGCTGAATAATGGTAGATTGATACAATACTATTTCATATGATCAGTATAACCAAACTTAGTGCCATAACAAACCAATTGTATATTCCACACCCAGAAAATCAATATCTGTTGCATTAAAAGTATAGATCATGATACATACAACATTTTGAACTCATCTTCTGCACTAAGTGGAATAGTATTTTTTTTTATTTGATAAGATAGCCCTTCTGACAGTGAGTGACAATGCTATCTAAAATAGAAGAAGGTGTATGGCAATCCACACTGAAAATATCAACTGTTTACCTATTACAATTCATGAGATTTAGCCAGATTAACTGACGGACAGAAAAGACTTAGTAATAGGGTCCTGTTGGCACTTTTTGGGTTCAGAACCCTGAAAAAAATATGCATGTTGTTACACAATGTATACAAGTTTGATACTATTTTAATTAGCAAGAAAAGGTAAGAATTATGTTGCTTTAATCCACCAACAGAAAAAATCTGTATGTTCAAACATGTAGTTACAAGCTAAACATCGCTAACCTTCCCAACCAAGCAAGAAAGCCAAGTTCCCAAGCAAGTAACGCCACCACCACTCACATGCACTACCACTACTTTAATTAATAAGCCTTTTTCCAGCCTTTAAGATTCCTGCGTGAACGGAACCTGGACATGCAGTGTGAATGGCAATCATGCCAGAGTTATTTCTCTGATTATGAACTGTTTCAAAAACATGTTGCCGACCACGCTTCTGAGCTGCATGTCATTGATATTAGGGGAAATGGTGAGTTAACAATTATATAAAAGGAATAAGTAAAAAAGTCAATGCTGGGTACAGGCACTGCAAGACCGAGGCATGTCAAAATTTATACAAGAGATCTATTTTCAGCTGTAGATGTCTATCAGTTGATGAAATACCTAAATATATAAAAGGGAAAGGGACTAATCTATCAACAGCTCAGCCCATTGAATGGATTGGGCTGAAATTAGTCATACAGATAAATATTATGACATAGGCATGTGTCAACGATTTTTGAAAATGCTTCCCCTAAGGGTAAAATAAGGGTTTGATAATTCGAACTGAATGTAAGCCAAGCTGTGGGCAAAAGCTAGTTGTCACATAAAATTCCAATTTTCCAATAAATTTTGAATTTGAAATAGCAAATGCTGCTTCATTCTGATTTAAGTAATTTGATTCATATGTAATAATTATTAGGTTGTTTTTTGCGAATAATTTTTTTTTTCAGTGGATTATGTTTGTCTATGGGATGTATGCGGCCACAGCACCTCAGATTACTCGGAAATGATACGCCATATAAACTACCACGCGTACCATGCACGCCTATTGGCTATAGGCTTCAACGGCAGGACTACGTTGAAACTCGAGCAATGTAAAAAGGATTCCAATAAGAGAAACCATTTGCCGCCATTGAAGCATAAGCACTGTTGTATGTGGGTAGGATGTTCTCAGAGCTATAATTCCATACAGGTGAGGACTCTTCAAGTAAGCTGGTTGTGATAACCTAATATATTATTTAAATTTTTGATTACATCGACCGTTCCGTAGAACAAAGTCTCATCTGCTAAATTCACAACTTGAAATTTGAGCCTTAAAAGTTACGTCTGCAAGGGTCAAATCTCAAGTTATGAATTTAGCAGATGAGACTTTGTTCTACGGAACGGTCGACATGTGTGAAATATTAAAAATTTCAATTACCCGCAATTAAGTAGTTCCTTGTGAGGAAAAAAGGTCAAAAGGCTAATTTCATATGTCAAACATTGGTCAAACTTGAAATTATGTCATAGAAGATGATTGTGGCTAAACTCACAAGCTGTCCTTACATCCGGCACTGTTGCGACAGACATGTTCCAGTCCCAGTGCTGGTGAGAAGGATAAAGCTTAAAAAAAAAAATATTCCTGAAATTTTGATATATATTTTTATTTTTATTTACGTTTGACTTGACTTTATTTTTATTTCATTTGACTGACATTTTTATATTTATTTTTTGATTATTGTTGTTATTATTACTATGGATGATCATATCTGAAATAAATCGCTCATTTGCGAAAAGAATGACATAATTCAAAATCGACGATGAGAGAATTCTCTCGTTAGAAAGTAATGTTTTGTGGATGCTGCAGTCTCAAAACAACAGAGCGGCCAACAAAGCGACAGCATTAAGACACAATCTCTCTCGCTCTTATTTTTTTGTGCTTAGCGTAATGTTGTTTTTGTAGCAAAAAGTATAAATGTTCGACACTAAAATTGGTGAATTTTGAGTTATGTCACCCTTGTCGCAAATGAGCGAAATGAATTTTGAATTTGAATTTGTCGTACGTTCAAGGCGTTCTTCGACCACGTGAAAGGGCACGTAGCGTGCTCGGACAAGCACCTGTGCTCGTGGGCCGGCTGCGGCGCCGTGTTCCCGCGCCGGCCGCTGCTCACCATGCACGTGCGCTCGCACACGCAGGAGCGGGTCATCGCCTGCTACCACTGCGGGCAGCACTTCGCCTGCAACAGGAAGCTGAGCGATCATCTCATGAGGCAGGTTGGTACATCGCTCATCATATCCACCATGCATCATGGTTGCCTGGAAGAGATCGCTTATTAGCAATAAGGCTGACATTTGTGCTCACATTCCTTTAATTTATTTTAAGTTAATTTTATCTTTTGTTTCTATGTAATGTGGTGTACACAAAAGTGTATTCATTTCATTTCTTCACTGAAAAAGGGTATTTTACTCATACTAAGAAATCATCTAAAAATATATAAATTAGATAATTTAGGTAAAATTACAAATCGAGAAGTGTTGGTTTCAGTACACAAAATTCTAAATTAAATTTTATATTTCATTTCAAAGTTTTCATTTTTTTTATCTGTGACACAAATATGCGAAACGGCACCCGCCATAAACACTACGTCATAATGTCTGTAAATAAATAATCTTTCATTTAGCACCTCGTCAGTTAATGTTATTAGCTATTAGGTAGTAGAAATGCATTTTTTGAAACTTCATTATGGAAACACGGTATACATAGCATAGTTTTGTTACCTATTGTAAAAAATTTTTTTTGAAAAGAGCAACCGCCGAGTTTATTGCTGGCTCTTCTCGGCAGGAAGGGCATTCCGAACCAGTGGTAGATTCATCGACGATTCAAAAGCACTTGTAAAAGTTTATTTCAATAAAAAATATTTCTATTCTAAAAATATTTCTATTCTAAAAAAATATTTCTATACTATTCTATAAATATTTTTTTCAGAATGTCGACCCAGAGACAGGAATACCGTGCAGCATGTGCGGCATACTCTGTGCCTCGGAATACCTCAAGCGTGAACACGAACGCCAGCATATCTCCGCATATGCATGCGCCATGTGCGACATGTCTGCCCCGTCCCCGGCGGCGCTCGCATATCACATGCGCTACAGACATCTGTCTTCCAGTGGCACGAGAACCCACGCGTGCCCACACTGCTCATATAAGTGAGTTCTTTAATGCTTATGTTGGCCTGATACGACGAAAAAACATTGTACATATCACTCATTTGCGACAAGAGTGACATAATTCAAAATCGACGATGAGAGAATTCTCTCGTTAGAGAGTAATGTTTTGTGGATGCTGCGGTCTCGAAACAACACCGCGGCCAACAAAGCGACAGAGCATTAAGTCACAATCTCTCTCGCTCATATTTTTTTGTGCGTAGCGTAATGTTTTTATAGCAATTAGTATAAATTTTCGATAATAAAATTGGTGAATTTTGAGTTATGTCACCCTTTTAGCAAATGAGCGATATGTTATTGTCTGTTGTTCACAAAAGCCAAAATTAAAATAATTTTTACTTAAGCTCATCAGACCTGATCAAATCTAACCTTTAGCTTGTATAATTTGAGAATAGTTTTTTGTTCAACAAGATAGCAAAGTTCATTTTTGTTGCGAGTGTAAAGCCTAGTTTAAAGCTCGAGCGGGCGAAGGATTCTAAGTTAGAATCCTGAGTGTAGTGAGGGATTCAAAGGCACAAGAAACAAAAACTTTGCTATCGTGTGATGCATACAATTTTCACCTCACTACTAGTAGTAGTAGTTAGTTTTTAAGATTATAATGTACAGAATAAATAAATAAATAGTTGCAAAAGGGCTCCTTTGCTATCTAAAACCAGTGAGCAAAGTTTATTTTTGCTCACTCAGTGAGAAAAGTGTTGTCTCAAGAAAAGTTCAACACTTTTTCTCACTGAGTGAGGAAAAACGACTTTCTCACTGGTTTTAGACAGCAAAGGAGCCCTTTTTGAGCTAGTGAGGTGAAAAGAATTCATGCTCATTGCTGATTGATCATGAATGTTCACCAGAGATACATTTCTAAAAAAAATCTTTGACTTTTAAGACATTGTAAATATTAAATATTTTACAGGGCTGTGACCAAAAGTGATCTCCGTAAACATATTCCAATTCATCTTCGCAAAAAGAAGAGAAAGAAAAATAAAAACGATGTGCAGGTGATTTCCGACGATGACAGTTCAGACGAAGAAGTAAAGAAGAAAAAGAAGGTTGTCAAAAAGAAGTACGCTTGTCACATGTGTCCAGAGAAGGAAGTCAAAGTGTTTTCTAGAGGAACACGGTTGACCACGCACTTGGTCAAAGTGCATGGAGCTCAGTGGCCTTTTGGTCATAGTCGATTTAGGTGAGAGTTTGTTTTTTAACCAAATATGAAAAAAAAAAAAAAAAGAAAAAGCTAAATGGAACATTAAGATTTTAGCAGTCTACAGTCTGTGTTTGATGTATGGTATGTTTGGATGTTTTGTCTATTTACATATGGTACATGTATGATTTGTATGATTGAGGTGTCGATTGATTCTTTATTATGATCTGGATGATATAGGTGACATTTAATACTAACAAAATCAATATGGTCTGGTGGGAGGCTTTGGACGTGGCTAGTTACCAACCTACCGTCAAAGACGTGCCGCCAAGCGATTTAGCGTTCCGGCACGATGGCGTGTATGAAATTAGGTGTATGGGTTGAATGTACACTGCCATATCCCTTCCAAGTTTCCCGCTACCATCTTAGACTGCATCGTCATTTTTGCACCGAATAAAAAAAATGACGGTAGTTACATCCAATTTTCCGTAGTTGGGTCTTAGTTTTTAAACTTTTTTTTAATTAAAATTGATCAACATAGTGTATGTAACTATAGGCTTGATAAGAAGTCTTAGGGTCGCTCAGCATATAGCTAATAAATCGTAATTATCAACATAGCTAATAAATAAAAAGTAGCCTATATTGCTCCCCAGTAGGGCTAACATAGGCCACGAAAAAATTTTGTCTACACTTTCGCCATTATAATATTAGTTGGATGAATGCCTGTTATTTTGAAAAACCTCTAGAGTCTGATATTTTATCTCTTAATTATTTACTCCAATGATTATCAACTTTCAGATATCAAATAAGCGAAGATGGTATGTACAGATTGACTACAACCAGATTTGAATATGAAGATATTTCGAAAAAAATTGTAGATGGCTACAGTGGTCCTAAGGAGTCTTTGAATAATACGTTGGAATTCGACGTTAAACCAATCGCTGAAGCCACCAAAACCACTCCCAAAAGATTCGAAATATCACTCAAAAATAGTAGTTTACAGGAAGATGTACGAAAAATTGAGGATGTAGAAAATGAGAAAAAAGAAGATAAACAAAATGAAGTGGAAATTATGATGTGCGACGTCGACGACGATGGCAACATTATTAACACGAAAACTATACAATCGTGTCAACTATTAATATAATTTTAGTATTATTTTATTGATTAATATTTATTTAATAAATCAAATATAATTTGGTAGTTCATATTTTATATTTTTATATTATTCTGTAAAGAGATATGTAAATATAAGAGAGGTAGAGTATTCCTAAAAAATAAGAGCGTATTTATCGTCGCTAACTTCGGCTTGACCTAAATGTGAAAATATAAGCTTGGCTTGAACCGATTTTGATCTACAATAGGGAGGTATTCCCACAAACATATAAAGAGTAAGGTATTCCTTATGTAGGTAACTATAATGGTGCGGTTAAACGGCGCGCTATAACACGAGCCGCGCCGCGCCGCACCATCCGTGTAGGCGCGGCTCGGCTTAATGCGGACGCAAGCCTGCTCGTTTATCGGGCAAAGTTTGCCGAGCCGCACCGAGCGTAGTTGTTTACACGGCGCGTGGCGCGCCGAGCCACGCGCCGAGCTAGGCTCGGCTCGTGTTATAGCGCGCCGTTTAATCGCGTCTTAATACAGTATTTTGATAGGTTGTCAAAACGTTAACTTTATTCGTCCATTAAATAGTAAACATTATTAAATTAATACCAAGCCTAAAAGAGGAGTACCTATAATACAAAGTTTTCTAGAACCAAGACCAACATAATCCTATTATTGTCCTATCCTTGTTACCTATCCTATTATTATTAATATTATAAATGCGAAAGTGTGTATGTTTGTAACTCAATCACGTCGCAACGACTGAACCGATTTGGCACAGAGATAGATTAGATTATAGTCTGGAATAGGACATAGGCTACTTTTTATCCCGGGAAATAAAGAGTTTCTGCGGGAAATAAAAAACCTAAATCCAAGCGAACAAAGTCGCGGGTATCATCTAGTGTACTATAAACTAGAGACCGTAACTTTGGCTCGCCGCGCCACTTTATTCACCTACAAGTAAAAAACATCGATGACAATAAAACAGACAAAATTTGTAGCGTGTATCTCACCTCCACTTTTACAAATTCAGATAGATGCATCTCTTTCACGCATAAACTGTCATCTTCATGAGTAGGTTCTCTTCTATTCTACCACAGATAGTACCTACCTTGATTCTATAATCCTTATAACACGGGTCACGGTAACAATTCAAGCTGCATCAATCATTGCTTTGCTGCTCAACTCAATTGCAGTGAAGGTGATTGCCTGCTTATTGGCTGAATTTATCGCTTTCATTCTGGTACAAATACATTTTAGCCAATAGTGATTGAGTATCGAACAATCAAAGGCGATTGCAATTGTCACACTGTAGCAATCATATTTAGCATTTTTAGTTGATTTTTAGAGAATCGCGGATGCCCTTGCTTGATCGTTGATCGACCGTCGTTGATAATGATGGATTGACAAATGTCAAATTGATTCCATTCATTAAATATATAAAAACGTGCGTGCGAGGCGGCGAGCGCGTAAAGTGCGGCGTATTTGCGACTCGAGAGTCCCCACGTTGCAATAAGTGCTTCCTTTAATTAATTAGACCTCTGCGTGTAGATCATTGCTTCGTTCCCATCAAGACCGCGGTGAACGAACGGAGGTCTTTTCACTCCAGTGCTGATGAAATCAACTGTTAGTCTCGAAGAAGTAGTGAACAAATTAGATCAGTTCTCACCCCTAACAACCAGAATGCCTAACATCAAAGTGTTCAGCGGCAGCTCGCATCCTGACCTGGCCCAAAAGATAGTGGACCGTCTCGGAATTGATCTCGGGAAAGTCGTAACCAAGAAATTTAGCAATATGGAAACGTGTGTCGAGATCGGCGAATCCGTCCGCGGGGAGGATGTTTACATCGTGCAAAGTGGCAGTGGAGAAATAAATGATAACTTAATGGAGCTTCTCATTATGATCAACGCTTGCAAGATCGCCTCCGCGTCACGTGTCACCGCGGTCATTCCCTGTTTCCCGTACGCGAGACAAGACAAAAAAGACAAGAGCCGAGCGCCTATCACTGCCAAACTAGTCGCTAACATCCTCTCAGTGTCTGGTGCAGACCATATCATCACTATGGACCTTCACGCGTCACAAATCCAAGGTTTCTTCGATATTCCCGTCGATAACCTTTTCGCTGAGCCTGCAGTGCTAAAGTGGATCAAAGAAAATATTCCAGATTGGAAAACTAGCATTGTCGTATCCCCTGACGCAGGAGGCGCTAAAAGGGTAACTTCGATCGCTGACAGATTGAACGTTGAGTTTGCTCTTATCCATAAAGAAAGGAAAAAGGCTAATGAAGTTGCTTCCATGGTGTTAGTTGGCGATGTCAAAGATCGTACTGCAATATTAGTTGATGACATGGCAGATACATGTGGAACTATTTGTCATGCTGCAGAGAAACTCATTGAGGCTGGTGCAGTCAAAGTGTATGCGATACTGACTCACGGAATATTCTCTGGACCAGCTATTTCGAGGATCAACAACGCTTGCTTAGAAGCTGTAGTCGTAACTAATACAATACCTCAGGAAAGGCATATGCAGGATTGCCCCAAAATCCAGTGCATTGATGTGTCAATGATGTTGGCAGAAGCTGTAAGGCGTACCCATAATGGCGAGTCTGTTTCGTACCTCTTCTCCAATGTTCCGTACTAGTTAATTTTTTATTATTAGTTTATAGGTCTCCAACTGAGTACAGTAAAAGCTCCTTATTCGCGGGGTATACGTTCCGTAAATATGCCGCGAATACAGAAACCGTGAATACAGAATGGTAATTTGTATGGGATTATAGGGGATACGTTCCTAGGTGACAAAATAAAAAACAAACATATAAAAAAATAACAATTTAATTGAAGTTTTTGACCATACTTATTAATTATTATCGTCAGGCTTAGGCAAAGGTTTAAATAACTTTGTAATTTTTTCTTGCTTGGCAGTTTTTAAAAGCTCCTTCAGTTCAAACTGATATTCAGCAGTGGCATTAGCAATTTTCCTCTTAAAAATAAGACTTCGTTCCATGGACGGATCAATTTTCATAAAGAAATCACACAGCTCATTTGCCATTCTTAAACCTTCACTAAGATTTTTCAGATTAAATGTCACATTTCCAGTGCTTGTTGAAGCCTCTTCTTCAATGGGCTGTGAATTTAACATTTCTTTCAAGTCGGTTTCAGTCAAATCTTCATCTTGCGATTCAAGCAACTCCTGAATGTCACTTGATTCTATCTGTTCGAATCCATCTCGCCCTATTTCATTCGCAATTTCGGCTATGTTTGCAGTCATAGTTTGAATTTCTACAGATTCTTCATCATTTTCCATATTGGAATATCTTTTTATTAATATGCATGTACTATGTACCGACTAAATCCGCGAATAAAGAAATCTTTAGCCGCGAATAAAGGAATTGGGTCACAATTTTTTAATCCGCGAATAGTGAAACCGCGAATGAAGGAAGCGCGAATAAGGAGCTTTTACTGTATATCTGCTTTTGTCAATTGAAAAAAAAAAAAACAGTAGTGGCACCCAAAGCAAATTGATGGCTATCAATGAATGTACAGGTACATTGTAATTTGAAACCAGTGACATACTTTTCAGTGTTTTCCTTTTTGAGCGTCTACTTGTACGTTGGAAACCTGTTAATTTAGATTTAGCTGTAATTTTAGTAATAATCTCATTTAGTTAAGCTCCTTAATTTGTTACAATAAACAAAATATTTTTGCCTATGAATTTTTATATAAAAAAATATATAACACATAATATGATGCATTTTGATACAAAATTTCATGACATGCAGATGTTATATGTATAGAATAGATCAAACCCATGAGATGTGAAGTTATTTTTATTAAATAGAATGTAGCATTGAACCAACAAATAAAATAATTTTAAATGGATGTTATGACTGTTTTTTGTATGTGTCAAAACATCAAAATTATTTGTCGGTTCAATTTTACTTGGCAATGGCGAAATTGGTCTTAAGTGTAACTGTTATATACATGCATTTATACAAATACTAGCCCAGTTTGATTTCCTACAATATTCATTGTAATACAATAAAATTGTGATATTAAACATGAATTGTGTTTTTTGCTATGTAACAACTTTCAGTGAAAAAGCCCATAAACTATTATCAACTTTTAAAAGACATGTTTTTGTTTATTTTCTTGAATAAACTATTATTAATACATTAATATTAATTAAGGTTATTAGAAAAATGTCTTTTTAATTTGCTTTACATCTTGAAAATATATATGTGGCCTTACGTTAAAATATAATTGTATTTGCAATGCAAATTGTTAAATTTTTCTTTGTCTTCAATTTGATGTTTAACTAATGTTTAAAATTAACAAAATAAATAGTATATTTCTATTGGCAGAAAATTTATGTAGTGCCACATGTTAGGTAAATTATAATGTGAGAATTTTTTCTAAATTTACTTTAAAAACATACAACTTAGGTATGTATATTTGGTCCTTACACTAAACTAAGACATTAATAAAAGAAATAAGCAAGCCTTTTATTTTTCATTTTTATTTGATTTATATAAATAGGTAGATATACGTAAGTTCTTTATTGTATGTAAGTACTTATTTGGATTTCTGAACTTAATATTATATTTTTTTAAACAGCTGTGGTACTATGAAAAAGTTCAAAATTTGAATTTACGACTTGATTATTTAAGTTGTTTGTGGTATTACATCATTTTATGAGATAGCTTCAGCAAGTTAAGATTTGACCTGAGGTCAATTGACGCTGGTGTTTGTTAGTGGGCGCGTCTTTGGATAGCAATAAAATGAAAACAATTTACTTCAAACAGAGATAAAGCCATTGAACACCAACATACCTACTTGTTTACTTACGTATTCTCTGTAATATAATTTGCTAACTGCTTTCGTTTTCCTTTTGTACCTACCTAGTAGTACATATAAAGTTCTAAAGGTAGGTAGGTACATACAGATAGAAAGGTGATCATGATAATTGTTTCACCTGATTTCGACCATGGCGGCCTGTCTCAATGGAGTCGAGTCAACTACGCTGGTGCTATTATAGTGCACTAGAGAGTGCACTATTATATCTTAACAGTTAGGAAACAACCTCTCATGTCTGAGAGCCGACACTTTACGTCTAGAGGGGCGCATGGTTGTAATATGGTCAAGGTTTCAACAACCGACAGCTTTCTTGGCTCGATCTAAAGCCTTATAAGTTCATGACCCCGTCGAGTTAGCTTGGTAATAGGTAAGTACAAGATCAACAGGGTTGTTAGAGATTTTTGGACGAAATTACCGCAGTGTTGGCAGACCCCCACTAGGTGGATACAAGCGGCGCAAGACCTGTGGAAGTGCATGCAAGAGACCAGCAGTGGATTTCTATTGGTTGATGAGAAAGTGCCTAACATGTACATACTTATTGGTTAAAATACGATGTGCGATAATTTACTGCCTTGGCGCAGTGCTGCATAGCGGCCTTCTCAGTATGAGACCGTAGGTTCGAGTCCCGGTTAAGCGATTAATGATGCAATTGAGTATGAGTAGGTATGTACTTATCATAGTAGGTACCTATTGTTGAGTAATCGTTGGTGTTTCTCAAAATCTTCAGAGCGCTATTCATTAGTTATTGTCTATCATTTCACAGGTGAAATCTCGGTCAAGCACAAATCAACTAAGTAACCAAAGTAAGTAACTTAACTACCCATTGACAACAAAATGAATTACCTATTTGATGATAAAAAAATGTCTCTGCTGTATATTTTAGTCAAACGATAACTTGAAAAAAAAAATGTAAAAAAATTCCTTATTCTTCAGAGAATATTGTGTATCTGCCTATGTGTTTATACCTACCCAATGGGACGCACATGGTCACTATACATTTTTTAAATAGAATATTTTATATTTAATATTTTCTAATCTGAGAATCTACTCTATATAGTTTTCGATTGAAGCATAGTTTTTAGTATCGTAAATAAACACTAATTTCGGCTATCAATCAAGCAGTCGCCTGTTGTCTTGCTATCGCGATTAAAAATAGTCGCCTCGCGTAATGACATGCTCGCGATTCGCTACCGTTATACATGTTATGCTTCTATATTCTATACCTACCTGTTTAATCTCTCTCTAGATCATTATTAAACTAGCCCGCGAGTCGCGACTTCTTTCGCTTTTTTCCGTGGGACTAAGATAACTTAGATTGTGGTATAAAAAGTAGCTTATACAGTCCGCTACTCCTTGGATCTTAAGTGGGTAGTTTAGGTTTTTTCGTTGTATCGAAGTGCTAATGCAAGGTCAATAGAACGTAGCTGTAACTTATTTATGTATTTTGTATTGTTATAATTAATAATCATAGCTAAAGTTCAAATTCACACCATTGAAATCTATAGACTTCTTTTTCAGAAGCGTTATACCTACCTACATAGTTCGATATTCAGTTTGTTTTCGTAATTTGAAACTTATGATTGCAACAATGTGGTAAGTGACAATGTCGGTTTTATTGACCTGCCTCATGCTACTACAACCATACCTAAGCATAAGTAAGTATTCCTTACTAGGACACCTATAACGTAAAAATATTCATTCGCTGGTAAAAGCTGTTCCTAGTTAACTAATTATTGAGAAGGTACCTACCTACCTAAGACCGCAAACATTAGTAAATAATTTGTGATCGATAGACGCTCATTGAATTAAGTTGTAGGTAGTGTACAGTTTACAGTCTTAAAAACTGCCGTAGCTAACTAGTAGGCAGTGCCAGACTACAATATTATACTGGCTTATACTGGGTAGGCACTGTTTCTTGTGTAGGTATACGGAGTCAGGAGTGCCGTTAACAGGCTATAGAAATAAACAATCTCTGACGGCTTATTTTGTAATATTACGTTTACACCTTGACCTCACCCTATCTATTGTACAATGAAAACAAAATCATAAAATAATAAGCTACCTACGTCACACACTCAGAATACATTACTAGATGGATGTAAATATTATACCTAACTAAATATTTAAAATATCGAATATTGTATGTAAGTCCATGCATAAAAATTTTAGGAAGGTAGATCCTAGAGATCTATCATCTAAGCTACCAAGGTGGGTAACTTAGGTGGGACCTAAGTTACCTACCTTGGTAAAGATTTATCTAAGCCTCAATAGAGAAACGGAGGAGTCATAGGCGTTTGCTAGTATTTGAAAGTGAATTTAGAATAAGTATTTACATACAAATAAGGCAAATAACTCATATCTACGTAGTTATCAAATAACTGACGTATTTACTAAAACAAACCAAAGTAACAAACAGGTACATACGGACGTTCTCAGCAAATTTATATCGATAGTACATTGGCAAAAATTTACCTATATAAATGCAGACTAACTGTGCCCCGCCCATTTCTGCTTCAGTTTCGCGAGTCACTGAGCTATGTCGGTGACTTTTGTTCTATAGATCTCATTTCTGATTAGATCTCGCAGGGATACTCGGACCATAGCTCTCTCCATCGCCTGTTGAGTGATCCTGAGTCTTCTTATGATATCCATAGTAGCAACCATATCTCGGATCCATAAGTCATCATTGGCAACATTCGCTGATCAAATACTACAGTCTCCAGGCACTGAGGTATTTTGGACGAGAAGACATCTCGAAGCTTTCAGAGTTGGATTCGACAGTTGATCTCTTTCTGGAAATTGGACTACCATATTGAGACATACAAATTCGAACATTTCGAAGCTTTCCGAGTTGGATTCAACAGTTGATCTCTTTCTCGAAATTGGACTACCATATTGAGACATACAAATTCGAACATTTCGAAGCTTTCCGAGTTGGATTCGACAGTTGATCTCTTTCTCGAAATTGGACACCATATTGAGACATACAAATTCGAACATTTCGAAGCTTTCCGAGTTGGATTCGACAGTTGATCTCTTTCTCGAAATTGGACACCATATTGAGACATACAAATTCGAACATTTCGAAGCTTTCCGAGTTGGATTCGACAGTTGATCTCTTTCTCGAAATTGGACACCATATTGAGACATACAAATTCGAACATTTCGAAGCTTTCCGAGTTGGATTCGACAGTTGATCTCTTTCTCGAAATTGGACACCATATTGAGACATACAAATTCGAACATTTCGAAGCTTTCCGAGTTGGATTCGGTAGTTGATATCTTTCTCGAAATTGGACTACCGTATTGGGACATACAAATTAAACGCAGTTTAGCTTAGTTTAGGGTTTTATTACAAGCTAGTGAGCGTGCGTGTGGTGCGCCTGCGCGGCCGCCTTCCTCATCTGCACGAGCACGTTGCTCATCTCTTCACGCTTCCTCTTGGCGCGGATGTGGGTGCCGAGGCGACGCTTCAGGAACTTCAGCGCGCGCTTGTCTTTGGACACCTGAAACAACATGGACAAAAATATTGCATACAGATAGTTATAGAGATAGTTTTTTGACATTTGCATGCCTCTCGTTCTGTCACATACTGAAAAAGTAAAGCAGCCTACTATTTATTACTTTAACTACTCAACTAATATATTATTATAATAATAAGAACAGAGTTTGGACTTTGACTTTTACATGATTTAGATTATTTGGACTTGCATCTCTATAAATGGATAGTTTTTTATTATTATTGATGTTCTGATTCTCAGGCACACTGAGACAAAGCAGAGCCCTAAGCAAACCTAAATCTAATTCTAGTTAGCTATTTTGAAATATTTCAAAAAAATCTATATTAAAAAAATGCAGAATGGTAACTTTAAAATAAGTAGTCTCCCACTTCTGCATTACCTTATACCACTCTACAATCACCAGTATATTTTGAAAGACATTGGCAGTATTGAATGCCAAACAAAGAAATTAATTTAAATTTCCAAAAAATTAAATTCTGTCACTTATAGTTCAGGCCTCAAAACCTCACAGTATAAATTTTATACGCTGCCCTGAAAGAGATAATCTGTCAGCCTCAGCTTATACGAGCAACTTTATTATTCATGACTTAACAGACATAATGCTCTATGAAGTCAATGTGTTAGGGCCGATCCACACCAGAATGGCAGCAGCACGGCAAGCACTTAGTGTGAAATAATTTTAAACTTTGTCTACATAATTGCTAGACCAGTATCGTTTGCTGTGTGACTTTTTAAGAGATTCTGGTGTATGATATAAAATGGAGAAACTCGCCAGTACGAGTTATAAAAACTTAAGGGTAGGCTGTTTATAATTTGTACAATGCCTACCTTTAAGTTTTTTATAATTCGCACTGAAGATTTTTTCCATTTTGTATCATCTGCCTACCCTGTAGTACATCCTGTGCACGCCACTGATCAGCCCTAATAATTGCTGCCAGGTACTGTAAAGTTAATTTAGAAAAGGGAAAACTACAAACCTTAAGCAATTCCATTGCCCTCTTCTCATAAGGTGCATGGCCTACTACTTCACGGACCAGATCGCGTACAAACTTTGAGTGTTTGGTTTGTAACTGTAACGGAAAACATCAATTAGAATATGTAATTTTTAAGCCCCTAATCAAATTTTGGCTATGGCAGGCAATCCTAACAGACTCAAGTTAGGAGTCCAACTGTGCAGATGATAGAACAAGGTTATATCATCATCAGGAGGCTAATTCTGTTGAGGGACAAACCCTAACTTTGTTTGTATAAACAAGTATTGTAAACAGGTGTATCTCATAGTTTGGTGGGAAAACCTTTATCAATCACAATATTAGGCCCAGGATCAACAGTTATACATGATCTATGAGGCACAAAGGTGCATCACTGGCCATTTCGTGCTACAGACAAAATCTTAAAAACATTTTTTGTCCAAGCTTGGAACTTTATAATCAGTTGAATAATATTGAATTAATTAGATTATTAAGGCCACTAATCCAAAAATACAAATGATAGAATGAGTTGCTTGAATTGTAAACACATTTTCTTTATTATTCTGTTGATAAATGAATTTGCACATCTATTTCTCTGTGCTGTATACTTAAACTAGTTTTATTATTATTAAAGGCTTATAGTCGTTATTAAGGTACCTATTTATAACAGATTTTAGATAGGATCTCCTCATTTCAAAACATGTAAACTTAACCTCAAAAGTAAACAAATACTTACACCCTTTAGCCTAGCTGGTCTGATTCTGATAGCTTTGTCTGTAATACCCTTTTTACCAGCGGATATCTTTGTTGTTTTGTGGCCTTTTCGCAGGCCCACTGCGATCTCAAACCGGGGAGCCATACTGAAAATCACAAATTAGCAGCTACTTTAGATAAAATATTGGGATGTATAACTCTTTCACAGGAAAATAGCACTAAGATTCTCACAAATTAATGGAAATGTTTTAGGATTTTAAAGATAAATTCAAGTAATAATATTTTTTTGCTTACTTTCCGGATTGACGAATTTATCGGGAAAGACTATGTCAAATTCAAATGAAAAAACTTTAACATTGACATTGACAACTCGTTGAATTTGTTATCTACCTAATTATATTATCGTCTTTGAGCACCGGTGCACTACACCCGATCTGAATCCGACGAAGAATTAAAAGAAGACGAAATAGGTACCTAGCTACCTATTTTCTAATTCCACGTTTCCACGATTGTCCAATTGTCAGCACAGATAGGTAGGTATCTACCTACAGAACCTACAGAACACATTTGAACTTTGAACCACAGATTTGAACACAATAAATTGTCACAGTGACAGATGTGATGTGATTTGTGACTTTTTGAGGTTAGAATTCTTTTTCGATTTCGCACCATTTATTTTTGTTGAATTTGAAAAAGAAAGTGTTTGTCTATATTTTCTATTTCAATTACATTTCATTTTTATCGTAATTTATTGTGTGAAATGCCTGACATTGCTGATTGCAGTTTAATATAACCTCAAAAAACATTGTTTTTTTTTAAATAAAATGGAAGTTGGTGCTGTAAAACAAGCGTTTAATAACGAGGTAATGATCTTTATAAATAAAATATTAAACTATAAAAATTGATGTGTCTGTCTGTGATTTCAGAATTACGGACTCTTATTAAGCTCATATTATACATCTGTATATAGCTTCTATATTATTATTCGAATGATAACGCAACCCAAACACACGTTTATAATGTTTTATAAATTTTAAATGGTAAAATGGTAGAGGATGATACTAGTAGTAAATTAGTTTACGTTTTTTTATTAGCAAAATCCTTGCCTTCTGGAGACAGAAATATGTTTCTCTTTACTTTATGGACAATCAGAGTTTCTACAGGATTTCTGGAAATTCTTTTAACACATTTTTTTGTTCTCTTTTTTAAAAAATGAATACCTACTCAATATGCTTTTGCAAGTTTGATAAAACATGCTTGAGTGACCCAAATATACAGGCAAAGCTCATGGCAAATATTAGTTAGTTATACATTGTCTTTTTTATATTTACAGATAATACTACTCAAAAAGAATTTAAATCAAGCTAAAATACAAACTATACACAAGCTGACAAGAAAAGCAAAGACATTTATGGAAAAGAAAGTACCAGAGCCAAACAAGGAAAAACTAAAAAGAAAAGCTGAGTCAGCAGTTAAAGAAGTTTTAATTATAAAGGTAAAATTTTTATAATTATTTCCTATATTTTTGCCTAAGTTGATTTTTTTTGAGACTAAAAAAAACACTCTATAAGACTTAGTCTATGTTTATCTGGAAATAATTATGTATAAAAAAATAAAAAACTGTTAAGATCAGTTCAGTGGTTTATTAGAAAGATAGTGCAAGTGCAAGATACAAAGAATGAAGTCATGACTCTTCCACTGATTTGGAAAACAGATTTTCTAGAGAAGAGCTGGAAAACTCAGTAGTTGCTCTTTTTAAAATGCAATTAAATTGAAGTTGTTGTTGGCCTTAATTGGTTTTGGATGATTGACCAATGTCAAGAGATGTCTAACAATAAATATGGCTGGCAGATCTAACTTCATCCCATGTTGTCATCCTAAAAACTGCCACAAGTTATTTTTAATGTGTATATTTTTTCCATTACAGAAAATCAAAGCAAGAGACATAGCAAGGTTTATTGTTACACACACTGGGAAACTTAATGATTTTCTAAACAAGCCAATTGTGGATAATGACAAAGCATGTGCAAGATTACTTCTTCACAAAGCTTTACAAGAAAAATATAAACACATAAGAGAAAAGTTCTCAGAGATATCAATAAAGGACTTGTTTATGTCAAGGCAAGAAAGAAGGAAAATAAAGAAAGAGGCAAGAGATAAACAAAAGAATAAAAGGAAAGAGAAAGAGAAAAATAAGATAAATAAATCAGATGCTATTTATGTTGAAGGGGAATGGGATGTCGAGATTAACAATGACACAACTGCTATGGCTGGAGATGACACATTAGCATCTAATGATGATCTAAGATTAAATATTGATAAATCTGATGATGAAAGTAACAATTCTGGTAATGAAATGAATAAATCTTATCACAATAATGACAAGTCTGATGATCATGGTGATCGAATCGAAATTGGTGATGAGTCAGAAACTGAGCAGTCATCACAAAGTGATGAATCAAATGAAAAAGTAACAAATGGTGTTAAGAGTACATCTTTAGTTTCGAAAACAAATGTTAGTGATATGGAAAGTAGTACTGACGGATCAGAAGAAGAAGAAGAATCAAAGAAATTAGTTACTTCGAAAAGAAAAATTTTAGCTAAAAAGGTCAAAAATTTGGATTCTAATATAGTTGAAGACGATTGCAAAAGTAATGTGGAGTTAACGAAAAGGAAAACAGATAAGAAAGAAGAATTATCAAAGGTAATACAAGGCTTAAATTCAAATAGAGCAATCAATAAAAAAGATAATGCAACATTAGTTGGTACAAACAAGAAGCTTGATAAAAAAACAAATATTAACAAAAATAAGAACCTCAAAAGCAAACTTGAAAATAGGAACTTCCATAAAGAAAGTGATGAAATACCAAATGCAGTTACTAAAATCGTCGATCCCTTTTTCATTACCTCCACAGGTGAGAATTACATGTCCCTTGTCGAACCTAGACCACCAGATGAAGTTAAAGAAGTCCACAGACAAGGTAATAGACAATATAGAAGAGCTGTCATGTTTGGACATGCGCCAAGAGCAAAACCAAAAAGGAACTTTCAACCCAGGGATACAAACTTTAAGAAGCAGATTAACTCGGAAATGGATAATAGCAAATTTAAAACCAATTTCGATAAAAAAGAAGGTTTTCATAGAAAAACAGATAGAAGTAATAATTTTAAAGATGATACAGCTGTGCCTGAAAAATTACATCCTTCGTGGGAGGCAAAGAAAAAGCAGTCTGGAATTAAACCATTCCAGGGTAAAAAAATTGTGTTTGATGAAAGTTGATGAATGTGAATTAAATTATTTTAATCAAAAAGCTTGTTTTAATTTTGATCTTTATAGCAGATCTGCTTTGAAACTAGAGAACTGTTTATAACTTATGGCTCCACATATCTCCAAAGCTGTGGAACAACGGCGATGGCGGAAGTTTCTTCACTGCAAGGAAGACGAAGGAGGTGGAGGCCTCCTTATTTTCATTCACGTTCATTGGACTGTATGATTTCTTGATTTTGTTCAGACTCAGGGTTTCCGTGCTGTTCTTGTTTGGGTTACCACTTTAGCTGAATTTAGCGGCGATTTGGTGATGGCGAAGTAAAAGTCGCTAGTAAACAGTTTGAATATAAGAATTAAGAAATTACAATCTCAGCTTCTGTCAAGTCCGTCTTTTGCGCTGGAATTCCAAAAACTCATTTTTTTATTGTAACTACCGCGTGGCCCGACGGAACACTACGTCATTATTCATGCATTAAAAATAAACGGCCAATTGCATGTCAGGCCACGCTCAGTGTAGGGTTCCGTAGTTGTCTGTCACAATATCATACTTGGAAAGGTGTACAATTGATGACAAAAAATTACATATTATGTAAAATTTATATGTGTATGTTAATTTGTATGTATAATTTTTTTTACATTTTAAAATAATATTACAAAATAATAAGGCGCCTTGTTATAAATTAATAGCAAAAAACTCAAACTGTAACTTGCCGTTAAGGTATCTACTGCCGAATCTCCAGTTTTAAATTAAAGTATGTAGTTAGGTAAGCTTAATTTCATAGTATTAAAACTTTTAATACTATGAAATTAGGTACCTACTTTTAAAAGTTATTCGACTATTAGGTACTCCTTAACTTGTATAGCCTACTTGCCTGTGATAGTTTTCCTTTTAACTTCGTTATATATTAGTAGGTACCTACTAGTTGCTATCGTGAATACCAAACTTGGCGGATCGTAATCCATGTAATTTTTTATAAATGGCTATAATTTATGGCTATTCTAGAAATCATGTTTATTTAGTATACTTACCTACCTACATACAATAACATAGACTGCAATACAAATGTGTGTTTACGGGGCGTATAATTTGCGCGGTTAACACCAACAACGGCCATCTGTCAGCGGCGTCAGCGACCCAATATGAACGACATAAATCGCCAGCCCACCGTAGATTTGCAAATGTTTGCATTATTAACACACTAACTGCCAAGCAGAATTAGTTAAGATTAGCATAAACACAGCATAAAGGCTTATCTGTCTATACCAGGCAGGTGTATTATAATATTATTTTTGTAGTTTGGTAGGTAGGTAAGTACCTACTTAGAACTAGTCTGCGTATGAGGTTTTTAAAAATCCCGTGGAATTATAATGTCATTGGTGACTGGAAACACTTCTCCATGAAAAATTCTGGCGAAATCGTCTCAGCAATTTTCACACAGAAGGGATTTACTTATATGCATTCTCTATCATTTATTTATATACACATTTACCCCATTTACTTATTATTAGAATACCTACTAATAGCGGATGCGTTCGCCTTCATCAGTATGAATTTAAGTTTCAAAAAACTCTTGGGAACTTCTTGATTTCCGGGATAAGTACTTAGGTGTACAAAATGTATCACCTACTTACTCTGTTCCAAACGTTTAGCGGCTTGAAGAAAATTCTATTCCAATTTCCACCATCGTTAATTAAACTTTAACCCACTAATAAAGAAGTTGGTTTCGATAGATTTCCAATACAAAAATTGTTAAAATTTCCACTTTATTTGTCGGAACCTCGGGTTCATATTACCTATTAGGTAGCTAGGTCAACAATGAAGTAATTAACGTTGATATTATGTACTTACCTACCTAGATCAAGCGTCGTGTAGTGAACTCGGTAATTAATAGCGGGTGACCGCATGTATGAGAAATTACGAATTCCGCTTGCGCTTAATTATTACCTCAACACGAGGTACCTATAGGTATATCTATAAAACATTCGGGTCACAGGTAACTTTGTAGATTATAATTATTTTGTGTATCACTCACCGAAATATATATCCTATAAAACACCGACAAGCCGGCAACTTTTCGGTAGGTACCTATATACCTAACATTTAGACTGAATTCTTTCCGCACTTAAAATATTATTAGTACCTACTGTACGGATAAGCCACTGATCTACATACTACGCGTCAAGTATAATGTAGAGCCTAGTATTGTATTACCGCAATAACAATTGATATATGACTGCGGCCATTAGTCAGCGCCCAATTCAAGTGTTGAAGCAGGTGTACGAGTTGCATACATCTGCAATGCGAGCGGCATTCGCAATTTAGCCGCGGCGATATATCGCGCGCGGTATTCCACATCGCACCCCGGTGCCGCGTTCTTGAATACGCGATAACTATGTCTGGACGTGCATTGTTTTATATGAGACCGTAAATCAAAATTATTTAAGTGGTATAATAGGGGGACCGAATTCCGTAGACGCTGTTATGATAAACGTCTCTACTCTAGAGCTCAGCAGGTCGATACATTTATAATACTTATCACATCACACTATGACATCACATCACACTTCACACTATCACATCACATCACATCACACTAATATTATAAAGCCGAAAGTTTGTATGTGTGTGTGTGTGTGTGTGTATGTTTGTTACTCTTTCACGCAAAAACTACTGGACCGACTTGGCTGAAATTTAAAATGGAGATAGATTATACCTTGGATTAAAACATAGGCTACTTTTTATCCCGGAAAATCAAAGAGTTCCCGCGGGATTTTAAAAACTAAATTCACGCGGACGAAGTCGCGGGCATCATCTAATACAGTATACTAGCTGCTGCCCACGACTTCGTCCGCGTAGATCTAGTTTTTAATAATGCCACGTGTATCTTTGATTGTCCAGAATGAAAAGTAGCCTTCGCCCTTCGGTTCGGCTCTCGTTGGTTGACCGCCCGTTCAGTAATTCGTTTTCGCTTAGCGTATTTTCTTACCTTGCCTCTTTTTGCTCGGCTTCTAAGGATCGTACCGTGATGTTAAATAGCCTATTACCTTCCTCAAGGATTAGGTTAACAAATGCAAAAAGAATTTTTCAAATCCGACGGGTAGTTCCAGAGATTAGCGCGTTCAAACAAACTCTTTCACTTTATTATATTAAGTATGGATAATATATTTTACTCTTTTTTGAAAAGTGTCTTTTGATCCTAAGGATCTCCTTAGGATCAAAAGACGCTTATCTAACTGAGAATATACTACTAGAAAATTTACTAAAATTTTATCCAATCCATAAGTACCAATAAAATGCATTTAAATTTTGCATTTTTCGCGCGTAAATACTAGACAACGTGTGATGACGTCAGCTAGCTAATAAGTTCGTTCACTCAAATTGTTGGCGCCCTTTGTAAAGGCGACACAAAGCGGCCTCCGGTTCTTTATTTGTATTGAAAATCTGCCAAAATATTTTTACGCTCGGATAAAGCTTATTTTACGTTGATGAAATCGGTCCTTAAAAGTTAAGCAAATGGCAGACCGCGTAACGCATGTAGTTTTTCACTTGTAAAACTTTTAGGACGGTTTCATTCTCAGTGCGTTAAGAACGTCCTATGCATTGTGCTTAGCATGTCGTTTAAGCATTTCTGCGAGAAACCACCACTTTGCCGTTTGAAAACCAGTGGGTACCCAGATCTAGAAGCACAGATACCGTCGCGTATTCTCTTTGTTTCAGTCTTATCACCATGATACAGAGCAACAAAAAGTTAACAAAAACGTCAGACTTAGTCAAAACTGAAAATCCCCTAAAGGGTCAACGCAAGAGCGGGGGCACAAAAACAATTTACAAGTTTTTGTGACTTTAAAAGCCCTCCTCTCGCTGAATACATGAATATTAAAGAAATCTGCCCGCTTTTTATCTCTCTTACTATGCTTGGACGAAGTTTTATCACTTTTACAGTGCTGGACAAAAGAATACCTACGGTTCATTTTAATAAAACCTTACTTGCTAACTAGTATAGGTAACAAACGTAGGCTAGTGTCATGGTCTAAAAAACTTTCTACGGTAAGAAAAATTTCTACGAGAGTTCTTAACGACTTTTGAATGTCCTAAAGAGATTTTCAAGTAGGCTAGGTGTCTACCTGTTAAATAAAAGAGGTAGGCTAGGTACTAAAACTATATTAAGCAATATTTATTATACCTAACACTTTTTCAGAAGTTTATTTGAATAAAAAATTATTCTATTCTAACTCTACGCGGGGAACGTCGAGAGGAGAAGTTAGTAGCTATTACACTATCACACTAATAATATTGTAAAGGTAAAGTTTGTGTATGTGTGTGTTACTCTTTCAGGCAAAAACTGCTGGACGGATTTGGTTGTGGAATAGAGATAGTTCATAGCCTGGATTAAAATTTAATTTACATTTTATGCCGGGAAATCAAAGAGTTCCCGCGGGAACTAACCCTCGAACGAAGTCGCGGGCATCATCTAGTAAATGGAAGTTTTTAATCGTTTTAAGCAATTATAAAATGCAATATAGGTCTATCTAGTTGCGGATCCAACGATGATCGATGTTTTTACCAGTAAAAACAAATCGACTATCTGGGTAGGTACGTCCTAAATTGGATTACAGACCAAAACTTGGTCAGTAAAGTTTTCAATTCGCATTTTGCTTTGTTATCGAATGGATAAATGTGCACAGACTACAGACAAGGCTATTAAAACTCACTTTACAGTCGCATGATAGTCGTTGACTGCGATCTCATCTGATGGCAAGTGACGATGTAGTCTAAGATAGTGGGCTAACTTGGAAGGGGTATAGTAATGTAAATTCAACTCATACTCCTAATCTGTTTCTACACGTGATCGTGCCGAAACGCTAAATCGCTTAGCGGCTCGTCTTTTTTTTAATAAAGAATATCAGCCAAGATGAACTTGACTGATGTTCTCCTCTCCCCTCCAAATAAGTGGAAACTTGTGTTAGGAGTGGGTACGACAATAATGCAACGGGATCGAACCTGTAACCTTTAAATTTTCAGCGTTGGGCTATTAGGCTTTGACGGTATTGTGGTAACTAGCCACGGCCAAAGCCTCCCACTAGACCAGACGAGAGACAATTCAGAAATTATGAATTCCCAAATTGCCCCCGCTGGGAATCAGATCCGAGACCTCCCAGTTTTAAGACCAGGGAGGTCGTCGGAAGCACCTCCTGTCTTCTGCCTGCGCTGCACGTCATGCGTTTGCATTTCAGTCTGGATTTATTTTTAAAATCCCCGTCCACTCGGTCACGTAGCAGGGAATGGGATCACGTTCTAAACGAATAATTATGATCAGAAGCGCGCGAACGCGACGGAATCATTTAAATATGTCACTTTTTATCCGATTTTGAAAATTAAAAATAATACGTGCGACGCTTCAGCTATAAGGGGTTTAAGTTGCAGCAGACATAAGACAAAAATTTTAAAGTAATTAGGTACAGTAGAATCCCGATTATCCGGATCAAATAAAACCAGGGGTATTCCGTATAATCGAAAATCCGGATAATCGATTTCAAAGCAAATGAATTACAAAGTACCTATGTAATTTAAAATTTTGGTTCGAAATAACTTGTTATTGATCTTTAACGTAATCAATCACATCTTTTGAGTGATCACGAATGAGTTCGGATAATCGGATGTTCGAATAATCGATGTCCGGATAATCGGGATTCTACTGTACCTAGTTGCGAGTCTGCGAGTTGCGAAACTGAAGTGGAAATCGGCGGGGCGCATAGTTCGAAGATCTATGTCTAGAAGTGGACTTTTAAGGTTGACGAAGAAGATGTTTTAGTTTTTCTAATATTTATTTAATATTTAAAAATATTACAAATTATACTATTTACTTATTTATAATGTCCTACTGCACAAGCGCCAAGTAACTTTGTAGCTTAGATTAATTGTAGTTTTAATCGAAGAATTTGACGTCCTGACAGTTTATGTACTGAAAAGCTTTCAAAATGTCAAGTGTATCGTTGGTTAAAGTTTACTTGGCGGTTAAGAAATAGGTCCTTAACCTAAAAGTAGACTAAAAATTATTATATCTTTTAAAAGAGCAACCGCCGAGTTTCTTTCCGGTTCTTCTCGGTTGGGACGGCATTGCGAACCAGTCGTAGATTCATGAGTTTATTTGAATAAAAAATTATTCTATTCTATTCTAATCTAAAATCACAGAAAATAATTTGTTAACTATGTGCCTTCGTTGCCTTGACTTGAGTAGGTACTATTATGTATTCTGTGGCTTGAGAAAATACGCAGATCTTCACAAATTACAGCTAAGATTATCACCTCGATCACATCAGCTTTCAAACAGAGAAACCCGCATCAAAATCGGTCTATTCGTTAGGGAGCTACGGGGAACAGACAGACACATAGATACACACGTCAAACTTGTAACACCCCCGTTTTTTCATTGGGGGTTAAAAAAGGACGCGTGTGCGTTTTTTAACACAAGCCCCATCGCTTCACCACTCGCACACGGGATGCAAACTAACACTCAAAGCTCAGTCTTAAATTCACAACTACCAGTGAAATCCTTAATCTCATAGCCTAGTCTTGGTATCAACTCCCGTGCTTGGTTCCCCTGTATTCCTTTCCCTTTCGCTCTCCTCTGTTCGTCCCTGTCTGTCTTGATCCTGTGCTTCCTTCAAGGAATCTGGCAGCTTTTGGTTGTTTGTTTCTGGTAACGTAAGCACTAGGAATCCAGAAAGTGCCGACATTATGCCGAACAGTAGAGTTGGTAGGAATTCGTAGTATCGTGACTGAAACAAATTGAGAGTAATCTTTAGGCTTTAAAAGTTTGAACAGTCGTAATCAAATCAGAAATGAGGAGATTCCTACAACCTATCATACCGAGTAGAGAGTTAAGGTAAGAAATTCGCAAGCAATAGGTACAATGCTATATAAATTGGCGTTGGAGTTATGGAGTCTGAATTGGTTGAAAAGCTGCGACCTTAACACCGGAAAACATTGTGTTGGCAGACCCCTCACCAAGTGAGCCCTGATGCATGTCTAGATAGTATCTATTCCCTCACTTTGGATTTGAGACAGATAAAGTTCCTATTCACGGGTTGACGTGGATTGTAGGCAAGGGGATTTAACCTAGCTACCATTTCAATCTGTTCTAAAAGCCAATATTTTCTTGAAATCCAGTGCCTCATAATCCGTAGCTGAATATACGTAAGCTAGCTCCTAGAACAACGAGGCATGAAGCAGCCACTTAAAAATAAGCGAAATAACGATGATATTTGCTTTTGTCCAAAAAACTTACCAACAATGGAGTTTGGGGGGCGACCGCTGAGCCTATTCTCCCAATAGTGGAACAAATCGCCAACAAAGTAGTTCTATAATTGGTTGGGAAAACCTCCGCAGCGAAAATGTACAGCGAATTGTATGCCAGAGTAATAAAGAATTTTCCTCCAAGGTAAAATGCTGTCGACCAGTTGCCACCTGAAAAGGTGAAAATTATTATGATGTTTAAAGTTTCAATTTGGGCAGCTTTATTAAACCATTTACCTCTACCAATCGACATTAAGACGGCATTATACCTAGAACTAAACAGCTCGGCATGTCCTTGCTGTTAAGGTGGTAACTAGCCGTGACGAAAGACCTCACAATACAAAAGGGTGCAAATTTTCAAGTAAAACTGTGCATGAATCTGTTTTTTGGATAGATGGGAAAGGGACAGGATTTATAACTCATAGGCTACATTTTATCCAAGAAATTTAAAGAGTTCCCGCGGGAATTAATAAACCTTAATCCATGCCGACCAAGTCGCGGACATCGTCTAGTAATTAATATAAAATTACCTGGTACAAATCCGTAGTTGATAAGAATAATTCCAGTCAGAATATACGCTATCGCGATGACCCTCTTCCTTCCAAATCGGTCCAAGCAAATCAATTTGCAGACATTCGCTGGCGCTTCAATTACTATCACCACGATGTAGTTCATATAACTGTTCCCAGACAATTCAATGGCATTGATGGACAGCCCGTAGTATACCAGAGTGGACGTGGTCCAGAGGAACGAGCAAGTGAAGAGTCTCTTCCATATCATCGGAGACATAAGCAATTGTTTGAAAGTAGACCGACTGGTTGCTACAACCTCACATTTCCTCGCATCGCGTTGCTTCATTGCATGTTTTTCCACTTGATCATAATGATCCTTAGGGACTGTCACATTATTGAATTTCTCACACTTAGAGAGAACATTTAAACCCTCTTCGTATCTCCCTTTGCTGAAGAGCCATCGGAAGCTTTCGGTGAGAGACCATAAGTAGAAGAAAACTAATATGGCTGGGATGTAGATGACTAGAAGGAGGTAACGCCAACTCTGAAGCCACCAGGATAGGAGGGTGACAGTGACACCGCCGAGTATGAACATGGTGTTGAAGAGCAGACTGACGAACACTCTGCCCTTCGGACCGACCAGTTCTAGAGCTGTAAAAGAGAAAAATAATGCATTAGGTTGGTAAAAATATGAATAATAATAAAAGTAGTTTTCTTGATTTAATTTGGAAATGGCCAAAGTATATTCATATCAGGAGATAATTCAGTAGAAAACTGTGTCTAAAATGTGTGGTCCATAGCCGAGTTCTTTTCACTTTTGTTCTTTGTGTTTTCTTAAATCCTAAATAGGTTTGCGCTTGACGAAAATAAATACTGTATTTATATCAATGCTGTATAGCACTGAAATTACTTTTGAAGGATGTTCTACGAATTAAAATATTCATGCATTTGGTCTTAGAAATCTAGGTAGATACATAGAAATATTCAACTCAGCATCTTTATCACGACAGAGACAGCTAAGAGACGGTGTATTTACTTAGTTAAATAATATCCTTTCGGAAATTTACTCCTGGAACCTAAGTCCCTAACGGATACAATGAAATAAAAATTCTTTTCAAAAAACCAACTAGCGACAGAGAGCGACGCATGTGGGTTTCGCTCGACTTCAATTTTATTTTTTGTAGTTGCGTTTGCGTTGAAGTCGTTACTTTTATAGGCTAACTACTTGAAAGTCATAATATATTAAAGTTTTTAACCGACGAAAAAAAGGATCAATTCGTCGCGTATTTTTTTTTTAATGTTTAAGAATCAGTAGGTACCTATACCAGATATTCTTCATTCCATATAGGTTTTTTGTACGTCAAACAAATCTTGCACGTTCATTGCCTAGGCATAGTTAAAGCAAGAAAGCCAAACAATGATCTCCGGAAACGTGCGTTGCAGCAAAAAGCGTAATTAATCACAAAGAATTAATTACCCGATGCAAAGGAGCCGGTGATGTCTCAAAATTATAAGGGGTTAAGATTTTTTACGTGATACGGCTTAATTATTTTTTTTAATTTATTTGATTTGGCAACAGTTTATTTTAAATGAATCAATAAAAAACTAAATTTAATAGAACAATAATGAGATAAAAATAATGATAAACTAATTACAGGTGAACACAGCATGCGTTTAAGGTGTTCACTATTTTTTTTATGAATCCTCTATTATGCGAAAACGAATTTGTTCGTTGGTTTGTCCTTCAATCACGTAGCAACGGAACAAGGGCATGATGTGACAGATAGCTATTATGACGTAGGCATCCGTTAAGAATTTTTGAAAATTCAATCCCTAAGGGGGGAAAAGGGGGGTTTGAAGAAACTAACTTAAACGGACAAAACCTATTTTAAAACATAACTCTACGCGGACAATCACGCTCCTAAAAACATTTTAAATTCCGTAACCTAAATAAGAAATTAAAGGAAAGAGAAACGATAGAAACGATATTTTAAATTCACCCCGCTTTGAATCAAGACAATAAGAGAATAAATCAAGTAGGTACCTAATTAGAAATTAGAATATCCAATTATTTAATAACTAGACGATTATTTAAATTTTAATCTAAATATTACATGCAATATAAGGTTAAAGGTGCGGACTGAAAACTGATAGGTCGCAGGTTCGAATCCCACCCGTTGCACTATTGTCGTACCCACTTCTAGCACAAGCTTTCTGCTTATGTGGAGTGGATAAAAGGATATTACTAATATTCTTCATATTAGTCAATTTCAGCTTGGCTAATATTATTTAAAAAAAAAAATTACCATATTTTCATATTTTGTTTTATATTATAAAATGCGAAAGTGCATTTGTTTGTTGGTTTGTCCTTCAATCACGTCGCGATAGAGCTACGGATAGGTGTTTTTTTGTATGATTTTTTATTCACGACTTTCCTTTTTCCAGGAAAATCAGCGAGATACGAACTAATTCCACGCGGAAGAAGTCGTGGGCATCAGCTAGTTTTTATTAAATGCCAAATTGCCTGTTCTAACAAATGAGGTTCTAATGCAGACATTGTATAGATATTAATAGGTATAGTACGTTTATCTCACGAAGTTACGGGTGCTTTACTTGTGGTTGCGTCGTGTACATGCACATTGCGTAAGTGTGCGTGCCTATCAGTCGAGCCTAGGTGGGGGCGTGCGAGCAAGCTCTCGCTCACACTTATACAGATACGACACACACACACAACCATGAGCCACGTGCCCTCAAAAGAACTGTAGTCAAAATACCTACACATACCTAAGCATTGTTTTTCTTTCGCAGCGATGTGCTAGAAAGGTCTGAAATAAAGAACGCCCATTGCATATTTTGCAAATGCATCATTAGAGTTTAGCATGAATATTTGACAGATAGTGATTGCAAAATGTTAATGTTTTAAATTAACATACTAATAATTACCTAGCAGCACGAACTGGGATGAATCTGAGTAGGTATACAATAGTACATTATTGCAAAGGCAGGGAAGTAGGCAATTGCAGGTCGAGTATGAGTTTGAAGGCCGAGCCGTAGGCGAGGACTTCACTAAATACGAGACAGGCAATTGCCATTTCCCGCCGAGGCATATATAGTGCTTTTCTCAAAAGAATGCAGGGAAATAAAACACTTTTTATATTATACATCCAAATCCATCCGCCATTTTGGTTTAAATCTGGTGGAGTAGGTACAATCAATCTCCATTTCACTCTCTGAACCGTTGGAACTCATTTTGATTATTATTAAATTTATATTTATTAAGTAGGTATGTAAATAACAAATCAAGACGAATTTTCAGCTTTACCGCCAATTTTTTTTTTATTATCTGTGCCGACAGGCAAACGCATTTATGGCTATACAGCCACGTAAACGCAATTTGTACTAAGCAAAGAGACTATGGTATGCCAAGAATGACAAAAGAGATCCGATCAAAGAATATTTAGTAACCCCAGCACGCCATTTCATACTGTTGTATGAAACGGCATTATTGTTTTTTTTTAAATATTGCAGGAGCTTTGTAATGATGACAAAGCTCCTGCAATATTTAAAAAAAAAAAACAAAAACTGTTTCGCGGAGCGTTGTAATGTTCCAAATTCAAAAAACGCTCCTGCATTGGATTTGATTTTCTTTGTCCGACAATTCGATACTTCGCGTGTTCTTTTTTCGAAAATAATGACAATATTTCCATGCATGTTTGAGAAAAATTAATTAATTCTACATATTATTTATTTAATGGATTAGTTCTGGCCCGCGATTTCGTCTGCGTGTACCTAGTTAGATGTTTACAAATCCCGCGGGAACCTAGCAGGGCCGCTCTATTTTTCCGGAGTAAAACCTGATAGAGGATAGAGTGACATATTTATACCAATTCCCAAGTCCTCAAGGCTCAACTATATAGTTCTTGCATTTCACGAGAACGCATGGCTCATGGTTGTGTGCGCGAGAGCTTGCTCGCGCCTGACCGCTCCCACCTAGGCTCCTGACAAGCACACACACTTACGCAATGTGCATGTATACGACGTAACCACAAGTAAAGCTCACGCGCCCTCGTGAATTGAAAGAACTATATCTACAGTGTACATTCATACAGTATAGATTCTACACTCGCAAAAACTCACATTCATCGAACAGTTATCCCGTTGCTGTGGGATTGAAGGATAAACCAACAAAAACACACTTTGGCATTTAAAATTAACATTCTAGAATTACTAATGTAAGCATCAAAAAAAAAAAAGTTAGGTATATCTAAACTATATTCTAACAAGGTTGGTACTGCTGCTTGTTTATTTACAGAAATAGTTTGGAAAGTAATTTTTCTCAATGAGTCTAACTACGACAGCATGACTATTTGAAGCTGTTTCTTGTAAAGATACTGCAACCATTCGACTGGAAACTTACTTTACTTTACAAATAACCAGATTTATCAATTACATTTTATTGTACTATTTTTTTAGTATTCATCCAATTTTAGCTTCGATAGAAAGTTATTTGATTGAACAAATTGTACCTATCTAATGTCTATTATATTATGTAGGTCTAGATTAAATTATTATAAAGACCTATAGGCTTAATAAAGAAGCCTAACCCAAAGCCTATTATAAAAAACTGCAGTTACCTAAGACATTATAGTGACCTCTCTGGTGCAGTGGTGAGCGCTGTAGTCTTATAAATTGGAGGTATCGGGTCCGATTCCCGGCGGGTGCAATTTGGGAATTTATAATTTCTGAATTATCTCTGGTCTGGCCTGGTGGGAGGCTTTGGCTGTGGCTAGTTACCACTCAACCGTCAAGACGTGTCGCCCAGCGATTTAGCGTTCCGGCACGATGACGTGTAGAAGCCGATTAGGGATATGGGTTGAATCTACACTGCCATACCCCTCCCAAGTTAGCCCGCTACCATTTTAGACTCTATCGTCACTTACCAACAGGTGAGATCGCAGTCAAGGTCTATCTTGTCATCCAATAAAAAAAAATAGTGCTCAGACGCAGAATCGTAAATTGAACTACAAATTCAAACAAATAAATAAATAATCATTAAGTCGCGGAAGGTATTTGTTCAATGTCTTTTATTTCTATTTACGCAGGTGCATTGACGTAAACAACGCATAGGATACCAGAATGTCGTCCTAGAAACTCGACAAAGCCTTCCTCCGGGTTCCTAATGAACTATTGATTACAATCATTGATAATTATCAACATTGATTCATAAGTCATTCATAAGCATAAAGTGATCATAATCTAGCTATAAATAAATACTGATCGCACATTATATACGCACGCGCCGCAAGATACTATGCACTATGTTTTTCGAGCACGATATTTAGTAAATGTAACTTGAGCCTAGTTGAGTAACTTTACAATAGTTCTAAAAAAATTATAATAATGTACCAAAGCGTCTAGGTGTTGTACCTCTATGTACACCACATAGACGCTTTGTTACTTTATAAACTTTCAACATTAGTTTAAGCCATTGACGTAAGAGCGCGGTTGCAATATTATTAACTTTGTTTAACTTTAACTAATGTAGCCAAGACTGCACTCCTGTAGGCTGTACTGGCTTTTATAACTGCAGAAAAAAGTACTTTCTAGACCCTCTTTGAAACTTTTGTTGCTGACGTTATTCATCTCATATTCTCTGAAGGTACTGTTCTCAAAATGCGGTGCGTAAAAATGCGTGAGCGTTCGTAATGTGTGAACAGCATAAGGAATTAAGCACCTGCCGAAGTATAGCTATAAAGTATTAATAGAACGTAAGTTATGATTGACCTTAATGTTTTATGCTACTCGTAAATCGTAGGCTGTGTGAGTATCTACTTGGATCTTAGAACATTGACCAGAAAAAATAGTTTATACAACAGTATTTTTAGAAACGTATTTCTGTTACTTCACCGAAGCGCTTGAGTAACTCTGTAAGAACAACAAAAATGTGACACATTTTATAACTCGTCAATCCTTTTTCAGATGTTATAGTTAAATTAACTTTAACTTAAAACGACTTCAACTTTAAGGTTAATAAAGAAAATAAACTTTAAGTTTACTGATGATAGCATCAATAGTCGGAGGTGATAGACCCATTAATGGCGATCTGATTTATTCCTACAGGAACCTATCGCAAACTAAATCCCGTTATGCAAATGTCTCGCATAATAAACTAGCTCATGGAATAATCCTTACTATACAATATTATAAATGTGAAAGTGTTTTTCTTTGTTGAATTCTCCTTCAATCACACAAAGGCGGAGCACCAGATCGGAGTGATTTTTGTATGAGTACAGTTGAGAACTTAGAGAGCGATATAGGCTACCTTCTAAATCGGTAAAACGCGAATGACGTCGCGGGCAAAAGTTAGTTCAAAAATAATGCTCGAATTACTGCAACGACTCCATTTGCGACACTTTCAAAGATTAAGGTCAAGCGTCATCTTTAATTATGACCTCGTACGCTGCTAGATACTCTACTATTCTACTTCTCAAAGTTTAGATTAGAGCGTTATAGGAAAAATAAAAACTTTACTCAATACAAAACAGGCAGTGTTAACTCCATCAAGAGCCGGCTCCAGAAACTCGAGCACAATGAAATAGAGCGTTATAACAAACAAAAACCTTGATTCCTCCATGGTTATAAGGAAAATATAAACTGTATCCAAAACAAAACAGGCAGAGTTAACTCCATCCAGAGCCGGCTCCAGAAACTCGAGCACAAAGAAAATTTCGTAGTTCAACAAAAATTCTCGAATCACACTCCGCAGATTCCATTTGTTACTCTTACGAAGATTGAAGTCAAGCGTCTTAATACTTACGACCTTTATTCTTCTACTTTCCAAAGTTAAAATTAGAGCGTTATTAAAAAAAATATAAACTTTACCCAAAACAAAACAGGCAGTGTAAACTCCTCCACCCAGAGCCGGCTCCAGAAACTCGAGCACGATGAACATTTCATAGTTCAACGAAAATGCTCGAATCACTCCGAAGACTCCATTCGCAACACTCGCGAAGACTAGAGCCAGGCGCCGTCCGTATCTGTCAGAGATGAGACCGGTCAAGGGTATGGAGATGAAGAACCCGGCATTGTGGACTGTTCCGACGAGGGATCGCTTCCAGTCTTGACAGCCGAGGTTGAACTGGAAAAGAATAATGAATAGAAGCTGGCGTTTCTTCTTCTTCTCTGTCACGCTCTTGACAGAGCAGTCAGACGTCAGAAAGTCATCGATAGCGTTAAAGTGTCCCATAAAGGTTGTTGAAAAATAACACTAAATAGTTTCACCTAACTGGGCTTACGTGTTCTCTAAAATTAAGGGCTTGAAAATTTGCCGGGCATTACCTAGTATCTATTATCTACATCAATTGGATAGTTTTGGTTCAATCAATCCATGTAAAAATACAGGTAGGTATACCTAAACCTGTTTTATTCACATGGATTAGCGCTTATCATTTTTTATGAAAAAATAATAATTTAACGCGCACTTTACGAGCTAGTTTTCTTTATGCGACTCCAGGATGCGTTAATCATGTTGTCGCTATTAGTTTTATAATAAAAACTAGATTTTAATTCAGATAAATGCAATGTTCGGTCCGTTCATTACCATTGTAATCATCATTATGTATTTGTATTAAATTGGTGTATTATGAGTATTGTCGCTTTAAGATTTTATTATTCCTGTAATCTATGGTTGAAATAAAACTTGAAGCTGTGGCTGCAGTGCGAGAAAATAAACATACCCACTAAGTTAAAGGGGATTTTCCAAGCATTATAAATATATTATATAGATAATAAATATATATAGATTTTATAACATGACCACTGGCCAGGTTTTGCTTGTGACCTCGTCCATCTGGAGTTGGATTCTTAAAATCCCTCCGGAACTCTTTGTCGTTCCAGGATGAAAATTAGCCTATTTCAATTTTCAGGTCCTCAAGTAGGTATACTCGATTGAAGAACAAACCAACAAACTTAAAAAAAGACGTGTGGCACTCGGGGACTGCCGCGGTAAAGCTATTGCATAGCATTTTTTATCAACGCCATCTAGCGGTGAGAGGAGTCCCGTGTCAGGTTATTTTCGTTACGGAATTTCTGGATTCGGTCTCCACGCGCAAGGCCCGCGATAAAAGCTATGCAATAGCTTAAAAACACCGCTCATAAACACAACCTCTTTTACGTAGGTCCATACATCCTATCCCACGAATCCTATTAATCCTGCTTCCTATTTTCTATCCTATTAATACGAGTATTATACATATATGTGAAAGTTTGTGAGGATGGATGGATGGATGGTTGGCCTTGACTGATCTGAATACTTATGATTGACTATTGATTGATACTACTGATTTGGTACTTTAAAAAGGAAAATAGGCTTTTCCCTATTTTCCCAAAAGAACAGTTGAAAAATTGGAAAAATCAAAATTGGTAATTTTGTATTGGAATTACCACCTCCGATGGCAGGAGCAAAGTCGCGGGTAAAAACTAGTTAATAAAATCATATGTATGTATTATTTGCATTGTTTGGAGCAATATTTAAGAACACGTTCCAATTTGGCCGTTTCAAGAACGCCAAACACGTGCAATTTTAAACGCATTCTGCATCACTTAAATCATTCTCATATCTAGATAATCACTTTTTACGCTATTTAGTCAACTCGATAACGTTACATACTTACTAATAGTATTATATGTCTTTCTAGCTCGATAACGTAAAGCAACAGCGAAATAATAGGTATGTGTAGTTAATATTTAAGGCCCAAGACACGGGTCTGCCGGCTGCCCGCGAAATTCAAATTTAATTTGGCTTTTCGCAATTAGTAAACTAATACGACAAAGTAGGCTTATGGTATTCAAATTGCGTCAATGGCAGTATCATATTCACAGGTTTATATACTGATCTTTACGTGAAAGTATCCAGTTTAAGAATTGAATGAGTTTGACGTGAGCTACTCACAAGTTAGTCATTATTTTGACTAATTTCTTAAACTACATTAACATTAATACAATTTTGGAGCTTCCAAGTTAGCCCGCTACCATCTTGGACTGCATTGTCACTTATCATCAGGTGAGATCACAGTCATGGACTATCTTTTCATCGAATAAAAAAAAATAGCACATCGGTTAACTCGCGGACTGAAAACGTAAGAAAGGATTTTTGGAAATTCTATCCCTAAAAGAGTTAAATAGGTGTCTGAAAAATCGAACTTAGCGTGACCGAAGCCGTGGGCAAAAGCTAGTATATTAAGCTTACTAGATGATACCCGCGACTACGTCCGCGTGGATTTAAGGTTATTAAATTCAGGAACTCTTTAATTTTCTGGGATAAAACGTACCTAGCCTACATATTAATCGGTCAGCCATATCAGTTCATAAGTTTAAAATATTAATATAATTTCCCACTTTTAGGTTTATATTAGTTTTCATTTTAGAAATAATTGTTTAATCTCTACGTATTATATTCTAGTAGATATTTCCCACATAACATTTCAGTAAAGTTTTTAATTTTTTATTGAAGTGTTAACCTACACTTAAAGGAAACTGATTGAAAAAGTAGATACATATCACTAATTTCGTGGCTGACGTGTGGTTCGGCCGTGGTGTAACGGTTAACACACTCGGGCGCGATTCCCATAGAGATGTGGGTTCGAATCCCGCCGGCCTCGTAACTTTTGATATGTATTTATAAATCTATTCAGTAAAGTTTTTGTGAAACTGATTTGTAGATACTAGGTACAGATTGTAGTAGATATTACAATGTTAGACTTAGCAACACAATAATAATTATGGGCTTATGCGGTGTAATAATAATCACCAGATTAATTAATATTTACGTATTCATAAGCATAATATGTAATGCAGTACATTATATATGCTGCATTCCGCGTCTTATACATATAACATTTCGAACTCGGTGCGAATCTATTACAGCAACTACATCTAATGCATAGAAGCGTTGGAAGACTTAGGTAATACTGAGTCAAACCTTGAAGCTAAGAATGGACATATACACGGTGTTATTTTATTCTCCGTAAACCCTGAAGGAGGTGAATGTGCTCATGAAACTGAACAACTTTCCCCAAGGAACATAGGTCGAAATATGAAAAAAAATTTTGGACCTCCCATAGTAAATCAATCAGCTAATCGTCAATTTTGTATGGAGGGTCCAATTTTGTTTTTTTTCATATTTCGAGCTATGTTCCTTTCAAAATTTCGGCCACATCGGTTCATTCGTTGTTGCGTGAAGAAGTAGCAAATATATACACACACACACACATACAAACTTTCACATTTATAATATTTTTATTTTTTTATTCGATGACAAGATAACCCTTGACTGCGATCTCACCAGATGGTAAGTGACGATGCACTCTAAAATGGTAGCGGGCTAACTTGGTAGGAGTATTGGCAGTGTACATTCAACCCATATCCCTAATCGGTTTCTACACGCCATCGTACCGGAACGCTAAATCGCTTGGCAGCACGTCTTTGATGGTAGGGTGGTAACTAGCCACGGCCAAAGCCTCCCACCATATATGTGATGCGAAAGTGTGTTGGTTTGTTCGATTGTTCCTTTTTCCTTCAAGCACACTTCAACAGAACTACGGATCGACGTGATTTTTTGCATGGGAATAGTTGAGGACCTGAAGAGTGACACAGGCTACTATTTATCCCGGAAAATCATAGAGTTCGCGCGGGATTAGGAAACCTTAATCCACTCGGACGAAGTCGCGGGCATCAGCTTGTAAAAGTATATTCCTTCATTCATATTAAATGAGAACAAATAAGTTCAAGCATTTATGTCGCAACGCTAGTTTAACCTCTATAATGGCGTAAATATAGTAATTTTATGCATTTAATTCTACGATTTTATAACAATCTTTAGCGGTTGGTTAAATGCTAAAAGGTAACAATTCAACACATTAAACATATAAATAAAAATATTATAAATGCGAAAGTTTTTTTGTTTGTTGGTTTGTCCTTCAATCACGCAGCAACGAAGAAACGGATCGACGCGATTTTTTGCATGGATATAGCTGATAAACTGGAGAGACATAGGATACTTTGACTCCGAATAATCAAAGAGTTCCCGAGGGATTTTTGAAATCTTAATCCACGCGAAAAAAATAGCGGTCTAGGGGTCTACGAGTAATCGGGGAACAAACATAAAAAAAAGATTCTAACGAATTGAAAACCTCCTCCTTTTTGGAAGTTGGTTAAATAAAATAATATCTGTGATTATGGATGAGACGACATTTTTAAGCTATCGCTATTTGCATAGCTTCTATCGCGGGCCTTGAGCGTGGAGACCGAATCCAGAAATTCCGTAACGAAAATAACCTGACACGGGACTCCTCTCACCGCTAGATGGCGTTGATAAAAAATGCTATGCAATAGCTTTACCGCGGCAGTCCCCGAGTGCCACACGTCTTTTTTTTTAGGGGTTTAACCTCAAAGCCTCTTAAAGGGTGACATTCAGGAAATACAGAATTTACTAATAATATTAGCATATGCATATATAATAATAAATTAGCATATAGTTTGAGAAGTAAATAAACACTGAAAAACACGACAAGGTTATTATCATATAATTCTTAGCATGTCAGGGTTATGTAATGGTACTAAGCATTAAAGTAAGTATACAAATCGTATATGGATATGACAAATTGTATGATACAATAGGGATGTTGAAAACTGGTCAAATTAGAAACTCTTTATCAAACGTCCAGTATAACATAGCTTGCATGAAATGGTGAAGTGTGACGTCTGTATAAGTCTTTTTCCTATATGGCTATCTCTGTGTCGAATTTCGTCAAGATGGTGCGGGTACCTGTGTAATATATGAGCCAGACAGACAGTTACTTTCGCACACCTTTCGCGTATATGTTAACAAATCTTTCCTATTAATATTAATCATCACGCAGCAACGTAGCATCATGGACATAATTTTTTGCATGAGAATAATAGTTAAGGATCTATAGCGAATAACAAGCAGGAGGGTCACCTGATGTTAAGTGATTACCGCCGCATATGAACATTTGTAGCACCTGAGGCGCCACCAATGCGTTACCGGCTTTTCAGGAAGTTGATGGACCTGGAGAGTGACCTACTTTGGTAGCCATTTTTATCTTAGAAAAAAAAAAAGTTCCTGCGTAATTTTTAAAAACCTAACCTAACTAACCCATTAATTAAAGTATTACAAATATGGATTGGTAACATACCTCTTTGACAATAGAATGCTCCTCAAAGTAGATATAGGAATCACACTTGATTTCCGTAGAAGTGTCGAAGAAGTGGGGGGCACACGTGTCGTTACTGGAGAAGGCATAGTCGGTACTGGAGAAGTTGAGGAAGGGCGCGTACCGCAGACATTTGGCAGGCGTACCGTCTTCTTGGTACGGGGCTGTGAAGTTAGCGTCTTGGTCTACGCATTCTGGTACCGCGCACCTGAGAATGAAACACAATATTCAAACATCGCGAAGCTGAAGTGGAATTTGGTGGGGCACATAGTTCGAAGAACTGATGGTCGGTGGGGTCCCAAGATGCTGGAGTGGTGACACCGTACTGGGAAGCGCAGACAAGTCGCAAGAAATGCATGGGTATGTAGTGGACGTCTACAAAAGTATTATGTACAATGACTGTAATACGTAAGACTGAATAAATAATATTTATTTTATTTTTATTCGATGACAAGATAGCCCTTGAATGCGATCTCACCTGATGGTAAGTGACGATGCAGTCTAAGATGGTAGAGGGCTAACTTGGAAGGGGTATAGCAGTGTAAATTCAACCCATACCCCTAATCTTAGGAAACTTGTTTAAAGATTAATAATAGTGATTCATTTCAAAGTTTTCACTACTTACTTTCTAGTTAATACTAAATTGTTAAGCTTATGGGACTGAAATATGTATTACAGTTAGTTATAAAACCTGCTATTTACGAGTATTTTCAGTTAATGAAAGGTTTATTTATTTATTTAAGTAAATATTAAGTAATATGTTTTCAAAGTATGTACCTACTTGAATTAAGGATTTTAACAGAAAAACTTTGTCAGGCATGGATATAAAAAGGTTAGATAATTATATTATATTATTTGAAGAATTTTTTCCAAACTAGCTCTAATGTTCCTATAGTTATAGCCTATAATAGTTATCAAGAGGACTTTATCATAATGCATATTTTAACGCATTTTCACGTTCTTATCGCAAGAAAAATAATTTCTATACGTAAAAAGTTTCTTCACTGGATAAGTAAAATATAAACGTGACTTTCTATTCGTTGATAAGCGAAATAAAACCATATTAGATTATGATTTTCATCACTTATAATATTAACAAATTTTATTACAATTAGGGTGGTTCCTGGGACGGTTAGCGAAAGTTACGATAAATATATTACCTAATTATTTATTATTTTCGAAATCAGTGTTTAAAGCTGCGGATTTTTAACCATCTTATTAGAACGAATAGATAATTTTGTACCATTAAATAATATAGCATAATCGCAAAGCTACAAATAATATTTCACAGCATATAATTATATTAGTTGACGTTTTATATGCGTTTTGTTAAGTCTTAATAGCTCTACGATGTAATCCTGAGGGTTACAAAAGTTAATATTTCTGAGGTTCGAACATATTATTAGAATTTTACGAATTACGAATGACATAAATTATATATACATTCAAACTTAGGATTAAGAAAAGTCTTGAAATGGGATGTTGCCTTGGTTAGAAATAAATTATTTCACATCGATTATATTATTAGGGTCTTCCTAAATGAGTAAAATATACATCTGCTGTCAGTTTTAAGTGTGATAACCATATCATATGTTAATGAACTCACAATTCACTATTTCATACACGCTCCCGGACCCAACAATGCGCGCCTTTTGACGTTTGATAAAGAGTTCTATTATTTTCCTATAAATTTTCCCATATCAGTTCCCTCGATATAGTACATGTACTACGCTTGCTTTATCTCGATTAAAATAAACCTTACCTATATCTAAGATCCATAGCTTCGAAGTTATACACAGATGAATACATCCCAGCCAGCAACACAGGAAATAAGATTAGCAAATAATTCAAAATATTGAACTTCCCGAACGGCCCGAGAATTTGCAAAATATCGTCCACTGTCACCTCACTTTCTTTATTTTTTTCTGGATCCATTTCTTTTTTTTAAATAATATCGATGTATATGATGTATCGATGTATACGGTGTATCGATGTATATCGATATGTACGGTTTTAGCACATTACTATTTTTAATTAAAACGACTCGTATTTTTTAATTTTATTCGAAAATCGAATATGGATTTGAATTAAGAACGCGACGTGATTGCAGGCTCGCCCGCCAAGGGTATAGTGCGCGAGAACAGTTAGATGTAACATTTTTATTGTAAAACAATTTTTTACATTGCATTCGCTTATCGTAGGTACTTACTGACCAAGGCATAATTTCTTTGGTCATAAACCTTTGTAACTGTTAGCTAGTAGGTCAATCAGCAGTTTAAAGTAGGTAACTTTGATTATTATGGTTCGTGACCTTCCGTGATTTTTTGTTTTCGGTAAGTAGATGTTTCGGTTTTAGTCGTAATATTTTATTTAATCTTATACAGATTACTAAAATGAGCAAGCAAGCCTATTTTTTCTAATTTTTATTTAATACCCTCACAATCTCACCTCATGGTAAGTGACGATGCAGTTTCAGATGGGAGCTAGTCAACTGGATAATTGTATGGCAGTTTTTAGGGTTCCGAAAAAAATAACTGAACCCTTATAAGATCGCACGGTTGTCCGTCTATCAAGGCTCTTTTTCTCAGAAACGGCTTGAGGTACCTACTAAGTTGAAATTTAATGAATACAAAGGTATGTTTTTTAAAAGATCTTCTACATACCTATTACTTATTTCTAAAAGTTTTGGCAAAATACAAAATTAACCGGTTTTCTGATTTGTGGGCATTATTTTTAAACATCTGACGTGCAAATATAGTTTAATAGAATTATATAGTCCTGTATATAATCAAAGTATATAAGTAATAATGGCATGATTTCGATCGTGTAATATTACATTACCTACGTAGTTTTCTTTTGCAATCGTACCATTTTCTTGATTTCTTCACGAATTACAACGATTTTCTTCACCGAATCACGTAAAATCTATTGTATATTATTTATATAGGTACTTACTTAATGTAAAACCTTTTGAAAGTCAAACAATAGAATATCATAATTTCTATTTGTGTAAAAAAGAGATTCACTTAATATCGAATCTAGAACCGCGAAGGTTTATAATATTAATTCAAAATAATTACGCAGTATTAACCACACGCCTATTATGAAAGATTATAATTATATTAAAATCGGAAACCTTCAAGCGTAGGTGAACTCTTTAATAAAAAAACAAGTATAAAATATAATATTATGAAAAAGATAGGAGAGTCAGCAGTACACTGAGTACTGCTGATATGGTTTGATAGTAAGTCTGTATTTTATAGAATCTATGTACCTACCTAATATGGAATAATTACAAAATGTTTATTTTATTAGATGACATAAAATAAAACAAAACTAAATTCTAAATTAAAACTAAAACCTATCTAACTAATAACTAATATCAAAAATAACAGCTAAATATAAACAATATCATCTAAACCACTGGAACAAGGAAATGTGCCCAGAACGCAGACTGCGTTACCTCGCTGAATGGCAAAACTTATATGTTGGCTTATATGTTTCAAAAAACAAAAAACCGTACCAAAATCGGTCCATTCGCAAGGGATGGACACGTCAAACCTATAACACCCCTCCTTTTTCATTGGGGTTTAACAAAAATAACCTCGGTCCGAACGAATGTGAATAAAGTATTAGTGCAGTTTTATTTCAGTCCCACTTTGCCTATTTGGACTCATACGATACTTGGGACTTGTAGATAGCGATCCCTCGGAGTCAAAAAGTTTCAATCCCACAAAGAGCTTTCTTTGGTTATACGAGTGTAGGGATGTGACGTTGAGTTATGTCGATTGTTCTGAAATCCTATTAATATTATAAACGCGAAAGTTTGTAAGTATGGATGGATGGATGGATGTTTGTTACTCTTTCACGTAAAAACTACAGAACCGATTTGGCTTAATATTGCCATAGACATAGATATCAGAATGGTATAGCACATAGGCTACTTTTTATCCCGGAAAATAAAAGATTTCCCGCGGGAATCACAAAACCTTAATCCACGCGAACGAAGTTGCGGGTATATTCAAATAAATTCAAAAATTCAAAATTGCATTTTCAAAATACTTGTCTCTAGGAATTAGTCTTTTTATTATTAGAAGTCACCATTTTTATTTTTCATATGCTTGTACTTTTTATATTAATTTTATAGTCTTAAGTTCTCTGTAAGTTAGCAAATTGTTCTTTGAGAATAGATTCTCGACAAATTCCGTTTATCGATACACGTGCTCCGGACTTCACTGGCCTCTTAGCCGGAAGTGCAATATCGGATACGTGGTTCACGACAATAGGACAAATACACAAATCCTCATACAAAGAGTAGTTGTGATAAAATTTAAATGTGTGCAAATCCTATTTTCAAGTAAGTCTGTTGAACAGATTGCGAATGCAACCAACTATTTATTTAGGTAGAGTACACAATTACATATATCTGCATAGTGTGGTGCGGGTTGTTACGTTCCCTCAAATATGGTTGAGCGAAGCAATGGCTGGATCATGCGTCATGCTCGTGAACGGGTGCCACCAACGGGAATGGGTCTGTTTTGACTGCCCATCTTGACATGCGTTGGATTGGTGTACCTACGTATGCATTTTTGCACTTTTGAAGCTTTATTGTGAAAGCATTGTATACATAGCATAGCTTTGTAAAAAAAAATATTTTTTTGAAAAGAGCAACTGCTGAGTTTCTTGCCGGCTCTTCTCAGTAGAATCTGCATTCCGAACCGAACCGTCATAAGAGCTACAAGTTAGCCTACATGAAATAAATAAATTTTGAATTTTGAATAGTAGCCCAACGGTTATAGGTGCGGACTGTTGTCGTACCCACTCCTAACATAAGCTTTCCACTTATTTGGAGGGGATAGAGGGATATTCGGATCCATAAGTCATCACTGGCAACACGTACTGTTCGAAGAATTTAGTCTTCAGGCACTGAGGAATTTTGGACGAGAAGACATCTCGAAGTTTCCCGAACGCTGGCAGCGCAGCCGATTTTGTTTGAGAGTGTTGGAAAAAAAAAATATACTGCTCAGTGATCCTACTCTACCAGCAAACTCTGCTGTCTATGGTATCTATGGTAGGTAGGCTACCCCTAGTCAGTTTCTATACGCTATCTTACATCATTGCCTGCATTACCTTTTATTGCAACTACATTACAAAATGCAATAACATTACATCTATACGTAAATAAAGAGGACGATTTGATTAATATTTGAATTGTTGTGGTGACAATATAATTTGCTATGATGGGTTATATTTTGCTAGATTACCCATCTCGATTTTATTATGATTGTTGTGGTTTTACAATAATAAACACCTATTGTGTAATAGCTACTTAGATATAAATCAATCATTATTATATCTAAGCTTTTAACACTGCGCACAATGCCAGAAGAAATCCCCTCGATAGATGAAAAAAAAACATACCCGAAACCTCGTGTGAAACGCGACAGATGCTAGCGTGCAGGAGTGTAGTAAGCGCCAAATACTTCATGTATTCTAATAACTCGTAAGATAATTTTTTTTTAAACGGTCTCTTGGTGATACGGTAGTATAAGAATTTTATATCAAAATTTTGGCTCTATAATATGCAACACATTGAAAATAAATGAAAATTGGTTAAAAATTAGACCTAACTTTGCTTTTTTTTTTGTCGAACTTTCATTATTTTATGTTTCTACTCAATATCGTTCCTTGGAAATATAATGTAATGCCTGTTTTTTCGGAAACTTGAGGCTTGTTTATATGATTGCATTGATAAAATACTGTTAATTATTAGAAGTTTCTTTATCGCACTCAAAGTCAGTGTCTTGGGTCTTTTTTCATCAGGTTTATATTGAGGCTTTTGTTGCTTGCTTCGTTTGATTCGAAGAAATAATATATTTAGCTTGAGTTAAATGCGTTTAACAATATTTTTTTATCATGGCACTTTTCAAAGAATCTCTCCATATAGGTATTTAATATTAATACGAGTATTTATTGCAACTGCCGTGGCTTGTAAATAAGCTAATCAGATACACAAGTAAAGTCAAGTCAAAGACTATCATGTCATCGAATAAAAAAAATGTATTTCTAGAGTTCCTTAGCTTAAATGCAATGACACAGGCATAAAATGTCATAGAATTTCTTAGTAGATAGTAACGGTTTACTATTTGATGACAAAATGTATATTAATGTAAATTTTACTAACGGCTAGACCTCTCAATCAGAAAAATCTTAAAAAAAAATTATATTAAAGAAAAGAACTTCTTCATACTTAACCCGGTCACAAGGGAGCAAAACAGACTGTTTCGCATAATAGGTTGACAAAAATCCAAATCTCGTGAATTTAAGGCTCTACTGAGGGCAGTTAGGCCGTGAGCACACTGTGAAATTAGATACGTGTTTAATGTTCAACACGGCGCCGCACTTTCGCTCTTCACAACATTTGCATAGAGCAGCCGACGGACAGAATCATGTTTAATTTTTGAATCTTTTCTAAGCAAGCGCGCTCTAATGTTGATCTCTTTGCTTTCCATTCATGATTGTTGCAAGAGCAACTATCTGAGCTTGAATTATATTCTCCTCTCCCCTCCAATGAAGCGGAAAGCTCGTGTTGGGGTGTTAGGAGTGATTACGACAATAGTGCAACGGGTGGGTATCGAACCTGTAACCTTTCACTGCTAAGACCTGTGCCCTGTACTGGGCTGGCGATTGGTTGAGAATGAATGTGTGTACCTGCTTATTAATTACTAGCGACCTACGTTATTCAGGGTGAATGTAGCTTTCCAATGGTGAAAGAATTTTTGAAATCGGCGCAGTAGTTTTTGAGTTTATTCATTACAAACATACACACAAAAATACAAATCTTTCCTCTTTATAATAGTAGTGTAGACTAGACGTGTGCGCCGCGCCGACCCGCCGCCGCCGCCGACATTCTTTTGACGCCGCCGCCGCCCGATCGCCCGTCGGCGTAAAATCGGCGCGACTTATTATTATTATCGAATATTATACTACGTAAACTACGTACCTATGTATCTATGTTCAGTTCCGAAGGAGACCGAGCGGGGAACTCCCTCACATAGATACGCTGCGCAGACACCGCGCTACTTTGATACGAGTACCGCACCGCGCCTTTGATTCATGCCGCCTTTTGAGATCGCACTCACCGCACACCCCGCCCGTTCCACCCGCTTCGTTCATTTACTTGCTCTTTGTGTTACGTAATAGACGCGTTTTTAAGTACGTTACAATTGCTTATCAGTTATGGAAGAAAATAGCGATAAAATTGATATAAACAAAGTAAAAATAAAACATTTTACTGTAAATCCACTATTTTCTAAATCAAAAAACAGTTTTTCGTGGAAATACTTCGGACAATTAATACTTGAAAACGAAGGCAAAAGAAAATATGTGTTTACTGAACAAGTTTTTTGCTCGAGCTGTCTAGAAAATGCGAAAAATCAGGTCCCTGACAGTCCGTTTGGATGGTGAGTAAAAATATCGAATTATTTTCGAATTTCAATATTTTCAATAATATTAAGTACGTACTACATATAAGTTGTTGTTCTATTTTTTTTTTTTCAGTGTCAAAATTAAGTCCTACAGTTCTAAAGCGAGTACAGGAAATTTGATACGCCATTTGAAAGACGACCATTCATTATTGGAAGAAAAAAACCCTGCTGCTGCGACATCCAAAAGTTTAACAACATTTTTCAAAGTATCACGTCCGACGACATCTGCTCCATCATCTTCAAAAAGCCAAAATAAGTGGATGCTTGCAAGGGATTTATGTTTGTGGCTCTGTCGATCCCTCACAGCATTCGATACTGTTAGTAATGAGGGGTTCAAAGACTTCCTGATGAAATATAATGTCATATACAAAATAGAAGATTTACCTTCTCGAACCACCGTTTCTAGAGAGGCGTTAAGTGATATATACGACTGCATGCTAGCACACATGAAGCAAGATATCCTGGCAAAAATTGGAACCCATGCAGCTCTTACAACAGATCTTTGGCAAGATCTTTACCGACGTTGCAGCTACATAACGTATACTCTGCAATATATAGCAGATGATGCCAATGAAATGCAAAATTATACTTTGGCTACAAGATTATTTGAAGGCAAAAAGACTGGAGAAGCTTTAAGTGCATTCACTCAAGGTATTATATCTTCCTTTGGCCTCGAAGGAAAGTCTTTGTATCTTGTTACTGATTCTGGAGCAAATGTAAAGCGCATATCTCAAAATTTGCAAGGAATTCAAAGCCACTTATGTCTGGGACACGGTTTGCATAATCTTGTAACAGTAGACGGTATCAAAAAAACTCCCCAAGTACAAAATCTCGTGGTAAAATGCAAGAAAGTTGTCAAAACACTGAGATATAGATTGCCTGAAATTGAAGAAGAAGCTGACAAGGAACAGCGCCGAATTTTGACAGAAATTGATGATGTTCATGACCACCTTGAAGATGACGAGAACTTTCCATTTGATCCTGTACCAGAGTCAGACGTACCGTCAGACGAGGGGACTGAGGTTTATTTCTCTAGAGCCACTACATCATCAGCATCATTATCTGTGCCATCGATTAAATCAGCAACACCCACTCGTTGGCACAGTACTTTAGCGATGCTACAAAGTTTAAGTAGTAAGTGCAACCGAAAACCAGTGAACGCCATGCTTGCAAAATATAACATGTCGGAACTTAAATTTGATGATAAGGAATGGGAACTCATTGAAGATCTGACTAAGTTTTTGACAAAATTTAAACCAATTACGGAAGTTTTATGTACACAGACAAATTGCTCAATCAATTTCGCCTTAGTGTTCAGATCAGAAATAAAAGATGCATGTGAAGCTTTGAATGACGATGAAAAGTTAGTAATGTTGCATATGAAAAGAAATATGGCGGAAATGCTCAATCACAGATTCCCAATCACCAAAATTATTGTAGCAGCTGCTTTGCTAGATTGCAGATTTACAAAATTACAAGAAATAGATAATTTTATGGAAAGTAACAATACGACAAGAGTGGACTTTTTGGTCAACTGCATCAAAGAAGTAGTGCCAGCGTGTGAACTTGAGGCGCAATTCAGCCGCTCTAGTACGTCAAATAAAGGTGACCAAGACAATTTTCTGGTCAAACTTGTTGAAAAACATGCAGTTACGTTTAATGATGATGGACAAGATTTTATTGAGAAAGAATGCCTGAAGTATTTGGTATCTTGTGATGCCAGTGATTTGAAAGACGGCAATGTTATTAAATATTGGCAAGAAAGACAAGCAGCATTTCCGTTACTGTACAAATTAGCGAAGGCTATTTTATCAGTGCCTGCTACAAGCACGCCCAGCGAGAGAGTGTTTTCTATTGCCGGTTTGACAGTAACGGCAAAAAGGTCTCGTTTAAGTCCATCACGAGTGGACAAAATTATATTTGTGCATGATAATTACAGCCGTTGCAAGGCAGCCGTTAATTAATTTTATTTTTATTACAGTAAAAGCTCCTTATTCGCGCTTCCTTTATTCGCGTTTTCACTATTCGCGGATTAAAAAAATGCGACCTAATTCCTATATTCGCGGCTAGATTTCTCTATTCGCGGATCTAATCGGTACATCGGTACATACATAAAAAGGATTCCAATAGGTATCAAGCCCAATATCCTTTGTAAACGCGTCGTCAAATGGACTAATATTTGAAAAATCTCAGTGAAGGTTTAAGAATGGCATATGAGCATTGTGATTTTTTTTATGAAAACTGATCTGTCTATAGAACAAAGCCTTATTTTCAAGAGGCAAATTGCTAATGCCACTGCTGAATATCAGTCTGAATTGAAGGAGCTTTTAATAAAAAGCGTCAAGCAAGAAAAAATTACAAAATTCTTAACCATTGCCTAAACCTGAAAATAATAACACTGCACAACAGTGTTTTTGTTTCGGGCCCAAAAATAGCTGATTCTTATGTATTTCCACCTGCTGAATTCAAAAATCACCATAAAAACTAGCGATTAGCTCTTATTTTTGAGATAAAGTGACATTTTATATTCTCCATAGTCTATATTTCCAGTATGGGAAAAATTTGTTTTTGGATGTTGGCTCATATGTTAACTGCTCAAATACAACAGTAATCTAAATGTGGGTATGTTATAAACGTAATCACCATTTCAGCGACGGTAATTTTATAGTGTCTATGTTGTAATTAGTGGAGAATATCTTATTTTCGAGTGTTATTTGGAGAATAATTTTTAATATCAACATGCCACGGAAATGTACAAATTTAGTGGACAATTTTTGTTATATTTGTGGCGAAATAACGTTTTCGTCACAGAAACGCAATTTAACGCCTCTTGTGAAGACTGCCTACCAGCATTATTTTGGTGTTAAAGTAGGGGATCAGGATAAATCATGGGCTCCACATATATGTTGCAACTCATGTTCGGTTAACCTACGTGAGTGGCTGAAAAATAAAAAACGATCGATGGCTTTTGCTGTGCCTATGGTTTGGCGAGAACCTACAAACCATACAAATGACTGCTATTTTTGCTTGACTCCACCTATAAAGGCAGGAATGTCAATGAAAAAACGAGGAAAAGTTCAATACCCGAATCTTCCATCTGCTATTCGACCGATTCCGCATTCAGACAGTTTACCAGTTCCTACTCCACCCCAAAATTATAATTTGCAAGTAGAAAATGAAGACTGTGTAGAAGAAAGTGAACCCAAGCCTTCGACATCCCATGATCCTGATTTTCAAGAAGAGGATGATCAACCGCATAGATTGAGCCAATCGGAGTTGAGTGATCTCATTCGAGACCTTGACTTATCACAGGAGAAAGCACAACTTCTAGGGTCAAGGCTACAGCAGTGGAATCTTCTTCAACATGATGTCAAGGTCTCTAAGTACAGACAACGTCACCGGGATCTGCTTCCTTTTTTTGAGAAAAAAAACAATCTTGTTTTTTGCTGTGATATTGATGGTTTGATGAAAAGTTTAAATTTAAAGCATGATCCGACTGAATGGAGGCTATTCATAGACTCCTCGAAGCTTAGTTTGAAAGCTGTATTGCTTCACAACGGCAACCGTCTTCCTTCTATTCCTGTTGGTCATGCAGTTCACATGAAGGAGACTTATGTAAACATGAAAGCCCTTCTCGCCTTAATCAAATATGCTGAACATAAGTGGAAAATCTGTGGCGATCTAAAAGTCATTGCTGTACTCTTGGGAATGCAATTAGGGTATACTAAATACTGTTGCTTTTTATGTATGTGGGACAGTAGGGATAGGAAATCACATTACATTCAAACACATTGGCCTGCAAGAAATCTTACCCCTAATGAAAAAAATGTTGTTGCCGTGCCTCTCGTGGATCCAAAAGATGTGCTTCTTCCACCCCTACATATCAAGCTGGGGTTAATGAAAAATTTCGTCAAAGCTATGGATCGAGAAGGCCAGGCTTTTAAATACTTGAGAGAAAAATTTCCTACATTAAGTGATGCAAAAGTCAAGGAAGGCATCCTTATCGGGCCACAAATACGTCAACTCGTAAAGGATCCTGCGTTCGACCTAGTTTTGGAAGGTAAAGAAAAGGAAGCTTGGGAAGCTCTTAAGGGAGTTATGCATGGATTTTTGGGAAACAAAAGAGATGATAACTATACTCAGTTGGTGAATATACTTCTACAAAAATATCATCAACTCGGATGCAACATGTCCCTAAAAATACATTTTCTCCACTCCCATCTCGACTTTTTCCCACCTAGTTGTGGGGCTGTCAGTGACGAGCATGGAGAAAGGTTCCATCAGGACATTTCTGTGATGGAACGCAGATATCAGGGCCGCTGGAATGAAGCAATGCTTGCGGATTACTGCTGGTTTGTGTGTAGGGATGCTCCAGAACTTACATATAAGAAAAAAGCCAAAAGACAGCGATCTCAGGAAGACACCAATTGATCCTAATTAGATCCAGCTACTTGGTAGGTGTTCTTTCACCAATTTAAAATAAAAATAATATAAAAATCACACTTTTGATGTTGTTAATATGTTTAATTAATCATATCATTTTCTATTAATCCTTTCAAATGAACAATTTTCACCTACTGTATATCTTAGAAACTAGAGCTAATAAAAATTTTTCATTGTCATATTCGTTTTTCTCAACCCAAAATTAGTAAGAATTGACTCATAAAGTGAAGGAAACAAATTATTTATTTTTTTTTGTTGCGCAGTGTAATTAATCAAATATGGTCAAAAACTTAAATTAATTTTTTTTTTTTATATATTTGTTTTTTATTTTGTCACCTAGGAACGTATCCCCTATAATCCCATACAAATTACCATTCCATATTCACGGTTTCTGTATTCGCGGCATATTTACGGAACGTATCCCCCGCGAATAAAGAGCTTTTACTGTATGCTGATCTTGGTTTACTGTTAATTTTGGTGCCAAACTTATATTTTTTAATGATAATTACTGCTGTTGTAAAACAGCCATTACCTACTTATAATTACTTTTATTTTTCTGATTGTGGAAATTTTAACAAAAATTTTATATTTGTTGATCATAATTACCGCCGTTTATTTTTGTTTGTTTTTATTTTTGGCGTTAGTAACAATTACTTACTTACTGCTATTTTGCTGATATTTATTGATTGTGCAATTTTATACCAATGTTTATGCTAGAGATATTGGTAAAAACAAGACTGTTTCTCTAATAGAAATAAATCTCAAATCAAATTATGCAGTTTTATTTCAATTCTTCACGCCGAAGTCACGCCGAAATCACGCCGCCGCCGCCGATTTTTGACCGGCGCCCGCCGCCGACGATTGAAGCTTCGGCGCACACCCCTAGTGTAGACTAGTTGATGCCTACTAGATTCCTATTACTAATACTACTAAGTTTTTTAATTCCCGCAGGAACTCTCTTATTTTTTCGGATAAAAAGCCTAAGTGTTATTCCAGACCATAGTCTATCTCCGTGCCAAATTTCAGCTAAATCGGTTCAGGCGTTGGGGCGTGATTGAGTAACAAACATCCATCCTTCCGTCCATCCATACATACAACTTTCACATTTATAATATTAATTAAAGTCTGATTTTTAATTGCGTGGAATTCTGACGTATCTTAATGTTACCAGAGATCAAAAAAATCCCACAAAAAAGATAATAAATTTAAACTTATAAAAATAAAAATCAATTGTCGCACATAAATATTATGACAAATGCCTGTCAGATAGTTTGGGGTGAAATCGAACTATAGGTGGTAATATTGTTTTTCATACAAATAACTCGCTCTATTTATAAAATGACAACTGTCAGAATTCCACCGAATTAAAAATCAGACTATAATTAATTTATTATTATTAATTTATTAGTAGGATGTTTCTGAGTGGCAGCTGGTCTGTGCCGTGTTCAGAATTTATTCACCGCTGGGGGCTAACCATTAAGCGAAATACTCGTTTTCTTATGAACATATCACCAACTTCATTAATATCATATTAGGTTCATGCTATGCGTAAATATTATATAGCAAATAGTATGTCGCTTTATACCAAGCTTTACGCACATAGTAAATACCTAATTTATTTTTAAAGACAAGTTTGTATAAAAAGGTCAAAAAATTAAAAAATAGATATCCTGGAAGCCTGGAAGAGATCGCTATGTAGCGATAAGGCCGCCGAATTATATACTTTTTATTAAGATCACTGTGTCTAATTTAATAAATTAATAATAATATTATCGTGTGGTGTACAATAAAAGTATAGTAATGAATGAATGATCATTCATTCATCCATTCAAATAGGCTATGTATCGCCCGACATTTTGTCCGCCTGGAATTAGATGTTTTAAAACCCGGCCAAGTGCGAGTCGGACCCACACACGAAGGGTTCCGTACCATCGTACAAGATTTAACACCAGCTATTATTATTAAGACCGAACAAAATCAAAAGTTTGTTGTATGGAGACCCTCTTTGATTTTTAACTTTTATTTTTTTTATTTTTTTTATTTTTATTCGATGACAAGATAGCCCTTGACTGCGATTTCACCTGATGGTAAGTGACGATGCAGTCTAAGATGGTAGCGGGCTAACTTGGAAGGGGTATAGCAGTGTAAATTCGACCCATACCCCTAATCGGTTTCTACACGCCATCATGCCGGAACGCTAAATCGCTTGGCGGCACGTCTTTGAGGGTAGGGTGGTAACTAGCCACGGCCAAAGTCTTCCACCAGAACAGACCAGAGACAATTTAGAAATTATAAGACCACAACGCTCACCACTGCGCCAGGGAGGTCGTCAAAAATATCTATTATTTGTTATTATACCCTTTGCGTATGGAATCCGGATTAAACCGGCCAAGTGTGAGTCGGTTCAGAACACAAAGTGTTCCGTACCATTACAAAATAGTACCAGCTATTATTGTATGTAGCTAAAATGGAATAAAAAAATGTTTTTGTCAAAGAACACAGCGGACAAGTTGGCGGACGAAGTTTCCAAGTAGCAGGATCCAACTCAAACAAATTGCAATAGTTTCCCGACATTGGAGATTCACTTGGTTTCTTTTTACAGCAAACTTCGCTTTAAGTGAGTGCAGAGTGTACGGTGGTCTTATAAAGCGTATGTATGTATAAGATATATCTAAATATATAAAAGGCAAAGGTGACTGACTGACTGACTGACTGACTGATCTATCAACGCACAGCTCAAACCACTGAACGGATCAGGCTGAAATTTTGCATGTAGATAGCTATTATAACGTAGGAGTCCGCTAAGAAAGGATTTTTGAAAATTCAACCCCTAAAGGGATAAAATAGAGGTTTGAAAAATCGAACTTAACGTGAGCGAAGCCGCGGGAAAAAGCTAGTTTTTTTTTATAAAAGAATTATTAGCCAAGCTGATCTTGACTTATATTCTCCTTTCCCCTCCAAATAAGCGAAAAGCTTGTGTTAGGAGTGGGCCGAAAGACCAATGTTAGTGAAATGTAAATATTTTATAGTGTTCTGTAATTAAATTCAGTCTCTTTTTCATTGAGTAATTTAACGTGACCTAAGCTCAAATGCCATACATAGCACAATTTTTTATTTTTTTTGTATTTTTGTTACATGTAATTTTAATTAGGTACATTTAATTTGGTATATTTAATAATTGTAAAGTATGTAAATGGAGACTAATGCCTTCATTATTGGGATGGGAGACCTCATGCCAAAGTGGCGCTAACTAGTGGCGTTAATTTTTGTGAAAACCCTAATTCTATCGCCTTTTGAACATTTCAGACTCAAGAAGTTCAGTAGGTACTAAGGTTGTTAGTGCAAGCGATATCAATTCACCATCGCGATAAATTCGCTAACAGGCAAATCTGTTTCTAATGACATCTTAGGCATCTTATACCGCTTTGGGAAACTCCGCTCTGCCACGATGTTCCTCGGCTTAAACTAGATTTGTTGGAGGAAGAAAATAAGCTATAAGATGCATTATTGAAGCTAAGGAATTGTATAGTTACATACTTTAAGTTTTCCCCCTATTTTTGGAAAATTTATTTACATAAATCTTAATTAATATTATAAATATGAAAGTTTGATTGTTTGTTGATTTTTCCTTCAATTACTACGCAGCAACGGAGGAACAGAATTCCCGGAATTAAAACCGGATTATCGACGCTTTACTGTGTTTACGAGTACCTACTACCTACCTACCCATTATGTAGTAGTCTAAATATATAAAAGGCAAAGGTGACTGATTGACTGACTGACTGACTGACTGATCTATCAACGCATAGCTCTAACCACTCGACCGATCGAGCTGAAATTTGGTATACAGGTAGCTGTTAGGACGTAGACATCCGCTAAGAAAGGATTTTGGAAAATTTCAACCCCAAGAGGGTTAAATTGGGGGTTAAAAAATCAAACCTAACGTGAGCGAAGCCGCGGATTAAAGCTAGTATTATATAATATTAGTAGTAGGAATATTATACCTAAGTAGCAAAATGTTGTTTTTTCTCTTTCTTTTTTGCACTTAAAAAATACTTGTAGCATGATATAATGGTGGATTTGGGTGTAGTTACAGGATCGTTTATTTCTATAACGATCGTATAATCTACTTAAAGTCAACTTGTGCTTGTGAAATGCTATTATAAGTATAAGAGTGTAATACAATGCCTTTATAGGAGCTTTATTAGTATTGATAGATTAGTGTTTTTATAGGACTACTTTGCTAGTAGGGTATTTACGGTACCCACCACACGATACAAAACATGCATTTACAAATAGATATCTAGTCTTTTACCAAAATAACCCTTCTAGTTACCTAAACTCCGTCGGGTTTATTGGAAAAAGTGAAAAGTTTTTTTTGTATTATCATCTTCCAAAAAGACATGATACAACGGTGTTGAATATCTTAAAATTGCTGCTTTCAATCACACAAAGAGCCGTTACAGTTTGCTTGGAGTTAGTGGTGGCAAGAAAATATATCGATAAAAAAATCATAGAGATCCCAAACTACTATAAAAACTAAATAGTCTTACATTAGTAACCCACAATAGTTACATTTATAAATATAAATAGTCTTATTGCTAGAGCTTGTCGTTTACCCGAAGATATAAATATTGTTGTAGTTAATAATTACGCTAGATGAAAAAGGTAGTGTCAAAGTAGCACAAATAAAGCCAAAACCTAGAAGAAGGAGAAAATAGTATATTTTTAACCGACTTTCAAAAAGGAGGAGGTTATCAATTCGGCCGGTATCTTTTTTTTGAATAATATTAATATGCTATAGCAACTCAACAGAATCTCCTTTCCGAACCGGTAGTAATTAGAGTCTTCACTTGTCATGAGAGCCCTCAAGTTGGCCTACATGAAATAAATCTGTAACTGTGTGGAAATACACGATTTATTTATGTAATATTTAATAAAATAAAATAATTTTGAAATTTGAACTGATTTACCAACAATTTCGTCTGTCAATTTTGTATCGATAGTAAACGATAGTTTGGCATTGCATCACTAAGGGACGATCTAGAGAAGTGCAATATTTCGGCCGCGACCCGAGTGTTGTCTGAACAAAGGGGTCGAGCGCTGCTTAGTTGCATCCGAGGAAATCTCTGAAATGTACACCTGCAATTGTATACTTACTTCTGTACCCCTAGCACGAGTTTTAGTAGCCTTCGAAACTCGATGTTACCATATCGAAAAGTAAATTAGTTAATAATAAGAGCGTGCTTTCATAGAAAGAAGCGGAGCGAGACAGAGAGCTGGACCCGAATGCTTAATCACTCCGCAGACGACGAGGCCAGAGAAGAAGACACCAATATACCTTCATCCTCCCGGAGCTCAATAGGATGGCGGGATGGTCGGTCGGTAACGCTGGAATGCCACAGTAAAATGCGAGCAGCGATCCTGTGGCTTACTAAATAACCGTGGACGAGCCCATTGGGTTTTAGTGGGTATTTTGGCGGTTACAACGAGTCCCACATACCCGCTCGTCTTCACAAATGGGCATTTCCCAACGTAAAAAAAAGGTAAGAGAGTTTGAAACCTAACTCCTTTTTGAACACACCAACGACAAAATACGATACACGACCACGAACGAAGAAACATTAACTTCTTACCCTGACATTACAATATCGAAACTCACGGTAATTATCAAAATAGTTTTCGAGATGTGTGAAATTGTACTGAGGGTGGTACTGATATAACGAGAGTTGTTTATGATAATAGCTAGGTATAGCGTTATAAGAGCTAGGAACATCAGGAGAATTAGGCAGTGAGAGGAAAATTACGTTACCTCATAGCTTTATATTATACAAGGTCCAGACAGCTAGCATCCGGGTATTATTCACCGAATGATAATGTTTAGAATTTCAGGTAACAATTTTGGTACAAGTTTCCTTCGTCTAGCATATGCAACCTTGGAGATTTCTTCTCGTTGTCTTAAACGACAGTAGTCCAAAACTGGATAAGAATCTTTTTTTTTCTCTTTATTTAAACTGACATTTAGGCTGAGATCTATACTCTACTCTCACTCAGCTCCGCTTTAAGACAGAGTTAAAACGAGACAGGTTTATGTCAGAGCATATTAGTGTCTCGTTTTAACCTCTATCTTGAGTCTGAGCTGAGTCAGAGCATGCTCTATATATCTCAAAATTAGTGATTCTGTTAATTCTAACTCGGATAAGAATCTCTTGTAAAAAAACACAAAACTCGATTTTACGGCGTTCAACAGCTGCAAGCGACTCGCTCTATTTTTTCCATCCACCTATTCGTAATTTGGGGTCATCCAACGCAACGTTTCCTATGCGAGGTCACCATGCGAGGTCACCATTTAAGCACCTTATGTAACCAAAGCGCCCCTTCGTCCTCGCAATACTATGAGCTGCCTCGGTCATTCGGATTCTCCTATGCTGCCCTCGTAATTGAAAACACAGTAACTTAAAGGTAACTGCTATTTAACTTACTGTGTTTTCAATTACGAGGGCAGTATGGATCTCTCTCATTTTTAACTGACTCCCAAAAAAGGACGAGGTTCTCAATTCATCAAAATCTTTTTTTTTATGTATGTTCCCTGATTACTCGAAGGTGCCTGGACCGATGTGGAAAATTCTTTTTCATTACTCATACACGGAAAGTAGGTCTGAAGTTGCCTGAGAAGCGGGTTGAAAGTAATACTTTTCAGCCCTAGAGAGAATCGTTTTCAACTGACAGCTGTCAAATAATAAAAAAAACTAGTTGTCACATTTTTATTGGAATTCAAATGAAACACGACATACCCGAGTGCATCCATAGACAAGAAGAAAGATAGACTTTATTCATAAAGTAAAGACAACTGATTCATAGACATTCATAGACAATCATAGACAATACTTGACTATTAAAAAGCTAAATGCATAGCCCGCCGGCTAGGCCAAAGAAAAAAAAAAGGCGGGAAAGTGGCAAGCGGCAATCCGATCTTCATTTGTTTTTCGAGTTGTAGAGTTTTAATAAATATCTCACCAAAGTTGTTGATTTATGTAAAATAAAGTTCACTCAATTTTCTTTAGCTAATTTCTATTTTTATTTTGACTTTCCTTATATTCGTAATGAAAAGCACAGTGTTTACCTCGGGATAAAGACTTATTTAGTCCCTCGAACTATAGGCCCCCTCGCTACGCTCGGGCGCCAAACCCCGTCTCGGGACTAAATAAGTTACTTTCATCCCTAAGGTAACAATGTACTATTTTTGTTTAAAAGAGTATACTTCCCAGGGACCACCCATTATCATCAGGTCAGGATCTGATTATGGGATTCTGGAGAAGTCGAGGGAACTCTTTAAATTTTATGGCACAATAATTAATACACCTATTTTGTAGTGGCGCTTGAAGTCGGTTATGTAAAAAGAATTCTTAGGTTTATATTATGCTGAATTGCATACCAGTATGTAACTTAATGTTCCCATACGATATTGCATACGATTCGTACCTACCTAGCTACCTTCATGAAACTGATATCGATTTTATAAAAAACTACATTAAATTATAGGTAGATTTTTTCAGATAAAAGACAAACAAACAAATCTCTTTTTTTAATAGACAGACAACTAGAATATCTGGAGCAATCCCTCATTAAAATAAAAATTGTAAACACATAAGTAATTCTTTTCTTCATTTCGTCTCAAATACACTATTGCACTGCTAGTACCTACTAACAGACAACTAAAATCAAACCTCGCTTGGCAGAAATATGAGCACGGTGAATATGTGAATATTCAACTCCTGTGAAATGAATACATCATACTCTTTTATACTGCGAAATGTGTGGTCGTTTTCACACTCCAAGGGACACTGTTGGCAAAAAAACCGCCACCCTCTCGTGGGGAGAAGCCACGTATAAAGTTCCCCTAAGCCAAAGTGTGAGACCACTGAATTCGCAAATGGGCGCACATATGCAACAAAGAGTCAATTCACATACAACTTATTTTAAAGTTAACTTTATTCCTTTACATTATGTATGTATTTAATTTGACAAAGTTTTGTGGGTTGAAACGTCCAATGTGCATCCAAATACGAATGATGCAAATTGAATAAAAGTTAATAGGTATGTTAATGGTTACAACGTTTGATGATTTTTGTAATGCTATGTGCACCTGCATGGTGAATATATAGCAACGAATAATACATATTCTGACAGAGTATTTGTTGCATTGCAGTTTCCCCTATAGTTAAACAAAGCTCTTTCAGCTCTGCTTTTTCAGGAAGAAATCTGCTAAAAATCCCTGAACTCTTAAGGAAGAGATCAATATAATTTATATGATTTCTGCATCCTTGGCTAATTTTAGCGTATATTGGGAGGACTATGTCTTCTCGTTAGCGTATTACTTTATTACGGTTTAAAATGAGACTGAGAAAGGGATATTATTTTTCAGGTTTTAAAGAATGGTTGATAAAACACGAATAGTAGGGTAAGGATGCCGAATATGAGATGGTTGCCAAATATGAGATAGTTAGGTTTTGGCGAAACTAATCGCCGCAGCTATTTGGCGATACTGTCACCAGAAGCCACGTGGCAACAGACCGAAACATGTGTTGGTGCTTCCCAGTTCGAGGCGAAGTCAGGTTGTGTACGTGTGGATTTTTACGAAACCACAAAACCCGATTTTTGACACCAAATATTAACGAGGTATGTTACAACTTTATAGTCACACTAAATGATTTAAATTTACAGTCATTGTATCAGTTATATGATTAGTTTTACAATGCATTTGCAGTTTAGTTGTATTTTCTTCGTCAAGAAATAATAGGCAGCCTAGTATTTAAATTTGGGTGTTTTCCTAATATGAGACACGTGGGGGCTCCTTAAATGAGATATCTCATATTAGGATGTATAGAAATACGACTATTTAAAAACCTCTTTTTCTAGATCAAAGAAGTCCTAGGACCACGATGCCATAATATGGGCCGTGAGTGCAGTGCAAAGCAAACAAATACGTTACCTAATAGCGTCAAAACTTTCGATGTTCCTAAGAGTATCCTAGAACGTTATGTCAAAAAAGATGCTAATGCAGAAGTATTTGTCAAGGTTTATGGGAAGACCTCCAGCTTTTTCTGACTATTTAGAAGCAAAAATAGAAAAATATTGTAAAGCTAGACTAACGATTTTAAGGGTTACATCTACATCTGAAGAACATCAAGCACTTGGCACAAGCACATGACAATATATTATTAAGTTGTTACTAAAACCTTTTTTATTTAGTAGTACGATGTTGTAGATTAATAAATATCGCCAATAAAAAGTTCTTTTGAATTGATTTCTTTTCTTTTTCTCTAAATCTATACTATCTCATATTAAAAACCCTTGGTATCTCATAATAGGAGACCATTTCCCTGAGACGTAATTTCTGACTTTTCTAATATTATCTGATATAACAAAAAATCTATTATACCTAGCACTAAACGGTCTTTCAAGGATAAACTTCATTAAATACTTATCGAATATAAATAATTTTCAAAATCATTAGGGCAATAACTTATTTTTTATGGCCGAATATGTAAATGGTATCTCATATTCGGCATCTTTACCCTACGTTGTGTGCACTTTTGCGATTACTGCAGGAGAAATTAAAGTTTGTGTTCAAATAGTCATTTTTTGTGCCAGGCCTGACTAAGTACCTACATTATTTAGTAAACTCTAACCCACTAAACAGATTGATTGCCATAACGACTTTTTAACTAAAATATATTTTATTTACTCTCCCATACCTTACACCTATAAATTACTCAATTCAACTCAACTCAACAAATAAATGAGTTCAAAAATATAAAAGTTTAAAAACTGAAACTCAACTGAAACTGAAAGCTTCAAAGAACGAATATCTACTTCAATTTTTGTTGTAAATCGGTCTAAGAGGGTCTATTTATCGTTAAATTGGGTAAAGTATTTATGTTACGTGTAAAAGATTCTTCAAGTGAACACGAGAAATACCTATTCGGCTCCAAAAAGCACACGGAACATGCTCTTACAAACTTGTGTTAGAGTTTTAATGGGAAATTGAGTTTTTCGGGTTTTTCTAGTCGGAAAACCGCTGCCTGGGCTCAATGTAGTTCTAAGAAACGAGTAAAGTAGGTAGTGGTTCTAAGCAAAGAGGTTTTCCGCAATACCCCTACAAAGCTAGCCTGCTACCATCTTAGATTGCATCATCACTTACCATCAGGTGAGATCGCAGTCAAGGATTGTCTTGTGATGGAATAAAACAAGTGTTTTGAAAATTTAAAACATCCCAGACTTGTGAATTAAAAAAAAATGTAATTCGCCATTTTGTGGTGGCGGCCATCTTGGAATTTCAAATCTATTTATTTAACTATTTGAAATTATTGATATTGAGGGAGTTGTGAAAAAATATTATGTGATCCGCCATTTTGTGGCGGCGGCCATCTTGGACCGATTTTCATCAAACATAGCTAAGAACACTCCCGACTAATTCACCTTTCAGACACACACATACACATAGAAACGTCAAACTTATAACACCTGTCTTCTTGCGTCGGGGGTTAAAAAAAGGTACCCTGTGTCTAATATACCTACAGACTGACTTTAATAATAATATTATAGTAGGTTACGTTACACCTTTGAATAATTAAGAATATTAATGAAGCGTCAGGCGTCAGTCACACCATTATGAATAATTACGCTAGAAGATCGTCATTATAATAATTTCATTTGTGCATTTGGCCTCTATCGAGATTACCTCTAAGATCTCGGATTGAATTAGATACCTACTTACATATTAGATACCTACTTGCATATTAAATACCTACTGGCATATAATATGGAACGGTATTCCGGACCAGTGGTAGATTTATTTGTCGATTTGAAAGCACTTTGTAAAAGTTTATTTGAATGAAAATTATTCTATTCTATTATTACCTGCCTACTTGTATTAGTACTTCTTATACTTAGCCTAGATTATTTAAATATGCGGAAATAACGCACTCTCTATTCCCTTACTCTCATTCCGATGGGACGGAAATCCGACACGACCGCAGAGAGAGCAGGCGCAGGACCGACGGCTTTACGTGCTCTCCGAGGCACGGAAGGGATTCACCGGACACCGTCAAGTTCCTAACTCCGAGCTAGTACTGAGAATTTCTTGACAGAAAATTCAATACATTTTTTTGGCTCGACTCGGGAATTGAACCCGGGACCTCGTCATCTACAGCTGAACTTGCTAACCACTAGGCCAACGAGGCAGTTCCGAATCATAATAACGATCAACACACTTCTTATTAAAAGATACATAGTCATTTATATACTTTTATTTGCTTTTATTATTAAACAAGCCTATGCTAGCTAGCCTAGTTCTTAACACTGAGTAGAGTTTCTATAATAGCGTTAATACGTAAAAATTCTTTTTACAAAACCGACTTCAAACGCCTATAAAGTTTGAAGAGCTCCCTCGATTTCTCCAGGATCCCATCATCAGATCCTGACCTATGTGAGATGACTATGGGACCACCTGGGAAGTATTCCCTTTCAAACAAAAAAAGAACTTTCCAAATCGGTCCAGGCGTCTTCGAGTAATCGGGGAACATACATAAGAAAAAAAGATTCCGACGAATTGAGAACTTCCTTCTATTTTGGAAGTCGGTTAAAAATAGCTCAGGACCTCTTTGATAGTCTGGGTGACAGGCTATTTTTTATACGAACGAAATCATTATGGCGACTGTTAAATCCAATTTTCCGTAATCTCGTTACGGTTTTTAAACTTATATAGGTACTTGTTGCTGATATGGTTTTGCGATGATGGATATATTATACCTACCTGTTAATCTTGCTGCCGTTCGTACCTGTACGCAATCTTGTCGTACTCGCGCCGCCACTCGCGCATACGGCATACCTAAGTAATTACTTAAGCTCGGTTAAATATTTAGCCTCGTAACTCCTGAGACGCGGGCGCGCGGAGCTAACGTGTATATAATTGAGATCCGTTTATATGTCACGATTTACCCAATGTTTTATACGATACGATCAAGGTACGACATTCTGGGTCTGACTTCGGAGTTCCTACAAGCTGGTGCAGTCACACTGCAAAACCCGCAGCCGAAACCTCTGTAGCATGATAGTTTTCATGTAATAGTTTAATATGATAGTTATATTCTAATTTTATTTATTCTATTACAATTATGTATGCCACCAATGGTTGCCTGGTAGAGATTGCTTTGTAGCAATAAGGCCGCCTTTGCATGCGTAGTTTTAAGTTTTATTTATTTTTGTTTCTTTCTTGTGTGCAATAAAGTTTTTATCTATCTATCTATCTATCTATGTAATAATACTCTAAGTTTTGCACGCCAGTTATATGGCTGATTGTGAATTGCACTACGGATAATTTATAATATCGTACCTTGTATTTATAATCATGTAAATAAATCCTTTCTATTTCTATTTCTGTCGAGTTAAGCAGAGTAGGTACCAGACAGGCGCCGCGTATATCAAGCGCGAGCTGACATAATACATTTTAAATATAAGTAGTTCAGTGAAAAATATGATAAATAGTGTAAAGTGAAGACATCATAATTAAATTCTCAAATATTTATTTACTCATCGTCATGTAGCATCTGGTCCTTAAAGCATAAAGTCTATTATTATCGACATAGATACGTAGTACATTTATATCGATGTATATTATGATATTGATAAAGGTCTGGTTGACATAGGCATTTTATACGTATAAAATCAACATGATGTATGTAACATCCATCTTAATGCTTCAATAGCCCAACGGTTAAAGGTGCGGACTGAAAACTGAAAGGTCGCAGATCCGAGCCCCACCCGTTGCATTATTGTCGTCCCCACTCCTAACGTACTTGGATAAATAGCTTTTCACTTATTTGGAGGGAAGAGGAGAATATATATAATATCAGCTTGGCTGATATTCTTTATGGAACAAAAAGAAATCCAAAGTTAAAGGGTTACAGATTTTAAACTTTTATCCTTGTTTGTGTATGTGTAACCTCAAGCCGACAATGATAAATTCTATACTCTACGGTACTCAAATTTTCACAGCGAAGGAGTAATAGCACAAAATAAAAATTTAAATGCACACGACAAAATACTATTTCGTCGTATCATGTAAAAATACCTAACTACTTATAGTAGGAACGATAACAGGAGCGATAATACAATATGCATAAGCTTGATGGAGAGTTTGAATATTAAAAAAAAAATATGAAGAACACTTATTTTACATGTAACTTAAGTGTTCTTCATATTTTTATTTTTATTTTTAACATTAATATAAAATCTTTATAAAATTAATCGATTTACTTTATAAATCGGTTATGTAGTCTTTAGTATATTTATAACCTAACTATTCAAAAGAAGAAAATCTTATCAAGTATTATTGTTGTCAAGGTTTTATATAAAAGCAAATAAATGAAAAATTTAGATGGCATACTTAACAAACGAACTAAAACAGGTAAAGATTTAAGATACAAAAGCCTTAAATATGAAAGTTTTTGCCTTTTAAAAAGCCAAAAAGATTCAGATAGGTATGCTCCACCCATCTTTTTCTTAGTTTGTGCTCGAAAAGAAAACAATATTATATTTATTAAAAAACTTTATTTGTGAAATTAATCCTATTTAAACAATGTGATTGATTCATTTATACATACTTATTAATTCGAGAGTTTAACAAAATAACTTATTAAGTATCTCAAATACTTTGTATAAAAACAAGCACATTTTAATACATAGCTAACTGTGTAGAAATATTAAGTATTGTTATTTGACATTTAGGCTATACTTTAGATTTAGAGAGAGACGGATTTAAGTCATTATTCTATCTCGAAATCGAAAGTAACGTCTAAAATCCAATCTTATAATCTATAGGTAGCATATAAACTTGTACACTGTCTTTGATTCTACTTTAAAAATTAAAAAGCTAACTATCCACAGACTCTGAAATTGTGTAACGGCGAAGGCAAACATACAGTTCGTATAATGTTAGAACAATACAATAATACAAACACACTGTTGCATTTTGTTGCATAGCCTGTAGACGACCAGCTTTATCAATGCATTTCAATAATCGTAAATAACAATAGCAATTCACACTTGCATCAAAGAGTCAATCAATAATAGAGCAATTGGAATTTTATGAAAATAACGATCCGGAAGCGTGAAACTAGCGGACACATTTTTTGTATAAACATACAGATAAGTGGATAATAGATGAGAAACATTTTGAAACCTTTTAAAAATGGACAGAAAATGAGCTGCCAATAAGTAACACTAACCTCATCTATAATTTAACGGTTATAAATAGGTATATAGAAGATAATCTAGGCTTAAACATTTTCCCAGCCGCGGGATTATATAAAAATGATTATTACAATGTGATGATCGTGATGACCTCCAATCACCAATGTGGTGATGGCTAAAATGCACTGTTGCAGAATATCACGACTGATTAATTTTTTCTGCAATCGACCAGCTGGGTTATAATCGCAATTTCACAACTGTGATCCTATTTCCGAGAATGCAGATTTCTGCAACATATTCTGTGCGTGACACTACAACCATTATTGTCATCGCACATTTCGATAACTCCAACGTAAGTTGTTGTATCCCCAAAACGCTTACGTGACGCGCTAATTGTTGTGAAGGTCAATACAGTAAAAGCTCCTTATTCGCGGGGTATACGTTCCGTAAATATGCCGCGAATACAGAAACCGTGAATACAGAATGGTAATTTGTATGGGATTATAGGGGATACGTTCCTAGGTGACAAAATAAAAAACAAACATATAAAAACATAACAATTTAATTGAAGTTTTTGACCATACTTATTAATTATTATCGTCAGGCTTAGGCAAAGGTTTAAAGAACTTTGTAATTTTTTCTTGCTTGGCAGTTTTTAAAAGCTCCTTCAGTTCAAACTGATATTCAGCAGTGGCATTAGCAATTTTCCTCTTAAAAATAAGACTTCGTTCCATGGACGGATCAATTTTCATAAAGAAATCACACAGCTCATTTGCCATTCTTAAACCTTCACTAAGATTTTTCAGATTAAATGTCACATTTCCAGTGCTTGTTGAAGCCTCTTCTTCAATGGGCTGTGAATTTAACATTTCTTCCAAGTCGGTTTCAGTCAAATCTTCATCTTGCGATTCAAGCAACTCCTGAATGTCACTTGATTCTATCTGTTCGAATCCATCTCGCCCTATTTCATTCGCAATTTCGGCTATGTTTGCAGTCATAGTTTGAATTTCTACAGATTCTTCATCATTTTCCGCAGTCAGAGCAGGCCACAGTTTTTTCCAGCATGATTATTAATATGCGTGTACTATGTACCGACTAAATCCGCGAATAAAGAAATCTTTAGCCGCGAATAAAGGAATTGGGTCACAATTTTTTAATCCGCGAATAGTGAAACCGCGAATGAAGGAAGCGCGAATAAGGAGCTTTTACTGTATTGACAATGGTTTAGGCCGTCGTTTTAATAACGATACAACTTTATACGTCTTGAAAGTATGTTAAAAAATGCTGTTTTTAATTTTTTTTTTAAAAGAACTCATAAAATAGATAAAAACAAATGATATAGTGCAAAACCTAAAATGCCAATTTTGTAGGATATCATAACTAACGTAGGAGGTATCGATTTATTCGCGATGTCTCCGTCCATTAGTTTCTTTAGTCAATGTGTAAATTTTGTAAGAATTTTGGTCCCATTTCACCTAAACAACAGCTTATTGCCTAAAATACTGTCGAATAAATGTCTGAGTTTTGGAATAATTGTACAATAACTTAATTAATACACAGACAATAAAGCTAATCACATGCTCTCATTACACTAAACTTTTCCACTAGAGTTAGAATTTAATTGAATTTCGGCACATTTTGGAAGGTTAGTAGCATTATAGTATACATACCTCCCCATTATATATCTACCTAATGCGAAAACTTAAACTTTAGTGAACAAGTTTAGCAGTAGTATCAGACGAAGCACAGATTAAGTGGACAAAACGTAGCTTTTATACTTATAACCTTATAACTTAAGATAAGTTACTGCAAAGCCGAACATACAAACGAAGTTTGAATATTATTCCAGTCAGACTAACGAGTATTAAATTAAAATCTTGTATACACGCTCAAGAAAGTACTAAATGTACCTAATACCAATTTATTGTGTCTTTGGTGTGTCAGAATTCTGTAAAATATGTAAAAGTTACATGAGATTTATAAGTAAATCTTAAAAATATGTAACTTTAAAATCACACACCGCTGATATTTTTATGAAAATTCATAAAACCACAGACACAAATATTATATAGATATTAGTTTTCAGAGCATGCCTTATCTACATCTTCTTTATCAACCGATAGATGTCCACTGCTGGACAAAGGTTTCTTGCGTGGACTTCCACATGCTTCGGTCAGTCCTTCCTGCGATGGCGTCGATCCACCTAGTAGCGGGTCTTCACATAGCATGTCTACGTGATTTAATTTCCTTTGATTGGTATATATTAAAATAAGAATCAAACTTACTCGTAGTTTGTATGGCGCTCGCTTATTATTACACAAATATATAAACATTAAAATTCTAAGTAAGTACATTTTTCATAGAAAAATTGTTATTATTTTTGGTTAAATCCGGGTTACATAAGATCATTTATATATAATCTTAATTTACTTTTGATTAATATTTTACCATGACATGATAATCTTTAACGATCATAATTAATCAAAGGATTTCTAATTTATCAAGAATTACAATAAATAATATTAAGTAGGTATACTTACATTAATAGTTATAATAGTTATTTTGTAATAATCATACATTCATCAATTATAACAGCGTGACTTGCTGTGACAAGAAATATCGGGTTAAAACGGATAAAGTTAAATTACAAAGCTTTTAAAAGCCTTGTACACATTGGCCGAACGCACTCGGCCATTGTATGTACGAACAAAAAGGGCAATCTAAGTTGGCCGGTCAGGAAACAGTTACTAGTGCGTCATATTCTCGTAAACATGCATCTTAAATAAAAACCATTATTTACGCATAAATCAAGAAATAATTGAAATATTTTTAGTGTTTTCATAGCCTTTCCTTGTTGGAAAACCTAGCTTCGGACCGGCTTAGTGATATCGCGCCTCTAAAGGGCCATTTGACGTTTCCGTGTTGTATACAGTCAGCGATGCCGACTTTTGTTGGTTCTCATAAAAACATCAAGGAGTTTTTACAATTGGCCGACAATCGCCGCAGGCTTTGGGCCAATGAGTACCTTCCCTTTAATAAAAAGTATGCCCAGCGTAAAATAAATTCAGTGTAAAATTGTATTTCAGCGGGTAGGTAAGCAGTAACTGAAAGGAAAACATTGTCTATTCATAATTGGAACTAGAACAATGTTGCCAACAATTTATTAGTATGAGCATGAAAAGCCCTATTGTCAGCTTTATACCGGCAACATAAAGAAAAGATAAAAACGCCGTTCAAAAACTTATTAAATTCCCTTTGAGTAAGCAGCTGCAACACCAGTGAATGAAGGAATAAAGTTTTATATTACTGAAATACTAAATCCAAGATACACATTTTACTATCACTGTTTCGAGAAAAAAGCACTAAGGGTCTAGACTTGAGACTATAGAATAAATATATAGAACCAGCAATTTATCTGTACATTATAGAATAAGTATGTAATAGAAAAGAAATAGACAGTTAAAATAACCACTACGGGTCTAAGCTAAAATACTATAACTTCCTCATAAACTGAACTGAGTATTGAGTTTTACTATTATATGGCTTTTTCTACTAACACGACAGGCCAATTATTTATTACTAGCTTTAACCCGCGGCTTCGCTCACGTTAGGTTCGATTTTTTAACCCCCTATTTAACCCTCTTGGGGTTGAAATTTTCCAAAATCCTTTCTTAGCGGATGTCTACGTCCTAACAGCTACCTGTATACCAAATTTCAGCTCGATCGGTCCAGTGGTTAGAGCTGTGCGTTGATAGATCAGTCAGTCAGTCAGTCAGTCAGTCAGTCAGTCAGTCAGTCAGTCAGTCAGTCAGTCAGTCAGTCAGTCAGTCAATCAGTCAGTCACCTTTGCCTTTTATATATTTAAGATTAGCTAAAAAAAAATATGATAACTTTTCAGTTTTCATATTTTACTTTATTAAAAAATAAAGATGTTCGGAATGAAAATCCTTACTAATATTAGAAATGCGAAAGTGAAGCGTGTTTGTCTGTTGGTTTGTTCTGCAATCACGCCGCAACTTGCATGGGTATAGTTAAAGACTTGGAGAGTGATACATGCTACCTTTTATCCCGGAAAAAAGAGGGTTTCGCGGGATTTTTAAGAACCTAACTCTACGCAGACGAAGTCCCAGGCAATAGCTAGTAAGTACTAGTTAAGTACATTTTTCAGATTTTCTATTAACAAAAAAATGTTGGATAAGTCTCTGCGTATCTATAGTATTAAGTATCAATGATTTAAGTACATTACTTTTTGAGATTTTTAAGTTTTTCATATACCCAGGAAGTATCTTTCGCATCGTATGAATGAACTCGGAAAGCTTTTTAAAATCCAATATGAGAAAGTACCTGAAAACTGTTTCGTTCTGAAATAGCAGATTAGATTTTAAAACGGCTTGGAAAGGTCATACCCAGGGAGAAAGGGAGATAGCTCATACCCGGGATTAAAACATAGGCTACATTTTATCCCGGACAATTAAAGAGTTCCCGCGGTAATTGAAAAATCTTAATCCATGCGGCACGTGTGCACAGACAGAGGCTATGGTCTATAACTAAAAAAAAAAAAAAAAAAAATAAACGTTTCTTTCTTTCTGTCTTCTTTTCTTTAAGAAAAGTATTTTATTTACTAGATGATGCCCGCAATTTAGTCCGCATAGATTAGGGTTAATGTAGCCTATGAGTTAATCCTGGGTATGAGCTATCTCCTTGCCAAATTTCAGCCAAATCGGTTCATTCGTTGCGGCGTGAAGAAGTACCTAACGAACATCCATCCATCCTCACAAACTTTCGCATTTATAATATTAGTAAGATAAGAAGTAGGATAGGATGAGAAAGTGTGTTTGTTTATTGGTTTGTCCTTGAATCATGCCGTAACAGAGCTAGGGATCGACGTGATTTTGACGTGTTTTTTTTTGGATGGGATGTGTTGAGGACCTGTAGGATTAAGATGCGCACCGCGAGAAAATTTTGTGTACAATCTCTATGTGAAACTCTATGGAGATTCACGAGTGAACGTGTAGACTTTCAGGAGGGAATCAGCTAGTGTATCAGAAGAATCTAGACGGCACGAGGCTAACAGTTCTCAGAAATTGAAATTTTTTTAGTGTTTTCATAACTTTTGAAAAATCTAGGTTCGAACCGGCTAAGTAATATCGCGTAAGGCCGATCTATACCGAAATGGCAGCGGCCGGCAGCGGTGCCGCACTTTCAGTATGAAATAATTTTAAATTTTATGTACATAATCGCTAAAGACCAGTATCGCTTGAAACGCTCAAAAAGGTCACGCGGCCGGCTGCGATGTCACGCGACCACACGCGTCAAGCGATACTGGCCTTTAGCGATTATGTGGATAAAGTTTAAAATTATTTCACACTAAAAGTGCAGGCAGGCAACTCAGTTTTGTTGGATGGAATCCTTTTGAAGTCTCCTTATTTTATCCACTCGTCATCCTCACATAATATCCTCTTTAGTCTTCCTTCTAGATAATGCTTCAGCCTCTTCGATGGTGTCAGGCAGCCTAACGTTCCTGGTTTCGGGCAACATTAGTACCAGTACGCTGGATATGAGGCACATCCCGCCGAAGAGGACGGTCGGCATCGACTTGTGGTACTGTGACTGAAACAAAATAATTGCCTTCAAGATACGTCCCTACTATAACAGTACCAATGTAGGGGGGAAGTCCCGTAACGCCGGACGGCACCTAGTACCGGACACTCGTACTATCTCGACGACTAAGCAAGCGAGCGATTCAAAAACGAGTTAGAGGGGCGCGGGGGGATGTAGCAAAACTGAGTCACTAGGGGACTTCCCCCTATATTGTACTACTATGTACACCTACAATTCTTCAAATCCCAGAAATACCGGTGTTTATCTCAGGTCAGTACCGAAATCCAGATATTGAATGAAACTATTAAATTAAAAAAATCAAAAATCCGACTGCGTAAAAATTTAATTTTAAATAAAAACTGAAAGGGGTAAGACAAGTCCTACTTAAACAGTTGGGACCCATTATTGGAAAGTTTTGAACCGATCTATTGTAGATCTTAATGGCTCGGAGGAACGCGGGATCGGCTTACATCGTCAAAGGTTTATGACGTCACGGATTGTCAACGGTCAACTTGATTGCCAAGTTAGCTTGCGTAACTTGTGTACTATAAACTTGTTGTACCTTACGAAATAAATAATATAAGTGGATACAGTCTACTAATTTGGTTGGCGCTTCCATCCGGTTCGAAGGACCACGCTCCAATTGCCGATAAGGGGCCCTACCACCAACGTTTAAAGTAGTATTATCTATTTCAATATTGTTTTGAAATGTCATATTATTTTAATGACGTAGGTACTTTATCTTACTCATCGTTTGACATGCCTAAACGATTGTGAATTAAAGCCGCCAGATATAGATTAAATCGGTTTTTGGTTCTACAAGCGTTGATGACGGGCCCCCAGATATAGATTAAATCGGTTCTTGGTTCTACGTTGTACAATAAAGCCTTCTTCTTTGTCCTCGCTTTATCCCGTTACGCGGGGTCGGTACGTTGTATAATAAAGTGAAAAAAAAAAAAAATGTTACCAGTAATGGCGTCAGCGGCGCAATGAGCGATCCTATCCTTCCAGCCGTGGAGCACACGCTGATCAACGTCTGCCGCATGTTGGTCGGAAACACTTCCGACACGTAGATGTACACCGAGCTATACGTTAACGTAACGCTCCATTTGCCGATCAGATATAGAGGGATGGACCACAGATCCGCTGGAAAAAAATAGAATTTCTTTTTCTTATATGAATAGTGGGGAAACGAGCTGGCGGGTCCCTGATGTGAAATGATTACCGCCGCCCATGAACACTTGTAGTACCAGAGGCACCACCAATGCGTTGCCGGCTTTTCAGGAACTTATTGGTTCCCCTTGAATAACCCCATAATTAATAATAGAATTTGACCCTGAATTCATTGTCTTATTTTTTGGACTAGCTGATGCCTTCAACTTCGTCCGCGTCGATTTAGGTTTTTAAACGACTTCCAGAAAAGAAGGTGGTTCGCAATTCAATTCATCGGAATCTTTTTTTTTATGTATGTTCCCCGATTACTCGAAGACGCCTGGACCGATTCGGAAAATTATTTTTTGTTTGAAATGGTATACTTCATAGGTGGTCCCATTGTCATCAGATCAGGATGTGATGATGGGATCCTGGAGAAATCGAGGGAACTCTTCAAATTTTTATAGGCACAATTGATGTACTTTGTAGTGGCGTTTGAAGTCGGTTTTGTAAAAAGAATTTTTACGTTTATATTATTACTATTACTGGAAGAGCGGCAGGCAGGCTAGCTTTGTGCAGATACTTTTTAAATTTCGTTTGTATGGATGGAACTGTATAATATAATAATATATAATTCTTTCTTAGCGGATACCTACGTCCTAATAGCTACCTGTATGCCAAATTTCAGCTCGATTGGTCCAGTGGTTAGAGCTGTGCGTTGGCAGATCAGTCAGTGTGTCAGTCAGTCACCTTTGCCTTTTATATATTTAGACTATTACTGGAAGAGCGGCAGGCAGACTAGCTTTGTGCAGATACTTTTTAAATTTCGTTTGTATGGAACTGTATAATATCTGATTCATTCATTATATTATTATTTAATGATAAAAGTCAACTCCGGTCAGACGAAAATAAAAAACCTAAATAAGGTTATCAACATTTCTGAGCCGCTAAAAGTATAGATAATTATGCCATGCAGTCTAAGAGTGATCGCCATATACCTTAACGTACGCACGTGTGTTATTGTTTCACAATAAAAAAAACTAGGTCAATGGACAGACGACGTTTTATTCAGAATTGAAATAGAGATCCGTAAGTTGAATTAACACTATTAGTATGAACGTGATAACGATAAGGTCAGTTCCAATCACGACGTCACACTGGCTACATAGTCTAAAAATAACAGCTACAGAGGACAGCTCTGTCGTCCACAAGTTATAATGCCGTTAACTACCAAGACCATATTTCCTAATATAAATCCAAAAACATTTATATTAGGAAATATGGTTTTGGTAGTTAACGGCATTATAGCTTGTGGGCGGCAGAGCTGGGCCCCAAGTCTGCTATTGCAATTGTAGTTACATTGCCTATCAATGACATCCCAACTGCTACTTTTAGCAATTTTGGTAGTCTACTAATTCAATGGCGTCACAAATGGTTTGCCACTGACATTTGATCTTAATATTAATATTTAATTCGATGCCTTAACATGGGTAGCCTAAGTATGTCATGCTCACTTAAACATTTCTGTGGTGGTGTCGTGTGGTGCGGGTTCTTACGTTCCCTCAAATATGGTTGAGCGAGGCAATGGCTGGATCATGCGTCATGCTCGTGAACGGGTGCCGCCAACGGGAATGGGTCTGCTTTGTGTCTACCCATGTTAACATGTCTTTGGTTGCGGTAGGCGTACATTTTTGAAACTTCTGTGTGGAAACATTGTGTGCATAGCCTAGTTCTTTTTAACAATTGTAAAAAAAAAAAAAAAAAATTTTTTTTGAAAAGAGCAACTGCTGAGTTTCTTGCCGGCTCTTCTCAGCAGAATCTGCATTCCGAACCGGTGGTAGATTTTTGACGTTTCATAAGAGCTACAAGTTGGCCTACATGAAATAAATAAATTTTGATTTGATTTGACACATCTAGCTTTGAATCTAGCTTAAATAAACGTTTTTAATATGTAGTTTTTTTTGAAACTCATTTCGGCAAACGCTTTTTAAGCTAATGCCAATACCGAGGTATGATTGAATTACAATCCAATTATAAGAAATCAAACGACCATTGTGAATTTAGTAGACTACGAAATTTTGGACCAATGATAATTGTATTGTAATAGTATTGCGGATCAATGACAATGACATGTAAAATAGCAGACTTGGGGCCCTGGACAATTGCTAAATGGTGCTTCAACAATTATTTTAGATGGTTGTGAGGAAGAATCACCTAATTCTGTATGATTGCAATTGTCACATTGTAGCTATCATTTTTAGATGATGAGAAGCGGGATTATGGATGATCATACACTGTCGACTATATCCCTGTCACTGTTTTTGACCTTACTGTCAATATTCATCTCAATACATCGCCAGCTTACTATTGGGCATAAGTCTTTCCTCGAATGAAAACGGTTTAAGCCATAGTCCGCCAGTCGCCACGCTGCGCTGGCCAAGAGTGGATTGGCAGACTTCACATGCCTTTGAGAACATTATGGAGAACTTTCAGGCATGCTGCTTTCCGCACTTACGTGTTTTCCTTCACCGTTTAAGCAAGTGATACCCGCGACAACGCTATCTTTTGGCGCTTTAATTTTGATGATCTATATTTCCGTAATTTCTCGACGGATTACAATTTTTTTTTAAACATAAATAACTAATTCAAATTCGCCGGGCAAAAGGTCAAGCCCGACAGCGGCCGCGCCGGAAGACGGGGTTCACATTAGACTTTTAGACACATGACATCAATCAACGGAACATGGACTCCATCTAATTATTTTTTTTTTACAATTATCTAGTCCAATATATCTATCTACCTAATTTCTGTTTTTCAGTTTTTTTTCTTCTTTTTTAATCAATTCCTTATGTGCCATCGTACACATAACGTCTATTGTACATCAACAGACTTTACAAAAAAGTTATTTCATACTCACATCTCGGCAAAAAAGCGAAGAGTATACTCGTGATCGCACACGTAGAGTAAGTCACAATCATAGTTTTTTTTCTCCCGTACTTGTCCAACACAATCACCACCACAATATACGCGGGTATTTCCACTAGCACAACCAACATAAAACTCACATACTTATTAGAACTTAACGACACTGAGTTGATCGACAAACCGTAGTAAACTAAAGAGCATGTCAACCACAGGAATGAACATATAATTAGCCTTTTCCATATAATACTGGAGCGTATTGCTTTTGAGAGCTGAGATTTCTTATCCTCAGTTTGGTTCTCTGGTTTCAATAAAGGATCACTTAACGAATCCAATTCCAACATTTTTGGGTCTAAATGGTTGATTTTGGCAGCCTTTTTCAATGTGGTGACGGCTTCGTCTTTTCTACCTTTGCTTAGTAGCCATCTTGCGCTCTCGTTCATGAACCAAACGTATATTCCTACTATAATTGCTGGGCTGTAGAGGATCAGGATGTATGTCCTCCAGTTGTCCACAAACCAGGCGAGAACTGCAATGAGGACGACACCCACGACGAAAGTCATGTTGCACATTGCTGAGACGATGACGCGCTGTTTTATGCCGACAAGTTCCACCGCTGTAATGAAAAAAAAAATTAAATTTTCTAAAAATAGGAACTAATGAAAAAATCTTTGACAAGATTTTCTTACTCTATAAAACCTGGAAAGTATTTACAATTTAAAGATTAGGTTTAATCGAATACTGCTATTTGTGAATTATTTGATTCTCCGTTTTTCTCTTTTTTGGAAGGTGTTTTGGTTTTAAGTTAGTAATGCTCTAAGTTAGTAAGTTAGCAATCGACAAAAGTTCATCATCAGTTCAGATCAAAGTTATCGACAAAAGTCTGAGACAGTTTTCACGTTTCGTATTTGTCCGTTTTTTGGTTTACTCTGAGATGATGATAAAGAGTAAATCCGAATAATGGTGCAACATTTTGAACCTATTATGTTCCCGGTTTTTAATTAAAATCTAATTCTCAATTGTTATTTACAAATTCAAGATTTTATGAGGAACAACTATCATCTGACCGCAACCAGTTAAACTTAAATGAGTAGCCAGATTTAGAATCCTTTTCACTTGAATGTTATTTAAGATGTTAGTGAAAAAATAAAATAAGTAATAAATAAAATAAAAATAAAATAAAAGTAAATCAGAAAAAAAGACACGTTACCCAGTACACTTACCAAAAACATACGCTGACGGATATAGACCACCACCAAACGCAGCTTCCAAGAAATGCAACACCAGATACGTGATATAATCCGGTGAGAAGGCCCTCGATATGCCAAAGATGAAGCTGGCAGTGGCAGCGATGCCTACAGCAACTCTTCTTCCGAATCTATCTGAGATCGCGCCGGTCACAAGCATGGCTGCGAACATTCCCGAGTTATGCACGGTCCCTACCAACGCTCGCTTCCATTCTTGGCACCCTAGATTGAACTAGATAAGAAAATTGATTTATACAGTATCTGTCAGGTTACCATAGCTTTACATGTCGATGTGGAATATGGATCTTGTTATGTTATATGATCACAAAGACGATGGATTCAGCCAGTCCAACTAACGATTTCAAAGTCGAAGGAAAGTCTTACTCTTACTTAAAATATGTATCAATTTTACATACGTCACCAACTAAACAACATTTCATGATAGTAAACATCTCTGATCATCATTGTTTAATCTTATTCCCATAAAAATCATCACTAATGAACAGATATAAGCCCATGCGATATATGAATTTTAATTAATACCATTAAAGGTATTGATAGTCATCATTCAGCTGCCCATAAGATTTTGTAATTATTTATTAGTTGATTGTAAAATTGTTTTGAAAAAAGCAACAGCTGTTGAGTTTCTTAGCGGCTCTTCTCAGAAAGATCTATTTTCTGAACCAGTGTACTCTACTACTCTACTTGTACTAACCTCTTTAACAAACGACCTTCCCTCCTCATAGACAAAACCGTCGCAAGGAATGGTAATATTAGTGAACTCTTCTGGAAGACACTGTTCTACTGTCCTATTGTGTAAAGGCGCGTATCTTGTGCATGAGTCTGGGCGGTTCTTCTCCACGTCCATGGGTACTGCGTACTTCAGCCAGGACGTGTCGTTGAATCTTTCTTCACAACCTGTGACCTTGCACCTGCGGATCACATTTATCATTACTAAATGCCTAAGTGCCATCTGGTAGAGCTATAAATAAATTGGGAGATAATGGATCACCCTGCTTCACATCTCTTCTCTCATTCTCTACTTTAAATATATCTATTTCTACTTGAATATATTATATAGTCTAATCCTTAGTATTTATGTATGAATCTACGATGAATGACCGATTATACAAGGTGTTTGTTAATGTGTATAATTTACCAGCAACCACCCATGCACTTTGACCCTATAAACACAATGGCGGTGGTAAAAAGTGAAAATTAATTATCAAAAACTTTCATACAAAATTAATTAATTAATTAAGAAAAAAACATTTTGGAAACCCTAACTGGAGACATAACAACAAGTTCAAAACGAGTGTTACCACTCATGCTTTTGATTTTACCCGTTTTCCCTCAAAAAAAATTCCCTAGAAGTCCTTGAAGAAGAAGAAAAAAGATTTTGACTTTCTTTTGGCAAATAACTTGTAAAATGAAAAACTGAATACTGCTTTAGGTAGCAATTTAAAAAATACTTATTAATAAAAGTGTTACATTTGAAAAGCCACATTTTCATCTCAAGAACTTACCTAAAAGGAGACGGTCCATTTTGGGACTACTCGTGTACCATATACCACGAAAAAACAAAAAATACAAAGAGATCACTAACAATAAAATCAATTACATAATCATAATAAATAAATTGCAAAAATAAAAATGTAATTTCAAGTTTTTCGGTACTGTTCACAACACTTACAAGATGGCTACGTTTCAACCACAGAGAAGGCAGTAGGTAGGTACCCTAGACGCAAGTCTGTCAAATGTCATTTCTGAGTTATCTGACAAGTGACGTGATATTTTTTGTTTATTCTGAGTATTGAATGCAGAACTATCGAGAGTTGCGCTATCGATAGTTGACCTCGAAAATCAGTCATATAATCGATAGTTCTATCGATACTATTTGCACGTGATAATACTATCGAGAGTAATGCAATCGATACTATCGATAGTATCGAACCTATCGACAGACTAGTTACCTATACTATCGATACTATTGATACTATTGAGCTTGAGCGATATTACTAACTATCGATGGCATAAAACTGTCAATAGTATCGATAGTATTGATACTTCAGTAATACTATCGATAGTATCGAACCTATCGACAGACTTGCGACCGTTACTATCGATACTATTGAGATAACTATTGATACTATTGACCAATAGTATTTACTCTTTTTTTTAAATCAATAGTATCGATACTAATTGTCACGTGCAAATAGTATCAATAGAACTATCGATTGTATGACTGATTTTCGAGGTCACGATACTATCGATAGACTATTACTATCGCAACATCACTGATTCCAAGCTTTGTTGTGGTGTTGTGAACTCGTGAATGCGTTTTTTATGTTTCTTGTGGATTTTCTCTGGCGATGATCGTATCATAAAATAATAGGTAGGTATCCAATATGTAATTCACAAAGAACAGGTAGGTATTTATTATCTTCTTCAAATGCAGATCAATGACCTCTTGATATTTTGACAGCTAACGTCAGAAACATGAATCCGCCCGCCATGATACGTATGTTATGTTGCCTTACGTGCAGAAAATAAATAATATTTTGCATTGAAATTAAGATGAGTTCGTGGATTTGATCGATCAAAAATGCTTTAATATTTTATTTTATTTTATTTTATTGCTGGTACAAAACCTGTCCCACGCTCCATACAATTTTGGACCGTCTCCTTTGGTAGTTACTGTTAGATTCCAAAATTATTAAATGCACTCGCAATTATCATCAATTCCTTTAAAAATAGTTAAGCAAAAATCTTGTATAATACAAGTATTTTGTGTTGTTTTTCCCCAGGTAAAGGCAAAATTCCTAAAGACGTAAACACTTTGGTCCCCTACACTATTTCCAAGAATTTTACTTTGACTCCGCCCCGCGAGTAAAGGCGAGGCTACACACAAGATTTGCGGTTGCGTTTACGCAACGAAAAATTTCATCGCATAGGACATCGTACGAGTAAACTCTTACCATTATTTTAGTTTCTAGTGAGATATGGACCGCACTAAATACTACTTCTGCTTGCGTTAAGATGCATCAAGAAAAAACACAAAAGAAAGTACCTACTGCGTATTCATCTCCTCAAAATTGAGATGTAAACATTTACATACTTCCTTCCACGCTTGTTTTTGGAAATTTATCTTTGTATTCTTCCACTGGTTTCTCCCAAAGGACAGGAGGTTCCTGAATCAAGGAAATCAGATAATCGATATCGTAATTAATCATCTTGACATGCACACGCTGGGAAGTGTGGATACCGCTAGAATGTTAGTACATCGTCGCATCGTAGGTTTTATGGTGCACAGAGGACATTTCCACGGTGCGTTGTGGTCGCGACGTCTATGATTTTTACAATGCCCTCAGTGAAGGCGCGCCCTTACGGTGTTTCGACGTATTTAATATTCAAACCACGTACGCGGCATCGGTAAAGGAACTAAAACTAGCACTGTACTGCAAGCGATAATAATAATTATTGTATCGTTTTGAAATTGATTTATTATTAAAAATATCACACACATTCATTCGTTCATTCACATACAGTAATTGTTAATCAAAACCACAACACAAATTAACGAGATATTAATTACCTGCAAAGAAAGAGGCGGCAGTCACTTTATGGACTACGTAGGTACGGACTTTAACTTACGGAGTCCGAAAGTAGTCTGGAATATTCTTGCAAAAATACAAGATTTCTAATCGGTTTTCACTCTACTGAACAATACTACAGGTTACAGGTTTAATTGCATGCCGATTAATGGTTAGGTATCGCATCTGGAATATTTTATCGCAACGTTATAGCATAACAAGTAGTACGTTGTAGGCCTACACACATTCATTCATAGTTTTATCGTTGGCAGTTCATTGCCATTGAATCAGCTGTTTTAAAGGGTTGCCACCTAAACATTTATGGTGAATTTTTGAAGTCCTCATAACTTGGCCAGGATATGAGCTACACGTCTCATGATATTTTTTCATGTATCTATACACCGACCCCAACTTATGGGTTTCGGTAGGATAGGGACATTAACTAACACCTTGTATAAATCACGCCACAGGCCAAGAACCTAAGCTACGATAATATTCTATGGACGATGGAGTCGAAAGCTGTTATGTGTTCCAAAAAAATTTTTGTTGTAATTCAAATGAATTTTAATCATGCGAAAATGTTGTCTTTCTTATTCTGCTATTAATTACTTAATTCTTTTATAAGTCAGCCCATTGACTGCAATCTTACCTCTGTAAGTGACGATTAAGTGTTTATGATGGCAGCAGGCTAAATTGGACGGGTTATGGAAGTTTTCTAATCGGTTTCGGAAGCATAGTCGGTTGAAGCGTCCTACCAGACCAAATCAGAAGCAATTAAGAAAATACCCGGGACAAAAATCCGGGGCATCCTACAATACATCAAAGCTCACCACTGCGCCAAGGTATTTTACTAAAAATCTATCTTTTCTCTTATGATTTTTTAAGGTCATAGAAGCACTTCTGCATAAACAGTTTCAATAATGATACGAGATTAGGAGGTGTTGTCAAGCATAATCTGTAAGCGTATTTGCTATCAATTAATATTTGCTAATTAATAGACGCAGAGCCCATCTATCTATTTCTATGGTAATTATCTGTACCTACCCTATAAAATATTGGTATACGTCGAGCCACACTTTTTTAGATGAAACTAAATATAGTATACCTATTAAGCATATTAGCTAGTATATAGCTAAGTACGAGTATTTAATATGTCCTAAAAGAGTTACTATTGCGCGTTAGATATTATATTGATGCGCTAAAAATATTTTTTACTAAATTTTAAGGCCCTCCGTCGTTTATAAAATATATTAAGGATTTTTTTTTAATTTTTACAAAATTTTGTATTTCTGCTAATTTGCTAATTTTGCTAGAGGTCTCTGCGACTACTCACAAGCATTTCGTACCCGATAGCTAATATACAATACAAATAGTGTATACGAGGTCCTAACTTATGGGACTATAGACAATCAGAGCCGTAACCAGTTGTGGAGGCTTACTTTTTTCCCTTTTAAGTTGTTAACAAAAAGATGTAAGGACTTAATTTTTTTAAGACTTTTAATGTATGATAGAAGGGTTTAGGCCTTAGGCCATAGTCGACACACCTATTGAACGAAATAAACTTGTTGTTTCTTGTGCTTTAGGTATGCTACACTGTGCATAGGTCGAAGCCTGCTGTGGTTGATCAATTACGTCCACAAATTAATCTGACGAGAAACGGGAATAACACAGTCTAATGTGAAAAAAGTCAATCAGTTGAAAATTAGGATATGATTGTATATGAGACGTGATTTCGACTCCTTGGAATTAGTTCTTATATATTGATCTCACGGCAATATTTAGTTTTTCTGGGGTAAAAAGTAACCTATGCCACTCAGCACTCTCTTATTTAGTCTTCTCTTCTTCTCTATTTCATATCTCCTCTATCTATATTTAGTCCACTCTTATATTCTTTTTCTTTCTTCACTTATAAGTGGATATATCCAAGCAAAATAAGACGATATGATGCTTTGCTGCGTGATAGAAGGAAAAATATTTTGTTTGTTCACTTTCGCATTTATTTGTAGAATAATCTTCCACCCCCTAAAATGATTCCTAGCAACGGCCCTGTATTTAATTGTTAGTATTACTATTAACGGCAAGCAGCAACGCACATTATCTACGTATCGATTTCCTATGCATCTAGATAAGCTTTATAGGCTTCATACGCTATCAGCTATGCCTAAGATTAGCTTGATTACAGTGATTACAAACGATTTACTTAAGAGTCTCCCGTAACCTCCATACAAACGTAGTTTTGCTTTAATTTAGAAACCTGATGTTGGATTTATATCAAAATTCCAACTTTACAGAATATATACTGGGGTGAGATGTATCGAGGTTTGAAATTGATTTTTGTTGTTAAATAAAAAAGAAACAAATAGAGGAAGTTAAAAATTATGACGTACTCTTTACTGAATCTTATTAGACCTTTCTTCTTAGTGGATTCTTCATTATTTTTAATTTTTTTAGTCTGTTTTTATATTTTACGTCTCACCACATCGTGATTGCAAAGTTTGATATATATCTAACATTTAACTTTTAAATCATCTCAAAATTACTTTTGTATGGTTGTGTGGGGAGTTGAACCCATAGTCTTCTTGCAGGTAACACAATAAGGGTACCTTTGCACTAGAAAATGTGCCATAAAGCTGAATCAAAGTACACGAACACTATAGCTACAAGCACATCCGCTTTATATTGAAAAGCTTTCTTTGATGCTTAGCAAAGTTAACAATAACATAAATCCTATTGTATGAATTTATGTCCTTTCATTGTACACTGCACAAAACCGTACACAGACAAAAATAAAGATCTCTCTGGTGCAGTGGTAATCGTGGTCATGGAATAAAAGATTCGAATCCCAGCAGGGTTAATTTGGGAGTTCGTCATTTCTTAATTGACCCAGGTATGGTCTGTTGGAAGCATGACGGCACATGAGAATAATATTAAATAGACAAAATGGTTATCAGATTTTTATTATGTACCTACTTTTTCGTACCGTTTACGAGATAAATAGGTAACTATCTTGTGTGCAATTTACTTAAATATAAGTAAGATAAAACTTCTTTCACGATGGCGAAATTCGCCCAAGACAGCTAAGTAAAATAGATTATACTTTGATAGAAGAATTTTGGTCAGAGTTAAAATTTAAATAAAAATAAGAAAGAAAAAAAAATTCACTTACCTGTACATTTGTTCCTGTGCTTCAAAGATGAACCCGCACTCAAAGAAACTGGTCAAAAGTACAGGAAATAGTAAAAGGACGAAATTAAATAGATTGTAGCGTCCGTATGGTCCCAAGCTCTCGAGGATCGAGTCTAGGTTGATTTCTTTCTTCTGCTCCATTCTTCTTTATTCCTTTGCGGTTTCTGTAAAAGGATTGCAGTTTTAGAATTTGGACTGATGCATTTAATGTGAACTACACTGTAATATACCTGAGTAAGTCCAAGGCTTTATCTAACAGAAATCTTAGATACAGTGACGACATGTACCTATACCTATACATAATTACTTTTTACAAAAAAATAATCTTTTTAGTCTTACTAACTAAGCTCCTAAAGACCTAAACTAATGTACTTAAGTAATTAATTTTGAGTTGGCGACGAACTTTTTTAAAGCGTACTGCGTAACTATTAGGTTTTAATTTTTTATTGAAGTGTTAACCTACACTTAAAGGAAATAACCTAATAGATTTATAAGATGTATTTATAAATCTATTAGGAATTTTTAATATGTATTTATAAATCTATTAGGTTTTATTCTTTTAAGCATAGCAGATTGCGCTGTATTTTTAAAGCAAGGCTGCGAGATAGCTTCTAAAACAGTTTGTCGCCTAAAAAATATATATATGCGACGAATTGAGAACCTCCTGTTTTTTTTCGTCAATTGAAAAGGGACAAGGAGTTCTTCTTCACAGAATATTTATACTTGGACAGCTTTTAGACAAATTGTCTCGAACATTTTGAGGCAGAGGTAAAACTATATAAATAGGTACGTGCTGATATAAGAATCAGAGCAGATTGGGAGTGCAATCTAAGTTACAAAAACTGATAAATACAATTTGGAAAGTATCTCAAGAAAATTTCTACCATTGAATAATGGAAAGGAGTGAGTCTTGACTCACGGTCCTCAGAAACAAAGAATAAGATGCAGAGAGAGATGGAAATGAGTGATCTCTTGGAAAAATTATAATCTATACTAATATTATAAAGCTGAAAAGTTTGACTGTTTGAACGCGCTAATCTCAGGAACCTAGTCCATTCATCGAGGAAGGCTTTAGGCTATATAACATCACGCTGATCATAATAACAGAAATTGACGCGGACAAAGTCGCAGGCAACAGCTAGTATAACTAAAAGTAAGTATGACAGATCAACCAAATAGAATCAGGCTAAAGCCATAACATGGCTTATATGCTATACCGAGGTATACCGCAGTCGAAGGTCGGTGACGTGTGAATGTTTGGGTTGTAATGTGATCGCTAATGCCACCTGTGGTCGCATGATTGCGGTTGCGTGTACAATATGCGGTTGCCGGTGTATCGAGGTGTCTGAGGTGTTATTGTGGGATTACCTTGAATGATCGACTTACTCGTATGGTACATACCAAATGAACTTAAGTACTCGTAGAAACTCGTAAGATGGGATTTTATTTTGATAAAATAAATAAGCGGATCGCCGCAACTAAGTATTGTCCGAATATAAAAAATATATATTACTAGCTGACTTCATCCGCGTGGATTAAGGTTTTTTAATTTCCGCGAGAACTCTATAATTTTCCGGGATATTTTTTTTAAAATTCGATGACAAGATAGTCCCTGTCTGCGATCTCAGTTCTCCCCTGATGGTAAGTGACGATGCAGTCTGGTAGCGGGTTAATTTGGAAGGGGTATTGATATAGTTGATACATTTTGAAGTCGGTTTTGTAAAAAGAATTGGAATATAATAAGTCGACCAACAAAATTTATTTTTTGGCATCAAAACCTAGCTTCTAATTTAATAACTCAGCAACGGGAAAATGATGAAGCTTCTAATATACTAACTCGGCTTCTTCACATTGGCCACAAAATATTCCAAAGAAAGCATCAAATAAAGAGCCACTATTTTTATTATTGTCCACTGCCACTGCACGATTTGGTGCGAGTGAGATGGATACGACTGGCCATTTGCACGATTTCGTTGGTGCGAGTGAGACGGATGCGACTGGCAATTTGCACGATCTCGTTGGTTATGGCTATTTGCACCAATCAGAGAGCGCCATTCAAAACATGCATTTGTTTTTTTTGTTGTTCTGTTGTTAGTGTGTTAATATTGCAATTATTTTTGTATAATTTTTTCTTTAAAATAAAGTTAGGTTAGGTTAGGGTTATACATGAATATTCAGGTGCCCGGCCGAAGGCCGGGCACTTAGGTTCTGTTGGGATCGTAAACCTACCTAAAACTAAAAAAAAAGTTGAAAAAAAATTTGATTTTTTTTTTTTCAAAAATGTTATAATGTTATGTGTAGGTATTTATCTTGAGTTAAATTTAAAAACAATCATTTTTTTAATTTCATTTTATCAAAAAAAAAACGTTTTTTTATTTAGTTAGAAACATTTTTTTATTTCATTTTTCTCACAAAAAAATTAAATTAAAAATGTGGTTGAAGATTTGGTGTATTATTTGATGCTAATATTTAAGTATTTTAGGAGTTCACGGTTTGAAGCTAAGTTATAAATATAGATGCTAAAATTATATTTTTTAGAGGCTCACTAGTTGAAGCTGACTTAGTAATTTAGAAGCCAATAATGGTATTAAATAGAAGCTCGTTTAATTACATGCCAAAAGAATTTTTACGTTTATATTAAATATATTTATTTTTTCTTCTAAGAAAACACGTTTAAACATACTGCCTATTAGAAATCTCTTCTAGCTTTCCTTGTGTAAGTGAGTAAGGTGAAATCATAAAACTTGAACATAGCGAGAAAACGTTCGCTACTTATACTATACCGTTAATATGGAAATCGTTGTTATGATCGTAAACCTAGTTTTACATAGAAGAGTCAGAAAAAGATTTGCCTAGAATCTATATACGAATAAAGGACTCAATAAAGCTAAGCCGCGAAAGAAACCACTAGGTAGGTACGTCTTCTACAAAGTTGTGTGCTATGCGATTAAGGGCCAGTTGCCTGAGTGGCCGGCACGGTTACGTTACGGCTAAGTTAGGTTTAAAGCTAAATGTGACAGCCGAAACAAGCAAATTGCGTTGCACGAGTCCTTTTTTAGTTAACTTTTGACTTTAACTTTAGCCTTAAACCTTACCGACCGAATGCGAGGGTTTACGGTCAAGTTAACCTCAAAATAAAACTTCAATAGACATTTTTCAATATTTTTGATGGATTGTGACAGTTTGTTATTTTGTTAAAAGTACAAATAAAATAAATAATCTTATCTACGAGTATTTTCCGAAGTATTTATTCGCAAAATAAATTGAAGATGAGAGTTCCAGTGATGAAGAAAATATAATGGGTAGAATATCTTTTCCAAGGAAAAAAATCATTACACAAATCAATCAATGTCCGTAGCAGATCAAGTAAAACAAAGCAGCAGGAGCAAATGCAGAGTTTCTTGTCGACTCTTCACCAGAAATCGTCGATTTCAATGTGGTGCAGAAACGGCTCGAGGGATTAATGATGTGTATGGTGGTGGTGTCGCAAAAGAAAACAGTGCGTTTTTGGTTCCAACGTTTTCGTTCTGGAAATTTCGACCTGCAGAACAAGCTCCGTGGACAGCCGGAGACCAAAGTTGATAATGAAGAATTGAAGGCTCTTGTGGAAGCGGATCGCAAACCACCGAGCTAGCTGCTCGTCGGCTGTAGTGTTAGTGATAAAACTGTTAATGTGTGTTGTGTAACGGGACGAATTCCATACATTAAATATATTTATTTTGAAAATTTTATTCGGAGGATGCTTTAATTATAGTATCGATACTGAGCCCAAAACAATTTTTTTTGAATTTTTTGTCTGTCTATCTGTGCGCGCATCACGCGAAAACTACTGAACAGATTTAAATGAAATTTGGTATAGTGATAGCTAGTACTCCGGATCAACATATAGCATACTTTTTATCCTGATAAACGAAATACGGGTTTATCCGGGATAGGGGATAAAAGTTTTTGTTGATTTTGCTCCATAACTTTGTCCACTGTAAACTGAATTTGATATTTCTTTTTTTAATATAATGTGTGTACTATTAGAAGTATTTTTTTCAATTTTGGTGAAGGTCTAATAAGTATTATCGGAGATAGAGAACACAACTTCTCGTGGAGTTGCAAGTCACTCTATAAACTTTTTCCATGTGGACGAAGTCGCGGGAATTAGCTAGTTATTATATATTTTAATTAACAACAGCTCTTTAGATATTGTCAATAAGTTATGTACTTAAAGACACTGTTACTATTGAATATCTAATTAAATTATAACATTGTATCAGTATTGTAAATAGTTAGAATATGTTTTTTAATAAAAGAAAAACCTCTATTTAAAATCTTTTATTTAGCTTACAATGTATGTATGTACAACAAAGTACCAAAAAATGGTTTATTTCCTTACTATTTCTGTATTATTGTTAATAAATGTGACTTCCTGACTTTCTTTTAAGTCTGAATATTCAGTTCCAATTGACTCCTCAGTCACCTGTAAAAATAAATAATTACAAACCAGCTTTTGCCTGCACCTTCGCTCACATCAAGTTAAATTTTTTAAAACTCTATTTTCCCTCTTTAAGGGTTGAATTATCAAAACCCCTTTTTTTAGCAGATGCCTACTTCATAATAGCTATACATATCTGTATGCCAATCAGTATGATCCGTCCAGTGTTTTGAGTTGTGATATAGTCAATGATTTACAGTCTTGATTTTGGTATGGTATTTTATTCATAATTACCATTAATTACCATAAAATATTTGGTAGGCATATTGATTTTGTTTGTGTATAATGTAACCTGTGTCACCTGGACCGACCTGGACTGAATCGATTGATACCTCATTCATTAAAATCGGCTCAGTAGTTAACACATTTTTATCCCGGCAAAAGAGAGCTCCTGCGAAAATTAAAAACCTTTAATCCACACGGACGAAGTTCCGAGATAGTCTAGTTAAAATATAAACAGGTACTCACAGTTTGTGGTTTAAAATCATCATTTATTGATATATTTATAAAATGATCCTTCACATGCTCTATCGGGCACATGTTAATAAGTATAGTTGGGACCAGTGTGTGTGAACGCTTTTTAATAATACTGTGAAAAATCCCTTTTTCCGTGATCAGTGTCACTTACTTTGCATTAACATCCATATTATTTTTCTTTGTAATAAAACTAAATAAAATGACTATTTCGACAAAAATCTTTTAGTTGACAATCCAAGAGAATGTAATCACTCCGTGTTGACAATCAACAAACACAGATGAAAAGACAACTATCACATAATCACAGACTATAGTCTGATTTTTAATTCGGTGGAATTCTGACAGATGTCATTTTATAAATAGAGCGAGTTATTTGTATGAAAAACAGTATTACCACCTGTAGTTCGATTTTACCCCAAACTATCTGTCAGGCATTTGTCATATATCTATGTGCGGCCATTGATTTTTATTTGTATAAGTTTGAATTTATTATCTTCTTTGTGGGATTTTTTAAATCTCTGGTAACATTAGGGTACGTCAGAATTCCACGGAATTAAAAATCAGACTATAGAACACTGACTGTTATTTCAGCATAATGTTGCATGTTGATAAAATAATTCAACATAATAAGACTAAAAAACCGAGAAGGGAATCATCATTTTACTGGCAGCCCCATTAGCTGAAGTTAATTTTGACGGGGGTCAAAATTGGCGTTGTGCAACGCCTATAATGGAGGTCAGAGCTCGGTAACGGTAAAAGTTAAAGTCAAATGTAGCCGCGGTTACAACTTTAACTTAACTTTAAACGGCCACTCCGGCAACTGGCCCTAAAGCATTATTAAGATTAAAGGGTTAACTGGTGTCGTAATGATTGTGGTTAATTCGTCAATTGACCTTTGACGATGACCATGAGCGAAATAACGACAACTATGTGTTAATCTATGGAATTTTTATTTTCTTAATTGCCTTTTCGTTCGCGTCTTTAGTTCGGAGTTTTTTTTTAATCGGAAACCCTTTGTTTTCTGGGATAAAAAACAGCTTCTGTCATTCTCCAGGAACCCACAACATTACACAAACGTAATACTTCTTTATTCTGGGAACAGAAAAGAGTCTTATGGGATTTTTGAATTAACCTTCTCTGGTTTTTTAATTAGTCTACTCTCTTTTAAATCCGTCAGTCTGATGTTATATGTTTTTGGACCTCCATTTTGGACATGTGGACAGTTACGAATGACCAAGGAACTAAAATTAGTGAGGACACTAGTTGACAACTGATAGTTGATACTTCATGGCATTTCCTGCATTCCTATATCAATTAGTTCCAAAGACACTCGTATGTCAAATGTGGCGCTTTAAATTGATAAATAATAATTAAAGCTTTCATTTGTATAGGGACAGCCAATCGAGTGTTAGTCATAGATTAATTATTATAGACGTTATTGCAGCAGACGAAATCGCTAGCATAAACTAGTAATCTACCTACTATCATAGTTTATTTCTTCATAAAACATCACAAAACGTCAAATCGCTTGAGTCACTTGAGGCAAAGGTCCATGAGGTCATACGATGCCCATAAATGGTGTGTTATAGAAGTTAAGTGTCTATAAAACATTGATTTACATTAAACCTCGATGTTATCAATGACAAAAGGGCTGACTGATTTTGACGAACTTTTTATTATTAATTTAATACCTAGTTAACTTGAGAGTTCAAATTGAAGCGAACGACTTTGACTTATGTTCTTTAGTCAGACGGTGTATTAAAAGAAATGAATATTATTGGTTAAATAAAAAAATATGAGTTTTTGTGACTTATGTGCTTTAGTCTGCCGACCCTAGAACTTATCATCAAACTATGTATTGTATATACCACGCATCTTCCATTTATTTTTCTCTTTATGTTCTTATCAGAGGAAGTCGCTCATATTTCATTGAAGATTTATTATTATAAGAAACACATTTGTTCAAACAAATCACTGTTAATTTCATGGTAAGAGACTACGAATAGCTTTAGCTTCAATCATTTTGTTATTATCTTGTACCTACTGCAATAAAACATTAAAAACAAATTTAAAAATAAAAATGCATCTTTACTAAATCCTATGTTAGTCATTAACATGTACCTACGTCTGTTTTTTTATCTATCATGTCCATCTGATGATGTTTTGATGTTATCTAGTAAAAGCTACAAGTTATCTCTTAAAGATAAACTAGACATAATTGGTACAGCGAACTGATTAGACACGCATTAGACGTGATTCAACAGAATAAGGAACACGTACGGATAGAGTTACGTCGTATTTTTTATGTCACCTGCATGTAATAAGTCTATGGTATAATAAATATGGTTGAGCGAAGCAATGGCTGGATCATGCGTCATGCTGGTTAACGGGTGCCACCAACGGGAATGGGTCTGCTTTGACTGCCCGTCTTGACATGCGTTGGATTGGTGTACCTACGTATGCATTTTTGCATTTTTGAAGCTTTATTGTGGAAGCACTGTATACATAGCAAAGCTTTGTAAAAAAAAAAAATTTTTTTTTTGAAAAGAGCAACTGCTGAGTTTCTTGCCGGCTCTTCTCAGCAGAATCTGCATTCCGAACCGGTGGTAGATTTATGACGTGTCATAAGAGCTACAAGTTAGCCTATATGAAATAAATAAATTTTGAATTTTGAATTTTGAAAATGGTCATTTGTCATTTTTTTAAACTCAATATATTTTGCTAGCGACATTGCGTGGAGTTAGGTTGTAAAAATCCCGTGATGAGCCTCTTTTTTCCGGGATAAAAGGTAACCTATGTCACTCTCTAAATGCTTAACTATCCATGCAAAATATCCCGTTGATCGGTTGCTTCTTTGCTGCGTGATTGGAGGACAAACCAACAACAAATACATATTTTCGCATTTATAATATTAGTAAGGATTATCAAGTAACGCAACATATTATCTGGATAAGCCACAGAACATAATAAAGACGTTGAATTCTTCGAAGGAATCCATACTGGGGGAGTCAAAGTTAGAAAAATATATATTGCGAAAGCAAGCAAGTAAGGCAGAAGATACAAAGCATTTCTTAGTCTGACGGAACAAGGATTTTTTTTCGCGGATTAAAATGCGATTGACGTGAATATTTACCTATCAAGTATCTATTAATATTCATCTATCAATATGTGAAGATAAATATTATAATGATTAAATTACATTCTTAAAATTCCAATTGCCGATTGTAGAGTTATACTATAGTTACTATATTTACAAAAATCTTAATCTGTTAGTAACTAATAACAAGTAGCAAGAAAATGTTTACAATTTATGAATTATGATTCTAACACCATGTTCTATTACACATAATACTAGCGATTTGGTAAAATTATACAAACATATTACTACTGTTTTTTCATCAATAGCAAAAAAAAAATAGAGAAGTCGATATCGCGTGAAAGGAAAAATCGGAGTATGAGCAGAAACTCTGAACGCTTTGGATAAAATTGAAAAATACTAATGTGTAAATGAACAATGCCTTACTTAATTGGGTAGGTATTTGACTAAATTCTTTTTATATCCTTAAAATAATGTTTTTAAATGTTAATAATATGTTGTAGTCATTTTTTTTATAGCTTTTAAGTTTACTGTTAGAAAAAAAAGAGAGCGCTATTGCAACATGACGTCACGTTTCAGTAGCTTTCATACACCATACACTTTCCATACAAAATTTCGTTTTAGAAAGAGACAGATACAGTCCAGTAAAAGAGTTTATAACTGTTCAAAGACTTATGTATTAGAGTTATGAGATTATTAGAGTTAGCATAATATAGTGTTATGATCGTAAACTGGCAAATAAGTGAAAGCTTTAATGAATGAATAAATGAAGTGTTTTCAGTTTAATTATGTTTAGTATCAGAAATATACAAAATTGCTCAGTGTTTGCTCAACCAATTAACGGACACGCGCAAACAGCTCGAGTACATTATTTGATGAGCAAACATACTCGGTTGACGCAGCCAACAATAACAGTTAATGCCAGGACATGTTGGAATATGGATTACAGGCCGGTATTAATATCATGATATTATCTAATCCAAAATGTGCAGATTGAAGATAGAAAATTTAATCCAGATATGTACCTAGGTAAGCAATGATAGCTTATTGGTGTTGGACTGGGAGCTATATCGGGGGGTCACAGGTTCGATATTTTTTCGGACTTTTCTAGTTAAGTTAAGAAGGAAAATATGAGTGTTCTCAATAATATAATTTTATCAAAGTTGTGTGAATTCTGTTAGCCTGCATTGGGCCAGCGGCGTGCAGGGTTAGCCTTTCTCTGAGAGGAAATTGTACTTACAAGTACTGATAATTACATGTTATTTTGATGAATAGGGATGTTAACAATTTTTCGGAATTGCTTTTATTTTGAAGATTGACTCTTGTTTACCATAAAAAAATATATATTATTTAAAAATATTAGTATTTTCGATGAGAAAATATACAAAAATAGAGTAATTTTGAATTTTCTCGCTAAAACACTACAACTGTCACTTGACTGACATGACGTCATCAGTCCGTCCGCGACCCGAAAGAAGTCCAATAGAGGCGGCGCTAGTAGTCGTATGTCTAAGCAATTATTGTATGTAAAGTCTATTAGTTCCACCTGATGGCCGCGGGACTTCTTTCGTGGCGCGTACTATACCTATAATCACTCCATTTGTTTCGCGGTTCGTCTAGTGACGTCACGAGCTCTTCTTGGCGTTTGCAGTCACGTGACATCAGATTATAATTAATATAGCATTTAAAATCATTTTTAATAAATTTATTAAGTTATATTAAATTACAAAAATGTGATTTTCGATATTCTAATCCTACAAACTATCATAAAATTAACACTTAACATTAATTTGTGATTAGTGTTAACATCCCCATAATGACACCCTTTCACAACACAGTAGGTCATCCTATTAATAATACTCGTAAATGCGAAAATTTATGAGGATGAATGGGTGGATGTTTGTTACGCCTTCACGCCACATAGAGTGAACCGATTGGGCTGATCTACCTCTTTTTATACATACAATTAATCTATGCTTGTAAGCGTTAAATTTCGGTGGAATATGCATTGTTTATTCCGATTGCATTGAATGCAAGTCGCACGGCACTGCACCGGCGCGCCACCGACGCCGGTTTACCCACCTCACGCGATTAGCTATGCGACCCACATTCCCCGAGCTCATGTTTATTTACTCGCAGTTGCAGCCAGCTCTGGCCTTGACTCATGAAGGCATGTCTTTTGATATTCATAGAGAAATATCACTATGAACTAACAATTTATACTCAACTAGCTTTAACCCGCGGCTTCGCTCACGTTAGGTTCGATATTTTAACCCCCTATTTAACCCTCTTGGGGTTGAAATTTTCCAAAATCCTTTCTTAGCGGATGTCTACGTCCTAACAGCTACCTGTATGCCAAATTTCAGCTCAATCGGTCCAGTGGTTGGAGCTGTGCGTTGATAGATCAGTCAGTCAGTCAGTCAGTCAGTCAGTCAGTCAGTCAGTCAGTCAGTCACCTTTGCCTTTTATATATTTAGATCAACAATCTCAGGAACTACTGGTTCGAATTGAAAAATTCTTTTTGTGTTGGATAGTCCATTTATCGAGAAAAGCTTTAGGCTATATAACATCACGCTGCGACCGATAGGAGCGAAGCATCAGTGAAAAATGTTGCAAAAATGGGGAAAATTATCCATATTTAAAATATATTATTCTTAATCGTAATAACTAAATAAAACTTAATCATAATAACAGAAATTAACGCGGACGAAGTCGCGGGCAACAGCTAGTAATTCATATTGCGACGTGTTGCTTTTACCTCACTAGATGATACCCGCGACTTCGTCTGCATGAACTAAGGTTTTTTGATTCTCTCAGAAACCCTTTAGTTTTCCGGGATATGTGGCCTACGTGTTTAATCCAGGGTATAATCTATCTCCATTCCTTTCAGCCAAATCCATCCAGTAGTTTTTGCGTGAAAGAGTAACAAACACACACACACACACATATGTTTGTATGCGTATGTATACGTATACAAACTTTCGCCTTCATAATATTAGTGTCATTTTGACAACCTCCCTCGCAGTAGCGAGTGATGTGGTCTTATAACTGGGAGGTCTGGGTGGGTGGTTATAATTTTTGAATTGTCTCTGGTCTGCACCACTGAAGTTCAAAATTGCCACAGCTAGTTGCTGTTATAAAATAAGCTCAGCATTATTCTAAATCATCGAATAAATCGTTATTTTAATTAAAGCTTAAGCAAATGAACTGTTATCAGTTCCAGCGAACAACACTGTAATTAATAATTATTTAATAAAGAGCGCTACAGCGTTTATTAATAATTTATTATAATAAGCTCTTTATTCTAAACAATGAATGAGTTTTACTGTTTAACATTTTAGTGATAAAAGTCGTAAAAGCAGTTTACCGATTTCATCAACGTCGAGAAACGTTTATCCGAGGAATATTATAGAAACACAGGAAATACCACTTTAAAAAAAAAAAAAAACTAAAAAAATTTTTGATAGACAAGACGTACTATACAACCTGTGATTACCTTATGGAAAAACTTTAATTGTGAACATTTGACATAATTTAATAAGATATTAGACATTCAAATAAAATTGTAATGTAATAGATTAGTCTAATTTTTAATGTTGCATGCTGTATTTAAGCCGAGTTTGGTTGTTCATCTATTTTTAATTGTAACACCTGTATATTAACCAAATTCGCAATAAAGAAATTGAATTGAAAATTGAATAAATTAGGCGTTCTGAGTTTTTGTATGGAAAATCTGCCAAATATCAAAACGCTCAGATAAAAAAAGACGTGATTTTGAGATAAGACAGCGTTGCAGTAATTAAGTTACATACACCCCGTTGTCATCATAATTGTCACTTACCACCATGAGAGATCGCAAACAAGGGTTAACTTGACATCATAAAAAATATGATTAATCACCATTCTTACGACGTCAGTCCAACATTTGGAATTAAAGTGACCTAACTCAAAAATTGCAAATTTTTGGGAAATGAGTAAAAAATACTTCAAAAGAGTATAGTGTTGAGTAAATTGAAATGTATCTCTGCTGTGTTTTATAAATTGCATCTTTTATGTATGGATTCGTAATATTACATATATTAAATTTAAATGTATTTAAACAAAAGTTACAGGAATTTTGAGTTAGTTCACTGTAATTCTGAAGGGGCGATATAATATTTTCTCGTGATTTACATAGACTACTGTTCACTGAACTGATAACAGAACAGAGCCCGTTCATTGTGTTTTTTCCATCATCATTCGTTAACCTTCGAGCTTAATTTATTCGTAATGATTGTATGTAAAATACGTAACTAGTCATGCGAGCGTCGTAACACGCATGACAGGGTTCAGTAGCCATGCTAGTAGAAAAAAATCCTTTTCAGAAACTAGAAGTATGAGGAACAAAGATATAAATGTTTTATTGTAATTTGTAAACATCGATGCGAAATGTACTAAATTATACAAGGATGATGGAAACCCCTATTTTATTATTGTTTTATTGAGCAAGCATTTTTTAGGTAAGTATATGATGTACCCAAAAGTTAGAAATTTGTCTTACTGTCAAAGTCATAAACATAAATATTTTGGTTATAATATTATTATACATACTATGTGCTATTTTATAATTTTTCAGGTTCAGGTCAGAAATCTATAAAAACGGGAAATCTCATGGTTTTCAACGATATTCTCTCCAGGACTATTTAAGAGGAAGGCGACATTTTTTTTTTCAAAATTTGAGTTGGTACTTAAATGCCAATAAATAACTATGCTAAAAATATATGGAGATAGACAGACATGCAGTATTTCTTGTTTTACTACGGAACTCCTAAAGTGATAATGAATGCATTTTGATAACGTAGTTTTTTGAATTGTTCAAACTTTATCTGAATAATAGCCCGCGACTTCGTTCACGTTAAGTTAGACTTCTAAACTCCCTATTTTACCCTCCTAGGGGTTGAATTTCCGAAAATCCTTTCTTAGCGGATGCCTACATCATAGTAGCTATCTGTATGCCAAATTTCAGCCCGATCCGTCCAATGGTTGGACCGTCAGCTGTGCGTTGATAGATCAGTCAGTCAGTCAGTTACCTTTTCTTTTTATATATTTAGATATTATTGATAAAACTTAGGTCCATCGCAAACAAGAAGACAACATCGCAGTGATAAATTATACAATAGGCCTTACGGTTTATGAGTGGAAACCAGCCCAGCAAGAAGAAAGGAAGAAAAATAGCTTCTCTCAGCTTAAGAGTGAGATCAATCTCTAGTATCTGCCAACAGCAAATGTGCATTGGATATGTGTATCTAAGATAATGGACAAAACAAAACAACTAGCTAAAATCTATATTCTACTAGAGGTGAGTTATATACTCACAAAACAAGCGAAAAAATTGTTCCGAACGACGAAGTTTATAATAGAGTACTTCATTGTTAAACGACATGACAAAATACGACAAATATTTGCCACTAGCTTTAGCCCGCGGCTTCGCTCACGTTATGTTCGGTTTTTTAAACCCCTATTTTACCTCCTTCGGGGTTGAATTTTGAAAAATCCTTTCTTAGCGGATGACTACGTCCTAATAGCTACCTGTGTGCCAAATTTCAGCTCGATCGGTCTAGTGGTTAGAGCTGTGCGTTGATAGATCAGTCAGTCAGTCAGTCAGTCAGTCAGTCAGTCACCTTTGCCTTTTATATATTTAGATTACGCGCTTCATTTACCGCACACTTATAACATATCCACCTAGTTTTAAAAATATACTAAGTATATCATAAGCTAAAAGAGGCACGAAATTTTAATCTTCTAATTTGTTTCTACGTTGAGCGTTGGTACGGCTTCGCAGGTATAAAATGAGTTAAAAGGGAACTGTCTGTTTATATTTAACCTAGGTAAATCTTCGTCCCATTCAATCAGTGGAACGGGCGGTTGTCGAACCCCATACAGAAATAACCTGAAAGCGCACTCGGATGTTATTTAACAATGCACTGCGTTCGCGAACTGCGAACACAATAGGATTAAGTAAATACACTTTCATATCCGCCACCCGGCCGTAGGAATGTCGTTTTGTTTTAAAAGTAACGGTTTCTGGTCCTTCGTTCGCAACTTTATCTTCGCTTTCATTTTTATTTTACGAGACAGGTTTATAGTAGAGTGTTCAATGTTAGTTAACCGACTTCAAAAAAAGAGCAGGTTCTCAATTCGACGTGTATTTTTTTTTTGCGATAACTCCGTCAAATCTGAACCGTACCGATTTCAATAACTTTTCTTATTTGAAAGGACATATTATCGTCAATTTGGTCCCATTTAAGTTTGGTAAAGATCTGATGAATATCTTCGGAGATTATCAGTATTATCGGATATTATCGGTAAAGACATATCGTTGATTCCAATGTCCAACTAAAATATTTATCGTGGTGCGTACCCCATACCTATTACATTTTTTTTACACTAATCAAGTTGACGCGATTGTGCAGGACATTGGTATTCTAGAAATATGACATCTCTCTGCTTTCGAAATATAATTTGAATGTTAGCTACCTGATGTAAATTTAGGCTGAGTCCCAATTAGTTGTTCGCTTGTACAATGGTCGACAAGCATTAATTCATAGTTCAACCGCGGTGATCCCGACCATCTAATACTTCGTATATGTATAACTAAGTACTTACAATATCCTCATTTCCAATTATTTGGCCAGACTATGGAGTTCGGGTAACTAAATGCCCCAATAGCCCTACGGGTAAACGACAAAGGGATGGACTGAACATTGAATGGTCAACGCTTTCCGCATTTATGGAGAAAATAATCATATAATCTCATGATCTCTTCTGTTGCCACTATACAACAGATAATAAAAATAAATTAAAAATTAACGGGGACTCCCCTACTAGAAACGGGTTTTTTCCCGGCGTTTTTTTCGTACACAACCCTTCGTATGCGAGTCCGACAATCATCGATCTAAAATAAAAATTAGACTTATAGGGCTGGCTGTTTTTCCGATTTTACCACTAAAATAAAAAAAATTGGGTTATTATCTTTTTATTATTAATTTTTTAATTAAAAATGATGTCTTATGCTTATTTTTGATTTCGTTTTAATTTAATGTCACATATTTACAATTATTTTTGTGTTAGGCTGAAAACTATAGAGAGTACTTTCACTCAGCTCAGACTCAAGAGTCAAGATAGAGTTAAAACTCAATAATCAGTTTATATCAACTCGATAATCTTGATGGTTTATAAGTCATTGCTATTTATTGACATGAGGAGCTCATGCATCAGGAGAAATACCAAAAAAGAAACAAAAAAATCTTTTTCATTTTTAATTATTTATTTAAACCATTTGGAGCCTAGCTTTACGTCCTTTTGTTTGTGCACTTTATGACTGATCCTTTCATTGGCCTTTTCAGTTTGTTTATGAAAAACAAAAAAATACGAAAATATTGGATAAGTGTGATAACTGATAATATAATTAATCAAATTAGTTACTTACAAACCTACAGTAAAAATATAACTATGTAAGTAAATACATATTGATTTTTATTATCAAGGGATTATGGGATTAATTTCATTAAAGAGGACTAATTAAGGCTATACGATTTCATAAGTGATCGTGCAGGCGTGCAGTTTAATTAGCGTGTAACGAGAGCGCATGCGTTGAAGTCATGTCGAACATCTGTTGGATTTTTTCAGCATTTTCACTAAAAACCTTCGCTTATTCTTATTTTTTTTTCGTATAATTTCGCGCATGGCATATTATCAATGGTCAGATGTAAGTACTCACATGGAAAAAAGTTCGAGAATTTAACGTTCCAGTTCACGAAACAATCAATGGAATGTCTATAATTATTCAGTTCAAGTTCACAAATGTACACTCAGCACTATAGTCGACGATAGATGAGAAAAAAACACTCAATAAGTCTATGGTAGATTTTTGAAAATCGAATTATTTAGAAATCGAACGAAGCCGGCCGGCTTGATAATCGCGTGTGTCACCGACCGTTCGTTTCGACTCACTCAATACTCATTGGCTGACGCCAAATGCCTCAGTTGGATGAAACGCTACCACGCACCACCACTAATACCGCGCGCGTACGCCGCCTATACTAACATAACACCTCCATGAATTTTTTCACATACATTGCTGCTTTCGCTGGACGTTGTGTCTTTCATTGTTCTAGGTTAATAGCAATGTACATTATTTATTTTTGTATCATTAAATTTAGTTACGAAGTACTTATACAGTAGCGGGGTGTGCATGTGTGTTGAGTTCCCATCAATTTCTACATACAACAGTAAACTTAATACCGAGTATGCAACGATGAAGTTTTAAAAATAAGCAACAAGTTAAACTAAAGTATTGAGTTGTTAGCTTTTGTTTACAGATTTAATAGGTACGTACTACCTAGTAGATATTATACAGTCTCTGTATAAAAAACTATCTCAATCGATAGACGTCTACTGCTGGACATAATATGTCATCATCATCGTCATTAGTCATTAGCGCATAGTCCAGCCATAGTCCACCATTCTGGCCCAATGAAAATTGGCAGACCTCACATAAATTTGAGAATATTATGGAGAACTCACGATATTATATCTTTCACCATTGAATTTGTGATTTAATGGCTTAAACGCACATAACTCTGAAACGATTCTGGTCATAATATCTAGATCTCTTGAATTAATCGCCACAGAACACGACCCTGCGCCGCCTGCATCCAGCGGCTGCCAGTGGCCTGAGATTGTCCGTCTAGTGGGGGGTCTTTGGGGGGGTCTAACAACGTTAACAACGTAACAGTGCAAGGAATCACCGATGGGCTTTGAGGTCCTAAGGCGCTGGAATAAATAAGTACCTACCCAATATTGCTTGGGAACAGCTATCAAATGATTCAGACAACTGAAATTCTTCAGGAATTCCTTATATTCATAAGGATTTATTACTTTTCATATGTAACAAAAACGAACATTTTAATCACATTTTTAGGATTTATATTCGTCTGGGTCTGGGTCTGTCACTGGGTCATCGATGTATATGGATAGGCCTCTAGAGGAAAAAAACGCGCTCAAAAAGACAACAGAATCTCTTGTCTTAAACGAACTTAAAAGAAGTTTAAAAAAAAGTATTAATGTTGTTCATTCCATTGTTTCTTCTAGTTAATAGGGAGTGGCTACTCCTCGAACGTGATTAGTTGTCCAAACACCTGAATTTGAAAATAATCTCTCTAAGTTCTCGTTGAAAGTACATTTCCTTTTTCAATTTGAATCTCAACTGTAAAAGAGGGTTTGTATTACGCCATACCTGCTAACGATAACACTCGATTTATCTAAGTCAGATTTAAATCCCCTATCTCTGGATTCTGTGGGTTTTTCCAAATATTTGTTTGATCGTAAACATTTTTACGTGAAACTCCGATACTAGATTGATTGGAGAGCATTCGTACCTATTTGGTTTAGGGCCATTTTCGACCGCTATATATACACGATACACCACGATTGCAGTCTGTACGGTAAATATTTATTTTTATGCAAGCCAGTACAATTTGAGTGAATGCAAACGGTATTCGGAACGCATGTATCATCGGATTTCGGCTAAAATAGAAAAAGGCTCGCTTTTAAAAGCGCATGGCACTTTTCAGAGTGGGTATCTGCTATTTTATTTGTCATAGATGATGCCCGCAACTTTTCCAAGAAAAGTATCCATAAATTGTCACCAGGATGCAAGCTGTATCTGCTAAATATCATTTCAAGAAATTATGGCATTGTCTAAATACATCGATGTCTAAAAATGGGTTCACTAATGATTAACAAAAAACGTTAAACAAATGATCATTTCACAAAAAACGTTTTAAAAGCTAATCAAATCACAAAAGTCGTATTCCACAAACTAATCATTTTACAAAAGATCATTTTACAAATATTTTATTCGCAAATGTTTTATTTTGCAAATGTGCTGGATGTTAAAATATCATTTTAAAATTTATTATTTCACCAAATTCGCAATTTGGTGAAATAATAAATCCGCCGTATTATATTACGGCTAGCTGTTATCAAAAACAGGGCCATTTTGAAATGCAATGGGCTACGCCAGAAGACTCGCTCCGTCGCCCCTTCATTCAGCTTCGCCTACTCGACCTTCGTTTCGCTACGGAGGTCGCCGGCTCGCTTCGCTCGCCACCTCCCCCCTTCGCTCCACTCGGCCTCGTAGGCTCGCTTCATTCAGGACCTCCTTCGCGAGCTTCTGGCTTCGCGCTTCATAAAAACACTCTAGGGGTAGGGCAGACAAGACTACGTGGAGTCGGGGTTGGCCATTTCGGTTCTGGCGTAGCCCATTTAATTTACAGCGAAGCGCAGCTCCCGCCACAGCCTTGAACAGTTCATTTTATCAAAAAAGATATGCTACATGTTGTTTTACTAATTAACACAATTAAGAAATCAATTGTTTGTCAAATATTATTTTATGAAATCACAATTTGTCTAGTAATTTGTTTTATCAAGCGAATTATTTGTGGAACCAGAAGTTTTATAATGATCAATAAATAATTCATAATTTTGCTAAACGTGGTTTGTGGAATGACACTTTGTTATTTGTTTTTTGTGAATTGATCGGTCACCCTAAAAATGATTGCTAGTACGACGATCGCAATCACATCAATGATTGTTGTGGAATTGTCTAAAAATGATTGCTACAGTACGACGATCGCAATCACCTCAATGATTGTTGTGGAATTGTCTAAAATTGATTACTACAGTATGACGATAGCGATCGCCACTCATTGGCTGAATTTAACGTGCTCTTGCCGCATCAAAACATTTTAATTGTTTTACCAACAGCGAGAGAGTATTAGCCAATCAAAGTCGATTACGGCATCTATCCGGCAGTATGGTGAATTTGGACTCAAGTAAAAATAATACTTGTAAAAAATTTAAACTAAGCAGTAAGACAACAGATAAGCAATATAAAATTAATCTTGTACACCAAAATATACAGGGCTTATCTGGCAAAGAACATGAGATTGAGCTTTTTATTAAAAAATTTGATATTGAAATCTTATGCTTCACTGAGCATTGGCTCAATACTCATCAGTTAATTGTACACCTTAATAATTATTCACTGTCAAGTGCGTTCTCAAGAAAGACTGCTATACGCGGGGGATCATTGATAGTAACGCGAAATAACATTAATTATAAAGAGCGAAAAGACGTTGTTAGTCTTTCTATAGAACGCACTATTGAGCTGTCTTGTGTTGAGCTGGACCGATATATTGTAGTTTGCGTGTACCGCCCACCCTCGGGCGACTTTGTTGTTTTTGAGGAGGTAATGGAGGATGCCTTAAGGCGGCTATGTAGGTCATCAAAAAAAATAGTGGTCTGTGGAGACTTTAATATTGATATTTTGCTTCACACTCCTTTTACTGGTAGGCTACTTAACTTATTTAAAAGCTTTAATTTAGAGAATATTTTTGATGAACCTACAAGAGTAACTGCAAACTCAGCTACCTGTATTGACAACATTTTTTGTGATTGTAACATTATTGAAAAATCTGTTATCACTTATCTCAGATCTGATCATTGCGGTCAAATGATATCTATTCCAAGCAGTCAACAGAATATAACAAAAGTAATAAAATACAGGCCAGTTACCACTAAAAAAGTAAAGCATTTTAAACAAAACATCTCAGCTGGATTGCCGACGCTTGACCTTGCACAGGATGATCCGGATGAAATTTATACAAAGTTTTTTGATTTGTTAAGCTCACAATATAACTCTATCTTTAAGGTGATGGAGAAAAGACTGTTTAAAGATCTTAAGTTTAGTGACTGGGCAACTGCCGGCATCTATAAAAGTAGAAATAAGCTGTTTGACTTGTATGCAGAAAAAAAATATAATTATTCCCCCGCGTTTATTGAATATGTAAGAAATTATTCTAAATTGTTTAAAAATGTGTGCATACAAGCAAAGTCACTTCACATAAAACAAAAAATTGTCAATTCTGATAATAAAATTAAAACAACATGGGGCATCATCGGCGATGAAATGAATAACCATAAGGTGCATAATAATAATAAATTGGAGCTTAAAATTGATAATTATGTAATTAACTCCGATATAGAAGTTGTAAATACATTTGAGAACTTTTTCAAAAATATTCCAATTACCACAACCAGTTCTCTAAATTCCTCGCCGGCAGAAGCCTATCGTCTTCTAAGAAGCAATGTCTCTGAGTGCAATAAGTTATTTAGGTTTGAACATGTTACCCCATATGACATAGTCAAAACATTTAAATCTTTACAAAATAAGAAAACAGCAGATCTATGGGGGATATCAGTTAAAATAATTCATAATGTAATTGATATTATTGCGCCGTATCTTGCTTTAATTTTTAATAAATCAGTAGATTCTGGATCTTTTCCAGATCTTATGAAATGTAGTAAGCTAATACCGCTTTTTAAATCGGGCAGCAAAAGTGACCCGAATAACTACAGGCCAATTTCAATTTTGCCAACTCTCAGCAAGATATTCGAAAAAATAATGCTCAACCAACTGCTTTTACACTTTAATTTAAATAAACTCCTACACACTGAGCAGTATGGTTTTACAAAGGGTCGATCAACAACCGATGCAGCCGCAAGGCTATTACAACACATATTCGATGCGTGGGAGAACTCACAGAATGCCATTGGTATTTTCTGTGATTTGTCAAAGGCATTCGACTGCGTTGATCACGAGACTCTTTTGCTTAAACTGAGCCACTATGGCATTAAAGATTTTGCACTTAGTCTCATTGCGTCTTATCTCAGCAACCGAGTCCAAAGAGTATGTGTCAATGATGTAAAATCATCCGGATCAGCCTCAGTAATGGGTGTACCCCAGGGTTCTATTCTAGGTCCATTCATGTTTTTGGTCTACATAAATGATTTACCACATTTTGTCCAAAATACTTGCGATATTGTACTATTTGCTGATGATACGTCTTTAATTTTTAAAGTCGATAGGATGAAAGACAATTTTGACGATGTAAATAATGCATTATCTCAAGTTTCTGAATGGTTTACGGCAAATAATCTCCTTTTAAATGCTAAAAAAACAAAGTGTGTTGAGTTTTTATTACCTAACACGAGAACTGTCAGTAAAAATTTAAAGATAAATAATGAACCTTTGAAAACTGAGGACTCCACAGTGTTTTTGGGGTTAACCCTGGATTCAAAGCTACAATGGGGCACCCATATAGCAACGCTTGCTGGCAAACTTAGCTCTGCTGCTTACGCTGTTAGGAAGATTCGACAGTTGACTGACATAGAAACTGTAAAAATTGTTTATTTTGCATATTTCCATAGTATTATGTCATACGGAATCTTAGTATGGGGTAAGGCAGCCGATATTGGAAAAATTTTTGTTTTGCAGAAGAGGGCAATCCGCGCAATCTATAATTTGAGGCCGCGGGATTCCCTTCGAGAAAGATTTAAAGAGATAGGCATTCTTACAGTAGCTTCACAATATATTTATAACAACATAATATTTGTCAGACAAAACATTTTGAGTTACAAAAAAAAGAGTGATTTGTCCGATAGACCAAGTAGAAATCCAAATAGGCTCATGTTTCCTGGGCTGCGCCTCAAGAGGGTCCAAAAGACATTTGTGAGAATGGGCGTGACGTTTTACAATAAAATTCCACAGTCAATCTTAGACTTGCCTCTACACAAGTTTAAGAAATCAATTAAATCTGCTCTCATGAAAAAAGCATATTATACAATTGAAGACTATGTAAATGATAAAAAAGCGTGGATATAATTCGCTCCAGTGATTCATAAGACAGTAATAACTATCCTGTGTTCAATAATAATTGTAAATTTTTTATTTTTTTTGAAAAGAGCAACCGCCGAGTTTCTTACTGGCTCTTCTCGGCAGGAAAGGCATTCCGAACCAGTGGTAGATTCATTGACGATTCAAAAGTGCTTGTAAAAGTTTATTTGAATAAAAAATATTTCTATTTCTATTTCTATTTCTACGATCATCACACTGATGCCATCACTTTTAGACAATTAGCACAGCTGAATCTATAGTTTTATAATCTATACTAATATAAAGCTGAAGAGTTTGTTTTTTTGTACGCGCTAATCTCAGGAACTACTGGTTCGAATTGAAAAATTCTTTTTGTGTTGGATAGTCCATTTATCGAGGAAGGCTTTAGGCTATATAACATCACGCTGCGACCAATAGGAGCGAAGCATCAGTGAAAAATGTTGCAAAAACGCGGAAAATTATTCATTTTTAAATATATTTATATTCTTTTAAAAACTTCTTAGTCGCGATCATAATAACAAAAATTGAGGCGGACGAAGTCGTGCGCAACAGCTAGTTTATTATATTTATGCGTCTGTTCATAACGCCTTGTATAAATTCCGCGCAATTCCTAAGATAAAACTGTAATAATTATATCCAAAGGCGCAGGAGAGCCTGTCATGTCAGTATCATTATACTGACATGACAGTAGACATATTTTGAGTGAACTTTCGCAAACTCTCGATACCTAACGTCAAAAGGTTCTTGCTATAGACTTTTTGAATTTCTCAAAGAAAATTGAGACGAAACCGGATTAGTGACGTCCTAGCAGAGTTTTACTTTAGGCATTTGCATTTGATTCAGGTCGAATTTAACGCCAAACACGCTCACCAGGAGCGCTGCACACGTCTTCATATAAGCTCTATTAATCTATGATTAACGCTGGACAGTCTAAATTATGGATCAATTTGAAGCGCCACTTTTGACACACGAGTGTCTTTGGGAACTAATAATATTACAAACGGCGCACCGACCTCTATAATTAATTGAAATGATTTCATAGATTAATTATAGAGACTTCATTGAAATCACACAACAATAAGGAAATCATAGATTGATTAGAGGTCGGAGCGCTATTTGAAATATTACCTATTAGTTCCAGAGACACTCGATCGTATCTGCTTATCGCTTGCAGTTCCAAAAATGGCGTCAGTCAAATCCAAAATCATACAAAATTTTTCGCTAGCGCTAACCTAACCTTCACTGAAAATGGTCGTGCTTAGGATTCAACAAAGTTTTCCTCAATAAAAAAATTAAATTACTTATAATCTTTCAATTAAATATGTAAATATAGGTGTCAAACGACGTTAAGGTTGAAATCTGTTGATCACTCTTTTGCGATCAACAGATTCTCAGATCTTCAGTCTGAACTGAAGATAGTTAAAACGAGACAGATGTACGTCAGAACATATTGGTGTCTTGTTTTAACTCAAGCCCAAAACCAAGTCAAAGCACGCTCTATAGATAGCCTTATTTTTAGCTAGGAAAATTTAAAATGAAACAGATGGATATTTCCATAGAAATTTATTTTAAAAGTTAAAAAAAGGTCACATCGAAATTATCACATCACAAGATCGCAAAGTTTTAAAAAGCTTTTCGATTTACAAAATATACGTCAATAAAAATATAGTTTCGGTACTACAGCTTTCATAAGTAATTATATTGGCACCATTTTTAGCGCGGAAGTATAAAAACCAATGAATTTCATCATTGACCAGGTTTGCAGATACAAATAAAAAAGATGATTTGCGCGAAAGTGTAGTCGCGCCTTTATTATTTGTCTAAACTGAAAAATAATAAATTAATAACTTATAAACGAGGTAGTATTATAATAATAGTATTCTGTGAGCAACACTTTGCTTTAGGAAACACAGTTTAGTGGAATATTTTATTGTGTTAGAAAATACAGTAAGTAGGTACTTTATAAAAAAAAATTTAATTCGAAATACGATAATATTTTTTGACTAAATTATAAAAATAGTATACTGTATACATAATATCATGAGGTAATTTGAGTTTCATTCGGTTTTATAAGCTTGTAGAAATGGACAATAACTATATAAATACATAAATCTATTACTAATTTGTGAACAGTTTGTGTGATTTTGTATAACAAGATAAAATTAAGTCAATATTTAAAAGCATCTATAAAAGTAGAAATAAGCTGTTTGACTTGTATGCAGAAAAAAAATATAATTATTCCCCCGCGTTTATTGAATATGTAAGAAATTATTCTAAATTGTTTAAAAATGTGTGCATACAAGCAAAGTCACTTCATATAAAACAAAAAATTGTCAATTCTGATAATAAAATTAAAACAACATGGGGCATCATTGGTGATGAAATGAATAACCATAAGGTGCATAATAATAATAAATTTGAGCTTAAAATTGATAATCATGTAATTAACTCCGATATAGAAGTTGTAAATACATTTGAGAACTTTTTCAAAAATATTCCAATTACCACAACCAGTTCTCTAAATTCCTCGCCGGCAGAAGCCTATCGTCTTCTAAGAAGCAATGTCTCTGAGTGCAATAAGTTATTTAGGTTTGAACACGTTACCCCATATGACATAGTCAAAACATTTAAATCTTTACAAAATAAGAAAACAGCAGATCTATGGGGGATATCAGTTAAAATAATTCATAATGTAATTGATATTATTGCGCCGTATCTTGCTTTAATTTTTAATAAATCAGTAGATTCTGGATCTTTTCCAGATCTTATGAAATGTAGTAAGCTAATACCGCTTTTTAAATCGGGCAGCAAAAGTGACCCGAATAACTACAGGCCAATTTCAATTTTGCCAACTCTCAGCAAGATATTCGAAAAAATAATGCTCAACCAACTGCTTTTACACTTTAATTTAAATAAACTCCTACACACTGAGCAGTATGGTTTTACAAAGGGTCGATCAACAACCGATGCAGCCGCAAGGCTATTACAACACATATTCGATGCGTGGGAGAACTCACAGAATGCCATTGGTATTTTCTGTGATTTGTCAAAGGCATTCGACTGCGTTGATCACGAGACTCTTTTGCTTAAACTGAGCCACTATGGCATTAAAGATTTTGCACTTAGTCTCATTGCGTCTTATCTCAGCAACCGAGTCCAAAGAGTATGTGTCAATGATGTAAAATCATCCGGATCAGCCTCAGTAATGGGTGTACCCCAGGGTTCTATTCTAGGTCCATTCATGTTTTTGGTCTACATAAATGATTTACCACATTTTGTCCAAAATACTTGCGATATTGTACTATTTGCTGATGATACGTCTTTAATTTTTAAAGTCGATAGGATAAAAGACAATTTTGACGATGTAAATAATGCATTATCTCAAGTCTCTGAATGGTTTACGGCAAATAATCTCCTTTTAAATGCTAAAAAAACAAAGTGTGTTGAGTTTTTATTACCTAACACGAGAACTGTCAGTAAAAATTTAAAGATAAATAATGAACCTTTGAAAACTGAGGACTCCACAGTGTTTTTGGGGTTAACCCTGGATTCAAAGCTACAATGGGGCACCCATATAGCAACGCTTGCTGGCAAACTTAGCTCTGCTGCTTACGCTGTTAGGAAGATTCGACAGTTGACTGACATAGAAACTGCAAAAATTGTTTATTTTGCATATTTCCATAGTATTATGTCATACGGAATCTTAGTATGGGGTAAGGCAGCCGATATTGGAAAAATTTTTGTTTTGCAGAAGAGGGCAATCCGCGCAATCTATAATTTGAGGCCGCGGGATTCCCTTCGAGAAAGATTTAAAGAGATAGGCATTCTTACAGTAGCTTCACAATATATTTATAACAACATAATATTTGTCAGACAAAACATTTTGAGTTACAAAAAAAAGAGTGATTTGTCCGATAGACCAAGTAGAAATCCAAATAGGCTCATGTTTCCTGGGCTGCGCCTCAAGAGGGTCCAAAAGACATTTGTGAGAATGGGCGTGACGTTTTACAATAAAATTCCACAGTCAATCTTAGACTTGCCTCTACACAAGTTTAAGAAATCAATTAAATCTGCTCTCATGAAAAAAGCATATTATACAATTGAAGACTATGTAAATGATAAAAAAGCGTGGATATAATTCGCTCCAGTGATTCATAAGACAGTAATAACTATCCTGTGTTCAATAAAAATTGTAAATTTTTTTATTTTTTTTGAAAAGAGCAACCGCCGAGTTTCTTACTGGCTCTTCTCGGCAGGAAAGGCATTCCGAACCAGTGGTAGATTCATTGACGATTCAAAAGTGCTTGTAAAAGTTTATTTGAATAAAAAATATTTCTATTTCTATTTCTATTTCATGGGGTTATTCAATAACCGCAGACCATTAAAGCTACCGGGTCTAAGATATCGATAAAAAGTTTTGAGCAAAGCGTTATACACGGTGAAATTTTATTCCCCGTAAACCCTGAAGGAGGTGAATGTGCTCATGACACTGAACAACTTTCCCCAAGGAACATAGGTCGAAATATGAAAAAAAAAATTTGGACCTCCCATAGTAAATCAATCAGCCAATCGTCAATTTTGTATGGAGGGTCCAATTTTTTTTTCATATTTCGACCTATGTTCCTTGGGGAAAGTTGTTCAGTTTCATGAGCACATTCACCTCCTTCAGGGTTTACGGGAAATAACATTTCACCGTGTATAATATCATTCAATTCATTGAACAGGTAGGTATAAGAATAATACAGCTTCGAGCGAAAAATCTTGAGTAAAAACCGCAAGTCTAAGATATAAGCCTTAAGAATGGCCTTAGGAGATCTAAGACAGTGTACTTTGCTGAAATTTTAAGCTGAATTTACACTGCGAAATTAGTGGCATGAAATTAATTTCATCAACAATTTCACGTGTAAACTTTTAATTTCATGCATGAAATTAATGCATGCATCGTTATTGCAAATATAAGTAAGATAGTTCTTACTAATATGAAAAATGCGAAAGTGTGTTTGTTTGTTGGTTTGTCCTTCAATAACGCTGCAACAGGGCTACGGATCGACTCAATTTTTTGTATGGGTATTGTTGAGGACCTGGAGAGTGACATAGGCTAATTTTACATCCCGGGAAATCAAAAATTTTCCGCGGGATTTAGAAACTATCAAAGGTATCAGTTAGTATTTTTATCAAAGTATAGGAATACAATAGTATATTGGAAGTAGGTATATCTAGCTGTTACCCGCGACTTCGTACTAGGTACGCTTGGAATTAGGTTGCAAAAAATCCCTCGGGAACCTTCTGTTTTTTTCCGGGATAAAAGGTAGTCACCCTCTAAGTCCTCTAATATACCGTGATTGAAAGACAAACCAACAAAGAAACACACTTTCGCATTTACAATATTAAACGGTATAAGTATGTCTTAGTAGTATTATCAGAGACATTTCACAGCGATTGGCTGCCTTATCTAGTGAAAAAAATTATCAGCTCAGTAATTTGCGCAAAGAATTAGCCTGGCTGTTTAGCGGGGATCTGCGAGCTTATTAGCGTCGATCGGCATGATAATTATCTATATATATATAAAATTCAAAGTCCTGACTGACTGACTGACTGACTGACTGACTGAGATATCAACGCACAGCCTAAACTACTGAAGTTAGAAACTTGAAATTTTTACAGTTGGTTCCTTTTATGACGTAGGCGCACACTAAGAAAGGATTATTGGAAATTCCACCCCTAAGGGGTTTAAATAGGGGATGGAAGTTTATATGAAACTCCGTCATTTTTCAAGCTGTTTCCATCAAAGTTGATATTTGAGCTTTCAGTTAAAAATAAAAAACTACGTGTGTCACAGTTTTTGAAAATTCCACCCCAAAATTTAATTCCACGCCGACGAAGTCGCGGGGGCAAAAGCTAGTCATAATTATGTGCAGTAATTAATTAGATGGCTAGCTTTGATTTTTATTGTATCAAAAAACACAGCCGCTAATACAAAGATTTGTACGCAATTCACAGGTGCTTCTAAACAGGTTCCTTCTGGTTTTTCTGGTCTTTTCTGTTGGAGAGTCTTTCGGCTTCTTCCACGGTGTCTGGTAGAGCGACGTTGATGGTTTCCGGCAGAGAGAACACCAGGACGCTGGCTACTAGCGCCATGCTTCCGAAGAATATCGCTGGCAGATTGTGGTAGTACTGATTCTGGGGGCAAAACACAGCTTTTACTAATTTTATTGAGGAATTGTCATGGTTTAGTCCTACTTCCTACTTCTTATTCTACTAAACCTACTAATATTGTAAAAGCCGGCAACGCATTGGTGATGCCTCTGGTACTACAAGTTTTCATGGGCAGCGGTAATCACTTAACATCAGGCTATTCATATTAAAAAAAATGCGAAAGTTTGTGAGGATGGATTGTTGGATGGATGGATAGATGTTTGTTACTTCTTCACGTTAAAAGCAATGAACCCATTTGGCTGAAATTTGGAATGGAGATAGCTCATATCCAGGATTAACACATAGGCTACATTTTATCCCGGTAAATTAAAGAGAACCCATGGGAATTACAAAACCTAAATCCACGCGGCTGACGTCGCGGGCATGCATCGTCTAGTATTAAATAAACATTATCTCCAGAGATAAAAACTGACTGAAAACTGAAAAGGTCACAGGTTCGAGCCCCGCCCGTTGCACTATTGTCGTACCCACTCCTAGCACAAGCTTTTCGCTTATTTGGAGGGGAGAGGGGAATATAAGTCAAGTTCAGCTTGGCTAATATTCTTAAAAAAAAAATACATTGTGTAAGATTTTTGACCGTTTTAAAAACAATTTATTCGTGTTTGCCGCTTTGAATCAAGAATTTACTTACAATACAGAAGCCCAAGGAAAAAACTTTACTATCGCATATTGCGATAAGCATTAAGCCGCGAAGTTATAATTAAACCGTAATAATCCAATTAATATTAAACACAAGTTCGCACGGAAAGTAACCGAACAGTATTAAAGTTATCCGAGTTGCGGAGCTACGGGCAACAATAAACAGATTAATAACAAACTTTCGCGGCAATCATTAAAACAAGAGGAGTTGGATATAGTACTTTTCGAACTAAGTTTTCGACGACCTCGATAACTTTTGCGTGTCAACTCGCTCACTATAGTTAAAGGCAATAAATGGCCAATCGCGTGTCAGGCCACGCGCAGTGTGGGGTTCTGTAGTTGTATTTAACAATATAAAGCTATGTTTACACGCTTGGCAAGTTTCGACAAATGTTCAGAAACACAAGCGTGTGAACGGGGTGTTTGGCTTGGCTTGCGTGAGCTTGCCGCCGATCCGAGCTAACGTCGATTTTTGAACACAGTTCAAAAGAAACTTGAGGCAAGCGCTTGCGACGTGTTTATACGTTGTGCGTGTGCGTGTTTAGTGTCGCTCATTAGCTCGCGTCGAACGAAGGAGAAGGAGAAGGAGAAGAAAAAGAAGGAGAAGGAAAAGAAGAAGTATACCCTTTCAAATAAAGAAAGAATTTTCCAAATCAGCAGGCGTCTTCGAGTAATCGGGGAACATACATATAAAAAAAAATATGCCGATGAATTGAGAACCTCCTCCTTTTTTGAAGTCGTTTAAAAAAAATTGTCAAATACCCACTTTTTTTTTAAGAATATTAGCCAAGCTGAAGTTGACTAATATCCTCCTATTGCATCCAAATAAGCGGAAAGCTTGTTCTAGGAGTGGGTACGACAATAGTGCAACGGGTGGGATTCGAACCTGCGACCTTTCAGTTTTCAGTCCGCACCTTTAACCGTTGGGCTATTGAGGCTTAATTTAAATCAATAGTTTATGTTCACTTACAAGTAATGGCGTCATTGGCGCCAACGTCGATCCAACTCGGCCCAACGAAGAGCAAACAGCCAGCAGCGACTGGCGGACGTTGGTCGGGAACACTTCCGACACGTAGATGTACACGGAGCTGTAAGCCACCGTTATCGAGAACTTGCCCGATAGATACAAGACTAGAGACAACCATTTTTGATCTGTGAAAGAAAATCATCTTCATCAACTTCATCATCATAATAATCCTCTGACGACCTCCCTGGCGCAGTGGTGAGCGCTGTGGTCTTATAACTGGGAGGTTTCGTGTTCGATTCCCGGCGGGGGCAATTTAGGAATTTATTATTTCTAAATTGTCTCTGGTCTGGTCTGGTGGGAGGCTCTGGCCGTGGCTAGTTACCACCCTACCGTCAAAGATGTGACGCCAAGCGATTTAGCGTTCCGACACAATGGCGTGTAGAAACCGACAAGGGGTATGGGTTGAATATACACTGCCATATTACCATACGACCATCTTAGACTGCATCGTAACTTACCATCAGGTGAGATCGCAGTCAAGGGCTATCTTGTCATCGAATAAAAAAAATCACTTTAGAAAACTTTACTCAGTCGTGGAGTCTGGTTTTATACGAGTACTGTACTAGATGATGCCATGATGACGAAAAACATTCAAAACGTAACAATAACAAAACATTGAAAAAATTTGGTAGTGACAATCTCGAGCGGTACGTTGCTATCTGTACTAAGTGGGTCTGACTTGAGGTGCGGTGCGGGGAAGCGCGGGGCGAGGTAGCGGCCAACTTGACGTGGACGGGTAGTAAGTTTTGAAGTCTTTGCGTGAAATTGGTAACAAATATACCGAAATATTCAAGTGATTCAAGTGATTCACTTAAATCTTCAATGGCACAGACGGAGGGCGTCGAATGGTAATCGACAATTTTAAATATGAAATGGTAAAACTCATATAAATTCCTATTCCACATAAAACTCAGCTCAATTCCAAAAATACAGCAATACACGCAGTCGAGACTCGGGCAATTTTATACTTTATTGCCATTAAAATTGCGATATAACATCAAAGACTAAAGGAAAATGATAGATAGGATCATGACGGATAGATGATGCGCTTAAAACTAAGAAGAAGCAATTATATTATTATAATGATGCTCACTGCTCATTCTTTTGTATACAATGTATAAATTAAATTGACAAAAAGTCTAAAAACCAAAATTAGTACAAAAGTATCACCGGCTTTTTCACTAATTTTATAGTGATCCAGAGTTTTTACAAATGGTCCGCCGCATAATTCTAAGTCAGACTTGTTGTCTTAGTGCTGCAACCCAATTGAATTATTGCAATTTGGTTACAGTAAAATTGCAGTCTTAATAACTGCATCGCGCAGTTGGTCAGCTGGAGGTGAGTTGTATTTATGTCAACTGCAATTATAAAACTTTTACTTTGTAGTCGGCTTGCAGTCAGCATCTAGACCAAGAAACTAATGCTAGCACTACGCTAGGTACGCAGTATATTACACTATGTGTATGATAAGGTCACATAATAATGTCTTCAGTATTCTAATCATATTATTTCTTCATGACCGTTCCATCTGTCTATTCCCAGTAGTCTATGTATCAGACCTCCATCAAAACGCTTCCGCATTCATTCATTTATTCATGCAATGTTTGTTAAATATCCTTTGGAGAGGTCCGATGGAACGTCATTTCTAACTGAAATAGTCTAGGAGCTAATAGGCTTGTTGAGCATTTTCATTTACGCTTTAAATGCCAAAAAACGTATAAGAATGCATACACGAAATTGACCCCTAATGCCATTTCATTATGTCGTTTCATTGTATCGTGTGGTGCGGGTTGTTACATTCCCTCAAATATGGTTGAGCGAGGCAATGGCTGGATCATGCGTCGTGCTCGTGAACGGGTGCCACCAATGGGAATGGGTCTGCTTTGACTGCCCATCTTGACATGCGTTGGATTGGTGTACCTACGTATGCATTTTTGCATTTTTGAAGCTTTATTGTGGAAGCACTGTATAATATATAGCATAGCTTTGTAAAAAAAATTTTTTTTGAAAAGAGCAACTGCTGAGTTTCTTACCGGCTCTTCTCAGCAGAATCTGCATTCCGAACCAGTGGTAGATTTATGACGTTTCATAAGAGCTACAAGTTAGCTTACATGAAATAAATTAATTTTGAATTTGAATTTGAATATGGTTCAATTTACTTTGACGGTAATGTCATCGAATACGAATACTATCAATCTTATAGGTACTTATCTTATCTTACTTATCAAATCTTATAGGTACGAACCTCACTGGACTCTAATATCTAACAGCTTTTAAAGCATAATAGTGACCACATTTCACCGGGCGACGGATGCCGAAATCGGCTTAACTTGGACATTCCATTATAGATCCACCAACTTATCAGGGGCCCAAGTCTGCTATTGCAATTGTAGTTACATTGTCTATCAATGACATGACAATTGTTATTTTTAGCAATTGTCATGTCATTGATAGACAATTGAACCCCTGGGCCCCAAGTCAAATTGCTAAAAGTAGCAATTGGGATGTCATTGATAGGCAATGTAACTGTAATGTAACTACAATTGTAATAGCAGACTTGGGCCCCTGTTCACTTGACAGGGTTGCTAGTGGATAGTTAGTATTGCTACTTGAGAAATGAGGAAATCAGTACTGCATTTTCATAACATTTAATGGCACTCACACTAGAAAGAATTGACAACAGCACAGACCACGAATATCTGTAGGACTAATATGCGCGTCACGTCTACATTTTACTCCTGAATAGGGTTGCCAGATTTTTTTCAGCCCATAAGGGACAAATAGTTAAATGGGCAAAAAATACGGGATTTCAGTTTTTGACCCGGGACAAATTAAAAAAATTATTTAGTGTCATTTTTTTTTATATTATATATTTCCGAGAATCGAGTTAGTTTTAACATATTTTTATTCGTTTTAACATATCTGTAAAAATCAATACAATTATAATCGTAATTAAAAACGGTCATCAACTCGCTATTTTACGAACGTTACGTGAGTGAATACTTGGATCGATTTCATAATGACAAACGAAGTACGGTTCAAATACGGGACAGAGTCAGTCCCGCCGGGACATTTTAAACTATGCCTAAAATATGGGACGTCTGGCAACGCTACTCCTGAATCTCCATACAGATTCACATAGAAATTATGAGTAAACGCGTAGACAAAATTTTTCTCGTGGCGCGCATGTTAACTCTGCTGGTCGGTCAAATAAATTTTTGTACGCGCTAAAATAAAAAAAAAATTAAACCGATTTCAATATACCGAAATAAAGAATAACTGGAAAGGGAAAAAACGTGTCCATATCATAAAAACTTCTGAATCAATTTTAATGAAACCTAAAGGTTTCCTAAGTTGAAGTAAATGTGTGCAAATAAAAAAAGAATGATCATAATTTCGATAAGCAGTTGCCGAGAAATGCGTGGACAAACATACATAATATATATATGTAGATCGCAAACTTTGTATTTTTTCCTGTCACCAATGGTTGCCTGGTAGAGATTGCTCCGTAGCAATAAGACCGCCTTTGCATGCGTAGTTTTAAGTTGTATTAATTTTTGTTTCTTTCTTGTGTGCAATAAAGTTTTTATCTATCTATCTTTTTTGTGTGAGCTGAATAAATGTTTATTTATTTATTTTATTTATATATATCTATAAAATTTTGTATATTTGTGTGGAATGTTGTGATTATTATTTTACAGTTCCAAAAATATTACCTGATGACCTTTTTTTTGAAATCGGTTAAATATCGGCCTTAGTTTCAATGGTGTCCACCTGAATAGATAAGTAGGTGGCCCTAAACACTAGATCACTTGAAAATGACGAAGATTATCTGGATGTCACATTAATAGCTAACAGCTCTTGGAGCATAATAGAGACCACATTTCACCGGGCGACGCAACGGATGCCGAAATGGGCTTAACTTTGACATTCCATTAATTCAGGCGACTGGACGAACATTGCTCGTCACTAGATAAACAATAACACCGCAAAATTGCGATCTTAAAAATAAGCATGGCCAAGTTTACGTTGCGTATTCTTATTTTAATAAAAAAAAAAAATAACCTGATTTCTGGTGATCTTTTTTAGGGTTCCTTATCAACCAACGGGATCAACGGAACCCTATTACTAAGCGTCCGCTCTCCGTCCGCCCGTCCCACTATATGAAATACTAGTTTTTGCTCGCGTCAAGTTCGATTTTTCAAACCCCTATTTTACCCCCTTAGGGGTTGAATTTTCAAAAATCCTTCCTTAGTGTGCGCCTATGTCATAAAAGGAACCAACTGTAAAAATTTCAAGTTTCTAACTCCAGTAGTTTAGGCTGTGCGTTGATATCTCAGTCAGTCAGTCGGTCAAGACTTTGAATTTTATATATATAGATGACTTCAAAAACGGTCACCTCCTTTTTATTGCTTTAATCGATAGAGTAAAATATTTCAAATGCATGAGTAGAACACCCGAAATTCAATGTCCTTAGATTCAGAGATATGATTTTTTTGTTTTTTTTTTTTTCACGATATCAACAAATGTTAAATATCTATAGTTAAACAATTTTTTTTTGTAAACTAATAGTTTCTACCAGTACTTATGGATCATTTACTCTATCGATTAGAGCAATAAAAAGGAGGTGACAGTTTTTTACATCATTTCATACAGTGCGTTCGTCCGTCTGTCTGTTAGCGGGCTGTATCTCATGATACGTAATAGTTTGAAATACATAGTTGAAATTTTCAGAAAATGTGTATTTCTGTTGCCAGTGTAACAACAAATAATAAAAAAAAATTAAAAATTAAAGGGGGTTGCCCTACTAGCAACGTGTTTTTTTCCCGGCGTTTTTGGTACGGAACCCTTCGTATCCGAGTCAGACTCGCATTTGACCGATTATTTTATTTAATATAGATTGATGTCTACCATAAAGAAATCTGTTTGTTTATTGGTTCAACGAAATTATTCGGCAATTGAGACAAGTCTCTCTCCTTATAAACGGTTTTCTGGATTATATCAAAGTGGCTTTTGTTCGCATCAAATCGTGCTTGGATGAGATTGGGAGAGATATTCAGGTCTTTGACGACTGGTAATATGATTTTATTATCTTTGAGAGTATATTTGTGAAGAGATTTTGTTATTTGATATTTAATATAATGTCTCGATATAATTTGTTTACGTTTAATCTTGACGAAATTGTTGAGATTGATTAAGCTACTTCGGAAGATTGACTTTAATATAAGTAAACATATAAAGCTATGGAATTATGAATCTGTAGTCTCAGGGGCCAAAGTCTTTCTTTCTGTGATAAAACGTTAAGATCAAGTCCTCAGTTTAGGAACAATTATTTATGTGAAAGTGTAAAGTGCTTAATTTTTTAAGGCTGTTAAACCTGCATGCCTGGGAGTTTACCGATTTACACTTAGCCAGTGTTGTGGACTAACTTCAAAATAGTCCATGACTGTAATCTCACCTGATATTAAGTGACGATGCAGTCTGAGATGGTAGTGCGCTAACTTGAAAGGGGTATGGCAGTGTATTCATACCCCTAATTGGCTTCTACACGCCATCGTGCCGGAACGCTAAATCGCTTGGCGGCACGTCTTTGACGGTAGGGTGTTAACTAGCCACGGCCAAAGCCCTCCACCAGACCAGACCAGAGACAATTAAGAAATTATAAATTCCCAAATTGCCCCCGCCGGGAATCGAACCCGAGACCTTCCAGTTATAACACCACTGCGCCAGGGAAGTCTTCAAACTCTTAGCGATGACGATGATATCAAACAATCTTAAATCACGATCCAAAAAACGTGGTGTGTAAAAAACGATTTGAGGTATGGGCCTAATTTGCACTGCTATAGCTCTTCAAAGCTAACTCGCTACGATCTTAGACATATTTGTATTTTCACTTAATGATGGCAGTCAAGAGCTGACTTATCATCGAACAAAAAACTTTCCAAGTATGAGAAAGCCGTAAATCAAACAACTCACCTTTCGGCAGGAAAGACAAACTTATACACAAACACGCACTCAGCACGTAAGTCAAAATCAACACTTTCTTCCTCCCAAATCTGTCCAACACTAACAGACACACAACGTTCGCTGGTATCTCCACGAAAGCTACCAGCATAAAGTTCACATACTTGTTCCCAGCTAGAGACACTGAGTTTATGGATAGTCCGTAATACACGAAAGTACATGTTATCCACAAAAACGAGCATATAGCTACACGTTTTCTTATTATACTAGATTTGATCACTTTCATCAAATTCGATTGACTATTACTTTCCTTATTATCTTCTATCTCATTGGCATCTTTACTTTTTTCATTATCAGTATTTATTTTTTCCAGTTCATAAAGTGGTGATAAAACGTCGTCAGATAAATCTACTTTGTTCATTTTGGCTGCTTTTTTCAAAATATCTGCAGCCTCGTTGTGTCTTCCTTTGCTGATCAGCCATCTGACGCTTTCGTTTAATATCCAGTAATATGATAGAACGAACATGGCCGGAATGTAAATAACTCTGAGGAGTTGTCTCCAACTTTGCAACCACCAGGATAGGCCGGCTAAAGACATCAATCCCAGCACGTAGACTGCATTGATGAGAGTGTTTCCAAAGACCCTTCCCTTGGGGCCAACTAGTTCCACAGCTGAAAATAATAACTATTTCAATACATTTGAGACTTGTACTAGACACAACAAAAAAAAAACTAGGAATAACTTATACACCAATATTTAAGGCTCAAATCTATAGACCGCACTCTCACTCTGCTCAGACTCAAGACAGAGTTAAAACGAGACAGATTTATGGAAAAGGATATTTTTGTCTCGTTTTAACTCTGCCTTAAGTTAGAGCTAAGTCAGAGCAGCATAAGTCTTGATTATGAGATTTCAGAAGTTTTCAAGTCAAATATTAAGTGTTTGTTTGGAATAATCTTAGTAAGAAAAATAAGAGAAGCTGCAACAGGTTCAGATAAAAGGGTCTAGCAGGATAAGATAGGCGCAGCGGCCCCAGAGAGATATTTTAAAAATAACTTATGTGATAATATTGGCGAGACATAAACATCAATTTCAATCACCCTTCTCACTACGTTCGAGATAATTGACAAAATAGGCGCTAGACCGGTAGAGTATTTTTTTAAATTGCTTTTTTCTAAAACTTAAATTGTAAAAAAAATATTGTTCTAGGTTCTACATTACATATTATTTTTTTGCAAATTTTTTCTTTAATAAAATTACTGTGAAAAAAAGAATTTTTCTTCATTCATAGTTCACGTAGAGGTCAGAGAATCACAGAAAAACTATATAGTATAGCTAATTATGTTTAGTATTACCACGAAAAACTACATAATTATAAAATCTGTGCAATGCATCAAAAAAAAATTAAAAGCCATAAGGACTTACCAATAACAAAAGCGGTACTATAAGCGCCAGCTCCCAACGCAGCTTCCAAGAACTCAAAGACGAGCAACATGATATAGTTCACAGAGAAGGACCTCAGGAATCCAAAGATGCCATTCATGAGTGAGGCAACTGCCAAGGCCAGCTTTCTACCATATCTGTCTGACATGATACCGGTGAGGGGCAACGATATGAAGAGGCCTGCGTTATGCACGGTGCCGACGAGAGTTCGTTTCCAATTTTGGCAGCCGAGGTCGAACTAGAACAAGGGCGAAGGATTAAAAAAGGAAGATTTGCGCTGAGATAATTTCTACAAAATGTGAACTAGCGAAAATTTAAAGTTCAGTATTACTTTTTTTTTATATGAATAGCGGGCAAACGAGCTGGCGGGTCACCTGATGTAATGTGATTACCGCCGCCCATGAACACTTGTAGTACCAGAGGCACCACCAATGCGTTGCCGGCTTTTCAGGAACTTATTGGTTCGCCCCTTGAATAACCCCATATTGTAATTAAGTGGGAACACTGTCGAAGGCAGATGATTCCACAATTTGGTAGTACGTGGGAAAAAATATCTGGAGCAACGGGTGGTCGAAGTGCTCCAGGCACCCAGGTGGTGAGGGTGAAATTGCGTTCGGTGGCGTGCGGTGCGGTTGTAGAAGTTAGAGAGCGGAATAAGATCAACCAGCTCTTCAGAATACTCCCCGTTATATAGCCGATAGAGCACGCAGAGCGAGCTTACGTCTCTGCGGTGTTCTAAGCTATCCAGCGAGTAGGTTAATTTGGGATTGTCCACAAGTTAAACTGCCCTTTTTTGAACGCGGTCAAATGGAACGAGTTGATACTGCGGTGCTCCGGCCCAAACTTACACTTGAAATAAAGGTTTTTAATATTACAGCACAATGCCATTTTTATTTTTTAATATTAAGACATTAAAAAAGTCTAGTTTTTCGCACTCCGCACCCCATTGCATTGTTGTGCAACGGTGTGCGTTCTTGTGGTTTCTGATGCGTATTATAGGACAAGATACGGTGGTTGTATTCTTCATACAGTGTAGCATAATTCTCTCATGACGCCTCTAGAGGCTCTACCTAGTTGTTGGACCCGTGTTCCATGGATTTGTATTTAAGATCACAATAATATTATAAAGGGGCGAAAGTTTGTATATGTGCTTGTGTGTGCGTGTGCGTGCGTGTATGTGTGTGGGTGTTTGTTATTCTTTCACGCCACAAATAATCAACCGATTTGGATGAATTCGAGATAGCTCACACCCAGGATTAACAATAGGCTACATTTTCCGGAAAATCAAAGAATTCCTTAGTTAACCTGCTCGAGGCGGGATGAAGCCCCGAGCATCATCTCTTATCTTATCATCTAATCTTAAGATATCCAAAGGTCAACCCATCACAGGCAATACAAGTGATTATAAAATAAAAATCATAATCATATTGTTTGCCTTAGCCGAAAATAGACTGTCAAAATTAACCTAAATGTTGTGTTCAAACTTGGGATATGTTATCACCACGCCTCCACCACGCGTCTAAAACACCAGACTAGCACGCGTTTAATACATTTATAGTTTAAGAGACCACGGCGAAATGCTTTATGGTTTTAACTTCTGTATAAAAGAAAAATCTTCTCAATTGTAGTATCTTAAAAACAGCCACAACGATAAAATCTAATTCTAAATACTTGTTAATACAAGTATCTGGATCGAGCACTCTAAATTCTACAGTTTTTATCGTTTTTGCAAAATAAAAAATGTTGGTCAGTTTGATATTTTAAATGCCTATCTATCGACCTACAATCAAGTTAATCTAAATGCCATATGAGTTTCGAAAATCAAATAGGCATTTAGGAATTATGTGAATTTGAACTTAGTACTTACAAGTAATTTATTTAGGTTTCACGTGGTTTTTTAGTACATATACTTATTCTATTTCTTGTGTTGGTATAGTTAGTGGTAGTATGTGTCGTATCTATATAAGTGAGAGCAAGAGCTTGCTCGCGCCAGACCGCTCCCACCTAGGGCCTGACAGCCACGCAGACTTACGTAATGTGTACAAGTACGCGACGTAACCACAAGTAAAGCTCATGCGTCCCCGTGAATTGAAAGAACTTGAATTCACCTACCTAACTATACCTATTTTTTATATACTGTGCTTTTGTATGCCGCTAAATAGATATTTTTTGCGGTGGACTCTCGGTCTACTTGATGATTTATGAGGATTACTACGATGGGCCCGAGTGGTTGCTCGTATGACCGATAACACTTTTGCCACGCGGATGCTCTTATCTTTTGATAAGACAGTATAATAATAACATATACTTACTCCTAAGCTACTTCAAAATAGGTGGAGATTATTACCTATTACATAAACAATATTATAAATAAGTACACAAAAAAATTAAGTTAAAAATTATAGAAGCTCTTCAAAAAATATTAGGACAGAAAAATAAATATTTTTATTTTTGTATGAAAAAAAATAATTTTTATTCTTTAGAAATTTTAAAAAGTCGTGGAACAAAAGTTTTTTACTTTGATGCGTAGAACTTGCCTATACACATTTGTTGGTATTTTACAATTAACCCTGTATAATATCATCTTCCGTACATCACACAAGATTCCGTACATCACGCCAATCTTTTGTGTTCGGATCCGATTCGCACTTGACCGGTTTTTTTCTATTGTTTAAATAATATTATGTTCATGGGTTTAACATGGTGTTATCAATAAATGATGTTACCCGAGTAACAGACGCCTGATAAGCCTATCAATATACCTACTATGATATACTTACTAATGATAACCCAGACAATGTTATCTTATCAATATAATATTTAATCAACATGTTTAACTAGTTATAAATATAGCTTAAAAAGCTTTTAGAATTATTTATCTGTGGGTATTTATTTGTTTAATCGATAGAGTTCCTGGTTTAACTAATTGACAATCTCCCTATTTTCATAATAATAAGGATAGGAAAGCGTATTCGTGTGTTGGTTTGTCCTTCAATCATGCAGCAAGAGAGAGACGGATCGACGTGATTTTTTGCTTGAACACTTTTGGCCCGGAAAAACAGAGGGTTCCCTGGGGATTTTAAAATCAAACTCCGTGTGTGTGTATGTGTGTGTGTATGTGTGTGTGTATGTGTGTGTGTGTGTGTGTGACGCGTGTATGTGTGTTGTTATGTACCGATTTGGCTGGCTAATGGAAATAGGATTAACACATAGGCTGCATTCTATCCCGGAAAACCAAAAAGTTCCCGCGGGATTTTAAAACCTAAATTAGTTAGTATGAGTATCTGAAAAAAATAACTCAATATTATGTTCCTTTGCACTAAATATTAATCAATTATTCTCACACCTAGGGAAGAAATCCACATTTTGTGGCGATAAGATGTCCTTGTACTCGTCCTTTCTATATTATTATTAAGTTTAGTTTTAAGGTTAAAATGTACAGAATAAATAAATAAATAAAATAAATGCTAATTACTCACATCTTTGACAGCCGAGTCTTCATCACTATAAACAAGCTTATCACAGCTCTTAACAACCGAAGTGTTGAAGTCTTGTATACTGCATGTTTCAGTTTCAGTATGATTGAGGGATTGAAACCGTAGGCATTTGGACGGTGCCCCCTTTTCTCTAGGTATTGCATGGTCTAGCCACGAGGAGTTGCTGATTCCCTCGCACTCTGTTATGTTGCATCTGGAAAGAAGAGTCATCATGAAATGAAATGAATACACTTTATTGTACACCACATTACATAGGAATAAAAGATAAAATTAACTTAAAGTAAATTAAAGGAATGTGAGCACAAATGGCGGCCTTATCGCTAATAAGCATCATCATCATCATCAGCAGCAGCAGCAGCAACAGCAGCAGCAGCAGCAACAGCAGCAGCAGCAGCAGCAGCAGCAGAAACAACTCATCAACGGCTCACTAGTCAGCGCAGGTTTCTCTCAGAGATGGGTCACAGTATAAGGAGTAACAGTAGTTGGACGCCTTTAATCTTGTGGTAAATGCTGGTAAATGCCGATCGAAAAATCACGTCGATCCGTTGTTCAATTTCCGCGTGATTAAAGGAAAAACCAACAAACGAACACACTTTCACATTTATAATGTAAAAAAAAACTATTACAAAAAAGAATAAATTAATACATTAATTTGTAATGATGTTAATGATGTTGGTATTCACACAAGGAAATATATTTATATGTTAATCTAGATTTAAAATATCAGCCCAATCCATCCCAAAGTTTTTGCGTGAAAGAGGAACAAACACACACACACGCATAAACACACACACACACACACAAACACACACACATACGTACAAACTTTCGCCTTTATAATATTAGTGTGATAGTAGGGTAGTTATCATGTTGTACAAAGATCCGACATCTATGACGTCCTATCTAATTTTTATTAGGTAAGTGCATATTTATGTAATAAAATTATAAGTAAAAAAGGAATTAAGATAATAATATACTATATGTAGATAAAAGTGCAATGCAAATTGCTACATTGTATTGCACTTTTAATAACAACATTGTAACATGCAAATGTAATCAATTTGAGTACAACTAATATGTACTTAATTTAATTTATTGTTTTGATATAAAATAAAAATATTAGATAAAAAGAATTAACTGTTCTTATATTATTTTCAATTGGGTATTTAACAGAATTGTCAAAATGCGGATATTGAGTATTTACAATGGATAATTACTTTTTACAAAAAATTTAACCGACGCGCGACGATAAAAGCAATTAAAAAGGGAAAAATAAAATATAAATCTTTTTAGTTTTACTAACTACGCTCCTAAACTAATGTAAGTAACTAATTTTGAGTTGACGACAAAACGTTTAAAAGCACTACGAGCTGTATTTTTAAAAAAGTTTAAAAAAATGATAAGGGATTGTACTACTACTTGAATTTACGATTACGATAACGATACTGGAATTCACAATTTCTACAATTGTCTTTGGTCTGGTCTGGGGGGAGGCTTTGGCCGTGGCTAGTTACTACCCTGCCGTCAAAGACGTGCCGCCAAGCGAATCAGCGTTCCGGCACGATGGCGTGTAGAAACCGAACCCATACCCCTATATGGGTTGGATTTACACTGCCATACCCCTTCCAAGTTAGCCCGCTATCATCTTAGACTGCATCGTCACTTACCATCAGATAAGAGGACTATCTTGTCATAGAATTAAAAAAGTTTACGTAAAGAGACTTACGTAGAGAGACGTTGTTTAGGCGTGGTTGGTGTAAACGGGCATAAGTAGCGGGCAAAAACAAACAAGTCTACGGACAAGATGACCGTAAAACAGAATTTGTAAACATTTCGGCCACGATTTGTAAACCCGTGTATGGTTTGCCTTTGGGTCGTGTATCAAATTATGATCGGTCCCAACGATAGACGAATCGATTTACATACATATGTGTAGTGTAGGCTGTGGCAATTCCACCGGGCTTCAGGTTATTATACGACGTGTTGGAGGAAATAGAAGTTCGATTCCTAGATAATTGCTTAAAACCTCAGGTGAGCAGTGGTTAGTGGTCACGGGTTCGATCCCGGGCACGCATCTCTGACTTTTCGGAGTTATGTTTCATTTATATGATGACAGGATAGTCCGTGACTGCGATCTCACCTGATGGTAAGTGACGATGCAGTCTAAGATGGTAACGGGCTTACTTGGAAGGGGTATGGCAGTGCACATTCAACCCATACCCCTAATCTGTTTCTACACACCATTGTACCGGAACGCTAAATCGCTTGGCGGTACGTCTTTGACGGTAGGGCGATAACTAGCTACGGCCAAAGCCTCCCAGCAGACCAGACTAGAGACAATTTAGAAATTATGAATCCCCATATTTCCACCGCCGGGAATCGAACTCGAGACCTCCCAGTTATGAAAAATGGAAAATGATTTATTAATAAAAATAAGTTTTATTTGTGTAGTCTTATAAAAGAAAGTTATAAGACTGCACAAATAATAATAGCTAATCGCAAAAGGGAAATAGAACTCCGTACTAGGTGGACCAACTACATCTTCAGAGGCTTAACAACTAACTAGGCTATCGTGCCTAGTAAACTATAATAGCCCATCCAACTATAGACAAATGTTCCGAGAAAAACGAAAATACCAAATAATAAAATCACTACAAGGAAATAACGTTTGACGCTCGAACAGGGTTTGCAAACTCAAACGTTGCGCCGTGATCCGAATTATGATCGGTCCGGACGATAGGTGACGCCGGATCGATTTGCATCCGTACCGACCGTACTCCAGTCGTGGGCTTGAATTTATGGCCGGGCTGAATTTCGCACTATTGTGATTGGGCTGTGAAATATGGGCGCGGTGACTGGATTAGAAGTATAGATGTTTGTGGCTATTTTGTGGCAGTACAATTTCTATCAATCACACTAATATTTTAAAGGCGAAAGTTTTTGTGTGTGTGTGCGTGCATGCGTATGTATGTTTTTTACTCCTTCACGCCACAACGAATGAACCGATTTAACTGGGAACGGCTTCGACCATTTAGCCGGGACGAGCCTTTACGCAGATTTAGTACTGAATATATTGTGCCACTTTCTGCGGGAGGTGAGGTAATCACGTACAGCCTACGTACAGCACACATTTACTGCCACACACTCTTGTAAAAAACTTAATGAACGCACACTAACTCAAAAGCTGTCACACTTACAAGCTGACACGTACGTTTGTACATGTACTTCGGCAGAGGGGAATGCGTGCGCTTGCCAAGTCGTGGCTAAACGGTCGAATGGGAATGGTCATGGAATGGACATAGCTCAGGATGTCATTGCAGCATCTAGCCGAGGAGTGCTCTACACTCCATTTGTCAAGACGCGGTCTCCACTCCGGGACCTGCCTCTAAGATTGGCGGGTCAAGACCTTGGCAGTGTCACGGTGAACACTCCACCAAGTGTAACCCACGCTATTGCCAGGGTCCCTGGAGGGACAAAGACTTGTTTTAGTGGGTGCAAGCTCCACATACCCCCTCCGTTTCCCCTGACGGAGGGGTATGCGTTAGGCATTTCCTGTCTATAAAAAATAAACCGGCCGCCAAGTGCAAGTTATTCTCGTGCATTGAGGGTTCCGAACCTTGTGAGGATTATATAAATTAGGTAGGCACCTATTAGATGACCACTTGCAATGAAAGTAAAAGTTTAACCAATTAAAAAAAGATGATTTTTGAAAACTGTCACTTATTGGGTTTTGATAATGGAACTGACGCGTTTTGAAAGCTGTAACTTTTCATTGAGTTAAACTAGTAACTTGAAATCTTCAGAATATTAAGAGACCGTTGAACTTTGTATTTGGTATAAATTTCAACTTAGTAACTCAAGCCGTTTTCGAGAAAAAAGGTCTTGATACACTGACAGACAGATGGACAAACGAGTGAGATTATAAGGGTTCCGTTTTTTTTTTCGGAATCCTAAAAAGGGATTACATATAACCTTCTCTGAGAGGAGACCTGAGCTCAGTAGTGAGATGCTAATGACGATGATTAACTTTGTGAGTTAATGAGCATGAGCATGAACTGCTGAGTTTCTTACCGGCTCTTCTCAGCAGAATCTGCATTTTTTTTTATTCGATGACAAGATAGCCCTTGTCTGCGATCTCACCTGATGGTAAGTGACGATGCAGTCTAAGATGGTAGCGGGCTAACTTGGAAGGGGTATAGCAGTGTAAATTCAACCCATACCCCTAATCGGTTTCTACACACCATCGTGCCGGAACGCTAAATCGCTTGGCGACACGTCTTTGACGGTAGGGTGGTAACTAGTCACGGCCAAAGTCTCACACTAGACAAAAAAATCCGACTCTGCATTCCGAACCGGTGGTAGATTTATGACGTGTCATAAGAGCTACAAGTTAGCCTACATGAAATAAATTAATTTTGAATTTGAATTTGAATTAGGCTTAGTTCCGGCATAGTGCCTGGAAGATTCAAATAGTAGTTCACTAAAATCTCAGTAGGTAACGCCACGTACAAGTAACACAATTAATATCAGTCTCTGTGAGCTCATGATTGATAGTGCCAGCATTAGAACAGATGTGAGTGATGGCATCAGTAATCTGTTGCTGTCAAACGCGGTTACTTAGTTGCGGAGTAATTACGTTGGTTCCGATGCGAAGACGTCAGTTTACTTAGTTCACTAGAACTTTAATGGGATGATTATTATTTAATCCCTTTCAATATTACAATGTGAAATCTGTTTGTTTATGGGTTTGTTTTTAAATCACGCATCAACGTAGCAACGGTTAGAAGCGGTTTTATCTTGGCAAAACAACAGAGGAGGTTCTCAATTTTTTTTAATGTATGACCACGCATAACTTTTCGCAAAGTCATCCGATTTTGATGGTTATTTTTTTAATTGATAGCGGCTACCTCGAAGTTTGTCCCACTTAAATTTGAAAAATAAATTCCACTTCTAGCACACGGTTTGATTAATTTTGAGTAGACGACAAACTTTTTGAGAAGGTATCTCGCAGCCATGCTTTTAAAAATAAAGCTCGTACTTATACTACCATACCATATAACCACTGGATACTGGTGGCGCAAGACTGAGGCTTGTGTACATCCATGCAAGAGATATTTATCCAGCAGTGTACGTCTTAATAAGAAGAACTCTACGCGGGCAAAAGCTAGCCACCCTATCAAAACATGCATGTGTGTGCATGTATGCGAGTGTGTGTGTCCACTAGCCTATAAAAGCCGGGCAAAACTAATATGTACATATGCAAATCACTTCACAGTCACCCATCGGCCGTCCAATCGTAATTCGATACACGGCTGTACCGTATAAGACCGTCAGGATTGCGAATTCGATTGGAATTTTTTCAGTACGTTATACCCGCACGGTAATTGAAATGTGGAGCCATATATTTTAGTTTATTTTTTGTGGGCTCGATAAAGGTACCCGGGGGATTTATCGGGCCTTTCGAAAAAGTTGGTAATCGGTGACGCTATTTATCGTCTAGTTAAAAACTCCCCTAGAGAAGTTGGCGGTTTGCGGAATTGTTAAGCTGAAAAATTTCACCAATTAAAATTAGAAAAAAAACACACAAAAAATAAAAATTTCACGTTGGCGTATGAAAGGAAAACTATTAACGTCATTAACAATAAAAACCTATAGGAAGATCAAATCAAATGTTACCCTTCTTTTAATTCTATATCATAGACACTGACCTCTATATTTATCTATAGTTAACATTGGGCTAGCTGTCCCATTGGCTCAGTGTTAACAGTGCCAAAATAACATCTATCAAATCCAAAATGGCGTCAATCAAGTAGGTCCAAAAAAGAAATTACAGAAGCAAGTCCAGTGTAAATCATAGATTAAATATAGAGGTTAATGGTTGTAAAGCAATCCAATTCATAATATCAATATTTTACCTACTAGCAAAGGATCACTCTAACCCAATTTTTTCGGAAACCAATTCCAATTAAACAGTGGAAAATGTCGGGTCACTGTATGCTATAAATCTGAGCCTGTCGAATCGGTACACGTATGCAAATCGATTCAGCGCCACCTATTGATCGACCTATTGTAATTAGATTCGATAGTTTCGAGTACATTCGTCCAAGGAATGTTGATTTAATTTTTTGCCTGGACCGATTTGGAAAATTCTTTTTTTGCTTTGCGTATACTTCCCAGGTGGCCCATGGCGGGATCGTGGAGAAATTGATGATACTCTTGAAATTTGATAGGCACAACTGATATAAGTACTTTATATGTAGTGGCGTTTGAAATCGGATTTGTAAAAAGTATTTTTCCGTTTATATTATTGAAACATTGCTCGACTTTGGTGAAATCGACACAAAATTAAACATTGTTACACAACTCTAAAAAATATATCAGTCAATTGAACATTTTTTTTTATAAAATGAAGCTATTCATCTATATAATTACATTGTCCTCAATTAACTTAAAAATAATCAGATAAAAAGCAAAAGACTTAATCACCGCCAGTGGACATTGCCGACGCAATTAGTCCAGACGAGAAATCCTTTAGTGCTGCAATAATTGCTATTCTCCTTTATCTGGAACTACGGTAACTTTGAAATCTTTGTCAACTTGAAACGCTGTTAGAAATCTTATACTTGGAATCAATATCTGTGTGATCTCATGGCGATTTAATTTTTTATTGTTTTTCTTTTATTTCAATAATTCATTCGATGATCAGTTATGCAATAGTGTAAGAATTAAAAATAAGCCTAATTTTTTTTAAAGCTTGTAAGCTTTTGTGATTGCTTGCACAGTTCCCATACCCGACTGCCAAGGTACCATATTCTGGCTCCATCATCCTTGGATATCATTTAGGATCAGAATACTTGTCAACACGAATCAAACGAGTCCAAACTGCATGGGGTTACGTCATTTATTACGAAATACCCAGTGCCATCTTCCGCCTCCATCACCAGACCCTGAATTTCATCTAAATTAATTAAACTCACTGATCTCTTAATTTAATCTATGGTTAACACTGGATTGGCTGATCTCATACAAATGACAGCTGAATTATTATGGATTTATTTGAAGCGCCACTTTTGATATACGAATGTCTCTGGAACTTATAATATTGCAAATGGCGCACCGACCTCTATAAAATTAGTATATGAAATGGCGTCAATCAAATCCAAAATGGCGCCAATCGAGTATAGGCCCAAAAAAGAAAACACAGCAGCAAGTCCAGTGTTAATTACAGATTAAAGATACAGGTCAGTGCCTGAATTAATATTAACTTTAAGTTTTGCGTAAGACCGTAATAGCTATTATACAAGGTAGGTAGGTAGGTATATTAAAAGCAGATCGAACAGCCTAATCACAGCAAGTACAATTAGTCCGGCTGAGAAATTCCTTTGTTCACTGATAATAATTGCCACTCTCAAGTGAATCTAAGTCTAACTACAGAAACTTTTGAATCTTTGTCGGCTTATATTCGGACACGTTAATAAAAGTATCTATAAGCTAGAAACTCGGGTTAAGGGAGCTTTCCAGTGTGAATTTTTAAAATATCGATTATTTTTTTTTTGCTTTTTCGAAGAAGCAGAAGGGATATTGTATGGACCTGGCATCGCTGATTGACCGTAAGTAAACGATTTACCTAAAATTTCCTCACTTGAAACTTTGAACGCGTTTTTATCGAAACATAATTTTTCAAAACGGTGTCCAACTTGGAGGGCAGAGTTTTAAAGCTATCGAGTTGAATTTTTTACACAATATTCTTAACGTCATTGTTTATCGTGCTATGGAAGCTTTTTTTTTTTGACATCTTCCTATTTTTTTGTAAAAAAAACTGCAAAAAAAAATGCTAAAATCGATACTTTTTGTTCAAACCGGCGCCATTTTTGCAAAAAAAAAAATAATATAAAAAAAAGCCTCCATAGCACGAAAGCCAATTATATACCGATCAATAATCTTTTTGTGTTTTTGTTTCAGATCAAAATTGTGACCCCCAACGTGGACACCACATCCAAGTGCATTTTCTGCAACAATTGTTTCATCATTTTTATAGATATTAATTAATAAATAAATCGATCTTTAAAAAATTGTTTTGTATTCTTCAATACCCAATTAATATACAAAAAAAAACCAGACCGATTAGATTAATTTTTCTTTAAAAAAAAAATCGCGAAAATCAGCGATTTTTCGGGCTGTCACACTGGAAAGCTCCCTTGAGAAACTTTCCATAGGGAAAAGAGAACTCTCGCTTATCTTCTTCTTAATCCACTAATAGACGTCCGCTGCTGGACATAGGCCTCTTGCATGGGCCTCCATAGGTGTCGGTCTTGCGCCGCCTGAATCCAGCGGCTCCCTGCGATTCGTTCGATGTCGTCGGTCCACCTAGTGGGGGGTCTGCCAAAACTGCGCTTCCCAGTGCGGGACGTGTTGGCAGACCCCCCACTAGGCAGTGTTTCCCACTCCAGCACCTTGGGACCCCATTAGTTTCGCAACTCGCAGAGCTATATCGGTGACTTTGACTGTATTTACGTTTTTAAAATCTCTTTGGCCTCTTTAATTTTTCGGAATAAGAATTATCTAGCTTGTACCTACCCGTCTCCGTAATTCAAGCTATATTTGTGGCTTTCAATTTGTGACAAAAAAAATTAAACGATGTTTGGGGATGATTCAAATTCATTGTGTTGACTGCCGTTCGACAGTATGAAAATACACAATTTTTATTTCTCATAAAAGCTCGAATACACCCAAAATACGAGTAGATATAAAATATCCATGTCACTAATTTTTACAATGCATTTATTGTTAGAAGTTCAATTTAAATCGAATATCCATGTTACGTATTTTTAGTTCATATTTTGAATGTTAGTTATTGAGGCAATATAATATCGCTATTCAGATCACGTTCATTTTATTTTCAGAGTACGAGCGGATTATTTAAACGAGTCGCAAGTAGCCGCTGGATACGAGCGGCGCAAGACCGAGCCCTGTGGAAGTCCATGCAAAAGATCTTTGTCTAGCAGTGCATGTCTATCGATTAATAAAGAAGATAACTAATAAAATATTCAATAGATAACAAAATGCCTTTACAAAGAAGCGGATATAATTCGCACCTTTAGAATTAAAGTGATCTGACTCAAAATATCTGTAACTTCTGTTTAAATACATTTAATATAATATTACCAATCAATGCATAAAAGTTTAATATAATATATATATATCTGCAAAAAAAAAAACTTTTTCCAATAAAACACGGCAAAGATACATTTTAAATTTACTTTTTTGAGTTAGGATACTTTAATTCTAAAGGTGTGATATACTATGTGTTGGAACTATTTATCAAATTGACGAAGGTCGATCATTAGACAACTGTGCGAAGATTACATTTAGAGGAAGCCTTCCTATTAGGCTTGTAGACAGATTCAGGCTCAGGAGGGCTTTGTCAAGGCCCTGCTATTATATCGGGGGAAACACATTTATACGTGTCGGGGGATGAAACATATAGTACACGTGTGCGTGGAACGGATACAGTAAGTTTTCATAAAAAGAAAAATGTACACTAATTAAAAATAATTTAAACGTAAAAAATCTTTTTACAAAACCGACTTCAAACGCCACTACAAAGTATATCAACTGTGCCTATAAAATTTGAAGAGCTCCCTCGATTTCTCCGGGATCCCATCATCAGATACTGACCTGGGAAGTATACCCTTTCAAACAAAAGATAATATTTGAAATCGGTCGCGTAATCGGGGAACATACATAAAAAAAAAGATTCCGACGAATTGGGAGCCTCCTCCTTTTTTGCAAGTCGGTTAAAAACAAATTTTATAAAATTGAAAAAAAAAGGATATATTCATGAATATACATGTCATATTTTGATCGAAATCAATGCTGGTGTGAAAATTGGTGAACTTGGGTGGGAAACTCAGGACTCACCTGCAGTCTCCTCTCGCCTTCGACAGCACTGGTTCACACACCATAACACCATATAACAAAATTTTAATAAGGGGGCGGTAATTGTTCTGAGCACGCAAAAATTACGTGTTGCGGCGTTGACATTAGCGGGCATACTAGGCGTAGGCGTTGGATCTTCTCTTTCTTGACGCGGTCTCTTTTTGTCCTGAGTTGAGGGAAAGGGACAGGACAGGACTTATGGAAATATATTAATGTGTAATTGTGTGAACGGCGTGAACATATATCCCCCGGGCTGAAGGAATATGCCTTCAGAAAAGCAACAAAGTTTTTATAAACAAATAAGAAAAAAAAGAAAAAATAAAAGAAAGTATAATTAAATTTATATTAAAAACTAGAATTATAGCGGCGTTGTTAAATGTAACGAATTTTATTGAAGCGGTAGAGGGCAAAGCCGAACTACAGGTCTGACGTAGGAACCTGTGCGCGTTTTAACTTTAGCGGTACGGATGATTCCGTCTTTACCGGGGTAAACTTCTTGGACTATACCCAGAGGCCAGCTAAGAGGTGGAGAGTTATCATCGCGAATTACCACAATACAACCAGTTGAAATAGGGTTAGATGGAGTGTTCCATTTTTGTCTGCTTTGGAGCGAAGACAAGTATTCGCGACTCCATCTTTGCCAGTAGGATTGTACCAGCTTCGATAATAACTCGTAGCGGTTGAGTCTATTTTGCGGCACATCGGTAAAGTCTTCGGCCGGTAAGTATTTAAGTGGCGTAACGTTTAAAAAATGAGAAGGTGTCAGCGCTGTAGGTTCGGACGGGTCAGAACTTAACACGCATAGGGGACGGCTATTCATTATTCCCTCTATTTGCACTAATACAGTGTTGAACTCTTCATATGTAAGCGTTTGCGTTCCTACTATCTTTGAGAGATGCGTTTTTACGGATTTAATGTTGCTTTCCCATATGCCACCAAAATGTGGCGCGTATGGCGGGTTTCTTCGAAACTGTATGCGTAGATCTGCCAAGTTTTGGTCTAAATATTTGTCCTGCGACAGTTGATCATGAATTTCCTTTAGCATTCTATCAGCTCCGCGGAACCCTAAACCTCCGTCACTTATTATGGTACTAACGGGGCCACGGCGACTGATAAATCGGCGGTACGCGTCCAGGAACTTTTGAGAGCTTAGTTCTGAGACTAACTCTAGATGAAGCGCTTTAGTCGTTAGACAAATAAATAAACAAAGATAAGCCTTCGTAGACTTAACTCCGCGGCGACGATAAGGTGTCACGTAAAATGGACCTGCGTAGTCCACACCTGTGAAAACGAAGCTTTTAACTTCGCTAACGCGATAGTAAGGCAGATCTCCCATGATAGGAAATGTATTTTTCGGTTTTAATTTAAAGCATGGATTGCAACCTTGAACGCGTTGGCGTACCATATTGCGAGCGGCGATAATCCAATAGTTTTGGCGTAACAAGGCGAGTAGCAATGAAGGACCGGTGTGTGCGTTTTTAATATGAAAATAGTCCACCAAAAGATGAACTATGCGGTCTTTCGCGGGAAGCACGACTGGATGCATTTGCGAATAGCTTAGTTGCGACTGCGACAATCGCCCTCCGACGCGTATGACGTTGTTTGCGTCCGTAAACGCATTTAACTTTCGTAAGGCGGGACTGCGCGTATCGAAAGAATGTTTCTTTTGTACGATTCGCAAGATAAACATTTCAGTCGCTTCCAAATCAGCGACGGTTATCGCACCGTGTGATTTTAAAACCTTTCCAAAGCGTAAGGCGTACACCCACGAGTGTAAAAACTTGTTCCAATTTGACATGCGATGCGCAGAGTTATATAATTCTTCATAATTATTGTCGGAACAGATTTTAGCGGCTAAAGTGACAAGCTTTTTACGTTCAGGCAGCTCGTCTATAGCGTGCGGCAAAGATGCGTTTAAGGGCCAGTCGCAGAAAGGCTGCGTGACCCACGAGGGCCCTTGAAACCAAAGCGTATTGTTTAAAAGTTCAGAGGGCATGACTGGTCTCGATATGATGTCCGCGGGATTTTCTTTTCCCGAAACATGATACCAGTTCTCAGCGGGAATGTTATCATTTATAGCGGCAATTCTATTTGCAACAAAGGTCTGAAACCTGTGAGGCGGTGCGCGGATCCACGACAGTGCAACCGTGGAATCAGAGAAGGCGATTATTTTATTTATTTTTACGCGTTCGCTAATCGAGTCTTTAACAGCGATCATAAGATTCGATAGCAAGAGGTTTGCACAAAGTTCAAGTCGCGGCAAGGATACGTTGCATTTAGGCGAGGCTACTCTCGACCTTGAACAGAGCAATGTGACTTGACCTTTGTCAGTGTCAGAGGTGCTGACGCGCAGGTAAATGACAGCACCATAACACTTTTCGCTGGCATCAGCGAACCCTATTAGCGAAATATTATTTGAGGTTTTTAAAATACCTATATGACGCGGAATTTGTAATTGTTCTAACAAATGGAGTTCACGTTGTAACTGAAACCACTGACTTTTTACAGTAGGAGGAGCGTCTTCGTCCCAATCTAGGTTAAGCTTCCAACATTCCTGCACTAGCAATTTTAACAAGGCAGTTACAGGGCCTAGAAGCGCGAGGGGATCGAATAACCTAGCGGTGACCGAAAGGATAATGCGTTTCGTACATTTATGTTCGTTAGGTACATTTACCTTAAAGGTAAATACATCTTCACTAGGCTTCCATTGAAGACCAACTATTTTCGTATTCGCGGTAATTGAGTGTTCGTCAAACTGTACGATACTCGGCGAGCGTAAGTCAGAAGGTATCTCTTGTAGTAAGTGCGTACTGTTAGAAATCCATTTTGTTAGTTTAAAGCCGCCAGCTTTGAAAAGCTGAACGAGCTCGTTGTATAAATTTTTAGCCTCTTGTAACGAGGGCACAGAGGAGACATAGTCGTCCATATAAAAATGGCGTTCAGCTGCCCAAGCTGCGGCGGGAAAGCGTGCGCGTTCATCCTCGGCGAGCTGTTTGACCACGCGCATAGCTAGGTATGGCGAACTAGAAACGCCGAACGATACGCAGTTAAACTCATAAGTATCGACGGGATCGGTCGAGTTGAACCTAAATAAAATGCGCTGATAACGGTGATCGCCGGGTGAAAGTTTTATTTGGAAATACATTTTTTCAATGTCGGCAGAAAGGGCGATAGAAAACAATCTTAAATTAATTAACAAACCAAAAATGTTAGTCTGTAAGTTCGGTCCGGTATACAAAATGTCATTTAGCGAATGGCTGGTATTATTATTACCTAAAGTCTTGCAACTCGCGTCTAGAACAATTCTAGTTCGCGATGATGACTTTTCCGGGCGATAGACCGCATGATGGGGAATGTAGTAGCACGGACCTGGCTCAGGGTTTTTGGTTAAGTTTAAATAACCTTTAGTTATGTAATCTAAAAGTGTTTCATTGTAATCTTTACGTAACTCTGGAATAGAGTTTAACTTTTTTTCCAAGTTTATTAATCGGCGTTTAGCTATTTCATACGAGCGACCGAGAACGGCTGGATCATTTTTGAAAGGAAGCGATACAGTATAGCGTCCGTTTTCATTGCGGGAGAACGTGTCTAAAAAGATACGTTCACAAGCGGAGTCATCGGAACTGATATGTTTTTTATTGGGAACGGACTCTAATTCCCAAAAGCGTTGCGTAATTTCCTCTAAATTCGATTCAGTAGTTTTAGAGTTATAAGCGAGAAAAGATTTTTCTTTTAAATGCGTAGGCGCGTGGCAATCTGCCTTTCCCATAAGTACGTAGCCGAGGGTCGTTTGTACACCGACTACGGACGAATCGGGAGATGTAACTTTGCGATTCCCTAAAAGAAACGGGAATAATTCGTTGCCAATCAAGCAATCAATATCTGTAGGTACATAATATTCTTCATCAGCGAGAGGTAAATTCTTTAAATGATTTAAATTATTTACATTTATAAAATCGTTTGGAATTTTGTCCGAAATCGTATTAATTACGCGTGCATCAATAGTGTATCTGCAGCGCTCGTCAAAGCGCGACTGAAGTGTGATGCGTGCCTGACCTTGAACTTGATGTTCTGAAAGGCCGATGCCTTGTAAGGATGACGTCACAGCATTAATTTTTAAGTTTAAGCGATCGCAAAATGATTTCGTTACGATGTGACACATAGAACCGCTGTCTAGGAGTACTCTCATCGTAAAGCGTTCTCCTAGATTATTATAGACATAAACTACTGCGCTAGGTAATAAAATAGTAGTTGCATTATTTGAATGCAATTGTGTGCGAGATTGAAGCGCGATGTCATTCGTCAAACATAACGTCGACGGAGGAGGCGGGGCGTGCTCGGGCGCAACCGGTTTTTGCGATAAGACGCGAGTGTCACTAGCGGCGGAGTGGCTAGGAGTAGACGCCGGACGTTGGGTCGCGGGTTCGATTCCCGCGTACATGTGTAATTTTGAATGGTGAGACTTTCCACAGAAACATCTGATTTTCGATCTGCAATTTTTTATTGAATGAAAGCCCATACAATTTACACAGAGGCTATTGTTTCGGACAAATTGATTCTTAAAGGTAGGATCGCGTTCTAAAAATTTATCGCATCTGAACAGTGGATGGATATCTTTGCAATACGGACATTTCGGAGGATTTTTATCTAATGATGAAACGGAATTTGCGGGTGAATTATTCGACTTTGTGTCGTTATTATCATTAACGTGAAATGAGCGTGTGGGTATATTACGTTTAGTTTGCGGCGAGTTATACTTATTGTTTTGTTTTGGAGGGTTTGAAGACGAGGTATTGCGTAACATATAAATTTTACTTTGTTCGTTTACGAACTGAACAATCGAATCGAAAGAAGGCATTTTCTCACTACGGTGCGCTTGTTCGAATAACGTTACAGTTTCTTTGTCTAGCTTAGTTAACGCCAGATGAGTAAATATAAAATCAGCTAAGTCATCGATTCCTAGACGTTTCAAAGCGGCTTGTGCGGAACAAAATTGTTCAATAAACAAATCAAGAGAACCTTGCGTGGACGTTTGACTGCCTTTAAAAGATAGAATTTGATCGAGATACATTGAAGCCAAAGTTCTTTTATCTTCATATTTTTCAATTAACGCGTTCCAAATTAGATCGTAATTAGCGGCAACAGGCTGAATACCCGAACAAACCAACAACGCTTTACCCGATAGCTTGCCTAGAAGGTATTGCACCTTCTCGGCGTTAGATAATTTTGAATTGTTGTGTATTAGCGAGCTAAAGTTCTCGTAAAACGCTGTCCATGTGTTTGGAGTGCCGTCAAAACTTCTTAGCTCCAAAGCAGGCAGTTTTTTAAGTAAATCTAAATTTTGCGTATTACCTTTTGCTAATTTGGCTAAGGCGTCTGTTTCAACTGATTTTATATGAGAATACAATTCATCGAACGATGCTAACGTATCAAAATTAATTAGGGCCTTTGGGTTAGCTTTCAAATTCATTAAATTTAACTGTTCCGTAGCAGAAATAAATTCTTGTCGCCATGTATCTAACATTTTGACTTTAATGAGAAATTGTTTAAGGACTGAATCACTAGATAGATTGCTCGTTTGATCGTATAATTTTTGTACATGCTTATAATAACTCTGTTGTTTAGCTTCTAGGAGGCGGATTTCAATTTGAAAATCGTTTTTGTCAGTCATTTTTACTTAGTGAATTTGAGGGGCGTAACTCGACACAATATGGCGGTGAAACGCGTATGGATGCTACGCTGACTGACAACTCGAAATATGGCGGCGGATGTATATAGGTGTATTGTAATGAATCGTGCGTGAAATATAGCGGAATGTATGCGGATTTTTGCGGAATGGAGAAATATACTTATATAGCGGGATATCCAGGAGAGGATTAAGAGATATCCGAGGGAGAAGGACCAAGGAATATGGTGTGAAAATTGGTGAACTTGGGTGGGAAACTCAGGACTCACCTGCAGTCTCCTCTCGCCTTCGACAGCACTGGTTCACACACCATAACACCATATAACAAAATTTTAATAAGGGGGCGGTAATTGTTCTGAGCACGCAAAAATTACGTGTTGCGGCGTTGACATTAGCGGGCATACTAGGCGTAGGCGTTGGATCTTCTCTTTCTTGACGCGGTCTCTTTTTGTCCTGAGTTGAGGGAAAGGGACAGGACAGGACTTATGGAAATATATTAATGTGTAATTGTGTGAACGGCGTGAACAAATGCAAAATGCTTTCTTACTACGTGTAGGTTTTTTTTTTTTTTTTTTATTCGATGACAAGATAGCCCTTGACTGCGATCTCACCTGATGGTAAGTGACGATGCAGTCTAAGATGGTAGCGGGCTAACTTGGAAGGGGTATAGCAGTGTAAATTCAACCCATACCCCTAATCGGTTTCTACACGCCATCGTGCCGGAACGCTAAATCGCTTGGCGGCACGTCTTTGACGGTAGGGTGGTGACTAGCCACGGCCAAAGCCTCCCACCAGACCAGACCAGAGACAATTTAGAAATTATAAATTCCTAAATTGCCCACGCCGGGAATCGAATCCGAGACCTCCCAGTTATAAGACCACAGCGCTCACCACTGCGCCAGGGAGGTCGTCAAACTTCTAACCAAGTCGTATTTTCACAATGGGCGTATAAATTAATAAACAAACCATAGTAATCGATTTTTTCCAGCGATAACTATTTTGTGGCTGTACAATGAATATGGTATCGTGAAAATAAAAAGCATTGGCAAAATAAAAATAAGAATAAAATCGTATTATATTGGAAACGAAATACGCATTTCCCGTTGGTGATATTCAGTGTAATTGGTAACGCGTACGAAATGTGCGTAATCCCTATTAATTGGGGGATTTCTGGGTTAAGCGTTAATAACGCCGAATTACTTCAAATAATGTGCACAGTGACAATGGCCACGGTAACGGAGGCGTGAAACGATGTCATTATAATAAGGCTTTCATTACAGGAGTCCAATAATCGCCGATTTAAGGGTGGTTCTTCAAAATGTCCCAAAAATAATGTGCCAGACAAAAATGACAGTAAATTCTCACAGAACTTAATTTCAAATATTTTTAAAAAATAAATGATAAACCGCTTCATAAAGAGTACTAAAACAATTTTAAAAATTATAAAATTTTTAGGACTTATTTTAAATAAAACAGTAAAAATGGTCATTGCTGTAACTGAGTTCAAACAGCACATTTCTAAGAAATGCTTTGGAAGTCAAAAATGCGCCTAGAGATTTTATTTCATTTTATGTTCCCGTGTTTATGACACAATAGACAATTAAATATTTGTTTAAGTACTTAGCTAAAATATCTAATTGTTCTTTGAAACACGCTTTAAAACTTTGTAACAGTTTAAATTTCATTGCCGTAACGGAAAACTGTCTAGCACTTTACGTAGTCACAATCGTTTGATGAAACCGCCTGACTAGCCTGGGAGACTTCCCCCCTCTCAGTTCGTCCAAACACGTCAAAAAAGGCAGATGATTCATCCTTCCTAGCGCCAAAAAATAATTTTGTGTGTTTAATTACAGTGATTTGTTCAAATTCAAGTTCATTACAGTTAAATTTGTGAAAGCAGGTAAGAAATATAGTACTTCTTTAATATTAGCTGATATTTCTCACTTATTCGGAGTACTTCTCGGTTTGTACATTTAAAATTTGATTTGTATGGCTATCTAGCCAGAAACCAGCCAAAACTGCCTTAAATTCACTACCGTAACCTTCATTACCGTAAATTACCGTGAAAAATTCGGTGCCGGTAATGAACAAATCGTACTGGTAGTGATTTTTTTTAATAATCAATTTAAATTTATTTATTTATTTTGACAATAAAAGCCCCCTTAGGTTACACACTAAAAACGTATCACTTATCAGTAAGTATGTTAGTATTTATCTGCTAAATTATGCAGTTCTTCTTTAATTTACAAATAATATATTACTTTAGATATATTATTTGTTTTAGTTGATATCTACAAATAATAAAATGGCTAACAAAAAACAAAGTAAAGAGGAAAAACTAGCTAAAAGACGATTAGCGAAACGTAAGAAATACGCGGAGTTAAAAGAAAATAAAGAACTTTATGTCATAGAGAGAGAAAAAGAAAGATTAAGGTATTTGAAAAGAAAAGAAGCTAAAAAAATAGTTGGCATTGCTGATAAATCGCCACGTGCTCAGAGAGAACAGAGAAAAAAGTGGCGGGAAAATAAGAGAAGATCTTTGAAAAAAATAGAAGATCTAAAGAAAATTCAGGAAGTTTTTGTAAACAATGTCAATATGTGCAATGCAGTAAGAACAACAATTGAAGTGAAAGATCCACTTTCAATAAATGACGAAAAAGCCAAAGAAGTAGGTAAAGAAACCTTTTTGTCTAAAGATGATACCATTAGATCACAAGCTAAGATTATTGAAAAGCTGCGAAAAAGAGTAGAAGTGATTAAAAACCAGCGCCTCAAAGATTTTAGAAGATATAAAAATATATGTAATAGCATGAAAAAAGAAAACAAGCGATTGAAACAGATAATCCAACGATTGAATGCAAGTAGCAACCAAAATAGCAATCCAATAATATTACAGAATAAAGATGAACGCCAAGGAAGAAATAAAGTGCTGAGATCAAAAATAGAAAGCGGAATAATTCAAAAAATTCATAAATTTTACCTTGAAGATCGAAACAGCAGAATGGCTGCAGGTATTAAGGAATGCATTACCAAAAACAAAATTAAAAAACAGAAAAGATACCTTGTCGACACACTCAAAAATTTATATATTAATTTATTATTAAATAAAAAAACAAGTTGGAACGCAAACAACTGACAGAGTTTTAATAGATGCTATGCTCTATCGAAAAAATGCTGACAAAACTCGATTTTCATTCGTAACAGATATATTACACAAGATAGATTTTCACAATCAGCGCCCTATAGACGATAGAAATGAAAATTTTGCAAGATTAGTAGCATTTGAATTGGAGAAAGTTCCTGAAGTAAGGCGTTCCAATTTGTATCCTCAAATCTTAAATCTAATTAGACTATTTCGTGGTGATTCAGACCTAGATGAATGTTTTGAGTAACCCATAATAAGCGATTCTGATTTTGTAGACAAAGATGAAAAACAGGAAGTTGTACTAGCGTTGAACGTGATTTACGAAAAGATTGATAATAATAATTGATTCCCGTTATTTCAAAATGATTAGAATTATTTTAAAATCTGACTTTTAATTATGTAAAGAAAGACTACAATTATTTAACAAGAATACTATTTAGTTCTCTTTCATCACCGATTTCCTTACAATAGTAATTATAAATAACTTGGAATGACTGATTAAAATTAAACAAGATCATTAAAACTTGATTAATTAAGTAAAAAAAAAAATTTTTTTTGAAAAGAGCAACTGCTGAGTTTTTTGCCGGCTCTTCTCAGCAGAATCTGCATTCCGAACCGGTGGTAGATTTATGACGTGTCATAAGAGCTACAAGTTAGCCTATATGAAATAAATAAATTTTGAATTTAAAAATAAAAGAGACCTGCACTGAATAATATTAAACTGCAAAATCATGAGACTGATTGAGGCTAAGAAATAAAAATTATGTAAACACTAAGATTATGTTTTAGTTAGAAGAACAAATATGTTAGAAGAAGAAGAGATATGTTTTAGTTATTTATAAAAAGAGAAGTATATGAAGAAGAGAATATTTTCATCTTTAGGTTGACCGTTGAATATGCATATTGTTTCTTAATTATACTTGTTACTTTGTGCTTTAATTAGTAATAAACACATATTTTACTATTATTCATTACCATAATTTTATTGTCATTCCCAGACCACACCTTTTCTTATACCGTGACACCTTATTCATTACCGTAACCCACAAATAAAACAAAAATTCGATTATTAGAAAAAATATTTAATATATTGATTAGTTAAAGCCGGAATCGAATAGACAAAGGTAGTGTGCAATATAATTTTAAAAAATCATCCTAAAATTCTTTAAATAAGATGTGGCACAAAATTTTCGCATAAATAACATGATTTTTGAAGAACCACCCTTAAGTGGCAACGATCTTTTATTTCTTTGGTGATCAATTGGCTGCATTCGATTAAATCTGGCAACCCTATGGAGATAATTAATATTTGAACAAGTTTTTTTTATATGAATAGCGGGCAAACGAGCAGGCGGGTACCTGATGTTAAGTGATTACCATCGCCCATGAACACCTGTAGTACCAGCGGCACCACCGATGCGTTGCCGGCTTTTCAGGAGTTGTAGTTAAATACAACTACAATTTATTATTTATTCAAGGGGTGGTCATACAGAAGATTCACTCCGCAAAATGATTTAAATTCTTGCGACTCTCGTTACCACACACCACTTAATTACAATATGGGGTTATTCAAGGGGCGAACCAATAAGTTCCTGAAAAGCCGGCAACGCATTGGTGTTGCCTCAGGTACTACAAGTGTTCATGGGCGGCGGTAATCACTTAACATCAGGTGACCCGCCAGCTCGTTTGCCCGCTATTTATATAAAAAAAACGCAATAAAAAGCAATTCAGGTTGACACAGCGCTTCTTACCTACCGTCTTATTCACCTAGACTTTTCTCTCTTTCTATCATGTAACTTGCAGTTACTGAATTTAGGCCCTTCGAAAAGGTACACCATGTACTTGTATCTTGGCCTGGCGCACTCCACATTTTACTACGGAGTGCGCTAAAACACGTCACCACACGACATATCAAGATGCAATATATTTATCAACAATAGCTCACATTGTGCACGCGAGCTGTGTTTCCATGTGTACGTGAAATTGATACAGTAATATGCCTACACCTACACAATATATCCTTAGAAAATGAAGCTGTATGCATAACAAAGGATGAAATCTTGCAAGGAGCCGCTCACGTAGACACATCGCTGTATCAAGCGGTACATTTGCGACGCTCGATGCTTCCATTTACATATATTTGCATTCAACCGAGCCTCGACTGTCATCTGCCGTACAATTCTGAGATTATGTACGCTGTATCGTGATACTAGAAATCTAATTTAACTAATATTAGAAATGATTCAAACTAGCCTCTCTATTTGTGGGACGTCATATCACTTAGAATATAACTTTATTTGCGGCTCAAATCCTACATTGCGAGAGTAACGCTATACCCTAACTGAATGAATGAATGAATAAATAATTGTTGTTTACATTTTTTCTTTTTAAGCTATTGCATAGCTTCTATCGCGGGCCTTGAGCGTGGAGACCGAATCCAGAAATTCAGTAACGAAAATAACCTGACACGGGACTCCTCTCGCCGCTAGATGGCGTTGATAAAAAATGCTATGCAATAGCTTTGCCGCGGCAGTCCCCGAGTGCCACACGTCTTCTTTTTTATAATATACATACTGTATTTTGTAACACACTAAAATATTCCACTAAACTCACTTTCTTCTTTTTCTCTCTTTTTTATGTTTATGATTTTCTTTTCGTTTTGTTAAAAATCATTTAAAGTATTAAATTATGTATTATTTATAACATTTAAATTATGTTATACATAGTAAATTGATAACTAAGGGATAAAAGACCCGAGGATTTGTTATATAGGTGTTACCTATGTTGTTCAGTTCTAGATACCTATGTTAATAGATGCATAATATCGCAATTTCGCTGTGTGCAATATATTATAAATGGGAATTTGAGGCTTCAAGATTTGCTGCTGCGTTGAAGCTTTATTATACAAAGGAACACTGATTGTTAGAGCTTTATGACATCTGATTGCCGTTATAAAGCTTAATTTTCTCCACTAGAGAGTAACCCATATTTTGACATAAATGAACTGTTACTAGTACCTACCTACTTTCGTAAATCTTGGATGCTCTTTGATTTTCTGGGATAAAAATAGCCTATGTCACTCTCCCAGTCCTCAACTATACCCATGCAAAAATCACGTCGATCAATAGCTCTGCTGCAGCGTGATTGAAGGACAAACTAACAAACAAACACACTTTTACATATAATAATAAGGATGGTAAAACAAGTGTCAAAAAGTAAGTGGTACATAGACACCTTTAAGACTTTGCAAGACACATGGTTTCCGTCAAATCGCCTGCTGCCTGCAAAAATGATGTGGCGATCGTTTGTCATTAATCGAACCACTCCAAGGTTTTGGGTATGCTTATTCTTGCTCGGTCACAAGGAGCGCTCCGTACTACTACATTCCAAAGACTGTACTAGTTCAGACTCGTAGAACTATTAGTACAGTACTTGTACTGTTGTTTGCAACGCTGGTTATATCCTCCAAGCTTGCAACAGAATCACAGACGAAATAGGTTCACAAGGAACAAAGTACTATGTATGCTATAATTGAGTGATTCCTTGTTTCCCGCTCGTTCCGAGTCGAGAGAGCGACTTACTAATAGAACGATGTACTAATAAGCGTACGGAATAGTTCGTACACTGAACATGTCAGGAATTCAGGCCCGGACTCTACCAGAACGGAGATGTCTGAAACGGAGACGAGAAGAGATGTTTTTCTGCAGGGGTGTATCCACCGAAGCTGTGCGGAGATGCGTACTGGTTAGACTGGAGCGGAACCTGGGTAACCTGTTCGGATTTTGGAGGGAGTTCGGCTGGCTGGGGTGATCCAGCGGGGAACCGTACCAGTGGAACCACGCAGAACGGGCGAATCGACGCCTACTTGCGGAGAAGATTCCCAGGAAACGATGAAGATGAAGACTGGAGTGAAGATGTGTGCTGGCTAGAGCGGAGATGTGTGCTGGCTAGAGCGGAGATGTCTGCTGGCTAGAGAGAGACTGAGCTGCGTGCGGCGAGCGTTGGTTGGCGGCGGACGTGGGCGCGGCTGGCCGGTTGTACGACGCAGGGGGAACTATTTATTAACTAACTATTGGTTGTTTAAAACATATCTCCTCTCCTCTCGTCTCGTCTCCGCTCTGGTGGAGTCCGGGCCTTATTTAGTAAGTAGTAGATTATAGTCTGGAATAACTTCCATATAAAAGTATCTCTGTGCCAAATTTCACCCAAATCGGTGCAGTCATTGCGGCGTGATTGAGTGACAAACATCCATCCAACCATTCATCCATAAATCCAAACTTTCGCATTTATGATATTAGTAGGATAGGACGCTAACAACTTAAGCGGTGTGGAATGCAAATGTATGTAAATTGGTGCGTGTGTAACCACTTCTGTGTCACACATGTGGTCCTAGTACGATGTTTGTATCTCTTGCTTAAGAGATTTGCTGCTCTGTTGTGCGTAAAGCTTACAAATGCTGAGATCTAGAGCTTGCTCTGACTTATCTCAGACTCAAGATAGAGTTAAAACGAGACTCAATTATGCTCTGACATAAATCTGTCTCGTTTTAACTCTGTCTTGAGTCTGAGCAGAGTGAGAGTGCGGTCTATAGATTTCAGCCGAGATGGATTGCAGATATTTGCTTACGAGAGAACAACATCAAAATGGACCCCTCTCGATCAGAAAGTCTAATTAAAGTCTAGTAAGAAAGTCTTATATTTCTTTTTTTTTCTTTAAAAAAAGATCGTTAGGCAAGCTGAAGGACTAATATCCTCCTATCCCCTAAAAGTAGCGTCCGTTTGGTAACATCTTCCACTCTCTCTCTTTTTATCAGCTGAAAGACGTCCACTGCTGGACAAAGGACACACATCTTATACATGAACTTTTACATCCATCGGCCTTACGCCGCTTGTATACAGCGCTCGCTGTGCCTCATCTGCATTAAATCAAATGCTGTTCGTTGGTCTGGCTAAAACTCACTTTTGGATGGCTTGACAGATTTGTATATTTAATGGTATAAATATAAAAAATACCCTGGTATTTTTAATGGAGTAGGCATACACTATTTATATTCTTAGGGAGTAGGTAATTATTATCCTACAGTGTATATCGCACATTTGCTGCAACAGTGTTGTATCTCAAAAATCCCGATTTTTCAAAAAAAAAAAAAAAATTTTTTTTGAAAATTCTAGTGCTCTTCTGTAATTTATTTTTCAAGCCTAATGTAATTTTCATAGAACATGAACGGTGAGTCTGTTTCTAAATATATGTTTTTCCTTTTTATGAGTTAAACAACACTGCATGATGAATCAGGACGTGTATGAAAGCTCACCTTATTTTACGTGCATGGCTCACGCCATAATTCTACGCATGCGCAGTCTGTGATGACAACTTTACCATATCTACGTAAATAACCTCAAAAGCATTAAAAATTTTACTAATTTTAAAAACTATTAATTATTTTCCAATTATTACTTGCTTGTTACATAAGCATTTAACTTGCACCTGTTTAAACACTTCAACAACTAAACAATTGAATTTACTTGGCTACAAACCAATTGATTTCATAAAAATTAGAATTGATAAATTAAAAGTAACAAGTAAATAAATTAAAATTTTACCGTACCTGTAATTTATATCCGTTGCTTCAAACACGAAGACTGACCCGAACATTCCCGCCAAATACACAGGAAACAATAATAATGCATAGTTCACTATATTATACTTCCCGAAATAACCTAATTCCTTTAAAATCGCGTCCAAACCTATATCTTGCCCCATTTTACCGGTTTTTTACAATATTTACAACATATTTTTGGTGCTGTAGTGTTTCTGCCCCACAAAGACTTTTGTGTTTGACGTTTATATCACGCATGCGTACTGTGTCATGTCATATACAAGGAAAATATATTCACTTTTGATTAAAAACAGGCTCAAAATACAAAGAGCGCTTCACACAGTAACAGCTGGCTACACTATTCCTTCACGTCTCGCGTCTGGTTAGGGACAAAAATAGTAGAAAGTCCCGCTAAAATCATACGATCCTACGGTTTACTTACATACGTGCGACAGTGATAGACTCTTTTCGCGTTATGCGAACACATGTGTGTGACGGGCGCAGATATGGTTTGATTGTTACGCATTAAAACAGCTGATAAATAATCTGTTAAAAACGTTAAACAGTATTATCGCATCAATATTCAATAGCGTGTTGAATTGTTGATTAATAAATAATTAGTTCACGCGATTCTAATCGAGTGAACGATTCTGATTTGTGTGTGTGATTGGTGTGAATCAAAGGTTAATGTCATACAACTCCTCGAAGTACTTATTAGCTTTTACTTAATGGAGTAATTATTTCTAACATCCACATAATTATAATACACCATAATATTATAATGTTTTATCTCGAAAAGTGATAGTGATTTTAACTATTATAGTTCCCCTACTAAAAGTTGGTTCTATATAAGTATATAAGTATAAAATAAAATTCAATTCAATTCTATTCTATTCTATTCTATTCTACCTAATGTAGAAAAATTCATCATTTCATGCTCTGTCAAAACTACATTAGTTGAAAAGTAGGTAAACTCACAGAAGACTACAGACGTATACATCTACTATTAAATCAAAAACTAAGATTTTGAAAATCCAAAAAACTCTAGACACATAATTTGAAAAATCGGGATTTTTGAGATATAACAGTGTTGCAATAAATGAGCGATATTATAACTAACTTTTGCCCACGACTGTCAGCGTGCGAGGGTTGTTATAAATTTCTTTGTTTTTTATTGTTTTTATTTTATTTGTATATGTAAGTACATGTACTTAATTCAATGTTAGAATTATCAGCATCTTGACCATTGCAGATAAAAGCGTAAGAGAGTCAAAGGTAACCTTTATTTGGTAAACTGAATAATTCAATAAAAGATTGGGTACATCAGGGTACATCATAATAGGGATCGTTAGTAAATGTTAGTAGTTACTAGTTAGGTAGGTAATTATGAAGATTCCGTTTTGATTGTAGAGACCTAAGGTAGAGACATAACATGGGTTTACCTACCTAGGGAACTGTCGGTCAGTCGGTAATCTTTCAATTTAGTTGCCTTACCAAGAGAGACCTCTGTTTAACCCTGAAATTAATTGTTAGTTATTTGTGGACTAGAGATTTTTCTCAGTCTAATACGTCTTGGTGTAATCTCTTGAGCACGCCCCATACAAATGAAAGTAGAAATGAAGAAAATGTGTAGGTATTTATTGTAGAAAAAATCTACCACTGGTCAATAAAAAGTTTTAAAGTTTTCTCATATTATTTTAAACGCTGCTGATATTATTCTCTAAAGTATTAATAAGTTGGTGAAGTTATACCATTTCAATTTATAAATAATATATGTTTATTTTTATAATAATTATATGCGCGTTTATTTTGCATATTTTCCAAAATTTAACTTTTATGTTTAGTTTTGTAATTTAACATAAGTCAAGCATTTTGTAATTTGTACACATTTTTGCGTATTGAATTGGTATATTCATAATAATAATTCATTGGGTTTTCTTTCATTTTATTGGTATATTTGAATAAAAATTATTCTATTTTATTCTATTCTATTGAACATTCTGTGTGTGGGCGGATCTCTTTATGTAAAAGTTTCTTTAGACTTTGGGGAACAATGTCGCAAGTGAGAAATGTAGATTATGTACTCAAATACTATACTAAAACACATTTTCCTAATCTTATACAAACAGTGTAGGCTGCCGCCACAGAATTATCTGTGTGTAATAAGTACATATAGTGTAGACTTAGCTGTACTATGTGGTTATTTTATGTAAAATCGCTAAGGAGATTATGGTAAGTTGTAAGGGATATATTATGTATCTACATACTCGAGACATTTCACGCTTTAATACGAGTTCAAGAGCGATTATCATGTATACAAAGATATAGGTTGGTAGGGACACTTTTATAATATAGGTAGGTACCTACTAGCTTTTACCTGCGGCTTCGCTTACGTTAGGTTCGATTTTCATACAAACAAAGCCTATTTATATCCCTTAGGGTTTGAATTTTCAAAAACCCTTTCTTAGTAGATGCTACGTCATAATAACTACATGTATGTCTCTCAGCCCGATCCGTCCAATGGCTTGAGTTGTGCTTTGATAAATCAGTCAGTTAGTCAGTCAGTCAGTCACCTTTTCCTTTTATATACATATTAAGGAGAACATAAATCATACACGTTATTGGAAAGGATTACCTACCATTTTTACAGAAGTGTTTTTAAACTTTGAAATGCCTCAATAGCTTAACGGTTAGAGGTGCGGACTGCAAACTGAAAGGTCCACGGTTAAATCCTCACTACTATTCTTGTACCCACTGCACTGTTCAAAGAAAAATATTTAAGTTTATAATAGGGGGAGGGGGAGAAGGGAATATTAGTCAAGCTAGTTCAGCATACCCAATATAAAAAAAAGAATTAATTAGAGTTCAAAAAGAGAACAGTCGTGGCCAAACAGTGAACTAACGCTGTTTATTGCTCTATTGTATTGCGCGCTAAACAAAAAAGGGAATTTAGCACAGCTGCGCCCTCAAATTCCACGAGCTACGGTTCTCTTTTTGAACAGACGCTAAATTATAAGTAAATTATGGATTTACTTATATGCACCTGCCAAATTTTAATAGCAATAATTGGGCACGTTTATTTGCCGCTTGTTTTAGTCTTGCACAGCGGCTCTGTAATTTTTCATTAAAATGTGCTGCGTACAGCGTAAGTGCCAGTTTAAGCCTTAATAGCCCAACGGTTAAAGGAGGGGACTGAACTAACTAGGTCGCAGGTTCGATCCCCGCCCGTTGCACTGTTGTCGAACCCACTCCTAACACAAGTTTCCATTTACTTGGAGGAGAGAGGAGAATGTTAGTCAAGTTCATATTGGCTGATATTCTTTAAAAAAAAGTGCAAATCTCTGTCTGTGATCTATATTATATGCTGAGATCTATAGCGACACAAAATATGCTTTGACATAAATCTGTCTCGTTTTATTTCCGTCTTGAGTCTGAGTAGAGCTAGAGTGCGGTCTATAGATTTCAGCCTAAGATCGGCTTAGACCTGAAAAGGTCATTGAACAAGGTGGAAAAGTCGTAGATTATCGTGCATAAATCGTTCGTGAATCGGAAAAATAAATTTTGTCCGGTGGGAGGCTTTGGCGGTTGCCACCCTACCGTTGGAGACGTGCCGCTAAGCGATTTAGCGTTCCGGCACGATGGCGTGTAGAAACAGATTAGGGGTTTGGGTTGAATGTACACTGCCATACCCCTTCCAAGTTAGTCCGCTAGAGTGCATCGTCACTTACCATAAGGTGAGAACGCAGTCAAGGACTAACTTGTCATCAATGTAAGGTCGCAATTCGCAATCACAACTAATATCACCGGAACAAAAGCGCGCTGCGATAATTCACTTGGCGCGCTCGCACAATGAGTATCCGTCGATAGCATTCCTACCTTGTTTACCGAGCCTCTATGGAAGCTTCAAGTTATCTTCGCGACTGACTAACTCTGTGCAGGAGCTGTAAATTATTCCAACAAGAAATATGATAACTTAAGAGCTTACAGTATGCCAGCGTGCCACGTTTGATCGTCCATATCAATAAAAATATTGAATCAATAATATTGAAAGAAATATATAGTAAAGTTGACGATATAGACTGAATGTTGTATTAAGTGAAAACACGATTACTAAAAATTTTCTCGATAGAAAAAATTCACAAATTTCCCTCTGAATTTTACAAATAAAACGCAGTAGTCAATGAATACTTTACCTATACTAATAAAACTTAAAGTATATACTCAACTTAGTACAATAAGTGTCCTATACTATGTATTATTTAAAATTAAGTAATTTTTTCATTATTAGAAATTAAATTCTGAAAAATATTGCGTGGTGGGGCTGTGGGCCGACGGGCGACTCGTGTCCACCGCATGAATTCATTCACGCTCCGGCATTCGAACGGGGAACCCGCGTCGCTTGTTCTCACGCATACCTACGAGAATACGTATATTATCTAAGAAATTATAAGTGTAATGAAATGGGAAATAAGCGGAATAAGAAAAATAAGACGGAATTGGAGAATAGAAAATGCTAAAAACATGAATTGATTACTACAATAATAACTTTATTGGCTCTTGTCTGTGGAATAGGTACATAGTTTCATACACCTACCATCACTAAATATTAAGGTAGTTTTCCCAGTTAGTAGCCACAGTCACATTATTTTAGTAGTATAAACAAAAGACTAGTTATAGCCTATTTCGTTACAGAATGTAAATACATAGCTTCCTAAAGGTCTTCCTTAGGCTTCCTAAGTCTAAGACTAAGTCTAAGGCTAAGTCTAAGACTAAGTCTAAGGCTAAGTCTAAGACTAAGTCTAGGGCTAAGTCTAAGACTAAGTCTAAGTCTAAGTCTAAGTCTAAGTCTAAGACTAAGTCTAAGACTAAGTCTAAGACTAAGTCTAAGACTAAGTCTAAGACTGTCTAAGACTAAGTCTAAGACTAAGTCTAAGACTAAGTCTAAGTCTAAGTCTAAGACTAAGTCTAAGACTAAGTCTAAGACTAAGTCTAAGACTAAGTCTAAGTCTAAGTCTAAGACTAAGTCTAAGACTAAGTCTAAGACTAAGTCTAAGACTAAGTCTAAGACTAAGTCTAAGACTAAGTCTAAGACTAAGTCTAAGACTAAGTCTAAGACTAAGTCTAAGACTAAGTCTAAGACTAAGTCTAAGACTAAGTCTAAGACTAAGTCTAAGACTAAGTCTAAGACTAAGTCTAAGACTAAGTCTAAGACTAAGACTAAGTCTAAGACTAAGTCTAAGACTAAGACTAAGTCTAAGACTAAGACTAAGTCTAAGACTAAGACTAAGTCTAAGACTAAGACTAAGTCTAAGACTAAGACTAAGTCTAAGACTAAGACTAAGACTAAGTCTAAGTCTAAGACTAAGTCTTAGACTTAGACTTAATCTTAGTGTTAGACTTAGACTTAGTCTTAGTGTTAGAGTAAGACTTAGATTTAAACTTAAACTTAAGACTAAGTATAAGATTAAGTATAAGTCTAAGTCTAACACTAAGTCTAAGACTTAGACTTAGTCTAAGACTTAGTCTAAGGCTAAGTCTAAGACTAAGTCTAAGGCTAAGTCTAAGACTAAGTCTAAGACTAAGTTCAAGACTAACTCCGAGTCTATGTCTAACACTAAGACTTAGACTTAAGCTAAGACTACGTCTAAGTCTAAGCCTTTCACTAAGACTTAGACCTAGTCTTATACTTAGTCATAGTCTTAGATTTAGAATTAAACTAAGACTTAGAATTAGATTTAGACTAAGTCTAAGTCTAACACTAAGACTAAGTCTAAGACTAAGTCATAGTCTTAGTGAAAGACTTAGACTTAGACCTAGTCTTAATCTTTGCTTAGACTTAGACTTAGTCTTTGACTTAAACTTAGACTTAGTCTTAGTGTTAGACTTAGTCTAAGTCTAATTCTAAGTCTTAATTATTAATAATATATAATAATATTACTTTCATTTTATTTCCATACCTATGTACTATGTACTAGAGGTTCGTTAAATGTATTATATACCCTATCGTACGGCGCGTGACCCCTGCCGCGTGATGAACTCGTGCGAGTGAGATAGCTGCAAATACGCGGTGCGGGCGGCTGCACGCCTGGGCAGTGAGGCGGGGGCAAAATTTGGATTCCAGCTGGCATACTATAAGCTCTTAACTCTATGTTAGCTACACATATAGGAGTAGTACCTACTTGTGTTTTCGTTCACATAAGCAAAATTCTTTTTCAAACAAAGTGTCAAGAAAGAACAAAGTAAATTATTACAAGTTTCTTTTATATGATTTCGTTTTTAACTGACTTCACAAAAGGAGGAGGTTCTCAAATTGTGGGAATCTTTTTTTTTTTAACTTATATTCCCCGATTACTCGAAGATGTCTGGACCTATTTGGAAAATTCTTTTTTTGTTTAAAAGGGTACCTATACTTCCCAGGTAGTCCCATAGTCATCAGGTCAGGATCTCATGAACGGATCCTGGAGAAATCGAGGGAACTCTTCAAATTTAACAGGCACAATTGATATACTTTGTAGTGGCGTTTAAAGTCGGTTTTGTAAAAAGAATTTTTACGTTTAAATTATTGATGTGGTGATACAATAAAGAGTATTCATTTCATTTAATTTCAAGAACAATAATTGTTTGATTTCAGATACTGTCAATGTTTACTTCCTGCCTCAGTTTATAACTACAATCGGGCCTGAATAAACCAGGCAGGTTTGCTATCGCTGTCAACTCATTGTGCAAAGTTGTCGAGCAGATTATCTCGCTGGCTGTACCATTGTGCCGGTAATGTTTTAGAGTTTAGATTGTTATGTCAGTCAGACTTTGTTGAATCTACAACTGTACCTACCGCCGTATTCTGTGGTAAATTACTTTGATGTTGATGTTACTTATTTTCGACTAGCGGACGCCCGGGACTTCGTCCGCTTCTTGAATTCACAATCAAAAGTTCCTAAATCCCCACAGTTTAGGTGGGAGAACCTCTGCAGCAACAGGGAGGAGTTTGGTCCTGGAGTTTAACGGTGTAGTCTTTACTTGGTGCCTACAATAACTATTCATAATCGATAGTTCCTAAATCCCCACAGTTTAGATACCCCTGCAGTCAGAGGCGTAACTATACCGTTTGAGGCCCGTGGCAAATTCATCGGATGGGGCCCTCCCTCCCCCAATATAAAGAAGCTCAACCAATGAGATAATATTTTTTTACTTTATAATAAATACATATAAAATTAAACTTGAAGTAGGTATATACAAACGCGATTACAATTACTTACTTGATTTTCTAAATACCCTCTAATTCAGAGCATATTGAACTGTATGTCACAGTTTTTGTATTAGTATCAAATTTCAAAGATTAAACTTCCTTTTTTCTGCCTTTTTATTCAGCAAAAGTGTTAATGACATAAGAACCAAAAATGTCATTTTCGCGAGCGAAGCGAGCGCGAAATTTATTACGATTGTATTCTGCCACTACTCCACTAGTCCATATACTTGATACTTAACTACCTGTAATACCAATCCACTATCGATAGTTTCTAAATCGTCACAATTTAGGTGGGCCTTACCAAGCAGCATCAGGATTGAGGAGTTGGTACCTGAAGTTCAATGATGTAGCCACTGGGCTACATCATTGAACTTCTAATACTGATTAACGGCTGCACCGCGCAGTTATGTATTCCATACTTGTTACTCCGAAAATGTTGCGAGCGAAGCGAGTGCGTAATTTTTTATGATTGCATTACGGCACTTAGTAGTCCATTCTTGGCACCTACAATAGCAATGTAAAAGTGATATTTTCGCGAGCGAAGCGAGCGCGAAATTTATGATTACATTACGGCACTTAGTAGTCCATTCTTGGCACCTACAATAGCAACCTAAAAGTGACGTTTTCGCGAGCGGAGCGAGCGCGAATTTTTTTATGATTGTATTACAGCACTTAATTGTTCATACTTGGCACCTGCAAGAGAAATGTAAAAGTGACATTTTCGCGAGCGAAGCGAGTGCGAAATTTTTTATAATTGCATTACGGCACTTAGTAGTCCATTCTTGGCACCTACAATAGAAACGTAAAAGCGACATTTTCGAGAGCGAAGCGAGCGCGAAATTTTTTATGATCGCATTACGGCACTTAGTAGTCCGTGCTTGGCACCTACAATAGAAACGTAAAAGTGACATTGCCGCGAGCGAAGCGAGCGCTAAAATTTTTATGATTGCTTTACGGTACTTAGTAGTCCATACTTGGCACCTACAATAGCAACGCAAATGCGATATTTCCGCGAGCGAAACGAACGCGAAATATTTTATTTTGCATTACGCCATATTTAGTTCTGTACTTTGGACATGCGCTTGTATGCGCCGCACACCTGGCATCGTAGGTAAAGTCGGCTCTACCAACTATTTAGTTATTGTTTGGGGTACTTACCTATATTCGGTAATTAATTAGATATTTTATAAAATTTTAAAATATGTGTTTATGGACCTAATGATATTTAAGTACCTACATACTTATACAAATATGTATCTTTTTCATTTCTGTAAGTCATAAATAAAAATTTTGGCCCCAAATTTACCGCCCCTAAAACTTCCCTAGGCTCCAGTCTACTCGGCCTTTTGGTAAACCCGCCACTGTGCGTAACCTTTCTTGTCCAAAAGAATTTAGTTTATGTCAATTTTAATTTTGAAAATGATCGCTCGGCACTAGCCGTAGTCACAGGAATGGCTATAAATGTTAGGATCATCTTGTGCTTCTGGCCCTCTCTGATTGGGGGCCCCTTCCAGCTGGGGCCCGTGGCATTTTGCCGTAATGCCACCCTGTAGTTACGCCTCTGCCTGCAGTATCAGGATTGAGGAGTTTCATCTCGTAAAGTTTTTGTATCGATTAAAAAAGATTTGCGCAAATCGCTTTAGAAATCACGCAGATAATAAACATAGGTAGAAAACCACAACACCTTGTCCACCTTTATCGAAAGTTGGTTAAAAAAGTAACGTAAGATACCTACCTACTCTTAAGCTTCTACTCTTCGGATCATTATTTCTGTTCAAGTTGAAAACCTCCATATTCGTTACTATTATCTAACGATTTCGTTATCCAATGAGCCTGCATCGTTCGTACATGTATCGAGTAACGTAACGAGGGCTCTAACAAGGGAACACATAAGGTTTACCGCCATTTATTTGTAAACTACATACGCTTTGAAGATCGTTGCCATAAAAAATAATGACTGCCACCTTTGAAAGCGTATCTGAAATCGTTCCATATGGATGTGTGTAGTGTTATTTTTTAGTGGAGCACAATTTGTCGCGCTTCGGAAGCGAGGTAACGCGGCTGTTTGTGATGGTAACAATGTGAAACTAACGAACGAATGCGGCGATGAAACGCACCGTATCAAAGTTATCACTTGAAGAACGTACACTGCCATAACCCTTCCAAGTTAGCCCGCTGCCATCTGACTGCATCGTCACTTAGCATCAGGTGAGATCGCAGTCAAGGACTAACTTGTCTTCGATTAAAAAAAAACGTTATGTACTTTTACTCATATGAGAAAATTTTTGAGAAGGAATGCTTAGCAAAATTTTTAAGAAGAATTTTGATCATTGTACCTACCTACCTACCTACTGATGCTGATTAATTTTTTTTTTCTAAAGACTCAAAGCTTGTAAAAAGACTGACTAATCTGAATTGGTGTTATTATACAAAATTACCAATTTTGAATTTTCAATTTTCAGCTGTTTTTGTTTAAAAATTGTATGGAAAGTCCAAAGACTTTCCATACAATTACAATAACAAGACCGCGATTATACATACAATATACATTACATTACAAAAACTCGTATCAGTTAGGTAATGCTCCAATATGAGTGCCGACGCTCGCATTCGAGAAACTCTCCTTGTGTATAACTGAGCCACGAACGCAGACGAAGTCGCAGTTTCATGTAGTTATTAATATAATAGTCTAACGCCTGCTGAACTAGATAAGGCTTGCGGATAATTTAGTGCGTAGCGATGAACCCTGCGTAAACTATGATAATATGCTGTTAATATTAACTGCTTTGACGACCTCTTCGGCACAGCTTAGCTATTGAACAAGACACAACAGAATAGAATAGAATAGAATAGAATAATTTTTTATTCAAATCAACTTTTAGTGCTTTCGAATCGTCAGATAAATCTACCACTGGTTCGGAATGCCGTTCCAACCGAGAAGAACCAGCAAGAAAATCGGCAACAAGTAGAGTTTGATTCTCAGTGTGAAAACTTGAAACGATATTGGTTCTAGAAGATGAAAATTGTGACCTGTGGAAGTGTCACTCAAAGAACTGAATGAAAACCTTAAATTCGAATTGAAATTCAGAATTATTTAATTTCAAACATGTCTTTATTATCCGAATTATCACAATCAACAGTGTTATTAATACATCTATTAAAAGTAATCCGAAGTGGTGATTGCTATACGAAATTATCTATTTTAATTTCTTCAGTTTTTCAGCTGTTCTCATGGGTTTGCCATATATTTTCAGCTGTTTCAGTATCGATACGTTGTTTCTGTATGCTGTCCACGGAATTCACAGCATTCTCCTCCAGCACCACATCTCGAAAGCGTTGATACGATGTCGGTCAGCAGCTTTTATTGTCCATGTCATATCATCAATTATTCTAAAGCGCTCTTAAATATCCACAATGTATGAAGCCCTACTAATAGTTGGTAGGAAGCATACAGTAGTCTAATACCCGCATACCACCACTCGAATGTTTGTATTTGCCAACATCAACATGAACTCGGGCAAACATTACAATCTATAATTGGGTGTACAAACTATGAACATAGACAATGCGAAACATGTTATCTAATAGCATTTCCTCAGCGAATATGTTTCTGGTAATGAATTTTAGCATAGTTTCCAGGATAACTATGTACTCTACATCTAAAACTAGATTTTATCCCCTTGCGGATTGAATTTGATTGAATAGCGGATGTCTACGTCACAATAGCTATCTGTATGCCAAATTTCTGCATCATCTGTCCAGTGGTTTGAACTGTGCGTTGATAGATCAGTCAGTCACAGCTTTACTATATAAGTGACTAGCGGCCCGCTCCGGCTTCGCACGGGTATTAAATATATAACCTATGTCATTCACTGTTAATGGATGTTATTATACATATAAACTTTCCTCTTCAATCACTCTATCTATTAAAAAAACCGCATCAAAATCCATTGCGTAGTTTTAAACATTTAAGCATACATAGGGACAGAGAAAGCGACTTTGTTTTATGCCATATAGTGAAGAGATAATGCACTATTTAAGAAGAAAAGTAAAAATATTGTCGATACGAAAATGTTGTCGTAAAAGGTTCAATACCTTACAGAAATATTAAAAAAAATAACTTAAATAAATGAAATCTACTGCTAATTATATTTACATAAAATACACGCTCTCCAAGTGGTCGTTAATGGGCATGGTGCCCAAAACACTGGCGCTATTACCTAGTTGGATAGCGAGGCTTATCCGTTGGGCTAAATAAGCGCCAGCTCTTTGGTCACTAGAGGCGTGGATCAGTCTTTGGGACACGACATTCATAAAATTCTTCGTGTCCGATGACTATGGGCCCAGAGTCTCGAAAGCAAGCGCGGCAAAAACACCTCACATGAAAATGTAAGTTTCAGTTAACTTCTCGCACAAAACAAACCCGAAAAGCGACTCTTTCTTACAAAACAGTCAAAATTCTCAAACAGTCGTTGAATAGTTGTCGGAGCGGAAAATTCGAGTTTGCTGATGTAGTTAAGAGATCCACGCCCAGTGGATGGAGTAGAATGGATCAGGTTAATGTTGTGGAACAAAAATAAAGTTTTCATGAAATTATCTTTTTGTCTTTATCGTGCATCATTATTATAATTTTTTTTTTTCTGTGATTGATTTATTAGTTATTTTATTTTGTATTATTATTAATAATAATTTTGTATTTTGTGTAATAAGATTATAATGGGGCTGACATGTTCTAAGGTACAAAAGCCCCTAAATAAATAAAGAAACAAAAAAAAAAAAAACTTTTGCCTATACACATATTATACCTACATATACACGGCCTTAGGGCTTCTTTCACCACCTTAAAGTTAAATTTAACCGACGAATAAGAATTACATTTTGAAAGTTTTTGTATGGGCAATCTGTCAAAACGTCAAATTTATTCGTCAGTTAAAGTTTACTTGAAGGTGGTAAAATAGGTACTTAGTCAACTTAGGACTAAGTCCGTGAATTGATATAATAGGTAGGTTTTTTTATATATTTCAAACGAGCAGACGGGTCACCTGATGTTAAGTGATTACCGCCACCCACCTAATTATTTATTCGTAGCACCTGAGCTACGAAGAAATAATTATTCGTAGCACCTGAGGCACCTGAATTTGTTAGAATATATTTGGTACCTACAATATCAATTCATAATAATCAACAGTAACGAAATCCCGAAAACTTAGATGTGCAGTGTCCGGCAGCATTAGGATTGAGGAGCTATATCTATTTGTGATAAATGGTTATGGCCAAGACCCTCACATATTACGTATGATAATCCTACTCTTCGAGTCGAAGTCGTGGATATTGTCTAGTCTATTGTATTGTCTATTCTAGTACCGCACCATACGTAAAGGTAGGTTTATTTCTTGATGAAAGAAAGCGGCGTGCATTGCCAAACCTATTGAACTATATTGATAGAGTGGACCGGTTACTTTTTAATAGCCTTCGGAACTGTTGCGAACGGTCAGCAAAGCCTAAAATAAGGTTTTAACAAAGAGGTTCGTTAGCACACTCGTGGATTCCGGCAGTTTTATCGGCCATTTTGAAAGACAGCCAAGGGCTGAATGGGGTTGGATAAAAGTTCCAATTAGTAAATATTTTTTTTTATCTCTGAAAGGTCTTTGAGTGGGAAGCTGTGGGAATGATGAGATTCGTATAGTTTTTTTATTACAACTTTTACTATTGGCTGAGAGATAATTAAAATGTATCTTTTTTATAAGCAAGTCTAAAGCACACAGAATTTATTAGATCTCTGACAATTTTTTATAACTAAGTTATAATATTTGTGATGTTAATTTGGATATTGTTTAATCAAATTATTACGAAAGCTAAACAAAACAAATAGGTACTCGACGTATTCAAATTGAATTCGAGTAGATTACGGATCAAATAAATCCATCCGGCTCGAAGGACCACTCGATAGCAAAAGAGAAATACGATGGCAGCGGGCGGGTCGGCTCATGTGTAGCAGTAATAAAAAAATAAGGTCAACAGCTATTGAAATCACCCTTTGAGGGTTCTGTATAATATTTCCCATATCCGTTTGGATATGGGAATTCACATTAATTGAGATAATAATTATTAATTATCTCAAGAAAACCAGTACCATTGTGTGACTATTGAAAGGGGTTTACTACCCGCAGCTATGAATAAAACGACACGAAAGGAGAATTTTAATATTGTGTTTTGAATTGTCTCTGGTCTGGTCTGGTGGGAGGCTTTGGCCGTGGCTAGTTACCACCCTACCGTCAAAGACGTGCCGCCAAGCGATTTAGCGTTCCGGCACGATGGCCTGTAGAAACCGATTAGGGGTATGGGTTGAATTTACACTGCTATACCCCTTCCAAGATAGCCCGCTACCATCTTAGACTGCATCGTCACTTACCATCAGGTGAGATCGCAGTCAAGGGCTATCTTGTCATCGAATAAAAAATTAAAAAAAAATTCATAGAGTTGATATAGGGATGCAATTTTAGCATAGCTTATACCCACATAAAGTTTGTAAAAACTTGAAGAAAAATTAAGACTTAGTTACACTGTTGCAAACATTTTTAGAGAACCGACACACATTCCGAACAGTGACAGTTCTTGTAATTGCAATCCTTGCATCCAGAATTCAGATTGAAAACTATCAAATTGTATTACAGTTTGAAATAAAAACACATTTCATACTTGTTTTATTTTTTCCGAATCTATTTTGGGATTTCAAAAATTGAATGAACACAAAAAGTCGATCCATTATTTATCTACGGATTTCTAAAAAAGTATGAAATCGATTTAGTATTTTCCACTAAAATGACAACCGAAACGAAATAACAATTTTGGCAGATTGATAGAGTTATTTGGAAGCTCCGGATGCAGTTATTTTGATACGACGGATCAATAAATGTTACTGAAAGTTGAGTTTTGTAAACTGAAATTGAAATGGGAACTTGCTTGGGTTGAAATCTATTCTTAGTTTTTAAGGTGCCGTATCCAAAGGGTGCCAACGGGATTCCTATACTTAGCTTCCGTTGTTCTTTCGTCCGTCTGTATGTATACCGGTTGAAATTTTAATGGTTGTACTCCCTGAAAGAGGTGAATGTGCTCATGAAACTGAACAACTTTCTCCAGGGAACATAGGTCAAAATATGAAAAAAAATTGGACCCTCCATACAAACTTGACGATCAGCTGATTGATTTACTATGGGAGGTCCAAATTTTTTTTTTCATATTTCGACCTATGTTCCTTGGGGAAAGTTGTTCAGTTTCATGAGCACATTCACCTCTTTCAGGGAGTACAACCAATGAAATTTCACCGTGTATATTGCCGTTACAACAATAAATATTAATAAAAAAAAAATAAGTTACAAATTAAAGATACTAGAGATTACAAACAATAAATTTTTGTTTTTCTTTTCATAATAGCTGGCTGTTTAATCTTGTACGATGGTACAAAATCTTTCCCGTACGGGTCTGACTCGCACTTGACTGGTTTTTTGATTGGCTTGGATATTTTATAAATTACTAGATGATGCCCGTGACTTTGTTCGCTTGGATCGAGGTTTTTAATTCCCGCGGGAACTCTCTAATTTTCTGGGATAAAAAGTAGCTTATGAGTTATTCCAGACTATTATCTATCTCTGCATCAAATTTCAGCCATATGGGTACAGTCGTTGCGGCGTGATTCAGTAACAAACATTCATCCACCTATTCACCCATCCATCCAAACTTTCGCATTTATAATATCAATCGGATTGTCCTCTTTAAACTCGGATTTGCGTTAAATCTAGAATAACGATGTAGGTTGCTGTTCGTATGTTTAATCAAAATCATAAATGTCAGTAAACAAAACACCTTTAAGGGAAAAAAATAAGCTTCGTTTTGTGTAAAGCCGGGTTTAATGAGTCCCGGCGTAACGGTAACGTGGCGTCGTTAGATTTTCTTTTGCATCTTGGTTTAAGTTATGGAATTTTGGTGGATTTCAGATTTTTACAGCTATTTTAGATATTTTTGTACTTAGGTAAAACTATAGTTTTTGCAAGCTTTTCGACTTCGATTTCTTAAATGTCCTGCAAGATATAAGTATTCTAGTGTATGTTCATTTGAAATGTAATGTATGTGTTTTGTAAGCTTATAAGGGAAAAAATGCAATAAAGCTGTTTAAATAAATAAATAATAAAACACACAATTATTAAAAATGATATTCTACGAAAAAGTTGTTTTAATAAAAAAAATACAGAAGGTAGTATTTGCCCGCCAGCATGTAAACCTTCCCTCTAAAGCGGAGCGTCTAAGACCAATGGGGCATTGGGTTAAGTATATTCAAGTATTTTGTTCCCTACGAGTTCGACTCCATCCCACGAGTCACAAGTCATCAAGAGTTACGGATTAATCTTTCCTCATTTATGACGTGATTGGAGCAAAAGCCAACAAACAAACAAACTTTTGCATTCAAAGAAAAAAAAGGAATTCACAATTTTATTTTGTGAATCATCGAGTGAAGATAGATTAGGTAAGATTTCCATAACCATGTTTATGATTATGAGGTTTCTAGTTTTTTTTTTTTTCAAAAGTTTTACCGTTTACGAAATAATGATTGCAAAGTATCAGTTTTATGGATGCAAAACTCCGTGACTCCGAATTGCCGGGAAAAAAGTAGCCCATGTTACCTACTCTTCATATTCTCAACTATACACAAAAAATAAATACATTGCTCCTGTGTAGCGTGATTGAAAGACCAATCAATAAATACTCTTTCGCATTCATAGTGATTATTAGCAGGAAGTTTTCCGCGTTCTCCTTTGCCTTGCATTCGAGGAAGGAAGCCAACATAATGTCGCCTGTTGCGCCTTAAAGCCTTTCTTCTGACACTTATTCAATAGCTGCGAAGGCTTTATTCCAGAAATTTTATTCCATCGCGATGAAATATTCCCTATTCCATCGAGGGATGGCCTAATTAAATTAGGCTTATTGGAAAATGAAGCATTCGTTTGTTTTTAGCTTTATTCTGCCAGAATTTTCGTTGATGGATTTTTGCAAAATGTCGACAAATTATCACGATAGTTCAGCCAATTTATGTAATTATATCTTCGGATGAAGCGACTCATATATTATAATAACGATCGAACTTCACTTATGGTAAGTTCGTTTAATCATTTTTTATACTTCTCGCAGAATTTTTCTATCCATTGGTATAAACCGAATCAAAATTACTACAGTATTTTCTAAGTGTACTACAGCGAAGAATAACGCGGCGCCGGAACTTTATCTTTGTTTTATGATAAGATCACAGTTTCTGGAAATTCTACCTCCGAGGGGTTAAATACGGGATGAAAGTTTGTATGAAAGACCCTCACTCTTCATGTTAGGTAAGTATATGAAAGTTGGTATTTTGACGTTCAATTCTTTGTTTGTTGTGCAGAGTGACTAAGGCTACTTTTTATCCTGGAAAAACAAAGGGTTGCGCGGGAATTTGAAAAACCTAATTCCACGCGGACAAAGTCGCGCAGGCAAACACTGGTAGATTGCTAACCTATAGTTACTTATCAGGAGCTCATCATATTCCCTATTGTTTGTTGGTTTGTCCTTCAATCACTCAATAGAGAAATGGACCGATTTTATTTTGAGCACAGCTGTAGTTACAAATCTAAAAATGTCGCAGGACTCGCAGGGAGCTGCTGGATACAGGCGGCGCAAGATAGAGACCTGCAGAAGTCCTTGTAAGACACCTTTGTTCAACAGTGGACGTCAACAAAAAGAAAAAGTCTTGAGATAAAAGTCTAAGTAGCTATAAGTTAACTTTATTAACAAGGGAAAAGTTTGCAAGTCGGAGACAGATAACTATCAATTTTCCTACAAAACGCACCCTCGAGGTTTGCCGACGCAAACTTCGATGCTACACGCTGATAAGTGGTCATAAAAACTCTGCTTAAGTTGCCGGATCACTATAACCCCTGAGGCATTAGTGATATATTATGGTGACAGCTATAAAAGGAAAAGTTATGAGGATTTCTTCTTATTTTAAAATTCATTAATACATTTATCTGAAATCATTGCCTCACTATTGGGAACAGTTTTTCTCTCGAATAAAGGATCTAGACCAAAGTTCACTACGCTAGTCAAGTGCAGATTCACACAGTCATCTTTAATGCTAAGATCTATAGAGCGTTCTCTGACTCAGCTCAGACTTAAGATAGAGTTAAAACGAGACACAAATATGCTCTGACATAAATTTGTCTCGTTTTAACTCTATTTAAAACACCGCGTGTCACTCTCCGCGTTTTGAAATCTCAACTTTACTCATGCTAAAAAAAAAAGATACCGGCCGAATTGATAACCTCCTCCTTTTTGGAAGTCGGTTAAAAATATATCGATCCGTTGCTCCTTTGCTACATGACTGACGGAAAAACCAACCAACAAATACACTTATGATATTAGTACGGATCGCCTTAATCGCAAGTTTAGAATACATAAAGCCAAACCAATGACCTATATCAAACCGTTCAACATAAGTATGTACATTCCACCCTAACGTATCGATGCCAATAAAATATTCCAACGGAAAAACGGTCATTCGTGGCTTTTATTAGATCCTTAGAAAATCCTTAAAGCGGCAAAGGGCCTCTTGTAAGGAATTTCACTCCGACGATTCCAAACCTTGGCGTTTTATCAAAAAATATTTACCAGCTAGCTATTTCTAAGGAAGAATTTCTAAGAAATCCATATTTAAAAGAGCAAGATGTCAGTAGGAAATGGTAAGTAACATGAAAAGTCCTGAAAGAAGTTTTGAAGGTGCAACATGAACAAACATATATAGGTGAGGTATAGCTGGTTAAAAAAAGCTATTATAGTTCGAAGAGCTGATGGTCGGTACAATTTACAGTCACCCTAATTTGGGTCCTGGCTGAAAATCAGCGCTGAATATCTTCATTAGGTATGCAGCTTTTGCTGAGCTCGGACCTTTTTCGGATTGTGTCACACATGACATAATTATGTTATGGCTTCTATTGCTAGGGTTTCTTGGTAAAATGCTTGAGAGGTGGAAGTGTCGGGATCATTTATGTACCTTAGTGTATCGTGATATGTGGCACAATTTCTTAAATAAATGCTTTTTCTTTCTTTCTTTTCTTTACAACAGGTTGGGATAGAACCGACGACCTTTCAGTTTTCAGCCAGCAACGTTAAACGTTGGGCGATTCTTAAATCTTCCATCAAGGAATTCGCATCAGTTTTTACAGAAAGAGCTCTCTTTCATCTACAGCCTGTACGTGAGGAGATAAAAAGGGTTCTTTCATTTGGACCAACAGTAATTACCGATTGCGAACGTTTTCCAATTTCATTGGGAGAAAACTTTGAAATTTTTCAAAGCTAATTTTTTTTTATATTATTTTGAAGACTATAATTTCATAGCTACAGGACAAATACTTACTTTTCTGCCATAGGTACGTTCGTATTCGTTTCGTTTCAGAGACTTTCTGTTTAAACAAGATATACTTACCTACTCTATGAAAAAGTGCGGTTTCGATTCCCGATCTCAGTAGGGTTAGAATAAGTTTGAATTCAATTGATCGTATAAGAATTCGATGACTTTAGCGTCAAAGATAGGTTCATTTAAGTTTGACGCTCCTTGTATAATTGAATATAGATAGTTAAGATATTTCTCACTCGTTTTTAATTACGTATTAAAAAATATTCATTGTCACATCTTCTTCGACACATAAATTGCAATTTTAAGTCTCAATAGCGCGACGATTAAAGGTGCGGACTGAAAGCTGAAAGGACGCAGGTTCGAATACCACCACTATTGTCATACCCACTCCTAACACAAGCTTTCTGCTTACACGGAGGCCAGAGGAGAATAAATAGTCAAGTTAAGCTTGGCTAAAAAATTTCAGTTGTTTTGCAATCGAAATGCAGCCCATTCCAATAAAATACCCTTTATCATCAACATATAATAGTGTCTCGTCAACATAGTATCTTAAAGTGTAGGTACATTCTTCATATTCCCCTTTCCCCTCCAGCTTGTTAAGCTTGCGTAAGGGACGGGGTTAACCAAGGCGGTATAAAGTCTTCAAGATAAAGGAGATCCTTGCGCAGCCCATATATTATTTTAAGCCCCCTGTTCCCGTTATTCCGTGTTTTTATTAGACCCATATAAAATCTTCAGAACGGTGAAGGGCCTCTCGTAAGAAATTTTACGCCGGCTTCATTGAATGGGCCCTCTTTCAACAACGGTACCCGAGTGCCTAAAAGGGAAAAACCCTTTCATTAGGGGCCTTAGTAATTACGGATAGGAAGCTTTTCAGTGAATTTTCGGATTTCAGGATTCCTGAAGGGAATAAAGGATTTTTCGCCTCTGCTCTTGCATGAGGGTTTTTAAGCCAATTTTATTAGTCTGAGAAGGTATTTAAGAATAGGGTATGTAGTACGTACCCCTGTTACAGCTTCATATACTCTTATAAAATAAACGTTTCTTTCTTTCTTCTTTCTTTAACATAGTATGGTAGTTAGTTAAATATACTTACTCGAAGACTCTTAGATAACAGACAGGTCTAAAAAAAAGAAAAAAAAAACCACCTCATTCATCAAAATCGATTGTTAAAAAATTTGTAGTTTATTCGCTGGAAACATTTGTAAATAGACTGCTAAAATCATAATCCTTCCTTTTGGCTCTGACGTAGTCGGTTAAAAAATAGTAAGCAAGCATCTCTCGTTATTAATCAATAACCGTTGCATATCAGCTTAATAATTCAAAGGGGATTAAACAACCGACCGGGTTAACTTTCGTTAGCGAGTTACCGCTGAACTAAACTATCGACTGGAGCTCGTTTATATTGCGACCCAAATACATTAGAGCTATTGGCTAGTTAAGCTACCGTCAGAAATTATTCTTAAAATAAAAAAGACGTGTGGCACTCGGGGACTGCCGCGGTAAAGCTATTGCATAGCATTTTTTATCATCGCCATCTAGCGGCTCACCGCTAGATTTCGTTGATAAAAAATGCGCCATCTAGCGGCTCACCGTAGAGAAGTCCCGTGTCAGGTTATTTTCGTTACGGGATTTCTGGATTCGGTCTCCACGCTGGCCCGCGATAGAAGCTATGCAATAGCTTAAAAAAGTTAAAGGCATAATAGATATGGATAAACATAGTTTTAGATTATGCTATATTAATGTATTTAATAAACAATACTACTGAAATTCTCTTATCCTACTAATACTATAAATGCGAAAGTTTTGATGTATGGATGGATTTTACTCAATCACGTTGCAACTACTGAAACAACGGCTGAAATTTGACACGCTCCTTTTTATTCCTAATATTAAGAGAGTTTCCGCGGGAATCGAAAAACCATAATCCACGCGAACGAAGTCGCCAGCATCAACTAGTTAGTGTATATTTTTGTAGTCCGTTTGTAGTCCATCCAGTCCATCCATCAAACTTGAAAGGTAAAGCTCTACATGGCATCGTAGCAGACGAATGGATCACCTTTGGTTTTGTTTTATTTGTTTGAAAGGTGAATTAGTCGGGAATGTTCTTAGCTATGTTTGATGAAAATCGCTCCAAAATGGTCGTGCCGCAAAATGGCGGATCGTATATTTCTATTTTAACAGCGATAAAGATGCTGTTACATGTTGGGGGTGTTTTAAATTTTTAATTTACACTTGTTAAATTGGATCAGACAAAATGTAAACGTAGTTCAGCTTAAATCAGGGCTTAAAGATTTATCAGCTCAACAGTTCAGACTTCACATTTAATATTCGAACTGAAACCTATATTCCATACTAAGTACCGTTCATTGTCCGCATGGAAATTGAATATTTCTGACGGAAGCGATATTTCACCAATATTACTTTCGTAATTCGAGCGATATTACTTTCGTAATTTGTGCTATATTACGTTCGTAATTTACTGTTCTGTTCCGTGGAACAATAAACGTACTTTTTGATTGAGGAATCACTATAGCTTTTGTTTTAAATATATTTCGTCCCGTGCGCAATTTCCGGGCCATATTATTTGGAAACAATGTTATTGGAAAATGGTTATAATTATAAATCTGAATGCTGTTGTCAACTCATTTGATGAGTCTTTGTGATAAAAGGCAGGATGAAATCTGATAATAAACCGTAGAATTTGTCGAATATTATCGTCTTTTTAATGGAACTGTTGTTTTTTTAAACAAGAACAAAAAATGCTGAAATTGGAAATAGAAAAACTTCACCTGAGCAGACAAGACTGCATTGGAATTGCCGATCAAGTTGCAATCTCTTGTATAAGAATCACATACAGACCGCGAAAAAAAAAATTTTCCTGCAGTTGAGATGGTGTCTTCACACACCTTTGAAAACATTATGGAGAACTCTCAGGCGTGCAGGTTTCCTCACGATGTTTTCCTTCTCCGTTGAAGCTCGTGATATTTAATTGCTTAAACGCACACAACTCCAAAAAGTCACAGGTGCGTGCCCGGGACCGAACCTGCAACCCCCCAGTAGGAGACCACAGTTTTAACTACAGAGCTGTGATCGGAGTATACCTGAAATCAGAAATGAGGAGATCCGTAGGAGAACCAAAGTCACCGATATAGCTCAGCGAGTCGCGAATCTGCAGTGGAAATGGGGGGCACATATTTCGAAGAGCTGATGGTTGTTGAGGTCCCAAGGTAATGGAGTGGCGACCACTGGGAAGCGCAGTGTTGGCACTTGGCAGACGTCCCACTAGGTGGACTGACGACATCAAAAGAGTCGCAGGGAGCCGCTGGATGCAGGCGGCGCGAGACTGAGGCATGTGGAAGTCATGAAAGAGACCTTTGTTCAACAGTGGACGTCTATCGGTTACAATGCCTAAACGATACAATACCGTACACAAATCCAGTCCGTCTGTCTAGACACTTGGAAATTGAACGAAAAGGTAATTTTGGCGTCGAGCTCTCCCAACAAAAATACTTACCTACCTAATTTGGTATAATCACTCAAGCGCCACTTCGCTTCAGTTTTGCTTCATCACGGCCGAGCGATTTATCTCAGCCAGGGAAATTTTGGCATGGAAATTAAGAAGACAGATTTAAAATGTTTTAACGTCAAAGCTTACCTTTAAACTTGTAGTACATATTTACTTTTAATCCTAATTATTATGTATCTATATTCTATCTACCTTGCTGACATTTTTATTTTCAAAATTCAAAATTCAAAATTTATTTATTTCAATGTAGGCCAACTTGTAGCTCTTATGACACGTCATAAATCTATCACCAGTTCGGAATGCAGATTCTGCTGAGAAGAGCCGATAAGAAAATCAGCAGTTGCTCTTTTCAAAAATTTTTTTTTACAAAGCTATTCTATGTATACAGTGCTTCCACAATAAAGCTTCAAAAATGCAAAAATGCATACGTAGGTACACCAATCCAACGCATGTCAAGATGGGCAGTCAAAGCAGACCCATTCCCGTTGGTGGCACCCGTTCACGAGCATGACGCACGATTTCTTCTATTATAACCTTGAAGTATATAAAATTTGATTCCTCCATGATTACAACACAGGGAGTTAGTAATAACATGGGGTAACGAATGGTTATCACATCACAAAATTAAAAAAAAAAAAAAAATTATAGCTCTTATGACACGTCATGACTCTACCACCGGTTCAGAATGCAGATTTTGCTGAGAAGAGCCGTCAAGAAACTTATTCGTTGTGACTCCTTCACGTCACAACGAATGAACCAATTTGGCATGAAGATAGCTATATCCAGGATTAACATATAGGCTACTGTATCCCAGAAAATAAAAGAGTTCTCGCAGAAATTAAAACATCTTAATACACGAACGAAGTCGAAGCCATCAGCCCGTATCATATAATTGGATTAATGTTTTAGATTTCAGTTCAGGTGGTTATTGAAACCGGTCGACAGAAGCGATGGTCGTTGGAGCTGACAACGAGTATAGGCAAGCATACAAGGTCCTAAATCGACATATTTATTGTGCACACATTGATATAATCACATTAAAACACTGTCGCTCCCCAATTAACCTCTGACCCACGAAAGCGAAACTGATACGAAAACTCATGGTACAACTACGAAATTACGAGTATACATCGAAATATATCGCTTAGAAGAGCAATATCAAAAAATAGCAAAATCAACGTGGGGATTAGCCATTTTTAGTATAAGTATTTAAAAGCCGAATAGGCAGCGTCGTATTAGTACGACGAGCTCACAGAAAATTATTAAAAAATGCCGTACTGTGCTGTGAAAGAGTATCATATTCCATCACAATAATCATCAAAAACGTATATCAGTACAGAAAATAATTACACGACACTCACACATTCATCATGTTTATTGAGCCTATTTTGGAGCGGAACTTTGTTTAGAAACTTCTTTTCTAAGCGTTACGGTTCGATGGGAGTGTGGTAGAAGACACATTTCAAATTTGTTCCGGAACACATCCAGCTAGTAAAAGTCAATAAAACATACCATGCAATATGGCTTTGAGACGACTTCGTGATCTCATCAACCTTTCATGACTTTCATATACACTACATCTGTAGTTTTCGGTTATCTTCGGCTCACTTCAATAATAATGTGAGTGCTGAAAAACAGGGCATACAACTTGGTAGAAAAAGGCTGCGTTTTAAAAGGTGTAAGCTACTTTTTTTCAATTCGATGACAAGATAGTCCTTGACTGCGATATCACCTGATGGTAACTGACGCAGTCTATAATATAAATTTTTACTTATTATAAATATAAATTTTTAAAGAGAAATAAAAACAAACAAGATACACGTATTTAAAAGCTGTACGTAATACGTAGGTAATGTATAATATTATTTTCAACACACTTGCTCATAAAATGGCTCCCGGTTCACCGCAATTAGGCACACAATGACACCTTTAACTCAAACTGTGACTTTTGATTACTATTATTCACAATGTGAGTTATAGAATTTTTTTTTTTAATTTTATTGGTTGAGTTGCTTTGTTCTTAAAAAAGTTTCTATTACAAAAAAAATCCTACCTATTGCCAAGATACCTATTGCTTGCTCATTTCATACAACTTCGTATTTAAATAGATAATTTCAACTTGTACGTGTCTCAAATATAACTTTTGTTTTTTCTGTAATACTTAAAGAAAACTGGAAATTCCCCATTTTGTACGTGGCTATAAGAGAAAAGCCAAAAAAAAAAAGAAACCTCATTCTTTTAGTCTATTAGCCATTAAAGGTGTGCGCGCATTCCGGAAAACTGATTAAATCAAATAAACCCCTGAATAGGCTGTATGATCGTCGATCTTTGCCTGCCCTCAAGAGCTTCTCAAGAGGGCGAACAAAAAAACAACATTAATTTTTCCCGCCATTGCGAAAAAATTTTCACAACTCGTTTTCACCGTTTTGTACCATAATGTACTATTTTAGTATTATTTTCTTTACAAGTGTGTTGAAAAACGTCGTATGATACACGTGTATATTGATGATTACCGTCCTCGGCTACCTTAAGACCCTCACCTAACGGCTCGGGTCTCAATAGCGCCTCAGCGGTAATCACCAACTTTGACACTTGTACCATAATGTACTATTATAGGTAATGTATAACATTGTCGTATGGGAAATACAAGTTACCTATTCAATTAAGTAAGATAAGGGAAGTCAAATGTTTATTTTATTTATTAAGGTAATGGCATGTATGGTTAAATGTTCAAAGCATGCATGCTAGCTCCATATAAGGCATGTCTACTAGAACGACTTTAGCACATACTATAAATAAAACGAACACTAGACTGTCATATAGATTACTGTCGTATGGTCTAAGTCATAATTAGGAACAGGTTCTCTATAGATTTAATGAGTTGGTCAGTTTTTTAAATCGTCCAATTTCAGATGCTCTTACGTCATGGAGGTACGCCGGTACGCCCTCTTTATCTTCCCGTGTGTTTCCACGTGATTCGTTCGTGGAAACGAAATAACATAGTAGATAGATAGATACTAACTCCATGTGCTCGAGTGAGTTAGTAGGAAATACTGAAGTTTACTTACGGGAAATAGATCTTAGAGGGGTTTGGATCAGCGTAGCATGTAGCCATGTAGTAAGGTATATGTCATTTTGGTCCTTAATACGAAAGTTTCAGTCTTATTACTTACAGTTAAAGAAGTATTTTACTTAAACCCATACCTCTAATCAGCTTCCACTAGTATTCGTACCGGAACGCTAAATCGCTAGGTAGGTACATTTTTACTTACAGCATGGCACGAGTCATAACGGCTGAAGGCTTCCACCAAACCAAACCAGAAATAATAATTTAAGAATTATAATTTCCTAAATTGCCCTTGCCGGGAATCGAACTCTGGACTTCCCACTAATTGACCATTAAGTAAAGTAAAAGTGTTCATTATTAAGCTCGTACAATATGTTTTCGGTAGTGCAATTAATTAATACTTACAACAAGATTATGTTGTTTTAACCTTACATACTTTACTACTACTACATGTATTTAAGGCGCAGGTCCAACAGAGCTAATGCTCCTTACTAATATTATTATAGGTCCAACAGAGCTAATCCTTCTTACTAATATTATAAATGCGAGAGTGTGTTTTTTTGTTGATTTGTCCTTTAATCATGCTGCAACAGAGCTACGGATCAACATGATTTTCAGCATGAGTAATGAGTATACTTGAAAACCTGGAGAGTGATATAGGCTACCTTTAATCCCGAAAAATCAAAGAGTTCCCGCGGGATTTAAAAAACTAAATCCACGCAAACGAAGTCGCGGACATCAGCTAATATATTAATAAAATGGAGACCTCATTTTTATTTACGTGACTAACTTTATTCTTCGACTGTCTTCGGCTATTTTGTCGTCATGTCGATACACCGCCGGCCCGGTTCTGGGAAAGGGTCTCTTCTCAGAAGAAGAATACATTAGACCATAGTCCACCATGTACGGGTTGGCAGACTTCACACCTTTACGCATATTTCAGAGGCATGCATGCAATTTCCAGTCATGCAGGTTTCCTTGCCTTGAATTAGTTTTGCTTGATATTCTCTATTCTTCCGATTTTTACCGATTCCATGATCATAAACAAAACAAAAGAGAATTACGCATATCCGTTATTTTAGAATTAGAATTGTGTTGGTCTTGCGTTTATGCAAAAATCTTATAGAAAAAAGGGCCTTCAGTATTTATTTTCCACAGAAAAAAGCATGTGAATTAAAAATAAGCAAGTGTAGGCCAGCCGTTCTTAAGTAATGTACTTACCAAGGAACAATATTTATATGTTTTGTAGATTAAGTAGAAATTACTTCCGGGTAGCATCAAAATAATCGCACACGACAAAAAACAAAACAACTTCGCCTTAAGGTTTAACATTCACGGGCATTTCAATGACTCTTTTATAAATTGTACAATACATAAATACAGAGCTCAGTTCGCCCTAGACCATCGACCGATCATGACCGATAAAGTCGCTGTGGTCACAGGTTCAAATAAAGGCATAGGTTACGGGATAGTGAAGGAACTATGTAGACGCGGTGTTAGCAATGTTTATCTAACAGCGAGAGACGTTCATAGAGGTCAGCTAGCGGTCGAGAAGTTAAAACGAGAGGGATACAAACCTGAGTTCCATCAGCTCGACGTCACAGACCCGAGAAGCGTAGAAAAATTCGCCAATCACCTGAAAGAAAAACACGGAGGCTTGGATATCCTAATCAACAATGCTGCAATCATCCAGCAGAATATAACTCAAACGACCTACGAAGAGGCTAAAAATGTGATAGAAGTGAACTATCGGAGTCTGTTCATCGTTGAAAAATATTTATTCCCAATACTCAAGGTAAATGCACGGGTAATCAACGTCTCCAGTGATTTAGGTCATATTTCCAACCTTAAAAACAATTACTGGATAAATAGGCTCACAAAACCTGACGTGGAAGTGCAAGATATAGATGATTTTATTGAATGGTTTTTGAGTACAATCAAAAATGGGACTTTGAAAGAAGAAGATTTTGCAGTGATACCGTACCTCGCTTATAGAGTTTCCAAGATAGCAGTCTGTGCTTTGACTAGGGTGCAGTATAGAAAGGTGGATAGGAATATAGCAGTTAATTCCCTTCATCCGGGATTTGTGAAGACTGATATGACACAGAATAATGGGTTTATGACAGTGGAACAGTCTTGCAAAACACCTGTTTATTTAGCGTTGGATTGTGACCAGTCAGTGAAAGGGAAGTTAATTTGGTTTGATAAATCCGAAAAGGATTGGACTGATCAGAACTTGGATCTGCTCTGTACGAACAAAGACACGGTGCAGAAGTATATTTCACAATTGATATCGAAAAATTGATGTGGTAAATCCTAACAGCAGTTAGGATTTATCTATTTATTTATATTCTTCAATATATTTAGTTTTAATTTAGAATTTAGTTTATTTTATAAAAATTAGATTTCCAGCGAAATATAATTGTACTTTTAATAAATTAATTTTTATTTATTTTTTAGTTTATATTTTAGTAGCATTTGCGCGCGAGTTCGTCGGTTTCGAGTTAGGTTTTTAAAAATCCTCTGTTTTTTTCCGAGATAATAGACAGTCACTCTTCAAGTTCTTATAAGTACACTAAAATCACATCGTTCCGTTGTTCCATTACTGCATGATTGATGGAAAACTTACAAGCCGATAACCAAACACACTTTCGCATCTATACTAATAACCATTAATTCGAGTTTAATTAGTTAAGTCTCTATAACCATTGATCTACAAGTCGAAACATAAGAGTATCTAATTTTAGTAGTGGAAGGACTGGGATACCATAGGATTAAATGCAAGAAAATTCTCACCATTATATGATTGTTGGAAGGGGTCAAACCCGCAACAATGAGGAATATGAATCATAGAGAGAAATCATAAGTGGATTTCAAAAATGAAAAGTCGTGGGTTTAAACTGCACTATTGCCAGGAATATCGTATTCCTAGAGCACAAGTATTATACTTAGATGGGGGGGAAATAGAGGAACATTAGTTATGTTCAACATGCTAAATGTAAATAAATAAAATAAACGTAAAAATTCTTTTTACAAAACCGACTTCAAACGCCACTACAAAGTATATCAATTGTGATTATACAATTTAAAGAGTTGACCTGATGACTATGGGACCACCTGGGAAGTATACCCTTTCAAGCAAAAAAGAATTTTCCTAATTGGTCCAGGCGTTTTCGAGTAATCGGGAAACATAAAAAAAAAAGATTCCGATGAATTGAGAACATCCTCCTTTTTTGGAAGTCGGTTAAAATAATATCAACACTAACAGTATCGTCTGTAGTACGCATAGACCTTAAGTTGTTTGCGTCGACAAGAATAAATAATTAAACTCCTTATTAGCTGCAAAGTTGATTTAACCTCTTATCTTTACACTTAACTAGCTATTTATCAATACACTAGCTTTTGCCCACGACTTCACCCGCGTGGAGTAGGCATAAAGGTTTTTAACAATCCTTTGGGAACACTATGTTTTCCAGGGTTATAAGTCCTGTGTATTTCTCTAGTTTTATAACTACAACTAGCTTTTGCCCGTGGCTTCACTCATGTAAAGTTCGATTTTATAAACCCTTATTTTACCCCCTTAGGGGTTGAATTTTCATTACCTTTCTTAGCGGATGCCTACATTATAATAGCTATCTATATTATGTCCAATCCGTGCAGTGATTTCAGCTGTGAGTTGATAGATCAATCAGTCAGTCAGTCACAGTTTCCTTTTATACATTTAGATATAAGATATATCCATGCTAAAATCAAGTCCATCCGTTGCTCCATTACTACTTGATTTAAGGACAAACCAACAAACAAATAAACTTTTGCAATTTAAGTACAATATAAGTATGATTTATTATCTAATCGACCGTTACGACATTACGGAAAATTTTCACTCTCATTTAGATTTATTATATAACTTAATTAAAGTGTTTATCTTACTTTATTGTGTGGTGTTCCTCGTTAATGAGGGTATATGAGGGTCATGACATTTATTAATCAATGACATCTTGGCGCTGCAACGAACGGTGTAGTTATTATTAAAAACTGGGAAGTTTCTGATTCGGTTCCCAGCAGAGGCATTTTAGGCAATCACTAGACGATGCCCGCGAGTTCATCCGCGTGGATTAAGGTTTTTTAATTCCGGCGGAAACTCTTTAATTTTCCGGAATAAAATGTAGCCTAGGTGTTAATCCTGTATATCATTTTAAACAAGAAAATCGGTTTATTAGTTCTGGTGTGTAGGGGTCACACACACACACATACACACACACACACATGATTAAATTTGTTTAGTCCTGTGAGAAGCTTAGGCCTTACCCTATGCAGAAGGGTATGCCCCATAGAAACAAATTAGGGCCATGGTTTTGATTCAACTACCATAACTCCTCCCATTTAAGGCCGCTTACATCTTAGATTTTATTATGGATCATCATTGTTATTTACTTTTGTATAGAACGCTGTTTATTGTAATTTTATTCTGAGGGTGTCAATAATTCTTATATAAACGTAACTGGACCTTAACCTTTGACGAACAATAGACCTTGTAAAATTCCAGTTCAATCAAGATAATATTTAAGTTTAAGGTTGAATCCACAATGAACTTTACTTAATACAAATAAATCGTATCAATTTATACTTGATATAGAAAGTTGCATAATCATTAAAGAGGCTAACAAGTTTTTTTTAATTCGAGCGACTTTCTATTGTTCGATATCGGTTAAAAAATGATACAAACAATATCGGAACATCGACAGCTACTTTAAAATACAAACCGAAGTACTGCGAATCAGATTCGCGTACAGAAGTTCCGTATATTCTGGAAATCGGGAGGATCTGGAGAGGGAAAGAGGCTACTTTTTATCCAAGAAAATTGGAGTTCTCATGGGATTTTTAAAAACTAAATCCAAGTGGATGAAGTCACTGGCATCAGCTTGTATAGGTAGGTATAGTTATACTTAGTACCAGCTAGTACTTCAGCGAGTCTGTCTGTTTGTTAGTTGGCGCTAATATCGGGAACGGCTGGACCGATTTTGACGGGACTTTCACGGGTAAATATCTGATATTATCGGGAGTAACATAGACTACCATTTTAACCAATTTTTGAAAAAGAAGGAGAAAGGGTTGTGTTTATCTACCTAGGTATGTACCTACCAGCTACCTATATCGATAACTCCGTGATTTCTAAACCGATTTGCATGAATCTTTTTTTAATCGTTACTAAAACTTTGCGGGATGCTCCCATAAAAACTTTGGGTTCCAACTCCTAAATCCTAATGCTGCAGGGGTACTGCCCACCTAAATTGTGGGTATTTAGGAACTGTCGATTGTGAATTGAAGAAGCGGATGAAGTCGCGGGCGTCCCCTTATCTAAATATATAAAAGGCAAAGGTGACTGACTGACTGACTGATCTATCAATGCACCGCTCAAACCACTGGATGGATCAGGCTGAAATTTGGCATGCAGATAGCTATTACAATGTAGGTGTCCGCTAAGAAAGGATTTTTGAAAATTCAAGGGGCTAAAATAGGGGTTTGAAAAATCGAACTTAACGTGAGCGAAGCCGCGGGAAAAAGCTCGTTTATAATAATAGCAGGAAGTATAATTAATTTTCACTTGTAGCCATTTCAGCACGGAACCCTTAAAACGACAGCCGATATCTATTCAGCGGTGAACCAATTATTCTTTGCCATCATTTCTCTGCAAATAAATGAGTCACTTCGAGAACAGAAACCGAGGTCGCGAATCGCGATTGGTTGACTTACAACAGGCGACTACGATACGGCTACGATACTTTTTAAGCTATTGCATAGCTTCTATCTATTCTTCACAACGCGAGGAGATTTACGGGGACAAGGAGTTAGACATGAGGACAGATTAATGATGCCTAACATAAAATTAACTCTATTTAAAAAAAACTGTTACTGTATGGCAATAAGTATATTTAATCAACTACCTCCTCACTTTAAAACTATGACGCTAGCAGCACTAAAAACAAAATTACATAAATGGCTTTTGGAGAGATGCTTTTATTCTGTAAATGAATATTTGTCCCACCCTAAGTAATCTTTATGACAAATTATATTACTATTAGTGTCCAATTTTCTTTGTATATATTATTAATTTTTGATTGACATTTAAATTTTTCTCTTCCTATGACATTTAGCTTATTATTTTATTCTTAATTTAATCATTTATCACAATTTGTTTTGACGAAATTTTATGTTAACATTGCACGCCAAGAATGGCAGATTGTGACATGTACCTAGACTAATGACATATCTGTAACATCTTAATTGTAACTCACAATCACGCAATAAATGAATTATGAATTATGAATTCTATCGCGGGCCTTGAGCGTGGAGACCGAATCCAGAAATTTCGTAACGAAAATAACCTGACACGGGACTCCTCTCACCGCTAGATGGCGTTGATAAAAAATGCTATGCAATAGCTTTACCGCGGCAGTCCCCGAGTGCCACACGTCTTTTTTATTTTTTTATTCGTTGACAAGATAGTCCTTGACCAAGTAGCGGGCTAACTTGGAACGGGTATGGCAGTTTAGATTCAATCCATACCCTCTAATCGGTTCTATATGCCATCGTACCGGAATGCTTGGCGGCACGTCTTTGAATGTAGGGTGGCAACTAGCCACGGCCAAAGACTCCCACCGTACAAAGGAGGTGGGTTGATAAAGCCCAAAATCCGCCCCTCATACACTCGAAAAAAAAAGTTCCAGATTCCGACAAATTGTAAATGTATTTATATACTTGAAGATATAAACTTTATTTTAATATAAAGTTTAGGTGATAAAAAAAATAGTAAGTTACAGAAAATATTACCCAAAAAGAGAGTGTTTCGGCTTTTTCATACATTTTAGTCGTTTTTTTAAGCTTTGATTTAATATTTTAGAATGAAGCGTAAACTTTTAGAATGAAGTAGTAAACTTACTTAGTGCCGATTTCACCAACGTCGAGTCTCGAGCGACGTGTATCCAAGAAATAAATTGGGCGTTCTGACACTTTTTGTATTGAAAATCTGACATAATACCTATCATAAGACTTATTTCACGTTGGTAAAATCGGGCCTTACAGAATCGAGGGGAATATTCCAACAAATTAGGTGCAATGCTTTATATTCTTAAAAAAAACTGGATCCTGAAGCTAGAGGTCGGAAGTTCAGGGTGAAATGTCGAGTCCGTATCGCTTAGTTGAAAGGTCCGCCTCTAAATAATTGGACTGTCAGTTGTGGTGTAGTCTTACCTCAATGCCCCGACAGAGTAATCAAACATCTTGGTAGGATTCGAGATTGTGACTTATTCACACTTTTATCTCTACCTTTTACCTAAAGAAAAGGAATATCAACTTGATACAGTTTCTATCAAGTTTGTATTCCTTTTTGTCCCTATTTTGTTTATGTAAGTATTTATTTTTCGGTTCCTTAATTGAAGAAGCTAATCAAGGGCCGATTTCAACTTAAATTGTCTTTTTCGAGCGTAAAGATAATTTTGGCAAATTTACCATACAAAAACTGTCAGATCGCCCAATTTATTCTTAGGTTAAACGTCACTCGACGTTGGTAAAATTCATACTAAGTATTAAAAAAACGTGACTAAGTTTCTTAGTCACGTTTTTTTAATACTTAGTAAACTGAAAATTCAAATTTGAAAGCTTTTTTCGCAGACGCCAAATTTGAGAGCTCTTTTTTTTTTTTAGTTGAAAAGTAAATTGCCTAAACGTCGCTGCGACTTTTCGTGAATTTTCGTTTTTTTTCGAATTCCGAAGAGAATTTATTTATTTTCCTAGATAAAGCCTCCTATGTTCTTCTCTTGTCAAATTTTCTCGAAATCGAATTAACGTTTTAATGCTCACCGACACCATCGACGTTTAACCGAGGAATAAATTGGGAGTTCTGACGGTTTTTGTATTAAAAATCTGTCAAAATATTAAAATCGGTTAAGGTTTATCTCACGTTGGTGAAATCGGCCCTAAAAAGTAGAACGACTACGATCTTAAGTAGGTAAAGTTTAAAACTCTACATCCACATTATTTTTAAAGCAAACATCACATTTATTCGGAATAGTAAAAGAGTGCTCATTTTTATACAACGAACCCAGTTAATAGTACGTTAGAGCTCAGAAAAACACGATCTAGATCGCAGAAATATATCAAGGTAGAACAGAAAAGAGCTCAAGGTGAGCGGCGACTTTCACACAGGAAAGCGCAGTTTGGAAGATTCGTTCCGAAGAGGTAGCCGTTTGACACATGCGGCGCAACACTGAGGTAGGGACCAAAATATTTATGCAAGAGACATAATATGTCCAGTAGTGGACGTCTATCGATTGATAAAGAAGTTAAGGAAGAAAAAATTGGGCGGGCGTGCAATTAATTTGTATTAAGTATGTACCTACATCAGTTGTTAATTGAATTCCTATACTTACCTACTTAACTTTCTTTCCTTAGTACTTCAGAAAAGTTCAGGGACGGAAAGCGCAGTTATGGCAGCCCTCCCACTAGGTGGACCAAAAATTTCACACAAAGAGAGTCACAGAGAGACTCTGGACAGGCGGCGCCAGACCGATGTCTGTGGAAGTCCATGCAAGTTTTTGTCTAGCAATGGGCGTCTATTGGGTGAAAAAGAAGAAAAAAGCATGGACAGCGTGGATTTATCCAGAAATATGGGCTCATGAGTCCTTAGCAAAACAGTGGTGATAACCGTTCGATCTCGATATATTTTTGTGATCTAGGTAGTTTTAACTTCTTGCGCATTAACATAAAGTATTTAACTTGATATATAACTTAGGAGGTTACTCTTAGCTAGGAGAGTACTATAAGTAAATATTTTTTTTTCAAAAGTTATGTTGAGTTTGTAACTGGATAATGGAATACTAGATTCAGAATTTTAATGTTGTTTTATTAGTTAAGAAAAATTTCGAGCAGGTCCCATACAAACGAACGGATTCTAATTTTACACTTCGTCGGAGCTAGTATTTAAATAAGAACCAATCTTCGTTTGTATAGGGGTACCTACCAGAGGTAAAATCTTATTCTTACAATAAGAAAATTGGCAATGCCGTAAGTATTTATTAATACATTCAAGGATGGATGTAATTACCAATTAATAGTTACCTGCGAAATGTTTAAGTAATGATGTTGGTAACTGCGATAAAATCTACTAGAAATATCTTGAAATATGAATATTTTGACGCGAATTGCAAGCAGTATTTACACTTCACGGCTGGATTTGATCAATCACTACATAGTATAAAACAAAGTCGCTTTCTCTGTCCCTATGTACGCTTAAATCTTTAAAACTACGCAACGGATTTTGATGCGGTTTTTTAAGCTATTGCATAGCTTCTATCGCGGGCCTTGAGCGTGGAGACTGAATCCAGAAATTCCGTAACGAAAATAACCTGACACGGGACTCCTCTCACCGCTAGATGGCGTTGATAAAAAATGCTATAACTCGGGGGTTGCCGCGGTAAAGCTATTGCTTTACCGCGGCAGTCCTCGAGTTCCACACGTCTTTTTTTTAATAGATAGAGTGATTGAAGAGGAAGGAACTAGCTGTTGCCCGCATCAGTGAAAAATCGCGATCATAATAACAGAAATTGACGCGGATGAAGTCGCGGGCAACAGCTAGTATTAACATAAAAATAGGCACAATATATAATAGGTATAGGCATGATTTACTTTCACCAAATGAGTACTTTTAAAAAGTGCTCCATGATCGGTGAATCAAACTTTTCCGTTATCATTTTCAGGATACCATTGGAGCTCGAACGCAGTGTTGTTAGAAGGGACGTCTTCTTCCTTATCATGGCATAGAAGTCCTTCGTTCGCAAACATGCCTGATGCTGAGCAAAACCGCGGCAAGCCCAATAGTATCCTGAAACCTTTATTATATTGTACCCTCAAGATATCCATAGCCTTTTTAATCGACTTCCAAAAAAGGAGGAGGTTCTAAATTCGTGCGAATCTTTTTTTTTAATGTATGTTCCGCGATTACCTACTCGAAGTGGCCTGGACCGACTTGGAAAATTATTTTTTGTTTGAAAGGGTATACTTCTCAGGTGGTCCCATAGTCATCAGGTCAGGATCTGATGATGGGATCCTGGATAAATCGAGGGGGAAAAAATTACGTTTAAATTATGAATGTAGTTAATCCACAGGCCTCCCGTGTAAAAACTTTTGAAGGAATCCCAAACAGGAGATAAAGACTTAAAATAAATGGCAAAGAATGTGCTAGATTATTTACGCGAGAAAAAAAACGATATATCTCGAGCAGGATAAGATCACAAAGGGACCAAGTTAAATTGCTCTTGAAAATATCCAGGTCACTTTAGAATGTTCCCCGACGACATTATATTTTTCCAGGATCTTTGTTGCATAAGGCCCATGGAGATTTCAGTATTATAGAATCGACAGAAAGGACAAAGTTTTATGGTTAAAGTGTAAATAAATAAAAACATCGACAGTCATGGCCCATGGGGGCTGCCGACAAAAGTTAAATCACGTCATACTCACAGCTGCAGATACACTGTTAAGATTGCAGATTGTAAACTGCAGATGCAGATTTGTTAGATTGCTGTTCTCGGTGACATGAACCCATAAAATTTTTCCCTACCATAAATTCGCTCGACGCGCTTCACTTTAATAGATTGCAGTGCCGATAGTCGTTTCGGTCAACGGTCTCATAGCGAAAAGTTTCGATCAACATCTTAAGAAACTTTCGCTTAATACTTAGATCAAGAGCAGGATACAGAAGGCGGTACTCCTTGAGACGGCACGCATTGTGAGGAGGTTCCTCACTCTAGAGCCCTGAGCACTGGCTGCTTGGGTCCCTATCCCGCAGCAAGTGGGACCCATTCGTTGTATGATGATGTTTTTAATGATGTTTTTATTTATATTTATATTTCTATAATGTATATTTGTAAACATTTAACAAAATAATAGGATGAATGTGTATGAAAATAAATGAGAGAATTAGAATGGTTCCATTTCCCATAGAGATTTTGGGCTTTAGAGTCTTGCTGCTATATATTCTTACTAGATATTTTACTTCCGTTAATTGCTTTCATTTGGCGACAGAAGGGCTGGCTGGAAGGAATCAGCAGGATCCGCGAGTTTTGCACGACTGTTATAATCATAACTTTTTATTTTAGCTTTGCCGTAGTCGGGTAGTACATTTGTCATGGGTAGCCCAATAGCCGCTCTATCTTTTCTTTAAAACTCAACAGCACGTCTTGTGGAAGAGTACGAGTATGAATATTTCAGCTGGTCTTTTGTAAACGTACGGTGTGACAGGTTCCCTTTGTTTCACGTCAAGATATTACCGTGATGAATTTTGCACGTGTATCCAGAATTTGTTCTGAGACTTATGAGAACTTTCCACGCATTTACTTACACGAAAAAAAACATCTTTCGTTAAATTATATAACTTTTTAAGCGAGTGCAAACCGTCTTGTCAGTATTTATATACCCAGCTTACGCCATTGCCATCGCATCGTAGGTCTACGGCTATCGATTCTATAGAAATGATTGTTACAGTGTGACGGTTGCAAAATTGTCTGATTGGCCGATTCTCACTCGCTAGTGGCTAAAATATATTATTATGCAGAAAGGAAGCAAATTCAGCCAACCACAACAATTATTGAACTGTAGCAATGACTGATGCACCTTTTACAGAATCAGTCAAAAATGTTTGTCTATGTTATTTGTTTGAGTACCAATAACACAAATTATACTATTGTATGGCCCGAACGAACGAGAAGGAAAAAATCTCATTACTTTTCCCATTTCTAAAATTTGTAAAATCTCTGTTTAGTGAGCGCAAACATAACATTGTGTTGTCATAACGGCTGGTTCACACTTACACCAACTTTTACGCAGATGCTGTAAATATTTGGCGCACCTTGTCAAGGGCGTGCCTCCGAGGTGGATTCGGCAGTGGCCAGGCTGCCGACGGCGATGGGACCCGCCTCTAAAGAGGGGCGGGTCAAGACCTTGGCGGTGGCACGGTGAATTCTCCACCAAGTGTAACCCACGATACTGCCAGGGTCCGTGGAAAGACAAAGACAGGTTTTAGCGGGTGCAAGCCCCACATAACTCCTCCGTTTCCTCTGACGGAGGGGTATGCGTTAGGCAAAAAAAAAAGATGCTGTAAGTATGTTATTTTGAGAGTATGAAGACGTGATGTTGACTCAATTGAACGTTTAGTGGTCCAAGGTAGAGCAGAGGGCACAAAAGCACGTGGCAGATCGCCAATGAGATGGACGGACCAAGTAAGGGCTGCGGTAGATGTCCCGTTGCATGAATGCACTAGAAAGGCAGCTGCTAGAGAAGAATGGAGGTACATAGTGAAAAGCGTGCCATAACTCTCTGTCAAGAGCGTAATGACTAAGAAGAAAAAGACGATTTTGAGAGTAACTAGTGAACGAAAACTAGGAGACACATAATCTAAACCGCACTTTTTTTTTTTCATAAAAATATTTTGGTCATATTAATAGATAGGTATAATATAAAAACTTTTACTTACCCTGGGTTAGATTACTAGATAGTGTTACTGGAATAATGTGAAACAGTCACGATGTAAAAACGTCGAGGACTCTTGAAGACGTTTTACAAAACAAAGTAAGGCAAATGGAGCGGAATGAGATACAAAAAGGAATAACATCTCGGGCTTATCATCCGATTCCGGCGCTGCTGTGTCCTCGAATTCATTGAATTCCCTCGAACGTTTTATTTCTGGTTCCGATGTTCGACGAATAAAATTTTAGAGACGAATGCAAATGTTGGTTTTCAATTGAATTAGATTTGTGCCGTGATTTTAGGTTTCTCGGATGTTTTTCTTGCCAGTGGCGTCTTATTTTTCAGAATTTTCCATTTTAGCGCATTTCGAGAGATTACTGTTATTCCGTTTTTTTTCAATGTTTCTGATTTTATTCGCTTTTTTTTAATTCGTTGACAAGATAGTCTTTGACTGCGATCTCACCTGATGGTAAGTGATGATTCAGTCTAAGATGGTAGCGGGCTAACTTGGAACCGGTGACAGTGAGGATTCAACCCACTTACCCCCTAATCGGTTTCTACACGCCATTGTGCCGGAACGCGAAATCGCTTGGCGGCACGTCTTGACGGTAGGATGGTAACTAGCCACGGCTAAAGCTTCCCACCAGAACAGACCAGAGGCCATTTAGAAATTATAATTTTGTAAAAAGGCCCCGCCGGGAATCGAACCCGTGACCTTCCAATTATAAGACCACAGCGTCCACCACTGCGCCAGGGAGGTTTTGTTACAGGAGGTCTGTGGGAGTCATACCACAGTGGTACTGGTACACGACCACCTCAGCTCTGAATCGTACATTAGTAGAGATATGTTATTCTTACGTCACAAAAGTTGCTCGCGCTTACGTAATTTGATCGAACCTTGAAGCTCAGATAAACGTTTTCCAAGCTCCCGACCTTCCTCTTACAATGTAAATAAACAACACAATGTAAAAAAATCAAATTCCTTTTGTCGAATTTATTCAAATACAGTAAGTACCTACGCGTGCCGATCCGAAGTTAGAAATTTCGAGATTAAGGGGAAGTATCAAAGAATTTTCATTAGGCCAAAGTGGGATTCATTTCCTTCAAGTCGATCTCAGAATTTAAAGTTGGGATATTTCTAAGGCGGGCAATATTGAAGGCATTTTCATAATCAATCAAATTCCATTTGTTCAAGCGTCAAGGTACGACCTTTGATTTTGGGCTCCGATTTTATTTGTCTTTTCGAAAGTAATTAAATGAATTTCATTATAAATTACCTACAATTTATGTCTTTGTGGAGCCGTGTATTAATTTTGATTTCTAGGGAGACATACCTAAAGCTCTTAGTACATCTACGTAGCAACGAAACCGCGAGAGGTTCAGGTAATATACTAGTCCGTTTTGTGACTAAAAGAAGTGAGATTACTTGTTCTAACACAGAGATTTGACTATGAGATTCCCACGCTTATTTTGGGGTAGGTACATTTGACGTCACTCACATCTCCACGTTAGGTTTTGCTCGAGGTATTTATTCCGCGGCGGAGATGTTCTAGGGACATCGCTGGAATCACGTGAAACATAATATATTATTTATCAAGACAGAACGGCAACGGAAACGTGCCAACTATTTGCAATGTAGTGCAAAATTTTTCATAAAAATAAAAACCAATGAAAATACTTGGAATTTCATCCCAAAAATGCAGACATTTATTTACACAAATGTTTGTTTTCAACAAAAACAAAACGTTCAAAAACACGAATGGCGTAGTTTCGTCCAGAAATAGGCAAACATGAATCCTCAGTAAAACACTAATCTGATAACTATTCTATATCGCTATATTTTTGTATGTGGGAAAGATATACTCATAGATTGATAATAATCTTTCTGTGTTAGCATAGATAGTTTTGCTTCTGTAACACATCTGACAAGTCCCGCTGTGGAAACAGCGGTTTCGCTGTATTTACTTCGCGGGCAAGGTCTGCTACATGCCTAAAATCTCGACTTCTGTCATTTATAAACGATCGCTACTGCTTTGTCAGTCGTTTTCTAATTGTTAGATAAGAGATAGAATTGTTTTCTAGTGAAAGATGGAATTTTTTTGCGCATGGATTTTCGCGTGAAATTCTCGCTCCGACTTGTGTGGTAGATATTTCAAAGAATGGAATGGATTTGGAATGTGTTATTTCCTGTTTTGTTCCTGAAGATAATGATCTGCGAGTCTATTATTTTCTTAACCGCCATATTGTCATTGAGTTTCCTACTTTTTTATCCGAATAGGCTCAACTGAATTCCGAACGAATGGTCTAGAGTTTATGGCGTTCTGTTGAATTTTATTCAAGTTACGTGAACTTGTTACCATGCTCTTCGTCGTGTATAAATTGATAATGGAATGAAAGGCCTTCTTACGTTGGTCGTCCCTCGTAATATTTCATAGTGATTTGTGATTTATTCCCAACTGTCCCGAGTTAGAATCGGCCAAACAAATTGATTCAATATGTCTTCCTGTCTGAGCAACAATTACACTACTCAACAAATTTCGAACTTTTTTTTTTATCTGAGTTCCTACTATGTGATAATTGTTCCTTGCTATTGACCTAAGAGAAGTGCATAAATAAATTTTTTCCATCACATCTCATTTTCGAGATAAAAGGGGCAAGTCAAAAATTCAATTTTCTTACAAAATGAAGCAACTACATTAACTTTTATTGAGGTTTTGATGGAAAAGGTGAAGTTTTATTAGTAAAGCTGATTGCTCTTGTAATAATGGTAGCCAGGAGTTTCTCTGACCTGGCTCCAACAGTAATCTGCAAGCAAAGCAGGTTCCCATCTTCCTTGAAAACGTTTTTCGATTGCAGCTACATTTTGATGAAAGTTATCCCCATGTTTAATGTTAAATTAACCCATATTTTCGAAAAGAAAGTCCAAATGTGAATGGAGGAAATGAAATAAAGGAAATTTTAATAAGATTTTGCATCCAATTTTATGGTAGCAGTCCAACATCAGTTTTATTCTTTCCCAGAAGTGAACGGTTTTCTTGAATATTTTTTCACGTCAATAAAAAAAGTTCCAAGCTTGGTTTTCAATAATATTGTTATGGATAGATGTAAAAGATGAATTTTTAATCAGTTTTTTATATCTAGACCTACGAATATGCCCTCTTTGATTTTTGATCATCACGATTTTCAATGTCTCATAAACTAAACTTTTCTAAGTTTCTGTTTTCATTAAAATTTATTAACTGGGCCCTCAAGAACAGACAAATTTTCGAAATGTGGTAAGGTTTTCTAACTGATGACCTATCGGCATACTTATATTTCGTTTAGATTTATCAGAAAACTCCTTTAATTGTGTTAAACAAAAATAGCAATTCACTGTATGATGCGTTGGTTCAGTCCTTACGCGCGTACCAAATGGCATTTTTTTTTATTTTTCCATCCTAATAACCGTTGAAATTCGTATTAAATATTAGCCAGCACACATTAGAAACCCACGTCTTATCTAGATTTCTCACATTTTGGTTAAAATTAGCTAAATAATACTGTTTAAATAGGCCAAAACGTGACTTTTTTTTCTATTTTGGCGCAAATTCTTCACAAATACAATAAAACTATTAAAAATTGTTAACACACACATATGATATTTTGAAGATTATCAATCAAAGTAACTTGTAAGCTATGTTTTGTTTGCAAAACAATCATATTTTTGAACTACCCGCATTTCAAAACTCGAAGATACGTGAAAAAATTAAAAGTTATATTTCTCCGCTTCTAGACGTGATATCAAAATAAAATGCCTACAGATATTTATTATTAGTCAGCCTCAATATGAAGCCATATGAGCGAATTCAGAGTTTTTTTTAGTGTTGAGTAGTGTTATTTGTGTTGGAAAACTCTTTGGGTCTGTGTCAAAGGCTTGTTTATCCTGCTTTCTACTAATATTATAAATGCGAAAGTTTGTGAGGACGGACGGATGGATGGATGGATGGATGGATGGATGGATGGATGGATGGATGGATGGATGGATGGATGGTTGGATGTTTGTTACTATTTTACGCCACAATAAATAACCGATTTGGCTGAAAATTGGGAATAGAGATAGCTTATACCTACTCAGAATTAAGACATAGACTACATTTTATCTCTAAAATTTAAAGAGTTCCTGCGACAATCAAAAAACTTGAATCCACGCGAACGAAGTCGCAGGCATTGTCTAGTTATTTATACATATTATATATAAAAAATCATTTAGGTACTGTTCGTTAGCTAAAACTTAAAAACGGCTTGACTGTTTTGAATATATTTTTATTAGTTGTGTTCGCATTAATACAGAGGTAGTTTAAAAGCAAAAAAAATTGGGAAACCTCAAAGGAGCAGTTGAAAAATTGAAAAATCCAAATTGCTAATTTTGTGCAGAAACCAAAATCACCACTTCGGATGGCGGGAGCGAAGCCGCGGGTAAAAGCTAGTTTGTTATATTTTATTGTGAATGTCCCAGCATAGTGGCTCACGATCGATGTACCCAATTTGCCACAATAGCTATGAAAGCAAGGTAGGTATAATTGAACCCAAGTACCTATAGCGGAGTTCTTGGATATTTTTTTCATTCTATTTGCTTATTTCACTGGCTGACCTATTTATTTTAATGCCTGTATTCATTGAGGTAAGAATAGAATAGAATAGATTTCTTTACATTATTCATACACCTATAATTTTTTTTATATTTGTTTGGAAGCCCTTGCAGTTCCAATAATAGTAGTATGCATACGTGTCGAATTGATAACCTCCTGTTTTTGAAGTCAGTTTTTTTTTATCGATGGCAAGATAGTCCTTGACTGCGATCTCACCTGATGGTAACGATTCAGTCTAAGATAGTAGCGGACTAACTTGGAAGGGGCATGGCAGTGTACATTCAGCCCATACCCCTAATCGGTTTCTACATGCCATCATGCCGGAACGCTAAATCGCTTGGCGACACGAATTAGACGGTAGGGTGGTACCTAGCCACGGCCAAAGCCTTCCATCAGGCCAGAGACAATTCAGAAATTATAAATTACTAAATTACTCTCGCCGGGAATCAAACCCGAGACCTCCCAGTTATAAGACAACAGTGCTCACCACTGCGTCAACAATGCCGGTTAATAAAACAATGCCGGTTTTCGTGAAAAATCTGTACAGCCAAGCTCAATGTGTGAGTGTACGGAATGTATGCGCATATATTCTCCATCATTAGGTTCCCACTTATGCAAGCATGGAATTGGTTCCTCTAGATTTACTTCAGCGGAGAAGTTTCATAATGTTGGTATTATATTATTGAGTTACCCATACTAAATCGAATCTAGGTACTTGGTCGAATTTACATTTGTCCGTCAGCCTAGTAGATCCCGTTTAGACTTGTAATTTTTTAACTAAGCTGCGTAGTATAGTAAAGCTGGCAGCTGTTGGATACAGGCGGCACAGGATCGTCTTCTGTGGCGACCATATCAAGAGACCTATGTCCAGCATAGGACATCTGATAATTATGACCTACAGAGTCCATAACAGATCACGTAATATACATATGAATATTACGGATAACATATTTTATCTTATTACGGATACCGAAGCATACAGTTATCTTATAACAGAGGTTATCAAGATATCTACGGCCTAGGCAAACAAGAGGCAAACAAACAGCTTGCAGAAATGTGTTTATATTATAAAATTATTATCACCAAGTTCTCTTAAGCCGGATTTTAAATACTCAAATTCCAGGGCTAGGCATACAAATAGCTATTTTGACGTAAGCATCAACTAAGTAAGGATTTTTGAAAATTTAACCCCTAGGGGGTAAAATAGTGGTTTAAAAATTAAACCTAACGTGAGCGAAGCCGCGGGCAAAAGCTAGTAATAATGAGCTTAAACGCATATTCATCGTATATGTAATTGAAAGTAAATAAGATTTTTCCGCAGTAGTATTTAATTCAAAACCAAAGACCAAACTCCCTCCCTATTACTACTAAAAAAACTGTTTTTACGCCTTTACACGTTAACTTGCTTCATTCTCAGCATAAGTGCTGAGATCTATAGAGCGTGCTCTGACTTAGCTCATACTCAAGATAGAGGTTAAAACGAGACACAAATATATGCTCTGACATAAATCTGTCTCGTTTTTACTCAGTCTTGAGTCTGAGCTGAGTGAGAGTGCGGTCTATAAATTTCAACCTCAGTCAGCATTATCAGCTCCAATTTGGAGACTACGATCTAACCTAGTTGGAGTCTCCAATCCAATCTCTCAAAATCTTACTTGTAATCTACATATACTTGTAATAGAATAAAAACAAAACTTTTCTCGTAAGGCCAACAAAAGGTTTTCCTAAAGATATTCTAAGATTTTACCCAAAAAAAAAAAATATATAATCTATATCTTTTGCGCCCGCCTTTATTTACAATCTATTATGCATTGCAATAAACTTGACCACTTGATAGCCTACCTGACGAAGGAAAATAGTCTTTATGTCAAAGTGTATACGGTTAGGAAATGTATGACAACAATATAGCTAGAGACCCAATCTATTTCTCCGGTAGGACATCCAATTTCGTTAGGTCATGAACATGCATCGTGTTTCGGAAATGTTTATTTTAAGGACAGATGTACGACTACATTGATATACTTAAATAAGAATTTAATAAATTATGTTTTTTGTGATTATGAAATTATTGCACACTTGATTTTCTATTTTCTACTTAACTCAATGTGTCTCTCGATGAAAGTACGTACTCAATTAATTTAAATTAGGTAGATAGATAGAAAATTCTTTATTGCTATACACCAAAAAATTATGTTTACAATTGAATCTTATTATATTAATTAATGTATTATAATTATTAATTATATTATATTATATATTAATTATAATTAATGTAAAATGTACATAGGCGGTCTTATCGCTATAAGCTACTGGTTAGTTTTTGTACTCGACTTTGTTCCGACTTTTTTCCGGGATAAAAGGTAAAAGGACTTTCAACGTCATCAGGTATTTCCATGCAAAAATCAAGTCGATCCGATGGTTTAATCGCTGAACAAAGCTGGTCGAATTTTTACACAGAGATAGTTTGCATTCTGGAGACGGATGGATGGTCGATGGATACTTTTTATCTTGGTAAAAATTTGTTGTTTGAAAAAATATCCATACAGACGAAATTGTGGATATCAGACAGTAAATAAAAGTCACATTAAAATATTAAAATGTATATTGACATTTTCATAATATTATGTTTCAGGGCTGTGAAACATCTCCACAGTGAACCGCTTCGAACAGTTTTGGTATAGTTTTGCTGTTGTTTAAAGTTTAATACCTATAATGTCAACATTTTATTCATGCATGGTCTATCTCTTTTGTACTAAGACATGTTATCGATTTTTGTGGTATACAATTATTAAATTTTATTTGCTTCCTTCAAACTCTTCTCAAATATCGAATAAACACAGTGTATTTTAAGCTTGGGATCTGTCCACTCCTTTTCTGTTTTATCAAACCAGAAGTATTTTCCTTTTACAGATTGATCTATGTCAAGTGCTAAATAGACAGGAGTTTGACTTGCTTCTTCTATGGTGAGGAATCCAACTGTCTTAGTCATATTTGTCTTAACAAATCCTGGATGTAAGGAGTTAATAGAAATACCACGACCCACCTCTTTTTGCTGCACTCTTGTTAAAGCACAGAGAGCAATTTTGGAAATCCTGTAGGCTAATAAGGGAGTTTCAACAAAATCTTCTTCATTTACCGTTCCTTTCTTAACACAGTCCAAAAACCAATCCACAAATGCATTCACATCTTCCAATTTGATATCTTTCTTCGTTAAACGATTGATCCAGTAGGCGTTTTTAAGATTAGAAATATGACCACAATCACTTGACACATTTATAACTCGGGCATTGGCCTTCAAGATTGGGAACATGTACTCTTGAATGGTCAGAATGCTGTAATAATTTACATCGATGACTCGGACTGAATCTTCATAAGTTGTTTTTGTAAAATTGGATGTAATGAGTCCAGCATTATTGATAAGGATATCGAGGCCTCCGTGTTTTTGTTTTAGATGTTCCGCAAATGCCTTTACACTGTTTTTGTCGGTAACTTCAAGTTGGTGGAAAAGCGGCTTATAGCCTTCTTTCTTCAAGTTTTCGATGGCTTCTTGACCTCTTTTTACATCTCTCGCTGTTAGATAAACGTGTCCAACACCGCGTTTGCATAATTCACGAACTATACCGTAGCCTATCCCTTTATTGGAGCCCGTAACCACAGCTACTTTAGTAGACATATTTGCTTCACAAGTTATGTGAACTATTGGTGAGCGTAAGGTTGATTACAGATTTTATGTAATTATGGAAACGGGGTCTAATCGCAGTTTCATTAACCAACTTCAAAAACAGGAGGTAGGTTCTTTACACGTTGCCCGTTGAAAATAAAAATAATTAAATGAATTTGAAAAAGGAGTATCACTAATTTCAAGGTTCGAAGCAACGGCGATATGTGCATAAGCAAATTGAAATGACTACATTACAAGAAATTATTTATATTTATCATCAGATAGCTTGATCCACTTGTTTTTAATAACAACTGATAAGTTTCTACTGATATAGGCTGAAAACCTATGTTACGTAACAAATATACGTAATGAATAGGGTTATGGGTTGAATGTACAGTGTACACTGCCATACCCCTTCCAAGTTAGTCCGCTACCATCTTAGACTGCATCGTCACTTACGATCAGGTGAGATTGCAGGCAAGGACTATATTGTCATCGAATACAAAAAATTGCCAGCCAATTATCATCAAAAATAATTATTTTTTAAAAAACTTAGCTATTGATCAATTTATTGAACTATATGCCATTCGAAAAAGATCAGAACTGATATAATATGTACCTATATAAATAATCCTCTTTTGAAGAGCTAAACTAAGTAAAAATTGAATTTAAATAATAATTAGATCTATGTTGAATGGAAAATATAATTTTCTAGAAATTAAGCGTTCAAATCAAAACAAACCCAAGAAAATTTTTTTGAGAAGAAAATACACTGATAAACTCAGAAGTGTAATAATTATATAAGAAATGTTTATAATATTATTTATATCAGTAAGTGTTTACCAGGGCTCACGATAATTACGATAAATTCATCAAAACAATCCATTAGAAAGGATTGGAAATGACACAACATTTTATGCCGTATGTGTCTATAAACATGTTTATCTAGAATATTCCATTCTGTAAGTGGACACAATAATTACATAATTCATACTTCGGTCACATAAAAAAAGTGTTAAAATTACATGTTTGACAAAATATTTTAGAAATCCGATAGAGTTATGACATCTAATGATTTCGGAATCTCTATTTCATTCAGTAAAATCATATCGACTGATAGAAAATGATCCTGAAGTCGGGAACTGCACTAGTGTGTTCTGCGCAGTGTGATTTTTAAGGTGTTGAGGGACTCCTTGGGTCCAGAGGACCAAAGAAAGACAGGACCATAGGTAGACCACCTATGGTCCTAGTACCTGGCCACAAAACGATTCGTGGAACATCATCAAAGTCAGTTTGAGTCTCACTTAACTTTCGTGCTTCCTTGAGCACTGTGGTATCTATCTATTCCCATAAAATATTACTATATTGGTCTTAAAGAAAACAGTGCAACGGTAAGTTAACACTAGGCCCAAGAAAAATATTCAACCATTGTAGATAACACGTTTGTTTCAATGCGCCATACTTGCACCCTTTGTTAGTTATCCAGAAATGTTTTGGCTCTCCCATTTATATTACATAAACGACTGAAAGAACAGATTTTGTAAATCCAATTTAATTGAATACAAATTCGTTGCGGCGAGGTCGAATAAGTGGAACAAATGGAGTGATTCATCACCCCCGGTATAAATAGGTTGCGTGCGGTACCACGATTACCCTTTACTGAGTGGGAGGAATTGTTTACCTTACTTATTCTCTAGCATTTTCCTTTTTCTTAACATTTCATCATATTTGTTAAGTTTCTTCTAAGCTTTCCTATTATGGAGTAACTATACACAAATATCTTGATATGAAATTAATAAGCTTTTTCAATTTTCTGAACTCCCCACTAAGCTTTCTTATAAATATTAGTTTTTCATACTGACTATTCTTTAAAATCTCTTTAAACTTCGCTCTAATTTTAAACTCTGAAGGATCTTGAATACAGTTTAGTATGATGATATCTATTTTAATCTGTTGGGTTAAAGCAAAAATACCGAAGAGAATATAACACAATATTATTATCATGAATCAAGGCAATCTTCTTAGTTAATTATACAGTTATAATTGAATCTGTACTCCTTTATTTCCAGTCTCAGCTAATCCTTCTTAAATCTCATTATAAAGTCAAAGTGTGGGATTTGAATGTTATAAACTGGAAGGCTCGAATGCAACTTTTATATTATACTAGCTGATGCCCGCGACTTCGTCCGCGTGAATTTAGTTTTTAAAATCCCGCGGGAACTCTTTGATTTTCCGGGATAAAAAGTAGCCTATGTTTTAATCCAAGTTATAATCTATCTCCATTTTAAATTTCAGCCAAATAGGTCCAGTAGTTTTTGCGTGAAAGAGTAACAAACATACACACACACACACACACACACATACAAACATTCGGATTTATAATATTAGTGTGATGTGACAAAATAGGCTCTGCTTTGATTCTTAATATTATCACCTCGTGATAGTGTTTGCTAATCAATGTTGCAGTAGCGCTGATCCTTGCAAATAATTAAATTATTTATAACGCCCTTAGGGCTAGTTGCTCATGAGACAATTGTGCATTTGGTTGCACTGATAGAGTACAAAGCAAAGTTATGATTCTTTCGCTTATTACTTACCTATGGCACGAATAATAAACAACCCACATTTTATCAATAGTAAGCAAGTTTAACTCTTCGATAGCCCTTAGTAGTGGAGAGCTTATAAATATAATTATAATTATTGAATGACTATGTTATAGATTTCTTCAATTTATTCCCAATATTGTACGGAATTGAAGGTCATATTAAGCTCTCCACTACTGCACTATATTTGTGTACTTCACATTTTGACCCCTATAATACATTATAAGGTAAACAATAAACATATTTGATAAGATAATAATACATGTAAAATTACAATTAATTAATTTTATTTTTAAAGTTTTAATGTTGCTTACCTATTTATATTCAAAACATATTAAAAATCATATTAAAATACTAAAAAAAATAAACATATTAAATTAGGTTCGTTAAAAGTTCAGGAATAAAAAAATTGCTGTATGGATTATGGATAAGTATAATAATTTTATTAAGTTTTATCTCAATAAAATTTTCTACACCAATGTTCTGTAGCAATCATTTAGGAAGGACAAAATGAAAAATACAAGAAAAAATAAATCCATTTTCTGCATGGGTTATTGTGAAAAAGTTATTAGTTTAAGGCCAGTTTTCACCTATAATCTTTAAAGCAATAAGGCGGTCCTTCACAAAAATTTAATTTTCAATAAGGTAAGGGGAATATTTGAGTGCTAAAGATCACGTCTAGATTTCAAATTCAAATTCATTTATTTCAGATATGATCATCCATAGTAATAATAACATCCACAGTGATAATAACAACAGTAATCAATAATCAAAAAATAAATATAAAAATGTCCGTAAAGAGAAATATAAATAAATAAATATACAGTCAAGTCAAACGTTAAAAATATATATATAATACCAAAATGTCAGGAACACGTCAGGGATAATTTTCAAAGCTATATCCTCCTCACCGGCACTGGGACTGGAACATGTCTGTCGCAACAGTGCCGGATGTAAGGACAGCCTGTGAATTTGGCCGCAATCATCTTCATTATGGTGTTGGGGCTGGATTTAGCAGAAGTCTTATGCTAAAGGTTTCTTACTTAGAGAATTGTTTAGGTACAATTTAATAAAACGGACATTAAATCTGCTTATTTTATTTTATTAATAATTATATTAATTACCTTTAATTTTAAAAGTTCAGTTTTTAATACACAAACTGATTGGGACCATTATTAAATTTTAAAAATTACCTTTTATTAGGTGGGTATGTATTAAACTTTATTGAGTTCTTTTAATTTTTTTTCAAATACGGTGTAGTTGCTGTGTAACTTTTGATTTGGATCCGCCCAATCTTTTTCGGTTTTATCAAACCAAAAGTATTTTCCTTTTACGGATTGATCTACATCTAGAGCCAAATAAACAGGAGCTTTACTAGCTTCTTCTATGGTTAAGTGACCAGCGGTCTTTGTCATATCAGTCATGACGAATCCTGGATGTAAGGAATTAATGGATATCCCACGTTCGGCTTCATTTTGTTGAACTCTTGTTAAAGCACAAAGAGCAATTTTAGAAATTTTATACGCCGCAAGAGGCATTTCCTGAAAATCTTCTTCATTAAGAGTACCATTTTTAACAGAATCCAAAAACCAATCAACGAATGCGTTTATGTCTTCGAGTTTAATATCTTCCTTCGTAAGACGGTTAATCCAGTAGGTATTTTTAATATTACTAATATGACCGCAGTCACTTGATATATTTATAACTCGAGCCTTGTCTTTTAAAATAGGAAAAATATATTCTTGAATAGTTAATATGCTAAAGTAGTTAGCATTGATTACTCGGACTGAATCTTCATAAGTTGTCTTCGTAAAATTTGATGTGATGACTGCAGCGTTATTAATAAGAATATCCAAACCTCCGTGCTTTTGTTTTAGATATTCTGTAAATGCCTGTACACTGTTCTTATCTGTTACATCAAGTTGGTGGAAAAGTGGCTTTAAACCTTCTTTATTCAAAATTTCTACTGCTTCTTGACCTCTTTTCACATCCCTGGATGTTAGATAAACAAATTCTACACCACGTTTGCACAATTCTCGTACTGTAGCAAATCCTATGCCTTTATTAGAGCCAGTTACGACAGCTATTGTGTTAGCCATATTTGAATTCAAACTGAAGTAAAATAAGACATCAGAGAATTTTTATTGCATAGATAAGAGTTACAATCAAAAATAAAGAATGATATAAAAATGGTTATCTTCAAATTATCTTACTAATAATAAGACTGTGATAAAGATGCACTTTCTCGCTGTAGTCTTTAGAATACAGGTTTGGCTATCATTTAATACTTTATTGTAATACTAGTGGACGCCCGCGACTTCGTCCGCTTCTTCAATTCACAATCGACAGTTCCTAATTCCCCACAGTTGGGGTGGGCAGAACCCCTGCAGTTTAGAAGTCATGGAGATAAACTAGAAACGCTATGGTGTCGCCTGCGCAAAGTTCAGAAATCCTTTATGGGGTTAAGTTTACGCTTATATAATAAGATCCCGAAGGAATTACTGGACTTCCCATTGCACTTTAAACAATGCGTAAAGACACATTTATTAAGTCGAGTTTATTACAAAGTTAGTGACTTTTGTAATGACAAAATTGCATGGAACCAATCTGCTTGGGCTTGGCATCCAGCTATCCACAAGATAGTGTAATAAGTTATTGTACACACTGTAATATTATCTAGCTATACATTAATATTGTAATATTTTGTTATGAAAAGAGCGACTGCTGAGTTTCTTGCCGGCTCTTCTAAGCAGAATCTGCATTCCGAACTGGTGGTAGAGTCTTGACATGTTATAAGAGCTACAAGTTGGCCTACATGAAATAAATAATTTGGAATTTGAAAAACACAGCTCTTTCTCCTTTTTTGAAAGTCGATTAAAAAAGTAGCGTAAGTTACTCCCGATTTCATCAGCTATCAATCAGTGTAAGTTCTGTTAAAATCGGTCCAGCTGTTCCTGAGATTAACCGGTACAAAAATACTGACAGACAGACAAAAATTTTAAAAATTGTTTTTTTGTTATCAAGGATAAAATAACATTCACATAGATGATAAAAGTTTAAGTGTATTCTTTACACAAAGCAAAAAGTGTAAAATTTTACAATACTTTTATGTAAATATGAAATTTAAATTTTATTTTTTTCTTTTAACATCTGCTCGAATTCACTGAAGTCATCGTATAACTTCAAATTCGCATCCGCCCAATCCTTTTCGGTTTTATCAAACCAAAAGTATTTTCCTTTTACAGATTGATCAACGTCTAGAGCCAAATAAACAAGAGCTTTACAAGCTTCATCATTAGTTATGAAACCAACGGTCCTTGTCATATCCGTCTTGACAAACCCGGGATGTATGGAATTAATAGAAATACCACGTTTGGTTTCATTTTGTTGTACTCTCGTTAAAGCACTCACAGCAATTTTTGAAATTTTATACGCTAAAAGAGGCATTTCCGCAAAATCTTCTTCATTTAGGGTTCCATTCTTAACAGAATCCAAAAACCAATCTACGAATGCGTTTATATCTTCAACCTTAATATCTTCCTTTGTTAGTCGGTTTATCCAGTAGGTATTTTTAAGATTAGAAGTATGACCACAATCACTTGATAAGTTTACAACTCGAGCGTTATCTTTCAAAATGGGAAATACGTACTCTTGAATAGTTAATATGCTATAATAGTTAGCATTGAGTACTCGAACTGAATCTTCATAAGTTGTCTCTTTAAAATTATTCGTAATTATTGCAGCATTATTGATAAGGATATCCAAGCCACCGTGTTTTTGTTTTAGGTATTCTGCAAATGCTTTCACACTGTCCTTATCGGTTACATCAAGCTGGTGGAAAAGTGGCTTAAAACCTTCTTTGTTTAAATTTTTAAGTGCTTCTTGGCCTCTTTTCACGTCTCTCGATGTTAAGTATACATATGTTACACCACGTTTGCACAGTTCTCGCACTGTTGCAAATCCTATGCCTTTATTAGAGCCGGTTACGACAGCTACTTCATTAGCCATGTTTTAAGATGCACTGCGGCACACTGAGCGGTTTCTAAATTTTTATTGTAGTGATAGCAGTGGTATAGAGATAAAGTATAATAAACAATAAGCTAATAATAATAATGGAGATAACTGCAATCACAGTTTGGTATCATAATATAAAAATTGTCGGTAAAAAGCCATTTCATGCAGGCTTATTTCAATTTAGCGACCATGTTGAGTAATGTATGTCCTGTACCAACTTGTAATATAATATTCTGAAGAGAGAATATCTGTAAAGAGCAAATGCTGAGTTGCTTGCTGACCATTCTAATCAGAACCTGCTTTCCGAAGTTCGATAGAGTCTCGACATAAGAGCCACAGGTTGGCCTACAAGAAATAAATAATTTTGAATTTAAAGTATTTTGTGTGACTTATTATTTAATAGCTCTGACATTTATTTATTGTTTCTATCTTATCTAAATTGCATCAAAAATGTAAGACTACCTGTATGTTGTTAGTTCATTTAATTTGTAAAATCTTGTTTGCTTTTGTACCATGCTGTAGTTTTAACGATAAGTTTATATGATCACGCGAAAAAGCGATTTATTTCAGGTTTTGTATCACAGAATAGGCTTTGTGTAACAAAATATGGAGTTAGTGTTAAAATACGAGAACTTACCTTCTTCTTGTAAAAATGGATTTAAGTAATTGGTTTTGCTATTTTTATTTACCGAAATGAAAAATTTATATTAATGAAATTTTGATTTGTGATTGCTTTCATCGTAAGAACTATTGTTTAAAATAAACAAGTTTTTTAAAATTTGCTTTTTAATATATTATGTTCATTTTGTCAATATATAAAATGCAGGCCCATAGTCGAATCTCACAATGAAAAACTTCTTAAAGTTTAAAGTTCCATTTTTAAATTGACGATGGCTGTCGTTATTTGAAGAAATCCCTTCTTTATAATCTACAAAGATATCAATTGGTAACGACACTGCAGGGATAGACAAGTAATTGGCATTCGATTTTAAGCGATTCGATTTCTTCATTCGCTATCGCTTTAATGAAAGCGAATTTCAACTTGCGTATGCTTCACGTAAGCTACCAAAGCATTACATATATCCAATAGCGCATGCGTTGACGTGTGTCATTACTGACCCCCTATTAATTGTATTAATCAAAGATTAATACTGGACTTGCTGGTCTTAAACAAATGCCATCCTAAATTACGGATCAATTTGAAACGCCACATTTGATATCTCTTTGTCTCTGGAATTAATAATATTCATATAATATGAACTATTTCCATTTCAAACAGCCAAATCAGTTAATTCGTGGTGGACACATACACACACACACACAAACGTTTGTTTATAATATTAGCGTGAGTAGTGTGATGATCTATTGCTATAGCGTATGCTTCTAACGCAAGTTGAAATCGACCAGTGTAACTAGACCTATTAAATTTTAAAAACGAATAGCCGTTGCTAAATGCAGGTATATTTTGTCAAACATATCCCGGTAAACCACAGGTACAACAATTAAGTAGAAAATAATTATAATATGTAGCCGTAAAGCATCCCGGATTAAAAGATTATCAGAGGCTCAAAACTGGGAACACGCACGCGGCTTACCGCTATGAGCACTCTGCACGCGTCAAGCGGCGAGGGTGGAATGTCCCTTACTTACACCATTCGCTAGGTACGATTTTTTTATCTTTACCAAAAATCTGAATATACAACGTGTAATGAAACTCCGAAATAATACTGAAGGAGGTGAATGTGCTCATGAAACTGAACAACTTTCTCCAAGGAACATAGGTTGAAATATGAAAAAAATAAATTTTATCTCCCATAGTAAATTAATCAGCTGATCATCAATTTTGTATGGGAGGTCCACATTTTTTTCACATTTCGGCCTAGGTTCCTTGGGGAAAGTTGTTCAGTTTTATGAGCACATTCACCTCCTTCAGTATTATTTCGGAGTTTCAATACACGTTGTATAAAAGGAAAAGGTGTTTGACTGACTGACTGACTGATTGATCTATCAACGCACAGCTCAAATCACTGGACGCTAACCGCTTTGGCTGAAATTTGGCATAGAGATAGATTACAGTGTGGAATAGTACATAGGCTACTTTTTATCCCGAGAAATAAGAGAGTTCCCGTGGGAATAAAAAACCTTAATCCACGCGAACGAAGTCGCGGTAATCATCTAGTTATTCATAAAACCATACGATATCGTATCGTGACGTATAAATATCTCCCGGAATCCGCACCAATTAATGCTTAAAACGGAGTGCATGCAGAAACTAGTGCGAATAACGCGCGAAAGTTTCCCGCCTTTTTGACTATACAAAATGGCGCCGCTTTTTGCTCGCTCTTTTTTGATACCGCGTGTGATTTATTATATTTCTCTTTCATTGAGATTGTAAGGGACACTTTGATTCATATTTTTTTTATGAATATTTATATGTTTGCATTGAAGTTACGTGAATTGCGTGTAATGGGCAGACGCGATTTTTACTTTTCTCAATCATTCTTCGTTTGAGCATTATTTTGACAACCTTCTTTGAGATAAATCGAATTTGCTGTACTGGCCGAGCAGCGGCCGGCAAAAGTTGTATGAAAATCCATTTCTGTCGTGGTTTAGCAGCCAAATAAATAACATAGTAAACTCATATATGTCGTTTAATTTAAAAATGGAACGATGGCAACCAAGGAGGAACGCGGGAAAAATTATTGTTGTTCGTTATTGATTTTGAAAAGTAAATTGTATTTAATTTCCTCGCATTATTTGAGTAAACTACTATACAAGCCTTGGCCACAACTAGGCATTGATGGACTTACGTATGTGTGTATTTACACGTTCGTCCATCAATGCATCTTTTGCTGGTCGCTGCAGTATTGTACTATTACCTAAGAGTGGTTCACATGGCGCATTGCGATGTCTTTACGATGCTTCTTCCTTTCCTTTAACAACTCAACAAGTAATCGAATCCAATATTAGTTAGGCTGAACTTGAGTAATACCTCCCCCCTCCAAATAAGTGGAAAGCTTGTATTAGGAGTGGGTAAGACAATAATGCAACAGGTGGGAATCGAACGTGTGATCTTTCAGTTTTCGGTCCACACCATTCATCCATAATTTTTATGGGAATGAAGAATAAATAAATTTGTAATGTCCTAGGTGTGTAGGCTTCGACATTTCAGCCGGGACGTGGTAAGCGCACGCATTCCCCTCTGCCGAAGTACATGTACAAACGTACGTGTTAGCTTGTAAGTGTGACAGCTTTTGAGTTAGTGTGCGTTCATAGAGACATTAAGTATTTACAAGAGTGTGCGGAAGTGAGTAAATGTGTGCTGTACGTGATTACCCCACCTTACCGCAGAAAGTGGCAGAATATGTTCAGTACTAAATCTGCGTAAAGGCACGTCCCGGCTGAGTTGCCGAAGTGTGTAGGTAAGCGAATATATTATACGGGTAACATCAGACTCTGGATGTGGGTAGGTAAGGAACAATACCACTGTATTGTTCCTATAAATGCAGCTACCATGATGTGTGAGTCTCAGTCTTAAATCGGGCACAAGCGTGGCGGCACACGTGAGTAAAGTGTATATTATTCGCTATGTAATAGTTATTATGTGTTGTGTTATTGGTACTGACGGACCAGTACTTAATTAAACAATGCCCATATACAAAGGGAAATGTTCCACGTAAATGTTCAATTTCGTTAACAATTAAAGGCCGCTGCATACATAACGTGCACGGGACGGGACGGGACGTGGACGGGACGGGACGTGGAGTTTTGGAAACATCGTTTCATAGAAAATGTATGCGACTGTGCATACGTCACGGAGCACGGACGGGACGGGAACGTGCCACGCGCGGAACGGGAAAAATATCGTCGGCGACGATGTTTAGCACGTCCCGTCCCGTACGTGCCCCGTCCCGTGCGTGATTCCGCTGCGTATGCACAGTCGCCCCGTTCGCGCCGGAGAGCTAAGTAGTGATGTTTGTGTATTTACCTACGAAGCAAAAATGGACGAATGGAAAAACTAATTGAGTGTGTACGATCATTGAAAGTATTTAGACACCAAATATAAAAATTATCTGTGGCGTAAAATTGCAGTCGAACTATCACTCACTGAAAACGGTCAGATTTATTTTATTAATTTATTGCATTGGTATCTCTACTTATATTTTAATATGTAATAATAATTACAGTTGAACTTTTTATGCTCAAATCAATAGGTATATAGTATCAACCTTTGACGACCTCCCTGGCGCAGTGGTGAGCGCTGTGGTCTTATAACTGAGAGGTCTCGGGTTCGATTCCCGGCGGGGGCAATTTAGGAATTTATAATTTCTAAATTGTCTCTGGTCTGGCCTGGTGGGAGGCTTTGGCCGTGGCTAGTTACCACCCTACCGTCAAAGACGTGCCGCCAAGCGATTTAACGTTTCGACACGATGGCGTGTAAAAACCGATTAGGGGTATGGGTTGTATTTACACTGCTATACCCCTTCCAAGTTAGCTCGCTACAATCTTAGAAAAATCCATCTTTCCTTGTTCACATCACTAGCACGTTATTTCTGAGTTATTGCCACGTTGCGTATGCATTAAAAATTCCCGTCCGTGTTTACTAACCACGTCCGGGCCACGTCCCGTCCACGTCCCGTGCACGTTACGTATGCAGCGAGCTTAAGAGTATTTTGGGACGGCTCCAAGTGGGACGCGCCACTGTCCAGTGGTTGTTATGCTCATGATATTTTAAGAACCATTCACTTAATGTTGGCTTATGTTGACGTTTTTATTGCTTAATTTTATTTTTGCATCGTTTTTCGATTGCTGTATTAAGAGTTTTAGATTCTCGTGGGAATTCTTTAATTTTCCGTAACAAAATGATTAGCTATTAAAACTATTGTTAAGTTTCATCAAAATCCGTCCAGTAGTTTTTGTGTGAAAGAGTAACACATATCCATCCTCATAACATTGTACTTTGTGTTGTTTAAAGAATATTTTCATTTCATTTCATCCTCACAAACATTCGCATTTCAGTGCTTATAGCCCCAAAATCGGCCACTTATAAAGACATCTAAAAATAGCTTCAGAAAGGCTTTTGGTAGGTATTAGTTTCATACATCTATCCCTTTGTTGACTCCAATAGAACCCTTCCGCAATTTACCTAAGACAATATTTTGATGTTATAAACGGTAAGCTCTTGTAAATGGGTCGATGATGTGAGAAACGGACATGTGACAAAATAGACGTGTATTCAAATCGACATTAGCGCCTTACGAATAAGGTTCAAAATGCTGAGTGAAGGTGTTAAAACAGCCAAGCGTTCATATCAGGCCTTACGTTAGTGGAGGGCACTAGACATTTTGTTAGGTTATGGTTACATTGGGGTGGTTTAAATCGTTTTTTTATTTAAAATCTAGCTTTTACCCGCGACTTCTTTCCCGCTTTTTATATAATAAGAGTAATGCAAAGTGGTAACTCCTTTATAAAATTATCGATTTTTGATTTTTTTCGATTTTTTAGCTGTTCTTTTAGGTGTTTCCTATTTTTGTTAATTGTTAAACCACCCCTTGGTGGTTTTAAAAAAAATAGGTCTTGAAATTTGGAAAGGAGATAGCTCTTATCCAGGATTAAAACATGAGCTACATTTTATCCCAGATTTAGAGAGTTCCCGCGATAATTAAAAACCTTAATTCCACGCGTAAGAAGTCACGGGCATCAGCTAGTATTGAAATAATACTTTTTTTAATTTTGGTGGTAGGGCCACTGTTTTCTTTACTAAAACAACCACTGTTGAATACCGGCAGGCTTATTACGTATCTCGCAGCTTGCGACAGACGTAAATCTCGCGATCGTTGCTGTCAAACGTCACTTCGGTATTACGTAACAGCGGCTACGGAGCAAACAGCAATCGGCCCTCTATTGAAGTGACGTTTGACAGCAACGATCGCGAGATTTACGCCTGTCGCAAGCCTGTCGCGAGATACGTAATAAGCCCGCTGACCTATAGTCCGCGCGCGAGCTCCGAGAAATCGGGGATTGACGAAGAGGGCGGGTGTGCACTGCGCCCGACCGTCGCACCTCACCCCGCACCCTCCCAGTACTAGTGTCGACCTTGACGCGAGTACTGGGAGGGTGCGGGGTAAGCTGCGACGGTCGGGCGATGTGCACACCCGCCCTCTTCGTCAGCCCCCGATTCCTCGGAGCTCGCGCGCGGACTATATAATCCCGTAATGTAAACGCAGCCTAAAGCGACACTACAATTTCCTTAAGTGTCAGTGGCAGTTTTCTTCAGCGCGTACTTAGCGCCGCGGTCGTCAGACACTCAGCCCGAGTGGCTTCCACCGGAGTGTTTGCTTTAGTTAGCCTGGCTGCCGTTACACTTGTTTCATCAGGGAGATTAAACTTGATTACACATTACCAGGCGAATCGTAGGTAAGCAACGGAGTATTCAGTTGGGATTGAAAATACTTGCACCATTAATGGTATCGCTTCATTTTTATAAGTGCTCTGCAGAGTTCTTTTAAGCTATTGCATAGCTTCTATCGCGGGCCTTGAGCGTGGAGACCGAATCCAGAAATTCCGTAACGAAAATAACTTGACACCCCACGGACACGGACTCCTCTCACCGCTAGATGGCGTTGATAAAAAATGCTATGCAATAGCTTTACCGCGGCAGTCCCCGAGTGCCACACGTCTTTTTTTTATATTTTTAGCGAGCAAACCAGCAGGCGAGTCACCTGTTGTTAAGTGGTTACCACCGCCCATGAACACTTGTAGTAGGACCAGGCACTACCAACGCGTTGCCGGCTTTTCAGGAATTTATTTGTCCGCCCCTTGTGTCATTCCATATTGTAATTAAGACACGCTGTAGAAGGGAGATGATTCCACAATTTGGAAGTACGTGGAAAAAAATATCTGGAGCAAAGGATGGTCGAAGTGCTCCAGGCACCCAGGTGGTGAGGGTGAAAATGCGTTCGGTGGCTTGCGGTGCTGTTGTAGAAGTTAGAGGGTGGAATAAGATCAAGTAGCTCTTCAGAACACTCCCCGTTATATAGCTGATAGAACACGCAAAGAGAGCTTACGTCTCTGCGGTTCTCCAAAAGGCTCCAAGCTTTCCAGCGAGCTGGTTGCACCAATGCGTTGCCGGCTTTTCAGGAATTTGTCGGTCAAATGAAAGAGCTATGAAAATTTAGTACCTAATTAATATTAAGGTTTGTTTCCGTTAGTAGTTGGTATCGTTTCACCCTCGTTCTGTATCCGTACGTTCACGCGAAATAACAGTCATCCGCAACCTTTGGATCCACGGAAGACCAGCGCTATACCTGTGCTTTTACCACAGGGATAGCATATGGCGAGTGGAGTCCATTTTGGGACCACACATAATTATTTAGTTTTTGTTTTGTATCTCTCGCTGTCATTAACTGTGCTGTGTGTCTCAAATAAATGCTTTTTCTTTCTTTCTTTCAAAAGACGCGAAGCTGTCGGTCCTGGTTCCGTGTGATGTCTTTTCGATGGTGTTACATTCCACATTGTCTGATGGGAGGCTTCGGCTGTGGCTAGTTACCACTCTACCGTCTAAGACATGCGGCCGACGAATTTTACGTTGCGGCACGATGGCTTGTAGAAGCAGATTAGGGGATGGGTTGAATGTACACGGCCATACCCCTTCCAATTTAGCCCGCTACCATCTTAGACTGCATCGTCACTTACCATCAGGTGAGATCGTAGTCAAGAACTACCTTGTCATCGAATAAAAAAAACTATTTGTCAGGCCTATTCTGATAAATTCCATCTGCTTCTTAGAGTAGGTATGTTCTAAGATCTTCACCGATATGAGAGTTATAAAATTTAATATGATACCAACTAGAGTGAACTATTAATAATAAATACACCCTGTACAGCTGTGCTCAACCTTTGGCCCCTTGCCACTAACTTGTTACTTAGTTAAGACCCTAGCCTATGTTTTGTAAAGTATTGCTCTGTAAGAGACTTAAGTTATAGACCTGTTAGGTACTATCATGTCTTTCTGTTCTACTTTCTATCTATCTTAATTATCTCTTTCTAACTATCTTGTCATCGAAAAAAAAAAAAAAAACTTCTAGCTAGGTAAAAATATCTTCTTTATTAAGTGATCAAAGTCATTACTTCGTATTCTAAACGCGAAAGTGTGTTTGTTTGTAAGTTAATTGGTTTGTCCTTTAATCACGCTGGTACGAAGTAACAAAACGGCGTAATTTTTTGTACGGGTTGAGGACCTGGAGAATAGATTACTTTTTAACCCGGAAAATGAAAGTTCCCAAGGGATTTTTAAAACGAAATCCACGCGGTCGACGTCACGGGCATTAGTTAGTAAAATAATAACTGTCAGGTAGTCTAAATATATAAAAGGGAAAGGTGACTGACTGAACGATCTATCAACGAATAGTTCAAATTACTAGACGTTTTTTTAAATAAATTATTTCATTATTAATTATTTCGTTGTTTTTTATTAACTTATGTCAATATTATATGTATTTTCAGTTTTGTATTACTTAATTTTAGTTTTTCTGAATTGTATGCTGTGGTCATTTCCAGAAGGTTACAATTATAGAATGTTTTTTATTGACAAAGTTACGGGCGCTTTACTTGTGGTTACGTCGTGTACATGCATATTGCGTAAGTGTGCGTGCCTGTCAGGAGCCTAGGTAGGAGCGGTCAGGCGCGAGCAAGCTCTCGCTCACACTTATACAGATACGACACACACACAACCATGAGCCACTTGCCGTCGTGAATCGCAAGTACTATAAGATATTTATAAAATTGTAGACCAGCTTAATGATCCGAATAAAAAAAAATTAAAATTAAATAATTATTGTACGCTTTTTTATTAATATTAATGCATAAAACCTTAGCCATAACACAATGGAAGTGTCATTAATTGCTCTTCGGCGTTGTTTAATGGTTGCATTCGTTTGCGAAGCGAATAACTTCGGCCCATTACTAACTTCGAATTGATGTCGGCGTATAATTGGATTCTCGCTAAAAACAATGGCCGTTGATTCGATAAAGTGTTGAATGTTGGTATACCTAGTGGAATATGTGAATAGAAAATTTGTTTAGTTATCTAAAGCTATCCAATATTTGTTATCCTATTTATTTATCCTATGCCACTTTTTAACCCGGGAAATAATAAGAGAGTTCCCGCGGGAATAAAAAACGTTAATCTACTCGAACGAAGTCGCGGGAATCATCTAGTTGTAAATAAATAATCCTATTAATATCATAAATACAAAAGTTTGGATATATGGATGGATGTTTGTTACTCAATCACGCCGCAACGACTGAACCGATTTGGCTGTTTGGCACGGAGATATATCATAGTCTTGAATAACACATAGGCTACTTTTTATCTAGGAAAATAAGACAGTTCCCGTGAGAATCAATATCCTCAATCATAAGTTAAAACATAGAATTTCTCCTAGAAAAACACACACACACACACACACACACACACACACACACATACACACATACACACTCATGCACCCAATGTTAATAATATTATATGTTATACCTATTTTAAGATTACCTGTATATATCTTGTATCTGGAAGGAACTATCCTCTGCAACACAGGTTTTCCTAGCGCAGAGGGTAGGGACCAATACAAATATGTAAATCTTTATGTCAATAAATAAATTCTTATTCTTATTCTAATCCAGGCGAACGAAGTCGCGGGAATCAACTAGTTTAAAATAAATGAATGGATGTAATAGCTACGAATGTAGCTAGTATGATACCAATAGCATACCAAAACGCAATCTGAGTAATTCCAGACGGGCGTAATCCAAGGAAGCAAAGCACCTAGTTACACGTCGCCGCGCCGCGCCCTCCAGTGGAAAATCACGTGCACATTTTAACACCATTTAGTTACAAGGCAAAGGCCTTTTTGGTAGACGGAAATATTTCATTTCATCCTTTGAGTGTGCGTTGTTATGAAAACAGGTCTTTCGACGAATTTCCGGCACCCATTCAGAGGAAGGAAACATCGGAAAGATTTATTAAATTCAGCCAAAAATCCCTCAGGCGATCCCGTGTCGGTATTTGCTGAGAATATTGTTACCTAAAGGAGACCATACGTGGAAAATGAGAGAAATTATTTGGGATATTTCTGATGAAATTTGATGTGGATTGTGGTTGGTTTACGGGTGTTTGGATTTTGTGAATTGTTTTGCTGAGTCTGGTAATATTTTAGGGGTTATTGTGTTTGATGACAATACGGGTTTTTATAAGCCCGTGTAGTTTAAGTTTTGAGTTTTCATCATTATTTCTAACACCAATACGTGTTCGGAGAGTATTAGATTGCACTGAGGCTGAAATGGCTTTCTCACTCAGCTCAAGCTCAAGTTAAAACAAGACAGATTTCTGTCAGTTTAATAGTCTAGTTTAAAAGTCCCGTGGAGAATATAAACATAAAAATTATTTTTAAAAAACAGTCTTCGAACTACACTATAAAGTATATCAAGTGTGCGTAACATTTGCAGAGTTCCCTCGATATTCCAGGATTCCATCATCAGATCCTAACCTGATGATCATGAGAATACCTGGGAAGTATACCCTTTTAAACAAAAGAAGAATTTTCCAAATCGGTCCAGGCGTCTTTGAGTAATCGGGGAACATACATAAAGATTCCGAATTGAGAACATCCACCTTTTTTTGAAGTCAGTTAAAAAGTAGACTGTCACTCTGTTTGCTGCCTAATTGAAGGACAAACCAACACAATACACTTTCCCATACTTAATACATATTTTGTAGGGATTATTAAAGCCAAAAATTTCAGAAGCCCATTTTGGTAATTATCTTTAAGAAGATTAGGATATTATTAGCATTTAGAAACTCGTGTAAATAATTGTAGCCTGTCAAATTTGGATTAGAGTAACGAATAAAGACAAAGATTATAAAACACAAGTTTCTTGAGTAAAGTTAAGATTTATCAACTGCGATTAAGAGGGACAGACTGAGCACGTCAAATTAATTACATCCATTCGAGATAATCACTCAGAAACTGTAGGAGGATGCTTTTTTGCTCTCCCCGTTCGGGCTCCTCCGGTGCCATCGCAAAACTTTGTCGCATAAATTATTACGGAGTAATTAATGCCTTTAATTGAAGTACTCGTGTAACTGCACAGTTTAAGTCCATCTTAAAATTTGAGAGACTTTAGGAGATCACAAGAAAATATAGATAGATAGAAAATTCCTTGTTGCTACACATCTTAAAGTTAAAGAGACTAGGACATCACAAGAAAATATAGATGGATAGAAAATGCTCTATTGCTACACACAAGAAATGATGTTTACTAAACGATCTCCTTCAGACAATCTCAAAAACTTTAAAAGAATCTTACTGTAGCATACATACAGGGAAAGTGCAATAATTTTTTATAAATAACATTAACTAAATATACACATATTGCTCATTTGCGTCTAGGGTGACATAATTCAAAATTCACCAAGGCGTCTTGTCGAAAATTTATACTTTTTGTTCAAAAACAATACATATAACGACAAGCACAAAAAATTAAAAGCGAGAGATGTTGTGACTTAATGCTCTGTCGCACTCTGGCGGCTGCGTTGTTTGTATATGTTGTTGTTATAATAATAACATACATGTGTATAATATATAAAATATGTACAAACTTACATAATATACAAAATATAAGTACGTCGGTCCACCTAGTGGGGTGGGGGGGTCCGCTAACACTGCGCGTCCCGGTGCGGGGTCGCCACTCCAGCTGATTTGGGACTCATGATCAAGCAAAGGTATTACTTGTATCCTAGAGACGAACATACTCATTTTATCCCACAAAAAAAAATATTAACAATCGCACAGAGGCATAGTTAGAAATTTAAATCAGCTGGGCATTAGCTGTGCCAAAAAAAAGTAAGATAAGTTTCTACAAACTTACAGTTTGCTAACAGCCTCCATCAAGATAACAAAACACTGGCGCAACTACAAGATAGTGGCAAGGGGCCAAAGATCCTACACATCTGTATACTGTATAGCAGTTTATAGCATTTATTATAGCACGTGAATCTTTATCAATGTCGCGGAATAAAAACAAGGCAAGCAATTTTCAGATCCATCTATACTTCTCGAGCTTATTTTTAACTGATTTCAAAAAAGGCGGAGGTTCGCAATTCGTCGGAATCTTTTTTTTTATGTATGTTCCCCGATGACTCAAGCAAGCCTGGACCGAATTGGAAAATTCTTTTTTTGTTTGAAAAGGTATACTTTCCAGGTGGTCTCGTGGTCATCAGTTCAGGATCCGATGATGAGAAATTGAATCTTTCAAGGGAAGCTGGAAAAAATTTCTTTCTTATAGATAAACTTCGCCTGTGCCCACTTTTTATAATAATATTTTCATGTAACTGTTTTTGAAGTCGGTTTTTGCTATTTTTAAAAAGACGTGTGGCACTCGGGGACTGCCGCGGTAAAGCTATTGCATAGCATTTTTTATCAACGCCATCTAGCTGTGAGAGGAGTCCCGTGTTAGGTTATTTTCGTTACGGAGTTTCTGGATTCGGTCTCCACGCTCAAGGCCCGCGATAGAAGCTATGCAATAGCCTAAAATATTTTTTATGTTTATAATATTACTGAAGGTAAAAGATCCAAAAAAGTGATATCTCCTAGGCGTATGTACATTGGTAACAATTATGCTACTAGGTATCGCATTTAAAACGCGTAAAACACACATAAGGTAAAGTTTGTATTATGATAGTAAAAAAAACTGCATATGATTTTGAGAAAATTTCGCATAGATAGCTTTTGCGTCTAAGACATGGCTCACCATGTATGTATGTGTGAGTTAAGTTAATACTTCTAATCTCAAAAAATAAGAGTTCCCACGGGATTTTTAATAAACTTCAGTCCATGTGGTCGAAGTCGCGGGCATCAGCTTATGCTTTATTCATAACTAGATGATGCCCGCGACTTCGTCCGCGTGGATAAGGGTTTTTTGATTCCCGCGGGAACTCTTTAATTTTCCAGCATAAAAAGTAGCTTATGTTTTAATCCTGGGATTGAGCTATCTCCATTCCGAATTTCAGCCAAATCGGTTCATGCGTTATGGCGTAAAGGAGTAACAAACATACACACACACACATACAAACTTTCGCCTTTATAATATTAGTGTGATGTGATGTGATGTGATATGTGAGGATCTATTTATTAAATAGCAGATGCATGCTACCGATTTCCTGTACAAGGCATAATGTAGTTTGGAAGTAATTTAATATTCGCAACACACCGAAAATCCTACAGAGAGCTGGCTTGAACGTATTATTTCAGTTCCGAAATTAGCATAGTCGAATTTTGATTAGCAGTAAAACACAGAGTTCCACTTTGTAACACTGCCTGGAATGTTGAGCTCAGCGAGATAACGTCTATGGAGGAGCAAACTTCAGTAAACATTGGCCACGGAATTGTATAAATAAAACCGTCCAAGTGTGAGTCGGATTCGCACACGAAGGGTTCCGTACCATTGCAAAAGAGATTGTCAAAGAACGCCGAAACAGCCGAATGAGATACAGGCCGCTGAAGGACGGATGGGCGGACAGATGGACAAATGGTGGTTATCATATAGCAGACGCCACAGACGCCACCGCACGTTAAGCGAGAGGTAGACTGGCTATTTTAAGCAACAAACGCAGAATTCAGCGTTTAGAAATTGCGAAAACGCGATAAAAATCATAAAAAGCCATATAAGCGCCAACCACTGTCGCTAAAAGTAGTCAGGCTTCTCTTTCCCTAAACTGTTTAGCTTAGCTCGCGTAGCTTCAATATATGTTCATACTTCAGTTCACACTGCGAATACGAGCTAAATAATCAATCTTCCACCCAACAGGTTTAGTTAAGTAAATTCTTTCGCTGTTCTACTTATCTTCATTCTAACGCCGCGGAACCTGAACTACTCTTAAAGTTTGGGATTGTTGGCTTCCTTTTGAACTAAGAACAAAGTTAGGATTGGTAACGACATGGTAAGGAGTTACGGATGGGATTTGAATCGACAACTTTCCAATTTTCAATCCACACCCTGATCGTTGCGCTATTATTGCTTCAATATCAAGGGCGTTACTTTACTGAATCCCAAAAAAAACGATTGGTGACTTTAATATCAAGTAGGACGAGGTTCGGCGGGCTTATTGCGTATCTCGCGACAGACTTGCGACAGTCGTAAATCTCGCGATCGTTGCTGTCAAATATCACTTCGGTATTACGTAACAGCAAAGTAAACAGCAATCGGCCCTCTATTGGAGTAACGTTTGACAGCAACGTTCGCGAGATTTACGCCTGTCGCAAGCCTGTCGCAAGATACGTAGTAAGCCCGCGGATTTTGCACGCTCTATTACGTCTATAGCATCTCTCTGGTCGAGCCCATTAAATATGCGTTAATGACATATTAATGCACAAAACCTTAGTCATTAGGTGTCGGAAGTGTCATAAATTGCTATTCGGAGGGGTTTTATGGTTGCATTCCCGTTGGGAGCGGAAAACTTCGGGCATTAACAACTTTAAATTAGTTCAGCCTAATAATTGAGCTCTCAGTTTTCACTCTATTTTCAAATAGACGTAATAATTTGTCTGGTGGGAGGCTCTAGCCTTTTTTACCACCCTACCGTCAAAGACGTGCCGCCAAGCGATTTAACGTTCCGGCACGATGGCGTATAGAAACAGATTAGAGGGTATGGGTTGAATCTACACTGCCATACCCGTTCCAAGTTAGCCCGCTACCATCTTAGACTGCATCGTCACTTACCATCAGGTGAGATCGCAGTCAAGGACTATCTTGTCAACGAATAAAAATTATAATAATTTTAGGACGTAGGTTGAAAACCTTAGTGTTAGCAACATTAACTCTAGGTTATTTGGTTTATTCTTCAATCATGCAGCAACCGAGCATCCGAATTTTGCCACAGGTATAGCAGAGAGCTTTAAGAGTGATATAGGCTAATTTTTGTCCTGGAAAAATAGATCATTCCCATAGTGGCATTTTTAAAAACTCGGTGCACAAAAGTTACTCAATTATAAGTCAAAGTAGGGTCATGTGTTCAACAATGAAACACAAAAAATTCAAAGTCTCATGCACCTTTTGTTTTGACAGATAGAAGTCTAATTTTTTACAGGTGTGTAGGTAATTTTATTCGGCATCGGATTTCATTTACAATTTTTTTAATTAATATGTAATCAATCGACAAAAAATTATAAACTAAAAAATGGGAAATGTTTCATTGTGTCCACAGTGGTGGTACACAATGAAACACCACAAATTCAACAATGAAACATTAATAGTATTGTCTCGACTTTTGTGTAATTTATGGAGTAGGTGAATAAAAAAAAATGCTTGAGTTAATAATCACAAAAGGATTTATTTTTAATTAACTTTAATCAGGTTACCAGTACTATTACTGGTATTATAAAAAATTTAATGTTAATAAGATTAATTTGTGAATTTGTAGCCACAAAAATTATTAATTTGCCCGGAAAGTACATGATATTATGTATGTACAATTATACGGCACACAATAAAACAAAATGATACACATTGAAATAGTGTTTCATTGTGTTACTGTGCAACTGTTTCATTGTGAACTACCTAAGGTTTTTTTTACTAATCTCAATTTTTTACCCACTAAATTGTAACACTTTAAGATATAATTTATTGCACATTAATCTACGAAATGTGTGTAATGCTAATTAATCATGAAATTTATGAAATTTTCAACCATACTTTAGTAAAAAATCTATAAAGAATGCTAAAAATACTTACTTTTTGTCGAAAAAAACCAAAAGTGCTCCGCAAACACATCTTCTCGCACGCGGCGTCGATGCAAATTGGCCTAGGGCGGGGGGTTCACGAGAGTGTCCTAACGCAATATAATGCACGAAATGGCAACGCAGAATTTTAGAAATATCACAGTGTTTTATTGTGTACCACTGTTTCATTGTTGGACATCTGACCCTACACATTTTTAGAACAAACAATGACAAGGAATATAGGATTTACTAATAATATTTTCAATTTTGTTTTAACATTTCGTTAATTGATTAGCTTACAAAATATGACGAAATAACAAAAAAATGCCATCCTATGAAAAAGTCTTCATATAGTCTTCAAATAGTGTTCACCTTCACTTTACTTACATATATACTTGCGGCGCTTTTTTACATGAGTGTCCGCTACGCGTTATACATGCCCAAGCCTTTACTCAACCAGCCAGTCTATCAAACTGCGACGATATGAAAATCAACATAATATTACACGTCCCAACATGCGAAGAGTGCTAAAGAGTATTCAGACAGGCTTACAAATAATAAATATTTTATACCTGACGGATGAGTTCATGCTCTTCCTAAGTGCATGTCTGTATCATTCGTAAGGCATAGATATGTTTGGGTTTAGGGCACACCGAGAGTATTTCACGTCGCGCTGCATAGAGTAAATAAAGTCCCCATGCTACGGTTCACATATATTATCTTTCTATCCTCCAAATGAGGCAAAAAATACTTGCGTATTTGCCCTATGGACTCCAAACTGGACTGATTGTGACTAAATTTTCAGTCAATCTTCAAATTAGCCCAGCGGGCGATCCTGTAAAGTTTGGTAGAGTTTGGATAAACAGATATTTTTTTTAGCTATAGATAATTGCGTGTGAAGCTGGAGCGTGTTGCTAGTATCTGATATGTGGCTGCCAAACCCACTTTTGTTCTATTAAAACAAATGATACACTAATTCTGTTCTGTTTATAAGAAATAAAATCTTTTTCTTTTTCTTTATCAACCGATAGACGTCCACAGTTGGATAAAGGTCTCTTGCATGGACTTCCACAGATCTCGGTCTTGCGCCGCCTGAATTCAGCGGCTCACTGCGACTCAATTGATATCGTCGTCGGTCCACTTAGTGGAGAGTCTGCCAACACTTCGCTTTCCGGAAATAAAATCAAGGGAAATATTTTTTATGTTATAACTAGTTAATGTCCGCGACTTCGTTCGCGTGGATCGAGGATTTTTTGGATTCCCGCAGGAACTCTTACTTTCCGGGATAAAAAACCTATGTGGTATTCCAGTCTATAATCTATCTCTGTGCCTCAGCCAAATCGGTTCAGTCGTTGCGGCGTGATTAAGTAACAAACATCCATACATCCAAACTTTCGCATTTACAATATTATAATAGAATATTCAGATATGCACCCATTGTACCACCAGTTTTAACCGCAGTGTAGCGTTAAGCACAATGTGTGGATTTAAAATTCCATTTCCGCGTACGTGATCGCGTAAGTTCCGATCCGGATTCCGGATCCCGCAAGCAAGCCTCTCTGTTTACCTTCCGCTTCCGGACGTGTGTACCTGCCTTTATTTGTTGTCTTTTTTGTGCTCATTTCCTTATGATACCTACGTAGTATATGCGCGGAAGGATTTTCTTATGAGCTGCTTTTCAAAAAGCAACATTAATTCTGTATCACTATTTTTTGCACGGAATGGAATAGGGGTATGCAAATGCGAAAATAAATAAAATTAACCCTTGATTTTAATCAGACGTCGATTTTAAATCACGTTGAAATGTATAAAATGTATTAATTTCATACATTTCAACGTGAATACATTTATAAAAATTAATTAATGCTTTGCTTCAGCTGTCCACAAGATAGATAAGCTACATATTGTAACATTTATTTTTGTTTTGAACAGAGCAACTGCTGAGTTTCTTGCCGGCATTCCGAACCGGTGGTAGATTCTCGACTTGTCATAAGAGCCACAAGTTGGCCTACATGAAATAAATAATTTTGAGTTTGAGTTTCAGTTTATCCCTACATCTATAGCAACGTAAATTAATTTTACTGTCTATAACAGTTACTTATCTGTAGTTAAACAACTTTTTTAAATTTAAATTTTAAAATTTAAAAAAAATGTAAATCCTAAACTATTTTAAGTAATTTACAAATCTTTTTTATCTCTCTTTAATCTTTTTTTAATTTTTTTAATATCTCTATGTCTTACTACTAAAGAAGGGCCTCAATAGCCTAACTATTAATGGTGTCGACTGAAAACCAAAAGATCGCAGGTTCTATCCCACCCGTCACACTATTGTCGTACCCACTTCTAACACAAGTCTTCCACTTATTTGGAGGGGGGAGGAGAATATATAGGATATATATAGGAGAATATATCAAGTTCAACTTGGCCAATATTCTTTATAAGAAAAAAAAATGGGCTAACATGTCAATGAATGATCTTTTAGTTTAAGTATTGTTGTTCATTAAACAAGATTTAAGTAAACATTAATTTCTCGTAAACAATACTCTAAATTAAGCACCTCGGAAGTACTAAGTAGAAACAATTACATTTTCGCATCATCCATTCTATGATGTAAATACAAAGTTTTCTAGGGCAAGTTATAAGCGAAAGCGTGATTTTGTTATCGCTAACGTTAATTCGATGGTTTTGGCTTGGGTCAGTGAGAAATATAATTTAGCCCTAAGTGAGAAAAAGTAATTTTGCTAACAATTTACTGACATTGAAACGGCGATATCGTCGGGGATAGTGCAAATCCGCGTAACTAGCGTAACGTAGTACATTGAAATCAATTTTCATACGTTTATGGTCAAATCAAAACTGCGTAAGTGTCGTAGCGACTTTTATCACTTTAAAAGATATTTATTTTTTTTGAAATTGAGTTAGATACATATTCAGCATCAGAACAAAAAGACGCATCTAAAATTTTTTAATTTTGTTTAAACTTATCACTGTGAGAAAATTTAAAAATACTGGTAAGGTCTGGTAGATACGTGTTTTTGTTCTGATGCCGAATATGTGTCTAAATCAATTTCAAAAAAATTTCGGAAGCGTCTTTTTTCCTTATGACGACAGTAATATCGATCGACCGGTTGGCCACCCGTGTCCTATACTAAGCTCCGTAGTTCAAAGAACAGACACAAAATTACTACAAATTATGATTTCTCGTGTCTTGCACCCAAGTCGGCCAATGCTCAGCGCTGATGAATATTGGGGTCGTATCAGATTAAGTGGTGTTTGTTGAAAACTGATGAAGGCTTTGATTATGGCCCGTGCTATTCCGCTATAGCCGTTATTTGCACGGAGCTCTAAATTTAGATTTCGATTTGATTGTTTGATACATCTTTACTATATTATTATAAATGTGAAAGTGTATTTTTTTTTTCTTTAAGAAAATTAGCGTCCATTAAGTTGACTAATATTCTCCTCTCTCCTCCAAATACGCAGAAAGCCATGCAACCTTTCAGTTTTCAGTCCGCACCTTTAACCGTTGAGCTATTGAGGCTTAAATTGTTTGCAAGAATATAGTTTAGGTTGGGGTGACGCTACTAACGTACGTATTTTTTTTAAGATGTATTCAATTTTGTTTCTTTCTTGTGTGCAATAAAGTTTTTATCTATCTATCCTGTTTATATATTTAGAAGATACATTAATTTTGCGTCCAAATAATTACAAAAATATAGAAAAAGAAAGTTATAGAGACTCCAAGATTTTTACTCACATAAATCTCAGAGTTATAAAGTAAACTCCAAAGGACAATAAGGACGGTTTCACTTTGTTACTTAGCAATCATTTAACACTTTCTTATTTCTATTGGCGGATTATAGCAAAACTAGCTTTTGCCCCCGCGACTTCGTCCGCGTGGAATTAGATTTTGGGGTGGAATTTTCAAAAACTGTGACACACGTACTTTTTTATTTTTAACTGAAAGCTCAAATACCAACTTTGATGGAAACAGCTTGAAAAATACGGACTTTCATATAAACTTCCATCCCCTATTTAGGGGTGGAATTTCCAATAATCCTTTCTTAGTGTGCGCCTACGTCATAAAAGGAACCAACTGTAAAAATTTCAAGTTTCTAACTTCAGTAGTTTAGGCTGTGCGTTGATATCTCAGTCAGTCAGTCAGGACTTTGAATTTTATATATATAGAAGATACATTAATTTTGTGTCCAAATAATTCCAAAAATATAGAAAAAGTTACAGAGACTCAAAGATTTGTACACACATAACTCTCAGAGTTATATATGTATAATAAAAGTAAACTCCATAAAGGACGGTTTTACTTTGTTTCTTAACAATCATTTAACACTTTCTTATTTGTATAAATTTTTAAATATTAAATTTGCAAATATTTTATTTCGAAAGTATAATAAATCGATGTTTAATTTTTGTACACAATGGAGCGTAATGAATTTAAATGATTCTGTTTTGCATTAATCAGCATAATTTGATGGAACGGATCATCGCTCGCGTAGAAAATCGGTGACTACAATAATTTTTTATTTTTATTTTCATTTACGATTTTATATAAAAGAGCCCATGAATATGTAATCTTTTTAATTTTTTATTTTCATTTATAATCCTTACTAATATTATAAATGTGAAAATGTGTTTGTTTGTTGGTTTGTCCTTCAATCACGCCACAACAAAGCAACGGAGAGACGTGATTTTTTGCATGGATATAGTTGAGGACCGGGAGAGTGACATAATCGATTTTTATCCTGGAAAATCAATGAGTTACCGCGAGATTTTTAAAACCTAAATCCACGCGTGCGAAGTCGCGGGCATCAAATAGTTTTCTGTAAAAGAAGAATTTTTATACTTTTTTTATTAGTAGGTAATCCTTTCTTCTCATTGTAAATAATTCATACCAGATTCCTTAACCAACCAACAGACTAATCTGTTGGTTACCGGTCCACCTAAAAAGGAATCTGGTATGAATTACTTCCAATGTAAAGAATCCCAGAATGAGAGGGTTTAGGCCACACACTTACAAAATATATATAGGCAAGTTACATACACTTTTGAGAACATATAAAGAGAACTCTAAGGTATGCTACCTTTCACACGAAGTTTTGCTTGATATTCAATTTCTCAAAACACATATGATTCAGAAAAGTTAGAAATACCTAGGATCCAATCCCTGGAACGCCGCTATTACCGCTGAGGTTATCTGTATTTATCTATGTGAAAGTTCAAGATTAAACAGAAAAGCTTTGCTAAAAATAGCTATTCCCCAAAGATGGAATATTTTTGGTGTTGAAGAGTTTCTAAAACAATTTCCAGTGACTTCATATTTTCCTAACCTTCCAAATTACTGTTGGTAGCTTCGTAGGAAAATGTGGCAAAACACGTCTCGATTTCGTGAGAGGGCCGGAGTTTCATAAGAGGATTAAACACCGTAATAAGGTTTGCGCCTTGCTCTGGACTAGGTCAAGTAAGGCTTACAAGAATTTTGTTTTCACCCGCCCTTGTTGAAAGAAAATGTTTTCTTCCTGCTTAATTTAATTTAATTATGGGCCACATAAGAAGGCTTAGCGGGTGATGGAGAGAGCTATGCTCGGAGTATGAAGTTGTGTTGGAGTATTAAGAACTAGCCGAGTGACTTGCTACTATGCGCGAGAAGTTATGTCCTCTATCTCCGATAATATTAAGTAGATCTTCATCAAAATTAGATAAAATATTTCTAATAGTACACAATTTATAAAAAAATAAGAATTATCTAATTCGGTTTGGATTTCACGAAGTTATGGAGCAAAATCAACAAAAACTTCCATCCTCTATCCTGGATAAACCTTATTGTTTATCAGGATAAAAAGTATCCTATATATTGTCCCGTAGTTTTCGCATGATGCGCGCACAGACAGAGAGACTTATTTGGAGGGGCGAGGAGAATATAAGTAAAGTTCAGCTTGGCTTCCTTTTTAAAAACAAGAACAAAACTAAGTAGAATAAAAAAAAGGCGTGTGGCACTCGGGGTCTGCCGCGGTAAAGCTATTGCATAGCATTTTTTATCAACGCCATCTAGCGGTGAGAGGAGTCCCGTGTCAGGTTATTTTCGTTACGGAATTTCTGGATTCGGTATCCACGCTCAAGGCCCGCGATAGAAGCTATGCAATAGCTTAAAAACATAAACGAAACAGAGTACAATAGGCGGCTTAAAAGCACGGCTTGTGCTTCAAAATCCAAGAATATTTATTTTCGAATAATTTAATATCGAATCAAACAAAATCAATAATATTTCACTTACTTGCTGCTTTGATATAATTTATGAGTAAGATTGATGTCGCATAATGCACGTTCGATTGATCCCACATCCTCGCTCGCTCAAATCCGTCTTCAAATACGAAACGACGCTGTACACAGAATGATGAATTCGATTTTAAGTAATGTGTGATTAATTTGAATATAAAATATGCACGTTGAGATCGCAAATCTTCAGTTTCTGATAAATGTAAGAAGCCGGTAAACAATACAACTCGGAGTCCGACTTCACATGTTTATTCTTCGAATTTTCTGTACAGAATGACCTCCTCTATTTTTGTCTCCTCACTTTTATAACATTGTTTTGAATGAAATTCGCTATTAATGAAGTTTCTACCTACATCAAGAATCAACATTAGTAGAAACAGTATCTTAATTTATTATTCTAACAAACAAAAATGTGTATCACAACCCTGATAAATAATATTAATTAAATTAAAGCTACATACATTTTATGGATATATATTGTGCATTTGATTGAATGAATAAGTATTGATACCTTAAAATTCATTCAATCAAATTTTTCTCAATATTTACAATACGTGAACTCAATCAATTATCTGTATTAGTGTACAATTTCTAAGTCGCTCACAATTATTTACATAATTTCTAACATAAATGTTCATATTTCTCTTTTTTTTTTTTAGTAAAGAATATTAGCCAAGCTGAACTTGACTTATATTCTCCTCTCCCCTCTAAATAAGCGGGAAGCTTGTGCTAGGAGTGGGTACGACAATAGTGCAACGGGTGTGGTTCGAACCTGCGACCTTTCAGTTTTCAGCGTTAACCGTTGGGCTATTGAGGCTACAAATCTTTATCATTATTATTACTGGATTTCCCATTAAACCAATTTAAACAAGGTGTTGGAGTGGCCACCCCGTACAGGGAAGCGCAGTGTTGGTAGACTCCATATTAGGTTGACCGACGACGTTACAGAGTCGCAGGGAGCTGCTGGATTCAGGTGGCGCAAGACCGAGACCCGTGGAGGTTCATGCAAGAGACCTATATCCAGCAGTGGACGTCGTAAGTCATCACTGTCAACACGCACTGTTCAAAGACTTTAGTCAGAAGATGAGAAGACATCACGAAGCTTCCCGAACGCTGCCCAGCCGAGTTGCATTCGGTCGGGACATTAGAGCAGAAACTATCAGAGAACAGAAAGAGACAGGTTTATCAGTTGGAACGGCGAAAACGGCTATTTTTCGGGCTACCTAATGAATATTTTTCTCATTTCCTGTCGTCAAACATTCGGCCCGTGATTGATGTTGCTAATCCTTGCTAAATTGAACCGGCTCCGGATCACATTTTAAATGAGAAAAGGTCCGCGGACAATGCAATGATGAATACGATTTCGGGAGCGTGTGATTAATTTGGATTTAATATTCACGTTTGTACCATGGATAAATATATATATTATTATGTACTTTCCAAAAAGTATATTTTATGCGTTCGTTATGTAATTAAACACTTTTTGTATAGGTACCTACAAAAACAATTTTTTTTAAAGAATATTAGCAAAGCTGAACTTGACTTATATTCTCCTCTCTCCTCCAAATAAGCGAAAAGCTTGTGCTAGGAGTGGGTAAGACAATAGTGCAACGGGTGCACTATTGTCGTACCCAACAGTCCTATTTTACCACTAATTGATTGTACACTCAAATAAGGAATTGATGTTACGATGCCTTGGAAATAATCCGAAGCAGATAACAATACTAACAGCACACCGAATTTCAAATCAATAGTACCAAAGATGATTTGAAAAACCCTTGAATTAAGTAGGAAATTAGCTGATGACTAGCTTAACTTCAACGCCTGAACAGGTTTTGATAAATTATAGCTAAGATCCATCTAAATTATGGATCCACCGTGATTAGGTACATTAGCTTTCAAAAAAAAATCGCCTCAAAATCGGTGCATTCGTTAGGGAGCTACAAGGGACTAGGGAGCTAGAGAGACACAGGTACACACGTCAAACTTATAAACCCTGTTTTTTTGTCGGGGGATTTTAAAAACTAAATAAACGCAGACGAAGTCGCCGGCATCAGCAAGTTATGACGATAAAATTGTTATTCAGTTGTTTAAATACGTATTACTCTCACTTCCTGTCTCGAGACGTTCGTATCAAGTGATGGATGACCCTAACTCCAGAGAGATTTATCTCTCGCTGATCGACGCTGCGATATCTAATGGAAAGAAAAACTTCGTTTTCAATACATTTGCTCGTAAAATGGGTATTACTACATCGCTATCAAAACTGTTAATCAGACCTTTACCGCACGTGTGTGATTAAAATATTACCACAAAGTTAAACACATTATAATAAATGTCGTGCGCGGTGAAAACCAATAACTAGCTATTTTTTCCCGAACAGGGAATTGAACCCAGATCCTTGTTATCTGCAGTCTAACATGAAGCCTAAGTACGAGTGATAGCCACAGTCATTGGCAGCAGGGCAATTTGTCCGCCTGAGCTTAGCTTTAATGGCTAGTGGCCCAACTGAGCTTAGATACCTTTAATGGTGAGTGACCCGACTAAGCTTAGATTTAATGACAAGTGACCCAACTGAGCTTAGGTACCTTTAATGGTGACTTGTGAGTGACCCGAATGAGCTTAGCTTTAATGGCGAGTGGCCCAACTGAGCTTAGGTACCTTTAATGGTGACTTGTGAGTGACCCGAATGAGCTTAGCTTTAATGGCGAGTGGCCCAACTTAGCTTAGGTACCTTTAATGATGAGTGACCCGAATGAGCTTAGCTTTAATGGCGAGTGGCCTAGCTTAGCTTACGTACTTTTAATGGTGAGTGACCCGAATGAGCTTAGATTTAACGGCGAGTGGCCCAACTTGGCTTAGGTAAGTTTAATGGTGAGTGACCCGACTGAGCTTAGCTTTAATGGCGAGTGGCTTAATTATGCTTAGCTTTAAAGGAAAGTGGAGCGACTGAGTTAAGCTTTAATTGCAAATGGCCAAACTGAGCTTAGCTTTAAAGGAAAGTGGCCCACCTTAGCTTAGCTTTGACCCGAGTGACCCGACTCATGGCAAATGGCTCATTTGAGCTTAACTTTATTCTATTCACCCTTTGTTACTAAACCTTTTTGTACAAGTCACAATAATCATAAACGCAAACCGCGTGAGAGTTATGCTGATATAAAATAGAGACTTTATTTACCTACACTGCGATTTTGACCACGGTTATTATCTCAGCTAAACAATGAACAGCTGGGAAAGTCATTTTCGTAGCGCTTATTTAGACAAGGGTCTTTTTAGGAGAATTTATAGAGACCGCCATAGATATACCTTCAAATCCAAAATACGTATACCTAGGTCTTATTTCACCATGGTCAAATAAACATGAACCGCCGAATAAAGACGTTTTCAGTCGTTTTTTAGTCCAAGCCACGTTTGGAGCGGAACTTTGCTAGCCCTTTTAAGACTCAAGGTTCGATGGTTGTAGAGTTATGGCCACTTTTAGACCATCACTGGGTCAGGGATTTCGCCAATACCTGAAATGGTAACTTCAAATTGGTGGTAACTAATTACTTTCTACGCCTTATAAACCTATAAAAGAATATGCCAATCAAGTAGTATGTCGTAGTTATTATAATATTACAGTTACAATATAGAAATCAATTTTATGTAAAAAAATAGTTTTTCTGTAGAAGTGTAGTTTTTCCGAAGTAAATTTTAATAGGCGACTGTAAAAATTTAGCCTGTAAGTTAGTTAACCATTTAAGATAATGTACATAAGTGTTTCATGAATAAATTTATAAAATCAAATCAATCAATTACTTTCTACATCTATCATATGGGGATCTAAGTATTTCGTTACGTAAAAGAAAATTGGATACCTAATTCCTTTTATGGAATGCATTTCTAGGAAATTGATTATCTGTGGTGCACGTTTTGAACGGAGGTCGCTGTACACTTTGCAAGATGTTATTAAGAGGTCAAATCTAAGTGCTTATAATCATGAACTGAGAGTGTTATTCTAAGTCTAAGATTTTGAAGACAGTTAAGTGGTTTTACTCGTAAAGTGTAAAGAATGGAGATAGCCTGTGAATTAAAAGTTAACGCAACTTTCAAGTTAAAACTCTCTTATTAATTTTATTATTATTTACTACTAGCTTTTACCTGCGGCTTTGCTCTCGCCACCTATTAAAAGTAACACTAAGTGGTGATTCCTTTAAAAATTACCAATTTCTTTTTTTTGTTTTTTCAACTGTTCTTTTGAGTCTTTCGTATTTTTTTGTTTATAAACCACTCTTGTATTACCGGACCGGTGGTAAAGTCATGACGTGTCATAAGAGCTACAAGCTGGTCTACATGAAATAAATATTTTTGAATTTGAATTTTTTGAATTAAATATACCTATTCAAAGTTTTAGCCAGACTAACGAACACCAATTGATTTTTATATATAGATAATATATTGATAGATAGATATTTTTATAGATAGATAAAATAATAAAAAAGACGTGTGGCACTCGGGGACTTCCGCGGTAAAGCTATTTACATAGCATTTTTTATCAACGCCATCTAGCGGTGAGAGGAGTCCCGTGTTAGATTATTTTCGTTACGGAATTTCTGGATTCGGTCTCCACGCTCAAGGCCCGCGATAGAAGCTATGCAATAGCTTAAAATTATTATAGAGCAATGATAGGGGAGTTAGGTCTGCGATCTTCTATTCGGCACCTCTGAATAATGCCTCTAAGTAATTGGTACATGATTTTTATCGTCTCTGTTATTGGAAGTGTTTTTTTTGTATATTTTGTTTGAGCTCCCAACACGCAATAACTACTTGACCGATTGGGGCGAAAGTATCGCAGTTCAAAGCGTAATAATTGTAGGTACCAATTACTGGTCTTACTTTGATAAAAATCAGTAAACTACAACTAGAAATAACTACACGTAAGGTTCGTAACTCGGGCGAAAAAGGTCGTGGGTATACCAGCTGAAAGAACGTGGTTTTTGTGTACACCAGCCAAAAGACTGGTGCAACCACGGCCTTTTGGCCTTTTAAACTGAGTTTGAAGTCAAAAAAGTAGAAGTAAAAGTTCACTTATCCTCTTGTAAGCCTTCCTTCTAAAATATAATAATGAGAAGATTACCGAAGTAACAAGATCGGGTAGGCTCGAGTATGCGTTGAAATTCCTTGGCCACCCTAGCTTGTAATTTTCGTAATGTGTAAGGAAAAATTGTGAAATGAAAACAAAGTGTGTTTACTGAGTAACAAGGTGATTTTCTAAATTAAATCGCACGCTCCTGGCTTGCTCAGTGAGGTAGCGAATGGACTTTAATCTAAAAGAGCGTACCTACTAAGCTTAGGGCAGGCCAGGCGTACTCCGCATTTTAGGTAGAAATCTACAAGTACCCGGCGTCATCCCGTCCTGATGGGCCAACTCAGTGGGCTAACGTAGTGCGAAGGGATAAGAGTTACGCGATAGAAAGAGAGGCAACTTCTAGGCCTTCTATCACACTAGGTAATTTAGCGCTGTGCAACTCGAATTGCACTTTATTGTGTGGTAGCAAGAGTCGCTATTTATTTAAAGAATCTTCTGTACTTATATTATGTCCGTGGTTTCGCTGGATTTACTTTTTAAAATCCCGCAGGAATCCCTTAATTTTCCGGGATAAAAAATAGCTTATGTCACTCTCCCGGTCCACAACTAAACCCATGCAAAGAATCACGCCGATCCGTTGCTTTGTTGCGGCGTCATTGAAGGACAAACCAAAATAATATTAGTAAGGATTACTAAGGATTACTAAGAAAGTAAGGATATAAGTAAGGATTCTGTTTCTAGGGCGTAAGTTCTTTACATATGTGTCACGATCGAGAGAGATCAATCTCAGGGGTAGGTATTACGAGGCGCGCGACGCGTTGAGCCGAAATCAATCACACGTGATCCGAATGTTTGGAAAGAGGTGAAGATAATAATATAATTCACATGTACCTAAACGGAGCTCAGTGTTTTGTCGATTTCTGAAAAACCTCTTCCTACAAATTTTGTAAAGGCGAAAGTTTGTGAAAATGGTGCGGCCATCCATCCAACATACTATCATAGTTACACTTTCACGTCACGAACAATGAACTGATTTGGCTAGGAATGGAGATAGCGCATAGGCATATTTCTCTACCAATTCTTTAAATTCTACCTACTTCCTATTAGGAAAAGCTATCCGAGAAAACCACATTGCGGCTCAACCTTTCATTGGTTTACTACGTTTATTAAGAGTATAATAAGTTTACTTCTATGATTCAAAATACCAATCACTTAGTAGGTAAAGTGCGCGATGATTTGACGGTGCTCGCTTTTCCAACCGATGACGCCACACGACTTTTACTGCGTAATTTTTTAACGCAGTTACATTTCCTGACTTATTATTTATTTGTAGATATTAAATCAATTGCATTTCGATTTGTGATTGCAGCGTGCGTATTAGCTTCAAATTAATCACACTCAACTGGGAACCGTATTCATCATGACGTCATATTCCACATCGTTCCGTATTTAAAGACGTGTCTCGAACGGGGAGAGATCAATCTTACGGGCATTAAGCGACGCGTTGAGGTGACATCAATCACACGTGATCCGAATGTTTGCGAAGAGCGAGGGGATATAATATATTCTAATGTATACGCAGCTCAGTGTTTTACCGATTTTCAGGATACCTATTTCACCTGATATAAAACGGTTTCGCTGTATTCTCAAACATAAAATGCTGAACTGTAATACGTAAATTCATCTTTACGGGATATGAATTTGACGTGGTTATAGTTTATTCCCGTGGATTGAGATTTTTTGGAGTCCCGCGGGAACTCTCTTATTTTCCGAGATAGAAAGTAGCCTATGTGCTATTTCAGTCTATAATCTAACTCTGTGCCTTTCAGCCAAATTAGTTTAGTCGTTGTAACGTGATTCAGTAACAAACATCCATACATCCAAACTTTCGTATTTATAACATTAAATAGGATAATAATATTAATAATAGGATTAATAGGATAATAGGATTCCAAGACAAGAAAATATATTAGAAGTAGACATAGGTGAAGCTTATCTCTAAAAAAATTTTTTTTCCAGCTTTCTTAATCTAGCACTAGGGGGTGATTCAGACCTGTTCGATAACATACCGTGTCGATACGGTTAGATATCGATCTCGTATAAAAAAAAAATTGTCGTGTGATTCAGAGCGTTTGGTTTGAGGATACGATTCGGTATCGACTAAGTTATCGACATCGACAAGATACATTCGATTACAGGAGCATTCACGAATTGAAAATATATGTTATCGTACGGTAACAAACCGAATCGATCGATAAATAAGTTATCGGAAGGGTCTGAATCGGGGGGCAGGTTCGGAATGCCGTTCCAACCAACTAATTCTAAAACGGCGAAAAGTTTGTCTTAAATAGTCTGGATAGCGCCAAGTTATTAATAAACTTATGATTCGTGATCACAACGGCCTTATTACTAATTATAATTAAATTAATCACACTCAACTGGAATTTGTACTTATAAACTTCACACTTGAATACCCAAGAGGTCATCAAACTACCAGCGCCTAGGTATATTGTATATCTGTTTTATTAGTTCGTGTTGCCTTGTTCTACATTTACGTTATTTCGAGGGTCGGCTACTAATTATCCAACTTAAACAATAAAAGGGCGCAAACTAGTTTTGGGCTCTAATTTGAAGCAAATTGTTTGAGCCAACATTCGGGTGTGAAATTTTTTCGGTCTTAATTGCCCCTTTGTGTCTGTAATTATACAAACTTTTATTGTTTTTGGGTCGCTATTGTTTTTGTATGAGACTTGCGGTATGGCTTAATTCAGAGAAAAACATTATATCCACTGAATATAACGCTTAGAAGCGCAATTGTTGACGCGGTGATACGCCATTTCTAGTGCAGTTCTTTCATTTCACAAGGGCTCGTGGCGCATGGTTGTGTGTGTGTGTCGTATCTGTATAAGTGTGAGAGAGAGCTTGCTCGCGCCTGACCGCTCCCACCTAGGCTCCTAACAGGCGCGCACACTTGCGCAATGTGCGTACACGACATAACCACAAGTAAAGCGCCCGTAACTTCGTGAGATAAACGTACTATAATCCCGTAAAGACCGACTTCGCAGTATCGTCGTTTTAGTACGACGAGCTCGCTGAAAATTGATAAAAAATAACATACTGTGCAGTAATAGAGTGTCATAATTCATCACAATACCCGTCAAAAACGTATATATCAGTACCAGAACTAGAAAATAATACCTTGCATGGCACTCACACATTCATTAGTTATTTTGAGCTTAGATACGTTTGGAGCAGAACATTGTTAGAAACTTCTGTTCTAAGCATTATAATGCTTACTTTTCTTCTTTATACGTTTACTTAGACACTTTTCCAAATTAAAATCATTTGTACTGAATTTGTGACTGTAAACCAACAACGTTAAGATTCATTTTACTCTAACGTTAATGTCGTCGAATACGAATACGATCAATAGAATTAAATTTTATAGTAACCTTACAGCTTTGGGACTCGATGAGCTATATATGTCAGTAACTTTGGTACTCCTACGTATCTTCGTTCCAGATTCCACATTTCTACTACTTCTCTGTCTATATTGAATTCCATAAAAAGAACCCTCTAAAAGCTTTTAAGTCAAAAATCAAATACCGCCTTGTTCGGTAGAAGCTCTGATACAAGCCAGGTCGGAAGCCAAAATATGAAATGCTTAGCTAAAGTAATTTAAAGATAATGGACTTAGTTTGAAAGCAAACATTTTAGAAAGTCCCATTAATACGTGACCTTTAAACAAAAGCTGACTTGTTGCGAACTTTAAAGAACCTTCCACTAGAACTCACCAAGAAGGGTTGCAAATTTGATTAATGAACCCTTTAAGTACCTACCCGTAAATGGAGACGTATGGTAGTATGAACGCGCGGAAAATATTTATTAATATTTTTCTAAACAAGAAAAAGTTTTAAAGCTTGATGTATGGTACGTTTATCTTATGAAGTTACGGGCGCTTTACTTGTGTTTACGTCGTGTACATGCACATTGCGTAAGTGTGCGTGCCTGTCAGGAGCCCAGGTGGGAGCGAGCGAGCAAGCTCTCGCTCCTACTTATACAGATACGACACACACACAACCATGAGCCACGTGCCCTCGTTAAATGAAAGAACTATAATAAGGAAAATTAAGGAAAAACAGAAATCCCAGATAAACAGAAAGTTTACGCGAAGTCACGTGTAAAAACCAGTATTATAATGAACTTAACCAATTCAATGCAAGCAATTAATTGAAGTTAAATAGTTTTAAGTTGTAGTTTGCTCAATCAGCAGTTATTGAAACACTGGTCCCCAAAGTTAAATTACATATGTGTATTGGAAAATTAATTTGCTCAAATCCAATGTTTATTCTGTTAAATTAATATTTGGTGGATATAACTTTGGGATATAATGAAATTACAGGTTATTATTATATGATGGTGGGAAGGTTTCAAACCCATCTTATTAGAACATACTAACTACTTGCTCTATGTTCGACTACGGATGACGAGGTCCCGGGTTCAATCCCGGGTCGAAAAAAACTGTACCTGATGGGTTTTTCAAGAAATTCTCTGTGCTGGCCCGGAGCTAGGAAGTTTTTTTTATGTGTACAGCTCCATGACTGACATCAACAAGGTCACCTTTAAAAGTACCATATTAAATAATGACCTAGGAAGTTGGCGATGAGTCCGTTCCGATACGTCACGGTAAACGGAAGAAAGAAAATTATAGCCATTCGCACAATCATAATACCGAGGAATTTCAAGCAAAAAATTATAAAGCAAATAAAAAATTCAGGTTACACGAAGATAAATAACCCTTTACTTAAGAGATCACAAAGGGTGCGTGGGATGAAGGTACACAGGAAAAACATTAAACAAATCCTCAGCGAGACATAAATTTACTTATTATTAGTGTGTGTGTTTATGTGTGTGTGTATGTGTCTCTGTCTGTGGCATCGTTTTGTTTGAAAGGCGAATTAGTTGGGAGTGTTCTTAGCTATGTTTGATGAAAATCGGTCCAAGATGGCCGCCGCCACAAAATGGCGGATTACATATTTTTTCACAGCTCCCTCAATATGGGTATCAAATGAAAGGGCTTGACTAGTAGAATATGATTAATTTCAAATCTAAGATGGTCGCCACCACAAAATGGCGAATTACATTTTTCTAAAACATTTTTTTTAAAACACCCCCGTGTTTTAAAATTTCAATTTATACGACTTGTGTCTGTGTACATCCATTAATTTCTACGAGTGCAAGCGGAATGTTCAGTTACATAGATTTCTGGTTTTGTGGATTATAGCAAAAGAATGTTGAAAGAAATCGATGTCTTATAGTGCCCCTGCGTATCAAGCTTTACTACTTTGGGATTTGTGTTATGTTAAAAAGATTTATGAACGTTTACCTTTAAAGAGCCTCTTAACTTTTATGCCCCTGATATCGTAAAATAGGAACAAAGGGAATATAACATTGTGATGGAATTACTTTGGTCGTGTAATTGGAAGTCTATATAAGACGGCGAATTTTATAGCCAAAAATATGTCAACTAACTTATTGACCGACGATGTCAAGCGAATCCTGTGCAGTGACCGGTTACTAACGGCTACAGATCGTGTTTTGTGGCGATGCAGGCTAGAAACCAGCAGTGGACTACGACGTAAATGACAATGGCCATCTCAAATTCAAAGGAGAATTACATATCTTTAGGACCAATAGATATACATATATAACTGCCTCATGATCTATAGCGGCTTATAGATATAAGCGGTTGCAGATTCTATTACATACTATTCTATGACTTTCCGTTGAACCAGTGCCTGAAATCTCTATCTGGCCGAGTTAGATTACCTTCCGGACTATGTGAATGAAGGATTCTAATCCCTCCTCCTCCTCTCCTTGTCCTTGTCCTTGTTGGGTCTATAGTCTCTAGGACCCAACAAGGACCCAACTGTGTGTTGAATTTGCCAGGAGATTATTGTACTATGACACAAAAGATTTTGATCAATTAATTATTATTATTGGCTGTTTTTACAGGCGTTAGAAATATCTACACTTCTTATATATTATTATTGGTCTACTTTAAAACCTTTACGTCACGTATTGCTGAAAATATACGAGTGCCTGTTATTAAGTATTTATTTAGAGTTAATACAATATTAAAAAGGGTTTTACAGTTCTAATATAATCCTAACACGTTCGCTCGGCGTAGAGCCTTATAGTCGTAGAGCCCACAGAATGATTACTTGATGATAATAATAATTGATAAATCTCGTAGTTAGTTTCAAGTTTTCCTTGATTAAAATTATCATCATTATACTTGTAAAATAAAAGAATTTTCTATATAAACCTAATTAGGCTAAAAATTATCCTTCTGTATTACTGTTCTAGTTTGTCATGGTATTTTTTGCTAGGATCAAAATATAAAATTTTCACAAAAACATATACAAATGGCAAGAGAGAGTTTTAAGTGTTCTTCGCGTAATTTTATTTGATTCCGGTAGTTAGCGTAACATGTGAAAGATATAATATATTTCTACTGTATGGCGTTAATTTAATCTATCTATATTAGTCTATTGTTCTTTCACTAGTCTCTAGACTATATTTAAGTTAATCTATACTTCAATAACTAATCTCTAGTCTAATAATTCTAGCACATACCCTCAAAAAACATGCCCTGTAGTTGCGAGAGCATTTATTTATCTTTTTTTTATTATGAGATAGGTTTGCGCTTGACGATAATCAATGGTGGAAAACATTGATGAGGTCTAGGTTGGAGCGTGCTTGCCTAGAAAATGCCTATCCACTCTTGTCTTGAAGGTACTCGGATTATACGTGGCCGGAAACACAGAAGCTGGAACTGCGTCCCTTACCTTAGCCGTTCGTTTCAGAAACGTTGAACACAAGCATTTCGTACGAGTAGCTTGAATTTTTATTTATTTATCTCGGACACATTTTGAGCGTGGTTGTAAATCTTGCTGATATAGGAAGTCAATGGAGGTGAAGTTATCAGGCAGTGGGATCTCGGACTATTACCATTACGGTAAATGGTCGGACTTACGTTCGAGTTCCATAAAGGTGTAACTGGAACCTTTCGGGCCGGTCTAATCGCTTGCGGTTATCGAGGGCGGAATGCTGTAAATCCCACCTTTGCTCCAGAAAAGCCTTCCTAAATCCCCACTTATTTTTGCCGTATTAACCACAAATTTGGCGTATTTATCATAAACTGGTTTTCGTATCTGTTTGTGAAGTGAGAGAAGTGGCTATATATTTTTTTTTATTCGATTATACTAGTAGTATATTATACTAGTAGGGCGCGTGGGTGCGCGGCTCGCTAAACCGAATCGTGTATTTTCTGTTCACCAAGTAGACCTTCGGGTCCTGATCATCTTTTTCCAAGAAACCACTTTTCCATCTTTTATAGTCTCTGAGATAGACACCGACGAAATTCGTATAACCGCCATCTTGAATCCGCCATTTTGATTTTTTTTTCAGGTCCCTGCCGCGCTCCTCATCCGTCTCTTCATCCTCAACCATTAGCTCTCTCCATATTTTTCTCCAAATGAATTTTTGTCCTCTATACAAAACCATTAGAAATTTTGAAAAGGAACCGTATCAAAGTCTTGCATATATTTTATATGGAAAAAAATATCTTGTTATTTGATCACGTGACCGCCCTTGACTGCTATCTCATAAATGATAACAAGTGGCCATGAAGTCTAAGCCTAAAATCTATAGACCCCTCAGACTCAAGACAGAATTAAAACGAGACAGATTTATGTCTCTGTTTTACCTCTATCTTAAGTCAGAGTTGAGTCAGTGCACACTCTATAGATCTCAGCTGGCCTTAATTAATGTGACTTTTCCGGGCATCGGTTAGTCATTACGGTTGTTATATGTAATATTAAAACAAGCATTAAATTAATGCATTTCCATTTAAGTATTATTTTAATTCGCTTCGCATTCGTTAAGCCAAATGTATGATAATAATAATGTATCTCGTGGCTCATTGAGCTGAATTTTTCGGAATCTCGCATTTCGTGAACAGGAAAACCCGTGATTTTGCCATTTCTTTTTATTCTTTTCTCTCTAGCGATAAGCGTTTGTCTCATATAGGAGGGAGAAGGTATTTAACTTTCACCTTTGCCATGATAGAAGCCTAAAAATAAGGGATAAAAGGACACGGATAAGAATAAGAGACGAAGAAACTTTTTGTGGAGTTACTAAACTGACTGATAAAAAAAACCTACATGCCAGTACACTAATAGGTTTAACAACTGCTTCTGCTTAAGTTTTCATAATGAACTAGCATTATTTTCTTTATTTTTTATGACAAAAAGCCTGTGTATCGATTCTCTAAAAATGATTCTCCTAAAATGATAATCCTAATATACTTTTTGAAGTATGCACAAAAACATTAATCAAGAAATTTCAAAACGTCATTCTCTATAATCATTATTTTTTTTTAGTTCCGTCACTGTTCCCGCAAACCAGCGACTTGTTTCATTTAGCCAGAGCAATACATCTTCTCTTCACTGAGTAGCTCGATGCTCCCTAGCTTTTTCCAGCCTGCTGCAGGGCTCAGTGTTTTAAACTGACCTAGATTTGACATGTTTTTAGTTTTCACACTGAACGTTATCTGACCTCAGAAGCACAGTTTAAATCTACGATTCGAAATGCTATTTCTTTTTTTTTTGCTGAATATTTTTTTTATGAAGATTGTTCGAAAATCATATGTGTACCTATAGAATAGCTGATATGAGTAAACCCCTTTATCATTATGTTGTATTTATAGTCTTTTATAGAACTTGTGACTTCTGCCTCGCAAATATTAAAACTTGGCTTGTATTATTTAGCTTGGATTGTAAAAAGCTTTTAAAAAGAATTGACATTTTACAGCTATTTTATAATATTTAAACTGTAAAAATTAAAATACCAAAAGATAATTCTACTAAACCCGGCTATACTTCTTAAAATGTATCGTGGAAAGACCAAGCATTTCTAAATTAAAATGTCATTTAATTCCAAACAGTTACCTTTAAAAACCTGGGTGGATAATCCAGGATAGAAACAGAACCCTTTTGTCTCATAAAATGCGTTATCCTCCAAGATTTATTGGGAGGGTACAAAGTTCAAGGCAAGCATTAATCACGGAAAAAGAAAGATCCAATTTCAGGAGCGCAAAATTTTAATTTTGATTCGAATTATTTTATGTAGGTAGGGATGTCGCAAGTTTCTACTATTGTTTATAACTTTGTTGATACCATTGGCATAGGAGAAGAAGGAGATATCTTTGAAATAACTTGTACACAACATATAGATACGAAATCCAGGGCATAGGTTACGACAGGCTTAAAAGACGTTATCTCCTTAATTGACAACATACGCTGAAATTACTATTATACGTATTAATAAACATGAAGTTTAGGTACAAAATTTAATACTGTATATAATAGATATACACAGAATAGATACGTATCAAGAAATCATATCTGGAGTTCCCCAGGGAAACATTCTGAGACCTCTACTGTTTGTACTCTATATCAATGACCAATGACACAATTCTCTTAGCTGACTATATTACCGTACTAAAAACTATCACTCGTCAACTACTTACCGACCTCTCTGGCGCAGTGGTGAGCACTGTGGTGCTATAACTGGGAGGTCTTGGGCTCGATGCCCGGCGGGGGCAAATTGGGAATTTATGATTTCTGAATTGTCTCTGTTGTAATCAATGAGATCCCGTGGGATTTTTAAAAAAACTAAATCCACGCGAGTAAATCGTGGGCATCAACATTTGAATGTATGAGTTAAAGTCAAATAACTGGTGACCCTGTGTAGTAATTCCGCAGCAACAATTATTATTTCCGCGGTGGTGCGAGGCGCTGACGTGGCGGAGACAGGTGCCGCCCGGCGCCGTTTGTTTTATTGCGCGTGCCCATTGTTAGAGCGAATGTTTAATTTACACGCCATTTAATAATTTTCAGCTTTTTGTATATTTTTCCTTTTAGATAGGGTTCACCTACAGTTTCGTCCGTAAAAAGTTAAATCAACTTACTCATATCTATATTTATAAAAAGACTTGTCCTGACTGACTGACTGACTGATTGATTTATTAATGCACAGCCTAAACCCATCCCCAAGAAATTTCATCCCCAAGGGAGTTAAATATCTAGTGGGTGAAACTTTGTACGTAAGTCAGCCATTTTTAAACTTGCTCCGTTGCTGCGTAAATGAAGGATAAACCAACAAACAAACACACTTGTAATATCAATAAGGATTACGCTAGTGTATTCAATTAATATTTACATTCAACACAGTGCTAGTGAAACGAATTTATCTAATGTGTTCCCAATAAACACGATGTTAGTTGTTAGTTCAATACCTTCATGATTGTATAACAGCCGCGTCAAATTATAATGTTCAATTTACGCCCGTGGTTAACTGGAAACTTCTGATATTGACGTCTACTGATTAGCTAGCTGTAGTTCGAGAGCACGTAGAAAATAATGAGAAAGTGCTTGAAAATGGGTTTAATTTGGACGCAGTTACGCAATAATGATTTAACCCACAAACCTTTGTCAAATTAAATACATATATAATATAAAAGACTAACTTTTCAATTGATCAGTTGTGTGGGTTGAATCATTATTGCGTAACTGCGTCCATTTGTTCTACGTCATTTGAGTATAACACGAGCCTTCCAGCCACCACAGTGGTGGGTTTGAGTTGAGAAATTTGAAAAGTAAAAGCAAAATAAAAATAACTATTTATTCCTGAAGGTGGGCTTTAATGGTAATACTATTGCAGTATGAAATTATCATTTCATATTGAATGTACAAATTTTAATTCACACAAATTACAAAAATATTTTATGTTATTTGATTTTGCAAATAAAAAACATAATTATACTGCTTTAGCATTAAGAAAAGCTTCTTCAAAAGAAAAAGAAGCCTATTATGCAAAAAAAATCTATCGTTTCGTGGTTGTTACGTATATATTTGTGTACAAATTAGTTTTCAAGTATCATGTGTAAGGATCATTTATATTCTAAGGAGGTCCTGTATCACAGCCAAGTACTACTAATTAAAATTCTTCTTTGGAGCGACTGGAATTACGCCACCAGATGAAAATAAAAAATATGATCGATTTAAAGTGCTTTTCAGAAGTACTCCCTCAAAATTTACTACAAGCTCTCTGCCCATAGTTGTAGGCGGTAAAGGGGTTGCGGTGTACAATGAGACTTGATAATAATACTTGTCTTGGCGTTGATTGTATCGTAAACACTTTATTAGACAAGACATATCCTAATTGGAACGTTTAACAAATATATACCTACACTAGAGGGCGCCTGCCACTTTGTCCGCATGGAATTGGGTTTTGGAATGAAATTTTTAAAAACTGTGACACACGTACTTCTTTATTTTTAATCAAAAGGCAAAATACTGATTTTCATAGGTATAACTTGAAAAATGATTTTCATTTAATCATTCATCCCCTATTTGTCCCGTATGGGGATGAGATTTTCAGTATTCACCATACAGTTTTCGGTATTCACCATACAGTTTTCGGTATTCATCATACAATTTTCGGTATTCACCTTACAGTTTTCAGAATGCACCATACAGTTTTCCATATTCACCATACAGTTTTCAGTATTCAACATACAGTTTTCGGTATTCACCATGCAGTTTTCGGTATTCATCATACAATTTTCAGTATTCACCATACAGTTTTCGGTATATACCATACAGTTTTCGGTATTCACCAAACCTATGCTTGCTATTTAAATCATGAAGCCTATTCTAATCCTAGCACAAGCTTTTCGCTTATTAGGAGGGGAGAGGAGAATATAAGGCAATTTCAATTTGGCTAATAGAATAGAATATAATAGAAATATTTTTTATTCAAATAAATTTTTACAATTGCTTTTGAATCGTCGATGAATCTACCACTGTTTCGGAATGTCCTTCCTGCTGAGGTGAGCCAGCAATAAACTCGGCGGTTGCTCTTTTCAAAAAAATTTTTTTTTACAATAGGTAACAAAACTATGCTATGTACATACAGTGTTTCCACAATGAAGTTTCAAAAATGCATACCTACATACAATCCAGTACATGTTAAGACGGGCAGACAGAAAGCAGACCCATTCCCGTTGGTGGCACAATATAAAAAAAAAATGGCACTTAGGTGGACATCTGGTGGTAGAGCATGCATGTTGTATTTATTCAGTGAAGAGGTCCAACCCCCTATCGCGGCTAAATCTTAAGTGCAACAAAACCTAGCCTAAGTTATTGTAACGGCATATCTGCAATGCAAATAAAGTAGGAAACGGGGCATGCGATGTGACCTGGCGACGGCGGATCGATACCTGAAGATAGAAAGTTAAACGTTGCATTCTTCTTTAAAAATTCAGAGCCTTTTCTATTCGACGGCGATTCATAGCACGGTGTTGATAAAAATGCAAGTAACCACGAGCGTTTTATATGATACGGCCAGACTAAGTAATTTTGTTACTGTCATAATTGCAATATGTGGGGATAAAAAATATTGTATAAAACTGTTAAAAATCACGTAGGAATTCTTTTACTTTTAGAAAATAAATAGTTTCAATATAATTAATAGTTTCTCTAGGGCTTAGCCCAGAAATAGCTTAGGCTGATATTTATAGACATCAATCTCATTCTGCTCAAACTCAAGACAGAGTTAAAACGAGACAGGTATATGTCTGAGCATATTTGTATCTCGTTTTAACTCTATTTTATGTCCAAGCTAAGTCAGAGTACGCTCTATAGATCTCAGCAATATAGTCTGAGCTATTCCTGGCTATTTCTTGAAAATCGGTTAAGCAGCTAGGCTTTCGAAATTGCTCCTAATAATAGGTCCCTAATTGGTTTTAAATTTTTATTGTTTATGCAGAAATCCTAAAATATTTCCGAGATAAAATAAGCCTAGGTCGTTCTTTGTATAGGTTATCTTGTACTTGTATGCAAAGGTTCCATCAAACTCGATTCAGCTGTTCTTCAGAACCTGTACAAACAGACAGACAAAAATTAAAAATAAAGTGTGTCTGGGAAAAGCTTGAGTTCAAGAAATCATTTGTGAGCATATTCAAAGTAATTCTGAAACACAGACAATAAATAAAAACAAATCAAATATAATTACTTATGCTTATCAAATATCAGCAGTCTGCCATTATTAAAAGCAGACATTGAGAACGACAAAGTTCCACAGTTGGCACAAGTGCTTGATTGTTAAAACTTTGTCTGTTTACAGTCAGGGGGAGCTGCCATTCACTGTTACCATAAGATAAAAGTTTCAAGTTTCTAACATAGAATATACATTCGTAGGAATTCACGATTATTATATAAAGAAACAACTCCTAACTTAAATAACTTGGTCTTCTAACTTTCATATTAAAAACTAGCTTTTGCTCGCGGCTTTGCTCACCTTAAGTTCGATTTTTCAAACCCCTATTTTACTCCCTTAGGGGTTGAATTTTCAAAAATCCTTCCTTAGTGTGCGCCTATGTCATAAAAGGAACCAACTGTAAAAATTTCAAGTTTCTAACTTTAGAAGTTTAGGCTGTGCGTTGATATCTCAGTCAGTCAGTCAGGACTTTGAATTTTATATATATATAGATTAATCATTATAAAACCAAAATAGCTTTACTTACATGATAGTATCACACTAACAAATAAAAATAATTTCGATAAAATGAATAATCACTTACCTGATAATTACCAAACATAATTGTAGGTACTTATTTAGTAAAATGTAACTTTGCCTAAGGGACCTCACGCAAACTTACTTATTATCTAATTTATACTTATAATGTAAGTGTGTTTGTGTGTTGGTTTGTCCTTCAATCACGCTGCAACAGAGCTACGTATCGACGTGATTTGCATGGGTATAGTTGGGGACCTGTAGAATGACATAGGCTATTTATCCCGGAAAATGAAAGAGTTCCCACGGGATTTTAAAAACTAAATTCACGCGGTTGAAGTCGCGGGCATAATCTAGTAATAAATAAATGAAATGAAATAAATGAAGATGGTGTGACTATAAACATATTGAACAAAATAAACGACATGGTGAATGAGTGTGACATAGTTTGGCAGTTGGCACAAGTCTGTGATTGTTAAAACTTCGTCCGTTAAGAGTTAGGGTTGAACTATTCACTGTTAGTATAAGACAAAAGTTTGGAATTTGCCAACTTTGGTCGATCTGTAAGATCGTTGACTTCTATTCGTTTAAATAGTACCTATGTTTACAATGAACAATGTATTCTGCAGGTGTAAAATGTTTTAAACAAGACAGAATGGAAAGACAACAAAAAATAGGTTATAGCAATGTTTTAAGCCACTACGGCGATAGCATTGGCCCCTACGGCTCTTCAGATGTAGGATTGTCTAATGCTTAGATCTATAGAGTGTGCTTTGACTCAACTCAGACTTAAGATAGACGTTAAAACGAGACACAAATATGTTCTGACATAAATCTGTCTCGTTTTAATTCTATCTTGAGTCTGAGCTGAGGGAGAGTGCGGTCTATAGATCCCAGCATTAGTCTCTGGCTATTGCTTAAAATGCTTTGATTTAATTAAAAATAAAAAACCTTCCAAAAGTAAAGAACATTTTAATAGTATTTTAGGATAATAAAACACTTTCGCTTTTTATGTACTTATTTAATTAATCATGAACTTCCCTCGGGCGGGCCCTAGCAGAATAACAGCGTTGTGGTTACATATTTGTATCCACAGCATTGAGCTGAGCTAGGACCCTTTCATTGGCATGATACATAGTAGATACCAACTAGTTGAGTTATATTCTAAGAAATTGTAATGTGTAAGTCTTAAGTGTACCTATTTCATTTGTATTTATCCATGTCAATGAATAAACGATATTCTATTCTATTCTAGATCCCATTGCTATTGAAGATCTACTGGTCGTTTCCTCGCCATAATGTCCTAAACAGCGTAACTCGAACATTCTTCTACCTTGCTACCACTCTAATTATATTTATTATCAGCATGATTAGGCCAATTTATACTAAACCTTTCCTTCTTTCTGAAAATGTACCTTATGACAATTAGGCTAATTTACATTAAACCTTTCCTTCTTCCCAAGAATGTACATTGCACCTAATGAAAATATAGGAACCTTTTTTATTTTGCGTGCGGAGACATACAAAAGATGGTAGGTTATTTGCGGAATGGTTCGTTCTTTGAAATATATAGGTGCACTGGTTTAGACTTGGCGTTGTCAGTCAGTCAGTCGGTCACCTTAGGTCATAGGTTTTACATACAAGATAAGAAGAAATTTTGTTACCTAACTTTATCGACCCACTAGGCGATTCCCGCGACTTCGCGTGGATTAATGTTTTGGTTCCCGCGGAAACTATCTTATTTCCCGGGATAAAAAGTAGCTTATGTGCTATTCCAGACTATAATCTATCTCTGTGCCAAATTTCAGCCAAATCGGTTCCGTCGTTGCGGCGTGATTGAGTACCAAACATCCATACATCCAAACTTTCCCATTTATAAGATTAAATAGGATAGGATACAAAAAATTTGAATACGAATGAAAATTACCACTCAAATAGATGAAGTTGTCACTCGCAAGGGATATTTGCCCCAAACTTTTGAGCAAATATGCAAATCTGGACGATCCTCCCCACATTAAACACATATTCAACAGAATGACTCGGAAAGTGAAAGCGGCAAAGTTGCACAGTTGGCGCGAGGCGAGGGTGCGATTTTGAAAACTTTGCCTTTTAGAACGGACAGAGATCGGTACCTACCTAGAAGAAAGAGTACACTTGAAAGCTGGGAAGAGATTTTTTTTATAAATAAAAACTAAATATTAGATAGAAGAAAGGCGTTACATTGCAGAATTCCATAATATTCACATAAAATAAAATTCTTTTCCGCTAAGAAATAATTTTTGAAAATTCAAAAAGGGGATACAATATAGATTTTGTAAATCGAACTTAACGTGAGCGAAGCCGCGGGTAAAAGCTAGTTCCTGAATTTAAAAAAAAATGATGCACTTATAAATCAAGCTTATGCATTTTGTCTCTTAAGCCTGCGACACACGCATCATAGAAATTGTTGTGTGTTGGGTAGTCTAGTCAAAACAGGTATTTTAGTAAAAACGAAAGTGTACTCAGAAAAGTAGATTGTTTTTATGATCAAATCCCAAAAAGGGCAACAAGGAAGACTTATGTACAAACATAATAAGCTTTTGAATTACAAATGTACCAAACATCAATCCGCTTACGCTAGGGTTGGCACGTGCTGAATTAACTAGCATGTTATTTTTTTTGTGATTTTTTTTGATTTTATAAAATTATAGTGGTGTTTTTGTTATATTTGATCTTAGGATATATGAAGAAAGTTTAATATCTAACCATTAATATTCTTAGTATTTTTTTTCCTATAATATCCTAAGTACTTTCTTTCCTATTATATGTATTTAATTTTTGTATTTTTTTATCCTTACTAATATTTTTATCAAAATCGGCAGACTATGAGCAGATGCGTTATGAGAGTTAGTAACGTTATGAATATTAAAAATACGAAAGTGTGTTTGCTTGTTGGTTTGCCATTCAATAACGCCAAAACAAAGCTAGGGATTGACGTGTTTTTTGCTTAAAGTAAATAATTGAGCACTTGAAGAGCTGGCCGAGTGTTAACAATTTTGGTTATTTGTTGTTGTTACAATGCTGATCTCCAGTGAACACACACACACAGACGCCGCATTCGTATTCCTACTGGTGTACTCCAGTACGATTGTGTGAGTCTCAGTTCTGTTATTTATTCATGTGGTACTTTCCAAATTGACAGCCCTACAACATACTAACCCAACACTCCAACGAGCCACTAAAACTTTTAAACGCTCGGACACGGTATTCGCTCGCCTGTAATTATGTCGACAGACGTTTATTGCGACGGTGTTCGAGTTACGACCGCTATTAGGTTTGACGTCGTACCCACCTGCTTCTTGCTCTACCATCTTTACCCTGAAGGTAAGAGAAATATTAGTTACCTATGTTGTTATTCATCGCATTATATGCTATGCTTTTATTCATCGCATTATATAATTTTAAGACAGGGATTCGAATCTCAGACTATTATAACTTAACGTAAAAACTGTGCAGACAATGGCTTTCATATTTAAATATAAACTTTTTGAGTATTTTGTTTAAAAAAGAATTTGAAATAGAAAACTTAAGGGTAATTCATTTTTGTTTAATTTTTTTATTAGTGCAGATAAAAAATTTACATTATTATTTTTTATTATTAATAATTATTAATGTTTATCTGCGATAGATACGCAAACATATTGATATTGATTTTCTGTGCCGTTGCTTGAACAAACATAGTTTTGCATTCAAATAATATTAATATAGTTAGGATACTTAACTAATATTATTTGTACCCTACCTACTCAGGTACAATCCTTAGTAATTCTTATCTTACTAATATTATAAATGCGAAAGTGTATTTGTTTGTTGGTTTGTCCTTCAATACCGTCGCAACAAAGCATCGGATCGACGGGATTTCTTGCGTGAACAGTTAAGGATCGGGAGGGCATCAACAAGTATTTGATATTTTGGTTAAGTACGAGTATATGGTATGGTATAAGTATTTAGGTTGAAGGTGTGAACTGAAAAGTAAGGTCGCAGGTTCAAATCCTACTCGTTGCACTATTGTCGTACCCACTCCTAAAACAAGCTTTCCGCTTATTTGGAGGGGACAGGAGAATCAGAAGAATATTAGTCAACTTCAAGTTGGCTAATATTTAAAAAAAAAAAAAAATTTGCTCATTTCGCTTTTAACCATTAGTAAGGAATACAATATTTATGCTTCTAACCTGCATTCGTGTTGTCGCTTTCTTAATACACGGAGGTACATAAGTTTTTGGAATCTTTTCGAAAGTCGCGATTGTTTTAACGCTTTAATTAATATAATGAATGCCCTATCCAGTATCCATCAAGCATCGCTCCGGGGTTAGCGTACAACTTTTCTAATTAAAGAGCACGCGTTAATCTCAATAGCGTCCGTACTTTGTGCTCGCTTTATAATGCGTGACATCATTAACGATGGATCGAGGGGAAGAACCGGCGTTAAATTATTTATTTATACGTTTCTTTTCCAGTGTTAATAAATGTTGTATGCAGTGCATTTTAAATATAAACGTGAAAATTCTTTTAACAATACCGACTTCAAACGCCACTACAAAGTATATCATTCTTGCCTATAAACTGTGAAGAGTTCACTCGATTTCTCCAAGATCCCATCATCAGATCGTGACCTGATGGCAATGAGACCACCTGGGAAGTATATCCTTTCAAACAGAAAAGAATTTTTCAAATTCGCAAAAAAGAAGATTGCGATGACTTGTGATCCTCCTCCTTTTTTGGGATAGTTATCCTGACATGGTGTCAGAGATCTTTGAAATGCGATTTTTGCTCTGAAAAAGTGCCCGCTCACGATTTTCGGGATGAAAAGGGGAGGAAAGTGTTTTTTTTCCCATTAAATTACACTAGTTTACAAAAAAATATTTTTTTTTTGTTCATGAAATGAAACATATATTATTTACGTAGGCTATGAACGATAATAAAAAAAATATTTTTTTATTTTTCGTAGCACGTCATAATTCTGAGATATGAGGTCTTTGTTTTTTATCTACCCGCAGTTGTTTAAATACGTTTATCGCTCTATTTTGTAAACAACTGTGTGATTCAAAAGTCTTATTTTTATTTTAAAATGTCATCTATAGTGTGTTAACTACATCCAAATCGATTTTGTTATGTTTGTGGGAAAATTGTTCAGTTAAATCGTGATTTCCCTATAGCAAAACCATTGCAAGAAGCCTATTTACATTAATTTGGATTTCCGGTGTCAAATCAAGATAAAAATTGGGGTTCTCATGTGATTTGCACTAATTGCAGATTGGTCCTCGGTTCCTGGTATTCAGGTAAAAATAGATCACTGAAAGTTGATAAACCAATGACATGGAGAGAGCCAACTAACCACGTAACCGATTGTTATTTTTGTTTAACAAAAAATTTTGGTATACAAATTTTTCTGCGGCTAAATTAAAGGAAGGAATATTTGTGGGTCCTCAAATAAGGAGAATATAGGACGATACAAAGTTCGAGAGCTTTTTAACCAAGGTAGAAAAAGCAGCCTGGAACTCTTTCAAAAATGTCGTCAAAAATTTTTTAGTCAGTAAAAAAAGTGATAATTACAAAGAGATTGTTTAAAATCGATTGCAAAATTATGAGCGTGTGGTTGAAAATATGTCACTACAAAATTATTTTTTGCATTCCCATTAAGATTTTTTTCTAGAAAATCTTGGTAGACTGAGTGATGAACACGGTGAGCGATTTCACCAAGATTTAAAGTCATTTGAGCAAAATTATCAAGGTTTTTGGGACCAAAATAAGCTAGGTGACTATTGTTGGTCTGTAGTGAGAGATACAGATGAAAATATTTATGAAAAAAGAGCAAAAATTATCCATTTTTAACCATTATTGTTTATTTAGATGTAGGTTTTTGTAAAAATCTTCTTGATAAATATTTCAAAAAATTGACGTGCTGGATTTTTTAAAATATTTTTTCCGAGATGTAGGTACCCAATGTAACGTAACCGTATAAGTTCCATTTCATGAACAAAATTCATGTAAACTAGTGTTATTATGAGATACATATGCTACTATCCTACTAATCCTACTAATCTCAGTAGTTAAAGTCATAACTTTAAAAGCTATCAAAGTCATGACTTTGATGGCTTATATCTCAGAAACCTGAAAGTTTAGCAGATTTTGTTTCATAATATAACTTTTTTATATTGATTCCAGCTATACACGTTTTATGAGTGGCACCATTTTGAAAAAAAAAAATCAAAATGGCGGAATGGTGGGTAGGCCAAAATATTCAAATCCTTTTTCATACAATATCTAGAAGCACAGTTGCAGCGCTACTGCGCACATCGTTGTACGCTGCGACTGCGCTTCTAGATGTTGTATGAAAACTTGTAGTTGGCAAGTTATAGTTGGCGCCACTGCAGAGCTTCATTATTCATTCAATATGCTTCTATTGTGAAGGCGCCCTTAGTGTAAGGCGTAAGCCCAAAATACTTTGACAGAGCACTTTGCGTAGTAACTGGTTCAATATTACGGGCGATGCTAAAGGCACGTACACATTAAGGTACTTTAGTAAACTATATGGGCCCATATGGGCTTCATGTCAGCCATTTAAGATAGGAATATAATATAAATTTTGTTCTTTCTAACCTATCAATCCTATTATTCTAATATCCTATTATCCTATATTATAAATGCGAAAGTGTGTGTGATTGTTACTCAATCACGTCGTTACGACTGAACCGATTTGGCTGAAATTTGGCACAGAGATAGATTATAGTCCGCAATAGCACATAGGCTGAAAGCTATAGACCGCACTCTCACTCAGCTCAGACTCCAGACAGAGTTATAACGAGACAGATTTATGTTAGAGCATATTTGTGTCTCGTTTAAACTCTATCTTAAGTCTGAGCTGAGTCAGAGCACAGTCTATAGATCTCAGCATTACTACTAGGCTATAAAAGCACATTGAGTCTGTGATCTACGAGTCTGGCTCAACTTTCAGTTCTACTTCAAACAGAAAATCCAGTCAAAAATAACTTGGAATGTCAAAGCGGCCATTTATTCAAAAGCTACTTTGAAGTGCACCTATTCACCCTGAAACAGTATTTATTTTAGCCTCTCTTGCAAGAGGTTTTTAAAAAGCTTCACACAAAAACTAGTTGCGCCTGTACAAAAGCAAAAATAAATAAATTAGAAAGCCCTTTGGAATAAAACATGCAAATCAAAAGTAGCACTGTGAATGCAGCTTTATGTGCTATTCACGTGAAAAAAGTAATACGGATCGATTTCAAGGAGGGAAGCGTTAAGGCGACAAGGATGCAGATTATTATGAGACCAGTCGGGCAAAATAAAAAGAAAAATCAAATTCATTTATTTATTTGTGAACACAGTATGAGATATTAAAATTATAAATAGTAAAATATATTCTACAATAGTGTGGCGTACAAATATAATTCATTATTGAAATTTCATTGAATAAAACAGCACACAATTCATCAAAATAACATGAGGACTAGTTACTTCATAATCATCTATAATCAGATTTAAATTTACTAGGTAATTAAAAAACTACAATTTGGCTACCAAACGATCTCTTCTAGGCAACCAATGATGTAAATTGTAAATGACCATAGCGACATATTATACAAGGTAGGTAAATTTCTTACTAATATTATATACAAGGTGTTTGTTAATGTGTATAACTTACCAGCAACCACCCATGCACTTTGACCCTATAAACACAATGGCGGTGGTAAAAAGTAAAAATTAATTATCAAAAACTTTCATACAAAAATAATTAATTAATTAAGAAAAAAACATTTTGGAAACCCTAACTAGACATAATAACAACACGCCACATAAATCCCTTTCAATTCCTGATTCCCTAGTACCAAACAAGTTCGATGTTTAGAAAGAGTCGTAAATTCTTACCGAGTGCCGCGCACTTGATGTCACGTGATGCCTTTTCGGAATAGGTAGGTAAGCGCGAAATCACTGACGACCTTTGCTGACGACTGACAAGTCGACCACTTTGCCTCGTTACTACGTACACTACGTCAGTAGTGGTGATGACCGGATAACGAGGTCTAGGTTCGAATCCCGGGTCGGTTCAAAATTACACACGCCTTGCCTTATTGGGTTTCTGACAAGAAATTATCAGTATCGGCCTGGAGTTAAATTACAAAGTTGGCGTTGTGTCACTCCCGTTCCTCGGAGAACATGTTATCAATGATAAATTTTAAGATTAATTAAAGCCCACCAACCGCAGCTGCAGCAGCTTGGAGGTATGGATGTACTTGGATTGGAGGGTCTAATTAGGTTCATCTCTAAATAACTTGCGAGTGGTACAGGTCTCCCTTCCAGATTGATTTAGTTTAGACTCAAGAAGCTCAAACAGAGCCGCCCCTAGTTTCCTAACTCTAGGCCGGTACTGGGGGTTTCTTGGCAGAAACTCAACTCTAAAAATGTTATGACCGACTACGCAGGATTCGAACTCAGACCGCAGCAGATTTGCAACCGAACACTCACAAACTCACACACATGATTATGTCATAAATACTCCATTCCACAGTTCACTTAACAGAGACGCAATCGATAGTTGATTATACCGCAACCGTTCACGTGCAACTGCGTTGTAAATTGTAATCCCAAAAAATTAAAGCCGCAAGACGAGTGTTGCCAGTCATGATTTTGATTTTACCCGTTTTTCTTAAAAAAAATCCCTTTTTTTTATTCAATGACAAGATAGCCCTTGACTGCGATCTCACCTGATGGTAAGTGACGATGCAGTCTAAGATGGTAGCGGGCTAACTTGGAAGGGGTTTAGCAGTGTAAATTCAACCCATACCCCTAATCGATTTCTACACGCCATCGTGCCGGAACGCTAAATCGCTTGGCGGCACGTCTTTGACAGTTGGGTGGTAACTAGCCACGGCCAAAGCTTCCCACCAGACCAGACCAGAGACAATTTAAAAATTATAAATTCCTAAATTGCCCCCGCCGGGAATCGAACCCGAGACCTCCCAGTTATAAGACTACAGCGGTCACCACTGCGCCAGGGAGGTCATCGAATCCCTAGTCCTAAAACAATATTTTGACTTTCTTTTGGCAAATAACTTGTAAAATGAAAAACTGAATACTGTTTTAGGTAGCAATTTAAAAAATACTTATTAACAAAAGTGTTACATTTGAAAAGCCACATTTTCATCTCAAGAACGTACCTAACATTTGGTAGTTACTGTTAGATTCCAAAATTATTAAATGCACTCGCAATTATCACCAATTCCTTTAAAAATAGTTAAGCAAAAATCTTGCATAATACAAGTATTTTGTGTTGATTTTCCCGAGGTAAAGGCAAAATTTCTAAAGACAAACACTATCAAAAAATATTATTTTCTAAGTCTCCTTATTTTCATGGTGCCCTAGTATTCCACGTAATTTTACGATACACCAATATTACTTTGACGCGCCGTGCGAGTAAAGGCGAGGCTACAAATAAGACTTGCGGTTGCGTTTACGCAACGAAAAATTTCATCGCATAGGACATCGTACGAGAAAACTCTGTCCATTAGTTTAGTTTCTAATGAGACATGGACCACACTAAGTACTTTAGTAGAAATTTATCTTTGTATTCTTCCATTGGTTTCTCCCAAAGGACAGGACGTTCCTGATTCAAGAAAATCAGATAATCGTTATCGTAATTAATCATCTTGACATGCACACGCTGGGAAGTGTGGATACCGATAGAATGGTACAGGTTTTTACGGTGCACAGCGGACATTTCCACGGTGCGTTGTGCGACGTCTATGATTTTTACAATGCTGCGACTTCGCACCCCAATGTGTGCTCGCCCTTACCGGCGGGCGGTGTTTCGAAAACACGTACCGGCGCGCCGGTACGTGTTTGGCGGCGCCGCGGCGCCGCCAAAGAAAAGCCGCCAGAGACGCCGCCCGCCGCTAGCTAGAGCGGCACCTGCGGCGAGCACCGGTGAAAATCACCGGTGATTTGCCATTCTCCGGAGATTCACCGGAGATCTCCGGTGAATTCGAATACAGATTTAGCATCAATTAAAATGTTTTAAACTGTTAATGTTCTAGTACAATGCAATGGAATTTTAAGCGCATCGATATTGTGTGAACTCAAAATGATATTAGATGTATTGTAAAGGTTTTAAATAAAAAAAAATATTAAGAAAAAAATATTTTACTTTATTATGATAATTATTATTTAAGGAGGTAGGAAATAATGATAAAGTAATTGTATTTGAATAAATGTTATTAAATAATTAACAATGTTGATCAACAAACTTCTTTTTATTTAAATAATAAAATTACTTGAGTTATGATTTAATAATAATCGGTTAAACACCGATTACTTTCACCGGAGACTCACCGGTGATTCTCCGGTGAAAAATCACTTCTCCGGTGCAAATCACTACGCCAAATACCGCTCGCTTTCAACTTCTAATGCTAGTACTATGCTTGCACTGTACTGCAAGCGATAATAATAATTATTGTATCGTCTTGCAATTGATTTATTATTAAAAATTTCACACACATTCATTCGTTCATTCACATACAGTCATTGTTAATCAAAACCACAACGCGAGATATTAATTACCTGCAAATAAAGAGGCGGCAGTCACTTTATGGATTACGTAGGTACGGACTTTAACTTATGGAGTCCGAAAGTAGTCGGGAATATTCTTGCAAAAATACGAGATTTCTAATCGGTTTTCACTCTACTGAACAATACTACAGGTTACAGGTTTAATTGCATGCCGATTAATGATTAGGTATCGCATCTGGAATATTTTATCGCAACGTTATAGCATAGCAAGTAGTACGTTGTAGGCCGAGACTAGGATACCAGCGCAGTAGTAGAATAGAAGTACTTTTAAGATTTTTCATTCATATTTTTATCGTTGGCAGTTCATCGCCATTGAATCAGCTGTTTTAAAGGGCTGCCACCGATACATTTATGGTGAATTTTTGAAGTCCTCATAACTTGGCCAGGATATGAGCTACACGTCTCATGATATTTTTTCATGTATCTATACACCGACCCCAACTTATGGGTTTCGGTAGGATAGGGACATTAACTAACACCTTGTATAACTGCGAACGTGTATTTGTTTATCATCATCAATCACTCAGCAACAGACCAACGAATCGATTTGATTTTTGTATTGGATTAGTTGAGGGCCTGAGGAGCGACATAAGTTATTTTTATTCGAAAAAAATAACTTATGTCGCTCCTCATTTTGCTCCGCGGTTCGCGGTTCGGCTCCGCGGTTTCTGCGGGATTTTAAATTACATGACTAAGCTAAACCAAAGGCTTGATAAAATAAATAAATTAAAGCATAGATTTCGAATTGTTTCGTTGTAAAATTATGCCTTTAATTAAGGCTTGTACTATTTATGCAAGAATTATGCATGTATTACTTATGCAACTAGTCTATATTCTCTCTTATACGTGGTAGGTACTCGTAGCGCGTCAGTCTTCATACGAATTTCCCGTGAAAAGTTTACGTTGTTACGTGTACGTGAACGCGTTTACGAGTATTTAATTAATTAGCTGCGTATGACGAGCGTTCAGGTCCCTCTCAATTAGCGAGTGAGTTAGATTGAAAAGAGCAATTATGAGGCAGTACCTTGTGTGAAATTAGGTATCGTAATTTTATTTCCTTACATCTAATTTTGGAACCGCTTCTTGAAATTAATTTCGAAAATTTATTAAGTTACTTATGAATTATTTGAACTGACGACGTCCTCTATCCTTATAATTATTATTATAAACGAAAAGGTGTTTGTCTGTTGGTTTTTCCTTCAGTCACGTAGCAACGCAGCAATGGATCGAAGTTGTGTATGGGTAAGTATAGTTAAGGACCTGGAAAGTAGGTAACAGAGGCTAACTTTCACGGAAAAAAAAAGGTTTCCCGGAATCAAAAAAATCTCCACGTAGACGAAGTTGCGGGCAAGAACTAGTAAATAATATAACAAAACTTAGGGCAAAACCTACTAAAACTAACTTTCCTATCAAGTAAAGTTATGACGATATCGTAAGTTGAGATTGATAACCCTGAAATACTCCAACAAAAACAGATATAATTCTTTCATTTCACAGAAATGTTTATATTCATATGTTGTACAAGAGGATATTGGGATTATATAGTAATTGTGATTATATTATTATATAATAAATGAGTTTGTGTGTGCATAGCATATTCAAATTCAAAATTTATTTATTTCATATAGGCTAACTTGTAGCTCTTATGACACGTCATAAATCTACCACCGGTTCGGAATGCAGATTCTGCTGAGAAGAGCCGGCAAGAAACTCAGCAGTTGCTCTTTTCAAAAAAAAATTTTTTTACAAAGCTATGCTATGTATATAGTGCTTCCACAATAAAGCTTCAAAAATGCAAAAATGCATACGTAGGTACACCAATCCAACGCAAGTCAAGACGGGCAGTCAAAGCAGACCCATTCCCGTTGGTGGTATAGTATCATAGTTTTGTTAACCATTGTAAAATTTTTTGAAAAGAGCAACTGCTGAGTTTCTTGCCGGCTCTTCTCAGCAGAATCTGCATTCCGAACCGGTGGTAGATTTATGACGTGTCATAAGAGCTACAAGTTGGCCTACATGAAATAAATAAATTTTGATTTTGTTTCATCTAGTTCGCTTTCGAAGTGAGTTTTATTTTAGTAAATACCCCAGCTGAAGCGTGATTTCGGAATCTCACCCCTACCGTTGTATTGATTCGATGTTCCAAAGCGGTGCATTAAAATAACCTGTCACGTACGTTTTTATTGTGGGGCAAAACAACAGCGACGTGTTGTAAATGTCAGGGGGTGAATCCACTGCCGACGCGACGCAACGTTCTAGAGTTCCGAGTGTAAAACTCTACCAAGAGTAGAGAGAGTCGCTTTCACTGCATTGGCCTCCTCCATGAGGTAAAAAGAAGGCTTTAGTATCATCATACTAATATTATAAAGGCAAAAGTTTGTGTGTGTGCGCGTGTGTGTGCGTGTGCTTGCGTCTGCGTGTGCGTGTACGAGCGCGTGCGCGTGTTGTGTGTCTTCAGTAAGGGATTTTGGACGAGAAGACATTCATATCTAAGTTTTTCGAAAGCTGTCCAGTCAAATTTTATCGTAGTCAATAAAGCAAAACTGATTTGAAAGTTCTGTGTTCAAATCACGCTTTGAGTAGAACTATAATATTAGGTATTCTGTGCTAGAACGCAGAACTTTTGACTGAGTTTTCTGGACAGCTTGCGATGAGATCTAAACCTGACTGAGTTGAAGTTGCGTCGTTGTCGTGTATCGAACATGAATTTCAAATGCAAAATACTCCTCAAAATCGGCAAAAGTTAACTTTTTGCAAATCGTACTATAATATTATAAATGCAAAAGTATGGATGGATGTATGGATGTTTGTTACTCAATTACGCCCCAACGACTGAACTCATTTGATTGAAATTTGGCACAAAGATATAGTCAGGAATAACACATAGGCAACCTTTTATCCCGGAAAATAGGAGAGTTCCCGTGGGAATGAAAAAACCCTCAATCCACGTGAACGAAGTCGCGGGCATCATCTAGTATTATTCTATAATTTAAAAAAAAAATGAATTTTTTTGTGTGTGTCTGTCTGTGCGCGCATCATGCGAAAACTACTGAACGGATTTGAATGAAATTTGGATAGTGGTAACTGATGATACTCCAGGTCACTATACAGGATACTTTTTATCCTGATAAACAATAAGATTTATTTGGGATAGCGGATGAAAGTTTTTGTTGATTTTGCCCCATAACTTCGTCAAATTTAAACCGAATTTGATAAATCTTTTTTTATTATAAATTAAAAATATTTTGTCCAATTTTGGTGAAGATCTACTAAATATTATCGGAGATAGAGGACATAACTTCTCGCGGATAGCAGCAAGTCACTCTAAACTTTTTCCACGCGGACGAAGTCGCTTCAGCTAGTATTATGTTAAAACCACGATTTCCAGCAAAAGTGCGAAAGAAATCCAAATTGATTCGGTGTTACATAACAGTCGCATTAGAATACACAGTCACGTACGGTTTTACTGTGCTGCAAAAGTTTACTGTGGCGCGGGCGGAGCGGCAGTAAAAGGCGCGGAGGAACGTTCCGTGATTCTCGGATACTCGTATCGAGCGATCTCTCGAATGCGTTGTATCTTGTAAGTCTTGTAACTCGTATTTCTACGATATATCAATTTTTTTTTATATGAATAGCGGGCAAACGAGCTGGCGGGCCACTTGATGTAAAGAGATTACCGCCGCCCATGAACACTTGTAGTACCAGAGACACCACCAATGCGTTGCCGGGTTTTCGGGAACTTATTGGTTCGCCTCTTGAATATTCCCATATTGTGTAAAAAAAAATATACGCGTCGAATTGAATAACCCCATTATTCAATTTGACGCGTATATATTTTTTTCTATGTGGTGCATATTACCGAGTCAAAATTTTTATATAAAATTCCTATACATATTACTAAGAGACGATACAGCCATTTATAAAAAAAAAAAAATCTTACGAGTTATTAAAATACATGATATATTTGGCGCTTCGCGACGAAGTTTCGGGTATGTTTTATTTCGTCTATCGCGGGGGTTTTTTTGGCATTCTGCCTACCATTGCATTGTTAATAAGAGCGAAAAGTATATACGCACTCCGACTGTAGCAAAATCGAGAACTGGATAATTATAACAAAGCTTAACAATGCTGCCGAGCTTAGTGGGGACTCTCGTTAAATTAAGACAATTTAGCTCCTGTTAAAATAAATTAGCCCCATACAATAAAAACAGCTACGAGGCAAAATAAAATACGTATGGAGCCGTTAGAAGCCTTTACTAAGCTGAATCGAGTAGTTTATATTATAACGTATTATTATTATAAATCCTAATGAAAGTGATATAGGCTTAATATCCCAACTAATAACGCGGTGCCTCGTAATGTGACGATAATATTATCTTAAGGCTTGGGCAGACACAACTCATGACGTAAGCGATAAAATGTGTTGTAGGAATATGGACCCAGTGGGCGGGAATGCTTATACTTTAGGGGAGCTTTAGAAGCTTGGAGCAGACGGAATTATAAGTACTCAAACTAAAAATACAAAAGTATTTAAATAAATCGTTCCTCTCAGATCTTTTGATTCTTCAGCAGAATCTGCTTTTCTACTCTACCGGTGGTAGAGGCTTGACTTGATTAGATGGAGCCACAGGTTAGTTTGCATCATGCAAATAATTTGAATTTTATTTTTATTTATTTGTTATCAAAAATAGATGCTCTGGGCTTCACTCCACTACTTTGGCAGGCGATAAAATATCGTACTAGTTCGAAGTACTGATAGAAGTTGATTCACAAGGTGTTGTAAGACCCTCTCAACATGGTGTGAAGAAGTCCCTACTATAAAAGTATGTCCAGCAGTGAAATTCTATCGGTGAACGATGACGACGCTGCTCCTAGAAATGACATTAGATGTACGTTGCCGTCTCGCGTTCCCTTTTCCCAAGCCTCAGTATAAAGTATCACCACTTTCGGGGCGTGTAATATTTTTTATGGCTCATAATATACCCTCAATATCCTAGGGGAATTATTATTATCATCCAACAACACTCGGGATATTACGCTCGTTCCGAATTTCAGGGTTAATTGTACTCATTTGCACAGACCTTCCTTAAGCCTTTGTTAGTGTAACTAAACTACTATTATTAATATTATACATGCAAAAGTATATAGAGTATGTTTGTTTGTCGGTTATCCTTCAATCAAGCAATGGAGCAATGGATTGAAGTGATTTTTGTATGGTTGAAGTTGTGTACTTGGCGAGTGATATACCTAGGAATTTTATCCGTAAAAATAAAGGGTTTCCGCGGGTTCTTTAAAAACTCCACGCCGATGAAGTTGCGTTAATTACTGCGTGTAGTTACTCAGCGTACGCTGGCGTTTCGTCATCAGCATTAATTAAAGGGTTTTCAGTAACTCCTCTTGAAAAAAACCTTGCCTTTAACGGCCTTGCTGCTCTTGTAGTTCTTACGAATGTTGCGTATTGTCTTTTGGTGGGAGGTCATCTTTAATAGATTAAAAACGTAAAATGTCAAGCAGAGCGGGATTTAGACGATTTATAGAGGAGCAATGAAGGGCAATGGGGAGCAGGCGTTTAACTTATCTCTGTGAACCTCTAGGTTTAGTATGAGTTCATACATCTCGACAATGTTAGACTCAAATTCAAATTCAAAATTTATTTATTTCATATAGGCTAACTTGTAGCTCTTATGACACGTCATAAATCTACCACCGGTTCGGAATGCAGATTCTGCTGAGAAGAGCCGGCAAGAAACTCAGCAGTTGCTCTTTTCAAAAAAAAAAATTTTTTTACAAAGCTATGCTATGTATACAGTGCTTCCACAATAAAGCTTCAAAAATACAAAAATGCATACGTAGGTACACCAATCCAACGCATGTCAAGACGGGCAATCAAAGCGGACCCATTCCCGTTGGTGGCACCCGTTCACGAGCATGACGCATGATCCAGCCATTGCTTCGCTTTCAAATCTAACTATCTCTGTTATTTGAATGTTAGTCGTACATTTCGTGCATTTGTCAACTTTACAATGTGATGACTAGACATTACAGCCTTGTAAAGTTGACATCTCCTGAGAACACTCCGGTGTCGGGGCGAAACGTGCGTCGAGAGTAGTATAAAAATCTTGTGTGGTGGTGCATGTGAGTGGTGGTGGCATTGCTTGCTTGGGAACTTGGCTTTCTTGCTTGGTTGGAGAGGTAAGCCGTGCTTAGCTTATAACTGTATATTTGACCATACAGGTTTTTTCTGTTGGCGGATTATAGCAAAACAATTCTAACCTTTTCTTGCTAAAAATCTTAAAGTTCATTTCACTCTGATATTATGCTCGAAGTCTACATCGATGTGCAAATTCGTACTAAGAGAACTGGATAATTTGTTCTAGAGAAGTCACTTAGGGAGATTTACGCGGATCGTAGGCCGATAATTTTATAATGTAGAGCTGTCCAATGAAAATTCAGGCTTTCTTTTACGCCTCTGTGACAAATTAAATGTATTTTAGCGAAGCTTTACGGTCATTGTAAGTAAGTAGATAAAGAACGTTTGCATTGAATGAGTAAAGTTAACCTGGATACCTACCCAACGCTACCTCAATAACCCAGCGGTTAAAGGTGCGGACTGAAAACTGAAAGGTCGCAGGTTCGAACCCCACCCGTTGCACTATTATCGTACCCAGTCCTAGCACAAGCTTTTCGCTTATTTAAAGGGGAGAGGAGAATATAAGTCAAGTTCAGCTTGGCTAATATAAAAAAAAACTTTGAATTCGCTCTATTATTAGAGTGTATTTTTGGGTTGAAAAATCATTGATTCAGTAGATACATTTTATTTTAGGTATTTAAGTGACGATGCAGTCTAAGATGTTAAATAACGTGTATGTGAAAGTCCCGAGAAACCTTTGTTCAGCAGTGGACGTCTATATTGCGTTAAGAAGACGACATGCTTACAAAGTCATAAAAATTCAAAATTCAAAATTTATTTCATGTAGGCTAACTTGTAGCTCTTATGCTACAAGTTAGCCTACATGTTAAAACGCCACAATATTCCTGCCTGCTATAAAAAATTCCTCCTCTGCGTTCTGAGAATATTAGTGAAGTTAATCTTGGCTAAGATTCTCCTCTAAAGACAATAAGAAAATAAAAAATCATATAACCGGTGGCGGAAAACAAAGCAACAAAATAAATTCATCTCACCTTTCAGCAGATCGAGTAATTCATCAAAAAAATATGATAATTTTTTTTTTTTTATAATTCGTCAAGATCTTTGTCTACAATACAATTGTTGATGTAAATGTGCCACTCATCATAAAGGCCTGAAAAGGCCGCAGTCACACTAGCGTTTGTAGAGAGTACGCGGTTGTTTTAAAACTAAACCTCAATAGCTCAACGGTTAAAGGCCCGCAAGGAGGATATTACTATTAATAATAATAAATTCAATTTAAATTCAATTGATTTTATATTGATTTTAAGCGTATAAACAGCGTCAACGTCAAAGGCTAAATGCCTTTGACGTTGACGCTGTTTTGCCAAACGAGCTATTTTACAATTTACTTTTATTACACCCTGAGTACCTAGGCAAGTAAAATATGCCTAGATTTATTTTCACTTATTATTAAAGAAATACAATATACTCGTACTCAATGAGACATATGTTACTGGCATAATTCCAGCTTAACCCAAAATAGTCAAGCCAAATTCCATCATATCCTATTTAATCGTAAGTTACCGGTTTACCGGTTACGATTACAAACTGAAGAAAGTAAACCTTCAAAAACCTTCTATTTTTTATTATTTGAAAATAGAAGGTTTTTGAATATTATGAAAGTAGCTATTTGAATGTAACAATATTTTATGTGCAGCTGAATGCAAAGCTAATTACTTCCATGCAACTTAAAATGACAGTTGCATGGAAAAAAACGGCCTGACATTCAGAAACGCTAGAGAAACGCGCGTTTTACAGCCGCTAGGTTTGGTTGAGACCTTATACAAAAAGCGGAAACAAAATATGGCACCAATTATACTCGTAGAGGAAAGAAAGATACAATTAAATTATAAAAAAGGGCAGTTTTAACGTTTAATTCGCGATGAAATAAATTCTCCGGCGCCGCGCAATTTCATGTTTTTACTGATGCTGCTTTTATTGTTTGTTGCCTAACAAATTATTCTGTTTTTGTTTTCGTAAAAACTTTATTGTTTGTTTATATTGTTAACCTTTTTGGTTTAGTGTAATTTTTTATTGTTTCCTTAGAAATAGAACTAGAATTTATTCCGATTAACCTCGCGGAGAATTTCTTTTACAAAATCTCATAATATTTCAATGAACTAAAAAATAGCTTTATCTTTAGCTTAAGAATTTAACCATTGACTTAAATTGATGACCACTTGGGTGACTTTCACAGGGGTTTGTTTATTTTCAACAAAAAAAAAACATTTTCAAAACCCACAGTCGGCGTGGTTTTGTCGAGAAATAGGCTTGCAAGAGATCTTAGTAAAACAGTCATTGTAACGTAGTTGATCTATCTCAATATATTTTTTCCCATACTAAACTCAGATATCACCTTAACGTGCAATTCAATCTTGTGTTATGTTTTCATGCTTGAAATCGATTACTGTTTTCGAAATGTATTAATAACTCGTACTACGGTTCATACCTACATGGAAAATTTTCTATCGACAGGAATTCTTTTTTAATAATAATAATTTTTATGGAAATTTAATGATATTCTTTATATTTTGCCTTCTATATAATGAGATGAAATGTAAACGCAAGCTATAAATATTATGTTAATTTTGAGTTATCGCTAAAATAATATCGAAAGCAACAATGCCCGAATTTATTGTATGAACAAGGGAATATTAATAGCAAGTAAGCAAGGGTCCTCAACACAAATTAATTACAAGTATCATTAATAATATTCGTGAAGGAAGTAGCTTTTCCTCTTTATAAATTTATCGCTTCACGGTATATAATTCATTACAGAGTTTTTATGCTTTTAAGTTATTTAGGTGCTATATTTATTTATTTACATATATACTAGCTTTTGCCCTCCGCATATATAGAGTCACGTTTTTTTAAATCCCGCGGGAACTCTCTTTTTTCAATCTCTATTTTTTCCAAGTCCTCAAATATGTATAAACCCATGCAAAATCTATTAGGGTAGAGTTATTGAAGGGCAAACTAATAAACCAACAAAAAACACACTGTCGCATTAATAATACTGGTATAAGGATTTAGGATAATTTTTTCTTTTGTATCACGTATTGGTTTTCTTTTTAAAGGCGACTTTGTGCCGTAGACGGTTTTGGGAGTGGAGACAGGCTGATTGCCGGAATGTCCACGTGCAGTTAAAGTTAAAGGTAAAAAATATGATAGTTTCTTATTCTCAACCGTCATCGTATGCGTTTACTGTTGGAGAAAGTTCTAGACTTCCAGAGGACTCGGTCTTGCGCCACCTGTTAACTGATATGGTAATTTAGAGCGAATAAATTATTGCGCGAAAGGTCAATCTATAACTTTTTCTAAAATACCTTCGTGAAAGCGTTTCAAAGACTTCGAACTCCGAACAAAACTTAATATCGAAGGAAAGTCTCGTAAACTTATAAAAAGTGTTTTCCTTACAAAAATGTACGACTTTAGAAAACTTTGTGTTATTTCTCCGCGGTATTGGCGGTGGACGTCAATTTTGTCGTTCGCCTTTCAAATTAGTTTGAGGGAATTTGTGTTGATTTCAATATTAAGGTACTCTCTCAAACTTGAAAAGTTAGACGCTTTGAAAACAAGCAGCATTTATTGTGTTGTGTAGGAGAGGGAATACGAATTATTAAAGTAAAGAAATGATGAAGTAAGTAAAATAAACCATAAACCCATTGAAATGTCATCGTAACTTCAACCAAGTTAATATAAATAAATAATAATAATCTCTCATGCTGCATCATGTATGCTCTTCATATATTTGATACTTCTAACAAATAATCACGCAGATTTTAACTAATTCACGGACTTATATCACAATTAAAATAAGACCGCTGTCACCATGAAGTGAAACACGCATTGCTGATTCAAAACTGCCCTCTTTATTTTATTATTAAAATACCTACATACATTATGACTATGCATTATAATATTTTAACACATACACCACATGGTTATAAGGATAATTTGTTAATTACGAAAATAAAATTGAACACTTCTTAACTAAATTACAAATTTAATAAGGGCGTAAATTTTGTACTGTGATAATATTGGCCTTGACCTGGCAGAACTGTCTTTTAGCAGTACAACAACATATATTAGAAAAAGTAGACATAGGTGAAGTTTATCTCTAAAAAAAGAAATTTCTTCCCTTGAAAATGAGTAAGGTCATGAGTAAGGAAATAATATAGTGGTAGGGTCAAAATGTACATCACTACATATACTATAATACCTACTATATGATATAAATAAAATATAATTTCTTGTTATGTTTTTTATTTAAAAAACGTAGATAAAAATGTTGTTACGTATGAAGTATCTGTAGAAGTTGCTTATAGAAGATTTTTAAGTTAACTTTTTAAGTGCAACTAATGATTGTAAAAATATGTAGGATATACTTGAACTTAGTCACGATTATCGCCACATAAATTCTGAACGTAAATTATTATCAATCCATTATTCTAGATCTAGTTCCCTAATAAAATATAACGAACGATTCACAAATTTCCCGTTATCTGCTCGAGCATTCATTGCACGCGGCAGATAAGTTATCGATTATTTCATACTAGGTTCAAAATATATAGTCCATTCGCGTGAGATATGTAAGTAGTAGACTTTATGAATTTAACAAAAATATAATTTTCTCAAACATGCTTGGGAATTTGAGCATTATTTTGACAACCTTCTTCGAGATAAATTGAAATTGCTGTACTGGCCAAATACATGCGAGCAGCGGCCGACAAAAGTTGTATGAAAATCCATATCTGTCATATATGGTTAACTCATATATGGTTGCTTTAATTTATATGATTCTAATTTTCAACGATTCCATTGTTGTTTGATTTTGGTCTGGTTTGGTCTTTGGTTACCACCCTACCGTCAAAGACGTGCCGCCAAGCGATTTAGCGTTCCGGCACGATGGCGTGTAGAAGCCGATAAGGGGGTATGGGTTGAATCTACACTGCCATACCGGTTCCAAGTTAGCCCGCTACCGTCTTAGACTGCATCGTCACTTACCATCAGGTGAGATCGTGACTTCTACATCAGAGCTACCTCCTCAATGCCAAACAGATGTTCCAGCGAACCTGTCAAGGTAAGTTATTATTACAATGAAAATAGTAGGACTTCTAACAAAAAGTTTAAGAAAAATTTAGAAGTTTGAACGAGGCGATAAACTTGGCACCGGCTTCAATGATGCGAAGAGACGACAACTTTTCCAAGGTGATTTATTTTTTTGACGAAATTTTCTTTTTCACTCGAGGCTTTCACTTATTAAGTTTCGTTCTTAGCAAGTTTTTTAAATGTTTTCTAACTAGAATGGGTTCTTTTACATTATAAGCTTAACACAGACGGGATATTCTAAGTATTCTGACTGGTCTTAATTTTTTTATTTTTATTTAATGACAAGATAGTCCTTGACTGCGATCTCACATGATGGTAAGTGGCGATGCAATCTAAGATGGAAGCGGACTAACTTGGAAGGGGCATGGTAGTATTCAAACCATACCCCAAATCGGTTTCTACACGTCATCGTGCCGGAACGTTAAATCGCTTAGCGGCACGACTTTGACGGTAGGATGGTAACTAGCCACGGCCAAAGCCTCCCACCAAACCAGAGACAATTCAGAAATTATAAATTTCCGAATTGTCCCCACCTTACTATTTATTTCACACTGCTTTGTACACAACTTACTGCCTTAATCTTATATAAAAGGCAAAGGTGACTGACTGACTGACTGACTGACTGACTGACTGACTGACTGATCTATCAACGCACAGCTCTAACCACTGGACCGATCGAGCTGAAATTTGGTATACAGGTAGCTGTTAGGACGTAGACATCCGCTAAGAAAGGATTTTGGAAAATTTCAACCCCAAGAGGGTTAAATAGGGGGTTAAAAAATCGAACCTAACGTGAGCGAAGCCGCGGGTTAAAGCTAGTTTATGGATATTGAAATAAATAGCTATAGAAAAGGTAGTCCGAACAAAAATGTTCATGGTTCTACTAACAATTAAATAACAACCATCGCTTAGAAACAATTCATTGTTTCTAGGAGTTGCTGGCAAGTCAGTACTTTAAAGAAGTTCGCGCACCGTTGATTCGAAGCCATTTGGCTAGTTTACAAGGTCCTGTCTATCCTTACTATCCTTACTTATATTAGAAATGCGAAAGTGTGTTGGTTTGTTGGTTTTTCCTTCAATAACGCTGCAATAGAGCGTTGTGACTTTTTGCATGGGTATAGTTTAGTACCTAAAGAGTGACATGGGCTACTTTTCATCCCGGAAAGTTAAAGATTCCCGCGGGATTTTAAAAACTGAATCCACGCGGATGAAGTCGCGGGTATCAACTAGTACTTCATATCAACTTATAAGTCAATGCTAATAGAATTTATATGGCTCTTAATCACTCAAATATGTATGAACAACACAATTCGCCATTAATGTATTCCAAACTGATCACGTATAAATTCAATAATAAATTCGAATTTCAAATTGATCCGCAACTCTGAATAGAGTGGCGATACAAATGATGGATATAACATAAAAGCCAGGCTCCAGCCTTGTTATCTGAATGTTCATTCTGATCTATTGAACACGAAATCACGTGCTGTGCTAGTACAGCACATGTTTATAACAATTTCGTCTGGTGGGAGACTTTGGTCGCTACCCTACCTCCTTCCAAGCGGACCAAGTTAGCCCGCTACCATTTTAGACTGCATCGTTATTTCTCATCAGGTGAGATTGGAATCAAGGGTGAATAAATTAAAATACTCCAAGTGTCAGCCCCATCGGTACTCACAAAATATTACAATTACATTATAAACTATACACAAAATCAACTAGGTACCTATATATCTATACCAATTTGAGAAAATCACTAACAAATCTATATACGAGTACTTTAACAGCCGAATTACTCAAAGGTTTGCTAAAAATAGAATTAAAAATACCCAGTATTCATAAAATTTAAATGTAGTTCATACATTAGTGTTTCTCTCAAATTGTGGTTCCGAGCACATGCCAATAGCAAGTGTGAAATATTTTCTACTTCGCCACATACTTCGCAATTGGGAGAATCACTTTTCCTCATTAGATATTTAAAATTTCCTAATGGCATGTACGTGTCCGGATCTAAGTCTAAATGCTACAACTAACTTATTTCTATTTATTTTGCTATTTCCAAACCAAGGTATACGAGGAGGATTGAATGGATGAATAGCATTCAAACATTCGTGGTTTTAGAAACAATCAAAATAGAGTAGACGTCTGCGCCACTCAACTGTAAGAGCAAGAACAATTTTAGCGTTAACAATGCGCTAAAATCAAATTAATGAGGGCTGTCAGAATTTGTTGAAATGCTCCTCTAGATATCCTCGTGTACACAACAGACTGGAAGAGCGCCATCATTCACTGCGAAACTACAATGGAGCAATAAAATCTATTGTACACGAACAAACGGGGTTGCCACTACAAATTACTGTATCTGCAAGGCTATTCTAAATATATATAAAAAGGATAATAATATTATAAAAAAAAAGACGTGTGGCACTCGGGGACTGCCGCGGTAAAGCTATTGCATAGCATTTTTTATCAACGCCATCTAGCGGCTCACCGTAGAGGAGTCCCGTGTCAGGATATTTTCGTTACGGAATTTTTGGATTCGGCCTCCACGCTGGCCCGCGATAGAAGCTATGCAATAGCTTAAAAATATTGTTAAAAAACCGCCACTTAAAAGCATAAAAAAATTTAGTTTGTACAGTGTACGTATTTTGAAGTCCAGCGGACCTAAATAGAAACGATGAAACCGATGCGTAACGCTAGCCCGACTCCGGCGCCTGATCGGATGACTGACTGATCAAACCAGATAGCTATTATGACGTAGGCATCCACTGAGAAAGGATTTTTGAAAATTCAACCGCTAAGGGTAAAGTAGGGGGCTTAAAAAATCGTACTTCACGTGAGCGAAGCCGCGGGAAAAACCTAGTAATAAATAATCAACCGAGTGCTGGAATGCTGCACCGGAAAGCGCAAGCATAATATGATTCTGACGAGTAGCTGGATACAGGCGGCACGAGACTGAGACCTGTAGAATTGGGTATTTGACTAAATTTTTTTTATACATAAAATAAAGACTTTTAATATCATAACACATTGCCATTTTTTTAATATCATAACTAGTTTCGAAAATATAGAGCTTTTAAGTTTCCTGTTAGATAAAGAGAGCGCATCATGTAAAATAACTTAGAGTAATATAATAACTCTATACTTTTAATTTACTAGACGATGCCCGCGATTTTCCCGCGGGAACTCTTTAATTATCCAGAATAAAGTGTAGCCTATGTTTTATTCCTGGGTATGAGCTATCTCCACTCCAAATTTCAGCCTAATCGGTTCATTCGTTTTGGCGTAAAGGAGTAACAAACATACACATACACACACACATACACATATATTCGCCTTTATAATATTAGTGTGATTTGTTTTTTGACCGATTTGTTTTCTGTTTTTACCATCAAGCTATAGCCTTCAAGGTTTTTACAAATGATATTCTTACATGTCACATTTTCGATTGTAATTAGGTAATATAATATAATATCAACATTTTGACAACAGTCAAGTGACCAATTGGCTACAAGAAATCTACGTTAAGTGGACGTCTATCTGTTGACGATGGAGAACAATAAATATCCACTACAAACAAAGTCATTGTGAAAAGATCGCGTTTTCATCTAACATAAATAGCTCGCGATATCAATGAGGCGTGCAGATAACAACTAGGTACTATTCAAGGCTCAAAGAAAGCCCGCCCTGGCATGAAAAATCGCGGCGATTTTTATCTTGCCTCTGCAGGTGGCGTGATATAAAAGGGTTATTTTGTTTTGCGCAGCGACGTAGTGCGAAATCGGTTTATAAAGTGCACTTAAACTTAACTCTTTGCGATTGTTGCGTGAACATGGTGTTAGTGCAGGTGTTTTTTGAATTGCATGATAATTAGGTGTCTTGGTCCGTGCGGAGTTAGATTTTTAAAAATTGCGCGGAAATCCTCTGTTTTTCCGGCATAAACTTTTCTTTTTATTCTTCCTTGACTGCGACCTTGCTGATGGTAAGTGACGATCTAGTCTAAGATGGTAGCGGGCTAGCTTGGTTGGGGTATGGGCTATGGCAATGTAAATTCAACTCATACCCATAATCGGTTTCTACATGCCGTCGTGCCGGAACGCTAAGGAAATGGCGGCACGTCTTTGACGGTAGGTCGGTAACTAGCCATGACCAAAGCCTTCCACCTGACCAAACTAGAGACAATTCAGAAATAATAAATTCTCAAATTGCCCCCGCTGGGAGTCGAACCCAAGACCTTCCACCACTGCGCCAAGAGGTCGTCAAACTTTCCAATTAGTGTTCGATTTTCCAACCAACGGATTTCAACAACCACGTCCCGTCAAAGCTATGCACTAGAATGCATACATTTTTCCTACCAAGCGCTAGGAAAGTCGGTTTAAAACTTACAAGATTCAGTGAAACAATTTCTAGAATTGAATTTCAGTCGAGATTAGCTCTCCAATTCTCAGTAGCTTTAGTAAGCTGTATGCGGGAACGCGAGTGAGCTGATAAAGTGGGATTGATCCCACGTACGGGAATCCGGGATTTGGGCTCGCTAGTGTCCGATGAACCGGGGAATTCCTTGGTTTACTCCCCTGGGATTGAAGTTGCCTGGTTCCTGGAATTCAGTACTAGAGTTCGTGTAAACTTAAAAGCTTTGTAATTTGATTTGAGCTCAATAGCTCAAATATTAAAGGTGCGGACTGAAAACTGAAAGGTTGTAGGTTCGAACCCCATCCGTTGCACTATTGTCGTACCCACTCCTCACACAAGCTTTTCGCTTATCTGGAGGGGAGAGGAGAATATAAGTTAAGTTCAGCTTGGCTAATGTTCCAAAAAAAAAAAAAAATAAGTTTTAATTTTAATTGGGACTATTATATTCTAATGGTATAATAGACCAGGGTCGATAATTTTTAAAACCAAAAAAAATAGTAGTAGAATCCTTTCATTCCAATTATCTTCAAGAAAATCAACTCAAACATTAAAATCGTAATATTTTCTTTAAAAAATAGTATGCTTAACGTAACATAACCTAAAGATTGAAATTATTTTCTGAGAAGATTTACTGTAGTAACATATATTTTTTTTCACCATCGGAAAGTAGAGATTTCAACGAACAGAAAACATACCAACTTTTTGAAAAAAGCTTATATTTTGACGGGTGACTTTTCGATTCAAAATTAGGGTGTTTTTTCGATATTAATTCAAAATAAGGTGAAAAAATAAATATTTTTAATCAAATAAATTACAGCGTATTTGGGACATAAAAAGGTAAGTTTTCACCAAATTTCGTTAAAAAAAAAATTTTTCTGTAAAAGATAAAAATAAAAAACCAAAAACTTGGTTTTTTGAATTTTTCACATAAATTTTGAGGTTATGTGAAAAAAGTGTAAATACAAAAGTTTTAGATCTTTTTATTACCTACAACTTTGCCATTTGACTTTTTTCAATAGGACTTTTAGTTTTGCCGGAAATCGAGAAAAACCGTTTTTTCCCCTTAAAAACTCACCCCCACCCCTTCCCGACCTCAGATCGCCCGTAAATTATTTTTCCTTTCATTTTTATAATATTCCCCTCCTTTTCTAATGGGTTTCATCCTACTACTATTTTTTTTCACTGTTTATTTTTTTTAGAGGCGTCTACCCTGGTCTATAAAGGCACTTTCCTGTTGTTCCTGGCGACTATTTTCCGGGTTGAAAAGTAAGATTGTAAAGTCTAAACCGCTGAACTTCGATAAGCATCCGAATATTTTTCGAACACTCACATCTCTCTCAAATTAAAATGACGACTTATGAGTGGAACGGAACAGAATTATTGAGATAGGACAGAGTAAGTATTTACTTACTATTTTATTAAAATCTCTATAAAACCTCCATAATTTTTTTTTTAAAGAATATTAGCCAACCTGAAGTTGAATAATATCCTCCTATCCCCTCCAAATAAGCGGAAAGCTTGTGTTAGGAGTGGGTACGACAATAGTGCAACGGGTGGGATTCGAACCTGCAACCTTACAGTTTTCAGTCCGCACCTTTAACCGTTGGGCTATTGAGGCTTTAATTGGTAGTTTAACGAGGAGAAAACACCGTCTGACAGTTCTTGTACTAAAAATATGTTAAAACGTTTTTAATAGTCGGTTTAACTTGGCGATAGTGAATTGGCACTAAAGTTACTTACTCGTAAGTGCAAATAACGGCATTAAATCATAGCTCAAGTTGGGATTTATTCCTCAAAGCTCGCGCTCGCGTGAAGTCACGCGCCATTGTTTGTCAAGTTACGCTGCGGTCCGCAATACGCGGATAAGTTACTGTTATTTCTTGTTTTTGCAACTTGTACTATTTCAATGTAACTATTAATACAATCTTGTAAGTCGTTTTTCACAAGGTTAAATGAAACCCACACACACACTAATATTAGTTGAAAGTTTGCGTAAGTGTGTGTGTGTGTGTGTGTGTGTGGCGTGTGTGTGTGTGTGTGTGTGTGTGTGTGTGTGTGTGCGTGCGTGTGTGTGTGTGGATGTATGTGTGTTTGTTAGTCTTTCACGCAAATACGGGCGGATTTAGCTTAGCTGTTTGTTTCCATACATTATATTTTAGTGGGTGTCTACGTTATAAAAGGAACCTGTCAAAATTTCTACTTTGATAGATCAGTCTTACTCGTAAGCCTTGCATACATTAGTAACAAAAATTAAGAACAAGAAAATAATACTTACAGGTGACGTTAACATAAATATCTTGGCTAATAACAAAGATACGTGTCGCTTACTTGATATAACAAAATTAAGTACGAGTATATAGGGTAACTTATGCATAAAGCCAGTCTAGGACTGCAGTATATTTTTGCTACTAAGCTAAGTAAATAGAGTGCACCGCAGCAGAAGATGTTATACGAGGGATTTACTTCTCAACGGAAGCGCTTGTATCAAGTCACGCTTCATTGTTTGCGAAGCAGCGCTGCGGTTTGCTACGGGATACCGATCTTATATAGGAGTCTTTTGTAGTTTTCACTGGCTTCACAAAGGAGTAGGTTCATAATTCATGCCACTAACAACTAATGCACGATCAACTATGCATGTCAGTTGAACAAGGTCAGTGTTCGGAACGCCATACCTAGTACCTACATTATATTATAGATGGAAGGGCACAGGGAATGGGTAAAAACATGCCGAAGATGCCTCACTGCGATATCTCGCGGTCGCGGTTAAGCTCGCCACCTCGATGTCACCTCCATTTAATTAAAACAAATGTATGCAAACAGACAAGCACGAACATGTCGAAGGATCCTCCCTGCGATACATCGCGGTACAGTGAGGCATCTTCGGCATGGTCATGCTTGTCTGTTTCCATACATTTGTTTTAAATGGAGGTGACATCGAGGCAGCGAGCTAAACCGCGACCGTGAGATATCGCAGTGAGGCATCTTCGGCATGTTTTTACCCTATATTCCATGAATTGCCCAAGACATTTTTTTAAAAATAATTATGACTTTTTTTTATAATTACGTGTATTCGAGAATACAAAGCAAACATACGACGGCATCTCTCGAAATACATGTTGCAGTTACACAATCAGGGCACGGACTGCGTTCACTGATTTAAATTCGCTCAGCGAACTATGAAAGAGATGTACACAGAATAACTTAGGAGCACCAATGAGAATTGCTGACTCGGAAACAGACCAGTGTTTACCGTCTGACCATTATTTGAACCTAGGGTTGCCAGCCGTCCGGGATTCCCCAGATTTGTCCTAGTCCTTTCCCTGTCCCATGAATCACATGTGAGCATGGTTATTGTTTAACTATTGGGTCTGTTCTCTGGACAGTTAACGTGCTAGTTTAAAAGGCGTCTGGAAAGCGTCCAGGCGGGGTCCATTTGTAGTCCAGGTTTAAAAGTATTCAAGTCAACAGACTTTTAACATATCGCTCATTTGCGACAAGGGTGACATAACTCAAAATTCACCAATTTTAGTGTCGAACATTTATACTTTTTTCTATAAAAACAACATTACGCTAAGCAAAAAAAAATAAGAGCGAGAGAGATTGTGACTTAATGTTCTGCCGCTTTGTTGGCCGCTGTGTTGTTTCGAGCACGTAGCATCCACAAAACATTACTTTCTAACGAGAGAATTCTCTCATCGTCGATTTTGAATTATGTCACTCTTGTCGCAAATGAGCGATATACTTAAGTAAGACTGTATTTCCTGACCCTATACAAATAACACCTTAATAATTATGGATCAATTTGAAGCGCCACATTTGAAATAGGAATTTTACTGGAAATGGCGCACCGACCTCCATATATTATATTAATTTATGAAATTATACAACCATAGCCATTTGCAATATTATCTATTAGTTCCAGAGACACTCGTATCTGCTTAGTGCTTACAGCGCCAAAATGGCGTCAATTAAAATTAAGTCCATTATTATGTAAGAAGAAGATTATTATCTTCTTCTTACGAAAATTCTTTCTTCAATTTTTTTTACGAAACCGACGTCAAACTCGACTACAAAGTATTTATATCAATTGTGCCTATAAAATTTGAAGAGTTCCCTCAATTTCTCCAGATCCAGAATCCCATCATCAGATCCTGACCTGATGACAATGGGACCACCTAGGAAGTATACGCTTTCAAACAAAAAAGAATTTTCCAAATCGGTCCAGACGTCTTCGAGTAACCGGGGAACATACATAAAAAAAATCTATCCTCCTTTTTTGGAAGTCGGTTAAAAATCGCGTCAATCAAGTAGGTCTAAAACCAGCTATGACAGCAGACTCTCCAGTGTTAGGTTAATTATAGAGTTCAGCGTCGGTAAACCTAATCTAGCCAGATTCAATCGCATTGTATAAACAAGTTCAGGTTTATTACATCTACGCCGAGCCCCTAAACTAATATGGCAAACTCGATTTGTTTACAAAGGAAAAATTTATTCATGAAATTTGTGCTACGGGAGTCCGGTCACGATAAAGACCTGGACATATATAAAGCGAAGCGGTATTGAGTAGCCACGCGAGATGAAACGTCATTCGAAACTTGTACTACAATTTGTAATCGAAAGAACTTTAATTTAGCAATGCGCTTACATAAACAACTGTGTTTTTCTTGTCTCTTTAGTGTAGTACAAAATCCCTTCAGATTCCTGACTACTGGCAGTGCATGCCCGACATGCAAGGTTTAAAACAATCCCCCGAATCTTAAAGGTAAGCAATTGAAATTCACGTGAAATAATGTTGTCACGTAGTATAATCAAAGGAAGCGGAGACGTGATATTATTAAGAGATAACATGATCAAATATTATGGGATTTTTCAAGGTTCTGTTTGATCTGCTGAACAACATCTCCGCACCGTTTCTTCAATTGACAGATACCATAACTCGGGTGTTACGTTTATCACCATATACAGTTACATTTATGACGTCACAATGCAGAGTATGATTACGATGTATGTATGTGTATCATATGTGTGTAGAGGTACAGTTTCTTGTATTAATGGTTGCCAGGCATCCTACGTAGCCGTCACGTCGCGCGTCAATATCGCTTTATGTCTAACCAGGTCTTTAAATACTCTTGTCCCGCATAAGTTGCTTTCGTTCAAACCTTCATTTCGGCTCACAAACATCTTTTATAATATATTTTTTTCTATTGTAATAGCTATTGAGGTTTTCAAATTGTTTGGCTTTATTTGCATGTGATAGATAAAGTTTGTAAAAGGAGGGTAAGTCGGTAATTCGAGTGCGATTTATACACTTGGGACATACAAAGGACTCTTTTATACTCGAGGGACTTGCTAACGAATATTTTGTACCTATAACGAAATTACGTATACTTATCACTTATCTCGAAATAATGCGTTATCAATAACGCATTATGTTGTTGTTGGTAACGCATTATAATCAAATAATGTTATTGTTGAGCACGCAATGTATCGCGAATAATGCGATCAATTCCTCTCCAAATAAGCGGAAAGCTTGTGTTAGGAGTGGGTACGACAATACTGCAACGGGTGGGAATTGAACCAGCGAACTTGTCAGTTTTCAGTCCGCTCTTTTAACCGTTGGGCTATTGAGGCTTTAAAATTGTCACGGTGCTTTCAATATTACCGTCTCCTGGACTATTTATTAATAGGTATAAATAAACGTCACACTCACGGTGACATCGAGGTCGTTACGAAATAAGCTTTCGCATTCTATTCGGGAAAATTTTCAGTTTTAAAATTTTGGTTTCAAAATATTACCTACCCTGTCGCAAATATTTTACATTTTCATTTGGGTAACGTAGACCGTGTTAAGTAATCGCTCGGCGTACCGTGTGTCAGGCATCGAGTTATAGACTTATAGGCCATAGAGGTACGCTCTTCAAAACAAAAATTTAAAAATTCAAATCAAAATATTTTATTTAAGAAATAATAATTATTAAAATAGTTTTAATTTTACAAATAACTGTTTAATCTCTATGTATTTGATACTTGTGATAATATTACCTGTTAATATATGTAAGTAGTTACATGAATGCATATTTATTTATTATTTTTATTTTTTTTAAAACATGAAAGAGCAAAACTCAAAAAAAAAAATTATATGAATAGTGGGCAAACGAGTAGGCGAGTAGTACCAGAGGCACCACCAATGCGTTGCCGGCTTTTCAGGAATTTGTTGGTCCGCCCCTTGAATAACCCCATGTTTTGATTAAGCCTATTTAATAGTAGGTATATTACTCGATAGAAAACATTGAAGGAAGGAAGCGTGTTGGTGTTGCGTTATTCCTTTATTTACTCTACTAAATTAGAAGAGATCTACTATGTACGTTTTCCCAAACAAATTTTTTCTGGTTTAGCAAAAGAATTTTGTTTTTCCGTAAGTATCATTGCATTCCACAAAATAACGCCTATTTTGGTATATAACACAATGTGCACACTGAATCTATCAACAATGGCGTGGCCGTGGCAGTTTTGCAAAATATCTAAGCCTCTAATAGAAGAACCCTCTGGTGTCAGGTTAAACAACCCGCCTTATCCAATTTGCAAATTAAATTTGGGTCCGGTCCATTAATTTGGCGAAATTTTAAGTAAATTTGCCAATCGTGAGTTAGGTCACTTCGGTCCGGTCTGGCGGGGACTTCAAAGCTTTTGACCTTTTAGAGTGCAATTACTGGCTAAGCAAACAAGAGTTACCAGGTACGATACCTGGTAAGGCTAAATTTGCTATAATTTAACTTGAAACTCAAATAAATTGCTAGAAAATAAGCTCCATCCTTTTGCAGCATCACCTTAGTCATCATCTTTAACATCTCAACAGATAAAAGTTCACTGGACGGTTACGTGAAACGATTTCCTTACTCCAATTGGTTCCTGAGAACTATCAGATGCATCGAGAACTATTTCAACGAGTTGATCTGATATGGCAAATAATTTATACGTAAAAAATATTTTTCAAAACCGACTTCAAACGCCACTACAATATCAATTGTGTCTATAAATTTGAAGAGTTCCCTCGATTTTTCCAGAATCCCATCATCAGATCCTGACCTGATGACTATGGGACCACCTGGGAAGTGTACCCTTTCATACAAAGAAATAATTTTCCAAATCGGTCCAGGCGTCTTCGAGTAATCGGGAAACATACTTAAAAAAAAGGATTCCGACGAATTGAAAACCTCCTCCTTTTTTGGAAATCGTTTAATAATAAAGAATTGAGGTCCTAAGGTGCTGACATGCCCCTGCTGAGTGCTGTAATTACACTGACTGGGTAGATTGATGACATCAGATGAGATGGAGGAAGCCGCAGTGGCGCAAGGCCGCGTACAGTAGAAGTTCTTATAAGAGATCTACCTCCAGTAGTAGACATTAAAAGGAAATGCGGGCGGCCTTTTCTCCATACAAATGCTCTTGTCTGTTTCCTTTCTCGACCCTAGAGCAATGATTTTTTACAATTTGGTGCACGGACGCCACTCCAGCACAGTTCCCAATATCCGGACCTTTTTTGAACTATCTGATTAAGGTGGAGAAGAGATTTATGTGGTTTAGGAGACATTATAAGCCTGTTGTTGATTGTGTGTAAGCTTTCGCAGGTTAAAACCTAGCTACTTATATCTATGAAGTAACGACGTTCTGGCGACCTCCCGAGGTCTCGGGTTCGATTCCCGGCGGGCGCAATTTGGTAATTTATAATTTCTGATTATCTCTGGTCTGGTTTGGTGGGAGGTTTTTACCGTGACTAGTTACCATCCTACGGTCAAAGACATGCTACCAAGCGATTTAGCGTTCCTGCACGGTGGCGTGTAGAAACAGATTAGGGGTACGTAGTTCGCTACCATCTTAAACTGCATCGTCACTTACCATCAGGTGAGATCACAGTCAAGGACTACCTTGTCATTGAATAAAAAAAAAGGTAATGACGCAATTTAATATACACCGCGTTAACTGGGAAGATGTATTACCGACATTATTAATAAGGGTTCAGAATGCCGACGTAAAATAAAATTCACATGAATAACATGCCCATCTAAAAGGTCTACGGGTAACGAGCTTTAAGAATAGACTAAGACACAGATGCCGAAACTATTGCCTACATAAAACAAGCTACAATAAAAAAAAAATAAAAAACACGACTGCCCAGCTAAAAAACGAACTTAAAACTTAAATACCATCACAGGCTTTGGAATCTTAGGCACATTTTTAAATGATATTTTTTTGTGAATCACTGGACACTGAACTATAGTGTTATATATTTTTGGAATCGTATATAATTATACTTAGTCTTATTTTCGATTATTTTTTTCAACTTTAGTCTTTAATGGCCCCGCATGGTTACCCCATTAATTTTTAATTTTACTGGCCTATGTCACCCGGAATAAGCTAAGAATTCTAACGATACCTCTTCCTTTCATAAAATCTTTTGATATTACAAACAGACACTTCAATGTTATTTATATGTATAGATGTATACATTTAATCTTGTAAACTTTGCTAGTAATTCTACGCCCCGTCTCTGCGTCTAAGCTGATCGAAGCAGTCATTTTATCTGACCCGGTTTCCAGCTAAGAAATTTGCCTCGAGTACTATCATTTGCAGAATGGTTTTATTTCTATGGAGGAAGCAACCTTCTATTTATTTACTCTACGTTCCAATAACTCACCCCTCCCTCTCGCTTTAATATTTTTTACCTTCTTATTTTTTTTACTTTTAAATTTTTTATGCGATTATTTGAATTTTATAAATAAATATAATATACAAAAAATAAATAGGTTTACTTTCAATTATGTGAAACGTAATAAAAATCATCAACAGCCCACAATACCGACCTTCACCATATTAGATACTATTATCAAAATATTTATTGACAACTATATTTTTCACGTATTCTAGAAATCTGAGAAACCTAGTCAAGGCTCAGCTTTGTAAGTTGTAACTGCATTACCAAAAAACCTCAATAAAACCTATTTCAAGAAAAGCCGACACCTTTGTATCACGTACTGGCTCAGACTTGCTTAGCTAGGTATCTATTTAGTAGGGATGCGTCTTATACCGATGTATCGGCGATATTTAAATTCCGATATTACCTTATTGGAACGATATTATATTAATTTGCTCAGACGTCAAATTACATTTATTTCTGAGTAATTTCAACGATAAGTCTCATCTAAAAAGTTTGCGAAATCGCCTTTTTCTTTCCATTTAGTAAAAGATTTTGTATTTTTAATAGGAATAATTAGTATTAATTAATAAATTCTGAAATAAGTAAATTTTTGCTCTGCTACTAATTTTCTATACCATTTAAAGCGCTGGTTTAAATGGTATAGAAAATTAGTAGCAGACTTCCAGGTTTCACCTCTAATTTTCCGAGTCATGTGCGTTCTAAGGAATTTTCCAACAGTAAAGGAACAACATCGTGAGGAATACTGCATACCTGAGGGTTCTGCATAATGTCTCAAATGTATGTGAACTCTGCCAATCCACACTTGTCCAGCGTGCCTTATGCCTTGTACTGATTCGGTCATGAGTTTGAACTAATGATGAAAAAAAATTAGTGAGTAACGTGTATTGTGTCACTATCCTATCACGGTATCGAGACTGACATAGCCGATATCATATTATTTATCGGTATCGGTAAATTTTAATCGGCAAAAACATTTATCGATATCGGGACATCCCTAGTAGATACTTACCTATTTTCGGTGAAAAACGAGCTCACTTTTGTAAATCACGTTTGTTTTGTTGGCTTCGTGAGCGTCGGCTCGGCTTACGATGACGCTACATAATCGCCTCGTAAACCTTAAACGGCAAGAGAAAAATGATTCTTTTCTCTTCGTATCCGCTTTATTTGTGCGTGTTGATTTTTGATGTAAAGGCTTTAGCACATCTCTGTCGCAAAAATCCCTTTTTTAAGTTAAAAATAGGTGAGGAACTTGATGAAGTTGAAGGGTATCGTTAAGGGTCTCTGTTGTAACCCAAAGGATTACAATGATCCAGGTATTCCTTGAAGTCAAGGAAAACTTAGTTCAAAGAAGAAAGTTTAAGAGGGCTTCACATTTATTAGATTTAGTACATAGTGACATCGCTGGGCCCATAACCTGTTGATTTGATGGACGAGCACTGTCCATATGGAGAATAAACAATGATGACTGGATAATAAAATAGTTGTACTTATTCAAGTATTCAAGCCATAAGAGCAAACAATAAAAGTTTTTTTATACTATGACATTCCATACTTTGTACTTGACATCGTAGCTATATATAAAGACTAAGTAACCAATTCTTATATTGGTATTCAACCTATTTTAACAGAAATTGCGTTAAAACTTTTAACGCAATCTCCTATATGCTAACTTGCTGCTAAACTCTTTCCCTTCCGTTATTCCTGGTAATAGAAAGGTCACTGGTTCCTTTTGCTCTATTGTCATACCCAGCGACTGATCAAGAGTTCTGACCGCCCTAGGCTAATTTTAACGCGCGCTTTTTAAAATAAGGGACTCTCAAGCTCATTGATCATAGCAATGATGCTAGATTAGTGCATGCGAAGATACGATTTCAGCGCGCGCCCCCCTGATCCTCGCGCCCTAGGCTGCAGCCTAATTAGCCTAAGGGTTAATCAGGCCCTGGTCATACCTAATCCTAGCGCAGGGGTCACAAAATTTGTGACCGCGGTCCGAATTCGTGCGACCCCCGACCTATTTTGTGCGGACTTTTAGTATAGAAGTGCTTATTACTTAATAAAAAAAAAAAATCAGGTTTAAAAATAATATTGGTTACTAGTAATCGTCTACCAAACGGTCTGCGACAGTAACATTATTGATTCAATTTAAAAAATAATGAATAAAGATTTTGAATTTTGCCCAAATATTTTTTCTGCCAAGTGGAAATTCAAAATGTGTTTCGGATGGTTTCGGTATGTGTTTTGTTTCCTTCTAACCATTAAGTCGGTAGCTAATGTAAATTCGATAGCTTTTCGCACCTCGAAGCGGCGCTCCGTGTAATGACTGCGCGATTTTTCTCACAAACAAAGGCCCAAAGAAACGAACAGTAGTAAAAAATCCGGAAACGAATGGAAAACAATTACCGAGAACATTGGTGTAATAAATTCGAAGATTTCTTTATGTAAATCTGTAAATTTAAGTGTAGCTTCTATTCTAAAAATCTTCTCCTTTGCTTGGTTTATAGCTGTTTTATGTCAAAGAGTTATTTTTAAAACTTTAATTATAACCACGTTGATTGCATCGTATTACAAGGACAAAATATGTATTATCGCCCAAATGCTATTAAATAAATAAGGCATTTACATACTGACATATACAACCATTACTAAATCTATATACCTATATAAAATTCAAAGTCCTGACTGACTGACTGAATGCGATATCAACGCACAGCCTAAACTACTGAAGTTAGAAACTTGAAATTTTTACAGTTGGTTCCTTTTATGACGTAGGCGCACACTAAGAAAGGATTATTGGAAATTCCACCCCTAAGGGGTTTAAATAGGGGATGGAAGTTTATATGAAACTCCGTCATTTTTCAAGCTGTTTCCATCAAAGTTGGTATTTGAGCTTTCAGTTAAAAATAAAAAAGTACGTGTGTCACAGTTTTTGAAAATTCCACCCCAAAATCTAATTCCACGCGGACGAAGTCGCGGGGGCAAAAGCTAGTAATCAATATTTATAATGTAATTATTATTAGACGATGCCCGCAACTCTTTCTGTGTTAAGGTTTGACTTCTCGCGGAATAATTCCCGCGGGAAGTCAAAGTCTTTAATTTTCACAATAAAATTTGTTGCCTATGTGTTAATCCTGGGTATAAGCTATCTTTATTCTAAATTTCAGCCAAATCGGTTCATTCGTTGTGGCGTGAAGGAGTAACACACACATACATACAAACTTTCGCCTTTAATATATTAGTGTGACTAGTGTGATTAGTGTGATGTGAAGTGTGATGTGACACTTTATGTCTTTAGAAATAACGCTACTGGTACATACTAATACTTCGGTTATGTACTGTTCTAATCGTCCGCGTCAGTGTGTCTTCTGAGACCTTCTTTATTTCCTGAGTATCTAGAGATGTGTATATCAATGTAAGAGAAGCAAGTTCTGCGTGACAACGGTTCCCGGGCGACTTTTGTCAAACGAACGGCAAAGGAAGAGAATTTAAAGTGTTTCTTTTGCCAACCTTTGTGCGGAATGCGTCCTAGAACGCCTTTTGCCTTTGTACTTAAGTTTAACTAAATGTTTAAGCTCCATGCTTGCTCCATGTGACAAGTAATAGATTTAGTTTCCAAAGCAAGTTGCAATTAAATCTAAGTGTTAAGTGAGGAGGTTCAACTTGAAGCTGGTAAAAAGTTTGGTGACAACCAGATCTTTCTTCTGTTTGGCACATTACCAAAGTTTGTATGCATGGATGAATGGATGGATTTTTGTTACTCCAATCACGCCGCTACGAGCGAACCGATTTGGCTAAAATTTGTTAGATAGATAGATTATAGTCTGGAATAACACATAGGCTACTTTTATTTCGGAAAATAAGAAAGTTCTCGCGTGAAATAAAACACCTCGCGCGTCAACTGTTAGGTAATATTATAAACGCGAAAGTGTGCTCATTTGTTGGTTTATCCTTCAATCATGTAGCAACGAAGCAACGGAGCGACGCGATTTGTTTTGCGTAGGTAGGTAGGTACCTACAGGTAAGATTTTTAAAAACCTAACTCCATATAGATATAATTTGTACGATACATACATAAAATAAATAGTTTGTTGTATTAAAATCATCACACGCAATGACATTCCTTTTCATAGACAGGGTAACGTTGTCAAAAAGTCACTAAAAAAATAAGATACCCTCCCATAAGGAAGATCGCTAGGGCCGTTCTTGTTTAAAATCCAAGTAGGTATTAACATGAAACACTTTATTACCTCTCTAAATCTTCCGTCTCATGTTTGTCGCAGACAACCGATATTGTATAAGCGGTCAAAAAAAAGGCAATAGGGCACATAAACTGCAGTAGATATTAAATCAGCAGCCTCAACTTTGTAGGGCGTTACTACGAGAAATGAAAAATGATAATGAAAATATTCTTCATTGTACACCAAATAAGGAAATAAAATTATTAGAACTTAAAAATTAAATAATAGTGTCTGTTGTTAGATATCAGGGCTCAGCTGAGCCAGTCTAAATAAAATTTGACGCAGCTTGCATTCTGGAGACGAATTTAAAAGTTACTTTTTATGCCGGTTTCTACGGTATTCTTAAAGCCCTAAAATCCACACGATATTAGCGAGTAATGAGACTATAAGGACCATTACTTATGGTCTCATAACTGGAAGGTCTCGGGTTCTACTCCCGGTGGGGACAATTTGGGAATTTATAATTTCTGTCTCTGGTCTGGTCTGGTGGGAGGCTTTGGCCGTGACTAGTTACCACCCTACCGTCAAAGAAGTGCCGCCAAGCGATTTAGCGTTCTGGCACGATGGCGTGTAGAAACAGATTAGCGATGAATGTACTCTGCCATACCCCTTCCAAGTTAGCCCATTAGTAAGATGGTAATCTTAGATTGCGTTGTCATATACCATCAGGTGAGATCGCAGTTAAATATCTTGTCAAAAAAAAAAAACATTATCTGGTTTCTTTTTTGGTTTCAAACAAAAATCGGTTGTTTGCGTTAGGCCAAACATAGTATTGCCGGGGCAAGCACGGCTAGGACAGGATATTGCGCCGGCCCGTTCCCGCTTCGTAGACGGTCCGGACTATTTCACGATACGGATTTAAGAGCACTTTAAAACAAAATACAGCGGGCTTGTTAAGCAGAAAGCTTTTAAAGTAAACGCAAAATTATGTATTTTATACTCGTAAATGCTAATCAAATTGTTTCCACTAATATTTCATGAGATATTTTTAGGGCACCGCAATAGAATCACCTGGATCTGATTATTATAATAGCTACACACTCATTGCTAAGGTCCCTAGTGGAACTAGTACTAAACTGAGCACAGGGATAAAAATCTAGACCACGCGTAGCAGTTATTCACTCTATTCAAATTATTCTATTCTATTCTATTTCATGGTGTAAATAGAATAATTTTTTATTCAAATAAACTTTTACAAAGTACTTTCGAATCGTCAAATGAATCTACCACTGGTTTGGAATACTATTCATTAATTCACACTAATTTAATAAAGGCCAAAGTTGATATTATGTGTGTATGTTTGTTACTCCTTCACGCCACAACGAATGAACGAATTTGATAGAAGTTGGAAATGGTGATAGCTCATTCCTAGGATTAACACATAGGGCTACATTTTATCCCGGAAAATTAAAGGGTTCCCGCGGGTATAAAAAAAACTATCCACGCGGACTGAGTCGCGGGCATCAGCGAGTTTGTCTATTACTTTAAACTTTAGAGCATCGCAGGGATGCTAATATTTATTTATTTTTATTATTTAAAAACATCATCAAGTTACACACAAACTTTCGTCTTTATAATATTAGTGTTAAAGTACGTTTATCTCACACTTATACAGGTACAAATTCAAATTCAAAATTAATTTATTTCATGTAGGCTAACTTGTAGCTCTTATGACACGTCATAAATCTACCACCGGTTCGGAATGCAGATTTTGCTGAGAAGAGCCGGTAAGAAACTCAGCAGTTGCTCTTTAAAAAAAAAATTTTTTTTTACAAGGCTATGCTATGTATACAGTGCTTCCACAATAAAGCTTCAAAAATGCAAAAATGCCTACGTAGGTACACCATCCAACGCATGTCAAGATGGACAGCCAAAGCAGACCCATTTCCGTTGGTGGCACCCGTTCACGAGCATGACGCATGATCCAGCCATTGCTTCGCTCAACCATATTTGAGAGAACGTAACAACCCGCACCACACGACACCACCACAGAAATGTTTAAAGAGAGCATGACATACTTAGGCAACACACACAACCATGAGCCGCGTACCCTCGTGAATTGAAAGAACTATAAGTATGATTATTATGTCATTATAAGTACTAACTATGTACTTCTAAATAATTACGTCTAAAATCGTAGATAAATTAAGTAGTAATTAATTCGGCATACGCACTCTGTGCTATTTATTTTTCCGACGCGATCTGTTTATCATTATTCCACGCTTCGTTTACTTTTCCGCTGTTGTTTTTGCGTTTATTTTACTAGTTTTGACTGATTTTGTGGCAATCGCTTATTTGTATTCCCTAAACAAACATGTACAGTCACGCTCTGAAAATATTTATTGGCTTTCAAATTAGATTCTTTATAATACTGCGTGCAATAATTTTTAAAAAGGCATAGCTTTCTAGAATCAATTTTTAGAAAATTCCAAACCTGATCGTTTCAGAATAATATACTGAACTAGCTTTAACCCGCGGCTTCGCTCACATTAGGTTCAATTTTTTAAACTCCTATTTTACCTCCTTCGGGGTTGAATTTTGAAAAATCCTTTCTTAGTGGATGACTACGCCATCATAGCTACCTGTATGCCAATTTTCAGCTCGATCGGTCCAGTGGTTAGAGCTGTGTGTTGATAGATCAGTCAGTCAGTCAGTCAGTCAGTCAGTCAGTCAGTCAGTCAGTCATCTTTGCCTTTTATATATTTAGATTCCTGGTTTCAGTTTTTTTTTAGCATGTCCCTAATACCCTGCATGGAAAATTACTTTAAGGTTAATATCTTATTTTACTGAAAATAAGAGTAAAACAGATACAGGTTTTATTGTAAGGCGTAGACCAGCTTTTATCAAAGCATTCTCTCTCTAACAATACGTATAGTTTACAGCCGTATAAACGTTTTTATTTCGTACTATACCATTATTTTGATCGCGAAATTTTATTTTCAAACGTCTCGCTTTTACGTGTCTAGACAGCTTTTATTGTGATTATTAGCGTGGAACAAGAAAAACACAATTGCGTGTAGAGCTCCAGTTAGCGATGTTAATTATCACGTTCGCAAGAAAAACTTTTTTGAGCTGTTTTTTCCGTTCTAAATTCACACAATCGAAGTTCGTCTTCACTTGCATATATAAGTTCTGATGAATGAAGGTTATTACCCTACTGCGGCTCATAAAGGAGGGCAATATGTTTATCAGTTTATATATGTGGCGCTTTGGAGACCAAACGCGTAGGCCGATTTTGATGATTCTTACGTCAATCGTTTTGTGTTAATCTTGGGAGTGTCACAAAAGACATAACAGTAATCGAAATTCAATATGGCAACCACCAGACGCCATATTGTGAAAAAGAAAAAATGAAACTCGAAGAACTCGGTTAAGTGGGGTATTTGAAAATCTTTGGTTTCTTTGATCATTTTCACGTTGTCCGGTATTTGAATTTTTATATTTTTATTTTGCAACGTTTTTGTTTGGTATCCTTTCCAATACTATATATCCGAAAAGGTGTTTGTTTGTTGGTTTGTCCCTTTATCACGCAGCAACGGAATAAGAGATCAATCTGATTTTTTTCATAGGTATAGTTGAGGACTTGGAAAAATTATGCTACTTTTAATTCCGGAAATACAGAGTTTTCCCGCGGGATTTTTTAAAAACTTAATTCCACGTTGACGAAATAGCGCAAAAAGAAGAAAAAGAGAAATTAGTACTTATAAGGGAAATTGAGACTTTAAAAAAATTTTAGTGTAAGAGAAAATTGGGGCACATATAAACCTGCCAATTTCCGAAATTTTCGCTCGTAATGAACCGTTGATGATTGATTACCTATCGAGACCGAAAATACGTAAAAAATTATAAGTACTAAAAATATATTTTTAGCATCCTATCCTATATAGCACAAAAGTCTCAATAGCCCAATGATCCGGACTGAAAACTGAAAGGTGGACTGTACAAACCCCACCCGTTCACTGCAAGACAAAGGTCCCTTTTACGGATATCCACAGGTCTCGAGCTTGCGCCACCTGTAACCAGCGACTTATCTCGAGCTTGTTACCTATCAGTGAGTAACTCTATCCTCATTTTCGTCCAAAATAATCTTCATTGCAGCAACGGTGATGCAAAGTGCTTAAACCGCCGCTAACCAAGTTAGATGCCGCTAAAAGCGTTTATCGGTCGCCGTCATTTAATTCCCTGAAAGCCGCTCCAGGTGCTAATACTATCACTGATGGCCTGCGACAACTCCCTGCACCGGTACAGGAAAATATTTGTATGCGTCAATGCGTTTATTTTTCATCAAAATTCACTCCGCGCAAAATGAAATGTTAGTATTGGCAGTTTGGTGCCTTTTTGACTTTAATGAAGTTCAACCGTGCATATATTTTATTTGAATGAACTGTAACAATAATCTCTGAATGTGTTAACACTTTCGACATATTTTATTCCTTTCAAAGTATTAACAATATCTAAATATATAAAAGGCAAAGGTGACTGACGACTGATCTATCAACGCACAGCTCAAACCACTGGACGGATCAGGCTGAAATTTGGCATGCAGATAGCTAGATATTATAACGTAAGTGTCCGCTAAGAAGGATTTTTGAAAATTCAACCCCTTAGGAGATAAAATAGGAGTGAGCGAAGCCGCGGGAAAAAGCTAGTTCAGTATAAAGTGCATCTAGAAATTGCGAGACGCATTTCAGTCGGTTTGGCTTTATTTAGACAAAGCTCCAATTCAACCATAAAAGAAAGAAGCTTACGCGATTTAAGCATTTTCTCATTACTATAACATATATTTAATAATATTGTATATTTGAAGCCTCAATAGCCCAACGGTTAAAGGTGCGAACTCAAAACTGAAAGGTCGTAGGTTCGAATCCCACCCGTTGCACTATTGTCGTACCCACTCCTAGCACAAGCTTTCTGCTTATTTGGAGGGTATAGGAGGATATTAGTTAACTTCAGCTTGGCCAATATTCTTTAAAAAAAAATTTATTATATACTAGTTGATATACCCGCGACTTCGTTCGCGTAGATTAATGTTTTTAATTCCTGCAGGAACTCTCTTGTTTTCCGGGATAAAAAGTAGCCTATGTGTTATTCCACACTATAATCTATCGCTGTGCCTTTTAGCTATCGCTTCAATAGTTGCAGTGTGATTGAGTAACAAACATCCATACATCCAAACTTTCGCATTTACAATATTATAATAGATCATTATCTATATATATAAAATTCAAAGTCCTGACTGACTGACTGACTGACTGAGATATCAACGCACAGCCTAAACTACAGAAGTTAGAAACTTGAAATTTTTACAGTTGGTTCCTTTTATGACGTAAGCGCACACTAAGAAAGGATTATTGGAAATTCCACCCCTAAGGGGTTTAAATAAGGGATGGAAGTTTATATGAAACTCCGTCATTTTTCAAGCTTTTTCCATCAAAGTTGGTATTTGAGCTTTCAGTTAAAAATAAAGAAGTACGTGTGTCACAGTTTTTGAAAATTCCACCCCAAAATCTAATTCCACGCGGACGAAGTCGCGGGGGCAAAAGCTAGTTATGTTATAATATTAATAGGATTGCTTATATTAATAGGATTGCTTATGCAAATATAGAATTTCTGACTTATTCCAAAGCCGAATTCCCGGGAATTGACTAGTCCATAGCGATGCGCCAGCATTTGGCTTGGGCTTATATCGTGTACATTTAAACTTAAGGCTAGCAAAATGCGAAGCTCAGACACTAATGATAAATATTTGAACTCTGCCACAATATCCTGTCTGATCCACGTTGCCTCAGGGATAAAAGTAAAGAACAAAGTGTGTAAATAAAAGTGATCCGTGTTTAATGTGGAATTGTCCAAAAAAGGATTAGTATAATGTTTTCGAAGTTCATGTGTGTACTGGTGATAGTGTATAGTGTAAAAGCTGACTCAAAGGCTACAAGAAAAAAAATGTCTTCAATTGAAAAAGAAAGACTTATACGTCAGTGGACTACTTTTTAGTATATAAGATATTTTATAAGTTTACGTTAAAATAAAATTGCTCATTAGCCAGATTATTAGGCTAGATTGTAATTTAAGTGAGTATAGATATATTAGTATACTCATATTATTGAAAAAAAAAAGTGTGTACCTACATTAAGTGAGTTTCTTTACCGTATCTACTAATATTATCCTACGTATATTATAAATGCGAAAGTTTAGATGTATGGATTGCTGCTGGCTGGAATTTTGTTACTTAATCACGCCGCAACAAGTTTTTTTTTTATTCGATGACAAGATAGCCCTTGACTGCGATCTCACCTGATGGTAAGTGACGATGCAGTCTAAGATGTTAGCGGGCTAACTTGGAAGGGATATAGCAGTGTAAATGCAATCCATACCTCTAATCGGTTTCTACACGCCATCGTGCCGGAACGCTAAATCGCTTGGCGGCACGTCTTTGACGGTAGGGTGGTAAATAGCCACGGCCAAAGCCTCCCTGGCGCAGTGGTGAGCGCTGTGGTATTATAACTGGGAGGTCTCGGGTTCGATTCCCGGCGGGGGCAGTTTAGGAATTTATAATTTCTAAATTGTCTCTGGTCTGGTTTGGCCGTGGCTAGTTACCACCCTACCGTCAAAGACGTGCCGCCAAGCGATTTAGCGTTCCGGCACGATGGCGTGTAGAAACCGATAAGGGGTATGGGTTGAATTTACACTGCTATACCCCTTCCAAGTTAGCCCGCTACCATCTTAGACTGCATCGTCACTTACCATCAGGTGAGATCGCAGTCAAGGGCTATCTTGTCATCGAATAAAAAAAAATCTAAATGCCTGAACAGATTTAGGTGTGGGGGGTATTGTTAGAATCCTTGCCCTGTCCCGAGTGATACTGGCTATAAATTTTCAGTCGATACTGTGTTTGCGCGCACACTTACGCACTATAATATCTCCTGCGCAGATGGCTAATCTCTGAGGAGGTTGGCCGCCGTGACCGGATTTGATCAGCAGGACATTATAGAACGATATAACAGTGCCAGTAATATCAGGTTTGCGACGCCATTGTCTAACTTCCTGATCACATTATCCCGGGATAACTAACACGTTGCGTGACAAATTCCACAGAGATAACTTCCGAGGAATTATCCTAAATGGATAACAATTTACATAACTACTACTGAAAGCATAATAACTATGAATATCTAATTTATTGATGCAAGCGAGTTCGTCTACATAATTATAGATCCACCAATTTATCTCTTCAGGTAACGGGGTCGCTAGTGCAAAGTGAAGTACCTATTACTTACTTCTGGTCTACTTACAGTGGTCTTATAACTGGGAGATCTTCGGTTCGATTCCTGGAGGGGGCAATTTGGGATTTTATAATTTTTGAATTGTCTCTGGTCTGGTCTGGTGGGAGGCTTTGGCTGTGGCTAGTTTTCACCCTATCGTCAGAGTCATGGCGATTTAGCGTTCCGGGACGATGGCGTGTTGAAACAGATTAGGGGTATGGGTTGAATTTACACTATCATTCTACACTCCAAGCCAAGCTGAAGTATATTAGAAAGGAAATACTAGTAAGAATTAGTAACCAAAATATACTAACAATTTCAAAAACATAATAACTCTAACACAAATTACGTTGTTGAGTTAAACCACATGATTATAGAACTAGATAAATATCTAGGAGTTAATTGAGTTTTCACATGTAGAATAGAAAATAACTATCTGATTTGCAACAACTTTACAGACCAGTAGGTGCTAAATGCATTTCGTGAATAATTACATGATGCTAAAAAAATATATGTCTAGGTCTTTCTTTGTGAGTCTTTACTGAGCATTATACATACGAGTGGCCTGAAGAGACATTACTCAGTAAAGATTTCATAAAAATCGGTTCAGTAGTTTATACATATAATTAATTCTAATTTTTAAGTTAAGTAAAATGTAAGCAAATAAAAAGAATGGCCATAATTCGATTAGTTTAGTTTAAGGGCAATGCATGGACACACATACATACATACATACATACATACATACATATATACCTACCAACCTAAATATATACGTACATATATATATACATACATACATACACACACCTATTAAACTTTGGATATTTGTTTGAAGCCCTAATATATCATCATATTGTATGAATATTTTAGAGTTCCAATAATAATAGGTATTATGTCGAATTGGTAATCTGCTTTTTTGAAGGTGGTTAGAAAAGTAAAACAGAACGCAGACTATAGCTGCATGAAAATACTATAAAGCTTAGAATACAAATTCTAAACCAACCTCGTGCAGCAACTGTCGTATTAAAACGTCGACTGCAGAGCTCCCTGGCGGCTGGGAACTCTAAAATCTGTCTTTTAGGACCCGGCGGCGCACTAAACTTATTCAAACTACATCCTTTAGCATACGATCGCGTGACTACTGCGAGTAACTATGTAGTGTACATTTAAACATTATATCCTAAAGTTCTTGATATTCACGACGGCACGTGGCTCATGGTTGTGTGTGTGTCGTATCTGTAGTGTGAGTGAGAGCAAGACCGCTCCCACCGTAGCTCCTGACAGGTACGCACACTTACGCAATGTGCATGCACACGACGTAACCACAAGTAAAGCTCACGCGCCCTCGTGAATTATAAGAACTATACTATCCTACTAATATAAATGGGAAAATTTGGATGTATAGATGGATGTTTGTTACTCAATCACGCCACAACGACTGAAGCGATTTGGCTGTTTGGCACAGAGATAAATTATAGTCTGGAATATCACATAGGTTACGTTCTAATTTTTTTCTGGTTTTCTGGATCTACATAAATAAATTAATAAAAACGATCGTGCATGCCCGTCCAAATATCCGGACTAAGGCTAAATTACGTTGTAATAGAAAAGAAAATCGAACAAAATATGAAGGATGTTTGTCGGACGGAATAAAGGGTCTAACGAAAGTAACTTATGCGAGGAAATTGTATTTTATCGTGGCCGTGCCCAAACACAAATTTCATGAATAAATTTTTCCTTTGTAAACAAATCAAATAGGCTTTATTAGGTTAGAGTCGGTACGGACTCAAAGCAATAAGCCTAACTTGTTCTATTATTTCTTATCTTTGATAGATTTCGTCTTCGTCCACGTCACTGATCGATATCTCTCCGCAGGTAGGCATAGGTAGAGACCTATTTACGGACTTAAGAGGGTACTCTAGTGGGCCTTTCTCCATACAAACGTATTCTGCTGTTTTCTTCGTGGATAATGCCTCTAGAGCAATGATTTTTTTCCAAAAAATCTAGGTTTAATTAATACGTGCCTCTATGTTTTTCTTTTTTCCAAAACATTATCATTAAAAGAAATATGACAATCCAAAAACCCGAAAAAAACCCTCGATTTTACCGCCATGTTCAAACGACTATCAAACAAATTTGATAAGTTTTTAACAAAAAAGAAAAACATAGAAGCATAGATATACTCTTCCTCTAAATTTTGATATAAGAATATTTGAGATTTGTCCAGTTTTGAAGAAGGAAACAGCAGAATACGAAACGTCTTTTGGTCAAGGTTTTTGTAGGTAAAATCAGCCCGAGCTGCAGTTGTCCCTTTCGTACTTTACGGGGGTAGGGTGGAGGTGAGGGAGGGTAAGGCTTACATGTACTCTAATAGGGAAGTGACAATTGTCGATATTTTTATCGATACTCTAGTGATGTACTCTGATGTCGATATTTACACTATACAATGATTATTTTATTTATTACTAGCGGACACCCGTGACTTCGTCCGCGTTCCTAAATCACCACAGTTTAGGTTGGCAGAACCCCTTCAGCATCAGGATTGAGGAGTTGGATCCTGGAATTTAACGATGTCTTTACTTGGTCCCTACAATAACTATTCATAATAATCAACAATTACTAAATCCCCACAGTTTAGGGAAGCAGTACCCCTGCAGCATCAGGATTGAAGAGTTGGAACCCGAAGTTTTTATGGAACCATCTCGCAAAGTTTTTGTGTCGATTAAAAAAAGATTCACGCAAATCGGTTAAGAAATCACGGAGATATCGATATACAGAGGTAGAAAAACACAACTCCTCCTCCTTTTAGCCTATACGATGCCCGATAATATCTACCAGTGAAAGTCCCGTTAAAATCGGTTCAGCCATTCCCGAGATTAGTGGCAACAAACAGACAGACAGACAAAAACTTTAAAATTGTTGTCTTGGTATAAGTACCGTATTTACTTTCGTATGCAGTTAGTAAAAAGCGGCCAAGTGCGAGTCGGACTCGCCCATGAACGGTTCCGTAGCAGCAATTGCGGTTTACGATTTATGACGTATTAAAAAAAACTACTTACTAGATCTCGTCAAACTAATTGTCGGTGGAAGTATGCATGGTAATGTACATCATAATATATTTTTTTTAGTTTTATCATTCTCTTATTTTAGAAGTTACGGGGGGGGGGGGGGACACACGTTTTACCACTTTGGAAGTGTCTCTCGCGCAAAATATTCAGTTTAGAAAAAAATGACATCAGAAACCTCAATATCATTTTTGAAGACCTATCCAAAGATACTCCACACATATAGGTTTGATGAAAAAAAAATTTTTGAGTTTCTGTCTAAGTATGGGGAACCCCAAAATTTATTGTTTTTTTTTTCTATTCTTGTGTGGAAATCTTAATGCGGTTAACAGAATACATCTACTTTCCAAGTTTCAACAGTATAGTTCTTATAGTTTCGGAAAAAAGTGACTGTGACATACGGACGGACAGACAGACAGACAGACATGACGAATCTATAAGGGTTCCGTTTTTTGCTATTTGGCTACGGAACCCTAAAAAGCTGTACTTTTGATATTACAAACAAACACTTCACTTCAACACAGACAATTTTATTTATTTGTATATGTATATGTATATGTATATGTATATACTAGCTGATGCCCGCGACTTCGTCCGCGTAAGTAAATACGAGTACCTAGTTAAATCTCGCGAAAAACGTAAATGGTGTAATGACATAACAAGTTGATAGTAAAAGTTTTAACAGAAAAGTTTATTTTATTCTTTTTAGCGCATTTAAATAAAAGCTTGTTTTTAAAAAAGTTTTTTACTTTTACATACCGACCGAATTGATAGCCTCCTCCTTTTTGAAGGTCGGTTAAAAATAGGGCTATCCATTATGGTTTACGATAGTGTGATATGCCAGCTTAAGATGAGCCGTACATTCAAAGGTTCCTGTACGTAACGGGGTTCAAGTTATTTGGACCTTTTTAAAAAAAGAATGAATGAAATCGGAGTAGACGTTAATGAATTACTATGAAATACACATTTTGACTTTCATCCCCTCTCCCAAGGGAACCGTGCTGAATTTCGGGATAAAAAGTATCCTATATTTTACCTCATAGTATGAACTTAAATCATGTTACGTTATAGAAATAGAAATAGAAATAGAAATATTTTTTATTCAAATAAACTTTTACAAGCACTTTTGAATCGTCAATGAATCTACCACTGGTTCGGAATGCCTTTCCTGCCGAGAAGAGCCAGTAAGAAACTCGGCGGTTGCTCTTTTCAAAAAAAATAAAAAATTTACAATTGTTATTGAACACAGGATAGTTATTACTGTCTTATGAATCACTGGAGCGAATTATATCCACGCTTTTTTATCATTTACATAGTCTTCAATTGTATAATATGCTTTTTTCATGAGAGCAGATTTAATTGATTTCTTAAACTTGTGTAGAGGCAAGTCTAAGATTGACTGTGGAATTTTATTGTAAAACGTCACGCCCATTCTCACAAATGTCTTTTGGACCCTCTTGAGGCGCAGCCCAGGAAACATGAGCCTATTTGGATTTCTACTTGGTCTATCGGACAAATCACTCTTTTTTTTGTAACTCAAAATGTTTTGTCTGACAAATATTATGTTGTTATAAATATATTGTGAAGCTACTGTAAGAATGCCTATCTCTTTAAATCTTTCTCGAAGGGAATCCCGCGGCCTCAAATTATAGATTGCGCGGATTGCCCTCTTCTGCAAAACAAAAATTTTTCCAATATCGGCTGCCTTACCCCATACTAAGATTCCGTACGACATAATACTATGGAAATATGCAAAATAAACAATTTTTGCAGTTTCTATGTCAGTCAACTGTCGAATCTTCCTAACAGCGTAAGCAGCAGAGCTAAGTTTGCCAGCAAGCGTTGCTATATGGGTGCCCCATTGTAGCTTTGAATCCAGGGTTAACCCCAAAAACACTGTGGACTCCTCAGTTTTCAAAGGTTCATTATTTATCTTTAAATTTTTACCGACAGTTCTCGTGTTAGGTAATAAAAACTCAACACACTTAGTTTTTTTAGCATTTAAAAGGAGATTATTTGCCGTAAACCATTCAGAAACTTGAGATAATGCATTATTTACATCGTCAAAATTGTCTTTCATCCTATCGACTTTAAAAATTAAAGACGTATCATCAGCAAATAGTACAATATCGCAAGTATTTTGGACAAAATGTGGTAAATCATTTATGTAGACCAAAAACATGAATGGACCTAGAATAGAACCCTGGGGTACACCCATTACTGAGGCTGATCCGGATGATTTTACATCATTGACACATACTCTTTGGACTCGGTTGCTGAGATAAGACGCAATGAGACTAAGTGCAAAATCTTTAATGCCATAGTGGCTCAGTTTAAGCAAAAGAGTCTCGTGATCAACGCAGTCGAATGCCTTTGACAAATCACAGAAAATACCAATGGCATTCTGTGAGTTCTCCCACGCATCGAATATGTGTTGTAATAGCCTTGCGGCTACATTTAAATCCGTCCAGTAGTTTCAGTGTGATGCGCGGCCAAGATACAGACAGACGAAAAATTAAAAAAAAAATTGTTTTGGACTCAGTATCAATAGTAAAGCATCATTCGATTTAAATTTTCAATAGTACATTGTTACCTTAGGGATGAAAGTAACTTATTTAGTCCCGAGACGGGGTTTGGCGCCCGAGCGTAGCGAGGGGGCCTATAGTTCGAGGGACTAAATAAGTCTTTATCCCGAGGTAAACACTGTGCTTTTCATTACGAATATAAGGAAAGTCAAAATAAAAATAGAAATTAGCTAAAGAAAATTGAGTGAACTTTATTTTACATAAATCAACAACTTTGGTGAGATATTGTCTTTAACATAGAATACACGCTCCATAATGTTGAAGGTTTATAAGTCTTTGATAATTCGTTGAAATATATTAGCAAAACGTTTTCTGATAACAATTTCACTTTTTTCTCAGCGCGCCATTTCATAAAATCGTCGTATGATTTTAGGTATCTTTGTTTTGATTTAGGTGGTAAAAGGTTTTCCACTACTGCTTGAGCCTCTTCTCTCACAAAATCAGGCGTTAAATCCATATCTGAATCAGATGAACTCATTGTGTCAATAAAAATCACTGTTAAACAGAAGCCTAAACAAAACTCTACAACTCGAAAAACAAATGAAGATCGGATTGCCGCTTGCCACTTTCCCGCCTTTTTTTTTCTTTGGCCTAGCCGGCGGGCTATGCATTTAGCTTTTTAATAGTCAAGTATTGTCTATGATTGTCTATGAATGTCTATGAATCAGTTGTCTTTACTTTATGAATAAAGTCTATCTTTCTTCTTGTCTATGGATGCACTCGGGTATGTCGTGTTTCATTTGAATTCCAATAAAAATGTGACAACTAGTTTTTTTAATTATTTGACAGCTGTCAGTTGAAAACGATTCTCCCTAGGGCTGAAAAGTATTACTTTCAACCCGCTTCTCAGGCAACTTCAGACCTACTTTCCGTGTATGAGTAATGAAAAATATATTTATTCACCCGCAGGCGGCCGGCGGGTGAATGTTACGTGCATGGGAGGGGCGAGGGCTCGCGCACACAAATACACTACTCGTGCACATGCATAACTCCTGTTGGTCGGGCGCAGCGCGACGGCGATAGTTTCTTCAAATACCTATTTTTCAAATTCCTTGCGACTAGAGTACCGTCTTAAGTAGTACTTAGAAACGCCGCGTTCTTGCGCCGCTTGTATCCAGCTCCATATTTTTTACACCTGCATTAATATTAAAGAGGATCTCATTTGATAATAGTTAAAAGATTGGAATGAATGAGAACGGAAAAATTTATGTTTTAAAGTGAGTTTGAGCATTAAAACCGACAGGTTGTCCTTGAAAGTGTTTCGGAAGTGATTTTATCTACACTACTATTATAAAGAGGAAAGATTTGTATTTTTGTGTTGTAATGAATAAACTCAAAAACTACTGGCTCGAACGATAACGACTTGGCTAAAACGATTTGGCTGAAATTTAAAATGAAGATAGATTATATCTTGGATTAAAACATAGGCTACTCTTTTTATCCCGAAAAAAATTACAGTTCCCGCGGGATCTTGAAAACTAATTCCACGCGAACGAAGTCGCGAGCATCGGCTAGTTATAAATAAAATAATACTTAATAACAAATTAATATTAAATTAAATAATTAAGTGTTCAAGGAAAGGTTCAAGGTGTTTAAATAAAGTGAGTGTTTATAAGTGTGCAGAATTAAATTATTGCTGAAAAAGGTGGTTTTTATTTGACATTTTGCTACTGATGTTTACCAGCTACAGTTTAAGATAAATAAGTTAGTTCGGAAACCAAATTTTGTTGAGAAGAGTGGGCAAGGCAAAAACAAACAAACATACATTGAAAGTTAAATAAAAGCTTGTAAAAATAGGTAGCGATTGACGATTCTCCCTTCGACAGTGTTCCCACTTAATTACAATATGGGGTTATTCAAGGGGCACACCAATAAGTTCCTGAAATGCCGGCAACGCATCGTTTGTGCCTCTAATACTACAAGTGTTTATGGGCGGCGGTAATCACTTTACATCAGGTGACCCGCCAGCTCGTTTGCCCGCTATTCATATAAAAAACTAGCGGACGCCCGCGAGTTCGTCCGCGTTCTTAAATTGTTGAAATTTTTCCTGAATTTTCTTTGCTATAAACCTCACGGAGCCCGAGACCTTTCCAACGAATGCAAAACCGTGGAAATCGGTTCGTGCGTTCTGGAGTTATAGCGTCAGGAAGGAAAACCCGACTTATTTTTATATAATAGATATATATATATATATATATATATCATAACGTAAGCGTAAAGGCAATGTTGCAGTAGCGATTTGGAAGACGGGCCACGTACACAGGCAGACGGCGGGTAAACATTGCGCTGTATTCCGAGATGCAATTCTCGCTCAAGCGACTAAGTTATTCCGCGCGCAGCTCTTTCATGCTCGCTTTGTGTCTTAGCTAACAAAGAAGGAGGCGTATACTGTATTTGGCAGAGCACGAATTATTACAATTCGCATTTCGCAAAATTCAGTCTTAAGCTCATCGCTCGAAAAGGTCATTCTGATAGTTATTAGTTAAGGGCTTGCCCTACGAATAAATAATAATTAAGGAAGTCTAATTCAGAACAAAATCCACTGAAAAAATGGCCCTACTTCAAACCAAAACGACGTATGATTCAAAATACGAATCATACGTATCACTTCCTAGGTTACAGGTAGACATGCTTGGTGATCGGTTCAAATTCAGAACGAAAGCAATGATTGGTTCGCGCGCGTGCTGCTATATTTGCTATGACAGCTGAGTCATTAGATGATGTTATGAAAATTTGACGTGCAAGAAAAATGACCAACTGTTGACGTGCTATTTTTGTTTTTAATCCCCGCCTTTAAGGGCTTAATTTTAATCTCCACCCACTTCAGCGCAATTTTTTTTGGGGTCATTTTTTTAACGCAGTTAGACTTCCTTACTTATTATTTATTCGTAGGGCTTGTCATCAATTAAATTTTTTGAGCAATAAGTTCACACAGAGAGATACAAGTAAGATAAGAGGTCCTCAGGAGGAGAGGATAATGTGGGTCGGTAAAAATAGAGCTCATTGTGGCATGAGAAATCACACCGATTTTTATCTCGCCGCTGCAAACGGCGTGAAATAAAAGGTTTATCTTGTTTCGCGGCGGCATGGCGGTGGATAATATTTTAAGAAAAATTCTAAAGTGCGACGGCCGGTGGCATATTCAGCCTTTTTAGTAGTTTTTATTAAGCATACCTAAATTTAAAGTCAGTTACTTATCTCAAAAGGGTCACTTTTTATTTACTTATTTTTTTTAAACTTTTTATTTAAGGGACTTGTAATTCAACCCGGCTGTGGAGTTGTCTAAAAATAATTGCATTAGTGTGACGATTGCAATCACCTCTGATTGGGTTTTGCTTTCTCGCTATTGGTTAAAATGCATTGACGCAACAAGAACGCCAAAACTTCAGCCAATCAGAGTTGATTGGATTGCGATCGTCACACTGAGATAGATAGATAGATAGATAATTTATTCACCAAAATGCAGGTACAATGTGATGTAATATAAGAATCATAATCATTGAGGCAATCATATTCAAACAATCGCAAAGCTGTGTGTCGATTCTCTAAAAATTATTGCATCAGTGTGACGATCGCAATGAGCCCTCATTGGTTGCTATCCTACCGTTATTCGTTAAAATGCATTGATGCAGCAAGAACGCGATAACTTCAGCCAATCAGAGTCCATTGCAATTGTTACATTGATGTTATCATTTTTAGAGAATCGACACACTGATTTTCTTAGACTGAAACCTATTAACGCACTCTCACTCTGCTCAAACTCAAGACAGAGTTAAAACGAGATAGATTTATATCAGAGCATATTTGTGTCCCGTTTCATCTCTATCTTAAGTCCAAGCTAAGTCAGAGCACGATCTATAGATCTCAGCATAAGTTTCTATTCGCTAGGTGTGGCAAATAGCATGAAGTAATGCAAAGCGGTTCCGTGCTGACCTGGGTGTACTGAGGAGGTTGTTTTAGTCCGTGCGAGTAGAATAGAATAGAATAGAAATATTTTTTATTCAAATAAACTTTTACAAGTGCTTTTGAATCGTCGATGAATCTACCATTGGTTCGGAATGCCCATCCTGCCGAGAAGAGCCAGCAATAAACTCGGCGGTTGCTCTTTTCAAAAAAAATATTTTTTTTACAAGGTATTTTTATTTTTTCAAGGTATTTGTATTTTTTAGGTAATAAAACTATGCTTTGTATACAGTGCTTCCAAAATGAAGCTTCTTAAATCCAATACAATACAAATACAAATAAATGCAATACATCTAAATATATAAAAGGCAAATATGACTGACTGACTGACTGACTCACTGACTGACTGACTGATCTATCAACGCACAGCTCAAACCACTGGACGGATCAGGCTGAAATTTTGCATGTAGATAGCTATTATAACGTGGGTGTCCGCTAAGAAAGGATTTTTGAAAATTCAACCCCTAAAGGGATAAAATAGGGGTTTGAAAAGTCGAACTTAACGTGAGCGAAGCCGCGGGGAAAAGCTAGTATACAGATAAATACAATCCAAAGCAGACAGAGTCGGACACACCCTGCTAGAACGCAGAAGTCCGTAGGGATTTTTCCCTCCTCGAGGAAAAAAAAAGTACGTCGAATATTCCGCTCGTCATAGGTACATCATAGACGTCTATATAGCCTAGTCGTTATTCTCTGTACACAGGAATCTCTTTGTACTTACTCTCCTACACAATAAAGTATATTATTTCGTTCATAAAGTATGGATATAAAGGAAAAACATACTCCCTCATAACCTTTCTAGTACAAGAGGCGGTGGTGAATCTGGGCTCAAAGTATTTTTCAAAAAAGACAACTAATTCTTTATAAATAAAAGTCATATCGGTAGAAGAATCTTTTACATTCTAAATAAAACTTCCCAGCACAATTAATGAGTTTGTAAAGAAAGGCCTCCTTTAGATTTTATTATTTGCGATAGTAGGTATTTACTTAAGTCTTTTAAACTTAAGGCTGGCTATTTAGTTAATATTTTTCATTTTTTATCCTGTTAATAAATGCGAAAGTTTGGATGTATGGATTGATGGATGGATGGATGGATGAATTGATGTTACTCAATCACGCCGCAACGGTTAAACCGATTTAGCTGGGCACAGAGATAGATTACAGTCGGGAATAATACATAGGCAATTTTTTATCCAGGAAAGTAAGAGAGTTCTCGCGGGAATTGAAAAACCTCAATCCACGCGAACTAAAAAATCACCATGTATAAGTGGGAACGAGAGCTTGCTCGCGCCTGACCGCTCCCACCTAGGCTCCGGACATGCACGCAGACTTACGCAATGTGCATGTCCACGACGTAACCACAAGTAAAACTCACGCGCCCTCGTAAGTTGAAAGCAATATGCATTTGAACAGCTCCGAAACGCAATCGAATTTCAGCCACAGCTCTTAGACTAACACGGATAAGGGTTTTAATAATGAGATGTTTTCGGTCCGGGTACAAAAGGCTATATTTTCGAGTTATTTTTCCTATCTATTACAAAATAGAGTAAGAGCATTTCTAATCAGAAATATAATAATAATATCACGGTCCTTGTACAACCTTTGTTGGGATAATCCAGATTAATAGGGTATTGTGACAAAAACATCAATTCAACATTCCGATTTGCGATTGATCTCCACTTGAAGATATTGTTGAGGGACGATTTTGATTACGTTTTTTTACCCGAATATAAGAGGTAGAATGAAGATAAGCTCAAAATATGTATGTGCGTGCTGCGTAATCGTATAAATAAATATGTGTGTGCGTGTTTTTGTGTTTTAACCGACGAAAAAAAGGAGGTTCTCATTTCATCGCGTATTTTTTTTTTCGCCTGTAGTTACGTATTACTCTACCAAATACACATATTTACTATTTTTCGTACCGACTGCAGAAAAGTACCTACCTACCCGAAATGTTAGTTCCTCCTCTATCTAAGCGTTTAAAACAAGTTAGCACTTACAACTGTTAAATGGACTATATCGGAAAGCAGCACCGTAACAAATAGGCCTAGAATCGAGGTTTTAATTTGTATTTGTAAACCTTATAGGTACAATACTTTAAAACGGCGGTATGCATTTCAGTAAAAAAATATGGATGTTTCTATTTAATAGTTTTATACGTGATTTTATACCAAATCCACATATTACTTACTATTATTATTGGTTTGTCCTTCAATCACGCTGGGACAGAGTTACAGATCGACTTGATTTTTCGCATGGATATAATATATTTTAAAGACTTGGAGAGTGACTAAGGTTACTTTTTATCCCGGAGTTCCCGGAGGATTTTCAAAACCAAAATAACACAAACGAACATTCTTTTTTAGATTTTCATCTGTATAGAAGTTGAAATAAATCAATCCTCCTCAAATATATCTAATTTCGTGGCTATAGAAAGCAGTACACAGATAGAACTCGATGAATTCCGTACACGGGATCCGGGATTCGAGGCTCCTAAGTATCCAATGAGTTGTGAAATTAACTTAATTCCCAGTTCCTTTTACTTGCTTTGCTGGGAGTACGTTTGAACGAGGTAAATACGTTTCGTGAAATTCTCGGACTCTTTTTGATACCTTTTCAACTAAATTAATTATTATGCGGCCAAAATCGCTAATTTTTTTTACGCTTGTCTTGCTTGGGTTAAAATTTTGATACACTTTTTTTTTGACGACGCAGTCTAAGAGGGTAACCGGCTAAATAAGATCGGGTATATAGTATCGGCAGTATAGCCTATGATACTCGACGATAACGTAGCTTTATATAGGTGAATGAATTTTTTAAATCGGTACTTTTTTAGTTTGTCCATTACAAACAAACAATCAAATATTTGCTCTGAATAATAATATATTACTTTAGATAAAGTAAAATTGACCTAATAATTGGTCCGGAAGTTAGATAGTAAAATGTCCGATGAAGCGTGAAATTCACTTCACTTTTACGGATTACGGTTCCTTTTTGGACGTCTGTAAGCTGAATAGCCATAATTTAAACTACTAAAATAATTTACTTACTTTAATAATTTGAATTATTAAATTAATTTTGAATACTATTATGGTACTATCGCTTACTTGAATGATAATTTTAAATGGTTTTTCATTGTGCTACAAGTAACTTTCGACAGCGATTTCACCTGGTTGTAAGTGACGATGCAATGTTAGATCAAAATACTATAGATCAATCAGCGCAATGTACCTAAATATACTTAGTTAATATAAAGTAGAATTGACGTTGTACCGGGTCCGGGACTCAGGTAGCGAAATGTCCGATGAAGCGTGAAATTCACTTCACTTTTACGGATTACGGTTCCTTTTTGAACGTCGTAAGCTGAATAACCAGAATTTAAAAGGAAAATAACTAAGAACGTTGTTATTCTTATAACTATTAAAATAGCTTAGACTACTAAAATGTCTTACATGAATCTTAAATGCTTTTTCATTGTTTTAAAAGTCAAGGGCTAATTAACTGCAATCTCATCTGGTAGTAAGTGACGATGGAATCTTAGATCCAAGAACAACAAATTAATCTTAGATAGAAGCAGACTAATTTGGAAGGGATATCTACGCAAAATAGTACCTACCGTTAAATCTCTTGGCATTTCATCTTTGCCAGTAGGTTTGCCATCTTACCGGCTAAGACGAACTGCCAAGCTATATAACTTTATCAATACACTAGAGTTCTCTATTTCCATATTACCCCTTAAAAAGGATATTACTTCTGTATTTTCCTATATACATATTTACAGTTTTTAAGTCCATCATCTTCAAATTTTAAAGTTTAAGAGTTATTTATTTCACAAGATGCTACTATAACTTAAATAAATTAAAACTCCTACAACTAATTAACTAATTATTATTTTAAAACGAAACGTTTTTTACACTAAAAAAAAAATTAAAGTAAGTGGCTCGTAAGCTTACATTTCGACTTCGAATTACTAATTCATAACGTACTTCGTGAGGCACATTTATAATTAAACCCGAGTGAGACAATTAAAATAACATTTCAACTCAATCTGAATTAATAATTCTATATCAATGCGAGTTTCAATAGATTGAATTGGAATGGATTTTGAATTGAATAGTTTATCACGGAACCTTTGAATTACGTTCACTGTTTTATAAAATAGGCTTCAGGTGGAGTTGAATTTTTTAAAATCCCACAGGAATCCTTTGTTTTCCTGTGTAGCCTATATGACACTCTCCAGGTCCTAAACTTTACCAATACTTGAAACAATCAAGTTGATCCATTGCTCCGTTTCTGCATGATTGACGAATTTTCCACGTGGATTAAGAATTTTTTGACTGCCGCGGAAACTTTTTAATTTTCCGGAAGAAACTGTAGGCTATGTATTAATTCTGGCTATGAGCTATCGCCATTCAAAACTTCAGCCAAATGGGTTCATTTCATTGTGGCGTGAAGGAGTAACAAACATACACACATACGTACAAACTTTCACCTTTATAATATTACTAGCGGACCCGACAGACGTTGTCCTGTCTTAACTATGAATATTGAAACTCCCCTTTTTACCCCCTTGGGGAGAGAATTTTCAAAAAATGTAAAATACGTAATTCTTTATTTTTGATCAAGAGCCAAAATATCAAGTTTCATAAACATAACTTGAAAAATAACTTGAAGAACGAAGGACTATCATACAAACATTCAACCCCTATTTAATCCCTTAGGGGATAGAATTTTTAAAAACTGTGAAACACCTACTTTTTTGTTTTCAATTTAAAGCCTAAGTACCGAATTTTATGGGTATAGCTTGAAAAATAACGGAGTTTCATACAAACTTTAACCCCCCTTTTTACCCCCTTGGGGGGAGAATTTTCGAAATATGTAAAATACGTAATTCTTTATTTTTGATCAAGAGCCAAAATATCAAGTTTCATAAACATAACTTGAAAAATAACTTGAAGAACGAAGGACTATCATACAAACATTCAACCCCTATTTAACCCCTTAGGGGGTAGAATTTTTTAAAAGTGTGAAACACTTACTTTTTTGTTTTCAATTTAAAGCCTAAATACCGAATTTTATGGGTATAGCTTGAAAAATGACGGAGTTTCATACAAACTTTAACCCCCCTTTTTACTCCCTTGGGGGGAGAATTTAAAAAAAAATGTAAAATACGTAATTCTTTATTTTTAATCAAGAGCCAAAATATCAAGTTTCATAAACGTAACTTGAAAAATAACTTGAAGAACGAAGGACTATTATACAAACATTCAACCCCTATTTGACCCCTTAGGGGGTAGAATTTTTAAAAACTGTGAAACACGTACTTTTTTGTTTTCAATTTAAAGTCTAAATACCGAATTTCATGAGTATAACTCGAAAAATGACGGAGTTTCATACAAACTTTAACCCCCCTTTTTACCCCCTTGGGGGGCGAATTTCGAAAAATCCTTTCTTAGTGCTCGCCTACGTCATAAAAGGAACCTACTGTCAAAATTTCAAGTTTCTAACTTCAGTGGTTTAGGCTGTGCGTTGATCGTCAGTCAGTCAGTCAGGACAAGCCTTTTTATATAATTATAGATTAATGTGATGTGATAGTGTGATTATGTACCTATACGAGAAGTGAATATTGGCCAGGTTATGGGATTTCAGATGTGGATCACACGGAAATGACAGGGAAGAGTCAATTATACGCAAGGATGGCGCAGAAGAGCAAGATCAATCCAGCTTTATCATAAATCAGGTAGGGTTCGAGGCACAGAAGTAAGCGTGCTTTATTTATTTTAATATGGACAACCAACAGGGTACAATAAATTAAAATTAAAATCTAAAAAAATTAAATTTAATTAAGTTATTATGCAGTAATGTCGACCTACTTACTGGTTGCCATAACATGCTTTAAATTTAAAACTACTTGAAGAGAAAGGTGAGCAAGCAAATAAGAAACAAACCATTAACTAAAATACCTACATAAATTAAGAAGAATAGCGGGTGAGCAGAAGTGTAAATGCAACTGTTCATTTTCAAGAATATCTTCTAACCCACATCGAGTGTATCAAAAATCTGGATGTCATTTCGACCTAGTTTGAGCAGAGTCACTTCTCAGATTTCATAAAATGGAAAACTGTAATGCCAATAAAAGAACAAGCCATGCAAAAATATTTTATTTCAAAATAGTAGCGCTTGATGTTTGGGTTGAGAAAAATGGCCACAAAATTGTTATAGTTATCGTCTATATTGATCTGAACAATACATGGAACTACAAAAAAATGAGATGCTATTGATCAAATATTGCTATAATAAAACTATATAATAGAAAAAAGTACAGAATTGTAAAGTAATTTTGTGATAAATTGGTCAGCTATTAGGCGTAAAATAGAGTTTCCAAAACGCTATCGCTTGTAACTAGAGGCAAGTTATAAGGTAGTTTGGAGAAATAATCGTATATTTTTCCAACATTGTGAGATGGGGCAATGCAAGTGCTACTAACGTTCCGAATTGGATACCCTGTACAATTTGAGTGATATACAGACTGTAGAGTGTCTTCTTGTGGTAATGGCGACATAGTTCCATACGAAGTCTGAGATCCCATTTCATAATAATTTAACCCAAAATAAGTAAAATAATTTTTCTCAACCGAAAAAAGAGTGATGAGAATTGATAATAACTTCATAATATATCTTCACCTGTTTTTTTAAACCTTAATTAGTTTTGCAAAAAATAACTTAATACAGATTGCGTATTTAAAACATCGCGCATCTCACTGTTGATTGAAATCAAGATTCATTGATTAAAATCTCATGCATAAACTTTTTGTAGTGCCCTCTCCTAACGGAGGACGATTAGGGTTATCTGCACTTTGGACGTTGCTGCATAGAGCATGGGGTTGGCGACAGAGGTAGAGGTGTTCGCGGAATCTACCTCTGAAAAAGAATTCATGCACGATCACGTGATGCATGATTACGTGATTCTAAAGAGAACTCTCTTGAAATTGTCAATTCGCCCGGGGATATAGTTTTCGCAACTTTTAAGTATTCAGCCGAGCTCTCAACAAAGTCAATATAAACAAAACCGTCGACGCCAAAACTAATTTCTTAGAGGAAAAGCGTCGGCCAAGCGGAAATGGCATTGCAAATTTGATTAAAACAACTTGGAATTTTCTTTGTTTTTATTTTCTTGGCCGCTCTTAACGTTGTAAGTAAGGTCTTTTGCATTAAACGATTACTGGCTGAAGTCCTTACGAAATTTTTGAAATAAATTAAATCAGGTCAAAGAGTGCAAGATTTTGTAGCCAGTAATTTTCAGATATCGGAGTTTGTTTGGAAAAAATATTCCTTGGTGTTAAATCATGTACTTACCTACAATGATGCGCACTACATCCAACTCGCACTTGGCCGGTTTTTATAATATTAGTACTATGGATGGTATTGATTAGATGCGTCAATCCTGTCTCAAACCAACATAGAAAATTTACATACTTTCGTTTTTTTTTCTACAATTTCATTCGTCAAAAAATCGAATATCAGGCAGATTGTGCCCAAATCATAATGCCCAATGGCCCATAAACATGTTTTCGTCCAAATTGAAAGTAAAATTTGTTCTCGCGAAGCGTCGAGCAGAATCCCGATATTGTAGATTGCTCCCTTTTGTCATTTCATTTTGGAATTTCAATTTTGTCACTTCTGTAAGGCTGCTTGTGATATAATTGAAATGTATGCAATAAAACAAAATTGATGAGTCTGGAGCCTAGATGTAGCTAGACCTAGATATGCTATCTAGGTCTTGCTCTATTTAGAGTCTCGAGACTTAAACAAACGTGTCTCTCATGTGCCATCAGAAGGCGAGCGTCGCGCATCGGTTTCATCGTTTCTATTTAAGCCCGCCCAACTTCAACAAGCGCGTACAAACTAAAACTATTTTTATACTTTGTAGGGGCGTAAGAAGTCAGTTTTTTGAAAAGAATTTTTATTTTAAGCTTTTTTGTATAGCCTGTCCTTGCTCTCTTTCTCCCTTCCCCCCAACGCTGCGCTACTAATGTAGGTAATGTAATGTATGTAATGTCATGTACAAGGTACCTACGGTGCTTATTAACAATCCACAATCACTAAATCCTCGCAATTTAGGTGAGAAGTATCAGGATTGAGGAGCTAGGACCTAGAGCTCCCGGATATAGTCTATGCTTGATAACTACAATAACAATTCGTAATCGAAAATAACTAAATCCTTACAGTATAGGAGGGTCGTACCCTGCAGTAACACTATTGAAGAGAATACGACCTAAAGCTCCATGATGTAGTCAATATTTGATACCTACAATAACAATTCGTAAGCAAAAGTACCTAAATCCTGACAGTTTAGGTGGGCCGTATCCTGCAGCATCAGGATTGAGAAGCTAGGACTCAGAACTCCATGATGATTGGTGATAAGCACATCAGTTCGTAATCGACAGTTCCTAGATCCCACAATTTGGGTGTAAACTACCCCTGCAGCATCAGGATTGAGAAATTGATGGTGAAAAAAATTATGGGACCACCTCGCAAGCTTTCTCTGTCGATAAAAAAAAATCAGATGAATCAGTCCAGAAATCGCGGAGTAATCGATGAACAAGTTACCGGCCGAATTGATAACCTCCTCCTTTATAGAAGTCGGTTAAAAATGAGCCTCGTTGCTACGAAAAAAAAAACCTTTCCCCTGCCTGGAGTCAAACCCGGAACCTCCCACTTATAACACAGCAGCACTTACCACTGTTTAAAAGAGGTCGTCAAGAAAGATGTCAGAAAAACCAAACGTTTCTACAATTTCGCTTTGGTTTCTACCCATTCGGTCGTAACTTGTCTCGATAAACTATGCTAAGGCACGAAACTCGGAAACTTGTAAGTAGTGTTGGCGGTCTGTCTTATTTTTAAAAGAAGCAAAGAACGAAACTTGTTCTCTTTCCAAGAATTTCCACTTAGACATACTTGGTTTCGGTGGCTATTTGGTTTTTAAATCCTGCCCATTTTTGTCTTGCTTTGTTTCAACTAGGCGTAGTTTAAATGTAGATTAGAGAAACTATAGGCAGACTGAGTCCTAGGAAAAAGACATTGCTTTCTTTTTTTTTTTAAATATATAGACTAGCGCTCAAGCGCTCACACCTTACGATCACACCTGATGGTAAGTGAAGATGCGGCCTAAGATGGAACGCGCTTGCCTAGAAGATGCCTATTCACTCTTGATTTGAAGGTACCCAAATTATAGTTAGAGGGAAAAACGGAAGCCGGAAGGGCATTCCAAATCCTAGCGGTGCGTATCAGGAACGAAGAAGCAAAGCGCTTAGTGCGCGTTCTTGGAATTTCAACTACTACCTATACTTTCATTATAAATGTTATACTTAGGTACTAGCCTTTGCCCGCGGCTTCGTCGATTTTTTAAAAACTAACTCCACACGGACGAAGTCGCGGACAAAAACTAGTATGTTATATTTTAAGTACCTAATACGGCAGCTCAATCAAGCCGCATTCAGATTACCAACCTGCTTTTATATTACAATTCAAAATATTTAATATCGAAACTTACAAAAATCGTTTACGTTTTCAAATTTCGTACTAGGGATACAAAGTTCCTAGTACTCGTAATTGATAATAAACTATGCTAAGAATTTCCTTTAGCTGAAAAACTAGTTTCAACCTCACGTCAGGGCTTCTCGTCGATCTTATCGGATCGTAAAATACATAGAAATACACAGAAAGTGTTTCAAAGTATCCTATCTGCCATCTTTGTTAAACTTATAAGATATTAAAGTTTACGGGCGTCCCTATAGGAAATGGTCGACCTACATTCAGGTGATATCTTATGGTTTATAGAATAATGCGGCGGATGAATAGCTAATATAAATATCTGTATATCCTTACTTTGAATATTATCAAATATGCGAGTGTGTTAGTTTGTTGATTTGTCCTTCAATCACGCAGCAAAGGAGCAGAGAGAAGAGCAAAAATTGTCACCGCTACCTCAAACACCTGTACTCAAAAAAATCTAGGTAAGTACTCCCAAATATTAGAAGTGAAACAAAACACAAGGACAATAGTTAAAAAAATCTACCGTTTACGTCTTCACTAGTAGTAAAACTAGGGAGAAAAGTCCACGGTCCCGACATTCTTACTTAAGTAGTGATGTCATATTATGTTCCCAGTTTTTCCTGACAATAAAACTTGGGTAATTAATTATCCCAATTCTTACCAGTAGTAATTCTGTGAATAGACATTCCTCAGGCCCTAAATTATTCTTAATTATTAGGCTTTTCAAGGCGTCCTACCAAAACTTCTATGTGGGAAGCCTGTGGGTCAACTACGCGCAAAAAACTATGGATGCACTAATGGTTTCAGGATGCTGTTGAGTCTGCCGCGGTTTTGTTCAGCATCGGGTATGTTTGCAAAAAGCATATCGATGACTTCTATGCGATAATGAGGAAGAAGTCGTCATCGCTGCTGACGAGACTGCGCTCAAGTCCCAACAGCATCCTGAACAGTGGACAGCGGACATGTTTGCGAGGAAGGTGGACTCGCCAATGCTTGAACACATGATTCAAGTGTTGGTGAGGCCACATGTTAATCTATGATTTTTTTTTGTGTACGCTCTAGTTAGGGTAGGGTTAGTTGTAAGCACAAGATTTTGTCTCTACTAACAAAATGAGCCTCAGTTGCTGCAAATAAAGAATCTATTATTATTATTGCGCAAGAAATAATAGGAATGAAGACAACGTTCCATTTCTAAACGTAGAAATGTTATCGATAGAAATCAAACAAGTCAAAAAGTTGTTTAGCTTCGCGAACACACAAGATTTATAATGTAAACTCTAAAAAGAGTTTCTTTGTGTCACACTGTAGCTTCAGTCCGAAAATACTGTGCTTAAGGCATAGGCGGCGGCGGAAAACTGCAAATGCTGGCAGGCTTGGCAAGAAAATTACGCTAACTTCACTTACAATTTTATGACATGGAGTTAGTTTTTTAAAAACCCGCAGGAACCGTCTGTTTTTTCTGGGCTACAAGGTAGTCAGTAATTTACTTTCCCCCTGAAAAAAAGACCGAAGTTCTAATTACTAGACTATTTCAAAAATGGTAACAATTTCATTAAGTTAGCATCCCTTACTCAATATCGTCGCCTTGGAGACCAATGGAGCTAAGCCACAATTTTTGCGGAATGGAGTTAAGTGCATTAACGTGACTTTTTAATTATAAAATTCAACGAAAGTGTGTTTGCTTGTTTTGTTTGTCCTTCAATAATGCAGAAAAGGAGCAAGAAACCAACGTAATTTTTTGCATGGGTATATTTGAAGACCTAGAAAGTGATATAGACTACCTTTTATCCCGGAATAACGGAAATTTCCTGTGGGATTTTTAAATAACAAAACACGCGGACAAAGTCGCGAAACATATAAACAGTAAGTTGCACGGGGACAAACAGGGGTGGATTTGTAATCGAAATATTTTTTGACAATGTGGTAAATGGATTTTAAAGAAAATCAAAAAGCTCCCACGGAATTTTTTAAAACTAAATCTATGCGGACGAAGTTGAGAAGCGGACATCAGCTAGTCTCTTATGAATTGTACCGCACACTATCCAGGGAACAGTTTAAATTGCTTTTTCAGACACAGCGCGTCTATTCCGAGTACTAACAACAGTTTCTTCTCGATATTAGTCCCGGATCAAGTTTAAACGGTTTTTGCTTGCAACTTAAAAAAAACCTACTTTGTATGCATGAAGAATTCAAAAGGCGCTTCCTTTGTGAAGTATACAAATGGGAGATTTTTGTAAGTTAAATGTTATTTCAACTCTTAGTGAGGGAAGCGTCTAAAACTAACTTTGGAAGGTGAGGATTATTTTAATTTTTAGTTAGGTAAAGTATGAAAATACGTAAATTGTAAGAGGAAGGTAAGATAAGATAGTTATTCTTAGGTAGAGCTTGTTGAATAGAATAGAATAGAATAGAAATATGTTGAGAACTATATTTTATACTGACTAATAAATATCCAGCAAATATAGATGGCGTCTTATTTAGTTATTTTTTTCAACAAGAGTATAGTGGCCGATCCAATGGCATCCTTACTAATATTATAAATGCGAAAGTGTTTTTGTTTTTTTTTTTAAAGAATATTAGCCAAGCTGAATATGACTTATATTCTCCTCTCCCCTCCAAATAAGCGAAAAGCTTGCGCTAGGAGTGGGTGCGACAATAGTGCAACGGGTGGGGCACGAACCTGCAACCTATCAGTTTTCAGTCCACACCTTTAACCGTTGGGCTATTGAGGCTTCAATTGTTTGTTGGTTTGTACATATAATAAAATCATATAATACATACTTACATAAATATACATATAACTAAGCAATACATATAAAATCATATAATACATACTTACATAAATATACATATAACTAAGCAATACATAAAAAGTAATAGTGCTGCTTCACTCAAAATAGATTTTTTCACTGGTTTTAGGCAACAAAGACGCGCTTTTTAAGCGATTCAGTAGAATGATAATAATTATTTTATATTACAGAACAAAATATATTGAAATTATACCATTACACCCTTATTTTAAAAGACCTTTATTGTAAAACATTATCCGTTATCGGAATAACGGCATTTTATAAACGAAATTTGCATCAGACAGCATGTTATGAAAATCATAATAATATATTTGTAATATCATGCATGAATAATTGTGCAGTAATGTAATTAACCCACAGGCTTAAAATGGAATCTATAATTAGTTGCTTACTCATAATTAGTGTCATATTAAAGGATGAACAAAAATTGTACATTTCAATTATACCTATACGTATTTAATTTTAGGTTAAATCTTTGAGTATAAATCCAACATTTTATGCAGTTCCTATTCTATACGTTGTGTAAATATGTAATAATAATGTCCTCTCGACTGAATGCGGTCACGGCGGCCAACCTCATTAAATATTAGACATCTAAATGGGAGATATTATAGTGCACATGTGTGCACGCAAACACAGGTCGGTTTAAAGATTTTATTTCTCAAAGAAGAACATACTGTTCACTTAGAGATCAAATAGGTTTGCATTTTTTTGCATATTTTGAGGTGGACTCTCTATTCCCTCATTCTCAAAGTCTGATGGGATGGAAATTCGACACGACCAGAGAGAGACCAGGCGCAGAACGCTCTCAGAGGCACCTTACTGTGGGCTAGTAGGTACTGAGAATTTCTTCAACGGAAACACCCAATAAATTTTTTTTTGGCCCGGCCCGGGGATCGAACCCGGGACCTCGTCATTTGCAGTCGAACATGCTAACCATCAGACCAACGAGGTAGTTACAGGATTTTACAAAAACAGTGTCGTCAAACGCTCCATTCGTGTTGGATTCGCCAAGTGTAGGCTCGGCTTTAAATTCTGTATTCATCCCAAAATCTTTGTTTAAATATCTTTATTTCAAATGTCCTACTGACAAAATATATTCTAACTCATTAACCATTTCTATTAACCGTACTGAATATGAGGAAACTCACTGCGCTACGTCAACATATCCACATTGTGTACTCAATTTCAGTTTTAACAATATACCTACTTTAAATCCTTTGACTTCAATACCAAAGATATTATTATTAATTATTATGTCATTTTCTTTTCTCTAATATGTTTTTCTGCGATAGTGACGTGGTTAATATAACATAACACATTGTATATGGTTCATTTAGTCTTTTTTCATTCTCTGCAAATTAACTCATAAAGTGTTTTCGATTTTAGTATAATATGTGTGTTCCAAATAAATGCTTTTTTTTTTCTGTCTGCCTTTTTTTCTATAATATTGAAAATTAAATTTGCTTGTTTTTATGAATGTTTGTAGAAGTAAGTATTTCAATACTTGACCAGTGTTAAAGAGGTAAATGAAAGTTAGCTCTACCCAAAATTTTTCTACATAAAATCTAAAAATTACGCAGTGATCTTTTGCCGCAAACAGACCTGTCGGTTTTTTTTAAATAATAAAATTTTCAGTTTAGTTATCTCTTTTTAGTTACAATTGTATTAAAAAAGTGTCGTATGATAATGTCATAATAAACGTACCTATATCATAAATAACCTTTGTAATAATCATCGACAACAACTTTGGGTACCTTCAAATCAAGAGTGAATAGGCATTTTCTAGGCAAGCGCGTTCCATCTTAGGCTGCATCTTGACTTACCATCAGGTGTGATCGCAGCCAAGCGCTAGTCTATATATTAGAAAAAATGTGTAATAACCCATTTTCCTCCCTTGTATCATAATGTTAGACTAAAGTTGTGTCTAGAGATTAATGCATATCAATGTTTCACTCTGTAATGAATTTCGAGCTCCTTTGTGGAGTAATGAAGGCACATTTTATCGGACATGACGTCGTTCCAGACAGAAATGAAAAGCTTGTTTGATACCTTTGGGAACTTGGGAGCAAACGTAGAGCTTTGACAAATATTGGAATAATGTGTGTTTAACTTGGCTATGCCTAAATTATTTAGGGATAAAATTTCTCGTACTGTACAGAAATTTTATCCCTAAATAATTTAAATATACGAGTTGTACAATCTCGGAGTTCTGCTTTGGTGTGTTTACGTTACGCTAAAAGTCCTAAGGCCTTATTAAGGACTTTTGTCGTAACGTAAATAGTCAATATTGATGACTCAATATTAATAAATAAATCTATACTATTATAATAAAGAGAGAGCGCGAATTTTGTGAGTTTGTATGTATGTCCGGAGCAAACTTTGGAACCACCGCACCTATTACAATAATTCTTTTACCATTTCAAAGGTACATTATTCCAGATGGTTATAGGCTATAATTATGTTAATAAATGTATTATGGCTAGATATTATGTGCAAATTTGTTAAAGAAGTCGGAATTTTTTTTGACTCTTAAACGATTTATAGGCGTGCGCTGGGTCATATACTGTTATTGGATGAAAATGATGTATGGGTGAATTGTTCCTCTTAAAGAGTTCTAAAAAAAAGTCCGCGATAGCATATGTCTATATTCTAAGGATAACTTACAGTAACCATTTCTATCTTTCAAATTTTGATTAAAAATAATGAATTATTTTCGAAGCTTCTTTAACCGATGTGATGTCAATCTATATCTAAATAAATATGTTTATTATCGTAAGTATTTAATTTAGAACATATTTTCCCTTTACACTATACAATTTAAATAAATATCTCAGGAGTTATCGGAAAATTAATATTTCCGCGCGACAAAATAATAAAATGGTGCCGGCTGACGCGGCGGGGCACGGTGGCGGGGCACGGTGGCGGGTATCGGTGCGGGATATTCGTGTGGTTCCTGTGGTGATCTTATTGACAATCATCTCCTATAAGAAGCTCACAAGAACAAATATTTAATTTTCAAACCGAACGAAGTCGGCGCGGGCTTCTAGTAAATAAATAAATAGACACCCGGAGTGTTCTCAAAATGTCCACTGTTGGGCATAGGTCTAGGTCAATGGTGAACCGTGGTCCGGATTTGAATTGAATTGAATAGAATAATTTTTTATTCAAATAAACTTTTACAAAATACTTTCGGACTGTCCACGTCGACCTATTTTGTGGGGACACTTGACACTAAAATAGCTAACGATCCGTTGCTTTGTTGCGGTGTGATTGAAGGACAAACCAACAAATAAACACACTTTCGCATTTATAATATTAGTAAGGATTAGGAGGTATTAATATTAGTAAGGATCACACTAATCCTTAGATTAATGTGATTTGATGTGATGTGATTAGTGTGATTCTTGCTAATTTACTCTTGAGTATGACTTATTCGATGTCGATGAGATTGGGCCTCAGAAAAGTGTAGATAAAAGATCGTCAAAATATGGGTCAGGACGGAGCACCGGCAAATCAATAACAATTATTCTTTTCGCAGTTATTTTTATGAATCGGCAACTTGTGCCAGTCACAGTGGATCGCGGCGGGAAGATTAATGCGCGTCGCCTAATTAGAAAACTTTGCCGACAGCTGTATAACGAGCACCTCCGAATAGTGGAACTGTGAATACGGGACACGACTATTGTGTGTTAAAACTGCTTCGCTACTTTAGTGGGAAGCTTTATTCAAAAATAGATGATGATTTCCGTGTGGATAAAGGTTTACTAATAATTGCTATGGGAACTCTTAAATGTTACGGAATAAAATGTAGCCTATGTGTTAATTCTGGATATGAGGATTAATGCGCGTCGCCTAATTAGAAAACTTTGCCGACAGCTGTATAATGATCTCCTCCAAATAGTGGAACTGTAAATACGGGACACGACTATTGTCAATCAAAACTAGATGATGGCCGCGACTTCATCCGCGTGGTTAAAGGTTTTTTAATTCCTCTCCAGTTTTTTTGTTATTTAAGTATAGTATAGTGTCATTGTTGTTGTTCTTATTAGTATTTTTTATTATGGCAGGAATTAGGATTGTCAACCTAAATACAGCTCACCCAACTAGATGACAGATCTGATCATATGGCCAAATTAGAACTTACTAGCTGGTGCCCGCGACTTCGTCCGCGTGGATTTAGTTTTTAAAACTCTTAAATTTTCCGACATAAAATGTAGCCTATGTGTTGATCCTAGGTATGAGCTAACACCATTTCATACAGCCGAGCCATCTCTGTCCAGCTATGTTTAGTTAGCATCCCATCGGAGTATGAGAGGGAGGGAATAGAGAGTGTGCACATACTTCTGATATTGGCTGCTCCTAGTTGAGATTGAACGCTGTGGTCGAAATAATTATTATAATTTAAATATTTAATAAGTAAAAACAGGTTATTTGTTCTTTTATTTTTTAGTTAATAATAATATTTGATGGGAAATTCAATTAAAATTTGCACGAAAAAAGAAAGTAACAAATCCGCTATAAATAATATGTTTGGAGCACATGCGAAAGTAATTCCCGTTTGCGAAAAAATCTCAGATTAAAAATTCTGCCAAAGGCTTATGATTGATTAATATTTTGGTGGAATTTTACTTTAACCTACAAACACAAATGGAATAATATTTTATTAATAAATGCACATCACATAGCTCTCTCGATGGCAAATACCAAGTAGCTTCTAGCATAGCTAGCATGGGCAGGAGATAAAAATTGTATCCCCCAATTTTATCCACTGACAGGGGATAAAATTATCTGTTCCCTATGCTAAAGCATGGCGACAGGGGAAAGGAAAAGTATATTCCTATAAGAATATCCACTGTGAATATTATTTCCACCGTTTTGCTCATGCTCGACAGGTGGATAAAACTGTGCGAGGGGATAAACATTTTATCCTTTCCCCGTGGATAAAATTTGTCCCGCCCATGCTAGCTATGCTGAGAGTTCTCCATAATGTTCCCAAAGGTATGTGGACTCTGCCAATCCGTACTTGGCCAGCATGGTGGAAAATGGCCTAAGCCCTTCTAATTATTGCCCAGCGGTGGGCCGATGATGGGTGGAGTGCTGAAGCGATGTGCGGTAGGTACATTTATAAGAAGAAAATAATATTAGTAAAGTTGTTTATAAAATTATATTTGTATTATAAGGTACCTCACGTAATGAAAAACGTTAATATCGCTTGAGCTCGAAACTTCGAGTTTCTTTGTTTTCGAGATGTTTATTTTCTCCCGAGCAATTCTGTTTCTCGGTAACTGGTAACTATAGAATTATTGGATCTTGTAACTTTGTACGAACGCCGAAGTTTTATTAATATAATAATCAATTGATATTGGCTATAAAGATGCGTCTTTATTATTGAGTGAAAGTAATATTTGTACTGTTTGCTGAAGGTACAATTTATTTAACTTAGAGTTAGAGATGGATTATTGTAGTCAACTGTGATAACTGTTCTTTTGTGATAACTCTCGTTACCTTGAATAGATGTAACACTACCATTCGTAATGTCGCAAGTAAATTAGATAGCGCTAGCTGTAGGTTGGCGCGCGCAACATGTGTATCGTTGATACCTTACATAATACGCTGCTATAGCGATTGATTTTGTGCTAGGCACTTCAATTTTATTTATTCGTGTAGATAACTCAATATAATTATTATATAATATCAACAGCTCACTCCTCCTGTGTTACTGCTGGATGTGCAATTATTCAACCACAAATTACAATCGCAACCACAATTCTCACATCAAATGTCTAACCAATTAATCGTCGGTCCGTTAATTGTTGATTACTGATAATTGCCAGTTGCGTTGTGTTTACTAATGCAAGAGGCGATATTATAATTTAGCGCGGCGATACAGTTTCCCGTCCACTAAAATTGGTGTACCTTAATATAGATAGATTCTGCCTGTGACAGCTTCAATCTGAAGTCTCGCTGTTGTTTCGTGGATTTGAATTTAATTAAAGGAATATTTTTTTAATAAGAAAAGACGTGTGGCACTCGGGGACTGCCGCGGTAAAGCTATTGCATAGCATTTTTTATCAACGCCATCAAGCGGCTCACCGTAGAAGAGTCCCGTGTCAGGTTATTTTCGTTACGGAATTTCTGGATTCGGTCTCCACGCTGGCCGGCGATAGAAGCTATGCAATAGCTTAAAAAATAAAATAAAGAAATTGAATTGAAAGAGAATCAAGAGAGAGGCTTGAACAGTGGCCATTTACCATCCTACCATCAAAGTGGTGCCGCCAAGCGATTAAGCGTTCCGGCACGATGGTGTGTAGAAACGGTTTAGGAGTTAAATTAGCCTTCTATCATCTTGGATTGCAATTTCCAACGTTCCTCACTCGCATCGCAGGTAAAATCGCAATAGAGGGCTACCTTTACACCAAATAAAGTTTATGTGTTATAATTTTTATAATAATATAATTATTGTTTCAACATTTTATTGTTTAGCAAAATTATATTACATATTAGTGAAATATGTATTAAGATTTTTATACTAGGGACGGGCAATAAAACTGCGTTGCATTACGAATTAAGTTGCATTACAAAATTAGTGAAACGTTATATATACGTTTCACTAATTCTTAAAAAATAACTGCTTTTAAGAATTTTTCGAAAATATTATGTTTTCTAATTGATATGTTTCCAGTTTTTGTTATTTTTTGTATATAAAATCATCATGATGGTAGAACAACGACGAATCTGCATTTCATCAAGTTTAGAATTTCCGAAGTTTTGCTGCCATCACTTTTATAATAAAAATGTGTAGCAATGAAATTTCACATATACCCATTAAAAAGGTTCTGTTTTAAAATAGTAAACAAATAACAATTGTTAATTGAAATGCCAAAGAGTAATGTATGGACTTTTTGCAAATCCGTCACTGTTCTGTGTTTCGTCTGATCATGACGAGATGTATAAATAAAAAAGTAGTGCTTGTGTAGTTCCACTCAAATAACTCCAATTTAATTTGTTCCGCTTTCACAATTAAACCCGATCTGTAGGGTAAGTGTAAGACTTAATTCGATTGATCGTATTCGTATTCGATGACGTTAGCGTCACAGTGAAATGAACCATAATATCATTGAATTAGAGTAAGCCTAAGTATGTTATGCTCGCTTTAAACATTTCTGTGGTGGTGTCGTGTGGTGCGGGCTGTTACGTTCCCTCAAATATGGTTGAGCGAAGCAATGGCTGGATCATGCGTCATGCTCGTGAACGTGTGCCACCAACGGGAATGGGTCTGCTTTGGCTGCCCATCTTGACATGCGTTGGATTGGTGTACCTACGTAGGCATTTTTTTTGTTGAAGCTTTATTGTGGAAGCACTGTATACATAGCAAAGCTTTGTAAAAAAAAATTTTTTTTTTTGAAAAGAGCAACTGCTGAGTTTCTTACCGGCTCTTCTCAGCAGAGTCTGCATTGCGAACCGGTGGTAGATTTATGACGTGTCCTAGGAGCTACAAGTTAGCCTATATGAAATAAATTAATTTTGAATTTGAGTTTGAATTTAGAGCTCAATTTCGTGCATGCATTCTTACACGTTTACTTACGTATGCGAATACGCTCCAAATTAAAATCGGTTTTATGAATTTGTGACTTTAAATCAATACAGTTAAGGTTCATTTTACTTTGGCGTTAATGTTATCGAATACGATCAATGGAATTAAGTCTTATACTAACCCCACTGTTAATTTGATCGCGCACCGTGCACGCAACCACAGGACGCGCATCAAATATCTAACCGATTAAACGGCGGTCGGTGAAATTGTTGATTACCGGTAACTACTGGTTGCGGTCAGTTTACCGATTCGAGTGTCAGTACCTACTTTATTATAGATCCATCAACTTATCTGGGCCTATAAACCAAAGCTTAAAGCCTTATTTCAATTTTGTTTTGAGATGTCATATGTATAATGATAATTATGTAGGTATATATATAAAATTCAAAGTCCTGACTGACTGACTGACTGACTGAGATATCAACGCACAGCCTAAACTACTGAAGTTAGAAACTTGAAATTTTTACAGTTGGTTCCTTTTATGACGTAGGCGCACACTAAGAAAGGATTATTGGAAATACCACCCCTAAGGGGTTTAAATAGGGGATGGAAGTTTATATGAAACTCCGTCATTTTTCAAGCTGTTTCCATCAAAGTTGGTATTTGAGCTTTCAGTTAAAAATAAAAAAGTACGCGTGTCACAGTTTTTAAAAATTCCTCCCCAAAATCTAATTCCACGCGGACGAAGTCGCGGGGGCAAAAGCTAGTCAAGGTAAATAACCTTAAACCTTTAGGTTGATATTGTATGACACGTCAAAACAATATTGAAATGATATTTTTTTTTAGTTTTGCGAACCATAAGTGGTCTATAACAGGTCTATAACTTCATAGAGAAAAGGTATTTGTATAAAGGCAGTGACAGCTGAACGTTCTAAAGACGTCAACGTGCGACAAGTGTTGTCCATCTGAACTAAGCCTAATATTTCAGCACATCACTAGTGTTGATATGAAAGTGTCATCTGTTATCGTCAGCAACAAACAAAGGGCGTTGACCTGACGATTATAAGATAAATTGACGCCTGCTTTGTGCGTAGGAAATGCTTCAAAGGGTTGAGGGTAGACAATATAAGACAAGACAAGTTTGATGGATATTGTGGCACAGATAATGCCACATTGTTTATTATTAGTCTAGCAAGAAAAGGTTAAAATTATTTTGCTATAATCCGCCAACAGAAAAAATCTGTATGGTCAAACATGCAGCTACAAGTAAGTGTTGGGTAGGTAAGTGGTGCTCTTAGCTTGTAACTACATGTTTGACCATACAGATTTTTTCTGTTGGCGGATTATAGCAAAATAATTTTGACCTCTTCTTGCTAAATTCGACCGTAGCAATTAACATAGTCGCATGTGAAAAACCACTACTCCAGGGCACGGCCGCTCAAAGCTTCAAATATGTGAAAAGTGAAAAACAGTCAACATATCCAACCCTTGCACTTGCAAAAACCAAAGATGGTTGGTTGATTCCAAAAGTTTCACAATTGGTGGGGGCATTGCTATCCCCATTCTAAGACCCTTAATGCAACAAAACGAAAATCGCCAAAATGTAGATCCGACACTGTTAATTGCTACGGTCGTAATCATGAATTTCCGCAAAGAAACGCTTTGATTCTATCCAATTTTATTAGTCTGTTTTATATTTCAAAATCTGTCACGGTTTTTCTTAATATATAAAAGGAAAAGGTGACTGACTGATGGACTCACTGATCTATCAACGCACAGCTCAAACCACTGGTCGGATCAGACTGTTTGGCATACTGATAGCAATCCGTATGTGCGTAGGCATCCGCCAAGAAAGGATTTTTGAAAATTCAACTGCTAAAAGTGGTTTGAAAAATTTGACTTAAAGTGAGCGAAGGCGCGGGCAAAAGCTAGTCATTCTATAAAAATAAATAAACTAGAGGTTATTTCCCCTTGATTTTTTCACACAAAATGTTCATGGGTTTCGTACTAGGCGTGACGATTTGAGAAATAGACATACAGACAAACAGGGTTCCCGCGACATTTTTAAAACCTAACTCCACGCGGACGAAGTCGCGGGCAAAAGCTAGTTTATAATATTTTAAAACCGGAAGTAAACCAGAAAAATAAAAATCGGTTTTTACTATTAGGTACGTATCTGAGCCGGTACCTTTTCTGAAGTAACGAAGCACTTTTGATAGGACCACTTTGTTACTGATACGGAGGAGCCAACGGTTCTTCAAAGCCTGTATCGGAAAATGAAGGCTTCATTCACCTTTAAAATGGAAAATGGAGCACGAATATTAAAACCTGTGGAAACGCGCTACTTTATTTCTTACTTTTTAACCGAGTTCAAAAAACGAGGTTCTCAATTCAACGCGAATTTTTTTTTTTTTTTTGGAGATGTTACTCCATAACTCCATCAACTCTGGACCGGTTTAAATATTTTTTTTTTTTTTTGAAAGAACGAATTTCTAGGTTGCTCCCATTTTTTGATGAAGATCTAATAAATATTTTCTGAGATGAAGGAAGGAACTCCTCAATTATCGCTCGCGATGTTTTCTATCTGGGTTTTATTCTTCATTTCTGAGGGTACTCCTTCCTCATCTATTAATGGCCCAATAATAAAGGTTTAGGCCAAAGTCCAACACGCTGGCCAAGTACGAATTGGCAGACTTGAAACTCCTTTGTAAATAAAAAGACCGATTTTCGTGGTTTTTGATTTATTGTATTTGTCTCTCTCCCGAGTAGCAGTATGACTATTAAAATATCGGAAAAATTCAAGAAAAAAAAATGAAAAAATTTCATTTTCTCATACATTTTGTATTGAACGGGTTTTTTGATGGCAAGGACCTTTCACCCCGGAAAAACAGTAACAGAAGTCGCGGGCAAAAGCTAGTATGTCATAAAATCTATGGTGTACCTACTTAAACGCTAAAGCACCGAAGTAATATTGGCGCATTCAACTTGATCTAACACTCAGGCGCCAAGGCGCGTACTGGCTGCAACAGTTCGTACAACTGGCGTTAACAGAGCGGAAACTTATAGGAAAGCTCTTGCATAGCACTATATTGAATGCACAATTTGACGTATTGTTAACTATTGCCATTGAAATCATAGAGATGCTCATATTATGTAAGTTCCTATTCAATATGTATATCCTTCGCCAGCGAGATGTCATGGCACTAGAGCATGCTATGTGGCGAAATGGCAGGCTGAAATCTATAGACCGCACTATCATTCAGCTCAGATTTATGTCCGAGCATATTTGTGGCTCGTTTTAACCTCTATCTTAGGTCTGAACTGAGTCAGAGCGCGCTCTATAGCTAAATCTCAGCATACAACTACAATTTAATATAAGTAGTTTGACCAGGATGATCTAATTTTGACAGTACTCTTTCAGGTAGGTAATGGATTCTATGCTATGCTATCTAAGCTTCTTTATTCCCACAAATATACAGGATTTCTGGATATAGAATAATATGACATAAATTGTTTTACATTAGGTATCTTATTTAAATATTTTGGTAGATCTAAGCTTGGGTATTTGTATTATGTTTGAGTGGAAGGATTCATATTATATTTTGATTCTTTTACCCCCCAAGCGGCCTTCTTGTTTGTGTTTGCTCCTTCAGAAATATGATATCTCTCTGTCCTATGCGATGTAATGCATAAATTTCGAAGCTCCATTGACCTATTGAAGGAAGGTATACGATTCCAAGTTATACGGCTACTTGCATTGTGGATTCCTTACAAGTTGAAAAGCCAATTTGCTTGAGACCAACTCTGCTAGAATGAATGGTAGAGTTACTCACTATAAACTTAACATCGGTGTTCAAATATTCATAATAATCAAAATCTTCATTGTAATCGATTAATAGTCCAATAGCCCAATGGTTAATGCGAACTGAAAACTTAAAGGTTGCAGATTCGATCCTCACCCGTTGACTATTGTCGTACCCACTCCTAACACAAGTTTTCACTTATTTGGAGGGGAGAGGAGAACATCAGTCAAATTCAGCTTGGCTGATATATTCTTTAAAAAAAATCTTGATGGTCGATAAGCTTAAAAATAATTTTATTAGAGTGAAAGAATGATGATAGTAATTATTTATTTATGATGAGACTTAAAACGAAACTTAAAGGGTTCCAAACACGCCCTAGTCTGATAAGAAGCCCACCAAGAATTTATGATGCACTAGAATCTAGATAAATAATTAAAATTATGCATATTACACCTCCACTGCAATATAGTTCTTTCAATTCACGAGGGCACGTGGCTCATAGTTGGTTGTGTGTCGCATCTGTAAAGTGTGAGCTAGAGCATGCTCGCGCCTGACCGCTCCCGCCTAGGCTCCTGACAGACAATGTGCATGTACACGACGTAACCACAAGTAAAGTCACGCGCCCTCGTGAATTGCAAGAATTATACCACAAAAGCGAAGAACTGCTGCGGGCCTAAAAAATTAATAATCGTTTTAAAATTCGTTTCTATTCACGCAAAGTAAATTAAATTCTTTGACATTTCGCGATTCAGTGTGACTGGCACAAATTGCCGAATTATTAAAATAATTGCTATTGAACTGGCGTGACCCAGATGTACTCATTTTTCATTGTACTTAGACTTTATTAAAGCCATTTTAATTCATAAAGTGACTAGAAATAAAAACTGTAATTTTATAAACTACATTGTTTTGTGGGTTTTTTTTCGTTGAAAACGATAGCCCATGACTATGCTCTGTCAGGTATGGCAGTATTTTTTTTAATTCGATGACAAGATAGTCCTTGTCTGCGATCTCACCTGATGGTAAGTGACGATGTCTAAGATGGTAGTGGGCTAGCTTGAAAGTGGTATGTCAGTATACATTCAACCTATACCCTTAATCGGTTTCTACTCGCCATCGTGCCGGAACGCTAAATCGCTTGGCCGCACGTCTTTGACGGTAGGGTCGTAATTAGCCACCGGTAAAGCCTCCCACCAGACAAAACTAAAAGTAAAACATACCACACCACAGAGTTTATATAGTTACCCATATCTGAACCATACCCTAATCGTACCGGAACGCTAAATCGTATAGTGACACGTCTTTAGTTACTATCCGACAAGACACTTTAAATAATCAATGAAGGTCAAAAGTAAATCGGTCATTTAAGGTACTTAAGACGATATAAAAATCCCACATTAAACACGAAAAGCTTCATAAAAACAATTCCCTGGGGAAAGAAAAAAGAACAGTTTGAAACACAAACCCCTTCCCAACGACTCTCCCCGTAAAAAGGAAGGTTAAGTCGTTACCTTTTACGATATGTAAAGAAAATAGAACGTTTAAGGCTAAACTTTTTGTGAGTAACTTTAGGGACACCATATTTTACACGCTTTGTATCCATTGTCTGATATCTTATATTGTGTTAAACATTTTTATGCTATACATTTAACGAATAGGAAGATACTAGCTGGTGTTATTTAACTTAATTTTAAGTAACTGTCTGATTCATCGATGACCCTTTTACAATGATGTTTTACTGAACAGACTCTATCTGTGTGTGTCCAAACCCTTTAGGGTATACAATTACCTAATACAATTTGTCTATGCTATATATTTAACAAATAGGAAGATACTAGCTGGTGTTATTTAACTTAATTTTAAGTTACTGTCTGATTCATCGATGACCCTTATACAATGATGTTTTACTGAACAGACTCTATCTGTGTGTGTCCAAACCCTTTAGGTTATACAATTACCTAATACAATTTGTCTATGCTATATATTTAACAAATAGGAAGATACTAGCTGGTGTTATTTAGTAACTGTCTGATTCATCGATGACCCTTATACAATGATGTTTTACTGAACAGACTCTATCTGTGTGTGTCCAAACCCTTTAGGGTACAGATTTACCTAATACAATTTGTCTTATCAAATATACAACACGTTAAAATGGATCGTAACCAAGTCGTAACGCGGTCGTAACCGAAACAAATGGGGGGCTGTTTATCTTCCTAATTTCATCTAAGACATAATAATAATGTCATCCCGACCAACCCGATCATCCCGATCATCTCCGCGAGACATAGTGTAGTGTTTAAACGCGCAAACACAGATGCAATTTCTATTCCCTCACTCTCATAGGCCGATAGGCGGAAATCTGATACGATCGGAGAGAGATCACAGAAATTAACCATCTCCGCGAGATCTAGCATAACGCGCAATTACAGATGCAATTTCTATTCCCTCACTCTCATAAGCAGATAGGCGGAAATCTGACACGATCGGAGAGAGATCCACTTATATACTGAAATTCCAAAGTACGAATGCTATCAACTGTTTGTTTGTTAAACTATGAAAGAAAGAATAAGTCTGTAAAAAAGTGCGAACATTTTATCACAAAGGAAATTGAAATTCATTACCGAGTCAAAGAAATTCGAGTGTCCTAAATTAGTCTTTGAACATTATTTTGATTTATTTATGAAGGTAAACAAGAATTTGATCATGAAATCACCCTGCAGGACTAATATGAGGGGATTTATCTAAAATTGATTCAAGAACCTGTAGAGTTAGTATAAGATTTAATTCAATTGATCATATTTTTGACGACCTCCTTGGCGCAGTGGTGAGCGCTGTGGTCTTATAACTGAGAGGTCTCGTGTTCGATTCCCGGCGGGGGCAGTTTAGGAATTTATAATTTCTAAATTGTATCTGGTCTGGTCTGGTGGGAGGCTTTGGCCGTGGCTAGTTACCACCCTACCGTCAAAGACGTGCCGCCAAGCGATTTAGCGTTCCGGCACGATGGCGTGTAGAAACCGATAAGGGGTATGGGTTGAATTTACACTGCTATACCCCTTCCAAGTTAGCCCGCTACCATCTTAGATTGCATCGTCACTTACCATCAGGTGAGATCGCAGTCAAGGGCTATCTTGTCATCGAATAAAAAAATATATATATTTGTATTCGATGACGTTAGAGTCAAAGTAAATTGAACCATAAACATGACTTAACAAATGTGTCTTTAAGCATTGCATAGTGCAGTGGAAAATCCAGTAATTCCTTCGGGGTCATATTATATACCGGTTGAAATTTTAATGGTTGTACTCCCTGAAAGAGGTGAATGTGCTCATGAAATTGAACAACTTTCCCCAGGGAACATAGGTCAAAATATGAAAAAAAAAAAAAATTATACCCTCCATACAAACTTGACGATCAGCTGATTGATTTACTATGGGAGGTCCAAATTTTTTTTTCATATTTCGACCTATGTTCCTTGGGGAAAGTTGTTCAGTTTCATGAGCACATTCACCTCTTTTAGGGAGTACAACCAATGAAATTTCACCGTGTAGTTACGTTGGTGAAATCGGCCCTAATGCAAATAGAAAAGTAAAACATCCACGTTAGTAGAAGCCATAATAGCTACGTAATAATCTTATAGCTACGTGCAAGGAAGTGGCGAATTATTCAAATGCCAGTTAGGTGCAGCGGCGGTGTTCATTCAGCTAGTTCCGCTTCTAAATGGCTTATTAATAAGTGAATCAGACTTCATTTGCTCTATTACTATGCCACACAGCCTTTGTGATACAAATTTTGAAACTTCATTTTACTGAAGACGTCGAGAATTTTCTTAATAGATAGTGTCACTGAGCTCCACAGATTAGATCCATCCACTTCTCAATTCGACCCAGAATCTTATGCATAAAGGAATCAATAAATGATATAAATGTAAAAATTCTATTTACAAAACCGACTTCAAACGCCTCTATAAAGTTTATCAATTGGGTTTATAAAATTTGAATAGTTCTCTGGATTTCTCTAGGATCCCATCATCAGATCCTGACTTTATGATGATGGGTCCACCTGGGAAGTATTACCTTTCAAACAAAAAAAATCCAAATTCGAGTAATCGGGGAACATACATCACATCACATCACACTAATATTATAAAGGTGAAAGTTTGTATGAGTATGTGTGTGTGTGTGTGTGTGTGTGTGTGTGTGTGTGTTTGTTACAACGAATGAACCGATTTGGCTGAAATTGGGAATGAAGATAACTCATACCCAGGATTAAAACATAGGCTACATTTTATCCCGGAAAATTACAGAGCTTCCAAGGGAATTGAAAAACCTTCATCCACGCGGACGAAGTCGCGGGCATCGTCTAGTAAAAAATAAAAAAAAAGACGTGTGGCACTCGGGGACTGCCGCGGTAAAGCAATTGCATAGCATGTTTTATCAACGCCATCTAGCGGTTCACCGTAGAGGAGTCCCGTGTCAGGTTATTTTCGTTACGGAATTTCTGGATTCGGTCTCCACGCTGGCCCGCGATAGAAGCTATGCAATAGCTTAAAAATAAAAAAGATGCCGACGAATTTAGAACCTCCTCCTATTTTGGAAGTCGGCTAAAAATAAAAGTTACAGTTCGACGCATCTTAAAAGCACTCAAGTATAAGACTACGCCTTACATCGTCGAGTGGCGCAGGCCTCGTTTACTCTCTACAGTGATTGTAAACGTCGCCATTACAGCGGTTGTTTTGCTAGATTAAACTTCAGATATTTCTTCTTCATTTCTCTCCGCTAGTGAATTTTCTTATTTAGACCTTAATTTTATGCGCCAGCTTGTACCCGCGACTTAGGTTTTTAATATGGTTGAGCGAAGCAACGGCTGGATCTTGCGTCAAGCTCGTGAACGGGTGCCACCAACGGGAATGGGTCTGCTTTGTCTGCCCGTGTTGACATGCGTTGGATTGTGTGCCTACATATGCATTTTTGAAGCTTCATTGTGGAAGCACTGTATACATAGCATAGTTTAGTTACCTAATGTATTTTTTTTTTTTAAAGAGCAACTGCTGAGTTTCTTGCCGGCTCTTTTCAGCAGAATCTGCATTCCGAACCGATGGTAGATTTATGACCTATAATAGAGCTACAAGTTGGCCTACATGAAATAAATAAATTGAATTAATTATGTAGCTCTTATGAGAATTTTCGAGAAATTTCCTTTTGAAGAAATGATATCCATGTCAAGATACAGTTTTTGAACGTTTTTAATGTACCTATTACTAATTATATTATTGTATTTCTCAAAAATCTCTTTGAAGTCGCTGTTGAAGTTTGTAACTTGACTGTTTATTACATTTTTAAAAGCGATCCACTCACTTATAAAGTAACACTTAACTACTTACAGTGGAAAGTGGCCATTAGTGCTTCAGTGATCTCGAACAGCTCTAGAATCGAGAGCCTTCTGAGGATCTGTAATTACGTCCAAGTACTTTGTTCTAAGTTCTATCGTATCTTTTATGACTTGTAATAGGTATTTAATTTTTATCTAATCGCTCTTTTATATTGCAAGAGGTCTTGGAACTGTGCCAACTTTTAATTAATGTTCGGGAACTGTTGTAGGACATTTTGCATTATTTTTATTACGGTGTTCCCTACAGAGTTCTGATAAAAAGCTTATTTCTAATTCTGAGATATGTTTTGAGTTAACCATTAAATATTCTAAGATATCACTCAGCGAACTACAATGCTTAGAAAAGAGGTTTCTAACAAAGTTCAACTCCAAATGTAGGCTCAAAAGAACGGTTGAATGTGTGAGTGCCATGTATTTATTTTCTGTACTGGTACTGATGATTGCATTTTTGATGGTTGGTATTTTGAGATGACGCTCTTTCACAGCACAGTAGGTAGTACTGTTACGTTACGGCCGATTTTCTAATTTTGGTACTGCTACGGTACTGATACGTTTTAGACGGTTATTGTGATGAATTATGACACCCTTGTACACCGCAGTATGTCATTTTTTAAAAGTTTTCTGCGAGCTCGTCGTACTAACACGATGATACTGCGTAGTCGGCCTTTAAAGACTTACTGTAAATGGCTTATCACCGCGTGGACTATTGCGCTTCTAAACTTTTTAACTCGATGTTATTACTATATAAATATTAAAAATAAACATTTTCTAAATAATTAGTAGCATTATCGCTTCATTTTTAAATCTGAGCGCTGGTATTCTGCTGGAACCAATTTAAATGTTATAATTGGCTGGCTGACTGGCGCGTGGCTCATGGTTGAGTGCGTGTCGTATCTGTATAAGTGTGAGCGAGAGCTTGCTCACACCTAACTGCTCCCACCTAGGCTCTTGACAGGCACACTTACGCAATGTACATGTACACGACGTAACCACAAGTAAAGCTCACGCGCCCTCTTGAATTACAAGAATACATAAGCCTGCTATAGCTTTTGCTTGCCGTTATTACCATCCCTTCCTCATGCATTGTCCTTAATAGCGATACCAGTGACATAGTTGACAAGTTCTGAAGACGCACTAACACCACTAACACCCATTATTCCACAACATAGACTTACAGCGATTCTCAGATACTTGGATACTTTAGACGTTCCGAAGCAAACGCTCCGTAATAAAATCAACTTCCGAGGGACGTGCCTCGAAGTTAAATAAACGGAATAGTTATTCTCTTATTATTTCCATTCCGCCGAATACAAATTGCCTCAATGGTGGAAGTTTCCTGCGACCAACTGTCTTAACGTCTGCATAATGTTATGTATACTGCAGATGATGACTTATTATTGTAATACTCGTACTATTTTGTCGCGTTGTATCGTTTTTAACCGACTTCCAAAAAGGTTTTTCAATTCGGCCGGTATCTTTTTTTTTAAAGTGGTATTATTGTTGTAACTGCTTAGTTAGCAGTCGAAACTGCCTAGTTGGTCAAGTGGTTAGCAAGTTCGACTCATACCCCTAAACTCCTAATCATTTCTGGGTTGTGCCACACATGACTTAGTTGTTCCGGCGCTTCTTCTGCTTGACGACTTTGTCTTTAATGCTCAAGTGGTGGAGGCGCCGGGGTAACCTAATCTAGGTATACATATTGGGTGATGTGTGGCACAATTCATAAAATAAACGTTTCTTTCTTTCTTTCTTCCTTTTTTTCTAATCGGTTTCTACACGCCATCGTGCCGGAACGCTAAATGGCTTAGCGGCACCTCTTTGACGGTAGGGTGGTAACTAGCCACGGCCAAAGCCTTTCACCAGACCAGACTAGAGACAATTTAGAAATTATAAATTCCAAAATTGCCCCCGCGGGAAACCGACTTCCATAAAACGGAGGAGGTTCACAATACGGCCGGTATCTTTTTTTAACGTAGTATTATTGTTGTAACTTCCTAGTTGATCTAAGGTAATGCCTAAGTGATTAAGGTAGCATGTTCGACTGAGGATAATGAGGCTCTGGATTCGTTTCTCGAGTTGGGCCAAAAGTATTATCGGGGTTTTTTTTGCTAGTCCTACGCCTGATCACTTTCTGGTCATATCTTCCTATTCGACTCTGAGAGTGAGAGAATTCCACAGATGTTGGGTTCCGAAGATACCCGAAATTGCAGTGATGGCGGATACATTAAGTAGCAATCGAAATTAACGAGTTATGGCGAGCAACTGGATACAAGCGACACAAGACCGAGACATGTCATGTCCCTAGAAGAAATTCATGCCCTTTTGTTTCATACTAGAAAGTACTTACTTTTACTTATTTTTTTCTGTAGATAAAGTGTGCATCGAACCTTAGTTGGGAGTAAACGATACCCATTACCGGTAAGTTTTGCTTACGTTTTCTTTCTTGTTAGGCTTTCCTTGTATTTTTATATATTTTCCTTTTAGAGGAAAAATATTATTTTCTGATAAAAGGCAAAAATATTCTTCGTAGGAGTTTGTATTTTTGTTTCGTGTAATATTATCAAAGAGGTTCATTATAACTGAGGTTTTTGAAGCAGAGAATTTTATGTTTTGGTTAATAGACCATTTTTTTTATTCGATGACAAGATAGTCATTGACTGCGATCACACCAGATGATGAGTGACGATGGAGTCTGTAGCTGGAATCCATAGACCGAATTAAAACGAGACAGATTTATATCAGGTAACCTGTTCTTTCAATTCACGAGGGCACATGGCTCATGGTTGTGTGTGTGTCGTAACTATATAAGTGTGAGCGAGAGCTTGCTCGCGCGTAACCGCTCCCACTTAAGCTCCTAACAGGCACGCACACTAACGCAATGTGCATGTACACGACATAACCACAAGTAAAGCGCCCATAACTAACATCTAAGCGTTATATATAGTTCAATAACTCTTATAAAATTTTGTTTCATATAAAAATCAGGCCGGTTCTCTACAAATAGAACCGCGAAGTTGTTGTCAAAGATCATTTGTCATCAAAAAAACAATCGTATTTTAATTAAGTCCGTTTATTTATCAATTGTAATCGCTTTCAATGACTCGCGGATCGCGATCAACCGTTGATAGGTATCAAGGGAAGTTATTAATGTTTCCAAATCCCCCGAGTGTCCATTTATCACACAGCTCGTTTCAATGTAATGCTAAGTTCAAACTTTCGCTCTCGTTTTTTACCTTAAAGGAATGATTTTTTACGAATAAATATCAAACTTAATTACAATATGGGGTTATTCAAGGGACGCACCAATAAGTTCCTGAAATGCCGGCAACGCATCGGTGGTGCCTCTGGTACTACAAGTGTTCATGGGCGGCGGTAATCACTTTACATCAGGTGACCCGCCAGCTCGTTTATAACTTAGGTGTTTTTCGTGAAATACCAAAAAGGTTCTCATAACATAAAGTTAATAAGTTCCCAGGCCGGAGAAAATTAAACAAAGGCCTTTAATTATGAATGCCAATCCACCTTATAATTACCCAAAAGGGAGTAAGTAGGTAATGGTAAGTCACTTTTAGCTTAAATCAACTTAGTATTTCATTAAATACAATTTATTTACCTTTTAGGGTAGTTTAGATATTAAAACTTTATATTTATTTTTCGCATACCAAAAATAAATATAAAGTTTTTTTACGTTTTATAAATATAAGGTTTTTTACGGATACATAATATATCCGTAAAAAAAAACTGAATCCACGCGAACGAAGTCGCGGGCATCAACTAGCAAATCATATCACATCACAGTATCACATCACAGTAATATTATAAAGGCGAAAGTTTGTATGTGTATATGTGTGTGTATGTTTGTTACTCCTTCACGCCACAAAGAATGAACCGATTTGGCTGAAATTTGAAATGGCGATAGCTCATACCCAGAATTAAAACATAGGCTACATTTTATCCCGATAAATTAAAGAGTTCCTACGGGAATTACAAAACCTTAATTCACGCGGACGAAGTCGCGGGCATCGTCTAGTAAATGAATAAAAATGAAGTTATTTTACTTAAATTGATGAGGAGCGCAAGTTGAATTCTTATTTTATTTTCTGTTAAGTACAATGGCAATAAAATAAATAAAATTGGGTGCCTACGTCACAATAATCGTTAATTGTCTGCTGGGAGTTTGAAGGATATAACCATATCATAGCTTGTAGCTCCCATCCATGCTTACACTAGGCCCAGATGGTACCTCAATTAGAATAAGGTTAAAATATAACTACTAACATAGACAATAAGGTTGTTTTTTGTTACTAACACTATTTAAAATAAGAGAATTATGGATTTTTAAATCTGAAATAAACGTTATATCCTCCAAGGCTGGGAGGCTTGGTCGTGGCTAGTTAACACCCTACCATCAAAGACGTGCCGCCAAGCGATTTAGCGTTCCGGCACGATGGCCTGTACTGTAGAACCCGACTAGGGGTATGGGTTGAACGTATAGTGCCTACCAAGTTAGCCGTAACATCTTAGACTCCATTGTCAGTTACCATCAGTTGAGATTGCAGTCAAGGGCTATCTTGTCATCGAATTAAAAAAAAAACTTAGAAAACTGCTCTCATTTAAAAAGCAACGTTGCCATTAACAATCTCTCACTCGGCATCCAAAAGCCATTAAACGTAACGAAACAATTTATGCCTCCAATTTTCAAATAAACAGCAAAAAAGGAATAATGTCCCGTAATGGTAGTTAGAGCGGCGCTGGCGGAATTATATACCAAGAGTCCGCGGCCGCTATTCCTACGTCTTCTTAGTCCTTGCTTCATCCCGTGCTTTAACCAGTACAGTTCCTGGTTAAAGCATGGGAAGAAGCAGCAAAAGCAGCAGTTTAAAGCGATTTGCCAGGCTACAAGGACTAACAGCCATCTGGTAGAGACCAGAGAGAACTGCAGAGGCAACTGCTACGGGAATAAATTGTTAATGTGTAAGTACTAAAACTAAAAGTAATTGTGTTAGTACTTCTCTCACTTTTTGGCAAGTTTTCGTATCAGTCTGTGATTGAATAAATAGAGGTTAATATTATTTTGTTTGCTACAAAATAGTTAACTCAAAAAGCTTAGTACTGCAAAATTTAACGAATAACATCCTATTCTGAAAAAGAAAAATAGTGGATTCGAGTTTCGAGTCGATGAAATTTGTAAGTGAGTTTAAAGTTGATTACGAGTATTTACCTTAATTCGCGCGATAGACCTAAATATAGGGCGGAATATGACCTGAGGAATAAGTTAGAAGCAGATTGCGGCTTAGATAAGATGAGATACTGCAAAATTATACTGTAAAATTACAGTGTACTTTCAATAAAATATTTGGTGTCGATTATAATCATTATATTTTACTCTGTAATAATAGGTAGATATTGCGTATTTGATTAATATTATTTTGTTTACTTCATTGCTGAAATGACAATAAAACACAGCATTTACAGTATTTGTTCAGCTCACACGTCATTACGTAGATCTAGCCACCGGCTCTCGTTTCATTATAATAACACCTTTGTCCTCTACCCTTGGAGGTGTTTCCTAACCTTTTTTTTTCAGAAACTCCAATAACGTGGGGTAATGGCGTATAAATCATCCAAATTACCCGAATATAGCGATATTTTTACGCCTGCCGCTCGGTGTATGGATTCAAATAGCTGTGTTTATAAATTATGTGTGCTGAAGTTAACTATTTATGTGATTCTTCACAGCGAGAAAGAAACGTTTTGCAGCTTCATTAGGGCTCTTTCACACTTCACTTGATCTTAATTTGAAAAAGTAAAAGAATATAATCACACTATGTTGAACTTGCGCGTTACGTTTATTTGGAGGGGAAATATTGGTTACTAGTTGATGCCCGCGACTTCGTTTGCGTGGATTGAGGTTTTTATGGATTCCCACGGGAAATCTCTTATTTTCCGGGATGAAAAGTAGCTTATGTTAGCACATAATATACTCCTCTGTTTTTCTGTGAAGTTCTTATCAAAATTAGCACAGCCGTTCTGATATCTGAAGATGCCCGGATCAACCGACACATCATTTAGTGGCAGTTCCTTCGAATTGCAGACTAATTTTTTTTTAATTGCTTAGGCAGGGTTGTCTTCTCAATCTACATTTATCAATCGATATGCCCTTCCGGCTTCCGTTTTTCCAACTAACTATAATGTGGGTGTCTTTAAATTAAGAGTGAATAGGCATCTTCTAGGCAAGCGCGCGCCATCTAAGGCTGCATCTTCACTTACAGGTGAGATCGTAGTCAAGCGCTAGTCTATTATATTGCCAGCGACTGAAGCATCGGGCAAATAAAATATTTGATCGACTCACGGACTTTAAAGATCATTTTAGAGAAATTTTGATTTGAGCTATAAAATTACCCGTGCAAGTCTTGAAATAGATTTTACGAGGTGCTAAGGTTTATGCGTTTTCAATACAAGAGGGGCGTAAAAGACGATGGGTAATTTTAGTGAGTATAAAACTTAAAGTTATTGGCCTACGAGGTAGAATATACCGCACTAATAAAATAGTTTTACAACCATTGTCATTATTTCTAACGATATTGTTACTAGATAGCTGTTACAAATCAACACAGAATCGCCTGGCTCTTCGGACCTCTACGATGCTAGTTTTGGTATTCGTACCCAAAAACTACTAACGGGCCCCTATTAGTAGGTAAATCTCCGCTCTCCGTCGCTCTGTTCGTCAGTAAAGCATCAGAAATCAGGAGATCCGAAGGAGAACCAAAGTCACCGACATAGCTCAGCGTGTTGCGAAACTGAAGTGGAAATGGGTGGGGCACATAGTTCGAAGGGCTCATGGTCGATGGCGACCCCGCTCAGGGAAGCGCAGTGTTGGCAGACCCTCCACTAGGTGGCCCGACGACATTAAACGAGTCGTTGGGAGCCGCTGGATTCAGGCGGCGCAAGACCGAGGCCTGTGAAGGTCCATGCAAGAGACCTATGTCCAGCAGTGGACGTCTATCTTGAATCTAAATTGAAGCGCGCATGACTGGAAGATGCCTATTCACTCTTACCTTAAAGGTTAAGCTCAAGTTATAACGATTCGTTTAAAAGTTTGACCCTGGCGGTAGTGTAAAATTGTCAACACACTCAGGGCGCGATTCTCGCTAGAAGGGTTCGATTAATGAATAATTTTTAACCGACTTCCAAAAAGGAGGAGGTTATCAATTCGGCCGGTACCTTTTATAAATATCTATATAGTCTTATGACAATTATTATATTTATATTAAGTTTAAGAAATAAGCATCAATATTAATAAAAGTTTCACAAGGGAAATGTATTTAATATGTTAGTTAAAAACATACGGAAACTCTATCTATGGATGCTTAATAGAGAAAGTTTGCAGAACTGGTTTTCACACACTTAGGGCCAGTTGCCTGAGTGGCCGGCACGGTTACGTTACGGCTAAGTTAGGTTTAAAGCTAAATGTGACAGCCGAAACAAGCAAATCGCGTTGCACGAGTCCTTTTTTAGTTAACTTTTGACTTTAACTTTAGCCTTAAACCTTACCGGCCGAATGCGAGGGTTTACGGTCAAGTTAACCTCAAAATAAAACTTCAATAGACATTTTTCAATATTTTTGATGGATTGTGACAGTTTGTTATTTTGTTAAAAGTACAAATAAAATAAATAATCTTATCTACGAGTATTTTCCGAAGTGTTTATTCGCAAAATAAATTGAAGATGAGAGTTCCGGTGATGAAGAAAATATAATGGGTAGAATATCTTTTCCAAGGAAAAAAATCATTACACAAATAAATCAATGTCCGTAGCAGATCAAGTAAAACAGAGCAGCAGGAGCAAATGCAGAGTTTCTTGTCGACTCTTCACCAGAAATCGTCGATTTCAATGTGGTGCAGAAACGGCTCGAGGGATTAATGATGTGTATGGTGGCGGTGTCGCAAAAGAAAACACAGTGCGTTTTTGGTTCCAACTTTTTCGTTTTGGAAATTTCGACCTGCAGAACAAGCTCCGTGGACAGCCGGACACCAAAGTTGATAATGAAGAATTGAAGGCTCTCGTGGAAGCGGATCCATCGCAAACCACGTCCGAGCTAGCTGCTCGTCGGCTGTAGTGCTAGTGATAAAACTGTTAATGTGTGTTGTGTAACGGGACGAATTCCATACATTAAATATATTTTGAAAATTTTATTCGGAGGATGCTTTAATTATAGTATCGATACTGAGCCCAAAACAATTTTTTTTGAATTTTTTGTCTGTCTATTTGTGCGCGCATCACGCGAAAACTACTGAACAGATTTAAATGAAATTTGGTATAGTGATAGCTGATACTCCGGATCAACATATAGCATACTTTTTATCCTTATAAACGAAAGGGTTTATCCGGGATAGGGGATAAAAGTTTTTGTTGATTTTGCTCCATAACTTTGTCCACTGTAAACTGAATTTGATATTTCTTTTTTTAATATAATGTGTGTACTATTAGAAGTATTTTTCTCAATTTTGGTGAAGGTCTAATAAGTATTATCGGAGATAGAGAACATAACTTCTCGTGGAGTTGCAAGTCACTCTATAAACTTTTTCCACGTGGACGAAGTCGCGGGAATTAGCTAGTTATTACATATTTTAATTAACAACAGCTCTTTAGATATTGTCAATAAGTTATGTACTTAAAGCTATTGAATATCTAATTAAATTATAACATTGTATCAGTATTGTAAATAGTTAGAATATGTTTTTTAATAAAAGAAAAACCTCTATTTAAAATCTTTTATTTAGCTTACAATGTATGTATGTACAACAAAGTACCAAAAAATGGTTTATTTCCTTACTATTTCTGTATTATTGTTAATAAATGTGACTTCCTGACTTTCTTTTAAGTCTGAATATTCAGTTCCAATTGACTCCTCAGTCACCTGTAAAAATAAATAATTACAAACCAGCTTTTGCCTGCACCTTCGCTCGCATCAAGTTAAATTTTTTAAAACTCTATTTTCCCTCCTTAAGGGTTGAATTATCAAACCCCCTTTTTTTAGCAGATGCCTATTTCATAATAGCTATACATATCTGTATGCCAATCAGTATGATCCGTCCAGTGTTTTGAGTCGTCAATGATTTACAGTCTTGATTTTGGTATGGTATTTTATTCATAATTACCATTAATTACCATAAAATATTTGGTAGGCATATTGATTTTGTTTGTGTATAATGTAACCTGTGTCACCTGGACCGACCTGGACTGAATCGATTGATACCTCATTCATTAAAATCGGCTCAGTAGTTAACACATGTTTATCCCGGAAAATGAGAGCTCCTGCGAAAATTAAAAACCTTTAATCCACACGGACGAAGTTCCGAGATAGTCTAGTTAAAATATAAACAGGTACTCACAGTTTGTGGTTTAAAATCATCATTTATTGATATATTTATAAAATGATCCTTCACATGCTCTATGGGGCACATGTTAATAAGTATAGTTGGGACCAGTGTGTGTGAACGCTTTTTAATAATACTGTGAAAAATCCCTTTTTCCGTGATCAGTGTCACTTACTTTGCATTAACATGCATTTTATTTTTCTTTGTAATAAAACTAAATAAAATGACTATTTCGACAAAAATCTTTTAGTTGACAATCCAAGAGAATTAATCACTCCGTGTTGACAATCAACAAACACAGATGAAAAGACAACTATCACATAATCACAGACTAGAACACTGACTGTTATTTCAGCATAATGTTGCATGTTGATAAAATAATTCAACATAATAAGACTAAAAAACCGAGAAGGGAATCATTATTTACTGGCAGCTCCATTAGCTGAAGTTAATTTTGACGGGGGTCAAAATTGGCGTTGTGCAACGCCTATAATGGAGTTCAGAGCTCGGTTACGGAAAAAGTTAAAGTTAAATGTAGCCGCGGTTACAACTTTAACTTAACTTTAAACGGCCACTCAGGCAATCGGCCCTAAGCCGCCAACTTGAATAAAGTCCCACGTAATGAAATAAGTTTTCCTTAAGCCTCCGCTATGCCGGTGAAGAATTTTTTAATATTATCTTGCTTCTCCATTGTTCCAATGTTCTGTTGACTTACCTTACCTTGCTTTTAAATGTACCTAACTATCAATGTAATATGATGCCCGCGACTTCGTCCGCGTAGATTTAGTAGCTATTTAAAATCCGGGAACTCTTTAATTTTCCAGGAACGAAAGTAGCCTACGTCACTCTCCAATTCCTAAATTATACACATGAACAAAATCACGTCGATGCATAGCCTATTGCAGCGTGATTGCAGGATAAACCAATAATCCAACAAACTTATAAACACACTTTCGCTTTTATAATATTAGGAAGGATTGTTTTTATAGTGGCCATAGATAGGTACACGCATTCTGTGAAAATTTCAAGTAGGTACAAACTTATTACGATTCATGAGCTACAGCCCGCTGACAGACAGGCGGATCCCGCGAGATTTTAAAAACCAAACCCACGCGAGCGAAGCCGCGAGCATCAACTAGTAAAAAATAAAAAATAAAGGTGGTCCCCTGTGGCGGTCCCCATACAAGAAATATGATTTTTTCGGTGTTTTTCGCTCGACCAATCGCTGTTATGATAGTACTCATCAATGTTGGAAAGCGCTAATGAGGTCTAAGTTGGGACGAGCTTGCCTAGAAGATGTCTATTCACTCTTGCCTTGAAGTTACTCAAGTTATGCCCTTCATGTGTGAGTCCAACTCGCCCTTGCCCAGTTTTTATTTGTTATAAACTTATAACATTAAACGTTTGATGTAGGTATTATGTTCGCATTCATTTCGCGGCTCACATAGACATAATCGGATTACAAAAACAGTCCATTTTAATATTTTATCATAAGTAGATTGAAAAAGAATTGTCTCCAAGTTCATCCGATTACTAAAATTCTGTTTTTCCATCAAAAGTAATAAGAGATCAGATTACTTCAACTATCATGTTATTATCAAATCAATAAATTATTGTTTAACTTCCATTATTATAACTGCGATTGTCTGTTTGTTGTTTTGTCCTTCAATCACGCGGCTATGGATTGACGTGATTTTTGCATAGGTTGTTGGAGAGTAAGAGTCAGTTCACACGAAACGTGACGCGACGCGACGATCTTCCAATTCATGAAGGCGCGTGAGCTTTACTTGTGGTTACGTCGTGTGCATGCACATTGCGTAAGTGTGCGTGCCTGTCAGGAGCCTAGCTGCTCTCGCTCACACTTATATAGATACGACACATACACACAACCATAAGCCACGCCCTCGTGAATTGCAAGAACTGTACCTTATAGGTACGGCTGTTCAAAATTTCTAAAATAAACTTTTCTAAACTGACAGATATGAAAGTACTAGTAGTGGTATATTGATTGAATGTCGATTCCACCAACATTCGATCTATTAATATGATAGTATTTTGAAATTAGTATTTTGGAATATTTAGTATTTTGGCAGATTTTCAATACAAAAACTGTCAGAACTCCTAATTTATCCTTCGGTTAGCGTCATACGACATTGGTGAAATCGGTAGGTACTAAAAGAACAAAATTAAATTGATGTAAGTAATTTGTAGATGAATGAAGCTTTGTCTGTCAATAGGTTAGTAATTAAGTTAAGTTGGTTTCCATGTAATGACTGTCTTTGCCAAAATAAATTTAAAAAAAAAAAGATGGGATGGGATTTCTTTAGCAGTTTCCATACACAGTTAGGTGTCTTTAGTGTAAAATATTTATTACACATAGTTGCTTCAGAGTAAAGTACGCAAGACGTGGGTGTTTGTTAGCGAAATTGTTCCGTCATCCTTCAAGACCCCCACACACCTGCGGGTTGAGTTATTGCGGGAAAAATCCCGGGTTATGCATGAGGGAAATGTCTTGGATAAATTTTCATAAGATAATTCTATTATACATGCAATATTATTAACCAACGTGGCAAGAAAAGGTGCGTTGTAATGTTTGATAGCTTTGTCAGTCTGTCTTCATCAGTCCTTTAAGATATACAGTCTTCTTCTTCTTCTTTATCAACTAATGGACGTCCACTTCTGGACATAAGTCTCCTGCATGGACCTCCACAAGCCTCGGTCTTGCGCCGCCTGAATCCAGCAGCTCCCTGCGACTCGTTTGATGTCGTCTGTCCACCTAGTGGGGGGTCTGCCAACACTGCGCTTCCCGACGCGGGGTCGCCACTCCAGCACCTTGGGACCCCATCGACCATCAGCTCTTCGAACTATGTGCCCCGTCCATTTCCACTTCAGTTTCGCCACTCGCAGAGCTATGTCGGTGACTTTGGTTCTCCTACGGATCTCCTCATTTCTGATTTACAGATATACAGTAAAACTCGGTAAATTGAGTAAACGTAAGTTTAAATAATTACCGTGGTACGTACTCGTATTGTTTTATAACAATTAAACGTAAGTTGGTCTGGGAGAATAACTTTTAAAACAATTTTATTTTGCCAAAAGAACATCTTACCGTATCTCACAAGCCTTTTTTAAATTATACACATGGAAAAGTCGCCGTTGGACAGCATTTTTCACATGGTAGCTATATTAATTGAGTTTACCTGGGAAACGTGTTTAAAACCAATTTAATTTCGCCAAGATGACGTCGCTCCCGATAGCTCGAACCATTTTTCAGCCAACCGGAGATTTAAACAACCGAAATTCCATTTTAATCGTTCGCGAGCGAACTTTCAAGCTCAATTTTATCTCGGCGACGACACTCAGTTATTTTTCAATTTCCTTGATCTTGGAAAAGCGTTCAAAGTACAATGTAAAACGGTGATTACAAAAACAAACTGTTAGATGTCAATATAGTTAAAATATATTTTTTTTTTTTCAAAAAGAATATCACCCTAGTTGAACTTGACTAATACTCTTTTCCCTCCAAATAAGTGGAAATCTTGTGTTAGGAGTTGGTACGACAATAGTGCAACAGGGATAAAATCAACGACCTCTCAGATTTCAGTCCGCACTTATAACCATTGAGCCCCACCAGACCAGACCAAACACAATTCAGAAATTATAAATTCCCAAATTGCCTCCGCTGGAAATCGAACCCGAGATCTCCCAGTTATAAGATCCCAGCCCTCACCACTGCGCCAGGGAGGTCGTCAAAATTATTATTTAGTTAATTAAAATTTAGTAATTATAATAGGCTATTGATTTGAGTATATCATCATTTGGGTTTTTACAGTCACACTCTATTTTCCACTGAGATATCTCTGATATTTTTCTTCTACATGCAAAGTTACCTTTGCTGATTATTTGTAAAATTCAGTAGGGTAAGAGTTGTACCTTATAGCTTGTCTGTGCTATTTGTTTACTGAATTTACTGAGGCATGCGAGGTAGTGGATTCAATAAATAAATTATTAATGTCGCACAAGTCGCTAAGGGTCGTACCACATTTAAACGTCAGATGGATATATTCGTACAATTATGACGGTGTGAAGAGTCAAGTACACATTAGTCCAGCGTGCTCGGTCTATTCAATCGGCGAAAATATATCGCGCCGCTGACGCTCGGTTTGTGATGTTTGTATGAAAACTTACAAATTACTAACAGTTTGTGACGCAATTGAAAAACTGTCTGTTGAAACTAGCGAGATATAGCTTGGCTATTAATTTACGAGTGAGTTTAATAATACTTATATCTACGTAATAATATTCACCTTACCGAATTTCGGCCATAGCAGCCTACCTTGAAGGAAATTAGTCAATCATGCAGGAAATGTTATATGCACCAACGTGTGTACAAATACAGGCACACTGTCTATTCCCTCACTCATATAGTCCGTTGGGACGGCGGAATGATACGACCGCAGACACATCAAGTGCAGGACCTGGAGTATATGGCTGCAACACAGCCATATTTCCAACTCCAGGCTGCTATTCAGACTTTTTCGACAGAAAACGTTACAATTTCTTAGCCCGAGACCTCATAATTTCATCATCACCATTTGCTGTTGGATATAGGCTTCTATTAGGTAGTGCCTAACGTAGCTTTTCCTCTGCTTTTTGTCCAGACAGAGCTTCTTTCCGTATCCTCAAAATCTGCAATCCAATTTGCTTGCCACAAAACCAACCAAATATTTAAAAAATTAAGAGGAATATATTATATCAGAAGCGGGATAATGTGGCATCACCATAAGAATGACATCGTTGTTTAATCCTAGTAGGATTGCGCAGTCTCGGTGCTCTCCTGAGAGAAGCGACGACGCTTAATTACATACCTACAGCGACAAGACGTGTGACCAAAGATTATCCAGGGAGCACTAGCTAAACTAACTTTAGTTGGAGTAGACAGGCTGTGTTTAGGGAAGATCCTAAGAAAATCTTATGCACATGTATATTGCTTAGGATAATATATAGTGGATAACTCGCCCGACTGAATTGCGTTTTAAATGCATTCTGGCATTTCGGTCTAGTTGAATCTTGCACTTTATTTAATACTAGCTTTTGCCTGTGGCTTCGCTTACATTAAGTTCAATTTTCTATCCCCTATTTTATCCCTTTATGGGTACAATATTCAAAAATCCTTCCTAAGCAGATGCTTACGTCATAATAGTTATCTGTGTGCCCAACCCGAACAGTCCAGTGGTATGCACTGTGCTTTGATAGATCAGTCAGTCAGTCAGTTACCTTTTCCTTTTATGTACTCAGATTAGCCTTTGTCTGCGACTTTCGTAAAATTGCTTTCTCGAGATAAAAAGTACCCTTTGTCATTTTACAGGTTAACCAAACTTTACTGAAAAATCACAGCGATCGTTTCCTTCGTGATTGAATGACAAATCAAAAAACATAGTTTCATATTAAAAATTGTCGCGTCACGTTTTTTTATTTGATGACAAGATACTTGACTACGATTTTGTTTATTGTATGTGTCATAGTAACATCAAAGACGTAAATTCGAAATCAGCGTTCGCCGTTTACACATAATGTGATATTCGCCGAACGCATTTGGTGAATGTGTTCTGGAGCCATAATGTATAACTTTTCTATTCAATAGGTAGGTGCTCTAGAAAAATAACCAAAATATACAATGTGAAGTGAAGTTACCGTGAAAGTTAAGTAAATTGAATTTAATGAAACGGCAAGTCGATTGTAGTTATGAGTGGCGTTCTATTGCTCCCTTTTGGCTAATTAAAAGGTAGATTGGCATTCATAATTACCGGCCTTTGTTTAATTTTCCCCGTCCCTGGAAACTTATTAACTTTGCGTTATGAGAACCTTTTGGAAAAATAATATAACGAATACCTACTGAATTTGTGGTAAATAATATGTATTGTTGTGTGGGTTTCGAATTGGGTGAAAGTTTTATTATTATAAATGTAAGTACATTTTGTTTTAATTAAACAAAACTATCTTCTTTTCATAAGTTTAAATTAAAGTCCTTGAAAGATTAGGTCTAAAGTCTCTACCCTTAAATTTGTATTAAATTGAACTTGGATTTGTGTTAAACCCGTATTAGAGTAAAATCAAATTGATACCAGTTCACTAGTGCATTTTCAATTCTGAGCTTGAATAGCAATTTTCCGCAAAACATTATTACTTTAAACCAATAGTGCAAAATGTGCAGTAAAGTAACTGTTAGGAACTTCGCAAACTCTTTCATCATCAGTTCAAGCTTAATGGAGCTTAACGAGGTTCAACTTCGGATTTAATTACATCTGAAGCAAAAATCTCTCTGGCACTTACTTACGTTTGAAATCTGCTAAAGTTCGCAGTTCGCGCAGACAAGATGGAATGGGGTTTCAAACATTTATTATTTATTGCGTGTAACCTTTCTGTATTAACATAAAATTAATGTCCTCCCGAACGAATCGGACCACAGCAGCCAATCTCCTAATCTAAATAAATATAAAAGGAAAAGGTGACTGACTGACTGGCTGATCTATCAACGCACAGCTCAAACTACTGAACGGTTAGGGTCGAAAGGCATAAAGATAGCTATTATGATGTAGACATCCGTTACGAAAGGATTTTTGAAAATTCTAACCCTGAGGGAGTAAAATAGGGGTTTAAAAATCGAACTTAACGTGAGCGAAGCCGCGGGAAAAAACTAGTCAAATAATAAAAAAAAGACGTGTGGCACTCGGTGACTGCCGCGGTAAAGCTATTGCATAGCATTTTTTATCAACGCCATCTAGCGGTGAGCGGAGTCCCGTGTCAGGTATTACAGTATTTTCGTTACGGAATTTCTGGATTCGGTCTCCACGCTCAAGGCCCGCGATAGAAGCTATGCAATAGCTTAAAAAAATATTGCATTATTTATTGGATTAATGGAAAAACCAACAAGCACACACTTTCGAAACAGTTCTCTGCTATAGAGAACTGCTTGTTATTATTCTCCAAATACCTATTCCAGTTCGTAGTCATCGGGGATTATTTCTTGCAATTATTCCGCACCCTGACCTTTATAGCTGTCATAACTCGTCTCCACGGTTATTATATAATTAATGTACTGGAAATTGCGGTCGTAATTGTTCTCCGGCGCTTCGGGTACCGTCTTGCGCAGTTTAACAATCGTACAGTAGAGACTTGGGCGGAACAGCTGCGAGTGCTTTCTGCGAAGTTAGAAGCGGGTTGTTGCGGGTATGATAAGAGATCGCTGGCATTTAATTTCTATCAGATGTTATTATATAGCTATCACTAGTAGGAATTGATTTACTGTGAGTATTTACAAACTAAAGCTATAATTTATTGCAAGTGGGTATTAATTTGCTCTCAAACTTAGAGATTAAAAACTTTTTGTGCGAAGAACTGACATCGAGTGGGGGTTAATATGAATAGCAATATGAACTCTCTTTATTTTGAAAGTGTACCCAGTGTAACTGTAGATTATTTAATTTTCTGTTATACGTTAATTACATATTACAATAGGGTAAAATAGATTGAAATTAAATTAAAATTTTATTTTTATTCTATATTCAATTAATTATTATTAAAACCTTCCACTTGGTCTTTTGAAAATCATGGGGCACCTAGCATTTTAATTCCTCGGGATAAAATCTATCTTACGCTTATGTATCCCTTTGCCAACAGAGAGACGAACACCTCCGAATTTGTTAAGCCGAATTTACACTGCGAAATTAGTGGCATGAAATTAATTTCATGACATTAATTTCATCAACAATTTCACGTGTAAACTTATTATTCATGATGCATGCATTGATTTCATGCATGAAATAGAAGTTCATCACGATAAAACTCGTCAATGAAGTGGTGTGAGTAATGTGAATATTGTGATTAAGGCTCTGAGTGGAAATCAGATTCCCTTTGGGAGCGTAGGTTCAGATCCTACCGACTGCGCCACTTGTAATATTTAAGTAAAACTCGGACGGCATTGAACTCAAGACTGATTTATTGTTCATGTTTCTCATTGACATAACTTTTTGATCTACCTACTTCTCTTCTTCTTCCTCCTAGCGTTTGTCCCGGCTTAAGCCAGGGTCCGCTTTCCGATCCCGATTCCGATTTTTGATCTACCTACTTAATATTATAAATACATGACATACTTTTAGAACTACCTACTATTATAAATACATTACAGAAACTAATTTCATGCCACTAATTTCGCAGTATAAATTAGGCTTTCTACAAAGAAAGTTACAGCACAAAATTGTTATTTGAATATTAAAGACGTTATCCAACTATATGAGAGGTATACCGTGAAAGGGAACGTAAACGTAGCACTTTAGATAGCTTTAGAGAGGCCTTGTATGAAGTGGGCTCTTTTCCGCTGCATAGAGGGTTGTTAGATGTGTGGAAATTGTTGCATGCCGGAGCGTTAGAACGGAACTTTGCTCTTCCAAAGTTACCCTCCAGACCGAATATCGGTCACTCAATCTCAATAGAGGCGGAAGCTATTTATGTAGGGGATATTATAGTGCTCAAGTGCGTTCTTCATTCCCTCATCCGTCTGATAAGATTGCAATCAATAGCCCAACGGTTAAAGGTGTGGACTGAAAACTGAAAGTTGCAGGTTCGAATCCCACCCGTTGCACTGTTGTCGTATCCACTCCTAACACAAGTTTTCACTTATTTGGAGGGGAGAGGAGAACATCAGTTAAGTTCAGCTTGGCTAATAATCTTGTATAAAAAAAAATCCAATACAACCGGAAAAAGTTTGGCGGAATATACCTACGTGCTCTCCGAATAGCGTTGCCAGGCGTCCGGATAAAGCCGGACACAGTCAGGCTTTTTGGTTGAGTGTCCGGCCAAATTAGACGGTGTCCGGCCTATCCGACTTTTGCTAAGCTTTTTAAGTTTAACCATTTTTTTTTACATATTTGTCATGTGTTGGTTTCCGCTCCGCTCGCCTCAAAGAGCGGAAACAAGAGTATCGCTACGCTTGCGCAAACGAGCTTCTAAAAAAATTGCTATTTTGTGCTAGGTCTGAAAAATAAGGGTGTCCGGCCTTTGTACCCAAATGTCCGGCTAAACTGGCTGGCCTGTCCGACTTTTCGGTTTGAAGACCTGGCAACCCTATCTCCGAAGTGTATACCTAACACTGCCAACTTTCAAACTTTGGGCTACTGAAGAGAAACACTCAGTAATTGATCTATTTGTTGCAAGTTTTTAACTCTATCTAACAGCACGGTGATTGAATGAATGTCTGTCAAACAACTCAAAGATCAGAGTATTTCCTCAAACGCAAAAATACACACACACACACACACACGCGCATACTCGCACACATGCAATCACACACACATATACTCAGACACTCACACGCACACACTATACGAAGTTGCTTATTATTTTTATAAGTTACTATTTGGGACGGAAGGGATTTCCATGATACAGGGAATCCTAGTGTGGAAATCACGGCTTTTAATTCAATCTACTTTGTATGTGGAGTTAGCTTTTTAAAAATCCTGCGGAAACCCTTTTTCCGGTATTAAAGGCAACCTATGTAATAATGTAACTCTCCAAATCCTTTACAGCTATAACAGTTCAAAAAATTTCTCGTTCCGTTGCTAATTGATTGAAGGACTAACCAACAAACAAACGCACTTTCGCATTTATAATATTAGTAAAGATAAACGAGTTCAACTCAGTAGGAAACAGAATTTTTAAGTATGCAGTATGCAGTCACAAAAAAAGGACACAGTAAACTAAATATTACAGAGGGTACATCGATGTTTCGACTTGAGAGTTTGCTTTGAGCGCTAACAGAAGGAAATAATCGCAAATACGGAATATTTATTCATTGCTTTGTGCAGATACCATCAAAGGAGCAGATATCGGCTAAACGATGTGAAACATTCGAGAAATAGCATCCTCGAAGATGACAAGTTGCCTCGTAAAAATATAAAAACCCCTACTATGAATTTTAATTATCTTAAAGCGACCGACCGGTCAGCCTCTAATGCGAGCGCTCTGGTCTGTTTTTTTTTTTACCCTAAAGCAATGATTTTTTTACAGTTAAATAAATATCAACGTCTTCTACGTCTCTATGTTTCCTATTTGATGATATACTATTATCTTTCTAAGCCCTAGAACTCTTGCAAAATTGCCTATTTAGACTGCTGTTAACAGAGGCCTAGTGTACAAATTTGACAACTATTAATGAAAAAGAAAAATATAGGGACACAGTATATTATATCTTCTTTATTCAGTTTATGAAATATCTTTTAAATTGGTCCAATATTGGAGAAGGTAATAGTAGAGAGCCGAACCACGAATTATTACTTTTTACTAAGGAGTCGGATCTGCAGTTGTTATATGGCCTTATTTTTTACTTAGATAGACGAAACTATAATTTTTTTTAGTAATCGAAACATTTACTGAAAATAGGACAGCAAAAATAAAGTAGTAGTAATGTTAATAAAGTTAATCAAATACAGTTCAAAGATTAAAAATATCGATTTAATTGGAGCTTAGACTGATTCGAGAATAGTTTGTTAGGATTCGAGGTAAAATATGAGGTAAAATTGATTCGAGAATCGTTCGTTGGGGGCACGGCCGGAGCAAAACGAGAGAGCATGAATCAACGATAACACAGCTCCATACATCAGGAGTTTGAACGTCTCTTAATCCTCCCCCACTTGAGTATATTTGTGAGATATGACGTCATACGTCACGGGCCACTGTCTTACGTGATATCGCGGTGGTAATTTACTAGCAGTAAAATATGACACGTTTTATCCTCGCCCTTCCCTCTAATGGTTTAGCGGTGTCTTTCAGTGTTGCCACCTGCCTTGAACGGTTCCGGATAATGATTTGATAATTTAAACGTGTTTTAGAGTACAATTACTCTGTTGTTTCCTAGGCTAAGAACTATGACGTATTTATTCTAGTGATGGCCCGAATGTAGGTAGTCCTAAGATCGAACCGATTACGAATTTCGGTCGGACGTTCGGTAAAAATTCAAAATTCGGCCGAATGTTAAAATTCTTTAAGCCTGGAAATACACGTCAGGTTTTTTCATCCGATAGTCTGATCCGGTAGCCTGATCAGGCTACCGGAAGGCATTGAAGCCATTACTTTGTATGAACAGTCAATACACGTCCGATCCGGTGGCCGGATCGGACGTCCGAGTCGGAAACGGGCGCGAGGCGTTTCCGATTTTACTGTCGGTCCGATTGTCTGAAGGCGCGGTCTACATACTTCTAGTATGAGACAAAATAGACATCCGGTTACTCCTTCCGATTTTGCCAGTCAGGGTTCCCAACTTAGGGCTTTTAGGGCGGAATTTTGCTTATTGGGATTTTTTAGGGCCCAAAAAATCTAGCGCTGACACTGTGTGGACGCATCGTTGTGGTTCGAATAATGGGCGAAAATTATGAAAAAAAAAAAATAATAAAATAAAATAATTCATAATAATAAAATTATGTCTATCATTTATTTTTAAAAATGATTACAAATATACATTATACAAATATAAATATAAAAACATCATTAAAAACAATAAAATAAATGGGTCCCACTTGCTGCGGGATAGGGACCCAAGCAGCCAGTGGTCAGGGCTCCAGAGTGAGGAACCTCCTCACAATGCGTGCCGTCTCAAGGAGTACCGCCTTCTGTATCCTGCTCTTGATCCAAGTATTGAGCGAAAGTTTCTTAAGATGTTGATCGAAACTTTTCGCTATGAGACCATTGACCGAAACGACCATCGGCACTACAATCGTTGAATCCAGTTGAATCAACATTCCACATGGCGGTAATCTCGTGGGCAAGGTCTAAATATTCATAATAAAATTATTATTATTATGAATTATTTTGGATGTTTTAAATAGAAATGACTCTCAGTAAGTCTTGTCAAATTGATTGGATGAATCCAATAGCGACGTTTTTTCTTCTTTCTCTTTCCTCTCTTTAAAATTTCTGTGGTGGTGTCGTGTGGTGCGGGTTGTTGCGTTCCCTCAAATATGGTTGAGCGAAGCAATGGCTGAATCCTGCGTCATGCTCGTGAACGGGTGCCACCAACGGGAATGGGTCTGCTTTTGCCTGCCTGTCTTAACATGCATTGGATTGTTTTGCATTTTTGAAACTTTATTGTGGAAACACTGTATACATAGCATAGTTTTGTTACCTATTGTAAAAAAATTTTTTTTTGAAAAGAGCGACCGCCGAGTTTATTGCTGGCTCTTCTCGGCAGGAACGGCATTCCGAACCAGTGGTAGATTCATTGACGATTCAAAAGTACTTGTAAAAGTTTATTTGAATAAAAAATATTTCTATTTCTATTAACTCGTCATCCATCTTCTTTTCTTCTGCTTTGCTCCAAACGCAAGCACTCGGGATGATAGCTCGGGAACGACTGAGTTCAGAAAAAGCCTGACGGAAAAATCGGATGTGTATCGAGTAAATACGATCCGGTTGCCTGATCAGACAATCGGAAACAAAATCGGACGTCTATTGCCAGGCTAAACAGCTCTATCTCGAGCGCTCACTTGTATTAATTATTATTATTCAGAAAGGGACTCCTTCTTTTCTCAAAATTAATCCGTACATAATTTTTTTTTTTCAATATTGTGTAATTAGCGTTTAGACTAGAGAATTATCAGTTTAATTTTATTTGTTTTTAGAAAAAGATTAGTGTGTTAAATATGTAGCAATTAATGACTATATTGTTATGTAATGAAAGTTTTATTTAATATTTTCTTGCACGGAATATTCGGCATTTGAACCGAATTTCGGCCGAATGTCGGTTCAAGATGCCGAAATTCGGTTAAACCGAATGTGAATCCAATTCCGGAACACATCCCTTGTTTATACCAATCTTTTGCATTCCTCTTAGGGATGAAATTTCTTTTGCCTCTCTAAAGTCTCTACATAGAGACTTTAGAGGTCGCGATTACCTTCTCACGTACGTTTTTGCATGTGTGTATAAAAAAAATCGTTCGCGCACTCTTACATCGATCCGTTCTGAAAACAACAGAATATTATGCAACAAAATGCAGTTTACTTTAAAGGAATGTTTAACTAGTTAATAGTTTTAATTACGCTAAATTAAAAGTTAGCAGACTGCGCTAGACGAGTTTCGTTCAAATTTAACTTTTAAAGAAGTTTAAAACAGACATAAAACTTTGCGTTTGGGTAGGTATCCCTATACTTGTAATGCTAAAATGTTTTGTAAAGCAAGTACCAAAGTGCCCGTGATATAAGGTGGAAGCATTCTTTGGAAACGCAACGCATGATAAGTTAAGTCACATCCTTTCCTAGCTACGAGTATAGTGCTAATATTAACCAATAGTATGAATGCAAAAATGTTTTTGTTTGTTGGTTTATTTGCTTGTTCTTAATCTCGCAGCAACCGGACCAACGGATCGACGCGATTTTTTCCATGGGTAAAATTGAGGACCTAGAGAGTGCCATAGGGTACTTTTTAATCCAGAAAAACAAAGTGTCTGGGGGATTTTAAAAACTTAACTCTACGCGAACAAATTAGCGACATGATTTTCAGATTGTCAATTTCAAAACTGTCAGAACGTCAAGTTTATTTGTCCTTTAGCCATGTTGAAATAGACCGTAGGTGAACTTTTCATAGTGTTCATGAAACCACCTTTAAAAAAAACTAATCAACAGCCCTTCCATTTTTAAATTGCCGGATGTGTTGGATTCAGTATTTTTGATTGTAGAGTATTTTTAGTGTAATTATTGAATAAAACCTTGTTGTTTAAAAGTTTTTTTAGTTTTTCTATTTTAAGCTATTGCATAGCTTCTATCGCGGGCCTTGAGCGTGGAGACCGAATCCAGAAATTCCGTAACGAAAAAAAACCTAAGGCTCGACGGGAACACGGACTCCTCTCACCGCTAGATGGCATTGATAAAAAATGCTATTACCGCGGCAGTCCCCGAGTGCCACACGTTTTTTTTTTGTTTCGATATATGCACATACTTATTGGGTTGATCACAGATTGCGTCGCGTTTCAAAATTATGTTTTTACCTGCAGCTCATGCAATACATTTAATGGTACAAGCTTTAATATTAATAAGCTGCGGTTTTATGAACGATACATGAGTAGTATTTTCTTTAAAACTTGAAGGTGAACGCTCTGTTAGACGAGCCAACGTCGTACATACTAAATGCTATAATATCCAACATTGGAAAAAGTAACCTCACCGTACCCGCGTTGGTTCTAGACTTTTTTTGAGGCGTATTTAGATTTCTTTAATGCCTATCGTATAAATCACATTTTTTTTGGTGATTCAAATGTTTTGTCTGACAAAGATTATGTTGTTATAAATGTATATTATACTGTAAGAATGGCTATTTCTTTTTTCCATCGAAGTTACTCGGTTTTAGATCATAAATTGAGCAAATTGCCCTTTTTTGCCTTCTTCTTCTTCTTAATCAACTGTCCAAAGCTGGACACAGGTCTCTTGCATGGACTTCCACAGGTCTCGGTCTTGCGCCGCCTGAATCCAGCGGCTCCCTGCGACTCGTTTAATTTCGTCGGTCCACCTAGTGGGGGGTCTACCAACACTGCGCTTCCCGGTGCGTGGTCGCCACTCCAGCACCTTGGGACCCCATCGACCATCAGCTGTTCGAACTATGTGCCCCGCCCATTTCCACTTCAGCTTCGCAACTCGCAGAACTATGCCCTCTTTTTCAATACAAAAAATTGTAATACAGGTTTTATCTAGTCAAAATTTTAAACTGTTTGATTATGCATTAAAATTCTATGGTGGCACATTAAAATGTATGAATTTTAACTGTTCAGGGATACGTTTATAACGTGTTCGGGAATTATAATGAGAATGTAGTGCAATTTGATTCGGTGCGAATTTCGCCCGCACATGCTATTAATTTAACAAAGGATTCTGCTTTAACGTATATTACCTACATTTTACATCAAAATTATTAACAATTAAATTATATATTTTTTTAATATTATTATGAAGGTAACGTAATTTTATTTGTTTACTGGAAGATGCTCGCGACTTCGTCCGCGTGGATTAAGGTTTCTTGATTCCCGCGGGAACTCTTTGATTTTTCGGGATAAAATGTAGCCTATGTGGTAATCCTAGGTATGAGAAAGAAAGAAAGAAAGAAAGAAACGTTTATTTTATGAATTGTGCCACGCATCACCCAATGGGTATGCCTAGATTAGGTGGTCCCGGCGCCTCCACCACTTGAGCATTAAAGACAAAAGGCGTCAAGCAGAAGAAGCGCCGGAACAACTAAGTCACGTGTGGCACAACCCGGAAAAAGGTCCCAACTCAGCAAAATGCTGTATGCTTTGTACATGCACAACAGCATACAGCGATGATTTTCAGCCAGAACCCTGATTCGGGTTGCGCTATCTGCATTCCACAGCCAAATCGGTTCATTCGTTTGAACATATGAACGCTACAAAAAAACGTTAAAACTTTTTAAAAACCTTTTTAATTTGAAAGCAACAATAAAACACCCTCTCAAGAACGGATTGCGGCTTATACTTTTCTAAAAGCTTACAAGTTGGGTGTAGATTTATGTGCCGCTGCAAAACGGAGCCGGCCGCCGTGACGGATCCGGTTCAGGACCGGCAACCCGGGAACTTTCCAAGGATCACTCTTCACTACGGGCTTAAGGTTTGTTATACACTTACATGTAAAAGCGATGAAAAACTGTAGGTAGCTACTTTAGACTTTTGTTTACATTTTTATTACATAACTTAGGTACTTTTGAAGCTTACTGTCACAAACTTTTTTGATGATAGTTACACATGAAACGATATTTTTCTTGCTTGGTAGATACTACGAAAAATATTGTGTATTAGCGTCTGCGTGGATTTTAAAAAAATCCGCGGAAACTGTTTGATTTTCTGCGATAAAATGTAGCCTATGTGTTAATCCTGGGTATGAGCTATGTCCATTTAAAATAGATAAATCGGTTCATTCGTTTTGACGTGAAAGAGGAACAAAAAAAAAACACGCACACACACATACACACACACAAACTTTCACCTTTATAATTTTAGTAATATTAGTGTGATTAGTGTGATAAATAATAGAATTAGTACGATTTAACTTTTTTCCTCTATATTATCGCTTAAAATGGATTCTAAGATCAAGTGTACAGTGGCGTGACGAATTGTTCTGAAAACTTAGTCCTCCATGGAGGTAGGGAGGAAAATATATGTTAATAGGACTCAGGATTAAACCGTTGTTCGGGATCGCATTGTGGACTCGTATAAACGTTTTGCTGTTTGTAAACATACGCGCTACTTAGGAAAGGTGTGCTTAAAGTTAAAGTGGGTCAAAGCAGGAACTAGAAGCAGGTTTATTAATGACTAGCTTTTGCTCGCGGCTTCGCTCACGTTAAGTTATATTTTTCAAACCCCTATTTTATCCCCTTAGGGGTTGATTTTCAAAAATCCTTTCTTAGCGGATGCCTACGTCGTAATAGCTATCTGTATGCCAAATTTCAGCCTGACCCAACCAGTGGTTTGAGCTGTGCATTGATAGATCAGTCAGTCAGTCAATCAGTCAGTCGGTCACCTTTTCCTTTTATATATTTAGAAGAAGATGACCATACCATACTTTATACAAACTATTCACACACAATACTTACATTCCCAGAGGCTATTTAACTTAACGCTTAGTGGTACCGATATTTCGGGAAGCGAGTACAAGCCAGTGTGATTCAAATGATTATGAGTATCGTACAATAATTATACAATATTACTATTATGGTGCTACGCGCTGGCAATAAGCCCCGCACGCGCGTCTCTGATATTTCATTAGATATTCTACACTGGCAAGACAATAAGAGAATTATTAAAATATCGAAAATAATAGCAACAATTGCAAGGATGGTACCAAGTTCTTAAACGACTTCCAAAATAGGAGGAGGTTCTCAATTCGTCGGAATCTTTTTATTTTTTATGTACCTATATTCCCTGATTACTTGGAGACGCGTAGATCGATTTGGAAAATTCTTTTTTTGTTTGAAAGGGTATACTTTCCAGGTGGTCCCATTGTTATCAGGTCAGGATCTGATAATGGGATCCTGGAGAAATCGAGGAAACTCTTCAAATTTTATAGGTACAATTGATATACTTTGTAGTTGCGTTTGAAGTCGGTTTTGTAAAAATATTTTTTACGTTTATATTATTTCAAAGAATATTATGTCGGATAATTACGAGTATAAATTATTTACTAACTTTTGCCCGCGAAATCGTCTACGTAGAGTTAGGTTTCAAAAAATTCCGAGGGATTCCCGTTTTTTTTTTCCGGGATAAAAGGTAGCTGTGGCTAGTTACCATCCTACCGTCAAAGAAGTGCCGCCAAGCGATTAGGGGTATGGGTTGAATTTACACTGCTATACCCCTTCCAAGTTAGCCCGCTACCATCTTAGACTGCAACTTCACTTACCATCAGGTGGCATCGCAGTTATCTTGTCATTGAATATAGAGAAATAATAAGAAACTGGAGGAGTGCAATTATCACAAACTCCGAAAATAATCCTTAAAATTTCGTTGGACTCTCGGTCGAGATTATATATCACGAAAACCCAAACGACAGTGTAAAAAATGGATAGAGATATGATCCTCAGAAATGAGAAATAACTGATAGATAATGTTAAACGTTTTCCTACTACAGTAGGTATAGGAACACAAATTGAGTTCGCTACCTCCAGTAGCGGAGACAGTTACAATATCCGGAGGGACTGAAGTCGCTCTGTTCTCTGTAGAAGCCCAGTAACTGGATAAATAATTAAGTTCTGATTCTGCTGCCGCGGGTTGTGTAATTTACGTGAAACAAATGAATATAATTACTTAATTCCGCAAAAGTTTGGAATGCCCTTCCGGCTTCCGTTTTTCTAACTAACTATAACTTGGATGTGTTTTAATCAAGAGTGAATAGGCATCTTCTAGGCAAGCGCGCAACATCTTAGGCTGCATCTTCACCAGAGGCGTAACTATGCCGTTTGAGGCCCGTGGCAAATTCATCGGATGGGGCCCTCCCTTCCCCAATATAAAGAAGTTCAACCAATGAGATAGCATTTTTTTATTTTATAATAAATCACTACGTGAAGTAGGTACATACAAACGCATTTATAATTACTTGATTTTCTAATAACCTTTAATTCAGAGCGCATTGAACTGTATGTTACAATTTTTGTATTAGTATCAAACAAAGATTAAAATTCCTTTTTTCTGGCTTTTTGTTCAGCAAAAGTGTTAGAATAGAATAGAATTCTGTTAATGACATATTAACCAAAAATGTCATTTTCGCGAGCGAAGCGAGCTCGAATTTTTTTATAATTGCTTTACGGCACTTAGTAGTCCATTTTTGGCACCTACAATAGCAACAGAAAAGCAACATTTTCGCGAGCGAAGCGAGCGCAAAATTTTTATGATTGCATTACGGCACTTAGTAGTCCATACTTGGCACCTACAATAGAAAAGTAAAAGCGACATTTTCGCGAGCGAAGCGAGCGCGAAATTTTTTATAATTGCATTACGGCACTTAGTAGTCCATTTTTGGCATCTGCAATAGAAATGTAAAAGCGACATTTTCGCGAGCGAAGCGAGTGCGAAATTTTTTATTATTGCATTACGGCACTTAGTAGTCTATACTTGGCACCTACAATAGAAAAGTAAAAGTGACATTTTCGCGAGCGAAGCGAGCGCTAAAATTTTTATGATTGCTTTACGGCACTTAGTAGTCCATACTTGGACACCTACGAGTACAATAGAAACGTAAAAGCGACATTTTGGAGAGACTTATATACGCCGCACACCCGACATCGTAGTTAAAGTCGGCCCTACCAACTATTTAGTCATTGTTATTGGGGTACCTATATTCGGTAATTAATTAGATATTTTATAAAATTTTAAAATATATGTTTATGAACTTAATGACATTTAGGTACCTATACAAATACATATTAATTTCTATAAGACATAAATAAAAATTTTGGCCTCAAATTTACTGCCCCTAAAATCTGCTGCCCTGGGCTCCAGTCAACTCAGCCTTTTGGTAAATCCGCCACTGTCTGTAACCTTTCTTGTCTCAAAGAATTTCGTTTATATCAATTTTAATTTTGAAATTAAAATTGATATAAACTTGATTGATTGATTTGGCTAGCCGTAGTCACAGGAATGGCTATAAATCTTAGGATCATCTTGGCCTTCTCTGACCGGGGCCCCTTCCGGCTGGGGCCCGTGGCATTTTGCCGTCATGCCACCCTATAGTTACGCCTCTGATCTTCACTTACCATCAGGTGAGATTGCAGTCTAGCGCTGGTCCGCGTGGAGTTAAAAAAATAATCCCGAGGGGACCCCATGTTTTCCGGAATAAAAGGTAACCTATTTCACCGACACGTCTTCATCTTCGTTGCTGCGTGATTGAAGGACAAATCAACAAACAAACACACTTTCACATTTATAAAATTAGTAACTGATGCCCGTGACTACGTTCGCGTGGATTGAGGTTTTTTAATTACCGCGGGAACCCTCTTAGTCTCCGGTATAAAAAGTAGTCTGTGTTATTCCAGACTATACCTACTCTATCTTTGTGGCTTTCAGCCAATTTAATTTTAGATATAGAACAGCACGAAAACACTTTCAGTATAGATTATTCGGCATTATCTGCACCATTTACAATTTTGGCGGCGAAATTAGGCCAATGGAGCCATGGAGTCGTAGACAGAGAAGTACGTTCGCGTTTCATAGACTGAAATAATATATGTGCTCCAGCTCCAATCCACACGTGAAATTGCACTCTACAAATATAATTATTTCAAACTCAGCTTGCCCACAATATCATCCTTATTTATTTATTTATTAAGATATTGCATAGCTTCTATCGCGGGCCTTGAGCGTGGAGACCGAATCCAGAAATTCCGTAACGAAAATAACCTGACACGGGACTCCTCTCACCGCTAGATGGCGTTGATAAAAAATACTATGCAATAGCTTGACCGCGGCAGTCCCCGAGTGCCACACGTCTTTTTTTTATTTATTCTGTACAATTAACCTTAAAAACTAAACTTAAATATAGAAAGGACGTGTACAAGGTCATCTTACGCTACAAAATGTGGATTTCTTCCAGATACCCTAGGTGTGAGAATAATTGATTACAAGAGATGCTTTTGAAACGACAAGGGTGTAGTCTCTTGTAGTAACAAAACTAATTAATAAACTTACAAAAATTTAAATGAAAGATCTAAATAACAATAATATAATAAGTACATACATAAGAAGATATAATATATAAATAAGACATAAATGAAATGAAATGAAAGTAGTAGTATAAGCTGTTGGTTTTCCTAAATAAATAAAATAAAATAAAAAATAAAAATACATAATTACATAATATCTATACAATATGTGAGAATTTCAATTATCTATCAGACAGACATACGGCTGGATAGCGGAGGCTTATTAATAAGGTCCCGTTGACACCCTTTCGGTACGGAAGTCGGAACCCTAGAAAGTATCTTTAAAGTCAAGAGTTAACATAAAGATAGCTCGCAAAACAAGCAAAGGAAGCATCGAGAAGCGCTCTTCCCTTTTGGTTACAAAATTACTCCAAAATTTAAATCAAAGAGCTCTTTTATATCTGCATCGCGATTCAGTGCGCACGGTTAGTTGGTGTTTTTTACATTCAAAAAACCTTGCTTACGTTCATTTACAGTACATTCAAAGTGACCTGATTTTCTTTAGGGATCCTCGAGTATTTAAACGTGTCGTTATTATGACGTTTTAAACCTTGACCTTTATATTGCAGTGACGTGTGATGCAGCGTTATGAAAAGAGAAATCGCTCTTTCGATTACCGGATGGATTAGTTTGAAAAATTCAAAAAATTCAAAATTATTTAATTCATGTAAGCCAAGTTGTAGCTTTTATGACAAGTCAAAATTCTACACCGGTTCGAAATTAAACGATTTATGAAATGCGAAGAGTATTATACGTAATTATCGCTTACGAAGTCCCCGTTCCAAGACTATATAGTATTATATTTGCACCATATGGTATCGACTTTAGGGCTCTTGCACACGACGTTTTTTAAAAGCGCCGTTGACGCGCTTTTTAGAAATGTGCTTCGACGGCGCGCTTTTTTGTCCTACAGAGCAGTTTGTTGTCCTTTGTATCGATACACACGCGCGTTAGTATCGCGTTTGTACCGCTACAAACGCGCGTCAACGGCGCGTTTAAAAAACGTGGTGTACAAAGGCCCTTAGAGGTTGACTGCAGCGATCCCAATTTTTTTTATATACATACATAGTACCCTCATTTTGAATAACAATTTCAATCTTATTATCTATGTTAGTAGTTATATTTTTCCTTATTCTAATTGAGGTGCCATCTTGGCCGCTTAGTGTAAGCGTGGATACCTACCCAGCGCTCCATAAAAGGATTTTGTTTTCAGAATACTGTTGGAGCCTGCACGCATCCTGCTCATCATCGAATTTTGCAATTAAGTGTTTAATAACAATTACAGCATAACAGATAAAAGAAACAAGAAAAAAAAAGACGTGTGGCACTCGGGGACTGCCGCGGTAAAGCTATTGCATAGCATTTTTTATCAACGCCATCTAGCGGCTCATCGCTAGATGGCGTTGATAAAAAATGCGCCATCTAGCGGTTCACCGTAGAGGAGTCCCATGTCAGGTTATTTTCATTACGGAATTTCTGGATTCGGTCTCCACGCTGGCCCGCGATAGAAGCTATGCAATAGCTTAAAAGTAAAAAAAAATACAAAAGGATGCGTTAAAGATCATTAAATGCTGGGTTATTGACTAGGTTAAATAAATTAGGCCTTTTTTTGAATAAAGTTTTAAAATGAGAAAGAACTTGAGTTTAAATTGAGAAAGAACGTATTCATATAAATCTGTTACGCAAGGAATAAATCAAGCCCCTTTCGGGGCACATCCTCGGAGATTCATCAGTAATGATCAGCTGTAACAGCCCCCCGGAGCGCTGTTAGCTCTTAAGAGTTAAGCGTGTTCTGCTGTTTTAAGCCCAAGTTTTGCAATAAGCCTTATTATAAATATTTGCAGTGTCATACCAAACAACGGCGAAGATGCGAACATGAATCTGTGAACGAAGATTACCGGTCGTTCTCAAGTTTTTGAACGAGTGAAGCGAGTTCTCTGAGTCTACTTGAGTGATTTTGCACTTGTCCGTCCGTCCGTCCGTCCGACTGTCTGTCAGAGCCTTATAACTTATGAATTACTGAACGTAATTACTTCAAATTTAAATATAAAATGTAAACTGACGGCCTTCAGCCGAACATTGCATAAAAAAATATAAAAAGCTTTATTTCAGCGGGGCTTTCATAGAAGCCTGTGTGAAGTAAAATTTTTTTTTGCTGCGTTACATAGACTTGATACAATAGTAGAGATACAATGAACTAATAGTTCTAAATCTAACCTTCTTCTATCGTCGAATCGCTTCAATAAATTCATTACGGGAGCAATAAATTACACCGCGCTAAGGGCATCTACGCGAAGGTTTATCAGAAATGATCTGCCAACAGCCCTCCAGAGCACAATAAGCCTTGAGTATATTATGTTAGACTAGCTTTTGCCCGCGGCTTTGCTCACGTTGTGTTCAATCTTTTAAACCCCTATTTTACCCCCTTAGGGGTTGAATTTTCAAAAATTCTTTCTTAGTGGATGCCTACGTCCTAATAGCTGTCTGCATGCTAAATAGCCCGGTCCGTCCAATGCATGGTTTGAGCTGTGCGTTGATAGGTTAGTTGTCAGTCAGTCAGTCAGTCGACAGTCAGTCACCATTTCCTTTTACGTACTTATTTATAAAAGATAAAGAAGTTTGGACTTCCCTTCTGGGGGGTCCAGGGTCCGGTCACTGTCCTTCACTCACTGTCCTTACATTGCTTTGGTTTTGCAACAGAGATATTATTGCATCAAAAGTTTTTTTTCCTACAACTACATTGCAACAGAGTCATCATTGCGTGAAAAGTTTTTAGTGGTGCTCAATACAATCTAGTCTAGCTTAGTTGAATAATAACAATTTTAGCTAAAGTTTTTAAAGAAATTTTACTTATAAATTTCTATCTTATATATGTAGGTATACTAAGAGATTGTTCAACGACGATCTTATGTTGAGATCTACAGAGCGTGCTCTGAGTCAGCTCGGACTTAAGTTAGAGTTAAAACGAGACAAAAATATGCTCTGACATAAATCTGTCTCGTTTTAACTCTATCTTGAGTCTGAGCAGAGTGAGAGTGTGGTCTATAGATTTCAGCCTATGTCTTTCTTTATGATAGTCTTTAGAGACACTTTGTTTGTGTATTCTTTCAGGCAGCACTTTCACTACAATATCACTATAATTCAATATACACTAACTGAAAAGGTTTTTCTGTTTTAATCTCCTCACTAACTCCGTTACGTTAGGCAACTGGATGGCCTCAACGTTAACGTGGCGGTGAAGCCGTTGTTCGTAGGCTTCGGAAAATTTTGATATAATTTCATCGACGAATTCAATTTTCAGATCCCGATGAAAAGTTAAAAGTGTGATTTTTTAATCAATAATTTTTACTAGCCTGCACCATCCCGCGGGATAAATCCAGGCGGACGGTTTTTAATTCCCGCGGGAACTTTTTAATTTTCCGAGCTAAAATATGATGTACGAGTAGGTACATATATGTTAATTTTGAGTATGAGCTACATCCATTCCAAATGAGCCAAATTGATTCATTCGTTATGGCGTGAAGGAGTAACAAATATCAATTCATTCATCCAGCCTCACAAAATTTTATAATACTAGTGGTTCGCCCCGAACTGAGACCTCGCGATATCCCATAGTTCCCAAAAGTTTTAATTATATATTGTAATAATTAACTTTTAACATAAGACGCAATAAAAAAAATAATAGTTGACTTAAAACTGTTTTACTGACACAGCGCCATCTATTAGCATTATAGTGAAGCTATTAGCTTCACAATAATGCTAATAGATGGCGCATTAAAATTAAATAATTTCGTTTCTTTATAACATTTATCTAATTTTAGTATTTGTTGTTCAAGTACAGGATATAACTGAATTTTCAACCAAGTTTCACGTTCTAATATTCAGTAATTCAGAAGTTATAGGGCTCTGACAGACATTTAGACGGACACACTTCTCTGTCTAGTAGGCAAGCGCCCTAGTTGACTCAGAGAACTCGCTTCGCTCGTTCAATTAAAGTAGGATTAAAGTGGGATAACACCCCTCTGTTTGCGTCGGGGTTAACTTAAACCAAACACAAGTGTAAATAAAAATTTAAAACACCCCCGACATGTTACAACATCCTAATCGCCCGTCAGTAATTGTTAAAATAAAAATATGTAATCCGCCATTTTGTGGTGGCGGCCATCTTGGACCGACAATCATCAAACTTAGCTAAGACCGATCCCAACTAATTCACCTTTCAAACAAAAAAAAAAAAAAACAAAATTTTGCTTCGGGGGTTAAAAATAAAAAGGACCAAAAAAATTTAAGCCACCGATGTTAAAAATGTAGCTGCAAATAGTCCCTACGTGTGCTTATTTATATCCTACGGAACACTATTAACTCACGGTGAAACTAAGTTGATGTTAGTTCCTGGAAAAGTTCATCACACCCGCACTTTGTAGAGCGTTTGCCTATCTGTGTATTGAACAAACAACTGTCTGACGTTTCGAAACAAACCTCGCTTGCTTAGAGTTTACATTTTAATGGCTTTCGAAAACGGGATCTCATTAATCCTACTAGTATTATAAATGCGAAAGTTTGGATGTGTGGATGGATGGATATAATATGTTACTCAATCACGCCGCAACGACTAAACTAATTTGGCTGAAATTTGGCAGAGATAGATTATAGTCTTGAATAAAAATATTTTTTATCCCGGAAAATGAGAGAGTTCTCGTGGAAATTAAATTAAAGTCGTGGGAATTCGTTTAGTGGTTTGAGCTGTGCGTTGATAGATCAGTAAGTCAGTCAATATATAATTGTATAAGGTATATTAAAAAAAAAAAAAAATTAATATATTTCATTTATTCAAATGTAACGTAATTGCTGTAATAAAGGCTATTTTTATTTTATGTTTATTTATTTATATTTAGAAGATTTATGATAAGTATGATAAGAGCTGATTACGATCGTTTCACTGTAGTCATTTTTAGACAGGGGCTATTTTTAGCCGAAAATCCATAGCTTCGGTAAATTCCTTTACAAATCTCACAGGTTCTCACCCCACGCATCATACACATTTTCATAAACCATACAAAGGATCCTTTGCTTTTCCATACAAAGCTACTGCTACAAACCATATTGTGCCGTAAACTAAGTTACGTCATACAGCTTTTACATAAAACGAATATGTACTAGATAACTGCATTAGGCAAGTTCGAAGCGTGTTTCTGCATTCTGTTTTTGTTTTTCGAAACTTCATTTTCATTGTAGCGAGATGCGCCGCTTTTTGCTGGCTAAATTTTAGATCTCGTGTTAATTTTTCGTGCATTTTCTATGTTACTATATGGCTTCCAGATCAAACTTTGCAAAAACAGAGGTAGAATCTTTTTAAAAGGAGAACCGTGGCTAGTTACCATTCTATCGTCAAAGACGTGCCGCCAAGCGATTTATTATTCCGGTAATTTGTGAAACAGATTAGGAGTATGGGTTGAATATACACATATACAGTCATACCTCTTCCATGTTAACTGCTACCATCTTAGACTGCTTCGTCACTTACCATCAGGTGCGATCGCAGTCAAGGATATTTACCATTGAATTTTTAAAAAAATACCGTTGTGGCTAAACAGTGAACTAACGCTACTGTTTATTGTACTGCGCGCTAAACAGAAAAGTCACTTAAGCATAGTAGCAGCCTTCCGTCCGTCCGCCCGTCCGTCCGCCCGTCCGTCCGTCCGTCCGTCCGTCTTTCTAGCAGCGGGCTGTAACTCATGATCCGTTATATGTAGAGAGTTGAAATTTTCAAAGAATGTGCATTTCTGTTGCCGCTATAACAACAAATAATAAATAATAAGTTTTACTTATTATAAGTCTTTATAATGCACATTATTGAATAAAAAATAGAGGTTAAATTGAATTCTCCTAAAAGCAGCTTGTTCATTTAAATCAACAAGGGAATAAATGCGTCAGCAGTACCAATTTACAAGAACCTACAGTAATGTAACAGTATAAACAAGACTGTCGTCGCTCAAAGCTTGCACTCAGTCTGTAATAAGATACCTTTCAACGCTTTGTATCGCTGAAAGAAAAATTAACAACTTTTTTTTATTGAGATATAGGCTTCGGGTTCGATTCCCGGCGGGGACAATTTAGGAATTTATAATTTCTTAATTGTCTCTGGTCTAGTCTGGTGGCAGGCTTTGGCCGTGGCTAGTTACCACCCAACCGTCAAAGACGTGCCGCCAAGCGATTTAGCGTTCCCGCACGATGGCGTGTAGAAACCGATTAGGGGTATGGATTGAATTTACACTGCTATATCCCTTTCAAGTTAGCCCGCTACCATCTTAGACTGCATCGTCACTTACCATCAGGTGAGATTGCAGTCAAGGGCTATCTTGTCATTGAATAAAAAAAAAAGGCTTACACTTGACGACAATCAACGATGGAAAGCATTGATGATCTAGGTTGGAGCGCGCTTGTTTAGAAAATGTTTATTCTTGCTCGCTCTTGCCTTGTTATATTGCTGTAGTAGGTTCTTTTAGAAATATCTATAACTTTCCCTTCACGTGGGATAAAAAATAACATTTTAACTAAATACATGCTACATAATATAATTGTGCCAACTTACTGACGTAATGACAAGAAAAGTGCATTGTAGGTACTAACACCCCCCAATAGGTGAACAGGTGAAATCATAGGGAGGGAGCTGCTGGATACAGGTAGCACAAGACCGAGACGTGTATTAGTCCTGTACTGACTGAGAAATGTGTTACTCTTGGATGTAGTTCTATCAATTCACGAGGGCGCGTGGCTCATGGTTGTGTGTGTGTAGTATCTGTATAAGTGTGAGCGAGAGCTGGCTGGCTGGCTGTGACGGCTAGGCTCCTGACAGGCACGCACATTTACGCAATGTGCATGTACACGACATAACCACAAGTAAAGCGCCCGTAACTTCGTGAGATAAACGTACTATACAAGAGAACTATGTGTACCGACGTCTATAGATAAAGAAGAAGAGAAAACATAATTGGTGTAATTTCACTGCACAGTAGGTACATATATGTATATAAATACATACACGACATAAGAGAAATAGTTCTATTGCACAAATTCGGAATAATATTAAGTTAGTGCCGAAATATAGTTCCTATTAAATCTATGCAGTATGAAATGGCTATTATATGGGGAGATTTAACCTCAATTGTTACCTGCACTAAATAGTGCAGAACTTAACCTAGCATTAATTAAATATAGCATCTATTGCGTTCAATAATAAGAGCTACATTGGTCAGGCAAAATCGCTTACCGTTTTGCGGTCCCGTATACAAAATGCAAACAGAATTAATAGAGAACCCGAAATACAGTATGTGGGGAGCAAAAGGCAGTTTTCACAATGAAGTTTTCGAAACAAAAAAGGCAAGCTCTCTCTGTAGCATGTAGTCACTGTGCATACCTATTCAGTTTTTGTAAAATTCAGTAGGTAACGTGCTTGATTTCTCTAATCAGGTCTCGCTGTTTACACAAACAGCGATTTTTAACCGACTACCAAAAAAGGAGGGGTTCTCAATTCCGTAAGTTCCTTAGGTTCTCAGTTCCGTTCAAATTCCGGAGGAGGTTCGTCGGAATCTTTTTTTTTTATTTTTTATATATGTTCCCCGATTACTCGAAGACGCATGGACCGATTTGGAATTTTTTTTTTCGAAAGGGTATACTTTCCAGGTGGTCCCATTATCATCAAGTCAGGATCTGATAATGGGATCTTGGAGAAATCGAGGGAACTCTTCAAATTCTATAGGCACTATTGATATACTTTGTAGTGGCGTTTGAGGTCGGTTTTGTAAAAAGAATTTTTACGTTTATATTATAAAAACCTTAACCTCCGACTAAGTCGTAAATAAAATTGCCAAGTGTAAACGTCGCTTGAACAGCTTGACATTTTCAAAATTTACAAGCACAATGCACAAATGTCAAAGATACTTTACAATTAAATCACGAAAGGTCACAATATGTCAAAAGTCACAAATCTGAACTTTGGAATAAAACAATCCAAAGAGAAAACAATTGTATGGATATTTAGGGCTTCAATGCAACAAAAAAAGTAATTCTAAGAGTTCCTAATTTAATAAAGTCCTACTGATAAGTTTCAGTGAACTCCCTAAACTTTTGAGGTAGAGAACAGTACAGTTTATAGCCTTTCGTTCGCTTCAATCAATCATCTCAACTGATTTTGAACTAACTTGGATCATAATATATTCCTATTCGTATTTATGAAAATAAATGAATAGCTTATTAAAGTTACAGACACATAAGTGTCGCGTTCATTTATAAAATAAACTTTTATTTCGTACCAAAGGAATATACGTTTTTTTTGTTATTATTCCCCCAGATACAATATAATATTTTGTAATTCAATATACGTAGCTCTGGAATATTTTTATCATACTGAAACTCTCAGAGGGAATTTGTCGCTTTTCTTATTACTGTCGGTCCAAGTTACAAGAAAACGTGTGAAAAGTTCGCCATTCTAAAACTTACGGACCCTTCTTCTTTCTTGTTTCGCGGCTATATGCAGGTCTCAAGTCCCTGTAGCAATGGCTAGATCATGCGTCGTGCTCGTGAACGGGTGCCACCAACGGAAATGGGTCTGCTTTGCGTCTACCCATCTTAACATGTGTTAGGTTGTGGTAGGTGTGCATTTTTGAAACTTCTTTGTGGAAACACTGTGTGCATAGCATAGTTTTGTTCACCATTGTAAAAAAAAATTTTTTTGAAAAGAGCAACTGCTGAGTTTCTTGCGGGCTCTTCTCAGCAGAATCTGCATTCCGAACCGGTGGTAGATTTATGACGTGTCATAAGAGCTACAAGTTGCCAAAGTTGGCCTACATGAAATAAATAAATTTTGATTTTGATTTTTAAATCCAAATGGACCCTAATGTGTGTTCGTTTTGAAAAAAGAAACTGCCGAGTTTCTCGCTGGATCTTCTCAGCAGAATCTGCATTCCACCGGTGGTAGAGTCTCGACGTGTCATAAGAGCCACAGGTTGGCCTACATACAATAATTTTGCCAAATAAATCGCCAATTTATTGCCGGCTTTTCAGGAATTTGTCAATTAAGTGGGGACACCGACAAAACGAGTTGGTTCTACAGTTTGGTGGTTGATTCCTATTGTTACACGTTCCGTACATAAGCTTACCGCTTGCATCTTGTGCTCCATCCGAAGCCGTCAGAGACAAGCGCTGACTTAAATAATAACTCCTTTCTAGTTTACTCGCCGGAAACAGTGACATAATGCGAAAAACGGACCTAACTCCGGATCTTGCTTTAGAAGGAATTACGAGTGTTAGAGGAAATTTAGCTTTATTAAAATTCTGGATGAACCTCTCCGACTATAACCTTGGCGCTTTGAAGTTTAAGCGACAGTTATAAATCAATTAGTGTAAACTTGGGGAAAATCTTTTCATAAATGCTTAAATGTTACATAGAGACAAATGAAATGCGCTGGAATTATGATGATAGCAAATTGATGAAGTTTAGAACTCTGATTTTTCGGAGTTATGTGCGTTTAAGTAATTAAATAGGAGAACCAAAGTCACTGACATAGCTCTGCGAGTTGCGAAACTGAAGTGGAAATCGGCGGGGCACAAGAGTCCGAAGTCCGAAGAGCTGATGGTCGATGAGGTCCCAAGGTGCTGGAATGGCGACCCCGCACCGGGAAACGCAGTGTTGGCAGACCCCCCACCAGGTGGACAGACGACATCAAGCGAGTCGCAGGGAGCCGCTGGATTCAGGTGGCGCAAGACCGAGGCCTGTGGAGGTCCATGCAAGAGACTTATGTCCAGCAGTGGACATCCATTAGTTGATAAAGAAGAAGAAGAAGCAATTAAATATTACATGCTTTAACGGCGAAGGAAAACATTATGAGGAAAACCAAATTCTCCATAATGTTCTCAAGGATGTCAGGAATCTGCCAATTCGCATTGGTGGCTTATAACCCTTCTATGAGAGGAGAACTGCGCTCAGTAGTGAGTCGTTGATGGGTGAATGGGTGAATATGACCCGCCCCCCTCGCCCCCCATAAAGGAGACTGCAGTCCTAATCACTATTCATGGATAAATTAATATACATAGCTACCTAATAACCTAGTTTATCCAAAATACTTTTAAACATTAATCAAGCTAAAGTAAATCCTTAAGAGTGTTTAGTTTTAATTAAGTTTCATGTTGTAACGATATTAGTCATTCCGTGCGGTACTACCTGCTGTTATTTAAAGTAATGGTGTCACAACACTTGCACGTAAATCATATTATATATTTTTGTGTCGGCGGGAGCTCATTAACTTTTTTAGCGAAATCCACTAAATGTTGTTCAGCCCATAATTTTATTTTCAATGTAAACAAAGCAATAACGCAAACGATTAAATTACAGTGTGAACTGATGGCTAGCTTTAACCCGCGTTTTCGTCCGCAGGGGGTAAGGACTAAGGTTATGTTAGGTAGCCTATGTTACTCTATCCTTAACTACATCCATGCAAAAAGTCACGTCAATCCGTTTCAACTTTGCTGCGTGATTGGAGCAATTTACTAAGATTATTATTATTGTTGTATTTCTAACTGATCCACGATTTCATCCGCGCGGAATAAGGTTTTGATTCACGCGGGATTCCTTTAATTTTGGGATAAAATATAGCTTACTGGCAATTCTGATATATCAACTATTATTTGTGAAGTTTCATCAAAATCTGTCCAGTACTTTTTGCGTGAAAGAGTAACAAACAGCCATCCTCACAAACTTTCGAATAAATAATATTCGTCGGAAGTATCCTGTATCAGTCTCCAGGGTGCTAACAAGTACTAAGTTTCATAAATATGATCAACGATACACGAAAGCATAACAGCCACCTACATTTTTGGTATGAAAGGAACCCGTTTTGATCTTCAAGCAGTCTGTAACCGATACGCGATAATAAGAGACGCATCCTTGAGGCATTTTGTTTTGAGATAATAACATTTGCATCTTTTTATGGACAAAAGACGCCTTATGTCTTTCGTGAGGAAGCACCTCCTTGCTGGATCTCAATGACCTCTGATTGGCTGGTACCCTCCCGCAATTGGTTAAAATGCATTGGTGCAGCAAGAACGCCATTTTAGCCAATCAGAGGCTATTGCGATCGTTACACAGATGCAATCATTTTTAGTGAATCAACCGGACAATAAAGGAGATCCCACGGGATTTTAAAATAACCCAAAAAGTACATTGCGCGCAATCAGTTATTCTGTGAAATAAAACACGTCTTTGACTTTAACATTTTGTCATTTCTCCCGACATAGTGTTAGTTTTTAAAAACGCAGCCAAGCTTTTTTCCACAAGCCACCACAAAGCGCAGTAATTATTTAAGTTAAACCCCACAGCAAGGTCAGGTCGACCGCGATTATTTACACTGTAAATTATACTGCGAACGATTAAATTATGCGAAAGAATATTCTTTGTTAACCTGAATTAATGAATTAAATTAAAATACATTCTGAAATAAGTAAAGCTCGACGCCACTCGCTAATGTAAATTTTTGCGAAAGGCTTTTATATTATCACATAAATTCTGAAGTTGGATTTGTTTAAAAAACGAAGAGGTAATTAGAAGTTTTACTTTCAAATAAGAAAATGTTACTTAAATTTTTCCATACTGAAGTTTTATAATAACATAAAGAATTCTTTTTAAACACCGACTTCAAACGCCACTAAAAATTATAAAATAATTTCAATTGTACACGCACGTATGTTGAAGTCGCGCGTTGGTTTCATCGTTTCTATTTAGGCCCGCCCAACTTCAACATAAGTGTACAAACTAGCACAAGCTTTTCGCTTATTTGGAGGGGAGAGGAGAATATAAGTCAAGTTCAGCTTGGCTAATATTCTTTTTAAAAGAAAAGAAAAAACAAGAAAAATCTAGTTTTGTGGTCATAAATCAGAAAATGTTGCTTCATCATTCAATTCGGGTTGTTCATTTATTTAGTGGGATTGTAGTCTCTCATTATTGTGGGATGGACATGTTTCTACGCCTCCGTCTATCCGACTAGAAGATGGATTGTACTGTTTAATTAATTTAGTGTTTGATCTCATGCGAGTTTACGCAGCGTTTATCCACCTATTGCTAAAGTTCTTTCAACTCACGAGGGCGCGTGGCTCATGGTTGTGTGCGTGTCGTATTTGTATAAGTGTGAGCGAGAGCTTGCTCGCGCCTGACCGCTCCCACCTATGCTCCTGATAGGCACGCACACTTACGCAATGTGCATGTACAGGACGTAACCACAAGTAAAGCTCACGCGCCCTCATGAGTTGCAAGAACTATACTAAAAATTTATTTGTATAGATGTGCTTTTTCTAACAGTTTCCTCTATTTAATAAACAATTTCGCAGCCACGATTTCTGATTGGTTCAATTTGTGAAATTATCATTTTAATATTAAGTATTTTACATAAATACTTGACCCTTTCTCACATATCATCATAATTGGACGCAAATACGCAATAACGATTCAACCCACAAATCTTTGTCAAATTAAATACATACATAATGTAAAGGAATAAAGTTAACTTTTCAATTGATAAGTTGTGTGGGTTGACTCTTTATTGCATGCTAGCTTTTGCCCCCGCGACTTCGTCCGCGTGGAATTAGGTATTGGGGTGGAATTTTCAAAAACTGTGACACACGTACTTCTTTATTTTTAACTGAAAGCTCTAATACCAACTTTGATGGAAACAGCTTGAAAAATGACGGAGTTTCATATAAACTTCCATCCCCTATTTAAACCCCTTAGGGTTTGAATTTCCAATAATCCTTTCTTAGTGTGCGCCTACGTTATAAAAGGAACCAACTGTAAAAATTTCAAGTTTCTAACTTCAGTAGTTTAGGCTGTGCGTTGATATCTCAGTCAGTCAGTCAGTCAGGACTTTGAATTTTATATATATAGATGTGCATCATGTCCTCTGCAATGTCGTTGCCTGCCACAGATCATTTCTAAGAGATAGGATCGTCAGCTGTTGTACCTCATTATTTATACTTAAGTTTAAATATTACTATAAAATTAAGTTTTTTTGGTGTACTTTAACGTTTTATTTCATTTCATACTCACGCTTCCTCTCCAACTTCTTCGCTATTGCTTTTAAACTTCTATTTCTAGAAAATTCCTATAAGAAATTGTCGTCTTCTGCTGGACGTAGATTTTCTGTAGGGACATCTATACGCACCATCTATCATCCTTTTGGCAGCATCTTGCGTATATCGTATGCTATATTAGAGTAAAAGTCATCACTGGCAACTTGGAAAACTTTGATCTTCAGGTACTGAGAATTTTTTGGATAATTAGAGAAGATTTTGTCCAGTATTTAAACTCGTAACATTAAATAAAGATATACATCGCTGCACACCACGTCATTTATTATTATAGTGTAGTAATGCAGCAATAGAAGCAGCAGTGCGGGTCATATTTCATTCGTTACCCGAGGGAATAGGCATGTGTCGATACTGAATGTTTTAGTTCACATCCACACTACTGTAAATCTACTACTGCGGTAGATATTATTATAATATACTTAGCTATTTATTATTTTTTATCAGCCCTGGTAGCATGGGCGGGAGAAATTTTATCCCCGGGAAAAGGATAAAACGTTTATCCCGTCGCTTAGCTTTATCCACCCGTCGAGCATGGGCACAGCGGTGGAAATAACACTCAGTGGATATACTTATAAAAATATACATCGCCTTCTCCTCTGTCGCCATGCTTTAGCATAGGGAAAAGATAATTTTATCCCCTATCAGTGGATAAAATCGGGGGATAAAACTTTTATGCCCATGCTAACAGTGCAGCTGTCAATATTTTTACCAACATCTACTTCCTGGTTGAATATGAATATATAGCCCAACGGTATTGAGGTGATTAGCTTATATTCATGTTCAAAATGGAACTTGACCAAACGGTTACAAGTATTGTCGTGGCAACTCCAAACACAAGTTTTCACTTATGTGGAGGGGAGAGGAGTCATCAGATATTCTTTTGCAAAACAAAAAGTTATAAATAAAAACTACCACGTATCTATTTAAACATAATTACATTTATTTCTGGTAAACATATTATTTCTAAAGCATTTTCCAGAAACAATTTTGAATGTACAGTAAGCTATTCAATATTCCTACAGGATCAAATCAGAAATAAGGAGATCTGTATGAGAACCAGAGTTACCACACGTAGCTCATCGCATCGCGAAACTGAGTGGTTGCATAGTCGAATATGCAAATAAAATAAATTACATACTAGATGTGTAAGATGAAGGGTTTGTAAATGAAAGATAAACAGTTATCATTTCAGTTTATTTGTTGTAAACAGTCTTATAATCGAGCGATGAGTTCACAATGAAATGTAAACAATACTTCAATTTGGCGAATCTAAGCGAAACTTCGGTTACAAGAGTAATCTGTGAGATACATCGTTGTCTTGTCACTTTACATTAAATGTTACATCTTACAAGTTAATATTTACAGAGAATTGTTTAACCTTTCTCAACTCGCGATATTTTCTATCACATAAAAAAAACGACAGCGGTACTTTAGACCAATCGAATTGGTTTTACTACGGTAGAGTAAGGTAGAGTTAGTAAGGTCATTCCTTAATGTTGTGTTAATGAAACGCGTCGTGGATGACAACTGACTTTTATTAAAAGAACACCCACAATATCTCCCCCAACAATAAAAAAGTAGATACACACATACACCATCCCCCCACCAGAAAGAAAATCACCCACAACACTTACTAAACGACTTCCAAAAAAGGAGGAGATTCTCATTTCGGCATTTATTTATAAAGTAATGTTTCAACTCTGTTACAATGACTGTATAAATAAAACAAATTCAGTGCGATTTTTGTAATAAACATATTACGTATTTATTTACGCTTTGAATAAAACATAAAAATTAACACTTATTACTAACTAATATATATTATAATATTCCATAACTATATAAAATGCATAGAATTCCATAAACGAGTTGTCAAAAAATATTATAAAAAAAAATTAAACAGAACAAACTTTATCGAACATATTAATTCAAAAAGAGATCATCAAATAGCACTTCGATGCACGTTGGTCTATGAGACCGACACGCGAGTTCAGTAAGGTTAGATTTGATTACTTATAAAGCAAAATATGATCCAACGCTTTATTTACATCATAGTGACTACGTTAACAGGAATATATAGATACATACTAATATTGAAATTAATGTCCTTTCTGAATGCAGTTTGCTTTCCGAGTTCCCTTTTGCAGCTTCCGTAAGACCTGTTTATAGAAAAATGATGACATTAATTTATGAAGAAAAAGTGGAACATAGCTTAAGTTAGCTTATGCTCGTGATTTCAGATTTTGGCACTTTGTTTTCCGGAGATAAAAAGTATCAGATACCACTTTCTAGTTCTTTAATCTATGCAAAAAAATGGATCCGTGCTCCGTTCCTGCGTGATTGAAAGACAAACCAATAAACAATAATATAGTTTCAAAATGATAGTATTGATTGATTTGACAATCATCTTGGCGCATTAGAAAACACTTCAATCATATAAGTGAAAGGTCCTAGGTCCTCCCAATGGGAGAAAGTGTAATTATTCTTAAATTCAAACTGGTCGGTTGAGAAGCTAAGTATATTATTATCAAACTACCGACAAGAACGTGCTACCAAGAGATGTAGCGTTCCAGTACGATGCAGCATAAAGTTATATAGCTCGGAATGTCGTATTCGCGGCTCGTTTAGTTTTATCTGCGCACTTTACAGGTGCAGTTAATACTTACACTAAAATTATTATTCTCTAGTCCAAATCAAACAATTATTGGTAACAAAAGTTGAATCATTCAAAAACCAATTATAGGTAGGGATGATCAGATAAAATTGGAGATCTAAATATTAAATCATTCGTACCCCGTTTTGGGAACAAGTGGATTAAAAATTAAAACACAATTTCCATCAGAACAAAGTTAGGAGAGAAATGTTTAATAAAATTGTACCACTTGTGAGTGGCAGCTACGCCGTGTTACTCAAACCTAATTCGATGGAAGTTACTTGCCAAAGTTTTACTGAGTTAGCGTCTATTCGCACGGGGGAGAAAAACCGCCAGCCGCGAGAAATCGTGAGCATTTTTTTTTGTAAAATCTAAAAAGCATTGGCTTCATTACGTGGTTGAACTCTAATCTAGTCGGTTATAGCTTTAGTTCAGTTACGACCAACATAAATTTAAAAACCGCCAGTTTGATAATCTATTAAATCGGCTTTATTAGTGCGAGAAGCCTGCGGAGCGTTGACATCCTTACGTGGTTAAACTCTAACCTAGTCAGTTATAGCTTCAGTTCAGGTACAACAAACATAAATTTAAAAACCGCCAGTTGATAATCTATTAAATCGGCTTTATTATTGCGAGAACCCTGCGGAGCGTTGACATCCTTACGTGGTTAAACTCCAATCTAGTCAGTTATACCTTTAGTTCAAGTACAACAAACATAAATTTAAAAACCGCCAGTTTGATAATCTATTAAATCGGCTTTATTAGTGCGAGAAGCCTGCGGAGCGTTGACATCCTTACGTGGTTAAACTCCAATCTAGTCAGTTATAGCTTTACTTCAAGGACCACAAAAAAAAACTTAAAAACCGCCAGTTTGATAATCTATTAAATCCGCTTTATTAGTGCGAGAAGCCTGCGGAGCGTTGACATACTTACGTGGTTAAACTAAAAGACTTGCACATATTATAAGAAGTTACACGTGTATCAACTAACATTCTAAAATCTAGCAATAAAGCAGATATCTATTTATTTATTTAGATTATTATAAACTATATTATTGCAAACTATTATTCCATTATCCTTATTCTTACTAATAATATTATAAATGGGAAAATGTGTTTGTTTGTTGGTTTGTCCTTCAATAACGCTGCAAAAGAGCTACGTGTCGACGTGATTTTTTGCATGGGTATAGTTGAAGACCTGGAAAGTGACATAGGCTACTTTTTATCTCGGAAAATGAGAGAGTTGCCGCAGGGTTTTAAAAACTAAATCCACGCGGACGAAGTCGCGGGCATAAGCTAGTTAATATTATAAATGCAAAAGTTTGAATGGATTGGATGTTTGTTACTCAATCACGCTATCTATAACTACTGAACCGATTTTGGCTGGAATTTGGCACAGAGATAGATTATAGACTGAAATAGCGCATAGGCTACTTTTAATCGCGGGAAAAAAGAGATCCCGCGGGAATATAAAAAAACCTCAATCCACGCGAACGAACGAAAATAAAACCGCAACCCTACCGTGCGAATGAAACAAAGCATGAAAAGTTTCGTTGAGTTGTACAAAACTCTGATGTTAAGTTAGGTGAAAAAGTTAATTCAGTAGGTACCTCCGGCGACGCTTATTTGATTGCTGAAATCTTCCGAGTACGAATTGAGCTTTATTTCTGTAACAGAAAAATTTCATTTGCTTAATATTATTTTGTCAAACATGCTTGTAAATTTGAGCATTATTTTATCAACCTTCTTCGAGATAAATCGAGATTGCTGTACTGGCCAAATACATGCGAGCAGCGGCCGCCAAAAGTTGTATGAAAATCCATATCTGTCGTGCTTTAGCGGCCAAATAAATTACATAGTAAACTCATATCTGTCGTGTAATTAAAAATGGAACGATCTTTTACTCCGAAACATGGCAATCAAGGGGGTAACTTATCAAAGGCAAATAGAAAGCTGTTTATTGAACAAAAGAAAGAATTTTCATTTAAATTATTAAAAAAATAGTACAAAAGGGAGCCATTAAGTTATCCTTTAACATTAGTGCTAAAGCATTTTCTCTCTATACCAACTTTTCGTAGTTACATTGTGTAATAGTTAAACTCAAGTGTCAGTGAAGTCCTCAAAACGGATATGGTCTTCGTTCCTTGATTTGGCACATTCACACGAACCGCGGCATGGTATCGCAATCTAAAATCTGGCCGGATATTGAATACACATATGGTATACAAAAATGGGATACGATTGGCACACGACTTTGCCTCCATTTACCACTATCGTAACGCGCTTGAGTTGGCAAGGCGCCCGACAAACATACTTGCCTCTTCATGACATTTGCTGCTTATTAAATAGTTCTTTAAAGCCCTGATGGCCTAGTGGTTAAGAAGCCTTCATCCAGGATCCGGGGTTGGATCCCATGCAACAGTTTCTGATTTTTCGGACTTGTAAATATCATTTACTCTAACAGGAAAACATCGTGAGAAAACCTAGGCTGCATGTCTGAGAGTTCTGAATAATGTTCGCAATGCTGACTTCTTCATCTTCCTCTTTATCAATAGAGAAACGTCCACAGCTGGATAAAGGTTTCTTGCATGGACTTCTACAGGTCTCGGTCTTGCGCCGCCTGAATCCAGCGGCTCCCTGGGACTCGTTTAATGTTGTCAATCCGCCTATGGGGCGTCTGCAAATAGTACGCTGCTCGGTGTGAGGTCGCCATTTTTTTCAAAGGTGTGTAAAGTCTGCCAATCCATACTTGGTCATCGTGGTAGTATGGCTTAAAACCTCTGATTCGAGATTGGGCCGGCCATAATGCTCCCAAAGGTGTGTGAAATCAGCCAATTTGCATTGGACAAGCGTATTGGAATATGTTTGATGAAAATTCATCCAAAATGGCCGCCGCCACAAAATGGCGGATTACATATTTTTTTCACAACTCCCTCAATATGGGTGTCAAATGAAAGGTCTTGACTAGTAGAATACTACACTATGATAAATTTCAAATCCAAGATGGCCGCCACCACAAAATGGCGAATTACATTTTTTTTTAATTTCACATGTCGGGGCTGTTTTATATTTTCAATTTACACTTGTTATTAAAACTTCTGTTTTCTTACCGTATAACCTCAAAGTCCCCTCACTCTTGCCCAGGGAGTTGGTGCTGACGCAGTTGTAAGTGCCGATATCGCTTTTGGCGAACTGTCGAATTGTCAACCACATCGACACCTTGTACGATGTCTTTTCTTCACGTATCGTGTACTTTGGTCTGAAATAAAACAATTTTTTTATTAAAATTGAAAAGCGTAGCAGTTTAGTTTAAAATTACTGCTGAGTAGGTAAGCGCAAGGTTACCTGCTTATCTATTGGTATTTTACAAGTATAAGAATTTTTAAATATAAGAACTTTTATATAAGTATAGAATTTATAATTTCTGAATTGTCTCTGGTCTCATTTGGTGGGAGGCTTTGGTCGTGGCTAGTTGCGAGCCTTCAGTCACAGACGTGCCGCCAAGCGATTTAGCGTTAGCTTTAGCGATAACGTATAGAAACCGATTAGAGGTATGGGTTGAATCTACACTGCCAATTGCCATACCCCTTCCAAGTTAGCCCGCTACCATCTTAGACTGCATCGACACGTACTATTAGGAGATTGCAGTCATCGAAAAAAAAAAGGAATTACATACAAGTGGGCACAGACGCAAGCAGGTGCCCGTCACAAAAACTTTTTCAAGTTAGAAAACAAAGTAAATCGACGCTTCATAATTCGACAGAGAAAGCAATTTGTACTTTGTATTTGATAAGTTGAAAAAGAGGAGCTTACTGCCTAATTGAAGCTTACTTCAGACTTTCTTTTATTTTAACGTTTTTTCTTCTTTTGCTTTTTCGCGTTCTTAATTCGCGTAATTTGAACAGAATAAAAATGTACTAAATGGAAATTTCTCGCTGAACTCCGAAATTTCACAAAGGTTAAAAGGGACGTCTAAGTAATTGTTTCTGTATTTGTAACTTTTATTTTTGCACACTCAATTAGTACAGCTCTATTCTAGTAGTTTAATAAAAAAACCGTAAGTACTCTCTAATATTTAATTTATGAAATGTATTATTAAAAAGTAACTCATAACTGATTAATTTATAAAAATTATTGTGTGTGTGTGTGTGAACCGATTTTGATTTTGTTTTTTTTTTGGTTGAAAGATGAATTAGTCGGAAGTGTCCTTAGCTATGTTTGATGAAAATGGGTCCAAGATGGCCGCCGCCACAAAATGGCGGATTACATATTTTTATTTTAACGATTAGGTACTGACTAGCGATAAGGATGTTGTCGGATAAGGATGGCGTCGGGGGTGTTTGAAATTTTTAATTTACACTTGTTAGTAAAGCTTATATGAGTCAGGCTAACAATTTAACAAAAGGATTATTATCGACAAAAACGCAGACAGTTTCATTTCACTTTATTTCAAAGTCTCGCAAGCGATTTGTCCCGTCCATTCGACTAGAAAACCAAGCGAAGATTTCTCTCATATTATCCTGCACATTTCAGCTGCTAACCGCACTTAACTTTGCTCTGTTCAACGTTCCAGATAATTCCATTTCGGAGACCACTTTTCTATTTATTTATATAAGACTAGCGGACGCCCGCGACTTCGTCCGCGTTCCTAAATACCCACAGTTTAGGTGGGCAGAAACCCTGCAGCATTAGGATTGAGGAGTTGGGTCCTGAAATTCAACGATGTAGTCTTTACTTGGTACCTACAATAACTATTCATAATCGACAGTTCCTAAATCCCCACAGCTTAGGGGAGCAGTACCCCTGCAGCATCTGGATTGAAGAGTTGGACACCGAAATTTTTACGGGAGCGTCTTGCAAAGTTTTTGTTACAATTAAAAGAAGATTCACGCAAATCGGTTAAGAAATGACGGAGATAGCGATATACAGAGGTAGAAAAACACAACTCCTTCTCCTCCTTTTTCGAAAGTCGGTTAAAAAAGTAGCCTATACTATGCCCGATATTATCAGTTATCTACCAGTGAAAGTCCCGTCAAAATCGGTCCAGCCGTTCCCGAGATTAGCGGCAACAAACAGACAGACAGACAGACAAAAATTTTAAAAATTGTTTTCTTGTTATAAGTACCGTATTTACTTTCGTTTACAGTTAGTAAAAAGCTGTTCTTTTGATATTACAAACAGACACTCCAATTTTATTTATTTGTATAGATGTGTTTAATATGAACAGATTTATTTGATTTATAGACCAGACATAGTTATAAGAATATCAGTTATTGTTCTTTGACTTACCCATCTAAAAGCATCTCCCCGCGGTTCTTGATCCAGTAGTTGATGGTGTTGGGGTATGCCTCCACGTAGCACTTGAGCTTCACGTCTGTGCCGAGCGGAGCGCCCAGCAACTGGTTTGGCACTTTCACTGTCGGTGCAACTGATGAACAAAGGAACAATATTAAGCGGTGTTACTCCTCAAGCGTCTCAGTGCGTGACCAATATCAACGTAGTTTGATTTTTTCCCTGCTACGGCAGAGTCAAGAGTAAGTTATTATTAATAGACTTAAAGAAAGAGGTATGCGTCGTGCTCGTGAACGGGTGCCACCAACGGGAATGGGTCTGCCTTGTGTCTACCCATCTTAACATGTGTTAGGTTGTGGTAGGTGTGCATTTATGAAACTTCTTTGTGGAAACACTGTGTGCATAGCATAGTTTTGTTACCTATTGTAAAAAAAAAAACTTTGAAAAGAGCAACTGCTAAGTTTCTTGCCGGCTCTTGTCAGCGGAATCTGAATTCCGAACCGGTGGTAGATTTATGACGTGTCATAAGAGCTACAAGTTGGCCTACATGAAATAAATAAATTTTGATTTGATTTGAATCAATTCGACACCTAAGGAGAATGTATGTATGTATTTACGTTTGTTCCATAGCACATAAATTAAGTACCTACTAAGCCGATTTTGATAAACGTGAATATCGATTCGTAGCTTGTATCGATCGATATTAAAATGTAGTTTATGTACAGACAAAATTAATATGACGGCTGTTACATTCATTTTACAGAGTCGGGTTGAACTCTTGTACATCCCAAGTGTATATTAGAGATAAGCTTGGATAGAATTAAGCAGCCTAATTCATTATGTACCTGTCTACCTAAAAGATTTAAAAAGTTAGAAATAGCCGTTTTATAAAAAAAAAAAATTCAACTCTCTTTGTGATTTCGCTCGTTCTCGTTCAAACTTGAAATCTTTCTGAAAAATAATTTCTTTCAGGTTTTTAGGTACCCTCTTGGGTGGAATTTTGTTGAATAGGACTTATTTTAATATCAGTAGGTACAGTTTAAGTTTCAAAAACCTACCTTTTACGAAAGAATTAAGGGCCAAAGTTTAGATATATAAGTACATCGTAAAAGAATCTCTTACAATTGTTTTCCCTAATGGTTTTTACAATTTTTTTCCCTAATGGATTTTTAATAAAAAGTTTAAAGATAAATTATTTATGAACAAGTTGTTAATAAATAATTTATCTTTAAACTTTTTATTAAAAATCTAGATCGGTTCAAGTCTTCCCAATAATGATTCCCGACTGTAAGTCAATATTATTTACAAAATTGTAGAGACGGCAAAATTTAAATAGCCTTTTTTTTAATAACATTTTTTATGTGAATACTGTATTAATAAATAAAAAAATTGTGTGAATCCACCACTGTTGTCCAGTATTGGGCCAACGATGGATTGTTGATGGTGATGTTTTCCCAGCCTTTTTTTTTATTCGACGACAAGATAGTCCTTGACTGCGATCTCACCTGATGGTAAGTGACAACGCTGTCTAAGATGGTAGCGGGCTAACTTGAAAGGGATATGACAGTGTACATTCAACCCATCCCCCTAATCAGTTTCTACACGCCATCGTGCCGGAACGCTAAATCGCTTGGCGGCACGTCTTTGACGGTAGGGTGGTAAGTAGCCACGGCTAAAGTCTCCCACCAGTCCAGACCAGAGACAATTTAGAAATCATAAATTCCCAAATTGCCCCCGCCGGGAATCGAACCCGAGACCTCCCAGTTATAAGACCATAGCGTCAGAGAGGTCGTCTATTGCACAGTCTTGTTCAAAATCGTTACTTTTTGTTTACGCTCTTAATTATTTTCACAATAATCACCCTGTAATTTGACGCTATACCCGAGATTTCTCTCCCACAATGACAGATGAAGCGACGCCATTGGCTACGCGCCAAGCCTCACCGTCTAAATATCTACCCCAAGGTGCAAAGAATAACTTAGCCAAAATAATGAAACAATATTTATTTAGGCTACGACAATTTGAAGGTCATAATTTTGTCTCTATATCTAAACTTATAATAAAACTGTAACGGGACGAGTTCTGTACTTACATTGCAAATTTTAATCGGAAGATGCTTTATTATCGATACTGAGCCCAAAACAATTTTTTTTTGAATTTTTTGTCTGTCTGTCTGTCTGTGCGTGTGTGTTATCAAAAAAAATCTAATTTATGTCAAAAAACTCATTCAGTGAGCAAAAACACTTATTTACCACCACTCGCATAGTTTTCTTTTAAAAGCACGTAAAATTAAATGTCCTTTAATATAAAATTCAGGCAGTCTATTATATATTTTAACTGACATAGGTACTATCTGCTGATAACACGAGTATGTATGAATGATTTACTCCGATGGAAGCGTCCATTATTCTGAATTCCGTATAATCCCTTCTGGAAACGATCCAGAACAGAACAATTCATCTTGTATGGATGGAATAACAAGAGTTACACCATCGGTATTCCCTACAGAGCCATGTAATTTGCGTTTTCCGTAAACAGAGTTATTTGAAACTTGTTTTTTCAAATAAGAAAATAATGAAAAAGAAAGTATCTAGGAAAAGTTAGGTAATTTGAAGATAAATAAACATACTTATTAATTTGTTATTTTTCGGAAAATACTGGGTTTAAGCCGCGTACGAGCAGGCAATTATTAACCTTGGGCTGGTATGTCCTCACAATTAGACCATTCTCTTCTATCTACAGAGATTATATGCGCTTTCAAAACCTAAATCCAAGTGAATGAACTCGCGGGCAAAAACTAGTAATAACATAGTGCATACTGCATTTTATGCTTAATTTTGTATGAATAATTTGGTCAAATCAAATACTCGTCACGTAATTTTTCTTTAAAATCCTATGGAGTTAAAAGGCTCTTACCACTTTCCATACAATCTATCCTTGATCTTCCCGTATGACTTATATCTACGTTATTTGGATTTTGTCTGACGGGAGGCTTTGGCCGCGGCTAGTTACCACCCTACCGTCAAAGACTGCCGTCAAGCGATTTAGCGTTTCGGCACGATGGCGCGTAGAAACAATTTAGGGGTATGTAAACTGTCATACCCCTTCCAAGTTAGTCCGCTACGATCTTAGCCTGCATTGTTACTTACCATCAGGTGAAATCGCAGTCAAGGGCTATCTTGTCATCACATAAAAAAATATCTTTCCCCATCTATGAGCTAACAAACTTAGATTACTTACAATTAACATTCAGAGTGATTCTCTTGCTGACAGCCGGCGGGACGTCGTTGGAAGCTATGCAGAGGAACGCGCCCATCTGCCGCCTGTCCACTCGCCACAGAGGCATCGAGCTGCCCACGTAGCTTTCCACTGCACAGAAATAATAAAAATATTAAATTAAAAAAATCAAAAATCCGACCACGCATAAATTGAGTTTTAAATAAAAACAGAAAGGGAAGAAACAAGTCCTGCTTAAACAGTCGGCACCCATTATTGGAAAGATTTGAACCGATCTAGATTTTTGGAAAGATCAAATTAAGGTCCACCTATTACACTATAAATTGTTATTATCGTACCCATTTCTAATACAAGTTTTACATTAAAATAATCAGTATCATTTAGAAATGGTTTGCAGTGGGCTGTAGTATTGGTATGCTCTAAGAGTGCAAGGCACTAGATGATTGATTCGGCTTTATATTTTTTTTATGAATATAGACATGCTATACTTGACTGATATTCCATTGTTCACTCTAAATAAGAGAAAAGCTTGTATGGTAAGCTTTAAAATATGTATTACGAGTATTTATTTATGATTACCCAAGACCTTATTTCATTAAACATTTAATTACATTTAATTATTAAATCGCTGTATTTATTGCGGCGCGGCCCGCCCTTATTTCAACAAGCTTTCAATTTACGTATGAAAGTTAAAAAAAATAAAAATATCGCCATAATTCGCTAAAAGTCAAATCAGATCAGCAAAAGAGCTGTTGCTATTTAAAAGACAAACCTATTATCGTACGCTCGAAATATTAAAAGAGTGAGGGCTCTTCAATAAAATTTCAACTCAAGTGATTGCATTTACGATCTGAACGAACGGATCTAACTACGTTTTTACATCGAAACTCATCAATTTCCTCATGAAAGTTCAATTTCAGTGGCAGACGGAGCGGATGATTAAGTCGCGGATTTTTCTTTATTTCCCCTAGATCCAGGTTATTCTGAAAGAGCTACAATAATGCTCGGTTTTCTTTTTTTATGGCAACACTATGATTTTTAAAAGATCCTCTCTGTGTTTAAATTTTTATACTCGCGAATCTTTTACAAGCTTTTATTTATCTTGCAATATTTAGGTTTAAAGAATTTATTCTTAGAGAACAATTTGCTCACTTACAGAGAACTTAAGACTATAAAATTAATATAAAAAGTACAATCTGTCATCATCAATCATGTAGGTATGTTTGCTATGAAGTTTGCATGGTTAAAATCCTACACACACTCTGATCACGAGCGATTTGCTCTTATTTATTGAGAGGTTCCGTCCTCCATCTCTGAAGACATTCATCAAATCTTCACCAAATTTAAATGGGACCAACCTGACGACACCTCCTTTCAAATAAAAAAAATATATTGGAATCGGTTCAGATTTGACGGAGTAACATCGCCAAAAAAAAATACGCGTTAAATAAAATAAAAAAGTGTACGTTCAGTCTAGATACCTAAGTAAACTGACTTAACAAATGCGACGCCAGTGCCGTTTCTGCTGAGGCGGGAAACAGGAATACGAGCAAAAACCGCGCCCTAATCTTCACGGCAATTTGTGAACGCACCTGCGACTGGTTCGTTGTTAAGGCTTAGAACACAAACTAGACATCTTAATTGACATCGATAAAGTATGTACGGACGTGGACAAATAATGTTGCAGCTGTTTTTAAAATATCCCTACTACTCTAAATCCAAATATCCTTGCTAATATTATAAATGCAAAATTGTGTTTGTTTGTTGGTTTGTCCTTCAATCACGCCACAACAAAGCAACGGATCGACGAGATAATTTGCATGGGTATAGTTGAGGACCGGGAGAGTAACACGGGCTACTTTTTATCCCGAAAAATCCAAGAGATCCCTGCAGGATTGTTAAAAGCTAAATCCACGCGAGCGAAGCCGCGGGCATCAACTAGTTACATAATATAAAAGGAAAAGATGACTGACTATTGACCTATTAATGCGAAGCTCAAATTACTGGATGAATCTGGCTGAAATAAGCATACAGATAGATATTATGACGTAGCTAGGCATCCGCTAAGAAAGGAATTTTGAAAATTTAACCCATAAGGGGATAAAATGGGGGCTTGAAAAATCGAACTTAATGTGAGTGAAGCCGCGAACAAAAGCTAGTATTACACGTAAATGCGAAAGTGGATTTTATTTGCTTTTTTATTTGTTAGTTTGGATTTTTTTCTGTGTGACAAGTGACAAAGTGACACAAAGGCTTTTTATCCCAATAAAAGAGATAAGTCAAGTTCAGCTTTTTAATTCAATTCAATTCATTTATTAAAAAAAGTCTCGTAAGTATATTAAAGTACCTACTAGAGTTGAGGACTTACGAGTATAGAACGATATTATCTAATTAATAGATAGAAATATTTATAAATACGAATAAAACTGATAATTCTACACACAGTATAGGAAATGTATAATATTGTAAAAACAAAACTGAATAAAACCATTCTAGCCTTCACAGGCTGTTTTATCTGACAAACGATCGACGTATTGACACGGTAAATAAATGTTGTTTACAGCTTTTGCGATAATGTAAACATATTTTCACGGTTGTTATATTATTTTTCCTAACAGTTACCGTACGTTGTACGTTTACACGTTTATTCAATATTACTGAAGTGACAAATTAAATACTCATAAATTATTACGCTTATTTGTCAACTAGTAGGGCGCGTGAGTGCGCGGCTCGCTAAAGCGAAACGCGGTTTTTCTGCCCACCAAGTAGACCTTCGGGTTCTGATCACCTTTTTCCAAGAAACCACTCTTCCATCTCTTATAGTCTCCGAGATAGACACCGGCGAAATTTGTATGACCGCCATCTTGAAACCGCCATTTTGGAATTTTTTTGCGGCTCTCTGCCAATTGGATGAGGTTTCGAGTGACATTTGGTTGAACACCCCCCACCTATCTTCGATAATACCCTCGCCGGTGCTCCTCAGCCGTCTCCGAAATCCTCAATCATCTGCTCTCTTCATATTTTTCCTCCGAATGAATTTTTGTCCTCTATACGAAACCATGAGTGAAAAAAATTTTTTTCATACAAAATTTTACAGGAGAGGTGATCAATGAGTCAGTCAGTGAGTCAGTCAGTGGATCAGCACGAGTAGCTTTATATATAGTAATAGGTAGGCAAAAAATTGTAATGTATTGGTAGATTGTAAGGTATTTTCAAGTTAGCTGTCAAATCCGTCTCGAATTCAACGCCATTGAAGTTTTACTTTTATATCACAAGTGGCGCAGTCAGTAGGATATACAAGTAATTCTAGATATTATATCCATAGTCATTTATCTACTTATTTATTGCTCAACCGCTGAACCGCTGACGAAAAAATGTGAAACCCATACGATTTATCGACGCTAGCGTAGTATGAGTTCATAATAATGTTATTTATAATACTTTTAGGTATTTTTAGGTCAGCACTTTGATCTGCAAAAAACTGGATTAAATTAATAGTACAGCGTGGTCAGTTTTTATAACTAATGAATAAAAAAGGGCACACAGTTGAGTAAAAAATAATTGCTTGTTCGTGTTAATTACAATATTACATGACACGCCTGTGAGTCCTAGGTTTTACCGTAACGGACTAACAGCACGTCTTGTAGAAAATATTTTTTTACCATATACCTACTAGCTGACTCCTTCGGCTTCCTCCGCGCATAGGGTTGCCAGGTCTTCAAACCGAAAAGTCGGACAGGCCAGCCAGTTTAGCCGGACATTTTGTGTAAAAAGACCGGACACCCTTATTATTTAGACCTAGTACAAAATGGCAATTTTTTTTAAAAGCCCGCTTGCGCAAGCGTAGCGATACAAGGTGAGGCGAGTGCAGCGGAAACCAACACATGATAAATATGTAAAAAAAATAGTTAAACTTAAAAAGCTTAACAAAAGTCAGATAGGCCGGACACCGTCTAATTTGGCCGGACACTCAACCAAAAAGCCTGACTGTGTCCGGCTTTATCCGGACGCCTGGCAACGCTATCCGCGCAAATAGAATTTTTTTTAAACTTTTGGGAACTGTTTGATTTACCAGAATATGTAGTTGAACGTAGCAAATGTCCTTAAATAAATTCTTTATATGGCCGTCTGTTGTGACGTCACGGATTCCACGGTTGGATTCATGTTGTAATTAAGTGAAAACACCATCGAAGGGAGTTGACTCTACAGTTTAGTAGTGCGTGGGAAAAAAAGATCTGGCGCAGTGGATGGTCGAAGTGCTCTAGGCACCCAGGTGGTGAGGGTGAAAGTGAATTTGGTGACATGCATAGGATTGTAGAAGACAGAGAGTGGGATAACTTCCCACACCCTATGACTTCAAGACAAGACCTTGTATTTGTAAAGGTATACAAAACTAAGAGTATATGATAATCTTTTTATCCCAAAATTGTTTACGTTTCCCCCCTAGATGAAAAACACCCCACCAGGTGCACGGATGATCTCAAGTGAATTTCTGACAGCCGCTGGATACAAGCAGCAATAGTTTGTGATCTTTGGCGAACCTATATGCAACAGTGGACGTGCAGATTATGACAACGACCTACGTATACACGAATGTAAATGAATCACTAGTTCAATACCCATTCTTCTTCTAAAAATGAAAGGCTTTGGAGTGCACCGACACAGTTTTATATTCGCAAAAACTTATATTGGAAACTATTGTTCCTCTGTATAGATTCCCAATAAATTTCCATCTCCATACTTTAAGAATTCAAATGCGATACGAATCCCAATAAATAATTCACCCGATCGAGTGGCTTCATTCAATTCGTGCGTTTCAATTTATCACGAATGTGAGTATATGGAAAAATTGTATACAAATTGTTCGCCTACGCTAGGTAGAGTCGAAACAATCGAAATATCGCTCGATTCAGTCGACAAGCGAAAAAGTAGAGTGAAATGAATCGACTGAAACTTGATTGACTGGTATTTTATCGGTTAATATTTAACATTATATATTTTTTAATAAGCTCAGCAAGTCATGAAACTGAAGTGAAGTGGGTCTGGCGAATAGTTTGAGGAGCTGATGGTTCCAAGGTGCTGGAGTGGCAACCTGAAGCGCAAGGCGGAAGTGTAGTGGAACTAGGTGGAACCACGACATCAAGCGAGTCACAGAGAGCCACTAGATGTAGGTAGAAGAAGACCAAGGCCTGTGGTAGTCCATGCAAGGCTATGCAGTCCAGTTCAATAGAGGACATCTATCGGTTGATACAGAAGAAGATAAAGATATATTTTAACCGACTTCAAAATAAAGAGGAGATTTCCTTTTCGACACTTATTTTTTGGTGATATTACTCCATAACTCCGTCAAATCTGAACCGATTTCAATAAAAAAAATTCAATAAAACTGCCATAGACTTCCTTCCAAATTACCCACTTCCATCCCTGATTGCATCGACACTTAGCATGAGGTATATAGTTCTTGCAATTCACGAGGGCTCGTGGCTCATGGTTGTGTGTGTTTGTCGTATCTTAACATGAGGTTCTTACAATTCACGAGGGCGTGTGGCGGCTCATGGTTGTGTGTGTGTGTATCGCATCTGTATAACTGGGAGCGACAACTTGCTCACGCCTTTTTTGGACAGGCACACACACTTACGCAATGTGCATATAAACGACGTAACCACAAGTAAAGCTCACGTGCCCTCGTGAATTGAAGTTACTATAAGGCCGCAGTCTATAGATGTACATTTATAAAATCACCACGAATTAAGCACTTTAAAGGTACGCCTCATATATTATGGAAGTACTTAAACCAGAATGAAGGTGTGGCGTGTCGGACACGATTACTTTATATTTCCTTTCGTGAGGTACTTAAGCAGTTTTCCTATAACATTTTTATATTATTAGGATATACGTTCATAGTTACACGTGAGCTTTCTATATAAGCGTACTTATTACACAGATTTAGCCTACAAGAAATAAATAATGGTGAATTTTGAAGTATTGAATTTCACAGGGTGCCAATGGGACCCTGTTATTAAGCATCCGCTGTTCGTCCGTCTGTCAATCAGTTCGCTGTATCTCATGAACCGTAATAGATAGATATAGATATACTTGAAAATTTCGCAAAATGTGTATTTCTATTGCCGCTACACCAACATTTTTTTTATTATTCGATGATGAGATTGTTCTTGACTGCGATCTCATCTGATGGTAAGTGATGGTACAGTCTAAGATGGTTGCGGACTAACTTGGAAGGGATATGGCAGTGTACATTCAACCCATACACCCCTAATTAGTTTCTATACGTAATCGTGCCAGAACACTAAATCGCTTGGCGGCACGTCTTTGACGGTAGGGTGGTAAGTGGTAACTAGCAACGGCCAAAGCTTCCCACCAGATCAGACCAGAGACAATTTAGAAATTATAAATTCTCAAATTGCCCCCGCCGGGTATCAAACCCGAGACCTCCCAGTTTAAGACTACAGCGCACACCATTGCGCCAGGGAGGTCGTCAAGAAATCTAAAAGGCATCTTACCTTTATCAAAATCTCTTGAAGAAGGCTTCTTCAGTAGTATAGGTTCGTGGTCTTCTCTCCTCCAGGTAATCTTGGGGGGCGGGTGACCGGTCGCTTTGCAGGTCAGGGTCGCATTCTCCAGCTCTTGGACTGACACGTCACTCGATGTGTCGTCACTGACGATGTCTGGTGGTACTGTTGGCAAAAAAATTGTCATAGAAATAAAATATCAATATTTAAGATCAGGTTTGTTATGACGTCATGAATACGGAGTTTAGTGAACAGCAACAGTAGGGTTAGTATGAGATTTAATTCGATTGATCGTATTCGTATTCGATGACATTAGCGTCAAAGTAAATTGAACCATAACTTGATTGAATTAGAGCTCAATTTTGTGTATGCATTCTCATACTTTCACGTATACGGATATGCTCCAAATTAAAATCGATTGTACTGAATTTGTGACTTTAAATCAATACAGTTAAGGTTAATTTTACTTTCTTGCTACAGCAAGGTAGCAAAACTGTTTCCAGTCACGAATACAATGAGAACTAAGAAAATAAATCTGCCTTGTGTTTTTTAAATAGAAAACCTAAATGTTGGGCATCAACTACTCAAACATATATTACCCTATAAGAATCGACCGTAGCGTTAATACCGTTTTATAGAATGACGAGGTTTTCAAAAATTATTTCAAAATATCTACGGGAACCATTTGTATTTTCTGGGATAAAAAAATATGACATGTATCTACCACTGGTTCGGAATGCCATTCCAATCGAGAACACATATAGACTACAGGCCCGGTCTAAAAATGGAGTGGATATGAACCACCAGGCGACCTATATAGGACGATATAAAAGCATAAAATAATAATACGATTCAACACTATGCCGTCACTTGTAAGCTGTCCAACTGAGTGCTGGTGACAATTGAAAAGTGCAGGTAGAGGCAGTACATTTTAGTCATATATTTTTGTACGGCATTTTTACCATCGATAGATCCATGAAAAATAATAAGAAAGCGCGCAGTGCCGTACAAAAATGGTGCGCCACAAAGTCGGTAATTTATTTTGATTTTCTGACAATTTCCAGGGTAAATTTGGTCATTTGATTCTGTACGGCATCAGCTTCATACTGTTTCAATACAGCTTCTAATCCATTATTCCGCAACGCCGTATAAAAATCATGCGACAATGGAAAAAAATCGACAATGGAAATAAATCCATTTTTGGACCGGGCCTGTAGTCTAAAGCTGCATCCGCACGCTTGGCAAACCTCGGCAAACCTTCACAAACGCAAACGTGCGGATAGAGCGTTTGCCATGGTTTGCCTACGCTTGCGAGCGTTTGTGGCCGATCCATCGAGTGTCGGTCTTTTGATCGCAAACCAAAGGGAATTTGCCACAAGCGCTTGCGTCTCCGTCCACACGTTTGCGCGCACTCAGTCTCGTTTGTGCACTGGCGGCGATTAGACGTGTTATTGTATTACGATTTACGTATCGCACCTTTAGAAATCTTCATTTTGTGAGTGGGTAAAAACGTAAAATGAATGACTGGTCGACTGAAGACTTTTGAAGACGATTTGTTTATATAATTTAATTAATTAATTAGTTTTATATATTAATAATAATAAGTGGCGACTCCGCACCGGAAAATGGTATATAATGGTATGGTAATAGGTGGACCGACACCATCAGGCGACCCTCAGGGAGCCACTGGGTACAGGTGGCGCAAGACCGAAGCCTGAGGAAGTCCATGCAATAAACAGTCCAGCAGTGGACGTCTATCGGTTGATAAAGAAAAAAAACAAAATATCTATTGAGTAGGTACATACTAGAATAGAGTAGAATATTTTTTTATTCAAATAAATAAACTAGGTAGGTACCAAGTGTTTTCGAACATACTACTAGCTACTACTACTAATCTATAATATTATACTAAAACTGTAACTGGACAAATTGTGCACATGAAATATGTTTTGAAAATTTTAATTAGAGGACGCTTTACTATCAACTAGATGACGTCCGCGACTTCGTCCTCGCAGATTAAGGTTTTTTAATTCCCGCGGAAAGTCCTTAATTTTCCGGGCTAAAATGTAGGTATGAGCTATCGCTATTCCACATTTCATTCAAATCGGTTCATTAGTTGTGGCTGAAAGAGTAACAAACATCCATCCACCCATCCATCCACCCATTCATATTCCATTTTAGTAGGATTATTGATCGATACTGAGCTTAAAACATTTGTAAAAATAACTTAAGCCAAATAATAAAGCCGACACAAGTTCGACGTCCGTCATGCTTGCCTGTTCAGAACATACAAACGCCCTCGCAAGCGTGCGGATGATTCCCAAATTCAAGGCAAACGTTTGTAGAGGTTTGGCGTTTGCCGTTTGCCACAAGCATGCGGACGCGGTATAATACTCAGGATTGCGTCAGTCTATCACTAAGGCGCGTAGCGTACTGAGCGTAGCATCGTGCTACGCTACGTTCAGTACAAATAAGTAATTCCCATTACCGCAGACCAACTGTGAAAACAATATTAAATATACCGCATTTTTCCTCATTACACAGAAACACACTGGAAATCGCAAGTTCAAAGGGAAACTATTATAAATAACGACCGCCTCGGTTCACGCCCGACCCTCGTAGCTCTTTGTGAGAACCTCTCCACTTGGAGAGCACGAGAGTTCTACAACTTGTAATCACGCGCTTTTTCATTTACAACAACAATTATTACACTTGGGTTTTCTACAAAAATAATAATATTTAAGTAATATTCTATTTTCGGATTCCGTGTCCGAGAGGTAACCAACGGGAACCTATTTACTAAGGGTGAAAACATGTCAGAGATGCCTCACTGCGATACCTCGCGGTTACGGTACAGCGAGGTATCTTCGACATGTTCGCGCTCATCTGTTTGCATACATTTGTTTTACATGGAGGTGACATCGAGGTAGCGAGCTAAACCGCGACCGCGAGGTATCGCAGTGAGGCATCTTCGGCATATTTTTACCCTAAGCCATCGCTGTCCGTCCGTCCGTGTGTCGGCCAATCTTTCGCATCACATCACATCACATCACACTAATATTATAAAGGCAAAAGTTTGTATGTGTATGTGTGTATGTGTGTGTGTGTGTGTATGTTTGTTACTCCTTCAAGCCATAACGAATGATCCGATTTGGCTGAAATTTGGAATGGATATAGCTCATACCCAGGATTAAAACATAAGCTACATTTTATCCCGGAAAATTACAGATTTCCCAAGGAAATTGAAAAACCTTGATTCACGCGGACGAAGTCGTGGGCATCGTCTAGTTTATAATATAAGTAGGATTTACCAGAGAAATTTACTCCAACAAATTGGTTAAATTTAGAAAAACCATCTAAAAATGGTGAGAATACCTCTAGGCATAACTTAATACAAACACATTCGTGCATGAAAAATGGCGTATGGATATATCGAGCTGTGCGTGTTACATATTCCAACCATAAACGAAGTACATACTGTCATGTTTCCAACGCTTTTCGAACGGCGACACAGTAAAATCACTTACGCTGCCAGCCGCCAGTGTAATTTTACTGCACTAGGTTACGGAAATAACACACAGTCAGCGAAATGTTACTACGTTATCCCACGTGAATTAAAACATAACCTAGATTTTAATACTAGCCAGTGAGGTATAGTCTTATCGAGAGTTGGTAGGAAGCCCTTTCCGCCGTTTCACATCGATGCAGTATTTCCTCTATGCGGAGCGTGCGTGGGCGTAGAGACACCGGAAAGGTGTATCCAAACAACGACAAAGATTCATTGGCTCTTCAGCAACACTTCGTTGAAGTAATCCAGCGGGGAGCAGTACCAGTGGAATTACGCAAAACGGGCGGCTAACATCTACTTGCGGAGACAATTCCCAGACGAAGATGAAGATGATCGATGCAGTTTGTTAGGTTAAGTGTCGATTTTACCAACGTCGAGTGACGTATTTCTCGAAGTATAAATTGGGCGTTCTGACAGTTTTTGTTTTGAAAATCTGCCAAAATATCAACGCTCAGTGAAGACTTATTTTATTTTGGTGAAATCAGCCCTAAGTAGATTAAGGTAGCTTAAGGTTTTTATAATGTAGCACTCTGTTGTCAAACATGCCAATTTCACTATCACTCGAACTTCAAGGCAAGAGTGAACAGGAATCTTCTAGGCAAGCGCGCTTCAACCTAGACCTCATCAGTGCTATCCAGTATTCATTGTCGTCAAACGCAAGCCGGATAAAAAAAAATCACTTAACCTACGAATGATGTTCAACAGTTTTAGTAGGTATTGAAAATTTCTGAATTCGAATACGATCAATCGAATTAAGTTTTATAGTAACCCTACTGTAGACTGAGCATTATATTATGCCTATACTTAATATAAACATAAAAATTCTTTTTACAAAACCGAGTTCAAACGCCACTAGAAAATATACCAACTGTGCCTATAAAATTTGAAGAGTTCCCTCGCTTTCTTCAGGATCCCATCATCAGATCCTGCCCTGATGACAATGGGACTACATACGAAGTATACCCTTTCAAACAAAAAAGAATTATCCAAATCGGTTCAGGCGTCTTCGAGTAATCTGGGAACAAATTAAAAAAACAAAGAAATAAAAAAGACGTGTGGCACTCGGGGACTGCCGCGGTAAAGCTATTATATAGCATTTTTAATCAACGCCATCTAGCGGTGAGAGGAGTCCCGTGTCAGGTTATTTTCGTTACGGAATTTCTAGATTCGGTCTCCACGCTCAAGGCCCGCGATAGAAGCTATGCAATAGCTTAAAAATAAAAATAATAAAAATAAAATTCCGACGAACTGAGAACTTCTTCCTTTTTGGAAGTTGGTTAAAAAGCGGTTTAAATTAAAGTTTCGATAAAACTTGTATAAAACACAACACCATAATACAAATGTCACGGTCCCCGAAATTCTCTTTTTCCTTTTGCGTCGTGTGTCACGTAAAGTTGTGTGTTAAAAAAGCTGACAGTTGTTTTTGCGCGCCTAAAGTTTGTTCCATTATGTTTTTCCACGGTTTTGTTTCGTCGAGATGTGGACATGTTTGGCACTTGGGGCATCTACTTGGGACCATAAACATAGTATTTCCTTACTAAGTGAACACATCAAAAGTGTCCGGTGTAACATGCCTTGTCTACTTTACTTTATTGTCTACACTTTACTCGTGAATCTCTGTAGAGATTCACATATAGATTACGAGTAAACGTGTACACAAAATTTTCTCGTGGCGCGCATGTTAGCTCTAAGGGAACAAGTTCATTTTTAACTATCAAAAATTATCCAAGTAATATTTACCAAATCTAGTCTTCCAGACTGGCTTCTTACTTTAAGTCTTATGACCCTATATTTTGCAAAAATTATTTGATAGGTAATTAGTCAACTTTAGCTTGGCTAATATTCTTTATTAAAAAAAAAATCTGTCTCACTATCCTATTGATTTGAGCAAAGGAGCATCAAGGTTTTAACCATTTATTATTCCTATCTCGTATCATAGTGTGCGAACATCTCTCCATAATCTCTCGCAGTTCAATAACTCAAGTTTCTATAGGTTGCGCCGCGTCAATAAATCTTGTGCGAAACAAAAAGATAACAATATTTTTTGATATTTTCGGCACGGAGGAGCCGCGGGACCCGCACGCCCGGCGATCATGTGAGCAAGCTTTTTGCCAGTGTAACGGAGATAGGCAAGTTTCAATTTATAACAATAACAAGCTTTGGCCTGCAGCTTCGCTCGTGTGGAATCCTACTAATATTATAAAATAGACGACGCTCGCGACTTCATCCGCGTGGATTAAGGTTCTTTGATTCCCACGGGAACTCTTTAATTTTCCAGGATAAAATGTAGCCTAGTCCAGTAGTTGCAGAGTAACAAAAACACACATACATACTTTTCGCTTTTATAGTAGGTATTAGTGTGACAAGCCTTGGCCGCAGCTTCGCTCGTGTGGTAATAAACAAGTTTAATCAACGCGGATGATATCAGGGGCATCAATCTAGTTAGAAATTCCTTTTAGGTACATGCCAAATTCAAAGATGTGGACTCCAAGTTAACTCGCTATCATCTTAGACTGCATCGTCACTTACCATGATATGGTTTCACCTGAAAACGCAGTCTATTCTATTCTAAAGTACACATGTACAAAGGGTAGGTTTAACTCGTAGGTATGACCCAAACCGTAATTCAGAGTAGGTATAACGTTATTCTCTTTAACCCCATAAATTTCCATAGGCTGGAATACGCACACCTCTTGACAACGTCAATCAAACCGGCTTAAACCCCATGACCAATGATCCGCGGTGGCCGTTATTTATACGACGTACCGACGAACACATCAATCATGGCGGATTGCACCATACAGGGGAAGAAATTAAGCCCGTATTGACAGTATATTGGGGACGACAGCATACCGGCATAATTTGTTCTGGAATTGGATATTTGGATATATCGAGCGGGGTTTATTTGGAGCCCTTCTATCCAATTTGAATATTTGAATGGGCCTGTCGTTATATGGACGTGTCGATAAATATTCTTATGGAGTTATGGAGGATTTGTTTCTGTCAGCGTTGTTTCTTTACGCTTCTTTACGAGGGAGTCTTTTTGTCTATTCTCAACTTCTTAAGGCTTCAAGGCCTTGGCTAGTTTTGGTTTAATTAGAACGCTAATACACTCTTAGTTAGCCCGCTACCATCTTAAGAAAGCATTGTCACATACCATCCACTGTGAAAATGTTTAAAACCATCAGAAGAAGTCTTTTTGGCGTAAAATCGGTCATTGCTTCTATCTAAATATGGCCGTTGACGTATTCGTCAACGGCCATATTTAAAATCGGGTATTATCGATTGCTTATTATTCAGGGATTTTACTATTCAGAGGCTTTGATCAAAGTCAGTAGGAGCTTCCATATTTTATGATACATGTAAACGGCGTCATTTTCCTGACTTATAAAAATATTTATCCTAATGCGTTAATAAATATTTAAAAACACTTCAACTCCATTTTACAGTGGCTACAGTAACCCTGAGATAATTAAAATTGAAGTAGATAAAGCACTTCAATCTCCGACAGTGCAAAACTAATATTCCCAAAAATATTATATTATCAAAGAAGCAATAACATTGTCAAAAGGTTCACAGGTGCTCTCTCGCACAATATGAATTCCTACAAAATTCAAACAAAACTAATAAACTCGGAAATAGGGGGGAAAGAAACGTCAAACTTCGCAGCGATTTGAAAGAAATTTCCATTCTCCACCAACTGGCCAGGAAGAAATGGCTGTAAAAAACTAATCGAGTCGCAAAGTCAGGTCGCGTTCGAATATGGAACAAGTTCGAAATTGGAAAAGGAGTCGCGACAGCCGCCATGCAAATCGCGGGCGCAAATAAAAGTAAATTGGCAAACTTTCAGTATTTTGAGGCTAGTGAAATACATTCGTTCCCGAACTGCCCAAGCTGCGGGATTTGCGAGAAATGTTAATTCGTTACACCGTTTCTCTTTTCGATCGTGTTCCAAGGTTTTTTTTTCATCAACGGCAAGTTTTCACTTTACTGCGATCTTTTTTTTGTATTTTTTTTTTGTCTTTATTCGATGACAAGATAACCCTTAACTGCGATGTCACTTGATGGTAGTGGGCTAACTTAGAAGGGGTATGGCAGTGTAGATTCAACCCATAACTCCCTAACCGATTTCTACACGCCATCACAAAATCACTTGGCGGCACTTCTTTGACAGTAGGGTGGTAACAAACCACGGCCAAAGCCTCCCACCAGACCAGACCAGACACAATTCAGATATTATAAATGTCCATATTGCCCCCGCCGGGAATCGAACCCGAGACCTCCCAGTTATAAGACCACAGCGCTCACCACTGCACCAGGGAGGTTGTCAAATTATAATTATTATTTATTCTACGATATATTCTTCTATGATCACATCAATTATGAGATTGTCTAATAAAATGAGTGTTACAGCCTCATAATCACTTCTTATTTTTGAAAGAAACTCGGTTTCGTCCGCGGCCTAATAGGAATTAATAACCTCTTTTAGGAGTCGGTTAGTAATTTCTGCAATTGTGGGGTTAAATAAATATTTATGTTATAACTTTCCTTTCCCCGTCTCTATTTCCTACAATTTAAACACAATAAACTAACTTTAAAAGCAGAAACGAATTGTAGAAGTGTACAAACATGTCCGCCCGCGATACGGAATCGCAACTTTATCTTATTCCCAACTTTCGCGACAAGTGGTTAAGGCCTGAACACACAAAACTGTATGGCAGCGTGGCGCGACGGAAACGTCTCTTTATCCTGACTTCATATACAACGTAGCATCTTCATGGCAACTCTATGCTACTGGGTCGAAATATTGGCCTTTGCAACAGACACATTACTTTACCCTACGTTGTTACCCTTTTTGTATTTATCTAAATATATAAAAGGAAAGGATGACTGAGAAAAGATGACTGACTGATTGATTGATCTGTCAACGCACAGCTAAAATCATTGGACGGATAAGGCAGAAATTTGGCATACAGATAGCTATAATGACGCAGGCATCCGCTAAGAAAGGATTTGTGAAAGTTCAACCACTAAGGGGATAAAATAGGGGTTTGAACAATCGTAACTAACGTGGGCGAAGCCGCGGGCAAAAGCTAGTATTTTAATAATTATGTTCATGGTTATGTACAAACCGAGAAGACGTATAGTGTGTGCTGTGGCCACGCTCAGTAGACACGTACTGCAGTTGGTAAGTTTATTATGAAGTGCTTCTATAATTCCTTAATATTAAGAATCATACACGCGTACGCGCGCGCTCAGTTTGACGTCCTGTCGAGCAGTTTTTGACACGCTTCGAGTCTGTTCAAGCCCTTATTCTCAACTTTTCCGAGAAATGTTTAATGTCGGATTTTTATTTTCCCATAGGGATGCGACGGCGTCGCGCGCTTTTTACTTAAAAATTTCATTTCTACCGTTATATACGTATGTGTTTCTTTGTTGTGAAACGATGTCTTCAGTATCTTGCTTGATGTTTATAGTATGAAAAATAACTGGGTCAACGTTGATGTGCTTACTCTACTTTTCCTAACTCGACATAGTCTAGGACAATGTCTAGGATAAAAATAATGGATACGATAGGTTAATAAAAACCATACCAAATTCATCCCCTATCTAAGAGTCTTTTTACGTATATAGCCCCTCAATATAATTTCTTATACCCAACGTCATTTCAATCTTTAGGTGTTCCCTAAAGATTCGTGAAAACGACGTTAACAGAAAGCGTTACCTAACTCAGCTTAGGTAGCCCAAAAAAATTAGGGAACGTTGGTGAAAACGGGCTCTACATATACAAAAAAATCTAAAATAAAATAAATAAATCTATGATTAACACAGGATAATTAATTTTGCGTAAACGCACATAACATACGAAAAATCTGAGGTGCGTGACCGGGATCGAACCTGCGACACCCCGAATACCATACCGTAGTCCTAGAAACTAGGCTATCACTGCTTGTGTACTTATACTGCTTTAGGACATGTTTGGGCGCAACGCCTACATGGCTCGTACTGTGGGAAAGTATGTATTCACTTCGTTCGCATGGATTAAGGTTTTTTAATTTCCGCGGGAACTCTCTTATTTTCCGGGATAAAAAGTAGTCTATGTGTTATTCTAGACTATAATCTATCTCTGTGCGAAATTTCAGCTGAAACGGTTCGGGCGTTGCGGCGTGATTGAGTAACAAACATCTATCCAGAGGCGGCTCTAGCCCATGTAGCGCCCGTGTGCAATCAATATATATCTTGGCGCCCTCTAGTAGACGCGCGACCAAAATGGAATACTTACAATACAAGAATACCGTTTGACTTACAGTTATATTTTCACCAGTGAAAGGAAATTCAGGTGCCAAAAATGGTGCAATTTTAAATGATGTCGGGAAGCAAGCAAGCGCGGCTCGGCGCGGCGCCCCCTACAACCCTGCGCCCGTGTGCGTTGCAACCCTGCACCATGGGTAAAGCCGGCACTGCATCTATTCATCCATCCATCTATCCATACATTAAACCTTTGGGATTTATAATATTAAAAAGAAAGCCTGTGGAGCTCCCTAAGTTCTTTTCATTTTGATAGGTCTTCTAAGCTTTGTGTTGATAAATCTTTCAGTGAAGGAAACCTTTCAATACAATGTTCCTACATTACTCGTTTTGTCATCGCACTCGGTATTGGTCCCAATAAACTGAACAAGTTGAAATTGAAAAAGAAATCTCCGGGGTATGCAAATACTACAATATTGCTAAACTATTCGACACCCTCTCGGGGGAAGATTTTCCTCTGTACATAACTGTAAGTGGGTAGAGTTTGTATAATAAGTGTCTTTTTTAGGAGCGGAATATGAAAATACAATTTAATAAAAGTTTCTTGATGGTTCTTCTTCTGTGATCAATTTGCAACTTGTTAAGATGGGTGTTCTGCTGCTCAGAAGATAAAGTAATAATGTATTTAATAGCTACATAATAATATTGTATCATTTTGTTTTGATACGAGCAATTGCTGAGTTTCTTGCCAGCTCTTCCGAACTGGTAGAACTGATGGTAGTCTTGACATGTCATAAGAGCCACAGGTCTACATGAAATAAATAATTTAGGTTTTTTTTTTTAATTTTATTAGCCAATGCTACTGAGTAGAACCAAAAAGAATTTGGCATACAGTTGGTCATTTCGGAAATTAGCATTCTTAAAATGAGTCAAATTCACACTGTACGGTTCGGGACCGCACACTAATGAAACTGCTTGAGTAGAAGTCTAAGTTTATTGGCCTCTACTTAGGCTAATAATAACCTAATAGCAGTAATGTGAGCGCGATGCGATGTTATGTGCACTGATGTATGAAAAGCGTATTTATAATAAAGCGTGAATGATGACGAATTGTACGGTTTCGACATAGACCGTACACACACTCAATCATGTGTATTTGTGTGTAACGGAATCGACTTATTGCATACAATTTAAACCTTAGTGGTTTCTCGTATGTTTATAAGAAAAAAAATTGTATATATTTGTATGGTGATAATAAAAAAAAAATGTATTTATTATTTATACATATACTAGCTTTTGCCCCCGCGACTTCGTGGAATTTTCAAAAACTGTGACACACGTACTTCTTTATTTTTAACTGAAAGCTCTAATACCAACTTTGATGGAAACAGCTTGAAAAATGACGGACTTTCATAAAAACTTCCATCCCCTATTTAAACCCCTTAGGGGTGGAATTTTCAATAATCCTTTCTTAGTGTGCGCCTACGTCATAAAAGGAACCAACTGTACAAATTTCAAGTTTCTCACTTCAGTAGTTTAGGCTGTGCGTTGATATCTCAGTCAGTCAGTCAGTCAGTCAGGACTTTGAATTTTATATATATGGATAATACCGCCTAGAAAAAATGCAATAGTCTACGATCAAAACCGAGCTGCCAAGCGTAGCGTTCAAATACAATGCAGCTTAGAAACGAAATAGGACATACGAGGTTATGATTCTCAAAATCTTCCTTATTTCTTTCAGGTCAGTGCGTTTTATTTCAGAAAGGATGTAATCTGAATGCAAAACGAAATCTTTTCGTATTCATTCTGAAGAGATCTTACAAAATAAAGAAAGACAAGCTTGTTACAAAAATAATGTTAAGAAATTCGTCTCGACGTTATTGCAGCGTACTAACCTAATTTTTATTAAAACTGGAGCAATAAATAATTAAATTTTCCTCAAGTCTGAAAGTAAAGCCTTTAAAAAATGTGTCTAATTATAAAATTTCCTTTAGATTTATTCATTTGCTTTCATCTTAGCTTGAGTTGCCAGCCGTTTATTATTTCTAGGAAAGATCCTATATTTAAGGTTTATAAAAAGAATTTAAAAGGATCCTTCGTGGATTAACGCCTTAAAAAGTCTTTTATATTAAATACTAGTTGATGCCCGCGACTTCGTTCGCGTGGCTTAAGGTTTTTAATTTCTGCGGGAACTCTCTTATTTTCCGGGATAAAAAGTAGCCTATGTGTTATTCCAGACTATAATCTAAATCTATCTCTGTGCCTTTCAGCCAAATCGGTTCAGTCGTTGTGGCGTGATTAAGTACCAAACATCCATCCATCCATTCAACCATCGCATTTATTCCAACTTTCGCATTTATAATATTAATAGGATAGGAATTATAATAATAGGATTAGTTAATTTAACAAAAGTGTTTATCAAGCTAGAATTAGACTTTGTTTCCATATCGCCCTAGTCGAAAACAAAATTTTATGTAAATAATTTGTTTCAACTTTCAACGTATTATTATAAATATTTTGAGAAAACATTGTGTTTGACTGATATTAACTCCTCGAGGGAAAAAGCTAGTTTTTAATAAAGAATTTTGAGTTTCATATTCCGACTTTTGGAAATTAGCAAATGGCGACCCTAGCCTGAGCAATGACGTTAATATTTCACGGCGATATTTCAACCTTTAACGAGGTCAATTTTTAATTCTTTAGACACGGTTTTAATTTAGAAACGTCGCGTTCCACATTAATGAGTCTGTTCCATCACTCAAAGAGACCAATTAGAGTGCGGGCGTATTAATTGCACGGTAAATTAATTTCTATTTATTATGTCACTGCTGGCTACAAAAAGAAGATTTTTTTTCTTAACCCTTTTTGGAAGTGGTTTTAAGGTCAGGAGGTTTTTGTCCATATTTATTTTTGAACTAGCTGATTCCCGCGATTTCGTCCACATGGCTAGAGTAGTAGTTTAGAATGACTTGCTACTATCCGCGAGAAGTTATATCGTCTATCTCCGACAATATTTAGTATATCTTCAACAAAATTGGATTAAAATTTTCAAAATAGGTATTATATTTAATGTACAGTATTTGTCTTGTAACAGTTTTATTAAAAGTATAGACTAGTTGATGTCTGCGACTACGTTTGCGCGGATTGAGGTTTTTTAATAACTCTTTGATTTTCCGGGATTAAAATATGTAGCCTATGTATTAATCCTGGGTGTGAACTATTTGAACTCCTAATTTGAGCCAAGTAGGTTCATTCGTTGCGGCATAGAGGAGTAACAAACATCCATATTCTATTAAACTTTCGCATTTATATTATTAGTATGAAAGTTTTTTTTTTTATATTAGCTTACCTAAATTTTTTGGTGGTCGAAAATAATGTATCTTCATTCCCTATTGGTTGTACTTAGAAACTAAACGACAGGCCGGTATTGTTTTGCAATAAAATAAAAAAAAACAGATACCGACCGAATTGATGACCTCCTCCTTTATGTAGGTCAGTTAAAAAGCCGGCGAGACTTTCTGCGATATAATTGTATCTGTATCTGATCTAATCTTATGTAAACACGCGTCATGAACAAGTTTAAAAAAAAAACGGGTAAAGAAACTGAAAAGCTACAACCACAAACTAATCTACTAAGACTATGCAATATATTTGTGTTCCCGTATTTACCCCGTAACGTTCAAGGGGGTTGGGTTGAAATTTATGAGGGCTCAAAGATACCTTCAATCTACCGCACCTTAATAGTGCCATAACTCACGTGGGCACGGACAACGTTTTTAGTGTACTTTTGACTTGTTTGAACATGAAATGAAGAACACAAGAGAATTTGCGCAGCAAGGATTATTCGTTCATTGATACTTATGGGAAACTTCTGTCTATGCTACTAGGTATAGTTTTTTCAATTCACGAGTGCGCGTGGCTTATGGTTGTGTGTGTGTCGTATCTATGTAAGTGGGAGCGAGAGCTTGCTCGCGCCTGACCGCTGCCACCTAGACTCTTGACAGGCACACACGCTTACGCAATGTGCATGTACAAGTAAAGCTCACGCGCCCTCGTTAATTGCAAGAACTATATGCTATGTAGTATAATAGCATCATGCGTTTCCATACAAACAAAATAGCGTTAACTCTTCTACTTTTTTTTTTGGTTTTAATAATAATTGCGGGCCTTTATTACCACCATTATTATCTATTGGGAGGCTTTGCCCGTGGCTAGTTACCACCCTATCGTCAAAGACGTGCAACCAAGCGATTTAGATGGCGATGGCGTGTAGAAACCGATTAGGGGTATGGGTTGAATCTACACTGCCATACCCTTCCAAATTAGCCCCCTACCAACTTAGACTGCATCATCACTCACCATCAAGTAAGATCGCAGTTAAGGCCATCAGCAGACAGTTCCTCACAATTAGCATTTAGGGTCCTCCGAAACCGAAGGCAAAAATAGAGTTCCTTTAGTTGACATACTTACATATAACTGTAGCAAAACTACCACCTGACTGAAATCTCTCTGAATTGGCTCAAACCTTAGACAGAGTTAGAAAGAGACGCAAATATGTTATTACATAAATCTATTTCTCTTTAACTCTATCTTGAGTTTAACCAGAGTGCAAGCACGCTCTAAGATTTCAACCTTAGTGCATGTCTCTCACGAATCGATTTCCGCCGCAGAGTTCTGCAGTCAATACAGGTATATCCGTGATGTTAATTGTTAATTTAGTAAGCCCCGGGTTATTGAAATCCCGATTGGTAGACAAGCTTGTAATTATGCGGCAGCGGATTTGTGCGATAGATGACCAACGACAGTGCTAATTATAGGTATAACTCGACCGAAGGCTACGTCACGATTACCAAGGTAATTTATTAGTAAACTATATATAGTAAAGTATATAATAATAAATCTATTTTCTACTCACTGCTTATAAGATATAATGAGCGGAGACCAATACTTTTATTTAAAAAAAGACATTGATTACACAAAGTATGGAAAACCAACATCTAACACTCAAATAATTAAGCAGATGGCCATTATTCAATAATTAAATATTCAAAACGAACACAAGTAGGTATATGAATGGCGTGACGACTCGAAGCAGAATGGAAATAACACTATCACGAATCACTATTATCGAATATCGAATCACAAATGAAGAATGAAGACTGACCCAATACACGCTGTATGTCTCATTTTTATGGACCAAACGAGTGGGGAGCAATGATGCAACGCTCAACGAACAATGTTACCAACGTTATAAGACTACCGTCACTAAAAGTTATAAGGATACAGATGGCGCTTTAAATAATAACCACTTCAATATTAATATCATGACATCAATGACATAAAATTCTACTTTCCTCTTACAATATATTTATTTCTACAATAAACAAAATAAACAGCTTTTCAAAATTGTACAACTATGCATTTTGTCTACTGCTGCATTTCTTGACTGCATTTATATTTAACACCCTTCCGGCGTCCATGTTTGACAATTAAAACTTACTAAAAGCTTCATTGATTCTGATATAGTAAACTGAAGAGTGCTGACAGAAAATTAAAAGGTCACCCACTCCTAATCCTTGCTTTCTGCATACTTGGAGGGAAGAGGAAAATAACAGTTCGCTTCAATTGACTTGAATAAAAAAAACGCGCGGCGAAGTACGACCGGTGTAAACCCGACCTTATTTTCATAAAGGCTGAGACTGTACACAGGTGTTGTTTATTTATTATAGAGTTGGTTGAAACAATCACGTTCTATGTGACGGCGTCGCGGTAATTACGTTGGAACAGAAACACAAATGTCCCCGTTTTCATAACATCTAGCTGACTCTGGTGACTTCGTCCGTTTTTCATAGAAAAATAAAAATATTTACTTTTCTGTTCTAAAATTTTGAAAGCTCTACCGCCGTACGTGTCAGGCTATGTTCAGATGGCTGAATTGCGACGCGCGTTTTCAAATCGCGCGCTTAGACATCCTAATATATACCTAGCAACCGTTCACATGCGCGCGCGTTAACGCGCGTCAGCGAGCGTCAACGCGGCGCTCAGAGAAAAAGTTTCTAGACGCAGACAATCGCGCGTTGACTCGCGCTTTGATATTAATGTAATGTCCGTTTGCTGTTCAGTTGAGCGCGCGCTTTCATCGCGATCGCATGTAATTTTGTTAATTTTCGTAATTATATTTTGAGTTGAAGCAAATTGTCGAATGACTTTGTAGACATTCTAAAGTAATTAAAGAATTTAGATTCATGGTCTCTTAGATTCGGATATAGAGTCGCAAACAAACTGGGTCTATTTTTCAAAATTGGATGAATACAATGTGTACGTTTTCTTTTTTTATATTTTTCTTTATAATATAACCACAAAATAATAGCCTTTTCCACGTCCATTTTCTACGTTCTACCGAACTAGACTGACGAGTACTCTCGCAACGCGCATTAGCGCTCATCATCTGAACTCTCTTCAAATTTGATCGCGCGTTGACGCGCGTTAACGCGCGTTACATGTGAACAAAGGGAATGAGCGGCGCGCGGCCTTCAAAATAGGAACGAAAGCTTGGTTGTAGGAACTTAATGCCTCTCCGACACTTACGTCTGTCGCCGCGAGAAGCTTTTTTAGTGTTCGCGATAAACGCTAGTGTAGGAAGAAATTATTGACCTCCAGACGATAGCTCAGTCCGATGTTAGTAAACACATCACAAATCATTTGTAAATACGACAGAGAAGCGATAACTTCGCATGTTAATAATTCGATAACTTCGGACGTTAATTATTGTTGTGTGGTTAGTAGTCGCTGCTTCATCACGCAGGTGTGGAAGAGTATTACATAAAATGACCAAAGAGTTAAAAAAATTACAGACTTTTCAATAAAAACTTAGATTATTTTTTTTTGTGAATTTATTGAGGTATCTGAAAAATCGCTGAACAAATGTTGTTCAGTATCATGCGTAGACATTACGCGTGGAAGATTGGTTGTAAATTAAAATTAAT